>CM070532.1:37113152-38363152 GCA_036346145.1 Olyra latifolia
AATCAAACTGATTCTACCGCAATGTCTAGTTTGTTGAAGTCCACCAACAAAACATTTGGAGGGGAATCAGGCGCATTGCAATCTCATCTGTAATTCTCTCATTAATTCTAGTCTATTTTATCGTGATATATGATATGTCATGCTGAAATTTGTATGGCGTCCAGACATTGTCCTCTCACCCTGACAAACTATTTACCCCCCCAAAAGCTATAATCTTGCAGAAGGAATAGGGAATCGTAACCAGAACAAAACAAAAAGGCTAGCAGTGCATTGACGCAAAATAAAAAAGAGCAAAAAACTCCAATCCTTTGATCCATAGATATACAAAACCCTGAACCAAACCGTTCTTGGCGGCGGGCGCCCCGTCCGCTTCATCCGCTCCGACGCACACCTCGACGACCTCCGGCGAAGCCGCGCGCTCCCTCTTCCGGGCGCTCGGCCGTACCGAGGGTGACCCCACGGGGCCATCCTCGGCTTCGACCTCCACGAGGCGCGCGGCACCGCATATGGCGCAAGCGACGGAATGGCCGCCGTTGGAGAAGACGCACTGGGTGCAGAACCACCGCGGCTGCGCTCGGCAGGACTCGCAGCGGGACCCGGCGCGGTTGCCGTGCACGCAGGTCGCGCGCTCCCACGGAAACGGAGGAGGCGGCGGCGGACTCCCCGGCGAGGGGGAAGGGCAGGGCATGGAGACGGAGGAGGAGAGGAGTTTGGGGGTTTGAGGCGACGGGGAATCGGAGAGTGCGGAACAGCGGAAGGTAAGGGGAGGAGCGTCAAGCGTGCCGTCCGAATTTGAATTGGGCTTCTTCTGGACCGTCCGTTCACCCGATCGGACCGATCCCGACTCCTCTCGGAATGGAGCAGGACGCGGGCTGCGTGTCAGCAACGGTGTCACCGCCCAATCAGCTGCACAAGATCCCAGTCCAATTGAGCATGGTGTCCACGAACGGAAAATTCTCTATTACCATTAAAGACTGATCATTTGCGATTTGTCACACTAAAAGAAGGTAAGCCTGCATTTGCCACTCTAAGAACATTCGTAGCAGTCACTCTATAACACTGTAGTTCTGACTTTTTTAGAATAGAGTAACTGATGGAGGGAATGAATCTTTTAGAGTGTACAGTAAAATATGAAGAAATTTTAGAGGATGAATAGAGAGAATGCTAATAGTGTTTTGGAGAAGAAAATTTAGGGGAGCTGGTGTGAATGCTCTAAATATTCACTTAGAATTTTACTAAAACTTTGTAAGACCTACTGTTGACACCCAATTTTGATAAAGTTGATCCACCCAATTTTGATAAAAACCAATCCTTTAGAAAGTCCTAGAATCTGCTAGGATTGGACTAGATGCGGCATGGGGCGGGCCAGATGAAGAAGGTGGAGTCCGGGTCGGCTTAGTATATAATACTAGGTAACATTAGATATAATAGGTAAGTGTTGAGTTGAAATCCATACACTACTATAGAAATGCCTATCATTGACCCCATCACTAGCGGATTTATGTTGAACCGCTAGTGAAGTGGCTCGTGCCCACCCCGCCCCACGCCGGGGACACGACAAACTGCCAGTGATGGCACATGTATGGCAAACCACCAGTGATGCTACCATATCACTGGCTGTTCGGCCACTGAACCGCTAGTGAAACCTAGCGGTTCTTCTGAGCATCAGCCAGTGATATGACCCCTGCTTCTCACCAATTGGCGCCAACTTTTAAAGGGAACCGCTAAGGACATATCACTGGCGGTTCTTCTGAGCATCCGCCAGTGATATGGTAACGTATCACTGGTGGTTAGCCAGAGCAACCGCTAGTGATATGTTCACTAGCGGTTCAGTGTTCGAACCGCCAGTGATATGGCACCCCTGCTTGTCGCCAGTTGGCGCCAACTTTTGAAGAGTACCGCTAAGGACATATCACTGGCAGTTCTTTCTATGAACCACCAGTGATAGGTACATAACACTGGTGGTTCACCTATAGAACCGCCAATGATATGCTCTATTATTGTTCCAGTAGCCAAAGGAAGCTCCATTTACTGCTGCTCTGTATTCTCCCGAACTGTAGCGGCGGAAGTGGTGGGGAAACAGTGAAGAAGATCTAAAAAAAATTGCAAATCTCTTGAAGATCTTAGGAGATTTAGTTGTTTAAAGGTTAGTGGCACCTCAATTATTTGTTAATTGCTTTCTTCTTGTTTGTTGAGGTAGATGAGAGATATGCATGCATGTGTGTAGATCTAGATCTAAATTGGGTGTTGAATAATTAATATCCATTTGTTTGGTTCATGCCTGCTAGTTTGAGGTGGATAAAAGTAATTAATATCAATCTTGTTCTCATAGATATGCATGTGCTTATAGCTAGCTATAGTTTGATGTGGATGAGAATAATTAACTAGTTTGCATGTGCTTATAAATAGCTAGTTTGTTTATGACTTATATGAGAGATCTAGCTAGATAGATCTAGTTGAATAGTTAATACACACACATATATAGTTTGAGTTGGATATGAGAGAGATCTAGGTGGCTGTAAAATTATTTATTTGAGGTGGATTAATTTATTAATCCATATGGTAGCTAGCTAGCTATGAGAATATGAAGCATATGTGTAAATGTGTATATTTATGTGTGTAAATATGTTTAAGTTTATAAAAGGTGGCCATGTTAACGGTAAAAATGAACAATTAAGGTTAGTGGTCTCTCTTTTTATAAACGGCCGCCATGTTTACTCTATTTGCTATATTGTTGTTAGTTTATTTATTTGAGGTTATATTTGTGCAGGAAAAATCAATGGATAGAGCATGGAAGTAGACAGAAAAATTGTGCAACAGATGAGTATGTCAAAGACGTAAAAGGATTTTCAAGAGCTGCCGTGGAGGATATGCAGGACAGAGGGGTTGGTGTGATATGTTGTCCATGCATTGATTGCGATAACATGAAGTTATATAGAAACATAGATCAAATCAAGTTTCATTTGATTAAGCGGGCATTCAAAATGGGTTATTCATGTTGGACGAGTCACGGTGAGGAAGAGAGTACACACGAATGTTGTGATGACCTTGACGAATGTGGTATCGATGATGTTGGTGCGGAGTGTGATGGTGGCGCAACATGATCTGACGAAGAATACTACAATTTCGATCAGATGATGCGGGACGTAGAAAAAGACTATGGCACGGTGGAAGAGGTCCGTAAATTTAAGAAATGGTTAGAAGAGTCGAGGAAACCAATATTTAATAGCTACAAGCCAAAATACACTATGCTGGCAACTGTGCTTGAGCCGCTAGAATTAAAGGTGAGGAACCGCTGGTCTAATAAGGGTTTCATCGAGCTCTTAGCACTGCTAAAGGATCTTATTCCGGAGGGAAATGAGCTCCTAGAAACAACATATCAAGCAAAGAAGGCTATATGTCCCCTAAGAATGGATGTGTAGAAAATCCATGCATGTCAGAACGACTGTATCCTATATCATCGTGAGTATGCACACTTGCACTCATGCCCAGTATGTGGAGCGTCCCGCTACAAGAGGAACTGGTCGTATGCCGAAGACGACAGCAATCTCGCCATCAAGATAAATCGAGGACCTCCAACTAAGGTCTTGTGGTTCTTGCCGTTGATTCCGTGAGTGGTATGTTGGTTTGGAAATCAAAAGGAGTCTAGACTACTCAAGTGGCACTTGGAGAGTCGCGAGAAAGATGGAAAGTTTAGACACCCCGTGGATGCTCCGCAGTGGAGAAACATTGAATGAAAGATCACAGAATTCGGTGCAGAACATAGAAATTTGAGATTTGGGTTGAGCATGGACGGTTTCGGTAACTGGAGCAACAAGCATAGTACTTGGCCTATCAATCTATGCATATATAATCTTTCTCCTTGATTGTGCATAAAGCGAAAGTACATTATGATATGTATACTAATACAAGGCCCGATGCAGCCTGGAAATGATATTGATGTGTACCTAGCACCATTGGTGAAGGAACTGGAGACACTATGGAACAACGGGGTGAAGGTGTGGGACACAGACCGATGGGAGACCTTCACTCTACGTGCCATGTTGTTCTGCACCATTAACGATTTCCCCATACTTGGAAACCTATCGGGCATGACTATGAAAAAGCAGCAAAGCTTGTCCTCACTGCTTGGAGGATACCGCAAGTGTCTGGTTGTGAAACTCTCGGAAGACGGTCTATATGCGCCATCGAAGGTTTCTTCCCACCAATCATCCACATCGTACGATGACTAGACAGTTCGACGGAAGTAAGGATATTGGCTCAGCTCCGCGTCCAGTCAGTCAGTAGGACAGAAGTCCATGATATGCTTCAGGATTTTCATGTCATGTTTGGGAAGAGAGAAAAAGGTTGTAAGAAAAGGAAGAAGACAAAAACTAGTAAAAAAATATGGCATGTGGAAGAAAAGGTCAATTTTTCGGGACCTACCCTATTGGAAAAACTTGGATGTTGGACAGCACATTGATGTGATGCATGTTGATCTAAATGTCTGCAACAGTTTAGTCGATTTGTTGCTGAACCTGAAGAACAAAACAAAGGACGGGCTAAACACACGGCTAGACTTGATTGATATGAATATAAGAAGTGAGTTAGCACCGGTCCAGACTAGTACGGGCTGAACATTCCTCCCTCAAGCCTGCTACACTCTGTCCAAGGCTGAGAGAACCGGATTCTGCCAGTGCTTGCATGGTGTGAAATACCCGTCCGGTTACTCTGCCAACATGAAGAGGATTGTTTCTATTGATGATTTGAAACTGTCCGGGATGAAGTCCCACGACTGCCATGTCCTTATGACTCAGATGATTCCGGTGGCAATAAGGAATATATTGCCTCCAAAGGTCCGAAGTACAATCACAAGGTTGTGCTATTTCCTCAATGCAATATCTCAGAAGGTCATAGATCCGAATGTTCTTGATTCGCTGCAATCCGAAACAGTAGCAATTTTGTCTGCCCTCAAGATGTATTCCCCCCATCCTTTTTTGATATTATGATACATCTCATTGTTCACCTTGTATGGGAGATAAAATTATGTGGCCCGGTGTTTCTGCGTTACATGTATCTGTTCAAAAGGTACATGGGCATTCTGAAGTCCTTCGTGCGTAACCGACATTGACCCGAGGGCAGCATCTTTGAAGGTTATGCAACAGAGGAAGTGGTCAAATTTTGCGTTGATTACATGTCTCAAGTTGACTCTATTGGTGTGCTCGTATCTCGCCACGAGGGCAGGCTCCAAGGTATGGGCACACTTGGCAGGAAAACAATCACTCCTAACATAGACCTATATAATAAAGCCCACTTCATTGTCCTGGACCACACGACTGAGGTTAGCCCTTACATCGATGAACACAAGGAAACTCTACGCTGTGAATACCCAGGGCAAACAGAGGCTTGGATCAAGATAGAGTATAATCGTCGGTTCAATGCATGGTTCAAGCAATGATTCACTGGTTCTCCGTGTCCTGATATAATCCTATGGCTCGCAAAGGGCCACATATTCATAGTCGTGACCTGGCAAGGATATGACATTAATGGATACATGTTCTGTACAATCGATCAGGACAGGAAGAGTACGGTCCAGAATAGCGGCGTTCGTATAGATGCATTTCAAAAGGAGCACAACCAAGGTTGGGTAAGGCAGCGTATAAGCCTGTACTTCGGTTTCATTGAGGAGATCTGGGAGCTCGAATACGTCATCTTCAAAATCCCCATGTTCTGGTGCAGATCAGTCCGGAGTCCAGGAGGTGTGCAATGCGATGACTTTGGTGTGACCACTGTGGACCTCGAGCGTGTCAGATACAGAGATGACCCTTTTGTGCTTGCAAACCAAGTTGTACAGGTTTTCTATGTCACTGACCCCATTGATAAGAAGAGACATGTAGTTCTTAGCGGAAAAGGAAGAATTGTTGGAGTCAAGAATGTGGTAGATGAGGAGTACAAGTAGTTTGATGAGATTCCTCCGTTCGGAGGTGGCATCCAACCCGGCTTAAAGGAAACGACAAATACAACAGGCTATGCGCGCGTCAATCATCAAAAAGGGATAATCATATGATCACTCATCATGTGTGTTATTATTGAGATGTGCATGTAACATTGAACATGATTTATATGGCAATACAAATATATAGTTGATTTCAAATATCTGTATAATATATGGCAATACATGATTTTTTACCCATTACCTATAAACTAAATACATTTTTAAACATTTGTAGGAATTTAAAAGGCCATCAAGTAATTTTTTAATTTTCCCTTTTATTATCTTCCTAGGTAATTTTAGAAATTTTGTACCCATTATCAATAAGTTAAATGCATTTAGTAATAATTTGTTGGAAACTAAAAGGATTATAAAGTATTTCTCCAATTTCCTATAATTATTTTTGTTTTATTGACTATCACTGGCAGATCTATATTGGAACCACTAGTAATAGTATGTATCACTGTAACACCCCAAAAATGGAATTTTGCTATGGCTGTAAAAACAATGTATTTCAGGCCTGTATTTTGCCCCATGTTGGTTATAATTTAGAAAACCCCGTTAAATTGGAACCCTTCATCCATAATTAAAACATATATGCTTATATGTATAAATATATATACACTTATGCACACCCTCATGTGCTAGCACATATAGGACTACATGCATTAGGGAGGGGGATGAAATGAATTTCCAACTTGGTAAATCCTTGGGTCATTCAAATAAGATCATCAAAATTCATCTAATCTGAAAATTACTAACAATTTAGGTGGTATGAGCTTCAATTCAAAATTGAGCCATTCTCAATTAGCCCCTTTCATACCCTTCACAAATTCTACAAAATTCAAAATTCCCCAGCATAAACTAAGGACAAAAATGGGTCCTTGGGGCCGGGCCCAACCCATTTTTGGGCCCAACTCGGTCCGGCTAAGCTAGCTAGGCCCTCGGCCCAGCCCTCTTTTCCCCTAACCCTAGCCGGCTGTGCTCCCCCGGCTCGCCCCACCCGGCTTATTCCCCCTCGGCTCACCCTTTCCCCGGCTCTCCTCATGCGCGACTTCACCCTGCGAACGGGCCCGCCCACCCCGCTCACCGTCCGGACCAGCGGTCCATACGCCGCCCTCCCGCTTGCCCGGATCGACCGTGTCTTCGCTTTGCTGAATCGGCGCCCGCTCTGCCCATGTGTGCGTGGTCGCTTCGTCGCCTTCTTGCCGCCGCCGACCGGGTCATTGGCCGCCGCCTGCTCCCTTGTCACCACGCTCGCTTCCACCGCGCCGACGCCCCATCGGCGTCAGATTCGCGGCCGCTTTGCCTTCGAGCAATGATGCACCATCGCCGCAACCTGTATTTGCCGTGCACGCCAAGCCCCGCCATTGTAGCTCCACTGGCTCACCGCTGCCGCATCGCCTACCATCTTGGTCTCCGCGTGCTCGGCCGCTTCCCTCGTGCTCTCCACTACCCCCCTCACTTCCCAAGCCTCCGCCGAGGCTATAAAACCCCCACTGAGGCTTGCACCCGTTTTCCCCCTTTTCGCCCCTCCATTGTCGCCGCGTCCAAATTCCAAAATTCGTCCACCTCCGTCGACCCTGTTCCCCGTGCTTGCTTCTAGAGCCCACTGGGACCCCAACCTCCTTCATCCTCCAATCAATTGGCCCCAGAACCACCATTGCTCCCGGAATTGAAGTTTCCTTCTCCGCCGGCTTTCGGTGACCCGAGATGCTCTGGCATGAATCTCCCGCCTTAGGTTCGCTCGGGTTCACCATAATCGCTTGATCCCGTAGCTCGTCGCCGCCCCGCGCGTAGCGCCGCCAGTTCCGGACTGTCTCCGGCTGATCGGTGGTAGCACGTCCTAGGTCTAGCTGCTGGGTTCACTTCACGATCATAAAACAGCTCGAGGGAGCATGGAAGCTCCGCCACGACCACGCTGGAACTTCACTGGAGCACCGTCCTGGGGCTGGCCGTTGAAGACGGTGATCCAGCTCCGTCCGATTCAACGCCAAGATTCACGCTAAAATGAGAGTGCTGCGTCATGCCGGAGCACTGAGTTACTGACCTGTGGGACCTCTGTCCCACACGTCAGATTAAGTGTTGGCGCCTACCTCCCTGGCGCCTCCGCCTTTGCTTTGCGCCTTCTGGAAATATGCCTCCACCCTGTTTCTCCTGGACTAAGCCATAAATGGGCCAGCCCATTACTGTGCACGCCGTTTTCCAGAGTTAGTGAATAAAAACAAATATGGAAAATGAAATGGGTTGTTTAAAATACCTAGACTTCCCTAAAAATCTTAGAAAATTTTGGATAAATATTTGATAACCTGCTAGATTTATTAAAAATATCTAAGGGAACAGTAACACAGAATTTTACCTCTGTTTAAGTTGTTTAGTTCTATTCTAGAAATTTTTCCTTAGGGAATAAACCCAGAAAATGAGTATTGATTAAATAAAATAGATAATGACGTATGATAAATCTAACAAAAATTTGCGACAATCTCTAATAATATGGTACACATAATAAAATTTTAATTTGAACAGTTGACCCCTTTTTAGCCTCTGAATAAATCAAAACTCACCTCTTTAGTGATTTATAAATAGGCTTTCTTATTGTTTTGATTGTTTAATAAGCCTTAAATTCATGAGAAAATTTGTAACAGCTCAGCTGTGAAATTTCGTATAGCTATGCATATCATTAGCATGTTCATTTACCCTTTGGCCAAGCCACTAGAGTAGTAAGACCTAGCCCGACAGGCATGTTCCTTAAATGCCCGAGCTAGATGTAGCTTGCCCGAGCAAGGTAGAGTTCATCCGAGCTCTACCCGAGCTTGGTTGCTGCCCATCCGAGTTGATTATCACTTGACCGAATGGAAGATGGTGGAGGAAGTCGCTCGAGCTATAGACAGTTGAACCGAAGCTCTGAAGACCGACCGGTCAAACAACCTCGCCACCATATCTATTCTATATTTATTTTTGCCCTCCATCAGATCATTGAATCTTCCATCCATTGGTGACTTGGGCGGTCTTTGGGCGTGTCAGTAATCTTCCATCTCTTGGTCGACTTGGCGGTCTTTGCAGCAGCAACTGCACCTTAGCTTTTCTTACCGAATCTTACCCGCAGACTCTCTATTACAGGTGGGACCTAGACCCACTTGCCAATGGAAGAGTATACCTCTATTTAAACCCTCTCCACCCACTTCAACCAGCCCTCACTCTCATTCTTCCCACGTCCAAGTTCTCGATAGCGGCAGAACGAAGAAGTCGTTCTTCATCTCCACCTCCACCATTTTCAAATCTCCACCCAAATCACCAAGAATCCATATAGGGTGTTATATATCGTCGGAAAGCTAAAATCGTTGGCTATCCATTCCACTCCATGGTAAGCACATGCACAAAGGTTTGCTATGGATTCCTCTTTCTTTTCTCTTTGCTGTTGGGTTTTGGACAGCAAAGATTGGTTTCGTTTTCTGCCCATCTATGCCCTCTTTCTTTAAATCCAGGCCATGGAATGAGCAGAAATAACATCTAAACTTCCTAGGCTTCAAGGACATCCAACTTCCTTGCACATTCACAAGGATTTGGGTGAGTTCTTGCTGCCTATCTTCATCTACTTCACTGTTTTGGACAGCGGTGAGGTTCTTCTTGATTTTCTCATCTTGCATGTCATTTTCCCTCACATGCAAGCTTGGGGGTGGCCAAGAAGAGTTCATGCACGAGCTAAGGAACGTCTAGGAGCAGATCCATGCTTCTGGAGTTGAAGGAACCTCAAGGAACGAGCTGAAGAGTTGCTGAACCGAGTTCTGGACAGATTGCCGTCCACCACTTCGATCTCCTCATCTTTGGGCTCTCTATTGATAAGCGAGGCCTTCCTTGCTAGGTGAGAACCCAATACTCCCTCTCACTTCTGTTTTTCACCATTTAGCATTCATGGCTAAGCTGTTCTTTGGTGGAAACCGAAGCCTTAGAACCCCCAAATCTGAAAACAGTCTGTTTCAGTCTTTCTTTGAGCAGTAGCCTAGTAAGTAAGCTCTATAGAATCAACCGTAGCTCGGATGATAAAGTGTTCTACATGAAAATTGTGCACCAGGAAATTTCCTACAACTTTCATGTTAAGCCCGAGCTTAGCCGAGCTTATTAGGACCCCAAAAGTGACTCGTACTCAGCAATGTACAAGCTAAGTGCCCTACCCGAGCTAGAGCTAGTTGAGCCCGACCTTGGTCATGTCCTAGCCGACCAAGCTATGCCATATCCGACCTTGGAAACCCACTCTTGACCAAGAAAACATCATTCCCGAGTTAGGAGGCTCATTCCCGAGCTACCTAGGTCAATCCCGAGCTTAGTCCTTACAGCCTCGAGCTAGTTCTGCACCCAAACTTCAAATGGCCATATCTCCCCCATCCGAACTCGGATTTGGGTGATTCTTTTTGAAAAATTTGCATTAGATCATGAACTTTATGAATATCTAAAAATATTTGATTTTTATATTTTTTTTGGCATTTTATTTGGATTTTATCTGATGTTCTTGCTACCGAACATTAGGAGCCGATGTTCCGGAAGAGCCCGGACTTGATCCAAAAGCTCTCCCCGACTACGACCAGCAACAAGGCACTTATACTCCCCTCATTTGACTCACCATATTGATCCTCTATTTACATGCATTGATTTAATTATATCCTATCACTTGTTGCATGCTAATTTCGAGTATGTTATCTGTTGGGTAGAAGGTAGTTATGTCCTACCCAAAGGATTAGTACCTTACTAGGCTTGACACCCTTATTCCTTTGTAGCCTAAGCAGGTACTATTATTTATGTTGTGTCACGAATGCTTAGCAATGCTTAGAGTCAACGAGGTAAAGCGATCAGTGGAGTAGTCCATTGGTCGTGTGATTCAATTATTGATGTACTCAATGTTCGGTTTGGATTGATGAGTATTTGGATTACGTGTGAGAGCTAAGTTGGACTTGAACGGGTGATAGAGGATGATGGGAGGACGGATCCCGGACATGTAGCTCCGTTTGGGTAATTAAGGACCGAACATCGGGTACCTTCTTCTCAAGTACTATACGTACGACCACACGTGTTTTATGGGGACACTTGGCTAACTTCCTGTGCATGCTTGAGCCCTTGGGTACCAGCGGGGCAATATGTTTGTGGGTGGGGTGGCAGGGCGGACCATCCGTGGTGCGTCCTTGTGCTTGGGTGTGATGGGGCTTGGACAAATCCACTGCAACGGTTAACTCCCTCCTGCACTCGCGGAGTGGGGACTGGATAAAGTTAACTCGGGTGACCCATTGGACTGGCATGTACATCTAGGATGCTTCGGCATGGCTTTTTGTGTCGTGTGGATAAAGTCGTACACCTCTGCAGAGTGTTGAACTGTTCGAACAGCCGCGTCCCGGGTTAAGGACGAATCTTGAGTTGGTTAAGCTGCCATTTGTTAACACTTGGTTACTGATTCTAGTTATATGGTTTGGATATGTGTTCATTTCCAAGCACTGGGTTGCTCGTGGTGTCACTGGTCGGATAGAGACCAGGGGACGGATAAAGTCCCGGGTATGTTTTGATATGGCCGGATAGAGGCTATGGACGGATGGAGTCTAATGGATTGATGATGGTGATGATATATGTGGATGAGATGATGATATTATTGTTAGTCACATTGATTTAAAATGTTTTATTCAAATACCATTTACAATCTACTTATGTTTACGTCTTGCAAATGCACTTTATGCTGGAAAATGTCATGCTAACCTTCCATTGGATACATTATTCATGAATGAGGATATACATTATCTCCTAGTGCTGAGTACCATCTGTACTCATACAAGTTGCTATTATTTCAGGTGATTATGACCCCACGCTTGAGTATTACCATCAAGCAGGTTGCGAAGACGCTAGCGGGCAAGCGGAGTTCTAAACTTCTAGTCGGTTGCCCTTGGGTTATGAGGCATACCTTGCTGGCCCTTTTGGGTTTTTAGTATGATTAAGTCTTCCGGTGTTTTGTTGCTGAACATCTTATATTTCCGCTGCTATAAAACTCTGAATTATGTTAAACTTATTGTATGGGCAGCAGTCCATACCCTGTTGTAATATAAGTTTGTGTCCCTTACCGTTTGTGTTGTGTTATCGATCCGCATGAGGGTATGTGTGTGATAGTAGCTGATCTTGGGAGCCATCACAGAATGCATATCCGGTACCCAGCTTCACTTTCGTTTCAATAGAGTTGGCTCACATAAGTTGTTGCTACCCGGTTTGGTAGTTGACCTACCCGGCTTGCTCTCGGGCAGCCCGTAAGTTGATTCTTAACCATAGGGGCAACAAGTGGGTGATTTCTCTGTTGAGCCGAGTGTGAAAAAAGGGGGTGCCACAAAATTTCAGTGAGACATGATCATGATTTAGGAAATTTAGAAATTAATAACCCATTTTTAGGACCTTTAATACCCTCTGGATAATTATTTGGCCAAATTTACCCCTTTTTCCTATGAACTAATATAACAGTAATGATACCTAAATTATTTTAAATACTAATTGACTTCAAATAAATCTTAAAATTTTACAGAAACATTGTTAACCCCTAGTGAATTTATTAAAATTATAGGATTATTTGATTGTTTAACTAGGGTAACTAAGTCATATATGTACATGTGAATATATAAGTATACCATTGTATTAGTAATTAGTTGTTGGTTTAAAAGTCATACAGCCACCCACCTAACCAGACATGATAGATAATTTCCCTAGAATCGATGAAGGAGATACTTCAAACAAAACTTATTTTTGCCTTATACATCTAGTCGCTAAATCTATGGGTAAACTATTAAGGGTAGTATTATGCATCATCCATTATTGCATAACATATCCACGAACGCTCGCCCCGTTATTCCTTCTAGACCTAAGCCTCGACCACCGATCCATCGATCGCTAGGGTAGATGCGCTGCATTCCATGCATCATGATTTTCTACTGCTCGTTAAAATTTTATTTATTATGTTCTTCGAATTTGTACCATTAATAGATGCACAAGAGCCTACGGGACACTTTGAAGATCAGCAAGAGGACCCCCACTACTCACAAGACCAAGGCGAGTTAACATTTTCCCTAAAGGATGTTTACTTTTACTAGGGAGAGTCTAAACTTTCCCTAGTACGGATTAACATCTAAATAGATCATATTGAATCTCAGTTTCTTAAAGTATTTTATTTAAAATAGCAATCTGCATGCTCTCTTTAAGTAATTATGCCTACTTGCTTAATCATGTTATATCATGCCATGATAATTACTTGTTATTGATTTACCATGATGATATTTGCCTTGATGAAATCATCCGTCGTTTGACATTATCATTGATTGCCTTGTAATCACCTTTGATAGCCTGGTTAGGTTATTTAAAATGATTTTAGACTCTTAAGTCTTGGTTAAAATCTTGCTTAGACACTGCTCAGGTCCAATTATTAATTTTAGGCTTAGTTGCCTCGGAACGGTGAACCGATATTCGCCGGACATGATAACATAATGAAACTTGGTTATCTGGATATTGGGCCTGGCATGCCAGTGTATGTGGTTGGAAACACGGATGTGTTCCGGTTTATGGTTAAGGGTGTGATGTAGCTAGGCTGCATGGCGTGAAGAGGGCTATCAGTTCCAACAGGGTGCTGAGAGGGGCGTGGGGTAACACGCGTACTGCCGAGCACTGCCACAGGATGGTCCCGCCACAACATGTGCAAGGCACATGGATGCAACGATAGCGAGTGAAGGAAGGCTGGACCACAGGGAAGGTGCTGGGCAGCCAAGGACGGCTGTGCTAGTCGGAGCGCGAGTTGTTTTCGCGTAGCTGTATGCTGTCCACTGGGGTTCCTACACAACGTGTGTTCCAGACATGCTGGGCAGCCAAGGACGGCTGTGCCAGTCAGAGCGCGAGTTGTTTTCACATAGCTTTTTGCTACCCACTGGGGTTCCTGCACAACGCGTGGCTATCGTGTGGTAGTGCGGACTTGGGGCCCGCTGGCTTGCTGGATAATGTCAGGGTTAATCCCTAGTCCGAGGCAAAGACAGGAATGTGTCGTCATCTGGACGAGTGATCTAGGTCTTACATGACAGGGGGCCATGACTCTAGCGCGGGCTTGGCAACTCGGCTAGGGAAGACCGGGCGCTTCGCTGGCGTAAGTTCCACAACGGGTGCGCCACACCCGGAAGATGATGGCGGGAGTAAGGTGAACGTTTGGCAAAGTGCTTGGAAACTACCATGAGATGTGATTGGAAACATGGAATGGAATGAAAAACTAATATTTGAACATTGATTAGTAGAACTTTGGGTTAAATTATGCTAAGTCATAGGCCTTGGTTATAAAACTTGCTTTCCACAAATAAATAAACCACGACCTTTCCTTTGGAACCCCTATCACTAAAATTGCATCAGGTTGGGTGTTACCTCTCCAGTGTTTGCATGACACTGACCTCGCAACCATATTCTCTTTTAGATGGAGAGTATGAGCAGGATCAGTACGCCTGCCATGAAGATGAAGAACAAGATTTTGCTGACGATCAGGGCGAGGCATAGGGAGTCTATCCAGTCGACTGCTTAGGCATAGCCGGCAGGAGACCCTTTTGGATCTTTTGGTTCTCCCATACTCTGATCTTTTGGATATTCTGACTATTTGGACCAATGTGCCGTGTTGTATCACTTAATAGCCCTTGGGCTTAATACATGTATTCTGTGTAATATAAGTCTTCCGCTTGTATGAAATGATTCCGGCTATGTGAAAGGTGTGCACTAGTGTACCGATCCAGGGACTAGTGTAGATCAAGTGGTGGGCAAATGGACAGGCCCCACAGAGCTGGTATCAGAGCATACGACTGTGGGAGCCCTAGACCTTGGCCATTAGTCTGTTTATTTTAAATTATTAAAAGAGATTTCCTCATTCCCAAAAATCACCTCATTATAAGAATGTGCTGTATTCATCTCTTCTGATGTTTTTGCCTCGTAAAAGCACTAACTCTTTAATTTGTAAAACTATTTTGTAGATGGAGGTCCCCCATGCTGGCTTCGCCGACGAGCGTTCCACCTTTGGGTTTCCATCGGGACCTCGAGGGGAGAACGTCTGTGTACTGCAGGAGATGACGGACTACTTAGGGTTTGAGGGAGCCCCTACGTACTTTTGGAGGCTTGTACGGACTTTACCCCGCCTCGCCTACGAGGTTGAGGTTAGGGTTTACTACATGCCCGATGTCGTGGCACATCGTATCAGGATGGTGGTGCCCTGAGACTAGCTGGATTTTGCCATCAGCGATGCCGCTATGTTGGCGATCCAAGAGCTCCAGGAGGAGTACGCCCTCAACTTAGTTGGAGGACCCTTCGCCCACCTGTTGGACGTCCCACTTCACCTGCTACCCGGTCTTGGAGAGGCCGAGTACGGGGAGCTGGACCCGGAGCTCCTCCGCTTGGTCCGCCTGCGCCGTGGACCGGCCACGCTCGATGGCCGCGCCCATACTTCTCACCTCCAGGCCTACCACCTCTCCCGTCACCTACAGGTCTACCGGCAGGAGAGGGACGAGGCCCTTGCCAAGCTGGATCTACTGGATCCCGCTCACCAACCCCGTGCTGGGATGGACCACCCCGGTCCACTCCCAGGATAGCCATCGCCGGAACCACCGCGCCCACACCGGGCACGCTCCTGCGTTACTCCGTGGAAGAGGTGCCTACCACCCAGGGCTTTGGTGGGGATCCCCCGCCACGACCCTCCGTTGGAGGCCCCTCAGCCTCTAGCACCTTCCAGCAGTTCTTCTGATGTCGCTCCTCCGGCGTTAGCTTTGGAGGACTACCTCCATGCTCCGGGGAGATACCCCGCAGACCATCCACTGTACACTACTCCCGTCGTACCCGTTAGGGTGTAGTGGCAGTGTACTACTTTTGTTGCCTAGCTCGTCTGTAGGAGCTAGAAGTTGTAGCTGTAGGTGTAGCTCAGTAGTAGCCTACATGCAGCCTAGTCGATGTTTCTGTTGCTTTTATATTGCCATAGTAGATGATCGGTATGAACTACCTGTACTAGTTGATCGATTTCAAATTATGTATGGATGTGTCTTCCTTCATTGTTGCTTGCATCTGGATTTTCCTTCACTTTTGTGGTCGTCATGCATGTTTATAGAAATTGCTTTTCAATTAGTAGTAATTATGCAGATGGCTCGTGGGTATGCTGCCGTGAGAGGTCGAGGTGCCGGCGCCGCTAACAATCGGGGCCGTGGTCGAGACTGTGGCAACCTGCCCCCACCGCCTGCTGGAAACCCTACCATGGTGCAAGTCATGGCATATCAGGCACAAATGCTGGGTGCCATACTAGAAGGCCAACAAGTTGCACAGCAAGCCGCACAGCATCGCCAGGGATCTAAGCTGGCTAATTTCATGAGGACCAAGCCTCCGACCTTCACCTATGCTACTGAACCTACCGACGCAGAGGATTGGTTAAGGACAATCACCCGCAAGCTAAACTTAGTCCGCTGCCCAGAGGAGGACAGGGTGCTGTTCGCCACCCAGCTGTTCGAAGGACCCGCCGAGGTATGGTGGAAAAATTACCTAGCTACCTGCTCAGAAGATGCGGAGGAGAAAGAAGAAGAAGAGGAGGCGGAAAATAATGAAGAACCGGGACAAGATGTTGGCAACAACGCCGAAGGAGTTGATGATGATGCAGCTGAGGAACAGCAAGAAGTTCCAAACCTACAAGCTGCTACTCGAAATGTTCCGTAGGCTGAATTCGAGAAAGCATTCTAGGAAAATTATATTCCCCGTGGAGTGCTCAGAATGAAGAGGCAGGAGTTCCGCAATCTGCGGCAAGAAAGCATGACGGTCAACAAGTATTTGACCAAACTCAATCTGCTTGCTCGATATGCTCAACAGGGTATAGCAGACGATGAAGAAAAGATTGACAAGTTCCTGGAAGGAATGGCCCCGACCTACCACTCGAAGCTCATCCTTCATGATCACTCCAACTTTCACTAGTTAGTGAACAAAGCACTCATTTTAGAGAAGGAGCGGAAGGGAGAAGAAGCCAGCTGCAAGCACAAGATGGAGGCCCGGTCAGCGCAAGGGACCAGTCACGCTGGACCCTACCACCCCACCTATCAGTCAAGGCCACTACCCCTCGCACCCAAGGTTATCCCGCACGAACCTACCAGGCGAGTGGTAGCCGACCTGCTCCTCCTCCTACAAGAAGACCTACCCCATCACCATCTAGTACATCTTGATCGGGACCGTCGGCTGAAGATAGGGCTGCTGGAGCATGTTTCAGATGCCATATGCCGGGTCACTTTGCCAATGAGTGTCCGACCAGGAATGACCCGTAGCCGTGATTTGACATCACCCCGCCCCGCGGCCAGCCCCCGGCCGGGCATGGAAGAGGAAATGTCCCAGTCAAGTCTGCCCCATCAACCTATGGAAGAGGACGTCTCAACCATCTCTCCACTGAAGAAGCTGAGGAAGCTCCAGGAGTGCTAATGGGTACGTTTGGAATTAATTGCAACCTTGCTCAAGTACTCTTTTATTCTAGAGCATCTCATTCATTCATATCTAAGGATTATGTGGATATGCATGGATTGCAAATCTTTCCCTTGGATAAACCCCTAATTATAAAGTCACCCGGTGGGATTCTAGAGGCCACTAGGGCATGTAAGTGGGTAGACATTTCTCAGGAAAGGATAAGCTTCTAGTTCGATCTAATGGTCATTCGCAATATGGGAATAGATGTGATCATTGGAATGGACTGGTTGACCTTCTATAAGGGGGTGCTAGATTGTGAAAAGAGAGAAGTAAGATTGGTTAGACCCCCTGGGTATGATAGGGTCTAGAGGGTCGATGCCCCCTTCAGATAGGGAAGGGCCATGTGGTTCTTAAAGGACGAAGATCCCGCCAAGGTGCCAATAGTTAAGGAATTTCTGGATGTATTCCCCGAAGATCTACCTGGGTTGCCACCAGATCGTGATATGGAATTTGCCATTGAGTTGGTACCGGGCACGGCACCTATATATAAGACCTATTTCAATATGAACCCTATAGAATTGGCCGAGCTCAAGAAGCAGTTTGAAGAGTTAATGCATAAAGGATTGATCCGCCCCAGTTCATCCCCATGGGATCACCAGCCATGTTTGTCGATAAGAAGGACGGAAGCCGAAGGTTAGTAGTGGATTACCGAGCCCTCAAAGCGGTTACCATAAAAAACAAGTACCCCTTGCCCAGAATTGATGACCTGTTTGACCAACTTCGAGGAGCCAAGAGGTTCTCAAAAATTGATCTCCGATCAGGGTACTATCAAGTTAAAGTCAAAAAGAAAGATATACCCAAGACAGTTTTCACCACAAGGTATGGGCTTATGAATTTTTGGTTATGTCCTTCGGACTTACCAATGCCTCGACCTACTTCATGAACATGATGAACATGATCCCAATGGAGTAATTGGACCTGTTCGTCGTAGTATTCATCGACGACATTTTGGTGTATTCCAAGAACGATGAGGAGCACAAGAAGCACCTAAGGTTGGTCCTCGATAAGCTTCGAGAACACCACCATAGGGGTAATCCGGTGTTCGGTAGAGGGGGTTTGCGTAGTTAGCGCACCTCTCTCCTCACTTGCTCTGGATGAACTACCCAAGAACACGCAAGGTTTCCCTAGGTTCGGGGTTTCTCCGGTCGCCCGACTGGGTGTGGTACGGAGAGACCACAACACCGTTGGGAGCCCTTGTCTTGAGGTCCCTTAGCACCAGCGCGTTGGCACGCTCCACCTGGCCATTGCTCCACGGGTGGGCCACAGGGGCGAAGCATACCTTAGTACCTATATCCTCACAGAAGTCCAGGAACGCCGCGCTGGTGAACTGGATGCCATTGTCGGTGATGATGCGATTGGCCACACCAAAGCGCACGAAGACCCCGCGAATGAACTTAATCGCGGCGGTCGCCGTAACGGCACGCACCGCCTCGTCTTCCACCCATTTGGTGAACTTGTCGACGACGACGAATAAGTGGGTGTAGCCCCCTGTGGCCCGCAGGAACGGGCTCAGGATGTCCAACCCCCAGACCGCGAACGCCCAGGAGAGCAGGTTGGTTTGCAGCGCCTGGGCTTGTTGATGGATCTGCTTGGCGTGGAATTGACACGTCTCGAATCTCTTCACCAGCTCGCAAGCATCCTGGAGGGCAGTAGGCCAATAGAATCCCTGTCGGAACGCCTTATCAGCGAGGGACCGACTGGACATATGGCTCCCGCACATGCCTCCATGGATATCGGAGAGCGGTCTGCTCCCCCCTTCCCGAGTGATGACTTCAGAAGAATTCTGTTTTTACTTTGGCGATATAGGTCCCCACCTACCAGAGTATAGCACTTGGCCTTGCGTGCAATTTTCTCGGCTGATGCATCATCGTCGGAGATCACTTGGTCCCACAGGAAGGCTAGGATCGAATCCATCCACTGACCTTCCCGGCTAAGTGTGGCAACCACATGGTGATCGCTTGGGTACTCCACCTGGCCAGGCGTTTTCGCCGATGCTGCCTCAGCAGCACTTGCACCCTCCCTCCCCGAGTCAGAGGCTAGGGCAGGTGCACCATCGTCCCCCTCAGGACCGGGGGTTGCAACGGACGGCCGCGTAAGCCTTTCTTCAAAGACTTCGGCCGAGACAGGGGCTCTTGAGGAAGCGAGCTCTGAGAGCTCGTCCGCCACGTTATTGTCGCGTCGAGGGACATGGATATACTCTAGCCCATCGAAACGGCGCTCCATTTTTCTGATCTCTGCCAGGTACGCCGACATTGTGGGGTCGGCGCACTGAAACTCCTTCCGCGCCTGGTTGACGACCAGCAGGGAATCGCCCTTGACGTGGAGGCACCGGATGCCTAACGAGACAGCAGCGTGCAGTCCTGCCAATAAGCCTTCGTATTCGACGACATTGTTGGTGGCCTTCTTGAAGTCGAGGACGACCAGGTACCGAAGGATGTCTCCGGTCGGGGAGACCAGAACTGCCCTGGCTCCCGCGCCCTAGATTCTGAAGGAACCATCGAAGAACAGGGTCCATGGAGGAGGCTCGGGCGCAGCCTCAACTTTGGGACTGGCCGGCGACCATTCCATGACGAAGTTGGCCAGTACT
Source organism: Olyra latifolia (assembly GCA_036346145.1). Taxonomy (NCBI): domain Eukaryota; kingdom Viridiplantae; phylum Streptophyta; class Magnoliopsida; order Poales; family Poaceae; genus Olyra; species Olyra latifolia. The sequence goes on from CM070532.1 coordinate 37,133,222, forward strand.
TGACTCTTGATGGTAGTGCGGGGGGTAAACTTGAGGCAAAATTCACCCAGCTCTATTGCCCACTTGGCAACGCGGCCTTCGGCTTCTTGGTTGTGGAGGATTTCCCGAAGAGGAAAAGCGGTGACCACCGTGACTTCCCGCCCTTGGAAGTAATGCCGGAGCTTCCGGGATGCCACCAGAACAGCGTACAACATCTTCTGGGCCTGCGGATACCTGGTCTCCGCATCTTGCAAGACTTTGCTGACGTAGTAGACTGGCCTCTGGACGTCATCTCTCTCGGCGACCAGCACGGCGCTCACCACGGCCGGGGTAGCCGCGACATATAGAAGCAACGGCTCATCGGGTCCAGGGGCAACCAACACCAGAGGAGAGGAGAGATATTTCTTCATGTCTTCGAACGCTTGCTATGCCTCTGGAGTCCATTCGAAGTGGTTGGTCTTCTTCATCAGCTTAAAAAATGGGAGACTCTTCTCCCCCAGAATGGGCTACAAACCGCCCGAGGGACGCCAGGCAGCCGGCGAGGCACTGCATATAATTGAGTTGAGTTGGCGGCTTCATGTCCTCGATGGCCACGATCTTGTCGGGGTTTGTCTCAATGCCGCGACTGGACATGAGGAAACCCAACAGCTTTCCTGACGGCTAACCAAACACGCACTTTTCTGGGTTGAGCTTTAGGGGGTACTTTCGGAGATTAGCGAAGGTTTCTTCCAAATCGCCGATCAGCCCTTCACTCTTCTTAACCTTCACCACCAAGTCGTCGACGTAGACTTCAAGATTCCTCCTAATCTATGGTCGGAATGAGACATGCATAGCACGCTGATAAGTGGAACCGGCGTTTTTCAACCCGAAAGCCATTTTGATATAACAATACATGCCCGTCAGGGGTCACAAACGCGGTCTTTTCTTCGTCCTCCTCCGCCATGCTGATCTGGTGGTACCCGGAGTATGCATCCAGAAAGCACAGCAGCTCACACCCGGCTGTGGAGTCTATGAGGAGGTCGATGCGTGGTAGTGGGTACGAATCCTTCGGGCAGGCTTTGTTGAGATAGGTGAAATCGATGCACATCCGCCACTTCCCGTTAGATTTCTTGACGAGCACGGGGTTGGCAAGCCACTTAGGGTGAGTGACTTCCCTGATGATGCCCCCGCGCAGCAGTTTCTCTACTTCTTCACGAATGGCTTCCTGACGCTCTGGTGCCTGCCTTCGGACCTTCTGCTGGACTAGGCGCACTTTCGGGAGCACCGCCAATCGATGCGCGATCACCTCCCTAGGGACCCCAACCATGTCAGACGGTTGCCAAGCAAACACGTCCGAGTTAGATCGGAGGAAGGTGGCGAGCGCGTCTTCCTATTTGGCGCCGAGGTTGGTGCTCACCTTGATTGTCTTCACCGGCTCAGCCTCGCTCAGGCAGACCACCTTGACCTCGTCGGACGGGCCAGGTAGGGCACGAGTCTTCGCCGGAGGAGCCCCTGGGTATGTGCCGTTGGTTGGCCACGCGCAAACCTCCCCGGCCAAGTCCAGGGCCCGCTTGTCGCAGCGTACGGCCTCGGGTTTGTCCACCTTGATGACTATGGGACCGTGGGGCCCCGGCATCTTTACCACCATGTAGGCATAGTGGGTGGCCGCCATGAACTTGACCAACGCCGGCCGGCCGAGCAAGGCGTTGTACGGGAGGTCGAAATCGGCAACCTCGAAATCGACCAGCTCCATACGGTAATTGTCCGCATCCTCAAAGGTGACAGGGAGGCGGACCCGCCCTAGGGGTATCGACTCCGCCCCGGAGTGACTCCATAGAACGGGAGAGTAGGCGTCAACTCCCATTCCGAAATCTGTAGCGCTCGAAACGCCTTGGAGGACAGGAGGCAGATAGAGCTCCCTCCATCCACCAGCACGAGCCCCAGCTTCACATTCCGAACCGTGGGTGAAACCACGATCGGAAAGTGCCCTGGGCCGGTGGTGCTCTCGGGGTGGTCGGCCCGACTGAAGGTGATCAGGTCCGCCGACCACTTCTGGAGCCTGTTCGCCCCCAGGCTTGGCTCTGCGGCACAGACCTCCCTCATCAGCAACTTGTACTGAGTGTTGGAGGCGTAAGTGGCTGAACCGCCATGGATGTAGGCCACCGTGTGCTCTGCCCGCTAGAAGGCCAGCGGGGCAAGGTCATCGTCTTTGCCGTTGGTGGGAGAGCGGCGCTCCTTGAGCCGCTTCTCCACTATCTTGGTCAAAACCTAACAATCGGCCAAGTCATGAGTGTTGGTTCGGTGGATAGGGCAGTAGCCCCTAACCCCTTCTCTTCACGGCGGTCATCCCGCCGGTCACGGCGGTCATCACACCGTGGCCAGGTGTCCTTCTGCTAGCGTTCAGCGGCTAGGACCTACCCGAAATCCGTCGTCTTGCGCTTCTTCTTCTTCTTCTTGTCCTTGGAGCTGGAACCCTTGGAGGTTCTGGCCTTGCCTCCTTTGTGGCCGTCCGCTTGCTCAGAGGACCGGTCCCGAGCCTTCGCCACCCGAGCAAACTTTTGCGCCAGGGAGAAAAGCTCGAAGGTGGTGGTGATGCTACAGGTGGCCATCTTCTCTCGCATCTTACGGTCACGTACGCCCCTACGGAAGGCGATGATGACCGACTAGCTCGAGATCTTGGGGATGGTATTGCGACAGTGGCAGAACCGTCGGATGAAGGAGCGCAAGGATTCGTCCTTCTTCTGCTCGATGGAGTGGAGGTCGTCTCCACTCCCGGCTGGGTGTAGGAACCTTGGAAGTTGGTGACGAACTGGCCACGCAGCTCCTCCCACGATCTTATCGAGCCCCGCGGGAGGTTCAACAGCCAAGAATGGGCAGAGCCCGTCAGGACTGTCGGGAAGTAGTTGGCCATAACCTTCCCAGATCCACCTGCCACCTGAACGATGGTGGTGTAGATCTGCAAGAACTCTTCCGGGTTGGTTGTGCCGTCGTACTTGTCAAGGGGTACAGGGCGGAACCTTTCCGGCCACGCCACGCGGCGCAGCCGGGAGTAGAGCGCCTGGCACCCGACCCTGTACGAGGTTTGGCGTTGCCAGCCGGAGCCCTGGCTCGGGCGGGTCTCGGACGAGAGGATCTCATCCTCCTCGTCACCGACGTAGCTGATATCATCGGCGGAGCCCTCGCGCTCCTCTCGGGCTTGCGCCTGCCGACGCCGGCGCTGCAGCGTGTCGCGCAAGTCTTCGCCGCGTTGCTAGTAACGCTCCTCCAGGTGCATCCTCAAGTCTTCGTCGTGCCCCTCCCGCCTGAGGGGCGCTCGAAGTGGAACTCGGGCCGGTGCCTGGCCCTCCATGCCTAAAGAGGCTACGCCCAACGCCTTGCCTTACCCCGCCACCACGGCCGAATGCTCCGGCTTTCGGGTGGTCGGAAGCGTCGCGTGCTAATCGCGACGCGACCGATCCATGGCGTACACGAGGTACCCAGTCGATCTGATACCTCCACGCGGAGTTGGGCCGTGTCTACGAGGCGGGCGATGTCCCGCAGCCACGGGGCGGCTGGGGTATCTCCGGCCAACTCCACCGGTGGGTGGTCCAGAAGTAGGCAGGCCGCATGTAGGTTCTGGGCCGGCGCGTCATCGTCGTCCCTGGGAGGCGTGTGACGGTCTGACGTCTGCCGGGGAGCCCTAAAGGGTCGTTGGTGCCGCCGACCGCTGCCAGGCTGTCACCCAGCTCCTTTGTGGCTTGGTAACCCGCAGCCGGGTCCCTCCGACGAAAGTAAGAGTCCGCCATCATCGGCCGTCGCGACACCACAGTCACGAGGAAACGATCTTCTGAAAGGAAGAAATCCGGAAGGGAAAGAGATGAACCGGCTACTACCCCCTACCTGGCGCGCCACTATCGGCGTATTTCAGCCGGCAGATTTGTCCTAGGGGGTAATCCGGTGTTCGGCAGAGGAGGTTTGCGTAGCTAGCGCCCCTCTCTCCTCACTTGCTCTGGATGAACTGCCCAAGAACACGCAAGGTTTCCCTAGGTTCGGGCCCCCGAAGTGGGTAACAGCCCTACGTCCTGCTTGAGCTCTTGTTGCTAGTAGAAAGTGTGTTTTTCGCGAATCCCCTCCAATGCGCACAAACTCCCTTATATACTCCGGGGCAGGCTTGGGCAAGCAGAGCGGGGATGATACATTAATGATGCAGGCTACTGTAGCCACTATCCGTCCTCGATTTCTTATCCGTATCGCTGTCTGCCAGCGCCCCGTCCTATCCATAGGACAACTTGGAGGCGACAGGAGGACGCCTGACACGCGCGCCTCTTTGCCGGGTAGTGCAGGCGGAACAGGAGCAATCATGCCGCCAGGGGGTTTTATGCGCCTGGCCACGCCCGGTCATTCGTATTTAATGGCCCCGATCCGGTGCGATTCGGGAGAAGACTTAGAGAGGAAGCCTTCCCCTTCTCTTCGTCGAGCGCGTCCGAAGCCGACTGAAGTAGGGCCCGAACGCCCTCTAGCCTTGTCAGTTAGCCACACGTCCTGGTCGCCCGCCGCGAGGAACTCGACGCTTTCTTTGCTGCCAAGGCCACGGCTGGTCACCCCACGGGGCCTAATCACCGGTGGCCACGTGCCTTTGTGTCGCCAAATACGGGGCCTAATCGCCTACACTTTCGCCGAGCGCCACGCGTGGCAAGCTAAATCTTCAGGTAATGGTCCCCTTCTTCTAACTTTCGCACCTGCGGCCCCACATGATAGCGGTGAAGAGGACACCCTAGTGTAGAATACACCGACAAGGTCAGTTTCTCGATCTCTATCCTTGTATGCATGATATGAAAGTTAAGCAACACACACACACATATGAATGAATGAATGAAATGTGGTTGTATGAGATGAAATGTGCTTGTATGCATGATTTCTTATATATGAAAAGCTTGTTTCACTACTAGAAAACTGACCTTTCATCTGGGACATCGAGACGGTTGAATTGGAACCGCATCTTGATAGTGGCATTAGTACGGTTCATTGAATCTGAGGCGATAGTTCGGTTGGAGCCACGAACCAGATCGATGCCCTCAAGATTAGTCCCGGTTCGTGATCTGAACCAAGATCGGCGGCACGGGTAATTAGTCGATTCAGAACACGAACCGGTATTGATGCCCTTCATTAGTACCGGTTCGGTTACTTAACCCAGCATCGATGCCTCATTTCAGGAAAGTTCAAAAGGAATGCATATTCTATCTATATCAGTACGCGATGGTGGGTGTGTTGGTTAGAAGGATGAGGCTAGAGTCACGACTCACGAGGTTGTGGGTTCGAGTCCCGCTTCTCCCATACATCCTCTACATTTTTAAACATTTCCCAATACTATCAGTACCGGGTGAGGGAATCAGGACTGATGCTCAAGGTTCAAAAACTAGTACTAAAGCCAGTTTCCAACCGGTACTAAAGGTGAGTTCTCTAGTAGTGTTTTACAGAGGGCATGAAATCTGAATGAAATGCTTGCCTATATATGAAATCTGGATGAAATGCTAGCAAAACCTAAGGCTAGCCAATCTTTCTAGCTATTTTTTTTCCCTTTGGAGTCTTATCACTGGCAGTTCTTACAAACATCCGCCAGTTATATATCTCATCACTGGCGGTTATAAATAAAAACAGCTAGTGATATTGTGCCATCACTAATGGCTAGTGTCTGGAACCGCCAGTGATATGTGACTTTTACTGGCGGTTCGTATATGAGCCGCCAGTGATATGGACTATCACTGGCGATAGTCCCCTATTATCATTGTCCCTTAATCACTGGCAGTTCAATAACCGCTAGTGATGGCGTTTTCTGAGCTGGTGATACTGTGTACGAATTTAGAGTCCTAGTCAATGGCGACCGGCGTATGTATAAATAAGGCCAATATCGGTGTGTAAAAGGTCCAACACCAATAAATCAGATATACTTTTTACCATCCTTTACTTTTCGTCGCATTTAGTCTAGCTTTGCCGTATTTTAATAAAGGAACCAATTTTTTAGACAGGGAAGATCAGTAAACCAATTTTAATAAAGGAACCAGCATTAGAAAAGGAACGAACTGAAATAGATAATTAAGAAGAGAAGATGACAATATTTGAAAATTACTTTATATATAATATACCAATCCTTAAGCTACTCCCAAAAACTAAGGCTTGCCCTACAGTCCGGCTCTGATACCAACTCTGTCGAGACCCGTAGAACGGAGCTGAATCTCTGCTATGCTTTTACCTATAGTAGTCCCTGGATCAAGTAGCTAGTACACACAGTAGAACAGGTTGAATCATAACCATCTCACGCTTAAACCAAATACATCAGAGTGCAGCCAACACGGCCATTATTACAATAGTTTGGCACCGAGGCCTTACAAACACCAGCGAAAACTCATAATAACATTGTTTAAACTTCAACAAAATAAAATCCAACTCCACAGGTAGCACTGTAGAGACACGCTCCTAGGCTTTGGGGTAGTCTTCATCCTGGATTCCTTCGGCGAAGTTCTCGTCCTGGTACATCTCCTCATCGGGGTAGGGGCAGTGCTGATCCAGACCTACTCGTTGGAATGAGTAGCCCCGCATAAAAGGCGAGGGTGAGTATACATTATACTCAACAAACAAGGCTGACAAAATGCATCTAAGGTTTACAAGGGAAGGATAGAGTTCTTTTGCATAAAGCCAGTGTGGACAACATGGGTCCCGGGTATTCGGAGACAGACGCTTGGACGCACCACTTCCTTGGGCCAGGTCACATGGATCTTCTAGAAGGCGGGCTTGGAGGACGGCGCGGCCTAACTCGCTCTATTTGGAAGAGAATCCTAATTCTACTCAAATACGTGGAGATAGGCGTAACCAATTCGGTTATGTCCCATATCTCCCTTATACGGATTAGGAAACCTATCTGTAACCCGACCCCTTGCACTATATAAAGGGGGTCAGAGGTCCCTAGTTGGACATCCAATCTTGACATCTTTCATACGATCATCGTAATCGTCTGTGTTCATCGTGATCGACACCCCGCAATACAAAACCACGAGCACAGGAGTAGGGTATTACCTCTTTCCGAGGGCCTGAACCTGTATAAATCCTGCCCCCTGTGCTACCATCGAGTTGTGATCTTTCGCGTAGCCCTATAAAATACATTGCCAACACAATTCGTCGACAGTTGGCGCGCCAGGTAGGGGCTAGCGTCACGATCAACTTCGTCGACTTCGATGGCTTCCATCGACGGATTCGTCTTCACCTACGCCCCCGGTCAAGGCTTCGTCTTCGAGGATCTCGGCTTCCTTGCTGATGACTTTGGGGAACTCCGGCTATCTCAGCCGGGCAACGTTCGGGGGAGGCTGAATGCGACTTCAGCCGAACCACACCATGTCAGGTTGCCTCTTGCGGATTCTGATCCAGGAGAGATCCGATCTGACGACGACGATTTTGATCGCCTCGCCGCAGTACTCGCCGGTTCCATCGGGATTACGAAGCTTCGTTACGCGGCTTCTTCGCCGGTAAGGAACCAACCGGCGATGCTGTTCTTAATCTGGATCGTGTTCGGATCCAATCGGGAATTGCAACTTCTCAGTTGTCCGACGCCCCATTCGGACTGAGAAACTCGGCCACTATTTTCCATGGGATAATATGCCGTCTTTTTCGATCTGGGCTAAGGAGCGGAGCACAACAAGCACACACAGGGACGAGTTTCCCTAGTTCCGGCTCGGGGATAACTCTAACCAGATCAGCTTCCCGGGTGGACGCTATGATACCACTCGGATTGGTCAATTCGGCTATAAGATTTCAGCAGATCTGTTCTGCCAAATCTCCGCCGGATTTTCTTCTGCCAAACGATCCATCACGAGAAGTGGGAATTATAATCACTCCCATTGACGAACCAACAAATCGGGATCAATTGAGCCTCTCTTACTCGGAGTCCGAGTCGGAGGAGAGCGCCAACGGGTTCCCCAACTTTCGTGCCGTCTATGTGGTGGATGGACAAGCCTTCGGATCGACTCAGCGTCCCATAGAGGAGGCAGGAGCCGAACATAACCACGGAGGTGGAGAAGATCTACGCGACAAGTTGCGTGGTCGTGCACGTCAAATCCAGGAGGAATCCCTTCAAGTCCGTATGGGAGATCACTCGGTCTTCCGTACGCCACAGTAGAACTTCCTCGCATGTAAGACCCTCTTGGATAATGTTGGTCCTTTACTTGGAGAAAACAGCCCCGCAACGCCGATCATGGAGCAGATCAAAGCCATGGTGACGGTAGCGGCTGTCCAAGGTACTCGGGATCAACAGGCCGACTCGGCCAGAAGTCAGACTGCCACGAGTAATACTCGGCGCAGTCGGCACACGCCAACATCGAAGCTCGGCGGAGGGAGCGAGAGGAAGACCGGCGCTGCACTCCGCCGCGCCAGATACTTACCCGTCAGTCTCCTCCCCCTGAGGACAAATTGATTGATGGAATCAAGGCATTCACACCCCAACTCCGTCAGGTAAACTGGCCCGAAGGGTTTAACCCCAAAGGAATAGTGAAATTTGACGGGGAACGGGACCCAGAAGCTTGGTTGCAGATTTACTCTTTGGTAATCAAGGCCGCGGGCGGAGGATTCGACGTGATGGCAACCTATCTGCCCATCATGTTAACGCCTCCAGCTCAGGGTTGGCTCGCAGGCCTTCGAGAGAACTCAATTGGTTCCTGGGGAGAGCTTTACGACCAATTCGTCGCCAATTTCTAGGGCACTTACGAGAAGCCTGGAACCCAGTGGGACCTTTATCAGATTCATCAGAAAAAAAATGAGTCGTTAAGGGATTTCATTCAGCGCTTCACAAAGAAGAAGAACACAATCCGAGAAATTTCTAAGGCGGTCGTCGTCGCAGCTTTTCAAAAGGGAGTTCGCAACCCCGACTTAATCAAGAAGATGTCCCGAAAGCCCCCAACTACTGTCAAAGAGATGTTCGCCCTGGCGGACCGATATGCTACCGCCTCGGATGCTCTAGCCGAGCGTCAGGAGGATCACCCAAGCAAAATCGAAGGCAAGAAGGACAAGCCCGAGTCATCCTCCAAGGAGGACAAGAAGCACAAGGGTGAAGAATTGGTAGCGGCTGCGGATCATGGTCAGCAGAAGCCACCTCGATCCAATGACTATAATAAAGTAATGGAGGCGCCGTGTCCTTTCCATTCGAATGGAAAGTATGCGGCAAAAATTTGCAATGTCTTGAAGAGATTCGCTGAGGAGCAGAACAAGGATACTCCGAAGGATGCCAAACAAGACGACAAGCGTGACCCTCCTCAGGGTGACGCTTACCAAGAAACTGAGTGCGAGCTCAACTACATATATGGGGGATCGGATGCATACGAGTCCAAATATAAGCAAAAACTTACTACTCGGGATGTCAATGCAGCTGTTCCGGTGACCCCCGAATACCTTCGATGGTCCGAAGTTCCGATTAAGTTCGATCGCTCGGATCATCCTGACCACATCCCTTGTCCAGGAAGATATCCACTCATCCTGGATCCCGTGGTACGGGGCGTCCGTCTACGCAAAGTCTTAGTCGACGGCGGGAGCGGATTGAACATCCTTTTCGTCAAGACGTTCAATGAGATGCAGATTCCGAGGTCGGCGCTCCAGAAGACTGACGCACCGTTTCATGGCATAATTCCGGGAACCTCCTCAGTGCCAATTGGGAGAATCTCTCTTCCTGTCACTTTCGGCACTCGGGATAACTACCGGATGAAAACCTCAGCTTTGTGGTGGCCGATTTCGAGACTGCGTATCACGCAATCTTGGGAAGACCGGGCTTGGCCAAACTCATGGCCGTCCCACATTACACCTACCTAGCTATGAAGATGCCGGGCCCGCGGGGTGTAATCACGGTCCGCGGAGACGTCAAGTTTTTCTATCTCCATGATAAGGAAAACTGTGACTTCGCCCAGTCAACCGAAGCGGCTGCCGAGTTGGATAAGATCCGGCAGGCGGCCACCACTCTTTGTGACGAGGGCGACCTGCCGAACAAGAAGCCATCTAAATCAGGTATCAAGCTTGACGAAGGTGTCAAGCGTATTTCGCTCGACCCGTCCGATTCAGCCAAAACAGCTCTAATAGAGACAGGGCTCGATCCGAAATAGGAAAAGGCACTCGTCACCTTCCTCCAAGCGAATCGGGGCTTCTTCGCTTGGAAGCCATCTGACATGCTGGGTGTCCCGAGGGAGGTGGTCGAGCATTCCTTGAATGTACACGACAAAGCCAAGATGATCAAGCAGCGGCTGCGTCGGTTCGCACAAGATCGGAAGGAAGCCATCAAGACGGAGATCACCAAACTTTTAGCCGCTGGTTTCATAAGAGAGGTGCTCCACCCCGATCTGCTGGCGAATCCGGTACTTGTACAAAAGAAGAATGGTACATGGCACATGTGTGTCGATTATACCGACTTAAATAAAGCATGCCCCATGGATCCGTTCGGACTTCCTCGCATCGACCAGGTGGTTGATTCCACTGCCGATTGCGAGCTTTTGAGCTTTTTGGATGCCTACTCGGGCTATCACCAGATTAGCTTGAAGGAAGAAGATTGCATCAAGACTTCGTTCATCACTTCGTTCGGGGCTTTCTGCTACGTCACTATGCCCTTTGGGTTGAAGAACGCCGGAGCAACGTATCAGCGTTGCATTCAGTGATGTTTCCACAACCAGCTTGGGCGTAACGTGGAAGCATACGTTGATGACGTTGTCGTCAAGTCTCGGGTATCCTCCGACTTGGTCACCGACCTGTCGGAGACATTCGAGAGCCTGTCGGCATACAACATGAAGTTGAACCCGGAGAAGTGTGTCTTCAGGGTCCCTTTGGGAAAGCTACTTGGTTTCGTGGTATCTCACCACGGAATCGAGGTTAACCCGGAAAAGATCAGAGCTATCATGGAGATGGCTCCTCCAACGTGCCAAAGGGATGTCCAGCATCTAAATGGGTGCATGGTAGCACTCGGCCGATTCATCTCGCAGCTCGGCGAGCGTGGGTCGCCCTTCTTTAAGCTACTGAAGAAGCAGCACGACAAGTTTGTCTGGACACTTGAGGCACAGAAGGTTTTTCAGGATCTCAAATCTTTCCTCACTTCGCCACCTGTCTTGGCATCTCCCATGCCACATGAACCGCTTCTGCTATACGTCGCGGCCACCACTCATGTAGTGAGTGCCGTGGTGGTAGTTGAATGAGAAGAACAAGGACACGTCTACAAGGCTCAACGAATGGTCTATTTCGTCAGCGAAGTATTGGGCGAGTCCAAGGTATGCTATCCCCAGGTGCAGAAGCTTTTGTATGCGGTTCTAATCGCCTCTCGGAAGTTGAAGCACTACTTTCAAGAACATTCTATTTCGGTGGTCACTTCTTTCCCTATTGGAGACATCCTCCATAATCGGGAAGCCACTGGGATTATCGCTAAGTGGTCAGTAGAACTTGGTGCCTTCGAGCTCTCGTTCAAGCCACGCTGCGCCATAAAGTCACAAACACTCGCCGACTTCATTGCCGAGTGGACGGAGATGCAGGCACCCCCAGCCGTCGAAGAGGCTGAATACTGGAACATGTACTTCGACGGCTCTCTCCGACGACAGGGCGCGGGGGCTGGTATCGTTCTTATATCACCTGGAGGCGAACGACTCAAGTATGTCCTCCAGATTTATTTTCTAGCTTCAAACAACGCAGCCGAGTACGAGACACTCATTCACGGGCTCTGTATTGCCATATCGTTCGGCATCCGACGATTGGTGGTTCACGGGGATTCTCAACTCGTGGTGAGCCAAGTACAGAAGGATTGGACTTGTGTCAACGATAATATGACCACCTACTGTCAGGAGGTCAGAAAGTTGGAGGACAAGTTCGATGGCTTGGAGCTCATACATACCTTGTGGCGAGACAACGAGGCGGCGGATTAGCTCGTGAATATGAGTTCTAGTCGGACAGCAGTCCCAACTGGGATTTTTGTGCAAGAGCATCACGCCCCCTCTATCACACCACAGGAGCAACTACCTCAACCAGATGAACACCCACCCAAGTCAGAAGTCCTGGCCCTCGACTCGGATTGGATGCGACCGTTTTTGGAGTACTTGCCAGAAGAAAAGCTTCCCGACGATTGGGGGGCTGCTAAACAAAGTCAACGTCGGAGTCGTGCATACGTGGTACATGAAGGAATTCTGTACCGCCGAAGCGTCTCTGGCATACTTCAAAAGTGCATATCCAAGTCCGAAGGACGCGCCCTGTTGCGTGAAATTCACTTGGGTATGTGCGGCCATCATGCTGCTTCCGCCACGTTGATCGGCAAAGCCTTTCGTCAAGGATTTTATTGGCCAACCGCGGTCTCTGACTCAAAGGAGATCGTCCGCAAGTGCGAGGGTTGTCAGTTCTTCGCTCGGCAGATCACGTGTCGGCTCAGGAACTTTAGACGATCCCTATCACCTGGCCTTTTGCAGTCTAGGGGCTCGACATTGTCGGACCCTTCAAGAAGGCCTCGGGTGGTTTTGAACATATCTTCGTTGCCATTGACAAATTCACTAAATGGATTGAAGCCAAGCCTGTGACCAAGATTTCGGCGGCCAAGGCCACCGAGTTCTTCCAGGAGATCATCGGTCGGTTTGGCGTACCCTCTCGGATCATTACAAATAACGGCTCTTAGTTCTGAAGTGATGAGTTTCAAATCTGGTGCGAAGATGTGGGCATAAAATTTGCTTTGCTTCGGTGGCATATACTCGGAGCAATGGGCAAGTCGAGCACGCGAACGGCATGCTTCTACAAGGCGTCAAGGGGCACATCTTCGATCGGCTCAGCCTATATGCGGCAAAATGGATGAAGGAATTGCTGCCCGTACTCTAGAAACCGCACAAGTCGGTCGAACAGCGGGCGTCTCCTTCTTCCTCGTATATAGGTGCGGCGGTCCTTCCAACGGAGCTACAATTCAGGTCGCCCCGAGTTCAAAAGTTCAATGAGGACGAGTTAGAGGCCAGTCGGATTGACGAACTCGACTGACTGAAGGATGCTCGGGAAGCTGCAACAATTTAGTCGGCCAAGTACCTCCAAGGGTTGCGTCGTTACCACAATCGTAATGTACGGGATCGAGCCTTCTTTGTTGGAGATTTGGTCCTTCGGGTCAATCAATCGAGTGGCCATAAACTCTCCCGCGCTGGGAAGGTTCGTACATTATTGACTCGGTGACACGCCCGGGGCTTACCGGTTGAGGCAAGAAGACGACACTCTCATGGATAACTCGTGGAACATCGAGCGGTTGAGGCGAGAAGACGGCACTCTCATGGATAACTCGTGGAACATCGAGCAATTGCGTCGGTTCTATACCTGACGGCCGTTGTACACACATTTATAATTAAATAAAGATAAGTTTTCGTTCACATTGTCTTTACGTTTATGCAATTCAGTTTCTGACTTGCTACTTATTTGTGCTTCAATTAAGTAGTAAGTCGGGGGCTACACCTAATTAGGTGCAGTCTGCACCTATTCTACACCTAATCAATCTCTCTCTTTCCGAGTACTTGTTGAGCCTAAGTGTTGGTCGTTCCGAGTAACGAAACTCTTGTTTCCACGCAACACTCATACTTCCTGACTGCTTTTTTGGAGACAGAGCTCCGCGCCAACTCCTAACGCTAAGAAACTTGATGTGCTTGGCAGAGTGCTTAGTAAAAGGAACCTATCCTACTCGGGCAAAATACATAACTCAATAAAGAGAAATCGATTAAGTTATATTATATCAAAAAGGGATTGTTTACATACAAGCGAATTGATAATCTACATTTACAGGGAATCTAAGTCTAAATTATCTACAAGGGACTCGGCCACCGGCTTCACTTCCTCAAGCAGGGCCAACGCCTTCTCCTCGGGGCAGGCGAAGCCATCCTTGATAGCATCGAGCTCAACTCGAGGGCGACAGCGATTGAGCGATTGGTGGTGCTCATCAAGCCGACTTCCCTGAGCCGGGCCTTGAGCTGCTCGGGGGCTTCGGTCCACCTCTGAATCAGCTCGGCCCGACTGCTTGGCTCGGTGTCGCCAGCGTAGAGCCGTCGCCGAGTGGGCTCCATGGCCACCAGGAGCTCCTCGTATTGCGCCTGCGCGGTTCTAACGTTTTCCTGCAGAACGTCATACTGCGCCAGTGTCTTCCACTTGTATTATGTCAAGAACAGAAAACACACAGTTATACAACTGTGTAGACACCGGAGGTTCGAAGTCGGTCGGGTTTGCAGACTTACCCTCCAGCTCGGCGACGGCTTTTGCCTCTGACTTCTCTAGGGCCAGCCTTTGGTCCTGGACTTACCGGCTACTGCTTGGCGTCGCAGACTTGGCGGCTCTTCCGTAGGGTGGCGATCATGGCGCCTGAGCTACATTGAGCAGAACACGATGTCATTCGGTCACACACAAACTGAATAATCCTGACTCAGGTCGGGATACTTACATCGAAGGGAGCCTGCGAGGTCGAACTTTTCGTCCTGCAGGTCCTTGATCCGGGCCTGTAGCTCCCGACGCTGCTTAGACACCTCGGTCCGGGCCTCAACTACTTGCCCCTCCACGGATTTAATCCGTTCTATCTGGGGGAGGAAGTAGTTGAGGAACTTGGTCTTCCTCTCAGAAAACTCACCAAGTTCCTGCAGAAGGAGTAAACAATGACTATACTTCAAATCACCTAAATGTACTCGGCTGATTGGAGAACTTACCCTGATCAGTCTGCCGCACTCAATGGCGTGCTCAAAGAAGGTCTCCCTGGCCTTCTCCTCCGTCTGATCGTCGAGGTGAGTCCACTCATTGGCCTTGTCCTTCCAGGCCGCCGAGAACTTGGGCTCGGGTTCCTCCTGGGGAGACGGGGGCCGGCGTGGAATCTCCTCCATTGGCTCGGCGTCCTCGCTGCCCTTGTTGATCGGCTTCGGGCTCGGCGGGGCGGCGGCGCTGTCTTCGTGGTCCTTCGCCTCCGTTGCAGCTTCGGTCGGCTTGGTCGGTGGAGGGACTGTGTCGGCGGTCGGAGGAGTAGGAGAGGAAGGAGGATGCAGAGAAGATGCCGCCCGACTCAGCTCAGCAGGCTTCGATGCTGGCTCGGTCGGACGATCCGTCGGAACTTCCTCCGATGGTTTCCTGAAAGAAGGAAACGCTTCGGTCAACGAAAACATGAAGAAGGCTACCAAGTGGTGACAAGGTTGTGCTTACCGGTTGGAAGTCTTAATCTTTATACCTGCGCCCTTCGAAGCGGATGACCCGCTTGAGGAGGTGTCGGGCGGGCCACTCGGCTTGGCCTTAGGCGCTACAGGCTTGGGCGCCGACTCCGCCCGCCTCTTCGATGGTGATCTCTGGCGACCCACCCTCGGAGGACGAGCCGCCTGGCCGCTCGGTCTTTGGGTTGACACTGGCTGACTAGCCCCCTCCTTAGGGGCTTCATGGATCGTCGGGCCGGAGCCCTGGCGGCGGCGCTTCTCGGGCGAAAGGACGTCCTCCTCCTCGAAGGAGGCTGGGCCGTTGCCCTTCTTCACCATCGGAGCTTCCTCCGATTCCTCGCCCGGGCGTTTCTTGCCCTTGGAGGTAGGGGCCTCAGGTGTCGAGGCGAGGGATACGAAAGCCTGGTGACCCTGCAAAAGCACAGCCCCCTTGGGTTAGAATGACGACGTCAACACTCGGCGGAAAAGAAACAAATATGAAGGTGACTCGGTCATTACCTCCGGCGGCGGATTGGTGATGGAGAAGCTTCTGGGACATCCCTGGTTGGTCAGGAATGTCCCAGTAGCAAAGAATTCCCTCAGTCGGTCAACGGCGTCAGAAGAGGAGATTGGGGTAACTACCTCCCGAGTAGGATCGGCCAGCCCAGAATATTCAAACCCGGGCCGAACCGTTTCCTTGAGAGGCTGGATGCGGCACATCGTGAAGGAAATGGCGATGGCCACGCCGGTCAGCCCCTCTTCTTTGAGGTTTTGGATCAGGCCGAGCAGCTCGGTGACCTGATCCATCTCGGAGGAGGGGAGAGGAGAAGTCCAAGAGGGGGAAGCCCGGGGCTTTCTCCCTTCAAAAGCAGGGAGACCAGGGAGTGGGTAGGAGCAATAGAACCACTCCTGGTTCCATCCCTTCAAGGAAGTCCGGAGCGGCAAGGATAAGTACTCCTTCTTAAGGCCACTCCGGAGCTGGAGGCCAGCCCCGCCGACGGCCTTAGGGGCGTTGTCGCTGGGGACGGCTTTCAGATGGAAAAGATGGCGAAAAAGGGCGAAGTGGGGAGCAATCCCTAGAAAAGCTTCGCAGAGTTGAACAAAGACAGAAATTTGGAAAATAGAGTTAGGGTTCAGATGGAAGAGCTCGATTTTGTAGTGGTTAAGCAGACCACGAAGGAAGGAGGAAGCGGGGAGTCCGAACCCGCGAGAAAAGAAAGACTCGAAGACGACGATCTCCTCTTGACAAGGAGTGGGGGAGGGCTCACCTGCGACGGCGCGCCAGCCGATGAGCTCATGCGCCGGGAGAACGCCGGCGTTGACCAGGTCCTGCAGCCACTCCTCGGTGGTGATAGAGGTCGCCCAGTGCCCCGCCATTGAAGGGAATGAGGTG
The DNA here is from genome assembly GCA_036346145.1 of Olyra latifolia. Classification (NCBI taxonomy): domain Eukaryota; kingdom Viridiplantae; phylum Streptophyta; class Magnoliopsida; order Poales; family Poaceae; genus Olyra; species Olyra latifolia. The sequence goes on from CM070532.1 coordinate 37,149,725, forward strand.
GGGGATGGGGAGTAGCGAGAGCGGATCTAGAGTTTGGTGGCGGCGGCGGCGCTAGGGTTGCCCTGTGGCGGTGGTGGCACTAAACCCTAGCGGGATCGTTTCGGGGAGACGAACGGACTTGGGCGCACAAAGCAAGCGTAACTGTTCAAATGCCCCGGTGTGCTCTATTTAAAAGGAAGTGGGCGACGTTTCGTTTCCGCGCTGGGCGGGAAAGAATGAAGCCCTAAAATCATCGCTTCAAGATTCAGGCCCGGACTTAGGTTCCAGAGAGCACGCCCCACGTGGGCCGCAAGCTATACACGTCATTGCTCGGGTACAGGTGTCACTCGGATCAAACCTAGCCAGGAAAATGGGCGTGCCCCCAGTCGGGCCTTCTGCCGGTCGTCAATCTCTGAGGACTAGGCGCTTCCCGAATAATTAACTTAGCTTTTGATGTGCCCCCGGGGACGGTAGTCGGTCTGGCTTTTAGTCAGACCGGACATCAAGAGTTACCTCTTCAGTTGGGTCTCAGTGGCACATCTCTGGATCGTTCGTCATCAAGATGAACACCACTCGGATGACCTCAACTTGGAGGCGGGCGTATTCTCCCGAGAGTCACTAGCCTGACACCGCATCAAGTCGGGTCAGGGCGCCTGATTACCTTGGGTTCCGAGTAGCATGCCCTACATGGGCTGCAAGCTGTACATGTCATCACTTGGGTACAGGTGCCACTCGGATCAAACCTAGTCGGGAAAGATAGCGCGCCCCCAGTCGGGTCTTATGCCAGATGTCAGTTTCTGAGGACTAGGCGCTACCCGAATTATAACTCAGCTCTTGATGTACCTCCTGGGGTCAATGGTCGGTCTGACTTTTAATCAGATTGGGCGTCAAGAGTTACCTCTTCAGTCGGATCTCAGTGGCACATCTCTGGATCGTTCATCATCGAGATGAACACCACTTAGATGACCTCAACTTGGAGGCGGGCGTATTCTCCCGAGAATCGCTAGCTTGACTCCGTACTAGTCGGGTCAGGGTGCCTAAACACCCTATACGAGTTGTGGCATGTCCCCTGCTGGACCGAATGTCGAGTTCTGTCAGTCAGATCCGAATGTCATAATTCGTAACAGGGAGGATAAAGCAGGGTGGCATTGATCACTCGGCTACATCCACCTTTTTGGTATGCCTCTCCATGGGGCCACTAGCCAGCATACCGTCCAGTCGGACTGGGTACCAAACATCTTTCTAAGAAGCTTGAGATTTTTTCTTGAGTCCTTTGCAACTGTGTTATTTGATCAGTAGGTTACTCAGCAGGCGGAACTTTATCAAACAATGAGTGACGTCACTCGTACTACACTTGATGGGCTGCAAGCTGAACCTAGAATCAATACAACCTAGCCACGAAGCACTCAGGGGCTACGGTGGACAACATGGGTCCCGGGTATTTGGAGACAGACGCTTCGACGCACCACTTCCTTGGGCCAAGTCACATGGATCTTCCAGAAGGCGGGCTTGGAGGACGGCGCGGCCCGACTCGCTCTATTTGGAAGAGAATCCTAATTCTACTTGAATACGTGGAGATAGGCGTAACCAACTCGGTTATGTCCCTTATCTCCCTTATACGGATTAGTAAACCTATCTGTAACCCGACCCCTTGCACTATATAAAGGGGTCAGGGGTCCCTAGTTGGACATCCAATCTTGACATCTCTCATACGATCATCGTAATCGTTTGTGTTCATCGTGATCGACACCCCGCAATACAAAACCACGAGCACAGGAGTTGGGTATTACCTCTTTCCGAGGGCCTGAACCTGTATAAATCCTGTCCCCTGTGCTACCATCGAGTTGTGATCTTTCGCGTAGCCCTATAAAATACATTGCCGACGCAATTCATCGACAGCCAGTTTAGCAAGTTTGTCTAAAATTTTATAAAACGGTTTGAGAAATGTTGAGGGAAAAACAAATATTTAAATTGTTTTCTTTGAAATTCCGGCCTCAACCGGTTTTGCCCAACTGCTACTCACGGCACTCCAGGTGCAACACCCTCATCGCACAAAGACTCCATGTGAGGAGAGAAAACAAAACACACGACTGCGATCATGGTTTTTCTTTAAAACACCATTTTGAAAACAAATAGGTAAGAAGTACCACGAGGTAGCTCCCCGTCGTCCGCCCTTGACCGTGGGCATGGCTATCATGATAGTTGTACACTCTGCAGAGGTTGCACGTTTTACCCATGCGAGGTGGTTCTTCCTAGGGTGCCCCCAAGGAAAAATGATCACCACAGGGCCTTTCTCCAACATCCTCCTAGTTAAGGCATTTCCGCTAAGGTTTCCACTGCAATGCCCCTCTTGCGCCGATAGAACAATACCGATTGTCTACTCCACCGACTGGAATGCCAAAGCCAGGAGTCCGAAGGATACTCAACCAGGTCCCGCCCATACAGGCACACATGGTCGCACTGTTGTACTTAGCTCGTCTACCTCAAGGAATCAGTCCTTAGGGACCAGAGTGGTTCCCACACTGGGCCCAAGTCTCGTGATTGCTGCACCAACCTTGCAACCATCCACCCTGATCAGGTTTTATAAAATATTTTTACCCGATAGCACCCACTATCCCAACTACACCCATTTGCAAACATGACAGTACCAACTCTCCTTTAAAATCCACGTTAAACAAGCATTTCATATTGTCATCATGTATCCAATTTTAATATGATTGCAACTGAGCATAGCTATTATGATTAAAATCTAATTCAAGGGTGTTGGCACTATTTTAACAATATTATAATAACCTAGGGCAGCACGGAATGATTTTATAACAGTATCTTTAATTGGGGATTTTTAGCTAACAACTAATTAATTAGCAATTTTTAAGTTTCGACATAGCATGCAATTTAAACATCTAACAAAGTCATTTTATAAACATGGATACGAGGTTCAGCACTTGCCTTGATCAACACAGATTTGGTGGTCTTCCGGAGGATTGATTGCAAAACTACCGTCGCTAGATCCTAACAGAGGAAATAACCACAATAAACACTAATAACCCAAATAAGACATGAAATGACATGTCTGCTTATGCTTATGCAAAAAATAACACAAAACGGTAAATTATATCCTCTGGTCAAAACTAAATTTATTTTGCAATTTTGTTGAAACTAGATTTATCTAAATACCATTTTTAAACATTTTATCAATTTATCAATTAAACATAAATTTAAGTATTCTAAAATATTCATGCAAAAATTACATAATGGAAGAACTCATTTTTATGAACATCATGAAATTTATTTGGTGATTTTTGGACATATATAATTAAAGATCTGAATTTAGCAATTTTACTGTACATTGAAAATTAGAAAAACAATTTGAAGCCGGTCGTTGGGCATGGCCCAACATCACGCACCTCAAGATGGCACCGTCTTGGCGGTGCAAGAGGCGGCTCAGCAAGCTCTGCGCAAAGACCGCAGCAAGCGACGGAACGGCGGCCCAGCCACATGCGCAGGCTTGGCGGCTGCCGGCGTGGTTGCGGCGAGGCGTTTAGCCGCGGGCGTGGAGCGGCGGCCCACCAGAGGTGGCAACGCGACGCGCGACGGGGGTGGGGAGGCGGCCCACCACGCGGCTGGCTTGGCCCGGCGGTGCGAAACGGAGCACGGCGGCCCTAAGGCATGGGGTGGCCAGCTTCGCATGCACGCACGCCAGCCCGGCATTTTGGCGGGCCGTGGCGGCGCTGGCGGCGGCGTGGACCCCAAAATGAAGCGTCCAGACTGGAGCATGCGTAGGAACCAATAGGAAGGGGAGGAGCTCACCGGAACGGCGCCAAAATTGAGAAAACTGGAAAACTCCAGCGAGGTCTTCGGCAAGCGATTCCCGAAGCTACGGACGTCGGATCGACGAGTTCCTGGGCAAAATGGAACCGTGAGAGAAAAATCTAGGACGTCCCGGGACAGTTTCGAAAATGGAGACTTACTTACGGCCGAATCGAAGAAAATTGAAACGAGGGAAGGAGGAAGAAGGGAGCTCGGGTTAGGGACTTCTGAGAGGGAGCAGGGAGATGAGGGGAGTTTTCTGGCATGTTAATGCCACCATTAGGGAGAATTAAGCAGGATTAAAACTATGGGAGGTTAGGGAGTGAATGAGAGAGTTAGGGGGTGAATGAGAGAGTTAGGGAGTGAATGAGAGAGGAGTTTTCTACGTGTAGTACAGAGAGGGGATGACAGGTGGGAGAGCAAGAGAGAAAACAGAGAGAGGGAAGGAGAGGTAGAGAGAGAATGACAAGTGGGACCAAGGAGGAGAGGAAGGGATTTTAAATTACTTTTATTTCTGATTTTCTCTTTTGAAAACAAATTTCAATTAAAATTTTATTTCCCCTTTTGAAACCCAAATACATTACTTTAATTATTTTATAGAATATTTGCAAAACAACTCAATTAATTTTTAAAGTTTTTATTAAACAAGTAACATACTCATTTTATTTGAAAATTATTTTATTTAAAAAGAATTTTAATGCAATGCAATGCATGATGCACATGAATTTTTAATTTTTGAAAATGAGGATGTTACAAACATCCCCCTAAGAGGAATCTCGTCCCCGAGATTCTGAAGATCCGGGAAACAAGTCTGGAAACTCTGCCCTTAAATCCTCTTCACGTTCCCAAGTTGCCTCTTCCTTAGAATGATTACTCTACTGAACTTTACACAACTTGATCACTCGGTTCTGGGTCTGACGAGCAGCTTTATCCAAAATCTTAACCGGGTACTCCTTGTACGACAGATCTTGCTGCAACTCTAGCTGCTCCAATGGCATCTGTTCCTCTGGCACCCTTAAACACTTCCTCAGCTGAGAGACATGGAAGACATCATGAACATTTGACAGTTGCGTAGGCAGTTCCAACTGGTAGGCTACTTCTCCTCTTCTAGCCAAAACCTTGAAAGGTCCGATATAACGAGGTGCCCACTTTCCACTGACTTGGAAACGTTGCACACCCTTCATTGGTGAAACCTTCAAGTACACAAAATCTCCTTCTGCGAAAGTTAGGTCCTTGCGACGGTGATCAGCATAACTCTTTTGCCGCGATTGGGCTGTCTTCAGCTTCTGCTGAATCATTCGGACTTGTTCATCAGCTTCCTTCAGGAGATCCTGTCCAAAAACCATGCTTTCACCAGTCTCGTTCCAGTAGAGAGGTGTTCTGCACTTTCGACCATACAGGGCCTCAAATGGTGACATCTGTAGACTGGCCTGATAGCTGTTGTTGTATGAAAACTCTGCATACGGCAAATGCTTGTCCCAATTTTTGGCATTAACAAGAGCACAAGCCCGAAGCATGTCTTCCAGCACTTGGTTAACTCTTTCGGTCTGGCCGTCTGTTTGCGGATGATATGACGAACTGAAGTTCAAATTGGTTCCCAACAAACTGTGCAGCTTTTTCCAAAACTTTGAGGTAAACTGGGTTCCTCTATCAGACATAATCTTCTTTGGAACTCCGTGGAGACATACTATTCTCACTAGGTATAGCTCTGCCAGCTTATCTCCGGAATAAGTTGTCTTCACTGGAATAAAGTGTGCTGACTTGGTCAATCGGTCCACAATTACCCAAATAGCATCATGGCCCGATTACGTTCTCGATAGACCAACAATGAAGTCCATTCCAATTTCCTCCCATTTCCATTTAGGAACTCTGAGAGGTTGCAGTAGACCTGCAGGTCTTTGATGCTCTGCCTTAACTCGCTGGCAAATGTCGCACAGGGCTACAAACTCTGCAATATCACGTTTCAGGCCTGTCCACCAATAAGATCCTTTGAGATCCGAGTACATCTTGCTACATCCTAGGTGTATGGACAGCTTGGTGTCATGAGCTTCTTTCAAAATAATCTCTTTCAATTCTTTCTTGTTTGGGACAAAGATCCTCTTTCCAAACCAGAGAACTCCTTCAGGATCCACTGAAAATCCAGGAGCCTTTTCCTTACTTAACTTTTCCTTTATCTCTGAGACCTCTTTGTCTTCCTGCTGAGCTGCTCGAATCTAACTTGGCAAAGTAGGCTGCAACTCTAACATGTTGACACAACCTTGTTCTACCAACTCCAAATTTAATTTCGCAAACTCTTCATGCAGAGCTGGCTGATTCTTCAACAACAACTGATTACTGTTATAACTTTTCTGACTTAGAGCATCTGCTACAACATTTGCCTTGCCCGAATGATAATGTATTCCAACATCATAGTCCTTTATTAGTTCCAACCACCTTCTTTGCCTCATATTTAAATCTGGTCGAGTGAATATGTACTTCAGACTTTTATGATCGGTATAAATCTCTGTTCTATTTCCGATCAAATAATGCCTCCAAATTTTCAAGGAATGAACCACAGCAGCTAATTCCAAATCATGCGTGGGATAATTGACCTCATGGGGCTTCAGCTGTCTTGATGCATAGGCTATAACTTTTCCTTCCTGCATCAATACACATCCAAGTCCTAGCTTGGAAGCATCACAATAAACTTCAAAATCTTTATGGACATCTGGCAATGTCAACACTGGGGCTGTCGTCAGTTGCGTTTTGAGTTCTTGAAAATTGCTTTCACAAGCTGGCATCCAAACAAACTTGTGGTCCTTCTTCAACAATTGGGTAAGAGCCTTGGCTATCCGAGAAAAATCTTTAATAAACCTCCGATAGTATCCTGCCATACCAAGGAAACCTCGAACCTTGGTCACTGTCTTGGGGGTTGGCCAATCCAAAACATCTTGAACTTTCCTAGGGTCCACTGCAACTCCACTGGCTGAAACAACATGACCTAGGAATGCAACTTCTTTTAACCAAAATTCACACTTGCTGAATTTGGCATAGAGCTGATGTTCTCGAAGCTTCTCTAACACTAGCCTCAAGTGTTCCTCATGCTCTTCTTCACTCTGAGAATATATCAGGATGTCATCAATAAAAACAACCACCAACTTATCCAAATACTTCATGAATACTTTATTCATCAAGTTCATAAAGTAGGCAGGGGCATTGGTTAGACCAAAGGACATTACTGTAAACTCGTATAAACCATAACGAGTTGTGAAGGATGTCTTGCGTATATCTTCTTTTCTTATCTTTATCTGATGGTACCCTGTCCTCAAGTCAATTTTGGAAAATACACAAGCTCCCTTATGTTGATCGAACAAATCATCAATCCGAGGCAAAGGATACTTGTTCTTAATGGTCACTTCATTCAAGGACCTATAATCCACACGCATCCTCAAAGTCTTGTCCTTCTTTTTAACAAAAATCACTGGGGCTCCCCATGGTGACGAACTGGGACAGATAAATCCTTTGGCTTCTAACTCTTCCAACTGCTTCTTCATTTCTGCTAGAAGATTAGTAGACAACCGGTAGGGTCTCTAGGCAATTGGTGCCGCTTCCAGGAACTAACTCAATGATGAATTCAATGTCCCTATCCGGTGGCATGCCTGGCAGATCATCTGGAAACACATCTGGAAACTCCTTTGCAATGGGTACTGAATCCAACACTATTCCAGTTAACTTGTTCAAGGTGTTTGAAGCCCTGGATGCAAGAACAGATTTGAACTTGACTGATACTCCTTCACCATTAACCAAGGAAATGGCATGGTTGGCACAATCAATCTAACCCTGATACTTGGTTAGCCAATCCATGCCTAGAATCACTTCTATTCCTTGGGATTCCAAAACAATAAGGTTCGCTAGGAACTTTACTCCATTTACTTCTATTTCCAAACGAGGACATACTTTATCGGTCCTCATAGAACGTCCCGGTGATTGGATAATCATGGGAGTCTTAAGACTGGTTATATTCCAGTTATTTGATTCCACAAAACTCTTTGAAATAAATGAATGTGATGCACCGGAATCAAATAAGACGGTTAATGGTACTGAATTTATAAGAAACTTACCCAGTACCACGTCCGGAGCCTGATGCGCCTCCTCAGCAGTGACATGATTAACCTGGCCTTTTCCAGGAGCCGAGGTTTTTGGAGTCTGTGGCGCTCCATGACCTCAACCTGTAGCAGGAGTACGGGCGCCCGATCCTAAGTTGACTGGAACTGGCGCCACTGGTTTCTTCTGCGGGCATCTACTGGCATAGTGCCCCCACTGATGACAGGTAAAGCATTGCACTCCAGGGTTGCTATTGTTGTTCTGCGGCGTCTGATTGGCCGGTGCCTGACGAGGTTTCTGAGGCACTTGACGTTGCTGGGGTGCTGGGGTTCTTGGAACATTCTGCGGTGGCGGCCTGCTTGGCTGGTACTGTGAGAAACGAGGCCTTGAGCTGCTAGACCCTTGCTGAAGATGTGCCATCTTCCTCTTGCGCTTCTCATTGCGCTGCTTCTGTATGTCCTCCTGCACTAGGGCTTTATTGACCATCTGCTGAAATGAGGCATAATCGTTGGAAGCAAGGAGTGCCTTGAAATCTGGGTCCATGCCCTCCATGAACTTCCAAATCTTATCGGCTTCTTTAGCCACTTCCGTGCTTGCATAACGAGCAAGATGATTGAACTTATGCAAGTACTCCGTGATGGACATGTTGCCTTGTTGAAGACGATGGAACTCCCGTCTCTTCATCTCCATTATGCCTTTTGGGACATGGGTGTCCTTGAAGGCCTGATAAAACTCTGCCAGGTTATAGCTTCAGCATTTGGATGGGAGACACGGAAGTTCTCCCACCAAATGGCAGCGCCTCCCATCCAAATGGCAGCGTCACCCTGCAGCTGGTGACCTACAAAGCTAACTCGCTCTGCATCTGTGCACTGGGCAATGGCTGACTTCCTCTCCATCTCTTTCAACCAATCTAAGGCTACCAAAGTTTCATGAGATCCAGCAAAAATTGATGGTCTGGTCCTCATGAATTCTCGAAATCTGGACTGAGGCTGCTGCTGTTGACCGGGCACTGGGACAACAATGTTATTCAGATTGTTAGCAATTGCTTGAAAAGCTTGCAGGTGCATGGCCATCATCTACTCAAACTGAGGTGGAAAAGGTGGTGGTGGTGGCAAATTCTGGTTATCTTGAGCAACTGGTGGCAGGATGGCAGGGGGTGGAGCTTGTTGATCTGGCTGCTGACCAGCTGGCAGTGGGTTCTGCTGAGCTTGCTGAGCTGACGAACCACTCCTAGTGTTCACCATCTTACAGGAAGGAGAGAACTCTAAGGGAGGGAGAAACATCCAAGAATAAAGAAAACACTGATAGAAAAATATCAATTTCACTTAAATTCATTGAAGCACCAAGTTCAATAACTTAGCAACCGATAGCTAAACCACAACCAGCTGGTGTAACTATCGCAAGAACAGGCACATAGGCCAACAGCGTTCAACTCGCTTTATTCATTAACAAGATACTAAGGTCAATAGACTACTCAGAGTCGGACAGGCAATCCTCAACTGCCACATGCTCCATCGGCTCCTCCTCGCCCTCATTAGAGGCCCGAACCCTCCAAGCTGCGGAAGAAGACGGTCCAGCACACTCACGGCGGGGAAGGACACGGCGAGCAGGAACTGCCTCCGGGAAGCGTCCCCTCAAGCCCACAGAGGTGTCCGGAGTGAGTCCACAGGGTGGCAGCTGCTCGAAGCTAGGAGGGCGTCTGGATAAGGTGAAGCTGGTGGCGTCGGAGCCGCAGGCGGTGGAGGTTGATATGCACACGCCTCGATTTAAGACACGTACGTACTAGTTTGGTCCCGATCTTCCATCGTAGAAGAAATCCGTAGGGGCGATTTGTGACCTTGACGAAGGGGCGGCTAACCACGATCTGATGAACGTGACCAGCAACCTCACAATCGCTAAACCACTCCTCTGATTTGGTATCAACCGTGTCAAAACACGTCGCATGAGAATTGCAAGAACAACAGCGGAAGAATCATTCGGATGAATGATTAAATGTGAGACCTCAATAGTTGGGGCACGAGGGCCTTACAATTAGCAATAGCTAAACCAAAAATCAAGATCTGTTCTCCCTTTACACGCAAAGCCGTATATAAAGAACCAGACCTCCAAATATTTATGGCAGTCACACAAAATTAGCAACCGTGCATTAAAATAATTCCTTCTATTCCTTCTTAGTCTTCACGGCTGAAATTAAAGTAGCTTTCCTTGCATGCATGTCTTCATGGCCGGCTAAAAATAAAAGAAACTTTCCTTCTTAGTCTTCATAGCTATATGGCTCACGTACACAGCTGCATGTTGGCTGAATTTTCTAGGCTCCTTGGTCGGTTTCTTCTCCAATAATTTCTGCATGTTTAATAACACATATACAAATATCTTTAGGCAGTATCATTTGTTCTGTAATCAAATAATTAACTTGAGCAAGAAATGAATTCACCTTTTGTCCAAGACGTCGTGCACGGGCTCGTGTCATTGGACCTTGAATGTTAATTGAATCATCTATGTGTGAGCTACTGATGTCCTCATCATGCTCCCCCTCTTGAGAAGGAGTCGACCTCGACTCTGGCTCATCTTCATCACCAAAATATGGAGACAAGTCAGCAACATTGAATGTATCACTCACTCCATATTCCTTGGGAAGCTCTAACTTGTAGGCGTTGTCACTGATCTTTGCAAGAACTTTAAACGGTCCATCTCCTCGTGGCATTAGCTTGGATTTGCGCTGTTCCGGGAAGCGATCCTTGCGCAAATGCAACCAAACCAAATCACCTTCATTGAACAACATTTCCTTTCGACCCTTGTCTGCATGTTTCTTGTATTGGGATTGCATCTTCTCAATGTTTATTTTGGTTGTCTCATGAATTTTCTGAATATACTCAGCCCTCTTTTCCGCATCCAAATTGACCCTTTCAGGAGGTGGCAAAGGTAATAGATCGATCGGCGCTGTTGGTTTGAAACCATAAACCACCTCAAACGGACATAATTTTGTTGTTGAATGAACAACCCGGTTGTACTCAAACTCAATGTGAGGTAAGCACTCTTCCCATAGCTTCAAGTTCTTCTTGAGTATTGCTCTCAACATCGTACCAAGTGTGCGGTCGACAACCTCTGTTTGTCCATCAGTCTGCGGGTGGCATGTTGTAGAAAACAACAGTTTTGTTCCAAGTTTTCCCCATAGTGTTCTCTAGAAGTGGCTCAAAAATTTAGCATCGCGGTCTGAAACAATAGTCCTTGGTACCCCATGCAAATGAACTACCTCTTTGAAAAACAAATCAGCAACATGGGAAGCATCATCACTTTTATGACAAGGTATAAAATGAGCCATCTTAGAAAACCGATCAACAACAACAAATACACTGTCCCTTCCTCTCTTTGTTCTAGGCAGACCTAAAACAAAATCCATAGAAATATCCTCCCAAGGCATTTTGGGAATAGGAAGAGGTGTATACAAGCCATGTGGGTTTAATCGAGACTTAGCTGTTTGACAAGTAGTGCATCTTCTCACATAGCGCTGAACATCACGCTTCATCTTTGACCAGTAGAAGTGTGTGGCCAACACGTCCTCAGTCTTGTGAACTCCAAAGTGACCCATCAATCCACCTCCATGTGACTCCTGCAACAAAAGAAGACGAACGGAACTTGCAGGAATACAAAGCTTGTTAGCTCTAAACAAGTAGCCATCATTCAACACATATTTATCCCAACACCTCCCGTCTTTACACTTAGCATAGATTTCTTTAAAATCCACATCAGCAGCATATAATTCTTTCAATCCTTCTAAGCCAAGAATTTTGCAATCAAGTTGGGATAATAAAACATATCTTCTAGACAAAGCATCAGCCACGAGATTATCCTTTCCCTTTTTATACTTCACGACATAGGGAAAAGTTTCAATAAATTCAATCCACTTAGCATGTCTACGATTTAATTTGCTTTGGCTACGAATATGTTTCAGTGATTCATGGTCTGAATGTATGACAAATTCCTTTGGCCATAGGTAATGTTGCCATGTTTCTAAAACTCGAACCAGAGCATACAATTCTTTGTCATATGTAGAGTAATTCAAAGCTGCGCCATTTAGTTTTTCACTAAAGTAAGCAACAGGTTTTTTTTTCTTGCATGAGAACGCCACCAATGCCAATACCACTAGCATCACATTCTATTTCAAATGTCTTATCAAAATCAGGGAGTTGTAACAGCGGTGCATTTGTCAACTTATCTTTGAGCGTGTTGAAGGCATTCTCTTGTGCTTTACTCCATTTGAAAGGCGTGTTCTTCTTCGTCAACTCATTGAGTGGGGCAGCGAGCGAGCTAAAATCCTTCACGAACCGGCGATAGAAGCTAGCGAGTCCGTGAAAGCTCTTCACTTGTGTGACCGTTGTAGGCGTACGCCAAGCTCGGATAGCCTCCACCTTCTGCTCATCCACTTTGATTCCCCTGCGGCAAATACAACAAAACCAAGAAAGACAACTCGATCTGTGCAAAAGGTGCACTTCTCAAGGTTACCAAACAAACGCGCCATTCTCAAAGCATTAAAAACTTGGCGCAAGTGCTCCAAGTGCTCTTCCAAAGACTTGCTATAAATTAATATGTCATCAAAGTAAACCACCACAAACTTTCCAATATAAGATCTCAAGACTTCATTCATCAAGCGCATAAATGTACTAGGTGCATTCGTAAGACCAAATGGCATGACCAACCATTCATACAGACCAAATTTAGTCTTAAAAGCAGTTTTCCATTCATCACCTAGCTTCATTCTAATTTGGTGGTACCCACTACGCAAGTCAACCTTGGAAAAGATAGTGGAGCCACTTAATTCATCTAGCATATCATCTAGCCTAGGGATAGGATGACGATATCGAATAGTTATGTTGTTGATAGCTCTACAGTCAATACACATTCTCCATGATTCATCTTTTTTAGGAACAAGTAAAACTGGAACCGCACATGGACTTAAGCTCTCGCGTACGTACCCTTTGTCGAGTAGTTCTTGCACTTGTCGTTGAATTTCTTTGGTCTCTTCAGGATTGGTTCGGTACGGTGGACGATTAGGTAAAGACGCCCCTAGAACCAAATCAATTTGATGTTCTATCCCTCGCACTAGTGGCAGCCCCGCCGGCATCTCGTCTGGAAATACGTCTTCAAATTCATGCATCAAAGAAACAACCGAATCTGGCAAGGCCGAAGGTGAAGCATTAGTAGGGCAAGGGGTGTCCTTGCACACTAGCACAAAACACTCTTGGGGCTGGTTGATGAACCCTCGTATCTCACTTTTTGTGGCTAACAAAACCTGTCCCTTAGACGATATGACGCTCCTCTTCTCACCCTTTCCTTTCTTTTCTTCCACTTTTGGCTGGTGGCTCTTGCTCTCAATTTTGTGGTTGGCACTCTCCTTCTTTTGCTTTCTCTCACGCTCAGCTCTCCTAGAATCATCCTGGAGTATTTCTTCTGGAGTCATGGGCCCCAAAGAGACCTTCTTGTCATTGTGCATGAAAGAATATTTGTTGGAATGCCCATGATGAGTAGTGTTCTTGTCATACTGCCATGGCCTCCCAAGTAGCAGAGCACAAGCTTGTATTGGTACTACATCACATTCCACAAAATCTGAGTAGCTCCCAATAGAAAAAGGAACTCGTGCCATAGCGGTTACCTTTAGCTTGCCACATGAGTTAAGCCAATGTATATAATACGGTTGTGGGTGAACACGGGTGGTCAAGCCAAGCTTCTCAACCATCTCCGTACTGGCAATATTATTGCAGCTCCCTCCATCTATGATTACCCTGCATGAGACCCCGTTGATCACAAATTTAGATTGGAACAAGTTGTGCCTCTGCCCAATCTCAGCCTTCTCTATCTGCGAACTGAGGACTCTACAAACAACCAAGCTGGTATGGTTTGTATCAAAAGTGATCTCTTCCCCTTTTGAACTGGTGTACTCTTCCATTTGTTCAGGTTCAGAATCTTCCTCCACCTCACTTGCAGAAGTGTACTCTCCATCTTCTCGTATGAGAAGGGTTCGCTAATTGGGACAATCTCTCATATAATGTCCCTTCCCTTTGCACTTGAAGCATTCGATATCTCTAGTTCTCCCGCTTGAGGCAATCGACGAAGAACTCTTGGTGAGTACTCTTCTTCTCGGGAGTCAATGTTCTTGAACTTGGAAGAAGTAATTTTGCTTGCAGAGGGTTCTTTATCATCTGTCATCGCATTTTGGCCGGCAGAAGACTTATCAACTTTCCAAGGCTTGGAAGCTTGGAATATGAACGGTTTGATTTGTGAACCCCTGTTTCTTCCTCGTACTTGCCTTTTCGCCTTGCAAGCATAATTAAACAACTCATCTAAGGAGTTATATACCTGAAAATCCAATATATCTTGGATCTCTATTGAGCCCACCCAAGAATCTGGCCATCTTCGATTCTCCTCCTCTTGCACATTAGCACGGAGCATACCAACTTGCAATTTTGGTAATACTCCTCCATCGACTTGCTTCCTGATTCAATCTCTGCATTTTATTTAGCAAGTCCTCTCAAAATATGCAGGCACGAATCTTGCCCTCATCGACGCTTTCAGCTCATTCCAGTCCGAGGATTCTGTTCCTCGATGGATCCGACTCCACCAAATTGAAGCATACCCCAAGAACTCGCTTGTAGCAGCACGAACACGCCGGTCTTCAGGAACAAGTGACAGTTGAACTTTTGTTCGCCTGCAACTCCCTAATCAAGATATGCCTCCGCTCAAATTTGCCATCAAACTTGGGCATCTTCATCTTACCAATGCGATCATCCCTGCGGCCTTCTGGCGGTCATCCCGACGGGCATCCGGCGGTCATCCCCACGGACATCTTGGCGGTGATTGGGTTGTCCGCCATTACCACCCATTCCTCGGCGGTTAAAGGCAAGTCGCCACTGAACACGCCCCAAATGATTATTTTCAGCAACTTCTTCAATGTTTTCCCATCATTAGCGGCTTGCTGAAACGCGCGCTGACGTTGTCGCGGACGCATCGAACAGCAGCTGCTGCATTTTGATTTCTCAGCGCCGCCGTGGTGCATTTTGCCGTATCCATCTGATCGAGCGGTCTTCAAAGCCTCCCAGACGGTGCTCCAATCCGCCCAGGCGCAACTGCACCTGATCATGCAGCATCCGCTCAAGGTGTTGGCAATCGGTCCATCATGGCCTGGGACCGGGCGACAAAGGTGCCGCTGGTTGCTGCTCCACATCACCGATGTCGTCCTCCTCCTCATGGTCTCCACCATAAGCATTCCTAGAGCTTCCTGACATGGTTAGCGCAAACAAAAGAAAGACCCTAGCAGTGCTACAAAATAATGAACTCACAACTCTCTCTCTGTTCTTACCAACTGAAGTTCTTACCCTTCTCAATGTGAGCTTATGTGTTTGCTGGTTCGTGATAACTTCAAAAGAGAGTGAGTAGAGCGATTGCAAGGTACTAGAACACGCGGAATGGTAATTTGTGGAGCTCTAGGTATGTAATTTGTAGTCAAGGAGCAGCGATCAGTAATTCATAAGATGCAAAATTGAATAAATGTTCACACAAGTACTAGCTAGTCTTAGTTGCTGATCGCAAGGATATGAGGAACTAGGCTTCAGGCACATAAGACGTAGCAAGCTGGATGAGGAGTGCAGCAAATGAGAGATGATCACAACAACTCCTTCAATATATATATATATATATATATATATATATATATATATATATATATATATATATATATATATATATATATATATATATATATATATATATATATATAGAGAGAGAGAGAGAGAGAGAGAGAGAGAGAGAGATTTGCTAGTGTGCTATGGATAGCACGGATCTCTCCGTGCTATCTACCGAGTTTGCAAATTCTGAGACCGAAATAGACGATCCGAACCGTCCATCTTGTTCATATCAATGAAATCTCGCTACACACCAAATTTCAATTTTTTTGAATTGTTTTAGTATTTTTTTCATATTTTTGAAAACTAGACTTATTGGAGGGTCCACAGCTAATTAGATCAGTGATTTTCAAAAATATGAAATAAATAGTAAAAAATTCAAAAAAATTGAAATTTGTGTGTAGTGAGATTTCATCGAGATGAACAAGATGGACGGTTTGGATCGCCTATTTCGATCTCAGAATTTTCAAAACCCGTGATAGCATTTAATCTCTCCGTGCTATCCATAGCACACTAGCTATTATATATATATATATATATATATATATATATATATATATATATATATATATATATATATATATATATATATATATATATATATATATATATATATATATATATATATATATATATATATATATATATATATATATATATATAACCTTTTTTTTTCAGCGGCCAACTAGCAGATTTGGACAGCAGGTAAAGTTGGCTGCAGCTAGTCAAATTTGAAACACGAGCAGATTTCAGCCCACTCAATGAAACAGCACTCAATTTTGCAGGAAGGTGGATTTCTGAGTTAGGAAGCCAACAAAAGTGGTTTGGATGGATTTGGACTTCTAGAGACAAAGATATACAGGTTTTGGTTACTGCTGCACAGAGGAACAATTTCGACGTGAGATGGAAGTTCAGATCTGAAGCTTCTTCTCTCTCTCTTTTTTTTTGAATTTCTTGGGGATGCAACAAGGAATTTAGACCAGCAACAAGACATGACAAGACGAACAAAAACTCAATAAAGCAAATTGAAATTAACAGATCGAAAGGCTAGAACAGGCTAGGAAACAGATATTTTTGTATGGCTATTTTCTGGATGTAGGTAAAACAAAAATTAAACTACTAATAAAGGATAGATGAATTCCTACCGGCAACGAAGGCTCTGATACCAATTGCTAGCCAGACCGCGTCCGGATCCCTGGCCGTTGGGCTGCAGTACCTTCGCATGCCCAACGCTGAGCAGCGGGCCAAGATCTCTTGGGCCATCTCTCCCCAAAAAGCTAGCTCAATGAGGGAGTGCTCCCTCACCCTTATAAACCATGCTCAAGCCCTCCCAACAACCAATGTAGGACTATTCCCAACAATCTCCCCCTCACACATTGGCTCGAGACTTGTCTGGGAACCACCTGGGCCACCTAGGCTTTGATACCACATGATATGCACACGCCTCGATTTAAGACGTGTACGTACTAGTTTGGTCCCGATCTTCCGTCGTAGGAGAAATCTGTAGGGGCGATTCGTGACCTTGACGAAGGGGCAGCTAACCACGATCTGATGAACGTGACCAGCAACCTCACAATCGCTAAACCACTCCTCTGATTTGGTATCAACCGTGTCAAAACACGCCGCATGAGAATTGCAAGAACAATAGTGGAAGAATCACTCGGATGAATGATTAAATGTGAGACCTCAATAGTTGGGGCACAAGGGCCTTACAATTAGCAATAGCTAAACCAAAAATCATGATCTGTTCTCCCTTTACACGCAAAGCCGCATATAAAGAACCAGACCTCCAAATATTTATGGCAGTCACACAAAATTAGCAACCGTGCATTAAAATAATTCCTTCTATTCCTTCTTAGTCTTCACGGCTGAAATTAAAGTAGCTTTCCTTGCATGCATGTCTTCATGGCCGGCTAAAAATAAAAGAAACTTTCCTTCTTAGTCTTCATAGCTATATGGCTCACGTACACAGCTGCATGTTGGCTGAATTTTCTAGGCTCCTTGGTCGGTTTCTTCTCCAATAATTTCTGCATGTTTAATAACACATATACAAATATCTTTAGGCAATATCATTTGTTCTATAATCAAATAATTAACTTGAGCAAGAAATGAATTCACCTTTTGTCCAAGACGTCGTGCACGGGCTCGTGTCATTGGACCTTGAATGTTAATTGAATGATCTATGTGTGAGCTACTGATGTCCTCATCAGAGGTGGTGGTGGAGGTGGTGCAGACTGCAGCTGGTGGATCCTCTTCAACGCCTTAGCCAACTTGCTCTTGTAGAACATCACCTCTTCCTTGAGGTTGCAGCGATCTTCATTCAAGGCCTTGATCGCCTCACTTGCATGAAGCTCCAAGGGGTCGTGGCCGGTGTTGTCGCGGTACTGGTTGGGCAGCTCCCCATCGAGGTTGAGTGGGAACCAACGGTAGGGAGTGTTGACCACCAGAACGGTGTAGCGAGCAGCCAGGTTTGCCATGGCAGCGTAGGCAGCCTCCTGCATTGCTGCCTCTCGCTCCAACCTATTAGACCAGCTCCTTAGGGGATGGTACTCCTCAAAGTCCCCCTCGGTGTGGGCCAGCAGGTTGACCCGCCACACCTTCTGTCCAGCCTTGTCGATGACCTTGAAGCAGGTGTACTGGGGCCTCTTGTGGAAGCCCAGCTCCTCGATCATGTGGACTAGCCCGCCCACAAAGCCTCCCAAGCCCTGACCAAATGAGAAATACATGTCCGACATCTACAATTTTTGAGACAGGGAAGATCAGTAAACCAATTTTAATAAAGGAACCAACATTAGAAAAGAACGAACTGAAATAGATAATTAAGAAGAGAAGATGACAATATTTGAAAATTACTTTATATATAATATACCAATCCTTAAGCTACTCCCAAAAACTAAGGCTTGCCCTACAGTCCGGCTCTGATACCAACTCTGTCGGGACCCGCTGAACGGAGTCGACTCCCTACTGTGCTTTTACCTGTACTAGTCCCTGGATCAAGTAGCTAGTACACACAGTAGAACAGGTTGAATCATAATCATCTCACGCTTAAACCAAATACATCAGAGTGCAGCCAACATGGCCATTATTACAATAGTTTGGCACCAAGACCTTATAAACACCAGCGGAAACTCATAATCACATTGTTTAAACCTCAACAAAATAAAATCCAACTCCACAGGCAGCACTGTAGAGACACGCTCCTAGGCTTCGGGGTAGTCTTCATCTTGGATTCCTTCGGCGAAGTCCTCGCCCCGTACATCTCCTCATCGGGTAGGCGGTCTTGATCCGCACTGCCGTTGGAATAAGTAGCTCCGTATAAAAGGCGAGGGTGAGTATCATTATACTCAACAAGCAAGGCTGACTAAATGCATTTAAGGTTTATAAGGGAAGGATAGGGTTCATTTGCATAAAGCCAGTCTTCGGCAAGCGATTCCCGGAGCTACGGACGTCGGATCGACGAGTTCCAGGGCAAAATGGAACCGTGAGAGAAAAATCTAGGACGTCCCGGAACAGTTTCGAAAATGGAGACTTACTTACGGCCGAATCGAAGAAAATTGAAACGAGGGAAGGAGGAGGAAGGGAGCTCGGGTTGGGGACTTCTAAGAGGGAGCAGGGAGATGAGGGGAGTTTTCTGGCATGTTAATGCCACCATTAGGGAGAATTAAGAAGGATTAAAACTATGGGAGGTTAGGGAGTGAATGAGAGAGTTAGGGGGTGAATGAGAGAGTTAGGGAGTGAATGAGAGAGGAGTTTTCTGCGTGTAGTACAGAGAGGGGATGACAGGTGAGAGAGGAAGGGAGAAAACAGAGAGAGAGGGAAGGAGAGGTAGAGAGAGAATGACAAGTGCGACCACGGAGGAGAGGAAAGGATTTTAAATTACTTTTATTTCTAATTTTCTTTTTTGAAAACAAATTTCAATTAAAATTTTATTTCCCCTTTTGAAACCCAAATACATTACTTTAATTATTTTATAGAATATTTGCAAAACAACCCAATTAATTTTTAAAGTTTTTATTAAACAAGTAACATACTCATTTTATTGAAAATTATTTTATTTAAAAAGAATTTTAATGCAATGCAATGCATGATGCACATGAATTTTTGATTTTTGAAAATGAGGATGTTATATATATATATACCTATATATATATGTGTGTGTATATATATATAGACACACATACAACTCTATATGAGTTGGGCTACGGTGCTTCGCGAAGCACAGATGACACCGTGCTTCGCATCTAGTTTGAAAAATTAGAAACTCAAATGGCCGATCCGAACCGTGCATCTTAATCTTCTCATTGGAATATTTTAGATGACCAAATTTTGTATTTTTTGATTTTTTTTACTATTTATTTTGTATTTTTGAAAATCACCGATCTAATTAGTTGTAAAGTGTCCAAATGGCTGGAATTCACAAATACAAAACAAATAGCAAAAAATTTCAAAAAAATACAAAATTTGGTCATCTAAAAGATTCCAACGAGAAGATTAAGATGGACGGTTAGGATCGGCTATTTGAGTCTCTGATTTTTCAAACTAGATGCGAAGCATGGCGTCAGCCGTGCTTCGTGAAGCACCGTAGCCCATCTCTCTCTCTATATATATATATATAGAGAGAGAGAGAGAATAGCTAGTGTGTTATGGATAGCACGGAGAGATCCGTGCTATCCACGACGTTTGAAAATTTCGAGACTGAAATAGACGATCCGAACCATCCATCCTGTTCATCTCGATGAAATCTCACTACACACCAAATTTCAAATTTTTTTGAATTTTTTTACTATTTGTTTCGTATTTTTGAAAATCGCTGATCTAATTAGCCGTGGACCCTCCAATAAGTTCAGTTTTCAAAAATATGAAACAAATAGTAAAAAAATTCAAAAAAATTTGAAATTTGGTGTGTAGCGAGATTTCATCGAGATGAACAAGATGGACGGTTCAGATCATCTATTTCAGTATCAGAATTTCCAAACGTCATGGATAGCACAGAGAGATCCGTGCTATCCATAGCACACTAGCCATTCTCTCTCTCTCTCTCTCTCTATATATATATATATATGTGATGGGGTGAATGACTCATGCGATCAATGGAGAAACTATGGCAGCTATACGCAACGGCGGCGGCTAGCACAAGCGCGAAGGGTGGCAGGCGCTTGGGCAACATGAGCTTGTGTGTGCTACACAAACAAGCTATGCGGCATGAAGGGCATAATGGTCAATTCATTGTGAAAAAAATGCTAATCTCTATCTCTACTATTAAAAAGTGGTTTATAGTGGTGGTGGTTTCACTAACTTGCCCCTCTAAGTGATCTGGTGGCCATCAGACGGACCGAGATCATCCTGCGCGCCTATAGTCACCCAAAGCCTGAGCCCCGCTCACCCTTTCCCGATTCCTTTATCCAGCCCCCAACCCTAGCCTCGTCTACGGCACCCTAGCGGCGGTAGCCATCGACCCTGGCACCTCCAACTCTCCTGTGTCCAGCCCCTTGGCCGAACACACCGCTCCCCTGCCGTTGCCATCTCCCCGCCGCCCCCTTCTTCCTGCCGCTGCCTTCTCCCGCGCCGCCGCCGCCTTCTCCTACACCGCCACCCCCTTGTCGGCTCCTCCTTGCAGCTGGCGCCTACCCAGCACTACCACTCTCTATGAACCACGCAATTCTAGAGCGTCGCCGCCGCATGGCCGCATCGCACCACACTCATTGTCATCGTTGATTCCTCCACCTCTTCCTCCTCATTGGCTCAACCCCACCGTATTATCGATGGGGTCCTATTTCGCAGCTGCACTGAAGCATCTACTATGTGTTCCACGAGGACTACTCTTCATGATGGATTTGTTGGGGGGCTTGCTCACGATCTCGCGTTCGTATCGACGTGTTAGGTTTTGTGCCTGATGTGGTTGTTTTAGAGGATCTTGTTGGACCGACAGAGGAACATTGCATACGCCCCATGGTATGTTGTTTCTTGCCCATCTAACTGTGTCTTTTCTGTTAGTTATGTGTGATTTTTGATGGATTGTAGCAATATATTCTCATTCTCCATTATTAACTCGAATGTGTCCAAACCCCACCATACTAATTGTTGTGTTTGAGTGGCCGTATGGTTTGGAAATTGGCAGGGCTGGCCTTCTTGGGCGGTAACGGCAGGGATGACGAACTGGGCGGTGCACATGGAACCTGGTGCTCAATAAAGAAATTTACCTCTTAGCCTTTACTGCTACTAATTGAAATAGGTTTATCTTTTAGCTGACGTGATTGAATCTTTTATTTCTCATCATCCTTATCACTCAATAGTCAATGCTACAAAAAAAAATTAATATCCATGTTTTGGTGTGCACAAAATTAAGAAACTCATTTGTGGTTATCTAAAACAATGCTGCTAGGATGTGATATAGAAAAGGATTTGATGACAGTTCTCATGATAAAAATTAACATTGCGTTCCAGAACTATAGTATTTCAGATACCAGAAAAGACAAGAATATCATGTTTTGGTTTGCACAAAGTTAAGAACTGTCAAGTAATGCCTACTTTACATCGTGTTCCAGAACTATAGTACTTTCAGCTTTCCCGGACACGCAGTCGTCGATGCCACAAAGGTTTTGGTGTGCACAAAATTAAGAAACTGATTTGTGGTAATCTAAAACAATGCTGTTAGGATGTGATATAGAAAAGGATTTGATGACAGTTCTTCCTCCCGCAATTAGTTCTAGGTTTAGTCAATAATATCGTGGTGACTAAGTCCACACATATTAAAGAAATTGATTGAAAGCTGTTTTATATCTATATTTGGGTTCTCTGTTTAAAATTTATTCATAAAGAACAAATGAATTGGCAAAACAGAGGAGAAGGACAGAAGGCTGCTAACGCTGCTCTTCGAAGGCTGTGCTGTATTGTTGCTGGTGTGTTCAACAGTCTGAGAAGCCATAGAACAATCTGATTCAAGCGGCTAAAGGCTATGGTAGTTTCCTACAGTATGTTAGCTTAATCTGATTCACCACTGTGTGGCTGTTGATGTTTGTTATGGAGCTCCAGTGATCTTGTGACATCTCCAACTTGGGAAATTCACTTGCTCCAACCTTATAAGGTTATCTCTGGTAAAACAAGGTAGTTGTACCATGAATACACCATCTTTGATCTTTTGTAATGTTGAATTGTTCTTTTCAATGACAGAATGATTCATCTTTCTTGATTTGACTTGTACTTTCTCAATAGTTTGTTTCTAAATATTTCATAGAAGCTATCTGAGCATTAATATTTATTTTACCTTGGAAGGTTATCTTGGAAAAAATGATCTTCCGGCAAAGAAGGTTTATTACTAAGGGATATGAAATTGGCAAGAGTCTATAAAGGATACATAATCAACGTTCTTTACCGTGGTTTCCAACGTAATAGTCATCCACTCAACTTAATTTTAGATTCTGAAGACTTTATGCCCTCAGTTAATCCAACATATCTTATTAGTTGTCCATTGTCTTTTCATGCATTTTCTTTGTTTGAGCTTGTAGGTTCAGGATGATCCTGCCATTGCTCAAATTGTGGCATCTACATATTCAGATGGTCTTTTTTCATATGACAACCCAATACATGTGTAGAGTAGACAATTATCTTATCACACATATACAGTCTATATCTCTACTATTAAAAAGAGTATCTACATATTCAGATGGTCGTTTTCCATGACCCAGCCTCCTCTCTATTGCCGGCGCTTAGGATCTCCCCGACCACGCTAAAAGTTCTCTATCCAATGAAACTGTAGATGATCTGCTGCGAATAATTGACGCAATGTGTGGAGCTACTATTTTGATGTGCTAAATATATGTTTCTTAAATTTGAGTTACATGACTTTGTTTTTGCAATTTATTCACTTTAATGTGGAAAGAATATATCTCTTGATCATCTTTTAAATTCTGTTGCAATGAAGGGCACCTGAATTTTTAAATCTCTAAAGTAAAATTTAAATCTTGGTTTTGGTCCACTTTTTGTTAGATATCATGCTTTAAAATTAAAACTCAGATTCCATGTGTTCTTGTGATCAGGGAAGTCTTTTTTTTGTAAGTTGAACACAGAGCTTGAGGACCTGTTAGTTTTCAAATTGGGTTCATAATTACTAACAGCTTCTTATGGTCTATCAGGACGCAAGAAGTTTCAAACTGTTTCCTTCCTGATTCATCTGTTTACTGGTTGTTGTATGCTTCATAAAGGGCTAGGCTGAGGACGATTTCAAGGTGGAGGTTGCAGTGATCGGGCGTGCTCGAAACAAGAATATGGTCAATTTATTGGGATATTGCAGTGAGGGAGCTTGCAAGTACGAATGTTGTAATGGAACATATTTGTTAACCAGGATATTTAAGCTCCATTTCTTTGGTTATTATTTCACTTTTCTTTTTTGTTGCAAGAAAGATTTGGCTATTTTAGCCTTCTATTTCTTGGTTCTTTTGTTCCTCCTCCTTTGTGCATGATGTTTGGTTAGGAGTTCATTTCTTTGGTAGGGCCAGGGTACAGGTGATTTGGTAGTTCTTGTTCGATTTGCATTGTTAGAGTAGAAGCAAACATAGTGGTGCACTGGACGGAAAGCTGATGGTGATTGCACTCATGGTTCGAACAATGATCTTTTCTATTTTTTCAAACTTGAGCTGCTTATAGCTTCCATGTGATTCTTTTTGTTAAGTAGAAGCAAGCTCAATAAAACTCTCGTGTGTCTGCATGTGGTTTTTGGTTGACAAATTGATGAGTAATCTTTTGAAATTCTCTATTGAATTTGAATCGCTTCTTGGTCAATCATGAACTACATGTTATTGTTCTTTGATTGGTGTCCATTACCATAGTTATCCAACATGTGAATTCGGTGGTAGAGCGTTTTGAGCCAATGCTGTTGAGCAACCAATTAATTTATGGTTTCTTTATTTCTCTCTGTAGTTCCGTTGCAACGCACGGGCATTATACTAGTAACAGGTTAAATGCATTTAAGTGGCCTAAATGATGTCTCCACTATTAAAAGCCTCTATCAGCAGTGGTATGTCATTAGGGCTGGAACTTTGGGCTCAGGCTTGCGAGTAGCTCGGGCTCGGCTCGGTAATTGGCTCGGCTTAGTAATTGGCTCGGCTCGGGCTTGGCTCGCCCGTAAACGAGCCCGGGCTGAGATGCCTTCCCAGCTCGTTGCGTTTTGCGAGCCCGAGCTGAGCCAGAGGTGGCTCGCTCGTGGCTTGTGCCCGAGAGGGCGAAACCTCGGCCCAGGTGGAAACGAGCTCAAAGTTTCAGCAAAAAGGTCACTTCACTGGCACCCCTGGCTCGACCCTGACCCCGAGTCCCCAAGAGACTAGAGGCCTGACGCCTGAGTCCCGACCGCCCGAGAGCCTAACTGCCCGAGACCCCTCCCAGTCCCTGTCGTCCTCGACCCGAGTCCCACACTCCCGTTCCGGCGCTCCCGAGTCCCGACCCCATGGTCCCCATCCCCAATCTCCAACCCTAGCGCCGCCTGCTCGCCCCGCCCGCCGACCCCGTTTTGCCGGCCCGCCTCGCCTTGCCCCTCCCTGCTCTGCCGACCGGCCGCCCACCCGAAACCCTAGCGGCTAACGGTTAGAGTAGGCTGCTAGCGGCTTCCTCCCGATCTCCCATGGTGATGGACGGGGACGGCACAAGTGGATGCGGATCCAACTCCCAAATACCACCCCTTCCACCATGTCTAGCAGGACCACCACCCCCTCCCCATCCTCCACCTCAGACGAAGAAGAAGGCGGTGGATGTGACCTTTGCCGCGCCGGCGCTACGTCGAGCTTCGCCATCGGCCTTGGAGCATCTACGACTACGACCGAGCCATCTGGCTCAGCCCTCAGGCCATCTGCGACTGCGACTGCGACGGTGACCACGAGCACGCCAACGCCATCTAGCCCCACTGCCGGTGCTGGGCCTACGCCCGATCCACCGGCTCTACCGCTGGGACTTCCACTCTTGCTGGCGCTGCTCCAGCAGATGGTGTTAGAAGGGGCCGAGTCCTTAATGTCGTGCACCCTGGTATTTCTACCGGCTTGAGTGACCGAATACTAGTCCCAGAAGATCATAGCTAGTATTGCACTCAAGGACATTTTGGAATATCATCGCAAGCATTGAATTAACTAGAAAATTAACGGTTCATATAGCATAGATAACATCCAGTTGACACAGACGTTCACATAGTCTTGCACAGGACATAATCAAATCATAAAAACACCCCTTGACCCTCCTGGTCACAACTGGCACCGATGTCGTGATCTTCTCCTGAACAAATAATCTGTGATCCATGTAATGAGTACACGGCTACCCAGCAAGCAGTCCTTAATAATGAATGCAGGAACAAAGGATGGGTATGGTTGTTTTGCTAAACACAATTCCTATCTACTTGTTTAATTATTCTTTATTCATTGAACACCATTTAACACACAAGCGTAGCCAAAGGGAGGCTAACTGGCTCGACACGATGGGCGTAGCCATAGAAATGGCTAACCAGCTCAAAAGAGAGGCACTCCCTGCCTATACTATCACCAAGTTAGTTATTTAAAACACATTGGACTACCTTGTGTCAAACTCCTTTCCCCGCCCATAATCACAGGCACGGCTACCATGATAGTTTTAACTCTGCAGAGTGTAGACATGTTCCCCACAAGCCCCGTCTCATCCCGAAGGAGAAACAGTACAAAACCGTTCACTGCTTTCACCTGCCCCATAATGTACCCCTTTCTTTTGGGTTCACGCCCCACACAGTACACTTCGATCAGGCCGACAGTCATGCGCATCTCCTTCAGCCGGACCTGATAGCGCACCGCATGAGGTTAGCCCCTATTTAAGCCATTTGGAACCGGTGATTGCGAATCACGTCCGTCCACCACGAGTACAGCGGAAGCTAGATTTCCACAGCTAATAAATTAGGGCCAGAAGGCACAAGTGGTTGTACGGTTCAGGTTCGGTATGGTAGTCACAAGTATACGGTCCTTATATGACAGAGGAGACCTGCACAACACAACAACAAGCCCAAAATCCACCTCTTCCAGGTCTCCTCAAATCAACACATACCATGTTGATTTTAGTTGATTAGGTTTATCCAAAAACAGCACCACGAAGCCAAAGTCTTCACGGATACAAATTTAATCATGAGTGAACCTATCAACTACCAATCCCAGATGCAAGGCTAAGCAAGTACACAAGGATAAGGTAGGAAAACAGTACCAACGGGTTAACAATGGTAGGCTAAATCACATTAGTAAAGGACTAATATGAAAATAGGATCAAGACAACACATATGGTGATAATTCAAGCATGCAATTTTATTAACCATGAAATAAATAAAATTTAGCAAACTAGGAATTCAATATGAATCTAGCTTGCCTTCGAAGAAGTTTGGATCTGGTTCTCCTTCTTCGAACGGCTCCGAAACGATTCCCGGACAGTAGGTGCACGTCGGTTCTATGCGAAAAAAAATAAAACAGAAATAAATAACAAACACAGATAAAATAGTATGATAAAAATATATAAAATTCTTGGAATTATTTGTGATTTTTGGGCTTTGGAATCATCTAAATCGGAGTTCGGGAACTCCCGAAACAAATCGTGGAAGTTCAGGAAAAACAGAAAAGCTGGAAAAGATTAAACCCGGTTAACCGAGGGGAAAACCGAGGGAACCCGGTTTGCACCGTCGGCCGGGACAGGTGGCGGCGTGGGATTGCGCGCGGGTGGCATAGCGCGGGTGTGTCGGCGGCTGGGGGACACGGGCGTGCGGCGGTGAATCAAGCGGCGACGCTGGCGGCGTGGGTGGGCGGCGCTGGCTTGCTGGTCACACGAGACACGCGGCAGACAGGTGGGCGAGGCGTGGCGGCGGGCACGCGGCGCACGTGGTGCGGGACACGTGGTCGCGGGCACTTGGCGGCGGCGTGTGGTCGACTACAGGCCGCGACATGGCGGCGTGGTGGCGTGGCGCGTGGATTGGCTGGCGCTCGCGTGTTTCCGTGCGGCGCGGAAAGCGGGGCGGCGGCGTGGCAGGTCGCTAGCGGTGATGGCGGCAGCCAATTCCGGCCATCTTTCGGCGATCCGTATCTCTTCCAATTCTCCACCAAAATAGGGCTTCCATATATCGAAATTGATCGTCTCGATGAGACCTACAACGTGTTGGCTTTAGATCTAGGATTTGGGCACTGGAATTCGAGAATTACCTTTATTTGCTTCGGTTTTGGCACGAAAACCGAGGTACGGCTAGGGATTCATAGGGGCTTGGTGTGATGGCCGACCAGGGGACCACTAGAGGGGTTTATATTGTGGTGGAGGGGGTTGAGGCGTGGTGGAGGTTTCCTAATAGGGGTGGAACTTGATTTGGACTAGAATTATGTTATATATGGAATATCAAGAAGCCTAATGGGCTTAGGGTTAGATGGGAGGTTTTGGGCCTAATTTGGGCCTAATTAAGCTATCCATGCCTGGTTAGGGCCTTTCCTATTATCATTTTATGTTTTTATGTTTTTTTTTTCTTTATTTCTAATATGTGACATTATAATTTTATTAGGATGTCACACTTAAGAAATCTTCCAGTAGGAGGCCGCCACAGCAACGGCAACAAGCTCCACTGACATCTGCTTCTTCTCGGCCTAGTCGGGTGACTCGGGTCAGTAGGACGAGCAGCGCTGGCCCAGCTGCCACGGAGAGTACGCCAACGCCGGTAGTCAAACCAGAAGAAGGTCTGCTCACTGCTCCTCACTCCTTAGTCCTCACTGAAATATGATTGTATTTTTGTGATTGTGTGATTGTGTCTAGGCTGAACTCTCCACCTCAATGAATTGTAGCTGCATGCCTGCATGAATTGTGTATCAGTGGGCACTGGGCCAAGTGGGCAGTGGTTAATTCATGAATTGTAGCTCCATGAATTAAATGATTTGTGTTTTGTCAGAATTATGTATTTGTCATGAATTAAATTCACTTAGACATAGCTATGTCATATTTGTGTATGAAAAAAATTTGTATTTGTCATGATTTGTGTATTTGTTGGTTAGACATAGCTATGTCAGATTTGTGTATAAGTGTATTATAGAACTATGTGCCTATTTCAGATTTAGTTAACATGCCTTTTAATATTATGTTATTATTTTAGAAAAATCGATACACTCTCTTGGTGATTCAAGCGATACGATGGAGTCCCCTAGTGACGATGATAATGAGTCCACGGCTGCAGCGGATGGCTCAAAGAAAAGGAAAAAAAAATCAGAAGTGTGGTCACTTTTTAAGGTGGTCAATGTCCCTTCCAAGAAGAAGAAAGGCGAGACAGAAGTAAAGGCCAAGTGTGAAGCGTGTCATGCCCTTTTTTCATACACCCCGGGAGGAGCTACATCAACATTTATGAGGCATATGAAGAGTTGCAATGCCTACAATGTTCAGCTCATGAAGAGGAAGAAACAAGCAACATTGGAGTTGTCGGCAAATGTTGAAGGTGACATGACTAATCTCTATGTTGCTAGTGGCCTATATGATCATGATAAAATCCACGAGATCATAGGAAAGATGATTATTGTGCACGAATATCCCTTTAGGATGGTTGAGCACTTTTGGTTTAATGTGTTGATGAAATCCATGAATCCATCATATAAAAAAATTAGTAGGAAGACTATAAGAAAAGAGTGCATGGATATTTACATCAAAGAGAGGGATAAACTCATGAAGAATTTGAAAACTGTAGACAAGATTAGTTTGACATGTAATTTATGGAGTTCCAATCAAACTTTGTGCTACATGTCATTGGTTGCACACTATATAGATGCCAATTGGGTCATGCAGAGTCGTATTCTTAATTTTGTTGAACTAGAGCCACCCCACACAGGCGTTGTTATTTCTCAAGCAATTTCTAAATGTCTTGCTTCTTGGAAGATAGTGGACAAAGTTAGTTCGGTTACCTTTGATAATGCTAGCTCTAATGATGTGGCCGCATGACAATTGTTCTCCAAGTTTACTAGGGGCACTTTGTACTTGAAGGGGAAAATTTTCCATATTCGTTGTTATGCACATATCCTTAACTTGCTAGTTGGAGATGGTTTGAAACAATTAGAGGAGTTAATTGGTAAAGTCCGGGAAACAGTTAAGTACATTAAGAAATCTCCATCTCGCTTATACAAGTTTACTGAGTTGGTTAAATCCTTAGCATTGCCAACAAAAAGAGGACTGTGCCTTGTTGTGCCCACTGGGTGGGGCTCTACATATAAAATGCTAGATTGTTGCTTTGACTTCAAAGAAGCGTTTGTTCATTTCACAGATGTGGACTCTAGCTACAAATGGGCACCTCTTAGTGATGAGTAGGAGCTTTATGAGAAAATAAAGGAAGTGCTAGGGG
The DNA here is from genome assembly GCA_036346145.1 of Olyra latifolia. Classification (NCBI taxonomy): domain Eukaryota; kingdom Viridiplantae; phylum Streptophyta; class Magnoliopsida; order Poales; family Poaceae; genus Olyra; species Olyra latifolia. The sequence goes on from CM070532.1 coordinate 37,179,611, forward strand.
TTTTGGACAATGCCACCACTATTTTCTCTGGTTTGACATATCCTACAGCGAATCTGTTCTTTCCTCTCATTATTGATGTCAAAGTCAAATTAAATGAGACAGCTAGTTCAAGCTTTCCACAATTGCAGGCTATGGGGCAAGCAATGATACACAAATTTGATAAGTATTGGGACAAATGTAATACTCTTCTTGCGATTGCTACTATTCTTGACCCCGTTATAAGATCAAGTTCATCCAATACTGTTATGCCAAGATCTATAGTCCATTAGTGTTGACTTAAGGGTGGCATTAGTGCATGATACTTTAGATGAATTGTATCTTATATATGAGAAGGAGTATGAATACGCGAGATCTACAACATCAACAGAGATGACATCTTCATCTAATGTTGTGCGTTCTAGTTCTATGGCTTCAGCTAGTGTCTTATGCGAGTTTGAGAGTTTACTTGATGCTTCTGGGACACAGCCATCTAAGTCAGACTTACTGTGCTATTTGGAGAATCCACATGAGAGGGCGCAAGTGCCTATATTTAGTGTGCTGGACTGGTGGAAGTTCAATTTAGCAAAGTATCACATTCTATCTAAAATGGTTAAAGATATCCTCACAATTCCCATAAGCACAGTTTCTTCTGAGTCGGCTTTTAGTAGGGTGGGCGGGTTCTTGATGATTATCGCAGCTCGCTATGTCAATCAATGGTCGAGGCCCTTGTTTGTGCCTCAAGCTGGATAAGAGGCGCTAGTCGTGATGCACTCTATGCAAATGTAAGTTATCCTACAATTTTTTTTTGCAAAGTATCTAATTCTTCCTTTCCTTAGTCAACCCATCAATTTATCCAATATTGATTTGCATTTTAGGACAAAGAAAATGAGATGGATGTCGAAAGCATCAGTCTAGTAGATAGTGTCGTTGCTAGCAATTAGTAAGTGCAAGTTACTTCAACTTATATTTTGTCTCTCTTGCTGAAATTTTGAATACTATACTTCCTACACATTAATGTCATTGTCAATTTGCCATGTTTCATACGTCTTCAAGTGGCTACTAGCAACAACAAGACCGCAAGGTGCTTCTTTTGGCAAGGTGTTTCTATGAACTGTATGCTGGCTGCACCTCACTATATGCTTATATGCATGAATTCAATTATTCTCAATGAATCAGTGATGTACTCCTTTTGGCTTTTGTAATGCATATACTGATATAGTGATGTGTGAAACTGTGATGTCCTCATAAGATGATGCTACTATGATTATGAGAGAGTACTCTCTCTTTTTGTTAGATGTGGTCATGTCATCATGTTGGTCTATGCCTCATTGGTCAATTGATATATGATGTGGACCATGTGATAGCGCTGACTGCTGAACTGATATATTAATATGATGGTTGCTTGATATATATGAATATGGTTGCTTGATACATATGGTTATTTTGATATTATGATATATGATAATTGCTTGATATATGAATATGATGTGCTAGTGAACTAGTGATGAATTGATGTCTAATGCTGGTTGTTTGATATATATGAATATATGATGGCAGAAATTAAGGTTGAATGCTGATTTGATGTTACTACTGCAAAAGCTCACGAAACCTCGGGAGCCCTCACGAGCTGGACCGAGCTAGCAATGAGCCCTAGCCGGGCTGCCATCTCAGCTCGTTGCACCGAGCGACCGAGCCAGCCCTGGCTCGCTCGGGCTCGGCTCGTTTCCACCCCTATATGCCATCCATCTCCACAATCCATCTTTTATCTAGTTGTCAAGACATCATAATGGTACTTTATATTTATCAGACTTGCTTTCTAGATTTTAGTGTGTTGTGTTTTATGAAGTGATCAACTCACAGTATATCAAATCATTCTAGTGTCCTTAATATTAGCGCGTTGTATTTAAAAAACTTTCTATCAAACCAAATTATAGTGTGTGGAAACATAACGCGATCAAGCATAGAAGCAAGACGTAGTCGAGCACGGAAGCGAGGCTGAGGGTGCAGAAGCACGATAGGGTTGTGTATGAATGATTGAAAGCAGTGTTGATGGCATGAGCCAAGCAAATCAAATGTAACGCAATGAAAAGTAATGTGATATATTTTTAGAGCAAAAGGGTATTTTCATTGATCTGAAGATAAGCATCACAAGTTTACGACACAACCCCAAAACAAAAATAATACCAAAGAAGATACCAATAGGGCCAATCTGCAAAACACCTCCAGACTCTTTCATATCGATTCTAGCTCCCAGCACCGCCGTAGACAAAGCTGATGAACTGCAACGCCACCACGAACTGCATCTTCCTAGACCTTGACCAAGAGAAACAGAATCGTAAGATCACAGTCAAGCATAGATGTAGCAGTTTCCATATCCTTCGTGAGGAAGAAGACATAGTTATTGAAGCACTGCCGAAGATTATCATCGAGAAGACCGAGCTCGTCAACGCAAGAGCCACCCAATGCACACCCATACACCTACCCCTATCTTGAACCAAGAAAACCTGCCTCCAGTGTTGAGATCCAAGTCACACGTCGTCATCACCGCCTGATCCTAATCCTGCACCAAGGCTCTTCTCTCTTCTCATCCGCGCCACCACTGGGCCGAAGAGGTCTTCACTGGCTACTTCATAGGTCCTCTTGGCAAACTGCCATGAACAGATATCTCCGCCATCACCATGGATGAAAGAAGGGAACTCTAGCCAAATCGAAGCCAAGAATGCAAAATCACATCTGGACCGAAGGAGAGGGACATACCTCCGGTCTAGAACCGAGAAAGCAAAAACATCGCCAAAACCATGGACTCCACCAGCAACGAACTCCTAAAGCTTAATTCTAGACTACTAGGTACTAATATACAAGATTCTTGGTCACAAAAAAAGGGCACTTCACTAGTAAGGATAAGAACCGTTGGACTGTTGAACACAAGATTACATTCTTTTGAGTACAGATTAGGAATGATCAATATTTGGAGTGGCAAATAGATGATTTTTCCATCCACACATGGGAGTTTGTATATTTCAATTAGACCTGGGAACTACTATGGTGGTTTCCTATGTGGATATCATCCCTGTTGTTGGCACGCGCTGGATAGAACACTTCAGGGGTACACCTTCACCAAACCGACACGTCTGGCGATGCAACTTGCAAGCTTCCGCAAGGGTCACCTCTTGATGGAGAAAACACTTGGATTTTACACCTGGAACACTTGGTGTGTATATTATGTTACTTAGGGCTTGAACCCTTTACACGTACACTGGTCACCCCTATTTATAGAGGAAGTTTTATACGGGACAAAAGGTGCCCATACAGATCTATGAAAGCAAGGGTACAACCGTCCTTTCCATCAAATGACTAGATTGTCCTTGCTCAACCACTAAAGTAGGGTCATCAAGGGGATTTCATCCTTGGGTGGTTATAGCTTATCTCCTCGGGGGAGGATCCAACGATGTTTATCCTGACACATAGGTAGGTACAATGGTTTGTCCCATGAAGGCACTTTGCAAGCCAAGTGTATCCCTCCTTCGACCAAGGGCGAGGGCGAAGATCTTGTTGGGCCATGGTCTTCCTTCTCCATCGTCTTTACAGTGCGGGTCACACGAAGCCCTAACTTTCCTTCGCCTTACCATCCTATCTCGAGGTGTCTTGCACCGTTCTAGTGGAAACAATCGTGAGGCTCTTGCGTCGCCTTGCTTAGAACGATCCTACTGGAGGAGGTGGGTGTAGCATCCCTACAACAATCCCGCTTCATATTCTCAGGGACAAGGTGGGCCCAACCAAACAACAGCACACATGTTTCATTTGAAGACATACGAGCATGTTTGATTCAGCTTGGCTTAGGTTTAAAGCTTAACCCTACCTAAATTGAAAAGCTAAACACTTTAGCTTTTTTAGTTTATTTTTTTATCACGAAGCCACCTCTAAACTCTAAAAGCACTTAAAAATAACATAAACGAAGCGGACCACATCGAGCAGATTCAGGAACCTCTCAAAGTTTAGCATAACATTCAGGCCCCCTTCTCTTTAACTTATTTACTTATCTTCTAATTTACTTATAAGCTGAACTTTGAGAGCTTTCCAAGGTAGCTTGAAAAATCCGGTGACCTTCATTTGACTTGTTTCTGAGAGCTCTGAGGTGTGGTTTCGAGATTGAAAAAAAGGACTACAAAAGCCAAATCGTTTGATTTTTTGATTCGGAAATAAGTAGATAAGATAAGAAGATAAGCTGAAGAGAAGGGGACCTCAGCTTAGCCAGCTTATTTGTTCATCTTAGCTACTTCGAACGTTCGCTAGGACTTAGGACTTGCTAAGGTTTAAAAAATACTAATTTTATTTTACATATATTAGAGTCCTGAGTAGAAAAATTCTTTTTGATCGTCACAGGGATTGATCCTTAGCATGTCTAGTAGAGTCCCTAAAAGGGAATATTTTCTATATTTAAAGATTCTTGATCCCTATATTATTTTACCAGAGTCTCTATCTTAATCTCTAAATTTAAAGATTCTCTCTCATGTTTCTATATATTTCTGGGGATAGATATTCTACTTGAAATGATAGGAATATAGAGAACGAATAGTGGTTTAAATTCTCTCTCTTGTCTCCATATATTTCTGGGGATAGAGATTCTGCTAGAGATGATAGAATTACAGAGAACGAATAGCAATTTAAAGAAGGGCTATAGGGAACCAATTTTTAGTGATTCTACTAGGGATGGGTAAGGTCCTTGGGCCCAGTTCGGTTATTAGCAAAATCCATTCATACAAACAAGAAAGTGGAGTAGGATCGAAGTCATCAAACCAACATGTATTCAATTTTACATGAAAATTGAGGCAATGTCCCTTGGGACTTTCTACCTTTCTTTTTTACTACCTAGATTTCTACTATCCTACCATGCTTACAAGTTGAGCTAATGACCTGAATTAAGGATGGATGCCCCCCACCACACCCTATTTGGCCAGCCGGTTTCAGCTTATTCCTTTTTCAGTCACGTTCTATTTCTTACACGAGATCTAGACGACATGAGAGGCATGATGTTTCATAATGTAGTTCGTTATGACTGCCTACATCTATGAGGCACGATTACGGGTGCTCCTCCCCAAAAGCACAAGCACACCGGGCCACCCGGGTTGCGACCGTATGCCGGCCGCAGACCCCCTCGTGCCTTGCACTATAGCTAAGTTGTCATGGTGGGTTACAATAGCAGTGCTGCCTTTTATATAGGTCCTATGATACAGAGTCCTACTAAAACTCTAATCTCCCCTGCTAATTACAACTCAGGGTCCAAACATAACCCTATTTGTACACATATTGATACGAACTTTTGCAAACTCCACCTTGGCGAATATGACTTCACCACCAAGAAGCTCGAGATTGTCTTGTGCAAACATACAGGTAGCTCGATGAGTCTGACTTGGCCTCAAACCCACCACCTTCCAGAACGAATACTAATAACTCGGCTACACCTGCTTTAGTAACTTCACCTACAACGGTACTCCATGCACCTTCTAGAATTGAACTTCCCTGTAGCCTATACAGATGTGAAGGCATCCTCTCCCCTATCATCACAGTCTCACTACTTTCATGATCCTAATGGTCCTTCTATCTGCATCAGTCTAGAACATCATCCCATCTTCATGTATGATCCCAAGCAAAATCGAAGTCCTAGCTAACCATGGCACATGCTTCACTCCCTAAAGTACCTGCTCAACTCCATCACACATCTTGATTTAATGTCATCCATTCCATTGCCATGGTAGACCATGTCATCCCCAAGTAGACTGAACTAAAATCACCATATTTATATGAAGAGAATCACTCCTTTTTGTGTGTCACATAAAAGGAACTAGTAGAATCCAACATCCATGCTTCACTTGATTGCATATATGATACACTATTAGATTTCTAATTTTTACTGAGAGGACAAACACCGTCGCACATTAGGAAATACCGTAGGCCAAGTATATGGCCAAGCGTAAACCGTCGGCAACTTCTCCTCAGCCACCGATTGTCGGCCATTCCTAAAGTTGCCGACGGTACTCTCGGTTATTAGTGTAACAAAGGTTTTAATAGCACTAAATAAATATATGGGTGAGAGGTTTTTTCTCCCCGTCAGGGTATAGAAACCCTTAATTAATTGTCGCAAGCATAGGTGTGATTTTTTTGGTGTACAAAATTAGAAAAAATATTTTCATACCTAGGACTCACCTCACAACTCCGTATACACCCAATCCTTGAAGTTGAACATTTTTTTTTCAAATTAGAAGTGTGTGATGTTGAGAGTTCAAACTCACAACCTCTTAAACATAAACTCTACCACTTAACCAACTCACCTCACCTATTTTACTTTTGAAAAAAGACAAGCATTCCTTTTAAACTTTGTTCTAATAATGTTTTACCAACTATTTAGGCAACTAGATGACTTCAAATGAAAAGGCTGTCAATTATAAAATTGTAGATCTCATTGAGAGCTATAATTTTCCTATAGAGATTGCTTCCATCCAATTTCATATGGATGCTTGAAATAGCTGAGTGTTAGCTTTGCACCCACGGCAAAAGTTGTTTCCCGTCGATGAATGCTTGTCATAGCCAAGTGTTAGCATTGCACCTACAGTAAATGTCTTTTCCAGTCGGTGATTGCTAACAATAGCCAAGGATTAGCCTTGCATCCACATTAAATGTCTTTCCCTATAGGTGATTTCTTACAGTGGCCAAGGGTTTTTCATTAATCGTCGGTTAGTGGTAAGCCTTGTTGATAAATCTTCTAGTAGCTGACTGTTTCTATTTTACTGTCAGAAATAAGATACACTGTCAGCCACCTTAAAAAATTTTACTGACGATCCGTAGGCCATTACTTTTCACGTTGGGCAAAAGATAGATTTCTAATAGTGATACAAAGAGAAACTCATTGCCGCTATCTGGGTCAGTTTTAGTCACTGCCACATTAGCACTTATTCCTGCTAGCATCATTCTGCCGACCCACTGTTTGCACCGCTCGATCTGTCCGCCGCTAAAAACAAATCTCCGAACTCATCGCCTTATCTATTCGCCACCTCGAACAAATCCCTAGCCTGATCGCTTGATCCGTTCACCACCCTACACAGATCATCGCTAACTTCATCGTTAGCATGTCTGTCCTCTCCGGTCAAACCACCAACAGCCTCCGTAAACTCCTCTTTTTCAGAATGCGCATCCCAAGCCTTGTTATGAAACCTTTGCTCGAACTAGCTGACCTGATTTGCATATTTAAGTTTATTTAGCCTCCTAGCTACTCTCTTCTACTTTTTTTTTTGTCTTTGGGCTCCCATTGATCTCGATTCTCATATTCTCAACTCATCAACTCATGATCTCAAATTCTCAAGTCTCATAATACTAGACTCGCTATCTCATCAAGCAACGACACACGGCCGGATCAATCTATTAAACATAGCATATTTTGGCAAAAACTAGAAATCTAGGAGTCTATGGAGAAAGACTTGCCTTCCTGGACCCCTGGCTCCTGCTGGACGTTGGCAGTGTTGAGGTACTCTCCTTCGGCGCCCAACTAAAAAAAATAAATAGCACAAACAACAAATAAATTTAAAAAATTACTGACAAATTATAGTAAGTAGATATGAATTTTCTAGATTTTTGGAAACTGGAATCGCTGGATTTGGAGTTGGATGAATTTACAACGAAAAGGTGAAACAACATTGTTCACTGAATTCTGAAAAACAAAAAATACTATAGCACTGGCCTGTACTGTAGCTCTAGTGTTGACTGCCTCCTTCATAACAGAAAGAGGGAGTGAGTGACAGAGAGAGCAGATCGGGGGAAGAGGGAGAGAAAGAGAAAGTACAGGGGCAGCTAGGAGGGAGAGATAGAGAGGAGAAGGGGCGGCGGGGTCTAGCAGTGAGGGAGGCAGCAGCGCGGCAGCAACCAGTGCGAGCAAGGAAAAAGTCAGTGTGGCACGATTAGGGTAGGGGTGGAGGTGGCAATGCTAGGTGAGGCGGCGCGGCGATGGTGTCAGTGGTGACAGAAGAGGAGGAGAAGGGGTGGAGCGGTGTTGGCCGAGATTGGCCGACGACGGAACGACAAGCTGCGGAGTCGACTGCGGCGACAGTGTCGGCGGAGCAACACCTAGCGGAGGTGGCCGAGTGGCGCGGCTACGTGTTGGCGGTGGTGGCGCTAAGGGGCGGCATGGCTAGGGTTTGGTCTTGAGGTGGCTACCTTGGTAGAGATGAGGCGGCGACCACAACAACAGCTTCAGCGATGACAACAACATCCACGACCACGACTACTTTGGGTAATGGTTGATGGTGGCGGTGGTCTTTAGGGTTAACAGATTGATTTTGGGGCAAAATTGGGGGTATTTGCAAGTATTTATAAGGAGGTTCTGAGTTGGATTGATATTTGATTGGTTTGGGGTTTTGGGTTTGAGATAGGATCGGTTTAGGGAAAAGATTAGGAAAGAGGGTCCCTGGCTAGGTCTGGGCTAGGGCCACGACCTAGGTAGTGGCGGATGGCAGGGCCATCTCTGGCCCAAGCTAGGGTCGGCTGGGAGGGAGGCATGAGCGAAAAGAAAGAAGGAGATAAGATTGAGAGAAAGAAAAAAAAAGGAGAATTGGAAAAATATTTTGGAATTTTGAAATTTAATGAAAATTGGATTTGGATGTAATTAATTTTTATTGAAATTTCAGGGATGTCACAAACCTCCCCCTTGGCAGGAATCTCGACCCAGAGATTTGGACTAAAAAAGGTCGGGGAATCCTGCTCGTAGATCCTCTTCTCTTTCTAAGGTTGCCTCCTTTTTCTGTACTGTAACTCCACTGAACTTTGTAAAATTTGATCTTATGGCTTCTAGTATATCTCTCGACTTCCACCAAAATTTTAACCGAGTACTCAGCATAGGTCAAATCCTCACGCAAATCCATATTCTTCAATGGTGTCTGTTCTTCTAGCACATGCAAGCACTTTTTTAATTGAGAGACATGGAACACGTCATGCACATCAGACAACTACGGCGATAACTCTAATTGATAGGCCACGACTCATCTCTTTGCAAGAACATGGAATTGTTCCACATACCTCGGCGATAGCTTTCCACTGACTCTAAAGCGGTGGGTGCCCTCTATCGGCAACACATTTAAATATACAAAATTATCGACATTGAACTGCAAGTCACGACAACGATGATCAGCATAACTCTTTTATCTTGATTGTGCTGCCTTTAAGCGACTTTGAATCAGACGAACTTGTTTATCAGCCTCCTTCAATATATCTGGTCCAAACACTTTTATTCTCCTCGATCTCCTCCCAAAATAGCGGCATACCATACAACACTTCAAACGATGACATCTAGATACTTGACTGGTAGCAGTTATTTTATGAGAACTTAGCATACGACAAATTTGTATCCCAACCATTCTTACTTTCTAATGCACAGGCTCAAAGCATACCTTCCAATATCTAATTTGCTCTCTCAGTTTGACCATCCGTCTGCGGGTGGTACGTGGTATTGAAATTTAACTTAGTGCCAAGCAGTTTGTGCAAACTCTCCCAAAATTTGGATATAAACTGCGAACCTCGATCGAGACAATTTTCTTTGGAACCTCATGCAAACATACGATCTTTGCCATGTATAGGGATGATAACTTATCTCCATTATATGTAGTTTTCACTGGTTCGGGCCTATTTTGTTGTTGTTTAAGCATACCACATATTGCCACACCTAAGGTTAGTTAGGTTTAACTATGCTAGGTGAGTGTTTGGTTCATGCCTAAGATTAGCTAAGATTCCTTTTCTAACATATAGACCTCACATGTCATAAGTACAAAAAAGTGTGGCAAACTTGCTTAACCTTGCTAAAGTGTGGCTAAGAATTTCACAAACTAACCTTAGGCAATTTTGGTAAGTTAGTTGTGGCAATGTTAGAAAAAATTGGGCATCAACCAAACAAGCCTGAAGTGCGCCAGCTTGGTCAGTCGGTTCACAATTACCCAAATTAAATTAAAACGTGACTTCGTTCTTGATAACCCAGTTATAAAATCTATACATATTCCTTCCCACTTCTACTCGAGAATTTTGAGCGATTGTAGCAATCCAGATGGGCGTTGCTTTCACCGGTTGACAGGTATGACATAATGCGACGTACTCTGCAATGTCTCTTTTCATACCGGTCCACCAATACTTTTTCCGCAGATCTAGGTACCTCTTGGTATTGCCTGGATAGATAAAAATAACAGATTCGTGCGCCTCACAAAGGATTATTTTCTTTAATTCCTTGCTGTCTGGTACGAACAAATGCCTCCTGAACTAAATTACTCCATCATTATCTATTGAAAAACTCATAGCTTTGCCTTTATGCACTCAGGCTTTAATCAGGGAGCTTTCTTTGTCACTCTTCTGTGCTTCTCGGATCCGTCCATCAAGTTATGGAATTTACTATCCTACACTTCACGATACATAAATTGAGTCTGTTCATCTCCTCAACTAGTTCTGGAGATGGCTTTTTCGACTCAAGAGTGTCGGCAACAACACCACAACAAAATCGACCTATTATGACCAAGTCAAAACATCAAGAAATATCATTTTTTGTCATAGATACTAATTTGTGACAAAACATGATCGTCATGTAGTGCAGTCGCTAAAAGTATTGAATGACGTTTTTTGGGAATCGTCATGAAATCCTAATTATCTGTGACGTACGATATATTTTTGGTCGTTGTATTGTTGCCTTTCACGACAAAATCACTGTCACAAAATATTGACCAGCAACGTCACATATAGCTCCTTTTCTGTCGTAAAAAAGGCTTGGCAAGAACTTAAGCCTTGAGTTTTTACGACGAACGGCAGACGCCATTTTATGGTTGCAGCTGTAGTGGTACCAGTGTTGACCAAAAAAAAATGATCGTCACAAAATGATTTTCACAGGCACCAACCATATTAATTATATATATAATTCTGCATACAAAATATTAACCACATTGATTTTATATATAATTCTGCACACAAAATATCATATGACCATTTCACACATAAAATGAGATCATTTAATGTCAACTTTAAACACTATCATGGTCACCCAAATTACTTTCGAAGTAGCCAACATCACAGTATTCACAAATATCTCTACGGATTACTAATTAGTTTCTGCTAGATGCACCCTTATCTTCCTCAGATCTTGGTATCACTACTACAGAATTGCTCATCCCCGACCCCTCATCACTGGTGGCTATTTTTGTCACCGCCAGTGATGAGGGTCACAGGACCCCCGCGCGGCTTGGAACAAAACACCAACCGCCAGCGATGACGTTGTACGGCCAACCGCCAGTGATGGATACATATCACTGGCGGTTTATGTTACAACCGCCACTGACTGTCTCACATCACTGGCGGTTCACTTGAATACCGCCAGAGATAGTTTTGTAGAACAAACTGGCGGGAGTTGGCAGGAAACAGAAACTTTTACCGGCGGTTAGTGATCGAACCGCCGGTGAAAGGAAACTATCACAGGCAGTTTTTAAGAGAACCGCCAGTGATAGTTAGCATATCACGGACGGTTTAAGAGATAACCACCAGTGATAGTTTCCACTACATAGTGCCGACCCTACCTCCATTATTGGAGCTCTGCTCAGTCTGTCTTCTTCATGTTCGTCTGTAGCGGCGGATGCGGCGATGGCTGTAGCTGGAGTTGGCTCAATTCCAACTGGTTTTTGAAGATCCAAGTGGTTGTTTGAAGATCCAAGTGGTAGAGGTTAGTGATGCTTTTTATTTTTCTTTGTACATCTTGTTTTTGAAGATAAAAGAACCAGCTCTAGATTAAGTGCTTTGAGATCTAGATATATTAATATTTGTAGGTTTGTGATGTACATGGAGAGTAGGATAATTACTATCTTTGGCTTGTGATGTGTTTTGCATGTGTAGAATCCGAGAAAAGTAATTAATGGGATAAGTAACAATATATTAATATGTTAATGAGTTTGTAGTCACAATTAATGGGATAAGCAACAATTGATTTATATTAATATATAGGAGGAAGTAATTAATTCAGCTACTAATTATTTATAATAATTATTTTAGCAAACTATTTGTCATACTAGCTTTGTCGTCCTAAGGTAAACTTTTATTTATAAAGTCTGTTATTTCGAAATTTTCAGTAACCATGTAATAATTAAGAAAACCGTGGATACATTTTTGCAGATAATGGATAGATCATGGATGTACACAGAAAATCGCGCGACGGAAGAGTACGTGAATGGGGTGCAAGGGTTTATGAGAGCTGCACTGGCGGATATGCAGGAGAGAGGGGTTGACTTGATATGTTGTCCTTGTGTTGATTGCGATAATTTGAAATTGTATAGAAACTCATCTCAAATCGAGTTTCATCTCATTAAGCGGGGTTTCAAAAAAGGTTACTCCATTTGGACGTGCCACGGTGAGACACAGAGTACAACTGAGGGTGAAGATGACGCCTTTGAAGTAGTAGATAGTGATAATGTAGGTATCGAGTGTGATGATGTCGGTGAAACATTAGATGAGAAAGTTTACGAGTTCGATAGAATGAAGCGTGACGTCGAAACAGACTATGGCACTACGGAAGAGTTCATTAAATTCAGAAAATGGTCAGAGGAGTCCGAGAGGCCAATCTTTCATGGTTGCAAGGTGAAACACACTTTATTGGCGACTGTACTTGAACTCCTATAATTGAAGGCTAGGAACCGTTGGTCTGATAAAAGTTTCACGGAGCTCTTACGACTACTGAAGGAACTTCTTCCCCAGAAAAATTTGATGCCAGAAACAACATATGGTGCCAAAAAAGTTATTTGTCCCTTAGGATTGGACGTGCAAAAAATCCATGCATGCCCCAATGACTGCATCCTATACCGTCACAAGTATAGCAACCTGCACTCATGCCCAGAGTGTAAAGCATCTCGCAATAAGAGAAATGTCAAAGGCCGTAACGGCGACGAGGATCAGGATGCCGACCTTAATCGCGGAATCCCAGCAAAGGTTTTGTGGTATCTGCTAGTCACTCCTCGGTTGACACGATGGTTTGGAAATGAGAAAGATTCTAGACTTCTCAGGTGGCACTCAGAGCATCGTAAGAAAGATGGAAAGCTTAGGCACCCTGCAGATGCTCCGCAGTGGAGAAACATTGACTATAAGTTCCCGGATTTTGGTGCAGACCCTAGAAATTTAAGGTTTGGATTGAGCACAGACGGCATGAATCCATTTGAAAATTGGAGCAGCAAGCATAGCACATGGCCTGTGAACCTATGCATATATAATCTTCCTCCTTGGCTCTGCATGAAGAGGAAGTACATTATGATGTGCCTACTAATCCAAGGACCAAAGCAGCCCGGCAATGATATAGATGTGTATCTTGCACCATTGGTAGAGGAACTACAGATGTTGTGGAACGAAGGGGTCAGAGTATGGGATGCGGATCGACGAGAGAACTTCACGCTACGTGCAATGTTGTTTTGCACCATCAATGATTTTCCTGCACTTGGAAACCTTTCGGGCATGAAAACAAAAGGAAGTAAAGCTTGTCCTCACTGCTTAGATGATACAGCAAGTGTGTGGCTCAGGAATTACCGGAAGACCATGTATATGCGCCATCGACGGTTTCTACGTGTGAATCATCCATATCTCAAGATGACCAGGCAGTTCGATGGAGCCAGGGAAAATGGATCGGCTCCACGCATACTTAGTGGAAAAGAAGTGCATGACATGTTTACAGGCCTGCATGTTAAGTTTGGAAAATATGAAATGGGGAGAAAGAGGAAGAAAACAAAGACTAGTGAAAATGGCATATGGAAGAAAAGGTCAATTTTGTGGGATCTACCTTACTGGGAGGAACTATATGTTCGACACTGCTTGGATGTGATGCACGTGGAGGTTAACTTTTGCAATAGTTTGGTTGGTTCGTTGCTTCATATAAAGGACAAAACGAAGGATGGACTAAACGCACGACTCGACTTAGTCGATATGAACTTAAGAAGCGAGTTAGCACCAATAATTAGTAGTACGGGCAGGACGGAACTCCCTCCAGCTTGCTTTACTCTATCCAAGGCCGAGTGAAAAGAATTTTGTCAGTGCTTGCATAGTGTAAAATACCCATCCGGGTACGCTACCAATATGAAGAGGATAGTGTCCATGAGTGACTTGAAATTGTCTGGAATGAAGTCACATGACTGTTATGTTCTAATGACTCAGATGATTCCCATTGCAATAAGGAGTATATTGCCTCCGGACGTCCGACGAACCAACACAAGGCTAAGCATGTTCTTCAATGCAATCCATCAGAAAGTCATCGATCCTGATACTCTTAATTCGCTACATAACGAAGCAGTAAGAATTATATGTGATCTCGAGATGTATTTCCCCCCATCCTTCTTTGATATTATAGTACATCTCATGGTTCACCTTGTTCCGGAAATTAAGTTATGTGGCCCGGTGTTTCCACGTTACATGTATCCGTTCGAGAGGTACATGGGGATTCTAAAGTCATACGTACGCAACTGATATCGTCCTGAGGCTAGCATTGTCGAAGGGTATGCAACAGAGGAGGTGATCGAATTCTGTATTGATTTCATGTCGCAAGTTGACCCCATAGGTGTGCCTGTATCCCATCATGAGGGTAGGCTGCATGGTACGGGCACACTTGGCAGAAAACAGATCACACCCAACGGAGACATGTACCGTAAAGCGCACTTCATTGTTCTGAATCACATCACGGAGGTGGCCCCTTACATAGAAGAGCACAAAGATTTCATACGCCGCCAGTACCCAAACAAGACGGAGGCTTGGATAAAAAAGGAGCATAACCGTTGTTTCAATGATTGGTTCAAGGCACGATTCACTGGAACACAGTGTTCTAATCTACTCTTATGGCTAGCAAAGGGACCAAGATACACGGTGGTGACGTGGTAAGGATATGACATAAATGGGTACATATTCTACACGATATCGCAAGACAGGAAGAGCATTGTGCAGAACAGCGGCGTTCGTATAGATGCATATGAGGAGGAGCACAACCAAGGCCTAGTAACCCAATGCAAGAGCTCGTTCTATGGTTTCATTGAGGAGATCTGGGAACTGGACTATGTGATTTTCAAAATAACCCTTTTTCGGTGCAAATGGGTCCAAAGTGGAGGGGTTAAAAAATCTGATGAGTTTGGTTTGACTATCGTTGATCTCGCCCGAGTAGGATATAGAGATGACCCTTTTGTCCTCGCAACCCAAGTTTTACAGGTCTTCTATGTCATAGATCCTGCTGATAAGAACAAAAATATTGTTTTTAGTGGGAAAAGAAGAATCGTTAGAGTCGAGAATGTGGTGGACGAGGAGGATTACAACCAATTCAATGAAATACTTCCATTACATGATGAAACCGACCTAAAATCAAGTGAAATAGCCAATGCAACCACCTATGCGCGCAACGATCATCAAGAAGGGCTGATCGTTGAGGACTGATTGTACTTTTTATTTGTATCTTATATTTGAGTTATGTAATCCCATTTTGTAATGTAATCCTATTATAGAATGTATAATGTAATCCAATATAATCCTATTATATAGTCCTAATATATAGTTCTATTATAATCCTATTATATAGCCCTAATATAGTCCTATTATATCCTATATAGTCCTGTATAGTTGTATTATATAGCCCTAATATAGCTATCACTGGCGGTTATCTCTTGGACCGCCAGTGATGGTCCACTACCACTGGCGGGTATAGGTTGAGCCGCCAGTGATAGTCTACTACCACTGGCGGGTATATCTTGAGCCGCCAGTGATGGTCTACTACCACTGCCAGAATGTATATTGTAATCCAATATAATCCTATTATCTAGCCCTAATATAGTCCTATTATATAGTCCCATTATAATCCTATTTTATAGTCCTATTATCCTATTATAATCCTATTTTATAGTCCTATTATAATCCTATTATATAGTTTTATTATAATCCTATTTTATAGCCCAAATATATTCCTATTATAATCCTATATAGTCCTCTGTATAGTTCTATTATACAGTCCTAATATAGATATCACTGGCGGTTATCTCGTGAGCCGCCAGTGATGGTTTACCTCCACTGGCTGTTATCTCTTGAGCCGCCAGTGATGATTTATCTCCACTGGCGGTTATATCTTGAGCCGCCAGTGGTGGTCTACTTCCATCGGCAGTTATATCTTGAGCCGCCAGTGGTAGATACCACTATATATATACCCTAGCCGCCCTAGCCGCGCGATACCCCCCAAATTTTCACAAGTCCCGCGCGCGCACTCTCGTTGCCGAGCCCTAGCCGCCGCGCCCTCGTCGTGTCCTCCCTCGTCGCCGAGCACTCTCATCTGCATCCTCGTCGCCGTCGCCCTCTCGTCTGCATCCACGTCGCCGAGCCCTCATCGCCGCGCCCTCGTCGCGTCCTCCCTCGTCGCCGCCCTCGTCGTCGCCGCCGCCCTTGTCTGCTGAGCGGATGGCATCCTCGACATCTTCGTCCGCCGGCTCCGGCGCCACGCCCGCTACCTGCTCGCCCTCAAGGTCAGCAGTTGTCCTTGATGTCGAAAATACCTTTCCTTCCTTAATGCTTCCTAGTCGATCCAAAACATTCTAACTATCGGCTTATATAAAAAATTGATGTCAACATCTTTGAGAGCTGAGGGATGGTGCTGTAACGATTTCATTGTAATTTTGGAGGATTTGGTCCAGAGATGCTACACAATCTTTCTTAGATGTGTTTGATTTCTGGAGCTTAGCTGTCCAGATTGCTCGTGAAATGTAGGATGAAATCATGTATACAGGTTGTAAATTTGGTGCTAACATTTGCAGTGATCAGTTTGTGGCTGTCTCTAAATTTGAGCTTCATGGTTTAGTATTTTGGCTTGTGTGATTCTACGCATTTGATTGATAGACGGAGCTGCTCGCTGCACCTGCCCAAATGAATCCTCATTGAAATTGCTTCAGTGTTTTCAATTTTGTTTCTGGATTAGTGTTGCCATGGAACCAACTGGGCCTTTTTTTCGACATCTCACTAGAATTTGAGCATGGATGTATATGCAGTCATGCATATTTGTGCAAACAGAGAAGAGCTCATATTCAGTATTCAGTGTTACATATTCAGAATTACAGAGGTTAACTCTAATTTAGCTATCTTTGTTTTCTTCTCCCTTTCATAGAATTGATCAAGAGTATGTTCATGGAATTAAGGTAGGCCTATTGGTCCATGAAAGATGAGACCATTAAACGCATTTTTGCCATTTAGTTATATTGTCGAGCACGTAATAGCATCCTATGGGTTGGATGAACTGCAAGAATCTCAAAAGCTTTCCCAAATCCTAGTGCTTCTTTATATATTGGTCCTTGAAATACTTTTTATAGAGCTTGAGTTCGAATGCATGCATTAGGGATAAGTAGATCTCATCCTTCCATTCGCATTCTTAGAGAATCCAACACAGCAATGCAGCACGGGAGTGGTCTCTCCTGGTGAAGCATGCTAAGCACTACTCTGTTTTAGTACCTCTATCTTGCTTTTATGTTCCGCTGTCAAGAAGCTTATACTTGGTCCTGTAAAACCCATTTATAATCAAATAATTACAACAAATAGCATGCCTACTAAAACCCATTTTTAGAAGTATTTAGAAGTAAATAGTAATATACATTTGTGCCCATTTTTATTTGTAGCCAATACACAAATTATCTGTATAACCAAATAAAGATTAGAAATTGCCTGGTGTTCTCTTCTATGTAGAATGGACCCTGAGGCCACCCCTCAAGCAGGGGCCGCGCCCGAGGCCACCCCAGATGTGAAGAGAAGGGTTAGCAGAGGGCCAAACAAGCTTAAGACCGATGTCGTTCATACCATCACAGAGGTCCGGACAGGAGGTATACCGGTCCTTCCATGAAAGTTGCATCAGCGTATCGAACAATGTGCGGGGTGGTGGCTAGGGCACAAGTCCCATGCACCACCAACACCTGGAAGGACCTCACCGCTCAAGAAAGGGACCAACTATGGGAGGAGCTCAAACGGTCATTTCAATTTCCTGAAGACTCTCTTCCTGAGGTGCGGAAGAACACCCTAAAGCGCATGGGGATCGCCTGGAAGAACTGGAAGGTGGATCTTGTCAAGGATTTCGTCAATGAGGAAAAGACCCCGTTTCAGAAGTACCCTTTCATTACGAATGAGGTGTGGGAGGTGTTCAAGAGGATGAAGACAACAAAGGAGTTCAAGGAGTCCTCCATTAAACACAAGGCCATTTAGGCCAAGAACACCCACCCCATAGACTCGGCACTGCTGGATATGCGGCAAAAGAACGCGAGGGAATCGCCGATCGCTAGCTAGTGAGCAATCTGAAGCCGCCACAAGGCTCACTAACACGCGCGTCTTGACCATTTGGATCGGGCTAGGGTCAAAGTCACACCGACGGGGCGCTTTCTCCACACCCGAGACTGCTGAGGTGGTTCAAAAGCTGGTAAGTGCACAATGACCCTTACAATGTTTACTTTTGTAACACCCAATTTCAATTTCTCCACGTATTGCAGATTGAGTATGACACGCAAGCATCGCAAGGCTCCTTTGTCGAAAATAGGGAGCGAGACATCCTAACTGAGGCCCTAGGAAACAAGGAGCACCCAGGCCGTACGCGGGGCATCGGGGTCTACGTTACCTGGAAGGATGGGTTCCCCAATGACTATCTCTACTACAAGAAAAAGAAATGTGTACATAATTTAGAGGATGAAATTCAAAATAGGGTTCAAGCAGGTCGAGAAGATACGAGCGAGAATGGGAGCCTCGGGTACAACAGTTGGAGGAACTCATAAGGAACAGACCAAGCCAACCCTAATACACAAGCCATCGGTTGCACCCTCCATTTAAAAGCAAGGCTCAGACCTTCGCCCGATAAGGCTGGCCCAACGAAATACCCGGTGGACGACATAAAGGAGATTACCCGTTGCTTGCTCCAAGTTTCGTATAGCGCCGGTGTTTCACTCGAGGTGGCCCGCGGTGTGGTGTACCCCTGCATTACGGGGATGAAGGTTCATGGTGCGGACTTGGCGGCGGGCTACGCGAAGGTCCAGGTAGACGCTATTATGGACAACACCGCAGTGAAGATCCCACTTGTGAATCCCCCCAATGATGAAATCATAACAGTTGGGGATGTTGTCCATAGTTTCGTCCAGTGGCCCAAGAAGGATATTACTCTTCTACCAAATCTTGAAGAAATCGAGGCCGGCGGCATTGAACCCATAGATCCGATCCGTAACGATGAAGAGGAGAGAACGAAGAAAGCCTTGTCTGCGGCAGCCCCTCAATCTTTGAAGACAAGCTCACAGAGCAATAAGCGTGCTGCGTCCTCACCACCAGTGCGCTACTGCCCCCAGAGAAGGGGAAAAGAATCATCCGTCAATCTTCAGCGCCTAAGAGGAAGATTCACTGGGCGCAGAAAGGGAAAAATTTCAAATGGGAGAACCACTGCATAGCCTAGCCGCATTAAATGACATGGGTACGGCCTGCCAGATCCTACATGATTATTACCTCAAGAACTCACGCCTTCCCGTGAAGGAACGATCATCCAGTATCGTGGGTAAGGTGAAGGGCAAGTATTTCCTGGACGACAACGATAGTTATTTTACCATAACCTTCGAGGACCTGTGGTATATGTTTCAATTGCAGGAGTTGGACGCCTCTCTCATCCGCTGCTTTGCAGTGTAAGTGTATACAAGTCTTGCGCATTGTTAGTGTATATTTCTTATCCACTTATACACTGATCACATATATCTTACTTTTCAGCCAAATGTACCTAGTTGCCAAACGAAGTCAAGTCCAGGCCGGTTTTCTTGACCCTGGCATTGTCACCTAGGACAACATAAAGGCGGATAGAAAGAATACCGGGCAATACCTGAAGAGGGCCCTGACTAGAGGCAGGACAAAGCATACTTCTTGTTGCCCTTCAATAAAAATTTTCATTGGATCTTGCTGCTCATAGAACCTAGCGAAAACAAGGTTGTCTACCTCGACTCGTTGAGGATGAGCCCCACACACGAGTGGGAAGATTTAAAAGGCCTACTCAATGCGGTGTTCAAGAGTTATGTCAAGGGTGGGGGCAAGCACAATGCTGCGATGGGCATGGAACTTAAGCATATAGAAAAATTTCCAGTAAGTGTCTATTCACACTTTTCTTCATAATAAAATGGAAATTTTTTTAGTGCCTGCCCCACTGATTATTGTGCCTTGTCATCTTTATACTTCCTTCTGTAGTGCCACCAGCAGCCCGGAGGCCATGCTTGTGGCTTCTACGTTGCGCGACATATGCAAATCATTCTAGGTTTACGACAAAATGAAGATCTGAACATTGGAGATACAAACATCGATTTCAATACTCTTGCAGACATTAGAGATAGTTTGGCTACGTTTATTAATACCCAAGTTATTGACCCAAATGGTCGTGTAAACAGTGGACGCCTATAGTTAACTATAACAGACATATTGTATGAAGTTTATATTGTTATATTAATATATGATGTGTTCCTTTGAATTTGATGTTGTTCTTATTTAAATGAAATCTAGATGTATATGTATATGGATGAATCTGGATGAGATCTGTTTATTTGATGTATATGTATATGGATGAAACTAGCCACCATTAGAACAATCTGTTTTGTATATGTATATGGATGAAAAACCAAAACCTGGATGTATATGTATATAGATGAAATCTGTTTATTCTAGATGTGTATGTATATGGATGAATTCTGGATGTGTATGGATGTTTATTCTAGATGAATTCTGGATGTGTATGGATAAAATATAGGACAACCTAATAATTTTTTTTTATCCTGAAAAGATATCACTGGCAGTTCATACAACAACCGCCAGTGATATGCACAATCACTGGCGGTTCTAAAATAAAACCGCCGATGAATGTCTATATATCCCCAGCGATTTTAGTTAAAACCGCCGGTGGCAATCTGTTATCACCGGCGGTTCTAACAACAACCGCCGGTGATATGTTTAATATCACGGGTGGTTCTCCTACGAACCGCCAGTGAAAATCCCTGATTATCACTGTCACATAATCACTGTCGGTTTGAAAACCGCCAGTGATGTGAGTTCAGAACCGCCAGTGATGACGTATTCTGCACTAGTGTATGTAGGGTTGACTGTGCTTCTTCCTGAGAATTCAAGTATATTTATGTTAATTTTCCATGCCAACTGCATATTGATAGCAAATGCCTACCAGAAGATAATTAGATAAAACATAAAAAAATTTGCAATATCTTACCTTTAGAAAGCTTGAGGCTTAACATAATGTGTAACAACTTGGGAGTGTTTACATGATATATGAATTATTTGCTTAGTTGCAAAGAAGAATCTACAAAACAAAGTAGTATAAAGTTGTTAGATGATTCTCAGCAAGATGAAAAAAAAATAATGGCAACAGTAAGATTCAAACAAAACTAGTAATGCTACACCATTCAGATGCCCATCAAACAACGAGCAAGACATAATCTCTAATTGGATCAATGCCGTAAGAAAATGAACTAGCAGTGCTCCATATGTGTGCAGTAAAACTACAAGCCGCAAAACAAGAAAAAGAAAAAAAAATCAAAATTATGACATGAACTACCGAAGTTTTAGGCATCGATGCCCATGTGCAGCTTGTACTTCTCCATGGATTCTGAGCTCCGGAGCAGATCTGGTGAGGGAAGCAATGAAGGTGGAGAGGAGAGGATTAATTTGTTGGGCTTTTGCCCTGTGTGTCTGTGGCCCACTAGGCCTGGCGGCCATTGAGCCCAGCCGGGACAGTCATGACGCGAGGGACGGGTGACTCGATCGCCTTGGCGGCGCGTGATGCTCTCGGCCGTTGCAACAGCGGCCGAGCTTCCCCTTATATGGTTTCCCTTTCTCTCCCTCTGCTGCTCTCACTCTTTCACGCATCCACTGGCCCGGTTTCGTGAGGCTAACCCTATCTTTCAATCTCCCTTGATTAAGTGATTTGATCCGGTTTTTCCCATTGATTCTTGGCCTCTGAGCTTGGCTCACCTTGAGGGCAGCTGGGTTGATTTGGGAGAGGAGACTGATTTAAGGCCGGTCTTGGTGGCTGCCCGTGTGTGGATTGGTGGCTTCGCATCGCCTTGGTCCCTTTGGCCGAGGGTTGGATACCGTGATATTGTGCTGTGCTTGCTGCTCCTCGGGGTCTCGGTGTGGCGATCTTTGGTTGCAACACTGAGATCGACGGCATTGTATCTCCGGATTGATTTGTGCTAGTTTACTAGTGGCGGCAATATTGATTTCTAGGACAGCGTCTTATAGACGTGCCTTGCCTTTCTACACACTGGTTTGAATCCAGTGCTGAGTAAGTTTACCAAATTCCCTGCTTTTGTACTGTGCACAGGGCAAATAGAGATAATTTGGGGACCTAACACTATGTTAAGGGGCTAATTATCTTGTTTTTGGGGCTGTACACTAGTTCATGTGTGTGGCGTCGAGTTTATACTTGATGATGAGAATTGATATATTGAGATTGGTTATGATAATTCATTGATTATATACTTGATACATTGCTGTTTCAGTTACTGTTTAATTGAGAAATTAATTACTGCTCATATATCTTGTTGGTCACTGCTATTTATTTGTTAATATCCCTTTTGGCTTCAATTTGAGAATCTGGAGAGTAGCTTTGCTTACTGTCAGTGCCATATAATCTGATTCATGTTACATATTTGTGACTGATGCTGAAACCTAAGATAAACCTATGATTTCAGAATTAATTCTCTGAGAAACTGAACTGTTGATAGCTACTGGGGCCATGTTTAGTCATTGATATTGTCATAGCCATATCTGAGATATATATATATATATATATATATGTGTGTGTGTGTGTGTGAATGTGTTGTTGGATGGCTATTTCTAGCAACCCAACACATTAAAATTGAGAGCAATTCATTACATATTAAACTGAGTTATGTTGCTGTTCACATGTTATGAATTTCTGCTTATTATCATGTTAATTTTACTGCCATATATGAATTGCTTTACTGCTGTCCTAGCACACGTAGAATTCATATATTTAGATTTATTTCATGATAATATTAAATATTTGCTGTTATTTAAATCTGAAATTATTTTGATATTAGTATATATCATATTGCTTATACCATACTATTTACAACGTAATTAGAGATAGATTTGGAGAGGGAAAGGGGGAGAAAGAGATGGTACTATGCAGTAGCACCTTGGTACTTGCAGATCGACGCAGCTGTGTGGTTTGAAGCCTTGCTCACACAACAATTTCCCTCAATCGCTCCCTTAAAAAAATTCCTCAATGGTGTCATCACGAACAGGCCAAAAGCAATTGAGTTCTTGGTCGAGCTACCAACCTCGGAGACAACATGTTTGACAAGCTCACCAGGGTGGACGAGGTCGGGGAGGAGCGAGAAAATGCTGGAGTGCCGCCGTCGGCACCAACAGCAAGTAGCACGCACCTACCGCTGCATCATCCTTGGATCCACGTCGCCGCTGCAGCTCCCTCAGAACCGCACTGTCCCTTGCAACTCCTGAGCTCCCTCGCAGCTGCGTCGCCTAGGCCGCTGCTAGCCACTGCCCTTGTCACTTCTCCGTGATGGCGTGTGCTTCCCGCAGCTCGGAGCAACGTCGGTGGCCACCGCCTTCACCATGGAGACGTCGATGTGATGACCTAGCTAGGGTATGGCCGCCATGGCGAGAGAAGCATAAGAGATGAGAGAGAGAGAAACTTGAGGAGGAAGATGAACTCTTTATTTTGCATATCCGTTTATCAGACAGGGTACAGGACTTTTAAGCCAACCATGGGCTCACCACAGCGGCGACCCAACACACAAAACCTAGCTGGCCCACATGGCCCAAAACTCAGAACACTCTAGACACACTCCTCTAATACCACAACACCTAACAGTGCCTCCCCCTCAAGATGGAGCTTGTCCCTGGTAGGATTATGATGTGCCGCAACACATCGTAATCCTCCCAGGTAGCAGATTCCGGTGGAAGAGAAGTCCATGTGACCAGCACTTGTTGATATGCTGCATTGCCCTTTTTTATTAGCCGACGATCCAAAATCTATTCAGGTTCCACATCCAGCACATCAAGTGCAATAGGATTAGGTAAATCAGTTGATACCGGAGTGAAATCAGGAGTGAACTGCTTGAGCTGAGACACATGAAAAACAGGATGGATTAAGCTCGATGGGGAGAGCTGAAGTTTGTAAGCAGAGGTGCCAAACTTCTGAAGTATCTCAAAGGACCATAATACTTGTAAGACAATTTAGGACAACGTCTATCTGCAGCTGAGGATTGAGCATAGGGCTAAAGTTTCAACAGCACTTTCTCCCCTACTTGAAAAGTTCTTTCAGTTCTGTGCAGATCAGCATAGTGCTTCATACGTTGTTGAGCTCTGGACAGCTGATCGTGCAGGAGAGTAGAAAATTGGTGCCTTGCTGCCAACAAATCCTGTACTTCTGTACTAGCAGCTGAGTTAGGGTCAGGCATGATGCCATAATGTGGGTCTGTCCCGTAAAGAGCTTTGAAAGGGGTTAATTTCAATGCAGAGTGGTAGTTTGTATTGTACCAAAATTCTGCCATAGGAAGCCACTGAATCCATTTTTTTGGAGTATAATGACATGCACACCTTAGATACATTTCCGGACATTGATTGACTCGCTCTGTTTGTCCATCGGATTGTGGGTGGTAAGCAGTTCCCATGTTTAGCTGCACATTGAACAATTTAAAAAGTTCCTTCCAAAAAACACTAGTGAAGATCTTATCTCTGTCCGACACAATGGAGTAAGGCATGCCATGTAATTTCACCACTACTTGAAAGAATAGTTTAGCCACTTGGGCAGCTTTGTAAGGGGTTTCAAAGAAATAAAGTGAGCATACTTTGTAAATCGATCCACAATCACCAATATGACTGAATATCCTTTAGAGATAGACAATCCCTCTACAAAATCCATGGATAAATCTTGCCAAGCAGCCTGTGGTATAGGCAAGGGTTGCAGTAAACTAGGTATTTTGTAGTGCTCATGTTTAGCCTGTTGGCACACAACACATTGCTGAACAAAATTTTCTACATCCATTTTCATGCCATCCCAGAGAAACAGTTTCTTGATTCTCTGATAAGTAGCTGATATTCTAGAATGTCCACCAATGGGAGTGGAGTGAAATGTTGTGATAATCTTAGTATGCAGTCCTACATTAGCTCCCACCCACACCCTACCTTGTTTGTAAATGATACCTTCCTTTAAGCTATACTCCTTATTATCCCCTCCTGCTAAAGCCAGCTGTTGCAGTAAGGCTTGTGCCCTGAAATCTACAGCATAGGAATTTAAAACTTCTTGTAACCAAATAGGTTGTCCTCCAGAAATGGCTTGTAAGGAGAAAAAATGTCCCACCCGAGATAAAGCATCTGCCACTCTATTTTCTGATCCTTTCTTATATTGAAATTGAAATTGCATGCCAACTAACTTTGTCATAGCCTTCTTTTGTAAATCAGTGGTAAGCACTTGATCTTCCAAATGGCACAAACTTTGGTGATCTGTTCTTATAACGAAAGGGCCTCTGATCAAATAGGGTCTCCATCTATCAATTGCCATCATAATAGCTAAGAACTCTTTTTCATAGATAGATATTTTCCTATTGTTGATGCTTAATGCTTTGCTATAATAAGCAATAGGATGCCCTTCCTGTAATAATACAGCACCTATGCCTTCCTCACAAGCATCAGTCTCAACCACAAACATTTTTGAGAAATCTGGTAAAGCTAACACAGGGGTTTGAACCATCGCGCTCTTGAGTAACTGAAATGCTGCCCAAGCCTCTTCTGTCCACTGAAAAGCTTTCTTCTGCAATAATGTTGTCAAGGGCTTTGCAATGAGTCCATAATTTCTTAAAAATTTTCTGTAGTATCCAGTCAACCCCAAAAAACCTCTGAGCTCATTAATGTTACTTGGGGTAGGCCATTGATCCATGGCTTTGGTCTTTTCAGGATCAGTGGCTACTCCTTTAGAAGAAATGATATGTCCTAAATACTTCAACTCAGTAGCAGCAAAATCACATTTACTCAGTTTGACAAATAATTGATGTTTCCTGAGAGTATCCAACACCAAGGAAAGATGGTGCACGTGCTCTTCCATATTTTTGCTGTAGATCAATATGTCATCCATAAACACCAAAAAGGAATTTTCTGATTTGGGCAGCAAAAATGGAGTTCATGAGACATTGAAATGTTGCTGGAGCATTGGTTAGCCCAAAAGGCATTACCCTGAATTGAAACAAGCCATTGTGTGTTTTAAAGGCTGTTTTCGCTTCATCATTCTCTGCCATTCGGATCTGATGATAACCAAACCTTAAATCCAACTTGGAAAACACCTGCGCTCCATGTAACTCATCTAGGAGTTCATCCACCACAGGCATAGGAAACTTGCTCTTAATAGTAATTGCATTTAGTTTCCTATAGTCAACACAAAATCTCCAGGTCCCATCTTTTTTCTTTACTAATAGGACTGGTGAGGCAAAGGGGCTCAGACTAGGAATAATTGTGCCAGCCTGTAACATCTCGCTGACCTGCCTTTCAATCTCATCTTTCTGAAGGGGAGAATATCTGTAGGGTCTAGAATTAACATGAGCTGACTGAGGCAGTAGGGCAATAGTGTGATCGAATTGTCTGTGAGGTGCTAACTGAATGGGTTCTTGAAACACATCCTAATATTGATGTAATACTTGCTGAATAACAGCTGGTGCCTGCTGAACTTCAATTGATTTGTCCAAATGAACGGGTTCCAAGAGAGCAGTGGCCCAGATTTCATTCCCTTTATGCCATTTATACAATTGTGTAGCTGATAGTTCTTGCAATTCGTTTGGTTGTTTTTCCACTACCCCTTGTAACCGCACTTGTGTGCCCTGATGTTCCAATTCTATCTATTTTTCTTGCCAGTTACATTTCATTGTTCCCCATAACCCTAGCCAATCCATACCAAGAATAGCATCATAACTCCCCAGAGATAAAACTCTCATATCATGTTGAAAAGTATGCCCTTGAATCCACCAAGTCATCTTGTGTACCATGCTGTCACAATGAATTGTTTCTCCACTTGCAATTTTCACAGACATTGGCACAACTTGAGAGGTTGGTATGTTAAGTATATCCACCATTGTTTGATTCACAAAACTGTGAGAGCTACCTGAGTCCACTAGTATCAGCATAACCTTGTTTTCAATGAGAGCTCTCAATCTGATAGTATTTGGATGATCTGCCCCAAATAATGCATTTAAGGACACCATTGCCTCTTCTTCTTCATCTTGCTCATTGGACACTAGTGTATTAAGTATGTCATCTGATAGAACTTCGTTGTCTTGCAAAATTTGTAATTGCCCCACATTTGTATTTTGGCATTGATGTTGTGGTGAATATTTCTCCCCACACTTAAAACAGAGCCCATTTATTCTTCTATAATCTTTAAGCTGTTTTGCTTTCCACAACTCCCCTTTGTCACTCCTAGAAATGGTAGTGACTTTGTTTAAAGATTCCCCTAGAACACTTTGTGATGTTGCTTGTTTACTGTATGGACCTCTTACTGAATGTCTTCGGGATCCCACAATAATGCTCTCTTGCACTTCTGCTAGGATGGCCGCTTTCCACACCGAATCCGGTAGTTGAATTTCCACTGCTGCCCTGAGCTCCTCTTTGAGTCCCATGATGAATTTTGTTACCAACATCATACCTCCAAAGGTTGGGTCATACAGTTTGATCTGATATACCAATCTCTCAAATTTTCTTTTATATTCTTCTACTGTCCCCATTTGTTTTAATTGCAGCAATTCTCTCATTTTACTTCTATATTCACTACCTTCGAATTCTAGTACCACAGCTTCCCTGAATTGCTCCCAATTATGGTTTGGCTGGTTCATCTTATAAGACTGATACCAGTGGGCTGCCCCTTCAACTAAATAAATGGCTGCTACAGCCACTTGAAAACCTGCTGGTATTTGATACATGGCAAAGAATGTCTCACACTTATCAATCCAGATCCTAACATCCATTCCATTAAATTTGGGAAAATCCATTTTAGGCATCCAATTTTTTCTATTAGTTTCGCCAGCACATGATATATCACCCAAATCTCCAGCCATAGGTGTTGGAGCTGGAAAATTTACCTGGAGATTCTGGTTTTTAGCCCACTCATGTAAACCCGTGCGTGAAGATGAACCACCTCCCGGTCTGGACGCAAATATCCCAGGCGCGTCACGCGTTGGAATTTCCAATGGGGGCGGAGCTTTACTTCTCAATGATTTGGCAGTTTGTGCCTGTTTTGCTTGGATTTTACCCAGGGAATCCATCGATAAATCAACTTTCACTTGAACTTGATCCAATTTAGACTACTGCATCTCCAATTTCTGCTCTACCGCCTCCAACTTCTGATCTGTTTCCATCCACTGCTTCTCCAGTGTCTTACTGATCAACTCCATCTGCTCTTTCATCGCTTCTACTAATTGATTTTCCATCTCTCCCATCTCGGCTATGATCTGCCGCACTTGCACACTTTGCTTGACAGGAGCCGTGGTGCTTCACCCCTTGAGCCAATCGAACCCAGGTCGGGAATTACAGCAACCGTCGGAAACAGCCGCCAACCTCTCCAAGGGATTTTACCGATCGAAGCCTCAGGAATAGCGGAAGCAGTCACGGATCGAGCCAAGCTCTGATACCAAACTGTGATGACCTAGCTAGGGTATGGCCGCCATGGCGAGAGAAGCATCAGAGATGAGAGAGAGAGAGAGAGAGAGAGAGAGAGAGAGAGAGAAACTTGAGGAGGAAGATGAACTCTTTACTTTGCATATCCGTTTATCAGACAGGGTACAGGACTTTTAAGCCAACCACAGGCTCACCACAGCGGCGACCCAACACACAAAACCCAGCTGGCCCACATGGCCCAATCTCAGAACATTGGACACACTCCTCTAATACCACAACACCTGACAATCGACGATGGAGAGGCTTGAAGCTACGAGGCTGGATTTCAGTGGTGAAGGTGCGACGGAGTGGTGCTATGAGAGCTCGCCGTGTGAATTATATCTTGGAAGTTTATATCAGGGAACCCTGTGCTACGAGTGTAGCTTAGGGGCTTAATCTGAGAAACAATCAAATACACAGAAGGATCATATACCAGAGACACAGAAAGATATGAGGAGCATTGTTTCTGCTTTTCTTTCTTGTGATAACCATTGATAAATTAATAGGGAGTCCTCTCAAATATATAGATAAAACCTATGGGCTAGGGTTTAGGCAGTGGACTCAATTCATGGGATTAGGGGTGGAAACGGTCCAAGCCGAGCCCCGCCGGCTCGCGAGTCGACTCGGTGGCTCGCTAAGCCACTTCGATTTCAGGCTTCAGTGCGTGGTTTTCATGAAAAGCTATGTACATATCAGCGCCAGATAGACACATAGACCAAGTAAATATAATAAATCATGAGAAGCTATGTACATGTCGTCACATCCGTGTAGATTTCATTCATCGATCAGGAGATGCCGAGATGGATTGAGAATAGGAGTTGGTGATCAGGCATCGCGCGGTCGCCGCGTGTATAGGAATCCCTAGTCGGGCACTGTTCACTTATGTCCGGCTACTACTATGTTGAATCGGGCGCTGGGCTCTATACTAGGCGCGACTGGGCAGTGGGCTAGGCTAATAAAGAGCTACAGTGCGAATGGGCAGGCCTGGGCTATGGAGCGGCCGAGCCGGTTCGGTTCGCCGAACCACTCGCCGGTCGAGCCAAGCCGGCTCGGTCCAACAGCGAGCCTCAAAAGTAGGCTCGACTCGAGCTCGTCTACCTCCTCGAGCCGAGCCGAGCCGAGCCGAGCTAGGAGCTGCGAGTTTTTTTTCAGCCCTACACGGGATAGGCTATCAGGCCCATCACTGGTTTCTCAACACTCTCCCTTAGTCACCTACCGCGAGATGCACATGCCTCATCAAAACTCCTTAAGAATTCAGTGGAAAAAATATTGGAGAAAAAGTACATGGCATACTCTTTATGCTGCACGAATTACCTCGTTAAAAATGTTAGGATGAGAAACTTCAAGCCACTCATCTAAGAGAAAAAAGCGTACAGTTCATCCAAATTTACAATTCATTCTTCAATATTATTGGGTACGTGATCTTCACTCTTGCCCAAGCTTTATTGATGAGTTTGCGAAGATTCTCCTCCTAAACTAGACACTTCTCTAAGTCTCATCATTCCAATTCCATGAACGCATCTTTCAAAGGAGGATACAGGGAGCGACTTAGTGACAAATCTACAAGATTCTCACATGACTTAATGTGTGTTTTATTAATCGTGTTCATTCTTTGCAATTCATGAGCATAGAAGAATTTAGGGTTGATATGATTCGTAAGACTACTCTTCACTAGCTCATTTACACTTGTGCAACATAATAAATATTATCTTCATGGTAAATAGTGGGGTTTCATTATATTTAGAACCCACATGACTGCTAGATATTGTGTTTAACGTGTCGAAGCTATACTCATTCACAATAGCCTTCATATAGCATAATGATTTCTGAGTGGTTTATCGAAGTCAAACTTTAGTTAGACAATTTTCAGAAAGGTGTTGAATGAATTTATGGTTGTACCAATCCATGCATAGAGCGATAGAGATAATAAAAAGACAATAAATATAATCTTTATTAAATAAATGAATTGTCATGCTTATAAGCGGGAAATCCTCTTTATATAGATTACATAGATTACCGTAGTCACACGGCAAGCACACAGCACAGAACGCAGCACCCACTGAAAAGGAAAAGGAGTTGAAAAATACCATGATCCCATGAAGCGTGTCAGACTTATCCAAACCGCAGCTCGAGTGGGCAGCGCGTATAAAATGCCGCGCCAATCCGCAACGACTCCAAGAGCCAGAGCAGTAAACCAAACAGAGAGAGAAGAAGGTCGGCGATCGATGGCGGACATAGCGCTGCTGGTGGTGGAGAGTCTGAGCGGATGGCCAAGGGGAAGAAGCGGCGGCGGCGGCGAGGGAGCCAAGAGCTGCCCGGCCGGCTCCGGCACCGGCGATCGCGCCGCTCCCGCCACCGCTTCTTCTCCCAAGGCGAGCGAGTGGGGCTCCTGGGCGGCGGCGGCGCTGGAGGAGCACACGGTGGCGCTGGGGCTGGCCGCCGTCGAGGGCTTCTTCTCCGCATGATTTCTTTGGTGACGCTTCCTGCATCTTTTTCCTTGGAAAGGAGCTTAATTGGTGCAGGAAGCCAAGCCGATTTGTGGCTGATCCGCCCTGTGAACTGTGAGTGATGTGTATATGTGTAGTCGTAAAAAAGAAAATATGAAGTTTGATTCCGGAGTACAAGTATAATCGCTTTTGTTCATGCTCATTCCAGAGAGCAGTAGCCCGCAGGATTAGAAAACGATGGACAGGCAGATCATTGCAAAGCATTAGATCACAAATAAATAAGGGAGAAAACCTTATTTGCCGCCGCAGGTTCCAATTCTCTATAACGCGCCTCGTTTAGTGCTATCTCCTCTATTTGCCATCGAGCAATTGCTTGATTATTGTTGATTATTATCGGATACGTCACCTGGTGAATTTTTTTTTGTTTAATCTATTTATACAAGCCATACAAAACTAAAAAAATCATGGTGTGATTGAATATGCAATATTTTCAATCTTTAATTTTTTATCTTCATAAAAGATTTTATATTCGATTTACACTTAAAAACATTTTGAACATAAAGGATTAACCTTAAAAATACCAAAAATATGTTCATTCAAACTGTTGCATACTATAAGTTTTTAAAGATTTTGGAAATGTTTACACGTCTTAAATAAAAAAAATAAGTTTTCGCAATAGCACATAAAGCAATAATCAAGCAATTGTGATAAAGAGAAGTCACTAACTGAGTATGTTTTTAAAGATTTTGGAAATGTTTACACGTCTTAAATAAAAAAAATAAGTTTTCGCAATAGCACATAAAGCAATAATCAAGCAACTGTGATAAAGAGAAGTCACTAACTGATGGCATGGATAAGATTAAGATCAAGTTAAATGGTACATAAGGTTTTATCCCAATAAATAAATGCATAATTTCTATATCTTTCTCAGCTAAGGGAAAACGCTCCGAACCGAAATAGAAATTTTGACAGTTATTAATCGGTAGCCGTGAAAAAAAATTGGACACACTCCAATGGACACACAGGTTTAAATTACAATCAAAACTCCGTGAAAGAAAGAACGTCACTACCCACTACCGGTTCCCTGGTCTATCACGGTATCACTATCTGTAACAAGCCAATCAAAGTGGTAGCTTGCTGTGCCTAAAAATGAATTGTGAAAATTCGGTTCATTCCTCTTCAATGGCACTTAGTCAGCTAACTATAAGAATGCTAACTCAGCATTTTTACTTATGTGGAGAAGCATTAAGAAGGAGAGAGATAAAAACTATCTACTAATTTATAGTCAGTCTAAAACTGATTCCAAGATGCATGCCTTCTATTACATGTGGGGTCATAATAATTTTATAGATCATATTATAGCTAGTTTATTGGAGAGGTTGTCTATATGCTATCTATAAATGACATGTCTATTTCTTATAGATAGTGGTTGGCTGTACCATTGGAGGCTCTTAGGGTGAAGATAACGGGAACAGCACATAACGCTTATCTGCCAAGGATACTGGTGCAACACCAGAGCTTTCAGTTTCATCATAAAGTTTGTCCTTCCCTATTGTCCTTGTCTAGCACAACTTCTGTACTGTCCATTTTGTCCAACACAGTGCCACAATGAGAGACTATTTCGTTTATTCATTCATTTATTTATTTCACAAAAAGTTTCAGATATTATCACGAGACGAGAAGAAAGTGCAATCCTTCCATACAACGTTCTAAATTATTTCGGGCAAATTCTTATCCCTGCAGAAATTTTGTTTCAAACCATTTCGGACAGGATATGCCGGTATCTGCCGTAGTCAGATGTCGTCTTGAAGCTCGGCGTGAACTCAGAGAAGAAGCTCAGCACGGCGGCGAGGTTCTGCGCGCTGTTCTTGGCCACAGCTTTCTCCAAGAAGAGGGCAGGCTGCACGGTGATGACCTAAACCAGCCATCAGGTCAGTAAGAAAACCTTTCAGAAAAACAAATGCAAGGCAGCTATGCGATTTTCAGTATGGGCAGTAAAAGTAATTAACTGGATGCAACAGTGCTGACCGCTAAACCTCTCGCAACACATCAAGCGAAGATATAGATGAGGAAAAGGAGGGAAAAAGGAAAAAATCCAAGCATATTAAGGAATTTACCCTGTATTTTCTGGCGTAGCGTAGAGCCTCCAGGTAGTACCCGTCTTGCAACAATGCAGTCACGTAGTCATGGTGCAGGCCCCGCTCCCTCAACATGTCCACGCCCAGCTTCCTTGTTGGCGAGTGCTGTCGACCCAATTCAATGAGCTGCATCGCGAGTTGCTTGGAGGGCTCTAGGATCTGCAGGAAATTAGTCCATGACCAGAACAAGACCACATTTATTCAACATATTAAAGAAATGGTAAACAATACCAGTATGGGGGATAGTTTCACTTGTGGTAACATCGGAGTAAGAGTTTATATGTAGAACATCTCACAAATACGCTGCCAACCACTAATTTTAGGGGAATTAATGAGGTAGAAACTATTTTGGCAAGAAAGCTTCACTACTCACCATAGCGTCCTATTATCATAGCCTAGTAATGCAAATGCATGTTATCGAAAACTGATGGGCACATCAAGTTCCCATCTGTCAAATGGACTGAGGTTTAGATGCTTGGTATACCAAGTTCAGCTAAAGGGGCACATCATCAGACAAGTCAGGTGTAGGCTTGATTCATTCAACAAAAGTAATTGGCAGAATGAAGCTGAATCGCCAAAGTGAAACCTCGCCACTCCTATATAAAAAATATTCAAACACTATATCCCTTGAATTTGGAAATAAACTTTACTCCCTAAATAAAATTGCAAATCGGTGTTACCATCTTTGTTTTCATTGGATGTGAGTAGCCTTATGCTGGATTTGGGTCTTGCAGGAAAAGTACAGTTCTTGATTTGGACATTATTTTTTATCAATTTATTTGGACATTATTTTTTATCAATTTATGTCCATAGGTATGATAAAAATTAAAATATGAAAGAGATAACAATTTAAGTGGAATCAAACCCTACATGCCAGAGTTTCTTCAGTGCATTGTCAAACCATTCGGCAAACTACAAGCTGATGCTACAAGGGTTAATTAGATAGATGCTCAATTAACGATGCTAAAAGGCTTAAATATGATCACTACCAGCACACACAGTATGATTGATTGTCCTAGTCTACTTATTTATGAACAGCACACCTATGATTGATGATGGAGTTAGAATAACGTACTGACCTTGTTTGATACAAATAATGCTATTTCAGCATAACGGTTACTACGGGCTAGCAGTGTTGTCGTCATCACATAAAAATTGGGTGGAGCCTTCAGCCCGGCCTTTGAAGCACTGCAAATAAAGCAAGTCCAACATTAAAAACCAAAAAGTACATACCATATCTGATGCTTTGATGCAGTTACGTTCAGAAAATAAAACAGGAAAGTGGCTGATGGCCTCAAAAAGTGTCTTTTGTCATTATGAGTGTTAGATAAAATCGAGTACATGATAATAGGGTGCTATTGTGGTATGGCAGCATTCCTGTTGCATGCCAATCATGGCACAGTGATATGGCCACATTTCATCTTTTACAGATGGCAAGTTTCAGCATGCTACAGCCTACAGATGATGGCTAAAGTCCTCATGAGTTCATGACCAGACATGTTAACTTTTCAAACAGTTATGTACAATGCTAAATTAGCGACAAAAAATATCACAAATTAGGTTCTGCTTATTAATTAGTTTAAACAACACTAATTCAACAAGAAATACCTTTGTAAAAACTCCATGATGACAGCAATAAGATATGCAGGGTCACCCGTCATTTCATCTTCAACAAGTGCAAAGACAGACTGGAACATTTCAATCGGTGAAATTGCCACACTAGCACCATGTGGTCCATGTTGCATTGGTGTACCAGAAGCCAATGGTCTGCTTTCCTCGCCTAGAACCTGTGGTCTTTTGTTAGCAGCATCAGATATCTGGGAACCTGATGTGCCCTGACTTGCCCCTGCTGGGGCAATGTCATCAGAATCAGAGGATGTATTAAACAATGTCGTATCTACATGCTCAGCTCCTGAATTTGACTGCATAGGTCTATTCCCAACTCCACTTGCTGTATCTGGGTTCACAACAGGTCCAAATTTGGTTCCAGGAGGTTCATGAGAAACCACTTGGGAGCCCCCAACAGGCTGATCGCCTGTCTGTTGGTTTTGCTCAGCTGCCCTCCTAATTCCAGGAGCACCACCTCCCAATTTCATCAAACGAGAGTATGAATCAAGAACAACATCCATTGCCTTCGCAACTGTAGTAACTGGTCTCCTTTCAAGGATGATTGTTCGAATTGTAGCGAGGCTTAGTGTCTTAACCTGCATCATAATAAGAATTAGTATGATAATGGTAATAGTTGGGAAAAATTGGACTATTAGATGGGCTTCTTTGCACAGCAGTAAAATCATATTACCACATTCGGGTCTGACTTTCGTCTCTGAAGGAATTCCAAAATTGAAGGAGCATCAGAGGTACTAGCAGCAATGGCCTAGAATACAAGCTATTCGTGTCAGGGCAAAAATGTATTTGTATTGAGGAGGGGGTGTTCTTTTAGGCTTATGAGCTCTGACTTATCTGTCTTATTTTCGTGACTTATCTGACTAATATTGACTCATCTGACTTTTTTTATTACTTTTTGAATCCGTTTTATTTTTATCTCGTAGACGAGTCTAAAAGCTCCCTAAATCCTAAATTTCAAGGCCATCCGACTCTCGAGGCCACCTCGGGAAATTCTCGAAGTTGGAGATAAGACAGATAAGTCAGATTAAATAAACCCAAAAGAACAGGGCCTTAATCAAGGAATTGCTCATTGGCAATTTTTTACCTCTAGATCTAAATGGAGTTTCCATAAGAGACCATTCTCAGCATCACAGATGAGGTCAGGAATGAAAAAGTTCCAACCTTCTCCATAGATAGTGCCGCCATATGCACTAGATTGGCTATCTGCAGGATTAGCTGATTGCCTACTGTTGCTGGCCAGGCCTCTCACTAGCAGTGGAAGAGGTGCAGAAATTGGTGCATAAGAATCCATAAATACATCATAAAGAATGACAACTTTTGCATCTATTTGATGGATCATAATAATGTTGTCAACCGCACTAACTGCAATTCTGCTTGAATAAGTTGGCAGAGTACTCTGAAATGACAAGCAATGAGTCAGGGGATTATGTTTTTCTAGATAGCAGAAAAAGAAAAATAACAAAAAACCAGTTAGGATCATAAATTACATGTGTAATTACAGCATGTCTGGTTGACAACTACCTTTGCCATGACTAATTTTAGCCGAATGTTGCTTGCTACAGTTGTGGCAAAAAACTTGTCACCAAAAGTGTGGCAAACTTCGGTAAAAGTTCTTTTTAAGTGATTTGAGGGGAGGAGATGGATGGCAAATACACACCATCACCATTTTAGTAAAGAAATGATACATTGATACAATAGGTCAACTACTCAACTGGACTGGACCTGGCATTGCTGCTTTTGCTTTGTGGTTGAACAACCAGTCCAACCAGTTTTAATTAATAATTAGTATGGACTCAATTGTTTGTTTTGAATGAAGAAAACTGTTAAAGAGATAATCAAGCTTGTCCTTATCCAAGATAAATAGCCAACAATAGCCAACTTTGTTACCACGCCAGCAAGGTGATGAAAAGATGACACATTCCTATCATCTTCCTTTTTTCTAACTATTGCTCCTCTTTTCTCATAATGCTGTGGTGGCATTGGTTTCTATTAATGTTGCCAACATGACAAAGGCTGATGTTTTCCATGATTACCAAATTAAATGCTACTAAACTTGTTACCACAACCTACACAGGTGAAAAAACCAACCTAGCTTAGCAAGGCTAGGCCAAGCATAATAGTCTGCTCAGTACCGCTTGAGCTAAAATGGGGGGTGGGGGGGGGGGGGGGGTGCAAGCTCCAAACATGGCATGCATTTCCTGAGAAATGAAAGTATAAGGAAACTTTGCTTGTAGTTCAAACCTGTTGTACAACAGCATCACGGTAGAAACGATACAAGTTCAATGCCATATTAACTCTGTCAAGCTGCAAGCAATAAATCCTACCATAGCTGCCAAATTTGAGAAGATGTCATTGGAAGGTGCTGTGAAAATTTTCTAAAATAAGTTTTGAGAGACAAAAAGCATACACTGTTACAATATGGACATCATCAGCAGCTAGAACAGGCTTGTTGTTTGCTTCACTTTTAGACATCACCATCTCAAACTTAGGCAATTTGACAACGCCACCAGCAGAAAACTGACAGAAATAAAGGGTAGAATTCAGAACACAACTAAATATATTTCACATGCACAAAAGTATTGCCTGGAGAAAAAAACTCATCCCAATAATGACATAAGAAAGCAGGGCATCAGGGCCAACAGACAAAAAAAATAATTTGTAAATTGTGTCTAATCCTCGATTTGGGTTATTATCCTACATATTAATTGGCACATCTAACATTGCTTTCTCTGACATTTTATCTAAAATAGGCACACCAAAGAAGTATAAATAACCAATCACCAATTAGAGAAATTCATTGGAGGTATCATCTAAAAGGTGTTCATTAATATATAAAGGAAACAAACAATGTTAACCTAGTAAAAATAGTAATCCGGACGATAGATCCAAGTTTTCATGGAGAAGCTAAAAAGATGTCAATTGGAACTAGCTATGATGTACCAATACTTCACAAAGTCAACGAATCGACGTCGGACACCGTATCGGACACCGATACGTGGCCGATCTGCCGATACGTATCGGCCGAGTATCGGGTAATAAGCGACCAAAAATAACTAATTTTTCTCTCCGATACGTCGGTGATACGGCTTCGATACGACCCGCTGCCCCGATACGGCCTATGTACTGCATCCATCCATAGAGATAGTTGCATGCAGCGCAGCTTGTTCCGTCCAGATCGATGCCCTAGCTGCTAGGCGTGAGGTGTCTCCCGAAGGAAGAGGAGCGGGAGCCCCTGGCGCCGCCACCGCCACCGCCGCCACCGCAGCCAAGGACTCGCCGGCTGCAGATGCGTCTGTTCACTTCTCAGTCCTCGGCTCCTTGCTGTTCGTTGCCTGCTGCAGGTTTCGTTGTTTCGTTCTTCCTCGCAGCCAACACTGACTAGCTTCTCAGTCCTCGTTTTAGCCTCTCAGTCCTCGTTGTTTTGAAGTGCCAATGAACTTCTCAGTCCTTTCTATTCCTCGCAGCCAACGAAATAGGCTTTAGTGATCCTGATTTCCCTCCTTTCAAAGTGATTTCTTGGAAGGAAGGATAGGAAGAATTAGATGATTCTAATTGATAGAATTGGTACCAATATATAGTACAAGGCCCATAACTATCTATGGCATTCTATCTCTAAATACAGACAGCTATCACTATATATGGTACAATAGCCGATCCTAATCAATCTAATTAATGAAGGATCGGCCAGGCCTGATTATCCTAATAAAGGGGGAATCGGCCAGAGATATTACAGCTGTATGGACAGCTATAGAGATATATTCTAACATGATTTGCTGCAGGTTACATCATTAATTCAATGCTGTTTCACTCATATCAATAATAGAAACCAATATTCCAATATATGTATATTATATATAATTATAATATATATATATATAGCCGTATCGGCGTATCGGGTTTTTTACAAAAATGGCGAATCCCCGTATCGCCGTGTCGGAGAATCGTGTCAATGTATCCATATCGGTGCACCATATGAAGTTGCTCTGAAGCACAACCACATCATCAACAGAAGAATGACTGAGAGCATGGTCCAGAACAGTAACGTAAAAGTAAATATAAACCAAAGATTTCTCACAGGAATCCTTATCAGAGTACCACTTATAAGGGGTTTGTTGTTTCAGATGGGTGCCATTACCTGATATCCAGTGAACAGCGTACATTGCATTCCAGAAGCAAGAAGAATCAACCTACTTTCATGTGTGTAAAGAAACCAGCTAACATTAAACCTTTTTGAATCAACCAATCGAAGAGCATTTGATTGAGGATCATAGGCAAGAAGATCTAGGCCGCTGCAATAGAAACCAATTTCGTAAATAAACCAAAGATGATTGTTGTATCCTTTTACATAGAAGTATAGAACTAAAGTACGAATAAGCAGCAACAAGTTCGACGTACCTTGTTTTTACAAATATGACATCACAAGTGGGGCAGTCTGTCCAGAAAAATCCCAGTATAGTTTCTGAATCTACTCTGCATTTTTTACTACAGGCATCCCCTGTTTCTCTATTTTTGAACTCAACCTCATGATTGGATCGTTGAATCCCTATAGCTTTCTGATCCAGGGAATAGCGAACTGATAGGACAGGTCCTTCATTAACTGGATCAGAGTTGGGAGGTCCAGATGGAGTAGATGGAGCTATTTTCCAGTACAATATCTGCTATAATTTGGCAGGTTAACTTTTGTAATGACCAGATTCATTAGAAAAAGGAAAAAGTCTACTTACCCCCATCAACTATGCAAGTCGGTGCACTTAACCCCCTGGCCTGGAAAACTAGGTATTCACCTCCCACAAGAGTGCAAAATGATGCAAATAACCCCTCAAGTGGTTTTGCGGACGGTTTTGCCATCGGGGATGCTCACGTGGAGTACATGTCATGTAGACGATACACGTGGCATTTGATTTATTTTTTATGATTCTTTCATCTACTGGGTCCACATGTCACCCCCTCTGTCTCTCTCTCTTTCTCTCTCCTCTATTCCTCTCTCACTCTCGCTCTCTCTCTGGTGAGGGGAGCTGCCCTGCCTTGCATGTTGCATGCGACTAGCTCACTGGAGCCCATAAGCATCTACGGGCCTATAAGAAGCTTCTAGAGGCCTCATGTTGGTACACGGTGAGCTTAGTCGAGCCGACGGTGAGCTCACAAACTCAGGTGGAGGCAGAGCCATAGTGGCACGGTGTTGCGACAATGTTTCGGTCAATCCGATGCTATGGCAGTGATCCCAAGACCACATAGATTCTAGGTATGTCGGTGGCCTCGCTTGGAGAGGATGGCGGCAGTGGCAATTGTTTGCTGGAGTTGGAAACAGAACACGAAAGGAGGCAATGCTCTCTAGCAGCTTCATGGCAAAATTGATGGGCTAAGGAGCGCCAGTGGGCTCGTAGGAGTGCACCCATGCTAGCAATTAAGATGAGGCGCAGCCGTAGTGGTCTCCTGCCGTTCGTCATGGACGGAGGATGAACGACAATAGCAGAGAATGCGTCGCAGTGGTTTAAAGTTCACCAAAATGGTTTGGTGAGCATACACAAGACATAACTAAACTAATCGTGGCCATGATTTGATCAGCGGTGGCTTGAGGTTTGCCGTCGGTGAGAGCTATGGATCTCTGCTCGATTGCTCTAGTGGCGGCCACGGAGTGGGCTAGGGTAGGTCCTCCAGAGATCTAGTAAGCTAATTGTGTAACCAATTTAGAGCAAGAAGCCAAGAACTAGGGGGAAGGCAGCGCTATTGAGGAGAGGAGGTTGCACAGTCGAAATGGGAAGGGAAGGGGAGGGGAGAGGTGAGGGAGAAAAGAGAGAGAATGTGCTGACATGTGAGCCCTACAATTAGAAAAGAACTTCTAAAAAAATTAATGCCACATGTATAGCCTACGTGGCACAACTATCTGCATGGACCACCTGCATGGCAAAACCACCAAGGAAAACCGCCTCTGGAGGGTTATTTGTACCACTTCTGATACTTGTGAGGGGTGAATACCTGGTTTTCCAGGCCAAGGGGTTAAGTGCACCGATTTGCACAGTTGAGGGGGTAAAGTAGACTTTTTCCTTAGAAAAATAGAAAAAGTCAATTAATTGCTTGTGCATATACCCGATCAACTGTTGGAGCTATAAGGAACTTATTTGCATCGTCGTAGAATAACCCCTTTATATCTGGTATGTCACACCGTAGTGGAGGATGCTGTACATATGCATGAGAAAGCGCACCAGGGCTGCCCAAACCTCCTTGCATCTGATTTCCCAGCATTGTTTTGTTATTTCAAGCCAGTCAGCTAGTGGACTTCCACTTTATGAAGATGATTAAAGGGAGATGCTGTCAGTATATTACACAATTTTTACATGACAATAAAGTGCTACACTATTTCACGTTTTCTTTTGGTTATAAAATATAGACCCAAAATTCTCACCTGAAAGCCACAGAAAACTGATCAGAGTGAAAAAGATTAATATCAAACTCCAAAAGTCTAGAACTTCAAGCCTTGCCCTTGACCTTTCAGGAGAAGCACAAAAACATAATTATGAAATTGCTAAAATCAGGCATGGAAAATAAGTTGGCTTTCAGACATGAAACGATTGTACAAATTATAAGCAGTCGTTTAGTTATAAAACTAACACGGATTTATTTTTTTTTACTCGACCAATTGACCACCACTGGGAAGCTAACTCAAGTGATTTTATAGGACTCAGACAAAAGGAGATAAAAGGACTACCCTTTGT
The DNA here is from genome assembly GCA_036346145.1 of Olyra latifolia. NCBI lineage: Eukaryota > Viridiplantae > Streptophyta > Magnoliopsida > Poales > Poaceae > Olyra > Olyra latifolia. Next base: position 37,221,260 of record CM070532.1, read on the forward strand.
AGTGTATGGATGTAACAGTAAGGTTCAATTCAACTACATGGTTTGCTTGATGACAGAAAAATTACCGCAGTCTGCATGCATGCTCTTAGTGCTAGAAACTCCTTAGAACACATATTATGTTCAATCTCAGGGACCTTTGCTGCTATGCATCTCCCGTAATCTTTTGCCTGCATTGCATACCCAGAACAATAGAACTTTCACATCATAAGAAACCAAGAAAGGTTCACAAGATCGATTACTCAATTGCCTTCACCAGGCAATTTGGCTCTATCCATTAAGAGAGTGTCATTAACTGCATATTAAACAATAGTACAGGAAGGTGCAAAATTCTTCCATATCCGCAGATATTTGTGGTTTTTGTGACAGAAAACACACTCCTACTTCAGATGGAGCTAATCGGTAGGTCAGTGTCACATGTATATACACTAAGTGAAACCATATTTGATATTTCCCAGCTAAATCACTAGTAATGGCACTAAAGATTCCTGCAGGTGAACCACAGGTCCACTCCTTTTTGGTCACACGAGTTCTCACACAATTGTGGTAAAATTGCCAGCTTATTTTTGAGAAATTTTAAAAAAGTTGAGCATGCTTCTTGAACAAAAAGGGGACATCCTCCTCATAGGTTCGAAATCAAAACCAACAAAAAAAAACAAAGGAGAGCTACAGCGCACAGGTCAAATTAGACAGGATGACAGCCTTCTAATGATCCAATGGCAACAGATTACTATGGAAAACTAGTATTACCATGTACTACAACAACTAGCAAGCAACCACTAATTACAAAAAAAATTAACACCTATGGTGATATACTGATATTCACAGCCAGAACATTCCACGCAACCCGCGTATCTACACATGGAGCCCTCGCAAATCCAGGAGACCTACCAGCGGACGGCAACAACCACCAGCTGCTAACCAAATCTACGGCAAGGGCAATCGAACCCCAAGCATGCACCGGCGAATCGGCGACCCAAAGGCTCCAGCAGGCAGGGCAATCGCAACGGCATACTAGGATCACCTCGAACACCAAGCCGACTTTTAACCACCGCCAGTAGGACAGGTATAAGCAGGCATGCAGAGCGGGGAGAGCAAGCGAGTGGGCGGGTGGGCACCTGAGATGCGCAGGCGACGAGGATCCGGGACAGCGCGGAGGAGGAGGCGGCCGCCGGCTTGCGCTCCTTCATCCAAACCCCGGCCGGATCACACCACCGTACACCACTGGGTTCGCAGGTCGGAGCTCGAGCCGGGGGCGGCGGCGCGGCGGGGGAGGAATCAGGAAGGGGAATTCGAGTCGGCGCCGCCGGGGTAGCGGGGAAGAGTCTTCGGTTTGGCGTGGCCACCGGCCGGTCGGCGACGAGACGAGGAAGGTCGGAGGGAGGAGTCGCTGGCCCGGCTGGACCCTAGGCTGGAGATTAGGCCCGGCCCAAAATATGGGTCAATGGACGGAATACGAGCTGGCAAGTTTTAGGCCAGCCCCAGGCTCCTTCTGGCCTGGTACCTGACTAGGACCAGGCGAAATTTTTTTCCATACCGTTCAAAATTTGAAGTTAAAAAATAATACATCATTTAGAAAATTTAAAAAAACTAGCCGCCTGTCCCCGTTGGTTAGCGGGACTAAAAACCCGCCTAACCAACGGGCGGTTTTTACTTAAACCGTCCAACGGTTGGGTGGTTTGCCCAACAGTCGGGCGGGTAGCTTAAACCGCCCAACCATTGGGCATTTATTTGCGGAGACAAATCCCTCTCGACGGTCGGGTGAGATTTAAAAAATCTGCCCGACCATCGTGCGGGATTCTGTGCGCGGGAAAAACCCGCCTAATGAACGGGCTAGATTTTTCTCCATAAAAGTAGTGTGCTGCTTTCCCAGCGCGCACTAGCTAAAAGAGAAAGAAGAGGAAAGAAGTGAGGAAGGAGAAGAAAGGGAGAGAGGGTGAAGACCTTACATGTAGACCTGGTCATGGGCAGCCCGGTCCGATGACCCGGCCCGGACCTGGCCCGATTTTTTCGGGGCGAGCCTGGCTTGTCCGTCGGGCCGGGCTCGAGTTCGCAAAAAAACAAAAACCAAGTGAAAAGTCGGGCTTCGGGCTGGGCTTTTGCCGGGCTTTCAGACTTCGGGCCCGAAGCCCTTTGGCCTGACCCGGATCATGATCAGATCTACTTACATGCCTACACCAACCGCAGAGCATGCAGAGCTCGTCAAGACCCTACATGCATTTGTGGCTGCCACTACCCCACCACACCTAACGCCGAAGTACTTCGTCGACGAGCGAACATGCAAAAGGCCTACCCTATGTACTACAACACGGAATGGGAAGCGACTGCTTGGTGTTCGGGCATGTGGGGCATGTATCGGGAATGTGCGTGGCATATTCCAAGGATTTTGTGGAGTATATTACAAGGGTTATATGCTGTAAAGAGTGAACAAATCTCAGCCATCCATGTGTCATCCAAAGGTGGAGAGTAGTTGGCTTGAGAGCTACTCCACCTTTGGGCTATAAAAGGAGGGGAGGGGTGCCTCCCATTCAGATTCGTGAGAGGGACTGGGCTGAGGTTTGGGTGTGTTTAGAGTGCACTTCTGAAGTGCTTTGCCCACCTTGGTGTGGCTTTGTATTACCCCCAAACCGATGCAATAGAAATCAGACATGTTCAACCAAGTTCTTCTCTAGTTCTTGTGTTTGATCTTGTCTCTTTAGTTCTTGTGTTTGTAACTAGTTTATTTACCTCTACTTTTTCTTTTTATTGCAGTTCTATGATGCCTTGAGGTTGCAAATATGATTTGAGAACTGTTGGGGAAAGTATGTGGCTCATGGAGTTTCGGCCCACTTACTTACCCGCGGCCCCACAGGAGGTAAGCTCGGGACCAGCAAGCTTGCGCCCGAGCTTGGTAAGCTCGAGCCCGGGCTTCCCCGCCTCGGAAGCTCGGGCCTCTTGCTTCCTCCGAGCTTCCGAGGTACGAAGGGACAGGACCCAAGGCAAATCATCACACGCGGATAGGATCGCCGGGTCCCCGAGCCATCAAGAATTAAATGCGCCTTGACTGCCAAGGGCGCGCCGCGCACCTCGGCGGGTGGCGGCGATCCGTCAACCGCCGCATGGTAAGGACACGTCTTGACCGCTAGCGGTCAGTAGCGAGATCGGAGGATTGCACTCGATTACGGTGGATTCGATTACACTACGGTGTGGCAAAAGGCAACGACTAATTCAGCGGGCGGCACAAGCTACGATGGCGGCGCCTATAAAAAGGCGCGCGAGCCGCAACGAAAGAAGCTTCGCCGACACACAACTCACTTGGAGAATAGCTCTTGAGAAAAGGAGCACTTGTACTCGTAGGAGCTCTAGTCCCGGCGGTAGTTCTCCGCACCTGTAATCAGAGGACACACGACGCAAATGCCTTGAGCACTTATCGTACTCGGCCCGGCTTCCCAAAGCCGGACTTCACCCCTTGTACTCGTTTAAGCTCGGCATTAAATGAAGGCTGGACGTAGGGCTGTTATCCCGCAGCAATGGAGGCCTGAACCAGGATAAAACACTCGTGTCATCGTTCCCATCCATCCGGTCTTGACGCGCCAGCCGCGTCGGGACCAAGGTCTTCGCCGGGGCATCCGCCACAAGGCGGGCCTCGGTCCGGGGAGTACGGGGCATTTCGGACCTTTTTTCTTGCTTATTGGCTGCGTGGGCTCGCCTCCCGATCGCCGACAATGCGCCGGCCAGCGTCGAGACCAAGATCTTTTCGCCGGCGTCCGGCCACAAGGCCGGGCCTCGGTCCGAGGACAAGGCGCTTTCAGGCCTCGCGCCCTTTTTCTTGCTTATTGGCGCTGCGAGGCTCGCCTCCCGATCGCCGACACAGTGGCGCCACCGTGGGGCCGATTTGATCCTCTTCCTCGATCGAGTCGAGGATGGCCTTGTTGTCTTCTGACGACATTGATACCGTGGACCTCAACTACGACGATTGCGGCGATCTCGGCGACGTCGGCGAGTCGATATGAAGAGTGGCAAGTGGTATCCTCGCCGGAGCTCACCCGACGAGATGGAGGTGGAAACAACGCCCGCCTCAGAGTAGTATCCGCTCCCGGTTTTGCTCAAGACTTCAGCGACCACGTCGGTGAAACCCTCATGGAGGGTTGGAGGCACCACCACGGTGCCATATCCGGACGGATCACGCGCATTCACGGTCCACGTCCGAAGAGAGGGCGCCCCACGCGCGCAACTAAGCGCCACGCCCATCGAGGCCGGTAGTAGACCAGCGCGAGCCCATGGCGGTTGAGGGTGCTGAGGGCACCGCCTCCGTGGGTGACACCGACATGTCCCCTTCGCAGGAGCCTGTCTCACGTCATGTCTTTGCGGCGTCGGCGGGGCGACCGCGCGACCACCACTTGTCGCCCTAGCGAAGAGCACCGGCGCGCGAGCCGCCGAAGCCTCTTTTGCCGGTCGGTTGGGCGAACCTTGGCGGATATCCGTCGCAGGCCTGCTGGCCCGACGCCCGCCGCGCGCGCTACACACGCGTGTTCACCCACCACTACCGTCACCAACCCAGTCTTTGCTTGATCGGCAAAGGGTTAAGGCGATACCAGTCACGCGTGACTGGAGAAGGACCCGCGAGGGTTCACTATGGCGATCTAGGGCGCGGTTGTCGACGGCCTAGAGGAGCTCATTGGGATCTCGGCGAGCACCTCGAGCGATCGCACGATGGCTTTTCGAGGCGCGCAGCCAGAAGCGTTGATCGCCGCCAAAGAAGCGCCCACGCCCACAATAACAAGTGCTTCTCGGCGACACCGGCGGAGTTTTTCCGCCTCGGCCGCTTCAGCGGAGAGCTCCGCTGGGAATAACGGGCTGCCTGGATGCGGCTTTCTCCCGAAGCTTCGCGAGGCCCCCGCCCCGCAAGTTTAAGCGGGAGCATTGAGAAGTTCGACGGAGCAAGAATCGACGAATATCTCACCGTTTATACTACCGCCATCTGGCGCAGCGTAATGAGGCCGTAATGGTCAATCGCTTCCCTACCGTCTTGGAGGAATGGCCCAACTCTGGCTGTTCAACCAACGCCGAGAGTTCGATACCTGGGAACATTGCAGGAGGCGCCCGGACAAACTTCGTGGCGCTCGCTGCGCCTAGAAGCCCAGGACCTCAAAGCTTGTGGTCCAAAGGGCGGAAAGGGCTCTGCGAGGTTAAATCAGTCTTAACACCATTCCGTCGATCTCCGACGAGGCCATCATTGAGGCCTTCAAGGAGGGAGTACGGAACACCCGTTTCACCGAGGACCTTGAGCTCCATCTGGTCCACACCGCAGCCGATTTATTTCGTCTTTGCGGAAGGATACATCAACGCCCCGAGGCGGTGGAGCGCAGAGAGGAAGAACGGAGGAGAAGGTGGCGGCGGACCGCACCGATGCCAAGAAGGGTGACGCCGAGAAGAAGAAGAAGAAGGAGCCCGCCGCCTCGCCACGCCGCAGTGCAGAGCCCGAGAGGCCCGCTCCTCTGAGCGGCCGCCTCGCGGCCAACCCGGCTGGTGGCGGAACGGCCGGGCGCTGCCCAGGCGGAAGCTCTCGGCCTCGACCTCGACCGGCCTAGGGGGCTAACCCTCTGAACAACCGCTACTACCTCCTCCATCAAAGACGCCATGACTGCGAATCGCGGGACGTGGGCCGCGCGGTTGGAGGACTTCTACGCCGGGCGCGGGCCCATGCCCGAGCTCCCCGATCATGGGTTGCCGGACGACCGGGCGCCTCAGGGCGCCCATGGCGACGCCTTCTAGGAGGCTCGTGCACACGTCGCCGTGATCTTCGGCGGCGCTTCTGCCTATAGCTCGCGACGTGAGCTTAAGGCCGCTGCCCGGGAGGTTTACCACCTCGAGAAAGGTAAGCCTGGGGACGCACCCTTGCGGTGGTCCCACCAGTCAATCACTTTCTCCGGGGATGATTGTCCCCCCGGAATGACCAGGCCCCAGCGTCTCCCGCTGGTGCTCTGTCCCACCATCAGCAACACGCGGGTCGATCGCGTGTTGGTAGATGGCGGGAGCTCCCTGGACATCGACACTGCTCAAGTTCTTGCGCAGATGCAGTCCGCGGTCCAAGATCAAGGACATAGCATCCCTTCCACACGGCATTGTCCCCGGTCGCCCTCACAACCGATCGGGCAAATCATCTTTGCTGGACGTTTGGGACCCCAGAACTTCCGGACGGAGTACGCCACCTTCGAGTGGTGGACTCGAGCTCCCATCTAACGCCATCCTCGGACGCCCAGGCCGTCCAAATTCATGGCGGCTACCCACCATGGCTACCATCGCCGAAGATGCGGCCCTAATGGGGTCATCACGATCAAGGGCGATCCACAAGGCCGCAATGGCTGCGACGAGCGCCTTGGCCATGGTCGGACAGACTTTCGGCGTGGCCGGCCAAGGCCGAAGCGGCCACCGTCCGCCTCTAAGGTGGCCTGCGACCTCAGAGCCCACCAAGGCGCCCCTCTCCGAGGACGACCAGCCAAGGTCGCCGACGTGGGTCAACCTCGAGTCCAAATAGGAACTCGAGCTCGTCCACCTTCCTCGGGCTAACGCAGACGTGTTCGAGTGGGAACCTTCCGACATGCCCGAGTCCCAAGGAGGTCATCGAGCACAAAGCTAGCTATTCACCGACAAAAAGCTCTGTCGAGACAGGCCTACTGGCGTTCCCAAAATGGAAGACCGACATCATCCAGAGCAACTTGGCAAGCTCCTCCAAGCCGGCTTCATCCGAGAAGTCGAGCATTCCGACTGGCTAGCTAATCCAGTCGTCGTCAAGAAGAAGGGCGGGAAATGTGCGTCGACCATCGCGACCTCAACGCCGCCTGCCCCAAGGACAATTTTCCCCTGCCGCGCATACACCAACTGGTCGACGCAACGGTGGACTCGGCGCTCATGAGCTTCCTGGACGCCTACTCCGGCTATCACCAGATCGCGGCTGCACAGGAAGACGAAGAGAAGATCGCCAGAATACCTTTTTCTACCTACGCTACACGACCATGCCTTTGGGTCGAAGAACGCGGAGCCACGCCCGGCGACTAATGCGAAGACGGTCCCTGATCAAATAGGGCGCAACGTGGAGGTCTATGTAGACGATGTTGTTTAAAAAGCAAAGTCCCACGGGACCATGTGACCGACCTTCAGGAAACTTTTGCTAATCTTAGAAAGCATCGAGTTAAACTGAATCCTGAAAAATGTGTCTTTGGTGTTCGACCTGGAATGTTGCTTGGCTATGTGATAGGAAAGGCAAGTATCGGGGCAAACCCCGAGAAAATCGAGGCCGTCGAGAATATGAGGTCGCCAACCTGCACCAAGGAGGTGCAAGCCCTCACCGGGAGGATGGCGGCTCTCAGCAGATTCATATCTCGTCTCGGCGAGTGCAGTGCACCTTTTTGTAAGATCCTGCGTAAGCACGATGGTTTCGAATGGACGGAAGAAGCCGAGGCCGCTTTTAGCGAGCTAAAGCGTTACCTGTCCACGTCTCCCGTCTTAGCCACGCCAAAGCTCGGGGAAGCTCTACTCCTCTATTTGGCGGTTGCCCTGCAGGCTATAAGTGCTGTACTAGCAGTCGAACGCGAAGGCAAGTGACAACCCGTCTACTACGTAAGTGAGGTGCTTCACGGGCAGGGTAGCGGCTACGCAGAAGCCAACCCCCGGGATTCCCTTGCACACGGGTAAGCCGATATCCATCGCACCTCTCAAAATCCCGTGCGGGCACACGCTTTTCGGCCCTATACCTTAAGCCCGCATAACACCTGCAATAGGCCCGGGATACCTCTAGAGTCTGACAATCTGCCTCTCGCAAAGGGACAGAGCCAGGACCACAAGCTTCGTTCAAAAAAGTGTGCGGTCTCTAAGCCACGTCCAGGCTTTTCCACAAAAGCTTGGACATGGCTTGGGGACTAGGGTCGATTTTTCAAAAAATTGATCTTCTCTAAGCCACGTCCGAGCTTCTCCTTAGAAGCTCGGACATGGCTCGGGGACTGGGGTCGATTTTTCAAAAATTGGTCTTCTCTAAGCCACGTCCGAGCTTCTCCTTAGAAGCTCGGACATGGCTCGGGGCCGGGTCGATTTTTCAAAATTGATCTTCTCTAAGCCACGCCCGAGCTTCTCCTTAGAAGCTCGGACATGGCTCGAGGACTGGGTCGATTTTTCAAAATTGGTCTTCTCTTTGCCACGCCCGAGCTTCTCCTTAGAAGCTCGGACATGGCTCGAAATTTGGGTCGATTTTTCAAAATTGGTCTTCTCTAAGACACTTGGGCTTCTCCTTAGAAGCTCGGACATGGGTCGAAATTGGGGTCGATTTTTTAAGGGTCGATTTTTTCTAAGGCTCGATTTCTTAAAAAGTTAATTTTCCAAGATCAAGTTTCCAATCAAAAGACTTCCGATCTTCTCTAAGCCACGTCCGAGCTTCTCCTCAGAAGCTCGGACATGGCTCGGGGGCTAGGATCGGTAGGACTGTACTACGTTTTCAACCCTTTCTTGCCTATACGACTACTAGCGCTAGTTTGCATGCAGGAAAAATAACAGAAAACAAAAAAGAAGCAGCGATAACCACCAACAACTTTATTAAAAGGGGTTCTGGGATGGCTCACAAGCCGATTACAATTAATCCCAGCGGAAGGGTCCCAGAAACCCGGCAATGACGTCGGCCACCTCGGCAAGCGCCGGCAGCCTCGACCAAAGCGCGGCGCAAGCAAAGATCGTGGGCACGGCAGCGACCAGCGCCCACGGCGGATCAAAGGCCCGCGAAGACGCTGAACGATTTCAACGGCGCCTCGACCACAGCAATGTCGCGGTAGCGCGCCTCCTCCTCCGCAATCTCGGCCATCGCAAGGTCGAAGGCCGCCCAAGCCTCCGCCAACTCCGGGTCACAAGCCATGAAAGCAAGAGGAAAGGTATGAAAGAAAGGAGTCGGGATAAGAAGTGACCGAGCGTTGGTTTTTTTTATAGCCAGATCCGGAAGCCGGCGATCCTAGGAGTAATGGCGTCGGAAGCGATTCCGACGTGGAACCGTTTCAAGGCGAATGCGAATGTCTCTTGCGACCGGCGCGACAATAAAACGACGTTCGGCATTCCGGAGAAAGCGGATCAAGAAGTGACGAAGGAAAGAAGTCAAAACAAGTCAACTATATTAATAAAAGGTATTTACAAAGGCGGCCGGATTATCGCCCAACAAAAAAAAAAGGGCCTACGGCTTAGGCCGCACCGGAGCTTTGGCTCGCCCAGAACTCGTCGTTTGGCCCGAAGGTCGAGGAGCTCCTTCTCTTTCGCCGGAAAGTCGTGCATTTTGACCAGAAGGCTTCATTGGCGACCTCCAACTCCCGAGACGGTATCTGGTGGGTCTTCAATAGACCCTCCGTCAGGTTCTGGCGACCTTTCGTCTGGGAAAGCTCTACGGCAAGGAGGTCACGCTCTCCACCGCACGAGCAATCTCAAGAACACGGCATGCCTCCTCCACCGACCGGCGTTCCTCGAACTCAAAAGGCGCGATCGCGTTCGCCTTAAGGGCCTCCAATGACCGGCAAGAAACCTCCTTGGCTTCCTCTGCGCCACAGCTAAGGCCGCCTCGGCCATTGCGGCCGGGCCTCAGAGCTACCGCTGGGTGAGCTCGGCGAGCTTCCTCAAGCTCGGCGGCGTCTGGCGTTAATTCTGTTGCCACCGCGTGCCTTCCGATCAGCAGAGCCTCTCGTTCGCATCGTGCTTAGCCTCAAACGAGCGAGCCATATCGACAAGTTCGCGGAGATCTGCACCTGAAGACAGGTGAGGAAGTGGAGGACCAAAGCAGGGAAAACACAAGACAACAAAAACCAAGCCCGGGGACACTTACCCGCTTGGCGACCGCCACGACCGTGACATCGTACCGGGCATGCGAAACGCCCCTGGGCGAGGAGAATGTCGCGACCTGGCGACCCGAGCTGTCGCCCGACTTGCTGGGACCCTCGGCCACCTCTCCTGCATGCTCGGCGCCCACAAAGAAGCCCAATTAAGCCTCCCACAGGCTCGGCCACCTCTCCTGCAGGCTCGACCAAGCCTCCCGCAGGCTCGGCCGCCTCTCCCCTGGGTACGGCCAAGTCTTCCTCAGGCTCTACTGCCCCTCCTGCAGGTTCAGCCGAGTCCACAGGGACGGCCGCTCCTCCCACCAACACAACCAAGCCTCCAGACAGCTCGGCAGTCTCCCCCACAAGCTCGGCAGCATCAACAGCTTGGAGACACGGCTCGGGAGGGAAGTCAGTCTGCGTCCAGGCATCCACCGGAGGTCCTCTCCCCAGACGATTCGCCAGCCATTCCTCGAGCGTTTGGCCGGGGACTGGACAGAGCCGGATGGCCTCTTGGTGACTCCATGTAACGATCCCAAGGTGGTGCTCGACCCACGATGGCATCGCCGAGATCCACCCTGAGACGGTCAACGGAGCCACACTCCATAACCGTACCGGGACAATGCTCGCAGCCGTGATGACCCAGACGGGCCAGTCCCAGCCAAGAAGAAGAGTGTCGCTCGCGTCCAGCGGGGGAACGGGTATGTTGCTCCTAGCAAAAAGCTCCCGAATGCCGCGGATGTCGATCGGGCGCCACCCGGTCGAGGTTCGCCCCTCGACGCGGATTGGCGCCAGGCGCTCGGGGCCGAGATCGGTTTCCACCTTCACAAGCGCGGCCTGAGGGCGCACGTCCTTGTGCGCAACCAGCGGGAGGACGAAGGGCCTCGAACCCCGGAGCCCGGGTTTGCCCCTGACAGGCTCATTCTCCCGGCCACTGCCTCTGGTCGCGCCGGGATAGGCTCCCCCGCTTGGGGGGACAGCGCGACTGAAGAAACAAGGGAGAATTAGAACACGATCGGCCCGAGGGCCATAATCAACAGAAGAAAGGAAACGATAAAAACCAGCAAGCACGAGCAACTTACGTGCAGCCGCGACGGCCTCCTCGGTCATCTCGTCGTCCGAGTCGTCGTCGTTCAACACCAACCGACGCTTGGCGGCCGGCAGATGCCCGTGGCGTCGCCGAATCCCGAGCAGGAACCTCCGCCGGCTGGTCGGGACGGAATCGCTGGCCGAGGCGATGCTTGCCGGGCGGAAGCGGCCTTGCCCCGAAGCGGCCGGCGGTTTCTTCACGGCGATCGCTTGCCCATGGCTCGTTTTTTCCGCACCAGGCCAAGCTTCGCGTCACCGCCGGCCGTCGGGATAGCAGTTCGAGGCACCACCGGCAGATCTGCTGGTCCGGCCCACTCCCGCTTCCCCGCCGAAAATAGGCCGCAGGCGTCGGCACGAGAAAACCGCCCAGAGCTCCTAAGCCCGTAGAGGCACGTACCTCGCCCAGACGTTCTAACGCCCGAGCGATGGCTCGTTATGGCTCATGGGCAGAAGAGGAGCCCCGACTCGAACCACATCGTCTTGGGGCAAGGCTGCGAGGAAGAAAAAATAAAGAACATCACAAACACGACTCGGGAAGAAGCTCGGACAAAACAACTGCGAGATCAAAAACAAATGCTTACGGGAAGTGCCTTCGCGGGAGAGGTCATCCCACCCACGGATCTCGAAGAAAGGGCAAACTCGCTTCCTCAGCGGGCTCACCCGGTGCCTGGTAAAGTCGGTCACAATGTCGAAACCGTTGAGCCCCCGACCGGCCAAGTCTCGAATCCTGGCCGCCAGGGCTACCTCCGCCGGCTCTAGCATAGGCCGGGGCATCGGCACCTTCCCGGGGTTCACATTGGCAAACCAGAATCGGCTGTTGTCGGGCTTCTCGGCGTAGTACCACCGCGACGCCCACCCCCCGACGTTCTCCTTGGCCTTGAACACCGGGTACGAGGACTTCATGTCGCGGCGGAGCTTGAAGTAGGCACACCCCGCCGCATTGTGTCCGCCGGTCGTGGTCAGCTCGTAGAAGTGGAGGAAGAGGCTGACCGTCGGCTCCACCCCGACGAATGCTTCACAGAGGTGCGCGAAGATCGTCAAGAACAGGATCGAGTTGGGATTGAGGTTCACCAGCTCGATCCCGCACTGGGCCAGAACGGATTCGACGAAATCGGACTCCGGGACCTGGAGCCCATAAATCGCAAAAAGCTCAAAGCAAACGAACTCCTTGCTCTTGGGTGCGGGAACCGCCTCTCTGCCGGCCGCCCTCCACCCGCCGACCTCGAAGAAGTCGGTGGCTTCCAGCCCCTTCAGATCATCCTCAGTGAGGAGGCTCCGCGTGAAAGGCGCCATCGGGAGGAGAAGGATCGGAAGGGAAGATGGCGGAGGGGCAGATAAAGGAAGAAGACGGAGAAACACAAATAGCACAAGAAGGCGTGAGAAGAAATGGCGAAGAGAGAAACCACCTGATATAAACCGGCGAGGGGAGGTGAACCATCACCGTCCATGGGAAGACGTGGAACTCGAGGAGAAGAAGCGCTGTGAACCCCGCCGATTGGGATTCCCGCCGAGGTCATGGGGGCCCCTGAGCGCGTGAAACTGCTTTTCGCCCAGGCGGTTGCTAGATAAACCTCTAAGCGGCACGCCACCGCCCCTTTCGAGGCTCTGGGACTAGCTGTGGGGAAAGTATGTGGCTCATGGAATTTCGCCCACTTACTTACTCGCGGCCCCACAGAGGTAAGCTTCAGACCAACAAGCTCGCGCCCGAGCTTGGTAGCTCGAGCGGGCTTCCGCCTCGAAGCTCGGGCCTCTTGCTTCCTCCGAGCTGAGGTGAACGGCGACAGACCCAAGGCAAATCATCACGCGCCATGACAGATACGCCGGATCCCCGAGTCATCGAGAATTAAATGCGCGCGCTCTGTACCAAGGCGCTGGCATGACCACCTCGACGGGTGGCGGCGATCCGTCAACCGCCCGCATGGGCAAGGACACGTGCTGACCACTAGCGGTCCAGCGCGAGGATCGGAGGATTACACTCGATTACTCGGTGGATTTGGTACACTACCGGTGTGGCAAAAAGGCAACGACTAATTCAATGGGCCAGCACAAGCTACAGTGGCCGAAGGGCGCCTATAAAAGGGACGCAAAGGCCGCAACAGAAAGAGAGCTTCACTTCGACACACAACTCACTTGGAGAATAGCTACTGTAGAACAGGAGCACTTGCACTCTCGTAGGAGCTCTAGTCCCCGGCGGTAGTTCTCCGCACCTGTAATCTTGAGAGCACACGATGCAAAGGCCTTGAGCACTTATTGTACTCGAAACCCGGGCTTCCTAAAGCCTGGACTTCACCCCCTTGTACTCGTTTAAGCTCGGCATTAAATGAAGACTGGACGTAGGGCTGTTATCCCGCAGTGGAGGTCTGAATCAGGATAAAACACTCGTGTCATCGTTCCCATCCATCCGGTCTTGACGCGCCAGCCGCGTCGGGACCAAGGTCTTTTTCGCCGGCGGCCGGCCACAAAAGTGAGCCTCGGTCTGGGACAGACTGCTGAACCTCGCACCCTTTTCCTTGCTTATTGGCGCTGCGGGGGCTCGCCTCCCAGTCGCCGACAAGAACCTTCTTGCAATCTACGAGAGGCTAGAGATTAAGTTTATCTTCTAGTTGCAATTCTGTCCAGAAAGTTTTCTTCGCGCAGTAGTTCTTGTTTATTTTTTTATAAAAATATAGACAAATCCTTTTTTAGTGATTCCAGTTGGAGAAGCTGCGAGACTTACATATGTAACCATAGTACAAATTTGAAGTCCATTTGATGCACCATTTGGGAGCCATGAAGTGAATACCAAGCCCCAAATTTTCTGGTCGAAGTTTCTGGCAGAACCTCTTGTTCTTTTCGGTTGATTTTTTATGTACTTGATCTTGAGGTGAAATTTGGAGAAGTGATCTGTAACTCATATATCTCTATTGAGAAAAATCTATAAAAACATTGGGATCACAGAATGGGAGAAAACACCTCTTGATCATAGTGCTTTTCTTTTGGAATCTGCTTTTACTTTCCAGAAAGTAGTCTAGCTTGTTTGAATTGTTTCTCTTTATCTAAAGTAGCTTTAGACCTATTTTTTTTGTTGGGTTTTTAACAACCAGAAGCACCACAGAAAAAATCTCCATGACCATATGATTCACGGATTTTTATTCGTGAGTTTTTTACTAGGGGTATGTGCTACTGTCCAGGATGTTTTCCCGCTGCATGTTTAAGTTGTTTGGGGTGCGTTGTTGAAGAAAACATCGATTTTCATTTGGCATCTATTCAACCCCCCTTCTAGCCGCCTAGCCTGGTCTTTCAAATAGGCTCACCTAAATTTACTGGTATTGAAAAATAATGGACTGGCTGGCTTTGTCTCATTCAGTTAATCAATGAGTGGTTATGGTTAAGGCCAGTAATATGCCCCCTTTTCCCGGTCGCAAGCACAAGGTACATACTAATTAAAAAGAAGAAACTTATATATGTATGCATGAGCTCCAAACTACTCCTTTGTTGAGCATGTTTCAGCATTTCTTTTTCCTTTCGGTTGTATTTTTTTTTACAAACGGGTAGAGCATTTTATAACTATTTTCAACTATTAAAGTAGAAATGTATAGGGGCTTATTTGCTTATTTTCTCCCCCTTGTACTTGTGTATAACTAGCCTATTTGGGCCCATTGAATAGTAAGATGTACATTTATCATGGTATCAGAGCATCTATCTAGGGTTTCCTGCTCCTAGTCGCCGCCGCAGCCTTTCGCTGGCCAGCCGCGCAGCGCCGGCTTCGTCGCCGGTGATCGCCACTGATGGCGCTGCTGTCGCCGGTGATCGCCACGATGGCGCCACCTCCCTCTCCTCTTTCCCTCTCCTTCGGCCTTGTTCCTTCGCGCCGCCTCCTCGTTGTGTCTCGCCACTCGACTCGTCGCCGCTTAAATCACGCCCGATCGCCGCTCGACTTCGCCCGTCAGCCTTTCTTGCGGCCTCTTCCGCCAGGTCGACTCGTGCACCATCGACTTCATGCTACAGCGCTTGCTTTTTGCCGGTCGCCGGCCAACGGGCTAATGCTTCTGCTAGCGCCGCCTTTCACCGTGCCTTCTTCATTGTCGCCGGTGGTATTCCTCGCCATCTACTTCGTCTTGGGCGATTCGAGCAAAGAAGAAGAAGAACATCACCTCCCGCCGGTGATCTTCCTCGCCATCTGCTTCGTGTTTGTCCTTCCCAGTAGCAACAACATCAACATCCTCTACTGCTCCTGTCCACCGCCATCACCATAGCGATCTCTCATCGTGCGGCTAGTGTGGCGAACCCCATGCCGTTGCCGCCGTTGGTGTTTGATGGCACTGACTTCCGGGAGTGGTCGACTATGCTCCATGTGTGCCTTGACAGTCAGCGTCTCTAGGGGCACCTCACCGGCGACACTCCACCACCTCTTGTGCCGCCTGTCCCTATGGTGCCTGTGTCTGGTGCTGATGGTGCTCCCATTCCTACTGCGACCCAGATAGCTTACGACGCGTCCGTGGAGATCTACACTGCTGCTCTTCAGGGCCTCGAGACCTGGCGTGTCGACGAGGCTCGTGCTGTTGCTGTTCTCACTAGCAGCATGAGGATTGACCTTGCTCTTGACCTATGCTCTTTGCCCTCCACTCAGGCGATGTGGGAGCGGGTGCAGGCTCAGTACCAGCCGAGCAGCCACACCCTTTGGACCTCTGTCCTCCGCCTGTTCGGCTCGCTCCAGTAGGGCAACGCCTCCGTCGACGCCTTCTATCTTCAGTTCAGTGATGCCTGCCGTCAGCTCGACTCCTTCTAGCCGACTCCAGACTCTTCCTGCGTGACTTGTGTTCGTACACGGGAGCTCCTCGTCGCACAGCGTGTTTTTGAGTTCCTCACCAGGCTTCGTCCGGAGTTCAAGCCTCTTCGTGCTCAGCTCTTGGCTCGCTCCCCGCTGCCTACTCTGGTTGAGGCCCTCACTCAGGTCCGTGCCGAGGAGACACGCCTGGGGAGCATTCTCTCGTCTCCCTCGATGGTCCTGAGCGCTACTATGGCCTCTTCCGAGGCTCTGACTGCGTTGTCGCCTGGAGTCACTACTCTTCCTCTCCCTACACCAACAGGCAGCTTAGCCACAGGGGGGTGTTGTTGCGGCTGCAGTGGTTCATTGCAACTACTGTAAGAAGACGGGTCACACCATCCAGCAGTGCAGACGTCGTCTCCAGAAGGCTAGTGGTGGCACCTCTGGCACCCCTGGAGCTTCTGGTGCTAGTGGGGCCACCACCTCTTGACCACCTGACTGGGCTCAGGAGCTCACCCAGTGCCTTGAGCGCATGAAGTCGCGCCTTGACACTCGGGCTCCTCTGGCGTCCTCTGCTACTGCCTCTCTAGGTCCCTCAGGTATCCAATCTTCATGGTACCTTGATTCATGTGCTTCCTTTCACATGACACCTAATCCCACTCATATAGTGTCTCGCTGCACCCCGGCTACTCCTGTGTACATCAAGACGGCTTATGGTACACAGCTCTCAGTTGCAGGACGAGGCACTCTTCACACCTCGTCTTTTCACATTCCATCAGTTTCCTATGTTTCTTATCTACACCTGCAACAAATTTCTGCCGGCTTGCTTACCGATCTTGGTTTTTGTGTTACTCTAGAGTCTGACTCTTGTTCTATCCAGGATCGCAGCACCGGGACCCTAGTTGGCACTGGCCGGAGATCCCATGACTCCCCATGCTTGTGGGAGCTTGACTGGCTTCGCCTTTCTTCTGCTTCCGCTTCCACTGCTACCTCTAGGAGCCATTTGTCCACCTCTTCTAATGCCACTGCTTTCGCCACCACCACCACCGTCAGTTTTGCCCAGTGGCATCATCGTCTGCATCATATGTCAGGGTCCCGTCTTTCTTCCTTGATGAGTCGTGGTGTTTTTGGGAAGGTTTCTGGTGATACCTCCCTCTTGTCAGGGCTGTAAGCTTGGGAAGCGACATACCGCCAGATCCCACCAAGATTTCCGGCCGACTCGTCCTTTTGATCTGGTCCACTCAGATGTATGGGGTCCTACCCCCTTCGTTTCGAAAGGGGTCACCGGTGGTATGTGATTTTTGTTGATGATTTCTCTCGCTTCACCTAGATCTATTTTCTCAAGTCTTGTGATCAGGTGTTGGCTGCCTATCAGGCTTTTGCTGCGATGGTTCGCACACAGTTCGACTCGTCCATCCGTGTGTTTTGAGCTGACTCTGCTGGCGAATATCTGTCAGTTGCTCTTCGCCAGGTCCTCCTTGAGCAGAGCACTCTTCCTCAGTACTCTTGTACCGGTGCTCATGCTCAGAATGGTGTTGCTGAGCACAAGCATCGCCACCTCCTTTAGGCTGCCAGAGCTATGATACTCACTGCCTCTATTCCACCACAGTTCTGGGCTGAGGGTGTCTCCGCTGCTGTCTACCTTATTAACCTCTAGCCTTCTACTGCGCTTCAGGGTGCCATCCTTGTTGAGCGTCTCTTTGGTCGCCCTGCTCAGTACAGTCACCTTCGTGCCTTTGGGTGCGTTGTCTACGTACTTCTTCAGCCTCGTGAGCGCACAAAGCTAACCTCTCAATCTGTTCCGTGCGCCTTCCTTGGCTATGACTCTGAGTGCAAGGGTTTCCGTTGTTGGGATCCTGTTGGCTGCAGGATTCGGGTCTCTCGTGATGTCACCTTTGACGAGTCTCACTTTTTCTTTGATGAGTCCCGGTCCTCGGCTTCTCCTTCCAGTTCTCTCTTGTCCCTAGGGGATCTCTCTTTTCTCACTCTTCCAGAGTCCTTTGTTCCTTCTCTTTCCTCTTTGCCTTCTCCTCCACCCACTACTACACTCCCTTCATCAGTCCCATCTTCCTCTACTACACCCATTCCTTTACTAGTTTCACCTTCTCCATGCCCTCTTCTTGTTTCCCAGCCTTCCTCTTCTTCTTTGTTGCCTCCTTTGTCTCATCCTCCTGTTCGCTTTCACTACACACGTCGTGTTCCCCCCTCTTCCTCCGTGTTGGGTCCTGCTCCTGAGCCCTCTTACTCTAGTTCTGAGCCTTCTTCCTCCTTACTTGGGCCTGCTCCTGCTTAGGTGATACCTCCCTCCACCCGTCCACCTCGGTATGCTCTTCGTGATCGGAGTACTCTCTTCCATCCTGCTCGCTACGGGTTTGCAGCTCCTGTCTCCACTCCTTCAGAGCCCGCTTCTTATCATGATGCTATTGCTCATCCTGAGTGGCAGTACGCGATGGCCGAGGAGATTGCTGCTCTTGAGCGCACTGGCACTTGGGATCTTGTCCCTTGCCCTCCTGCTGTTACTCCGATCACCTGCAAGTGGGTCTATAAGATCAAGACTCGCTCTGACGGTTCTCTTGAGTGCTATAAGGCTCGTCTTATAGTGCGTGGATTTCAGCAGGAGCACGGTCGGGACTTTGAGGAGACCTTTGCTCCCGTTGCACACCGTACCACTATTCTCTCTCTCTTGTGGCTGTTGCTTCTGTTCGTCGGTGGACCATCTCCCAGCTTGATGTGAAGAATGCCTTTCTTTATGGAGAGCTGTGTGAGGAGGTCTACATGCACCCACCTCCTGGCTACGCTGTGCCAGATGGCCACGTGTGTCGCCTTCGTCGCTCTCTCTACGGGCTCAAGCAGGCCCCTCATGCCTGGTTTGAGCACTTTACCTCTGTGGTCACTGCTGTTGGCTTTGTTCATAGTCAACATGACCCCGCGCTTTTTGTTCACACCTCCGCGCACAGGCGCACTCTTCTTCTTCTCTATGTGGATGACATGCTCATCACTGGAGATGATCCTCAGTTTGTTGCTTTTGTAAAGGCCTGTCTCAGTGAGCAGTTTCAGATGTCTGATCTTAGTTCTCTTCGCTACTTCCTTGGGATTGAGGTCACTTCTACTCCTGAGGGCTTCTACCTCTCCCAGCGGAAGTATATCCAGGATCTCCTTGACCACGCTTGTCTCACTGATCGGTGCACTGCTGACACTCCGATGGAGCTTCACCTCCAGCTTTGTCCCACTGATGGTGCTCCTCTTGCTGATCCCACATGCTACCGTCATCTCGTTGGGAGCCTTGTTTACCTTGGGATCACACGTCCTGATATCTCTCACGCTGTCCACATTCTTAGTCAGTTCGTGTCTTCTCCCACTCAACTCCACTACAGTCACCTTCTTCATGTGCTTCGATACCTTCGGGGCACTATTGATCGCCGTCTGTTCTTCTCGAGCTCCAGCTCTCTTGTAGGAACCTTATGGCCAAGAGGGGGGGTGAATTGGCCTACTTTTAATTTTATTGTTCTTTTCTTAATTAGTCAAATTAGGGACCCAAGTTATCTGATGAAGCACTAGTTGCAATTCATGAACTAGAATATAAAGAAAGCAAATTGCGGAAATTAAAAGTGAGAGCAAAAAGGGGACAATACAATTTTTTCCCGAGGTTCGGAGACCAACTCCTACTGCTCGTTAAGGCAAACCCTCGACGAACGAGAGCCGGCTCCCTCTCGAGCCTATGCCTCAATCCACTCGTGGTAGCCCTTGCACCGACGAACGGCGAGGTGAGCTCCAAACCTCTGACAAGGTGGCGAGTGCTCCCACACGTGACAAGCACCCCACTCCACGGTACCGACACACGGCACCGACCGCCGACACACGACGGATTTCACTCCTCCAGCACACGTAGGCTCAAGAACGAAGAAAACTTAGAGAAGACCTTCACCTTGGCGAGGGGATCAAGAAGAGCACGGCCGGAGAATCAATCCCTCACCAAATCCAATTCATGGAGGCCTAGGAAGCCCTAGATCACCATGCGAGAGCTCTCTTCCTAGCTCTAGGATGAACTTGTGGCTAACCTAGCAAAATGAGACCCTCTACCCGTTCCCGTCGAGGAGGGTGGCTATATATAGTCTCCCCAAAAAGACAGGCAGAAACCCTAGCGCGCGACTCTGAGTGAATGGTACCTGGACAGTCCGAGCATCACAACCGGACACTCCGAATTTTAGATCTGGGGACACCACGGGAGAAAGGGGAACAAAACCGAGAGAACCCTCATGTGGTCGGACCGTTCAGGTGCCAAGCCGACGGTCCGGATATCGTCGTCTTTCATCGCCCACGAGAGAAATGAATAAAAACAGGCCTGAGAACTCCCTGAGCAGTCCGGACAGTCTGGCCCCCCAAGCCGGACAGTTCGGTCCCCTGCTCCCGTGCGTAATCAGCCCCTGACATTAAAGCCGAGAAGAGTCAACTGCATCCGGACTGTCCTAATATCAAACCGGACTGTCCTAGTGTAGTTCAGTCCTCACTGAACTAAATCCGGACTGTCTGAATTCAAATCCGGACTGTTCTAGTGTAGTTCAGTCCTCACTGCCTAGACTCGGATTTTAGATCTGGGAAGACTCCGCGAAAACAATTCGAAACCGAGACGACTCAACTTCATCCGGACAGTCCTAATCTCAAACCGGACTATCCTAGTGCAGTTCACTCCTCATTGAACTAAATCCGGACTGTCTGGATTCAAATCCGGACTGTCCTAGTGTAGTTCAGTCCTCACTATCTAGACTCAGAAACTTCCTCGCACACTCCTAAGACTAGCTCCAACTCTAGAAAATTTACCTGAAGCTCAAAAAACTAACTCTACTACACACCAGGACCAACCAATGTGCTCTTGAGATCCCCTGCAATCAAAGATCAACATCAACTCCAAATTAAAATCATTAGTAAGCCTCACACACACAAGACAGTAAAAGAAACTAGCAAATTAAAATCCCTAGTATTGGTGAGACAATCCGAGCAATTTAATTGGGGGGGGTCCAAGCATGCCAATAAAGCCCCATTTGAGATTCAGGAAAATTCATCATTCGCCAAAACTTCAATTAAGCCATGGAAGCTTGATGCTTACAATCTCCCCCTTTTTGGTGATTGATGACAACACCTGCAGCTTTATCTCAAATGGACACAAATTTCTAGCACAAGGGGTTAGCTCCAACAATTGCAATTCAACGAATCAGATGGCAAGATAATGAAGTATGCAATGCAAACAACGACACAAGCTCTCCCTAGATAGATGCAGTGCAGTTCACAACACGTGCAGTTCACAACACAAGAAGCAAATATCATTGCAGTTCAAGTTTTCAAGTATGCAAGAACCAAGTACTAAAATAGAGATAGAGCTCATGAAACACTCCCCCTTTGGCATCAAGAACCAAAAGGAGAAACACCTGGGATGGAGGTCACTTCTTGTGCAAGCGACGAGAGAAGAACTTTGTCACATTTCGAACGAGCTTGGAAGAACCAGGTGCACTTGAGGTAGGAAGTGTGGAGGCTGCAGAAGAGGTAAGATCACCCTGAGACGATGAATCACCAGCTGTGGAAGCGAAATCAGAAGGATCCATGGTTTGACAAACTTCCTGTTGAGTTGGATAATGATCATCGAGAGTTGCCCCAAAAATATGTTCACCCAATAGCTGAACGCTCCCATAGAGATCATCAATTCTGTTGATATGATCCACATTCTGTGCCTGAAGGCTGCTCATCTGTTGAGTCATGTGTCCTTGCCATTGAACAGCCTCGTGATGCCAATTTGTTGCTTGATTGTGCCATCCCATGTACTCATTATGCCGGGCAGCTTGATTAAGGGTCTGAATGTTGACTCTTTCACAAACATAGGCCAAACATTTGGTGGAGGAGGTGGTGCCTGAGGCATAAAAGAATAAGCACCTGCAGGAGGAGGCGGTGGCATATTTGGGAACATTGTAGGAGCACTTGGATCTGTGGCACCATCCTCACCGGTCATGCGTTTCTCCATTCTTTTTTTACCAGGCTTAGGCACATCCATTCTGTACTCTGTCATCTTGAGATTGTACAGACTGTTGGCTGTTATTCTTTTCTAAGCCAAAAAGAAACACAACACATGACCTAGGCACAAGTCTCTCTTTAGACCATTCAAGATACAGTCCTCCATCTCTCCAATCAAAAAGCTCGACAAATTGATCTGATTACATTGGAGGATGTGATGGCAAGTCCATTGAAATACTGGCAGAAATCTGTCTCTATAGCCGTTTCAATTCAGAATAGTCCTCCGAAGAATATTATCTAGAACAGAAGGAGTATGACGTAGAAAAGCTGTCTTTAGAGGACTATACTGAGGATTATCCACATTTTTGAACATATATCTAATGAGATGTTCAGAAGGAGATTTTTGAGTAGGTTGCCATCTGTATTCAGGAGGATTATACAACTGGTCATGAATATAAATTTCGTCCCCTTGTAGATGAAAAACAGACTCCAGGTCACCTGTGTTGAAAACGAATTGCATACCACCAAAGGTGAAGGCAAACTTGCATCTGTTTTTGGCTACCCACAATGTTGCATAAATCTCCTTTACTGACCTGATGTCATACTTGAAAAGAGTACAGAGGAGATCAACCAAACCAGGGGTGACATTGCACTTATCAAAGAGAAGAGTGGAACCAGTAGCCTCATTTACTCTATTCCAGTTTATGTAGCGGGGAGGATACACCTTGGTCCTTTTCTGATAAGCAGCGTAAAGATCTTTGTGAACTTGATGTTTAAAGATATCTCCCTGCAGCTGAGGAGGAGTGGGGAACCATCTGTCCTATCTGAGTACTTAAAACAAAGCAAAGCTTCACTGGGTACTTAAAACAAAAAGAAACCCAAAGTAAGAGAGACATTTACAAGCATCAGTGGCAGTTACTCAATCAATGTTGGACCTATCTAGTATGTTGAGTTCATTCCTTAATTTGCAAAAGCGTGTCTCATCAAGTGGTTTGGTGAAAATGTCAGCAAGCTGGTCCTCCGTCCGCACATGCTCAAGCACAATATCACCCTTCAACACATGATCCCGAAGGAAGTGATGACGGATGTCAATGTGTTTGGTGCGCGAATGTTGAACCGGGTTGCTGGCGATCTTCACCGCACTTTCGTTGTCACACAAAAGAGGCACATGATCAAGTTTTATCCCATAGTCAAAGAGAGATTATGTCAAATATAACAATTGAGCGCAACAACTCCCCACCGCTATGTACTCAGCTTCGGCAGTAGATAGCACCACGAAGTTTTGTTTCTTTGAAGCCCATGACACAAGACATCTCCCAAGAAAGTGACAAGCCTCGGAAGTGCTCTTGCGGTCAATCTTGCATCCGGCGTAATCTAAGTCAGAATATCCTGTGAGCTCAAACCGCGCACCCTTCGGGAAACACAGCCCTATGCTAGGTGTGAGTTTTAAGTATCGAAGGATTCTTTTCACAGTAGACAAATGCAGCTCTCTAGGGGATGCTTGGAATCTAGTGCACATGCATACACTAAACATGATATCCGGTCTAGATGCAGTGAGATACAAAAGAGCACCAATCATAGAGCGATAAAGCTTGGGATCGACATGGGTACCTTCCTCATTAAGGTCCAGGTGACCATTTGTGGCCATGGGAGTCTTGATCGGCTTACAATCTTGCAAATTGAAGCGTTTGAGAAGATCTTCAATGTATTTCTCCTGAGAAATAAAAGTCTCTGTCCTCAACTGTTTGATTTGAAATCCCAAGAAGAAACTGAGCTCGCCCATCATTGACATTTCAAACTCTTTAGCCATCATTTCACTGAATTCTTTGCACAAGGTCTCATTTTAGCTCCCAAAGATAATGTCGTCAACATACACTTGGCAAATGAATAGATCTCCATCCACTACCTTAGTGAATAAGGTTGTGTCCACTCTTCCAACTTTGAAACCCTTTTGAGTGAGGAACTCTCTTAGCCTTCCGTATCATGCCCTCGGAGCCTGCTTGAGACCATAAAGAGCCTTGGATAGCTTATACTCATGGTCAGCATGCTGTGGATCCTCAAATCCAGGGGTTTGTTCAACGAATACTAGCTCATCAATGAATCCATTCAGAAAGGCACTCTTGACATTCATCTGCTTGAGTATAATATTATGACATGTTGCAAAAGCCACAAGCAGTCTAATAGCATCCAGACAGGCCACAGGGGCGTAGGTGTCGCCACAGTCAACTCCCTCAATTTGAGTGAATCCCTGAGCCACCAACCTAGCTTTGTTACGCACTACCAAGCCTGACTCATCTTGCTTATTTTTGAAAACCCACTTGGTGCCAATCACATTGCAGTCACTCAGTCTCTTCACCAAACTCCAGACTTGATTCCTCTCAAAGTTGTTAAGTTCCTCATGCATTGCATTGATCCAGTCGGGATCTCCCATAGCTTCTTCAACATTCTTTGGCTCAAGCTCAAACACAAACGCACCATATTGACAGAAGTTAGCAGTTCTTGATCTGGTCTGAACTCCTCTGGTTGGGTCTCCAATCACTTGATCTAATGGATGGTCACGA
The DNA here is from genome assembly GCA_036346145.1 of Olyra latifolia. Lineage (NCBI taxonomy): Eukaryota > Viridiplantae > Streptophyta > Magnoliopsida > Poales > Poaceae > Olyra > Olyra latifolia. The sequence goes on from CM070532.1 coordinate 37,245,469, forward strand.
GCGATGGTGTGATGTGTCTTGATCAACTGAGGAGGAGCTTCTTCTGATTCTTCATCTGACTCATCGACTATCTGTGGAGGTGAGTCAACACTTGAATTACCCTTCTTATGTGAACTATCCTTCTGAGGTGACACTCCTCCTGAATCTGCCATTGGTTCAGGTGTAGGTGAGGGTGACACAAGTACACTCTCCTCCGGTGCCACAACTGGCCTAATATCTCCAACAGGTATTTCCTCCACTGCCCTGGCTAGTGGTTCACCACAGACATCCTCTAGATTATCATGCTCACCTTGAGACCCATTTGACTCATCAAATTTCACATCATAGCTCTCTTCTACCATGCCTGTGGTTTCATTGAACACCCTGAAAGACTTCTCTTTTGAAGAGTAACCCAAGAAGATCCCAGTGTCACATCTACTCTGAAATTTGCCCAAATGCACTCTCTTCTTATAGATGAACAACTTACAGCCAAACCTGAAGTAGGAGACATTTGGACGTCTCCGAACCAGTACCTCGTAAGAGGTTTTCTTTAACAACTTGTGCAGATACAGGAGATTAATGCAGTGACAAACAGTATTGATTGCTTCTGCCCAGAACATATCAGATGTCTTGTCCTCATCTAGCATGGTTCTTGCCATCTCAATTAAAGTTCTGTTTTTCCTCTCAACTACTCCATTCTGTTGAGGAGTATATGTGGCTGAGAATTGATGACCTATGCCAAACTCATCACAAAAACATTCAATGTTAGTGTTTAGGAACTCCATTCCATTGTCACTTCTCACCCTTTTTATCAAACAATCAAATTCGTTTTGGGCCCTTTTTGCAAGCTTTTTGAAGACCTTTGCAACAAGAGTTTTATCGTGCAAAAAGAAAACCCAGGTGAATCGAGAGAAATCATCTACTATCACCAAATAATACAAATTACCCCCGATGCTCACATAAGTCGTTGGCCCGAACAAATCCATGTGAAGAAGCTCAAGGGGTCGAGAAGTGGACATGACACTTTTTGCTGGATGAGAGTTCGCTACTTGTTTACCTGCCTGACAGGCACTGCATAGGTTATCCTTCTCGAACTTCACATCCCGCACCCCAAACACCAACTCATTTTTGAAAAGTTTTTTCAAATTTGACATCCCTACGTGCCCAAGACGCCTATGCCAAAGCCATCCAAGGGAGATCTTTGCGACAAGACAAGACGAGATAGAAGAGGCAGTCGAGTAAAAATTCACTAGGTAGAGATTTTGGAAACGAAAGCCTTTGAAAATCACATTCTCCTTTTCATCAAAAACAATCATGCCCAAAGGTGAGAAATGGCAATGGAACCCCAAATCACAAATTTGGACCACAGAGAGCAGATTATAATTCAAAGTCTTGACCAAAAGCACATTGTCAATTGAGAGGTCAGAAATTATAGCTATCCTGCCGAAGCCAAACACCTTGCCTTTGCTACCATCTCCAAAAGTGATCTTGTTGGAGAAATGCCCATCTTCCCCCAATGAGGTGAACAACCGGGGATTGCCAGTTATGTGTTGCGTACATCCACTGTCAATAATCCAATGGCGTCCTCCACTCTGGTAGTTCACCTGTTAGAGTAGAAAGTTATTTCAGTGACTCAGGAACCCAAACAGTGGGTCCCCGAGGGTTAGCTCTCACATGACCTACAGCAAAAGAATCTTCCAATAAAGATTTAAGCACCCAAACTTGTTTTTACTTAGTGTGGAGTCTACTAGCTGGTCCAATGAACTTAGCATACACATTTCCACGCCCATCCTTCTTAAGCATGTAATCTTCATTTACAACCTTAGCCTTTTCACGTACACTTTCCTATATCTAGGTGGTGAGCCATTGTGAATGACATGATGAGTGTCCCAACGTTCTTTCTTTGATGGGAATTGTCGGACATTTTGATTGTGCTTAGGATGACCATACCGAGTATTGTTGTACCTAGGTGTTTGCCAGATGGAGTTATTGTGCCTAGAAGGCCCTTGCCAAATGAGTGATTCAAAATTATGCATGTAACCTTGGTTCCTAGTGTGCCAGTTGTTATTCCAAGTGTTGTGGTGTTGCAAGTTTCTCTTGGAAGGATTATGATGGAGGTTTTACTCTTTGACAGATGCACGAAGACCATTTCTTTTCTTCTTCGTCCTTGACTTTTTCTCAGGAGTAAAACCCAGTCCTCCCGTGTGAGAGGGTTTTCTTTGGTCCTCGAGCATCTTGTTCAAAGCAAGACTTCCCTCATAGCATTTCCCAAGTCCCTTATCAAATTTTTCTAACCTAGCCTTCAAATCAGCATTCTCAATTGCAAGTTCCCTAGCAGCTAAAGCACCTTTGCAATTATTCGGATCACACATGCTAGCATTACTAGAGAAACCAATTGAGTTTGAGGCAACCAAAGTGAGATCAATCAAATCTTCACAACTGGTGGAACAATCAACCCTAACAGGTATGGCATCACTAATGGAAGTAACAGGCAATTCATCACGTGCAGCATGAACACAAGAGTCATTTGAGATAGCACACTTAACAAGAAGCATTTCATGATAATTTTTGAGAGTAGCGTGAGCACGAACAATGTCGTCAATAGATTCTTGCAAAGCGATACGCTCATTCTCAAGTAGCTTACACTTATCAATTATTTTACGATGCGAGCTAAGCAATTCTTCATGATCCTTTTCTAACATATCAAACCTAGATGCAAGAGTTTCAAATTTGGAGGTCATGTCATCTAGGTTTTCCTTCATAGTAGTGCATCTTAAATTTTCTTTTTGCAAGTGCAGGGTCATATCACTTATTAATTCAATATATTCTTCATGAGAGGGTTCTGTGTCACTCACCTCGTCATCAAGTAGAGCCATCAAGCATCGAGGGGGAATATTCAGAATAGATGGATCAGTTTCAACATCAGACTCCCAACCTTCATCATCACCCAAACCCACAAAGCATCTTGATGGAAAGGCTGGAGGTGGTGGAACAGACTGAGCAATTGCCAATCTGACGAGACCCTGATTCCTTAAGTCTTCTCCTTCATCAGTGGAGTTGGAAGTAGAGTCAGTTGAACTATCATCTGCTATCCATTCTCCGACAAAAGCCATCTTCTTGCCCTTCTTGGAGTATCCCTTAAACCCTGACTTGTAGAAGATTATCTTTTTCTCCTTGTCCTTGTGCTTAGACTTGTCTTTCTCATCACCCTCTTTCTCCTTCTCCTTGGCCTTGCCCTTACCTTTCTTCGGACAAACTGAAGCAATGTGACCTCTCTCATTGCACTCATAGCATCGGACTGAGGCAAAGGGGTTCTTGGACTGAAAGTCACTTGACCTCCACTTCTTCTTATCTCCAAATCCATGCTTTCCAATGATCTTGCATGCCCTCTTCATGAGCATGGCCAACTCTTCGACTTCACTACCAGTGTCATCTTGACCTAACCCACTCTTGAAGTCAGCTGAAGTTCCCTTAGAAGCATCTGCACTAAGAGCAATACCCTTGCCCTTCTGGCTGTTGAGAGGTCGTTTCCTTCACTAATGAACATCTCATGGGCAGAGAGCTTCCCAAGAAGTCCTGTGGGAGTGAGTTTCTGCAGATCACCACTATTGGAGAGGTAGGTGATAATATCTCGGTAGTCCTTTCTGGGAAGAACTCTGATCATTTTCCTGCAAACATCAAGATCTGATACACCAGCACCGAGCCCTTTGAGCTCATTGACAATAGGGTTAAGTCGAGTAAACATGTCATTGGCAGTTTTATTTGAAAACATCTTAAATTGATCAAATTTTTCCTTTACTACAACAAGTTTTTCTTCTTTCACTGAAGAGGTACCCTCATGAATCTCAACCAAAGTAGACCAAACCTCATGAGCAGAAGTGAGATTGCTAACACGATCAAATACCTCCATACTCAAACCTGAGAATATGGCATTAATCGCCTTAACATCAATGTCTAGCTTCTTAATCTGTTCATCGATGGGACCAACCTTCTCATCAATTTTTAAATCTAAAGGAGACTCTGTAGGCTTCCACACTTCATACCCTAGAGACTGTAAGTAAACTCTCATGCGAATCTTCCAGTAGGGAAAGTTAGTACCATTGAACATATGTATCCTATTTGAAGCAACACTACCCCCATCCGAAACCATCTCTAAGCGGTGAAGCTAAACTAGAGAACCCGCTCTGATACCACTTGTAGGAACCTTATGGCCAAAAAGGGGGCTGAATTGGCCTACTTTTAATTTTTTTGTTCTTTTCTTAATTAGTCAAATTAGGGACCCAAGTTATCTGATGAAGCACTAGTTGCAATTCATGAACTAGAATATAAAGAAAGCGAATTGCGGAAATTAAAAGTGAGAGCAAAAAGGAGACAATACAATTTTTTTCCTGAGGTTCGGAGACGAACTCCTACTCCCCGTTGAGGCAAACCCTCGACGAACGAGAGCCGGCTCCCCCTCGAGCCATGCCTCAATCCACTCGTGGTAGCCCTTGCACCGACAAACGGCGAGGTGAGCTCCAAACCTCTCACAAGGTGGCGAGTGCTCCCACACGCGACAAGCACCCCACTCCACGGTACCGACACACGGCACCGACCGCCGACACACGGCGTATTTCACTCCTCCAACACACGGAGGCTCAAGAACGAAGAAAACTTGGAGAAGACCTTCACCTTGGCGAGGGGATCAAGAAGAGCACAGCCGGAGAATCAATCCCTTACCAAATGCAACTCATGGAGGCCTAGGAAGCCCTAGATCACCATGGGAGAGCTCTCTTCCTAGCTCTAGGATGAATTTGTGGCTAACCTAGCAAAATGAGACCCTTTACCCGTTCCCCTCGGAGAGGGGTGGCTATATATAGTCTCCACAAAAAGACAGGCAGAAACCCTAGCGCGCAACTCTAAGTGAATGGTACCCGGACAGTCCGAGCATCACAACCGGACAGTCTGGATTTTAGATCTGGGGACACCACTGGAGAAAGGGGAACAAAACCGAGAGAACCCTACTACGGCCGGACTGTCTGGGTGCCAAGCCAGATAGTCCGGATACTGGTCTCTCTTCACTGCCCATGAGAGAAATGAATAAAAACAGGCCCGAGAACTCCCTGAGCAGTCCGGACAGTCCGCCCCCCCAAGTCGGACAGTCCGGCCCCCTGCTCCCGTGTGCAATCAGCCCCTGACATCAAAGCCGAGAAGAGTCAGCTGCATCCGGACTGTCCTAATATCAAACCAGACTGTCGTAGTGTAGTTCAGTCCTCACCGAACTAAATCCGAACTGTCTGGATTCAAATCCGGACTGTCCTAATGTAGTTCAGTCCTCACTGCCTAGACTTGGATTTTAGATCTGGGAAGACTCCGGGAAAACAATTCGAAACCAAGACGACTCAACTTCATCCGGACAGTCCTAATCTCAAACCGGACTGTCCTAGTGCAGTTCACTCCTCACTGAACTAAATCCGGACTGTCTGGATTCAAATCTAGACTATCCTAGTGTAGTTCAGTCCTCACTGTCCAGACTCAGAAACTTCCTCGCACACTCCTAAGAGTAGCTCCAACTCTAGAAAATTTACCTGAAGCTCAAAAAACTAACTCTACTACACAGTAGGACCAACCAATGTGCTCTCGAGATCCCCTGCAATCAAAGATCAATATCAACTCCAAATTAAAATCATTAGTAAGCCTCACACACACAAGACAGTAAAAGAAACTAGCAAATAAAAATCCCTAATATTGGTGAGACAATCCGAGCAATTCAATTGGGGGGTCCAAGCATGCCAATAAAGCCCCATTTCAGATTCAAGAAAATTCATCAATCGCCAAAACTTCAATTAAGCCATGGAAGCTTGATGCTTACATCTCTTCAGCTCCAGGCCTAATCTAATGCTACTTGGGCTAGCGATCCCTCTGATCGCAAGTCCCTCTCTGCTTACTGTGTCTTTCTTGGATCTTCCTTGATTTTCTGGAAGACCAAGCGACAGACAGCTGTCTCTCATTCTAGCACTGAGGCTGAGCTTCGTGCGCTTGCCTCGGTGACAGTGGAGGTGACTTGGCTTCGGTGGCTCTTAGCGGATTTTGGTGTTACTCTGACTACTCCGACGACCGTCTACTCCGATAGAATTAGCGCCATGAATATTGCTCGGGATCTGGTGAAGTATGAGCTCACCAAACATATCGATGTTGATGCTTTTTATGTTCGGTCTCAGATGCAGGATCAGGTAGTTACTATTAGTCATATGTCTTCTGATCGTCAGGTTGCCGACTTCTTCACCATGGCACAGACTAGAGTGCAGCATGATTGTCATCTCTTCAAACTCAGTGTTGTAGATCCACCATGAGTTTGAGGGAGGGTGTTAAAGTAGAAATGTATAGGGGCTTATTTGCTTATTTTCTTCCCCTTGCACATGTGTATAACTAGCCCATTTGGGTCCATTGAATATATATATATATATATATATATATATATATATATATATATATATATATATATTAGTTTAGCTCCATGGAGTCTAGGCTCCATGATTCAAAAACCTATGATGTGCATTGAGATTTGTGATGTTTGACGTGTATATCTTCACATATCTACTAAAAAAGTATTTCAGATATGAAACTTTTAAAAAATTTAAATTCAAATTCAGTTTACACTAGTTTGAACTAATTTGAAGTATAGTTAAATGTAGTTCAAACTGGATTACAACTCAACTTTTTTTAGAGTTTGATGTCTCAAATATTTTCTTTAGTGGGTATATGAAAGTATAATAACCAAACAACACGAATCTCAAGGCACATCTAGTGGTAACGAATCATGGAGCCTAAACTCCATGGAGCCTTATGTATTATTCCTATATATATATATATATATATATATATGCACAGAGAGAGAGTTGAGCTCCGGTGTATATGAACTGGCACATCAATCCGATATATATTGCATGCTTGGTGTATATATATATATATAGAGAGAGAGAGAGAGAGATTTGCTAGTTTGCTACACATAGCACAGGCTGGGCGTGCTATCCTACCTCCCAGCCGCACGATGGAGGCAACCGACGGCCGATTCAGGTCGCCTGGGGAAGGCTGCTGTCGTGGCCCAAACTCCGCCACGACCTAACGGCCAGGCCTCCCACCCATTTCTCCCGTCTCTATTCTCTCCCACCGGTGACCATCTCCTAGCTCTCTCCCATGATGCCCCATTGAGTCGGTGGCCCGTGCCCTCGCCTCCGCCCCGCCCCGCCGCCGCCCGCCCCCCCTGCCCTGCCGCCGCCCTTGCCCCTCTCCACCGCTGCCTCAAGATCTCACCCCGCCCGTGCCCTCGCCTCGCCCCGCTGCGCCTTGCCCTCTCCACTGCCGCCCCTCATCTCACGCTGGCCCGTGCCCCGCCCCTCCGCCGCCCTTGCCCCCTCCACCGCCTCGCCTCAAGCATCTCACCTGGCCCCTTTCCCTCGCCTCCCGCCTCACCACCGCCCCTTGCCCCTCTCCACCACCCCCGCCTCAGCTCAACCTGGCCCGTGCCCTCGGCTCCCGCCTCGCCACCGCCACCGCCCCTCCCTGCTCCCGCCTCGCCCTTGCCCCTCAGCCTTGCCCTGCCCCAAGATTCACGCTGGCCCGTGCCGCGCCTTTGCCCGCCTCTAACGCCCCTCCGCCCGGCCCTCTCCGACTCCACCGTCCCTCACCGACGCCCGTCCCTCTTGGCGGCCCGCCCTTTCTCCTCCCTGAAACCAGATGCATCACAGTGAGAAACCTCACCGTGGTCCGACATGGAGCAGCGCCGCCGTGAGAATGATCGCCCCACCGCCGTGAGGAAGGATGCCTTGCCTCTGGGACGCAGCCCTACTAGCTCGGCGCCAAGGAGTGCCCAAACCGGCGTGAGCAAGGAATTGGTTCAGATTGAGCAAGGAATTTTTGAATTGGTTCAGTTTGAGATTTGAATTTTTGAATTGTTCCAGATTGAGCAAGGAATTGGTTCAGAGTGAGCAAGGAATTTTGAATTTTGAATTGTTCCAGATTGAGAATGTAATTTTGAATTGTTCCAGAGATCCCATTGCTTAGTGCATGGTAATGGCACAATAAGTTGTAATTGTGGCTGTGACCAAATTGAGCATGTAATTTGAATTGTTCCACAGATTTAATTGCATAGATCAAGCTGTAATTGTTCCAGAGATTGAATTGCTTTGTGCATGGTAATGGCACAATAAGTTGTAATTGTGGCTGTGACCAAATTGAGCATGTAATTTGAATTGTTCCACAGATTGAATTGCATAGATCAAGCTGTAATTGTTCCAGAGATTGAATTGCTTTGTGCATGGTAATGGCACAATAAGTTGTAATTGTGGCTGTGACCAACTTGAGCATGTAATTTGAATTGTTCCACAGATTGAATTGCATAGATCAAGCTGTAATTGTTCCAGAGATTGAATTGCTTTGTGCATGTAATTGTTCCAGATTGAGCATGTAATATTGAATTGTTTCAGATTGAGCATGTAATTCTGGCTGTGACCAAATATTATGTATGACATCAGTAATTTGAATTCTTCGTTGCTTCTGACATCAAAATTTGTCTTCGAATTTGTATTAAGCAGTACAGCAATTACAACAGCAACAGTAAATGAGAAATTTGAGAAAATGTTGTCTTTGAGACCTGATCTGGCTATTATAATTTGAGAAAATGTTGTCTTTGAGACCTGGACATGTATGCTAATCTTGGAAGCATTACAACAGCAGACCAGATGACAGCATTATGTGTCCACATTAAAACTAAAGCTTGTAAGCAAAAGAGCTAGGAAAAATATATTATCACACAATACATCCATCATTTTAGTCGACAGTCGATATCTTGGAAGCATCATCAAAATCTGCACCGCCTCTTCGATAGATCCTGTGTAATCGTCCTCTTCTTTGTTACTCTTTCCTTTTACATTCTTCAGCTGAAAATTAAAACAGGTAGTAAGTAACCAAAAAAAGGAAAATGATGCATGAATTTAATATTTACCCTTTCCGGGCATGTTCTAGCATTATGGCCTCCTTTCTTGCTGCCGCAAATGCCACATGTCCGTGGTTTCTTCGCATTTGAACGTGGTTCTGAAGGTGGTTTAAATCTTTGTGGTTGCTTTCTCTTCCCCTTGCATTGTGATATCGGTGGATCAAATATCACTTTTGAAACATTTCTTGTGGAAGTGATACCTTTATATGTTTGTGTGTCATGATCACTATCTATACCATCCATTTGTTGCTCTGCCCCATCTAATATTTCTTGAAATTGGGTAAAAGCTTCACGGGACTTCGATGCCATCTTAAGTAACTTCATCACTCTAGGCTTCAGTGTAGCAAACCTTATGGTTTGTTGCTCTTGACTTCCCCCAACCTCCATGCTCCTCTCTATTTTTGATCTTTTCGCCATCGCATTAGCATCTTTGCACCACCGTTTCATTATATATGTAGTAGGCAAATGAACCATATTTACATGATGCATAACCTTAATGGCATGTGAACACAACAAGCCCTCAAACTCATATCCTTTGCAACTACAAGAAACTAATTCCTCGGATTTGTTGACCTTTACCATATATGTTTCCGGGATCATATTGTCAATCATTGGGTGGTAACTAATTCTGACCTCATATAGGACATCATTCTCAATCTCTCTAATTTCTCCAAGTTGGGAATTTTTTAAATTTAACTTGAACTCTTTCAACATTTTGGTTGTATAACATTGAGAGGCATCTTTCTCAATTCGATATAGTGATGATAAATTTGGTATAGCATTGAGACAAGCAATATCCTCATCACTTTCTCGTTGCCATATACCATCAACCATCTTCTCCACATGCTTGACAAGTTCAAATATACATGAATGATTGTTGGTCCACAGTTTCAATGCAGAATTGGCACTTTCACTCCTTTGTGTTGTTGACATATTTGCAAAAAACACACCTCTAAAGTACGCGGGAACCCATTCCGACCTCTTGTCATACATACTCTTGAGGTGTTTGTTATGATGTAGGCCGTGAGTTCCAAGCATGGCTGTCCAACCCTCCTCAAATTCGGACACCGACATGTTACGATTAATAACCCTCTTTAACTCACCTTCAAAACCTTGCTTCATGCCATAAAGGACCCCCAAATGATCTCTTGCTTTCCTCATTACGTGCCATTGGCAACATCGATGGACTATATTAGGAAAGACAACTTTGATAGCAGCTCTCATTGCAGGATCTTGGTCAGTGATAATCGCTCTAGGTTCTTGCCCATACATGGCTTTGACCCAAGTTTGAAAAAACCAAACGAATGCATCTTTGTCCTCAGATCGTAGCATTGCAATCCTAAATATAATGGACATCCGATGATGGTTCACACCAATGAATGGTGCAAGAGGCATGCTATACCTACACAAAAAAAAATTGTTTATTGTTAGGATGGTGCAAGAGGCATGCTGTACGTATATCAATAGTAAACAATTGTTTATTTAGTGACTACTACCATACCTATTTGTTTGGTAGGTCGTGTCGAAGGTCACAACATCTTCGAATTCTCGAAATGCTCTTCTTGCTCTACCATCAACTCAGAATAAGTTCTTCAAGTGACCATCACCATCCACCTTCACCTCACAAAAAAATTCTGGATCCTCTTCCTGTTTCTTATGAAAATACACCAAAGTTGATTCCACATCCATACCAATTAGTTTTCGCCTTGCAGATGCTATCTCATTACTAACATCCTTTCTTTTGAACTTCAGATTGCTCTTACCACCATGCAAAGCACCCAAATACTCATGTATTTTCGATGTCTCAATATTTTGGGCATGCATATCTTCGATGACTTCCTTATCCTCATCTTCCATTGATCGGTGAGAGCGAAGGTTCCTTTTCTTTGAAGGAGAGGTGACCATAGGATGGTTATGCTCATCGTCAAAAACACTAACTCGCCACACTCCATCCTTCAACGTCACTCTAAGACGTGCCTTGCAACCGGTTCGGGTGGGAGCAACCTCCTTTTGGGGGCTTTGTTGACTTCTTGCACTCTCCATTAATTTTGCAGTTTCCTTGATATCTTTAGAAAATCCTGCCTTCGAGCAAAACCACAATCTAGATGTGATTTCCCTTGATTTCGATGTTGTATGAGTAGCGGCACGAATACTAAACCCCCTATTGATGGCATATTTATTATAGAACTTCTTTGCTTCACCCTCCGATGAAAATTCTTTTCCCACAAAAGGAGTCCACTGTAAATGTTCATGTGGATCAATTGTGGCTTCGTTGCTATCAACCGTGCTTGCCACGCTCGGTTCTATACAAGAACAATAAATCAAATTAATGCAATTAATGATGAATCTTTCAACTTTACTATTTCATAACATCGAAATTTATTCAATTTTATACAAACCAAACGCTTTACTATTTGGTAGCCATTTTTCATGGATCTTACTATTTGGTAACCATTTTTCATGGATCTTACTATTCCTTATTATATGCAAAAAAACCTGTATAGGTCCTAATTTTTAAAGCCGGATGAATTAGGGTGTGGGTCTAAAATGATGCAAAACACCAAAGTGCCAGGTTGATTAGGGCATTGGGTCCTAATTTTCAAAAAGCCAAACGAATTTTCATCAAGTGATCAGGGGTTTACCTTGTGCTGCTCCTTCACAGGCCATGGATGACCCTGCCGTGCTGCTCCTTCACCGGCTTGCTTGCCGTGGATGCAGCCGCCAGCCGATTCCTTCGCAGCGAAGTACTACTAATCGGGACGGAGCGGATGATCGGGACGGAGCAAATGAAACGGCGCCCGGGCGGTGAGGTGATCGGGACGGAGCATACAAAATGGCGCCCGGCGGTGAGGTGAACGGCGCCGTTTCACACGATAACGGAGCGCGGGAGGCGACGTGCAATTTGGGCCACGACGCGCGCTCGCGCCGGGCGACGCAGATCGGCCGTCGGTTGCCTCCATCGTGCGGCTGGGAGGTAGGATAGCACGCCCAGCCTGTGCTATGTGTAGCAAACTAGCAAATCTCTCTCTCTATATATATATATATGTGCACAGAGAGAGAGAGTTGAGCTCCGGTGTATATGAACTGGCACATCAATCCGGTATATATTGCATGCTTGGTGTAATGCGTGGTACACCTAGCACCGGCCAGCATCCATCAACACAACATACGTACGTGCATATTAAAGATGGTTTGATTAATCGGTGTTTGGTATGCCTGTTCTTAAGTTAGCTTCTTCTAAACTGGCGTAGGTTGTACCACTATGCCATCTTTGATACGATTCCGTGCACAACCAAATATCACATATGAATTGCATAGGTTGTAGCACTGTACTTAATTTCTCTGATTTGACGTACTCCACGTGCACGCACGTAGATGCGATTCCACATGAACCAGTATAAAATAACAAGCACAGATATGCTTAGTCTTCTATGTCGGTTTGAACCGACAAAGATGGCACATTCTCTATGCCAGTTTATAGTTAGAACTGGCATAAATATATTTTAAAATATTTTTTAGTTTGCTAGCCTAGCTAGCATACAATCGGTGCACTAGCTAGGCTAGCTACTAGCTACCCTATTTACACGCAGAGCTCTTCGTCATTGTCGTACTCCGTCTCCTCCTCGCCGATGTCAGAGGAGTCATCGGAATCAGAGAAGGTTGAGGTAGGATTGTCCGGGACGTCGGAGGAGGTGTCCCCGTTGTTGGACCCTCACATCCATCCACTCGCCTCCTCCTCCGATGACTCCTCCTTCAACCCAGTGGTAGGTTCCTCATCATCCTCCTCCTCCCCTGGATCCTCCGGCTCATCGACGGTGGCCTCCTCATTGGCGATGAAGCCTCACACCGAAGCATCGGAAGACGGAGGCGGCAATGGGCCTACTGTCACTGCTATTTGGCCGTCGGCTCCTTCTCCTAGTCGGGCTCCTCAATTGTCGGCCTACTCTGAAAACAGTGGCGGAGATGGCGATGGCAAGGCTAGTGGAGACTGGGGCGTGGGAGACGGCCATGGTGACCATGGTGAGGTCGGTGGAGATGGCGGCAGTGTGGCGGGTAGAGAGGGCTCCGCTAGACACGGCAGCCATGACCACGATGATGCGGACGACTAGACCATGGCGCCGAATCGAAGAGAATGTTTGAGAGGAAGTTATGCGAATGGGGATTGAGAGGAAATTTTTTCGAATGAGGGGATCGAGAGGAAGCTCTGCAAATGGGGGGAGGAAGATCTGATTGGCGGACAAAGATATAGGGATTGTGTGTATGGGAAAATATTGTGTGTCCTAGTTCTACTTACCAATCAGCACATATGACTACACATCGACATAGAATGACGTTAGGTGTGCCGATTCCTCAACACATATGGAGCTATTTGGTTGCCGGCCAGGCCCCGCCCTAGCCAGCCACGCTAGAGCCAAGCTGAGGTGGTGCAAGGAAGCGTGATTAGTTGCCTTGCATCGTTTTAGCCCGTCCCCCATGCAGCATTTGGTTGCCCGCATGACTTTCCCTAAACGTCTCTACAACCCGAGCGCCGGCGACCACCTCAGTGAGAAACCGAATGTAGATAACATGGGCCCTGGTTATCCGGAGATATGCTACTGGACGTACCGCCTCCTTGGGCCGACTCAATTGGACCTTCCAGAAGATAGGCTTGGGAGCTGGCGCGGCCTGACATGTTCTACAAGGAAACGAACTCGTCTCCTACTCGAATACATAGATATAGGCGTAGCCAAATCGGTTATATCTGTATTTTTCATATACGGATTAGTGATTCTATCTATAACCCGGCCCCTTGCACTACATAAAGGGGGTCCGGGGCCCCTAGTTCAGCATGACATCCAACACCCAACAATTGTCATCAGCATCCTTGAGATCCACCAAAATACAATCCACGAGCATAGGAGTAGGGTATTACCTCGCCCCGAGGACCCGAACCTGTATAAATTCGGCTCCCTATGCTATCATCATAGTTGTGATCTTTCGCATAGCCCTATAAAATATATTGCCGACACAAATCGTCGACAGTTGGCGCGCCAGGTAGGGGCTAGCGTCACGATCAACTACATCGACTCCGATGGCTTCAATTGGCGGAAACGTCTTCACCTACGCCCCCGGCCAAGGCTTCATCTTCGGAGATCTCGGCTTCATCGCCGGTGACTTTGAGGAACTTCGGTTGTGTGAGCCGAACTTTGTTCGGTCCACGCGTTACCGGGGGAGGTGGTACGCGACTTCGACCGAGCCTCACCACTTCAGGATCTCTCCCCTGGATTCCGATCCGGAAGAGATTCAATCTGATGATGACGATTCCGACTGTCCTACTGTTGGACTCCCCTTCGGTTTCGGTCGGGATCTACTACTTCTTTCTTTACCAGCTCCTTATGCTGATGAAGAATCGAGTGGCGATCTGATTCCTAGCCTGGATCGCTCTCAAATCCAGTCGGGAGTCACAATCCCTCAATCGTGGTCTACCCCATTCGGGTTAGGAAATTCGGTCGCTGTTTTCCATCGAATAACATGCCAGCTTTTCCAATCTGGGCTAAGGAGCGGAACACGGCATACGCACGTTGGGGCGAGTTTTCTGAGTCAGGACTCAGGGACAACTCTTACCAGGTCAACTTCCCGAGTGGACATGCCATTCGGATTGGTCAATTCGGCTGTAAGATTCCAGCGGATTCGTTCTGTGGAATCTCAGTCGGATCATCTTCCGACCAGAGATCCGGCAAGAGAAGTGGGAGTTATAATCACTCCCATTGATGAGCCAATAAATCGGGATCGGTTGAGTCTCTCCTTCTTGGAATCCGAGTCGGAAGGGAGCGTCAACGGGTTCCCCGACTTTCGCGGCGTCTACATGCTGGACGGGCAAGCCTCCGGATCGGCTCAGCGCCCCATGGGGGAGGCAGGAGCCAAACAAAACCGCGGAGGCGGAGAAGACTTGCGCGACCAATTGCGCGGTCGTGCACGGGAAGTCCAGGAGGAACTGCTTCAAGTCCATATGGGAGATCACTCAGTCTTCCGTACGCCATAGCAGAATATCCTCGCATGTAAGACCCTCCTTGACAATGTTGGTCCTTTGCTTGGAGAGAACAACCCCGCAACGCCGATCACGGAACAAATCAAAGCCATGCTGACGGCAACGGCTGTCCAAGCCACTCGGGATCAGCAGGCCAACTCGGCCAGAAGCCAGACTACCACGAGTAGTACTCGGCGCAGTCGGCACACATGAAGTCGCGAGCAAGATGCCCGCCGGAGTACAAGTTGCGACATTCGCCTTGACATCGAAGCCCGGCGGAGGGAGCGAGACGAGGATCGGCGCCGTACTCCACCGCGTCGGAATCTCCCCCGCCAATCCCCTCCCCCCGGGGAAGGATTAATTGACGAGATTAAGGCATTCACACCTCGGCTCCGTCAGTTAAACTGGCCTGAGGGGTTCAACCCCAAGGAGATTATGAAATTTGATGGAGAGCGGGACCCCGAGGCTTGGTTGCAGATCTACTCTTTGGCAATCAAGGCCGCGAGTGGAGGATACGACGTGATGGCAAATTATTTGCCCGTTATGTTAACCCCTCCGGCTCAAAACTGGCTCGCGGGCCTTCCAGAGAACTCGATTGATTCCTAGGGAGAGCTCTGCGACCAATTCGTTGCCAACTTCCAGGGTACTTACGAGAAGCCTGAAACCCAGTGGGACCTTTATCAGATTCATCAGAAAAAAGATGAGTCGTTAAAGGATTTCATTCGGCGTTTCACCAAGAAGAAGAACACAATCCGGGAGATCTCAGAGGCGGTCGTCGTCGCAGCCTTCCAGAAAGGAGTTCGCGACCTCGATCTAATCAAGAAGATGTCTCGGAAGCCCCCTACTACCGTCAAGAAGATGTTCGCCTTGGTGGATCGATATGCTACCGCCTCGGATGCTCTCGCTGAGCGTCAAGAGGATCACCTAAGCAAACACGAAGGCAAGAAGGACAGGCCCGAGTCGTCCTCCAAGAAGGACAAAAAGCGTAAAGGTGAAGAACTGGTAGCGGTCGCGAATCAGGGTCGGCAGAGGCCGCCTCGGAGGCGCCGTGTCCTTTCCATCCAAACGAAAAGCATGCGGTCAAAAACTGCAACATCTTGAAGAAGTTCGCTAAGGAGCACAACAACGACGCTCCGAAAGACGCTAAGCAAGATGACAAGCATGACCCTCCTTAGGGTGACGCTTACCAAGAAACCGAGCGAGAGCTCAACTACATATTCGGGGGATCGGATGCATGAGTCCAAGCGTAAGCAAAAGCTTACCGATCAGAAAATCAATGCAGCTTTTCCGGTGACCCCGGAGTATCTCCGGTGGTCTGAGATTCCGATTAAATTCGATCGCTCAGATCACCCGGACCACGTCCCTTGCCCGGGAAGATATCCACTCATCCTGGATCACGTAGTGCAGTATGCTCGATCGCGCAAGGTCCTGGTCGACGGCCGGAGCGGATTAAACATCCTTTTCGCCAAGACCCTAGGCGAGATGCAGACCCCAAGGACGGCGCTCCAGAAGATAGACGCGCCGTTTCATGGCATAATCCCAGGAGCATCGTCAGTGCAGATCGGGAAAATCACTCTCCCGGTCACATTCGGCACTCGCGATAACTACCGAACAGAGAACCTTAGTTTTGAGGTAGCTGATTTCGAGACTGCGTATCACGCAATCTTAGGAAGGCCGGGCTTGGCCAAATTCATGGCCGTCCCACACTACGCTTATCTGGTTATGAAGATTCCAGGACCACGGGGCGTAATCACGATCCGTGGAGATGTCAAGTTTTCCCATCTCCTCGATAGGGAAAATTGCGACTTCGCCCAGTCAATTGAAGATGCTGCCGAGTTGGACAAGATCCGGCAGGCGGCCACCACTCTTCGCGACGAGGGCGACCTACCAAACAAGAAACCATCTAAATCAGGCATCAAGCCTGACAAAGATGTCAAGCATGCATCGCCTCACCCGTCCGATTCATCCAAAGCGACTCAGATCAGAACATGGCTCGGCTCGAAATAGGAGGAGGCGCTCTTCGACTTCTCTTCAAGTAAATTAGGACGTCCTCACATGACTTGGCGGCACGCCCGGGGGCTCGTCAACTAAAAGCGTGAAAACGGCACCCTCCTGGACAATTCATGGAATATCGAGTAATTGCGTTGGTTCTATACCTGACGACTATTGTAACACATGTTTACAATTAAATAAAGATAAGTTTTCGCTCACATTGTCTTTTACTCTTATGCAATCCAGTTTCTGACTTGCTACTTATTTGTGTTTCAATTAAGTAGTAAGTCAGGGCTACAACTAATTAGGTGCGCAACCGCGCACCTAATCGTTTATCTAGAATTTAACCTGACTTGCTCCCTAGTCGGATCCCAACTAGCCAGTAAGTCGGGAGGCTACACCTAATTAGGTGCGCAATCGCGTACCCCTTCTCTTAGTGAGGATAAATTGACTTGCTCCCTAGTCGGATCTCGACTAGCTAGTAAGTCAGGGGCTACACCTAATTAGGTGCAGTCTGCACCTAATCAACACATAATCGTTTTCTCTCTTTCAAGTCTACGACGAAACCCAGGGTAAATCGTTCCAAGTAACAAAGGAACGTAACCTAATCGGGCAGAAAGCGTGACTCAAGTGAAGCAAAGCCGATTAGTGTATGCCGTATTAAAAACAAAATCATTCACATGGATAATTTATGAGTTCCTACATTTTACACGAAATCTAGCTCTAAGTTATCTACAAGGCACTCGGCGGTCGGCTTCACCACCTCGAGCAGGGCCATCGCCTCCTTTTCGAACAGCGGTTATCGCCTGACGTCAAGCTCGACTCGAGGATAGTGCGACTTGACGATTCCCAGCACCTGGCTGGTACTCATCAAGCCAATTCCCTTGAGTCGCACCTTCAGTTGCTTGGGGGCTTCGGTCCACCTCTGGATTAGCTCGGCCCGAGAGCTCGGCTCGGCGTCGCCAGCATAGAGTTGCCGCCGAGTGGGCTCCACCGCCACCAAGAGCTCATCATATCGCGCCTGCGCGGTTTTGACGTTCTCCTGAAGAACGTCATATTGCGCTAGCGTCTTCCTCCTATGCTCTGTCAAGAACAGAGAACGCACGGTTGTATAACTGTGTGAACACCGGAGGTTCAGAGTCGGTCGGGTTAGGAGGCTTACCCTCTAACTCGGCGACGGCTTTCGCCTCCGACTTCTCCAGGGCTAGCCTCTGGTCCTAGGACTTAGCCACTCGCTCAAGGTCAAGCGACGGGCGTCATACGCACATGGTGCGGAGCATGATGTCATTCGGTCACACGCAAGGCGAGCGATCCTTACTCAGGTCAGGGTACTTACACCGGAGGGAACCTGCAAGGTCGAACTTTTTGTCCTGCAGCTCCTTGATCCGGGCCGCTGCTCTCGGCGCTCCTTGGCTGCCACGGTCCGGACCCCAATAACCTCCCCCTCCACGGATTTAATCCGCTCTATTTTGGGGGAGGAAGTAATTAAGGAACTTGGTTTTCCTTTCAGAAAAACCACCAAGTTCCTGCAAAAAGGGAGAATATTCACCATCCCACCTCGAGCCAAAGGAGATATATTCTATAGATCAAAAGGCTTACCTGGCCATTCTGCTGCATTCAGCGGCATGCTCAAAGAAGGCCCTCCTCATCTCCTCCTCGGCCTCGTCGTCAATGAGGGCCCAGTTCCCGGCCTCATCCATTCAGCCCGCCGAGAGATTGGGCTCGGCCTCCTCTGGAGGAGGTGAGGGCTGGTGAAGGATCTCCTCCACCATCGGCTCAGCCCTCTCGCCGCCTCTCGTGGTGGGTTCGGCTTGAGGTGCGGCGATGGCGCCTCCCCGACCTCGGCCCGACGCGCTCCGCGGCCTCCGGTGGGGTCACCACATCGGATGTCGGAGGAGGTGCCGCCTGACTCGGCTTGGCAGGCCTCGAAGCTGGCCCGGTCGGGCGATTCGACGGAATCTCTATCGACGGTTTCCTGAAACAGGGAAATGGGTCGGTTAGAGAAAACATAAAGAAGACTACCAGGCGGTGGCAGGGCCATGCTTATCGATTGGAGGTCTTAATTTTAATACCGGTGCCCTTCCGAGGGGAAGTCCCGCTCGAGGAGGCATCGGGCGGGCCACTCGGCCTAGCCTGAGGGGTTGGATTTTGTCCCCCCTTTGGTGGCGCACCGCCACTCGCCCTTGGGGGATTAGTCCCCTGACTACGCCCGGAAGCCAGCATCGGCTGACTTGTTCCCTCTTTGGGAGCCTCGCCGACCTTCGGCCCCAAGCTTCACGGGCCGCGCCCTCCGGATGGCGGGACGTTTTCCTCCACGGAAGAAGCCGGGCCCTTGCCTTTCTTCGCGGCCGGGGTTTCTTCGGGCTCTTCACCTGGGCGCTTCTCGCCCTTGTTGGTGGAAGCCTCGGGAGTTGGGGCAACGGACACGAAAGCACGGCGGTCCTACATAGGAGCACGGCATCCCCGAGCTAGCGTTAAAACAGAGCTGCTCGGTACACAAAACAAGCGGAAAGAATACTCAATTCTTACCTCTGGAGGTGGATTGTTGAGGGAAAAGCTCCTGGGACTCCCTTGGTTAGAAAAGATAGTCCCTGGAGCAAAGAACTCGGAGAGTCGATCGACGGCGTCCGAGTTGGAGATTGGGACATCCGTTTCTCGTGTCGAGTCGGATGGCCCGGTGTACTCGAACTCAAGCCGGATCCTCTCCTTGAGTGGCTGGATACGGCGCTTTGTGAAGGAGACGGCTATCGCAACGCCGGTCAGCCCCTCCTCTTTGAGGCGTAGGAACAGGCCGAGTAACTCGGTGACCTGATCCATTTCAGAGGAAAGGGGGGAGAATTCCAAGAGGAGGAAGCTCGGGGCTTTCTCCTGTCAAAACAAGGAAGACTGGGGGGAGGATTGGAGCAGTAGAACAATTCCTGGTTCCACCCCTTCAAAGAGGTCTGAAGTGGCAAGGCAAAATACTCCTTCTTGAAGCCGCTCCGGAGTTGGAATTTGGCCCCACCAACAGTCTTGGGGGCATTGTCGGTGGGATAGGCTTTCAAGAAGAAGAGATGGCAAAAAAGGGCGAAGTGGGGAGCGATCCCCAGAAAAGCCTCGTAGAGATGAACAAAAATAGAAAGCTGAAGGAAGGAATTGGGATTCAGATGAAAGAGTTCAATTCCATAATGGTTGAGCAAACCTCGAAGAAAGGAGGAAGCGGGGAGTCCGAACCCACGGGAGAAGAAGGATTCGAAGACGACGATCTCCTCTTGGTGAGGAGTGGGGGAGGACTCACGCGCCAGTCGATGAGCTCTGGCGTTGGGAGAACGCCGGCGTCAACCAGGGCCCGCAACCGCTCATCGGTGGTGTTGGAGGTTGCCTAGTCCCCCGCCATTGGAATGTGGTGGATCTGGAGTTCGGCGGCGGCGGTGGCGCTAGGGTTGCTTGGTGGCGGCGAAAGCGCAAAAACCCTAGTAGAAGTGTTTCGAGGAGACGAACGATTTGGGCGCACAGTGTGATTGTACCGGTTCAAATTCCCCGGCGTGCTTCACTTAAAGGAAAGCGGGCGACGTTTCGTTTCCGCGCAAGGCGGGAAAAATGAAGCCCTAGAAACATCATTTCAGGACTTGGGCCCGGACTTAAGTTCCTGAGAACATGCCCCACGAGGGCCGTAAGCTGTACACGACTTAACTCGGGTACAGGTGTCACTCGAGTCGACTTAGTCGGGAAGATAGCGTGCCCCCTGTTGGGCCCTATGCCAGTCTTCGGTCTGAGGATTGGACGCTCCCCAAAATTATAACTTAGCTTTTGATGTGCTCCCTAGGGACAATAGTTGGTTTGGCTTTTAGCTGGATCGAACATCAAAAGTTCTTTTTTTTTACCCGGTGGTACATCTCCGGATTGTTTGTCATCAAGACAAGCACCACTTGGGTAAATTTTTTGACTCAGCTCTTGGCGTACCTCCTGGGGTCAACGGCTGGTCTGATTTGCTAATCAAATTAGGGGTCAAAGAGTTGCCTCTTTAGTTGGGTCTCAGTGGCACATCTCTGGATCGTTTATCGCCAAGACAAACACCACTTGGAGGACCTCAACTTGGAGACGGGCGTATTCTTCTAGGAATCACTAGCTTGACTCCGCACTAGTCGGGTCAGGACGCCTGAATACCCTACGCAAGTTGTGACATGTCCCACGCTGGACCGAATGTCGAGCTCAGCAAGTCAGGCTTGAATGTCATAATTTGTAACAGGGAGGGTAACGCTGGGTGGCACTGCTCACTCGGCAACATCCACTTTTCTGGTATGCCTCTCCGTGGAGCCAATAGCGACAAGATATCGATCGGCCGGGTACAGACATCTTTTGAGACTTGAGATTTTTCTCGAGTCCTTTACAACTGTGTTGTTTGATCAGCAGGTTACTCGGCAAGCGGAACTTCGTCAGCCATATAAAGAGTGACGTCACTCGGGTTGCATCTGAAGGGCTGCGAGCTGAACTCCGAATCAAGACAACCCAGTCCCGAAGCACTCGGGGGCTACTGTGGATAACATGGGCCCCGGGTATCCGGAGATATGCTACTGGACGCACCGCCTCCTTGGACCGACTCAATTGGACCTTCCAAAAGATGGGCTTGGGGGCTGACGCGGCCTGACATGTTCTACAAGGAAACGAACTCGTCTCCTACTCGAATACATAGATATAGGCATAGCCAAATCGGTTATATCAGTATTTTCCATATACGGATTAGGGATTCTATCTGTAACCTGGCCCCTTGCACTATATAAAGGGGGTCCGGGGCCCCTAGTTCGGCATGACATCCAACACCCAACAATCGTTATCAGCATCCTTGAGATCCACCATAATACAATCCACGAGCACAGGAGTAGGGTATTACCTCACCCCGAGGGCCCGAACCTGTATAAATTCGGCACCCTGTGCTACCATCGTAGTTGTGATCTTTCGCATAGCACTATAAAATATATTGCCGACACAAATCGTCGACACCGAGCTCCGGCGACCTCCTTCCGTGTAGATCCGCCGACCCCGAGCCCCACCGTCATCGGATCTGGCCTCCCCGAGTTGCGCCGCCACTAGATCCGGTCGGCTCGAGCTCCATCGCCGCTGAATCCATCCTTCCCAAGAACTGTTGTCTTCGGATCTGGCCTTCCCAAGTCATGCCGCCACCGGATTTGTCCTCCCAGAGTGCCACACCACCAGATCCGTCATCCCTGAGATGCACCACCGCTGGATCCCGTTTCCCTGAGCTCTGCCACTACCGGAATCGCTGCCCACCCGCCCGCATCCCATGGCACACTATGCGGGCCTGGCTTGGGGAAACGGCCATGCCACAAAAGTGTTTTTGTATGCCCTGGGCTAGCTCCGGCCGATGCACAGGCAACCAAACACCGGGTGCATTGCTCGTGCAAGCCTGGTCACACCAGAGTGAGACAACCAAACCGTCCCTATATGTGTCGGTTCTAACTGAACCAGGACAGTATACAAGTAAATAGGATCTGTTTTGGTGCAGTGAATATTTCAGCTTAAACCTCAAATTTTTTAAAAATACTTATACATCAAAGTAATGCTTGTGTATTCATACAACTCCTACTACACAAGTCTATTGAATTTTTACAAACTGTGTTCTAATAATAACAGGTCTAGTAATATAGTAAATGAAAGAACACGAGTTTAAATGAAAAAAAAGGAATAAGATGAGTGATTTTTTACTAGGGTTAATTCATAAATTCGACGATCTCCATGCTCATTGGAGTCTCGCAAGGGTCTAAAGCTAGCTCCTACTAAAATAATAACTTTGTTTTTCTTTAGTTTCTTCCATTTTCTTTCCAAGATCAATGTTCTAGTTAGCTTTGTTCTTCTTTGGCGAGTACTCTTGTTCGGATTTTCTTTGCTCATGCGTTTTATCGGACGGACTCACAAGATATCGACGTTGTTTTTTTTAAAAGGAAACCATGAAACTGCTTATCATGACGTTGGGTTTCGCATTCTCAAGACAAATTAAGGAGATGCGAGAGTACATATCGTACCAACTCAGGCCTGTTTGGCGTCATGATTTTTTATAATTTTAAGACAAAACTTTGACCGTTGAAAATACTATGGTTTAAAAAACTTAGACATGTTTGGATACAAAAATTTGACATAGTTTCGTAACTCTATTTTGGTTGAAATCATGTTTTTTTAGAGTTTTTGTAACTCGACTCTACATCTATTTTTTCTAACTTTAACGGTTGGTAAGTGTTGTAGTCATACTTCCCTATTATATTTGGTTAAAGTTTACTTTTAAAAAAACTATGCAAATAAACAGCTTGTAATTAAAAAAAACTAAAATCAAGATAGTGTTAGTTGAAATCATAATTTTATATGCATATTGTAAAACTCCATATATATTAAAATAGAGTTTTCTCCACGCCGAACAGCGTTTTACTCCAGAGATACGAGATCGAACAGAATCATTTAGAAAAATGAACTATTTAATGATCGGCCGCCGTGCGATGCTTTCTCGTTAATCGATCTGAACTATTAATTTGATATGTACAATGTTATAGATAGCGCTGTCTATAGCAAATTGCCATATCACCTATAGACAACCTTAAATATAACTATACAATGGTACAGACAATTACTTTATTTATAGATAACTTATCTCTACACATAATCACCTTGGTTCCCGTGCAACAGTTGACTACGAATGTATAGACAGCTTTTTTCTCTTTCATCTACGTCAGCAAATAAGTGACATGACAACTTTTATAGACAGCTAACATGGAGCACTGTACATACTCTTAGTTAAATCGGTCTCGCCAGGCAGTAGCCAGTAGTGCTCCCAAAATTAATGAACCGTGCATGCAAATTGCAATGCGCGGACAGCAGCAGGTAGTAAAAAAGTTGGCACGTGCCCGGGTCCGATTCTCACGTGCGTATACTTAATTACGTACGTGTATATGCGGTGCAACTTGCAAATTAAATTTATATTGGCCGATGATTGAGCCAATTGAAGTTATGTGCCTCGTCAAGTTTCATACCGATTTGGAGGCATTTTTCGCATTTAGATTATTGACAATGATATACAGCTGCAGCTTGCCAACCAGGTGTTGTATAATATGCGATATAAGCAATATGGTAAACAATGTAATTTCAGATATAAACAGCAGAGAAATTAAATTATTGCCATGAAACAGTGTATTAAACAGCAGTTTATTAAGCACAGTTACTGCAAGAATAAAACTCATGTGTATAAGAACTAGCAACATGGCAATCTGCATCTTAATATGGATCAAAAACAGCAACTTAGCTCAGTTTATGATTTTAGGTTGCTCTCAGAACAAATGTATATCGGGTTGCTGTAAAACAACCTTCCAATAACATACAAACAATAGAATCACAGGCTAATATGATCAATGACTGAATCCGAAAATAAACTGATCACTGTACAACTATAAACTGCATTAGATATAGAATATAACTTGCTGTTGATATCCACAAGGAACGGAAGTTAATTCAGTATGTAACACATGAAAAGTTCAACAATTCTGACCAGCAGCAGGGCAAAGAATGTTCTGAAATACTGAATTTATCAACTCAACAGCAAGTATACTTCAAGTATCAATAATCTAGAGCAATTTCACATGGACAGCAATAAGCACCAATTAAGTTTTAACTCTTTATCAGATCACCAGTCAATCAACCACATATGCCTCATCTAGTTCATCATCATCGAGCAATAAAGTATGCAACACCCACAGCTTGGCGCACAGCCCCCAAATCAAGGCAAAAACCGGCTCCTTTGTCAAAGACAAGGCCCCCTTGAGCTTTCCTTGACTGGCCCTATGCGTCAACACAAGAAGGAGATGGGAAAACACTTACAGAGCACCGGATTCAAACCGGAGCGAAGGTAGGCTAGGCACGACGATGTCGCTGTCCCAGAAAACGGTATCGCCGCTGCACAGATGCAACCAACGGCGACCAGTTTCGGAGATACAAAGCCGTCACCTTCCTCGCAAAGCTAGCCACGAAGAAGACCCGAGGTGAAGAGGAACACAGCGACAGGATCACGAAGACCAGCCCTTTGGCCAAAGGGACCAATGCCAATGCAAAACACCACCACCACCGAAGAACCCGCTCCTATGACCCGACCAAACCTCGGACCAGCAGCAGCCGCCGGCCAAGATTAGACCAGGAGTAGATCGAAGCAGGAGCAGATCAGAGCAAAGAGTAGATCGAAGCAAAGAGCAGCAGCCCACGTGAGTGTTTCTATGAAGAAGAGGACTGACCGAGCTCCAAATAGAGGGGATCCTAGCAGCGCGTGGCGGCACCGGTCTTCCGAGAGACCCGGCCAATTCCGACTTCCGCGCGCACGCGCCCACGCCGCGAGGCTCGCGGCCGCCGCCGCCATCGTGCAAGAACCGCGGCTCTAGGAGCTAGCCGCACGAACTGCTAGGGCAACAACATGCTGTCCCTTATCCTCTCCACTAATGGGCCTTGGCCCATGGGCAAAAGCCCAACAATCTCCACCCTTTTGCCTCATGATGGACAAAGGTTATGAATCCGTGTAATCTTGTTTAATATACTGTTATTCAACATAGGTACCATAAAGGTTTGAACCAATGTTTAGTTAAAAGAAATCCAGCTCTTCACAGGCGATGGAGGACTACGCCTTGATCCAGAGCCTTGATGTGAGGGCATTCATTTAAATAACACATAATACTAGGCTGCAGAACTGCACCTCTAGCAGGGCAGGACATTACGGTCTTATCCTTGTATCTTTTCATGAGCTCATTAGAGAGCATATCCCTAAACTCTCACAGACCGCGACCCTACGGTCAGCTCACATAGGTGAGTTCTTTTTGGAAATTCTGTAGGACAATTTCCTTGCCACAAGGCACTAAACTCACTAAGAGGGTTGACCTCAACTTTCCTTACAGGATAATTACAGCAGCTAATGGGACTCTTGTGAGGTGTGCTTGACAGAACCACACAACTTCGTTGTCTCAGAGCCTATTTTGTGGGATCTCCGCTCATTCAAGATGGGTTACCACTGTTGGTTACCTCTAGCAGGGTATAAGCCCCATTCCTCTAGACGCTGCTTTGATAGTTGTCCTAGATAGACCCTTAGTAAAAGGATCGGCTAGGTTACTACCAGACTGAGTGTATTCTACAACAATAACACCCGTCTCTCTCGCATGCCAAGTAGACTTAAGTCTTCTCTTGATATGCCTCGAGGACTTCATATTGTCTTTTCTACTCTTAACCTTGACTATGACGAAACGGTTATCGCAAAGATACTAAGATCGCTGATCGCTTCTCCACTGGCGCAGTCGAAGGAGCTCCTTAAGCCATTCGCTTTCATCGCCGCTGAATTTAGAGCTACTAATTCAGCCTCCATCGTAGAGCGTGTGATGATGGTCTGTTTTGCAAACTTCCATGACACCACCCCTCCAGCTAAAGTGAATACATATCCACTAGTAGCATTCATTTCATCCGAGTCACTGATCCAGTTAGAATCACTGAATCCTTCTAAGACAGCCGGATGACCAGAGTAATGGATACCTAGTCTCATAGTACCTTTAAGATACTTGAGAACTCTATGTAATGCTGCCCAATGATCATCTCCTGGATTGGCCGTGCAACGGCTCAATATGCATACTGCATATGGGATGTCGGGCCTCATAGCGCTACAAAGGTACATCAAGGATCCAATTACTTGTGAATACAGGAGTTAATTAACTCCTTCACTAGTGTGCTTGCAAAGCCTCATGGTAGGATCATAGGGTGTGGAAACAGGTTTAGAATCCATATGCCCGAAGCGGGTTAGGATCTTTTCTACAGAATGGGTCTGTGAAAGCGTGATCCCATTCTCACCCTTAACAAGCTTGATGTTTAGGGTAACATCTGCTTCTCCTAGATCCTTCATGTCAAAGTTAGAGGAGAGAAAATCTTTTGCTTCCTTGATGACATCCAAGTCAGTCCCAAGCAGTAATATGTCATCTACGTACATACATAGAATGACACCTTTGCCCCCCTAAATCGATAATATACTATGTCTGCTTCGTTTACACAAAACCTAACAGATGTCAATGTACTATCAAATTTCTCATACCATTGCTTGGTGGCTTGCTTAAGACCATACAAGGATTTAATCAGGCGAGAAACCTTATTCTCCTGGCCTTTAATCACAAATCCATCAGGTTGCTCCATATATCTCCTCATCCAGCTCTCTATTAAGGAAAGCAGTCTTTATGTCCATTTGATGGACATGGAGTTTTAATGAAGCGGCAAGAGCAAGAAGCACTCGATAGTGGGTAATCTCGCCACAGGAGAATAGGTATCAAAATAATCCTCACCCTCCTTTTGAGTGAAACCCTTAGCTACTAAGCGGGCCTTGTACTTTTCTATAGTACCAACAATGTTACAAGTACAAATAGTTATATTCAAAATTAATAAAAAATATTACAACATTGTTCAAACCATACAAAGTCTGACAAGAAAGAGTCACGGGATCAATCTAGATCGATCTCAATGTCAACTGATGAGTCGAAAGAGGAAGACTCACAGTCAGCAAGAGACCCCGTAGTCACCGACACATACAGACCAGTCACCGACACCCCGACGCCATGCTTCGACACCTGCACCTCCAACTGTTCACCATGCGCTGACCCTTCTTTTTTAGGTTTTCCCCTTTTTAAAATTTTAATCCTACCTCCGTCGGACTCTTTTTTGTTTTTTTGCTTTGTTTTGTCTTTGTCAGCGGCGTGTGGGTCTTGCAGAAAACAAGTGCAGTTCGTGACATATTTCATCGGGTAATCGAAAATACAACACATCTGCGCGGACCCCATTGATGTGACAACTGCGCCAAATAATTTAGTAAGTTTGGTTGTTGCCCACGCGCTACAAAGTAAAGTGTCCTCCACCACTAATTCAAATCTCGGAAAACTATAGCACACACAAATACAACTCGGCATGACTACAGGCGGTGGGGATTAGAATTATCTCACCGACAGCTACGCGTCAAGGTGCCGACGATAAAGGGGCGTCGCGGAGGGTGTCCAGTGTCCTTCGTGTAACAAGTAATATCACCATTTAGTTCCACATAACGAACAATATTCATCACTTGCACTATACTACATATATATCATCACTTCCAAAATTTATCACTTGCACTATACTACACTATACTAGCAAAATTAATTACTTGCACTATACTACACATATATCATAAATAAACAAGATATCACTTGCATATTATAGTGGCAATGCAGCAATAAGCCTTCCAACTCCAATCATATGTGGTCAAGGTTTTTTACTTTTGATACAAGACTAATTGCAAAAGAGAAATTTTGATACTACATATATATCAAAATTCTTACCCAACTCTAGTCACTGTCAAGACTAATGGCAAAAGGAAAATTTTATCCAACTACTTTTGTGCCAGCCATAGAAATTAATAAAAATGTTACCTTCAATTTGCAGCCAGTCTTGGAAGAATCGTGGCCAAGACAGAAGGAGGAGACGACAACATGGGGAGGGGCAAGAAGAAGACGGCAAGGCTGGGGACGACAAGGGAGATGGAGGCGTGGGGAGAGAGGCAGCAGAAAGAGGGATGCGCCAGGGAGAGGGGAGGGCGGGCGTGGCGGGAGAGGAGGCGGCGGGTGAGGGAGAGGCATGGGGAGAGGAGGCGGGGAGGAGGCGGGGGGGAAGAGGGAGGCGGCGGCGGGAGTGGGAGGCGGCACGGAGGGGACTGGGGCCGATGTAGGAGGACTGGGGCGTGTGGGGACCGGCCGAGTTAATTAACTAGGTAAATTTGGCATCAGTGCCGGGTGCATTTCCAAACCGGTACTAAAAGTGATTGTCAGTGCCGGTTTTAAACAAACCGGCACTGATAAGCCAGTTATCAGTGCCGGTTAATAAAAATTCTGCACTGATAACTGACACATCAGTGACGGTTTATTAAAAACCGGCACTAATATGTTTTTTCACCTGATATTATGAATTTTATGGATATGCTATTTTTTATTTCTTAAATTTAGTTTTAGGCATGAGAATAATATATACATGTTTTGATAAATTTTAATCATTATTCTTGTTGTGATAAAAATATCTTATGTCATTTTTTCCTGTTTTGTATTTCTTTATAAATAATCCAATAAATAGTATATGAATAATTTAAATTACTAAATGACTTTGGTAAAATCTGTTAAAATTTATAAGAATGTTATAAACGGTCTTTAACCTAGGAAACTCCTTTTCTATCTATTTCCAGACCAAGCCACTCAAATCCTATAAGGACTTCGATTGCCAAGTTATCCCAAATCCTTCACCATACAAACCTGCCAACTCAGCTGTCATCCCAAACAAACCATCACCAAAATCCATCACTACCTATTTATACGGCAAACTTATGTCAGTTACATCCCAAAAATTCCCAAACCAATCTGTTCCTATCATCGCTGACATCAACACCCTGTTAACTCAAGTGTCGATTCAACAAGTCGCCATGGATGGATCCAACAGGATAGAAGAACAGAGAGAAAAAAAAGCGAGAGGAGAGACAGAAGAGCAAGATGGGGGACTCTGTTCCTTTTCTTTTTCCGTTTCTTCTCGAATACACTACAGTGTTTAGTATTTGTAGCAGATCGGCATTCCGACACTGCCATCAGCCCAGCACTTTGGCCCACAGCCCACACACACACCTCAGGTCTTTATAGGCCCACTTGGCCACACACTGCCATGCAGGGCACTACTCACGCATTACACGAATTTTTTATATTATTTTTAATTCAAAATTTTTAAAATACCTGTCCGGTCCATGATTTTTCAATTTTGGACGCCCGTCGCCCCTGGGCCGGGCGATCGCCCTTGCCACGGGCGATGGGTACTGTCAGTGGCTCTCTTGATGGACGCTGCAGGTAACGCCTGTAGTTGGCTAGGTCGTGCTCTCGTCGCCCTACCATAAGCGATCGCCTACCAGGCGACCGAGCCGAGCCACACTATATTTTACATACGTATTATAAATATGTTATATATTATATATATAATAGTTATAACATATAAAATATATAAAAGTATATATATTATCAATATATATATTATAACATATAACTATTATATATGATATGTTATATATAATAGTTATAACATATGTAATATATATAAAAGTATATATATTATAACATATATATATTATATATAATATGTTATATATAATAATTATGTACATATAGAACGTATGTATAATATATATTATATATAGGTAAAATTTAATTTATGTGGTCCGAAATTAGGGTTTAGAAAGGGAGAAAATTTTGTTATTTTCTATGAAAAGAGCTGACAGTTTTAATTTTATCTTTTGTATTATTAGATTTCAAAAAAATAAATGTTCCTCTTGTCACAAAGCATTCCTCGCATGCTAGCAGTTATAGCATTTAAAACAGAGTGCTCTAAGGAAATTTTTATTGTCAAGATTAGCATTACAAAGAAGTTCCTACTGAGTACAACGGGATATTTCCCCTTGGTGGTAGCATCAGGTCGGCCACCTTCACCCGGCAAGGAAGTACCGGCCTACAGTGCCTGAAGGCATTTATACAAGTTCCCAGCGCGAAAAATGCACGCTGCAGCACCCACTTACCCTCATGGACACTACTAGCTGGATACTCTTTCATGTCTATGTACGTTCCAGGGTTCCTGAATGCTATTGCCCTTAGCATGTGAACCACGTTCTCGTACGATGCCTCGTACGTCCCGAACCTAACCTCCAACACCTTCCTCTTTGCCCTCCAAGCCTTCCTATAGTCCATGGTGTACTGATATCTCTCCTCCACGGCTCGAATGATATCTGTAGCTGGCATTTGAGGATTACCCACAATCTTTCCATACAGAACATTAGCCACCCAAGTTGACGAAAGGTTGCGATGCACTTGCTCAGCTTCCTCCAGTATACACTCGTGTTGCACCACTATGGAGCACTCCCAGTAGTCCTTCCACTTCCTCTCAGACGCATGCACCGCCAGGTAGTTGTCCTTCACGCATTTCACGTCAGACTTCTTCTTCTTTGGACTTCACCACCTTGAACCGACGGCTTATAGACATTGCCCAAGATTTCACCGCATTCAGCAATGATTCCTTATCCTTGTATATGGCTCCTGCGTGACCTCGTTAAGATGGTACTCTCATGCGCCATAGCTCCCTTCATTCACCGTTAATCGCCGGTTGTAATTGCTCCATGTGCTCGGTAGGGACATCAGGGACATTAACCTCCTCGTCGGACTGGTCATCATCCGGCAACTCTTCATCCTCTTGGTCCTCCGCCTCCATCATATTCACTATGATCTCCACCTCTTCACCTTCGTCTGCCATCCCCCTCGCCTCTACGCCTGCACCCCCTCCTCCTGCGTCTCGTCCGCATCGCCAACATGGTCATCGCCACCCTCTCCACTACAAACTCCCATGCTTGTGCCATGTCCCTCCATTGTGTCCACCTCCTCATCTTGCAGTTCGGGCATGGCTGGGTTTACTATCTGGTAGCATTGAACCAGTAGCATAAGGGGCCAACCACGCTGCAGTGCATTTTCTACGTACCTTCTCCAATTGTGTGTTCCTTTTATAGGAAACAACTCTCCAAAAAAACCTTTATGGGCACAACTCACCACGGCTTTGACACGTAGCCGACATGTCTGTGCATCCAGGCCAAACAACCGAAACAACCATTCTATTAGCCACCGGTATGTCCTCTCGCTCGGCCTAGATATACCACGCATGACAAAGGCAAATGCCGATAGATCCACTCCATTTGGCCCTTCTACTATCTCTCCATCTCCGTAAAATATTTGGAAATATAATTTTCTGACATTTTGCCTATAACATATGACCAACGGTACTATTAATTAGTGTGTATTTCAATATCAAAAGTAATACTATGTAATATTTACCATAACAAAAACGCAAGCATTAACATGAAATTTATATTATACATCGTGTCTCTATCCTAATATGTCTTCAATTAACATATAAATTGCATCTATTTATGTCTAACTTAACTACATTGTTTTAAATTACCCTATTGTCACAATTTTTCTATTTTTAAATCATCAAATTAAATTACACATATTTATGTCAACTATACGATTAAATAACAAAATTATATATCTATTTAATGTGTGACCATCCTAACATGCCTTCAATTAAATTTTACAATTACACGTATTTATATGAACTATCCGTGTCAATAACAAAATTATATATCTATTTAACGTGTGACTATCCTACCATGTTTTCAATAACAATTATAATTATACATATTTATATCAACTATCTCCATCAATAATAAAATTACATATATCTTGAACGTGTGATTATCCTACCATGTTTTTAATCATAAGTTTAAATAACATATATATATACAAACTATGCGAATCAATAACAGAATTATATATATATTTCATGCGTGACTATCCTATCATGTTTTCAATCAAAAATTTTAATTACATGTCTTTATATCAACTATCTCTATCAATAATAAAATTATATATATATTTAACGTGTGACTATCCTACCATGTTTTTAATCATAAATTTAAATTACATAATTACACTACTAAATTACTTAAGAAATTAACTTACCAAAATTCGATACAGCGTGATCCAATTTTTTTCAGTTTTTTCTCTCTTTTTTTCCCTTTTTTCTCTCTTCTTTCCCCTCTTTTTTCTCCTCTTCTCTTCTCTTTTCCTCTCTTCTTTTCTTTCCTCTCTTCTCTTGTTTTCTCTCTTCTCTTCTGCTCTTTGCCTCAACCCCTGCTGAGAGAGAGCCAGCCATACACAATGCTTATATATAGGAGGCCGGTCGCCCATGGGCAGCGATCGCCCATGTACGGGCGATCGGCCAACTGATCGCCAACCATGGCAATGACGGCAAACGGTTGGCCATGACTCTGAACGCCGTGTAGGCGCGCTTGATGCTTTCGTCGCCCATGGCAGGGGCGATCGCCCGGCCCATGGGCGACGGGAGCCCAAAAATGAAAAATCATGGGCCGGGCAGGTATTTTAAAAATTTTGAATTAAAAATAATATTAAAAAATTCCGGATTACACCATCCCTCCCTAGAAAAGCAGCTTGTCCCCAATCTGGAGCATCTGGGTACCTTGCGCGTAGAACTTGGTAGTCCTCCCACGTCGACATTGATGCTAGTAACATATACCAGTGTACCAGTGTTAGCTTCATGCTGTCCAGAGAAAATACCCATTTTTACTCAAAGCATCCCCACCCTTATCCATTTGAAAATATTTTTGAATTCCTAAAAAATCGTACAACCCATCACCTATTCATCCCGAGTCCTTTTATGCATTTTCATCATTTTATGCATAATTCCTCTCCAATTTTTATTTGAATATTTATTGAAATTTCTTTTCTCTTTTTTCGTATTTGCGACGTATAGATAACGGGCTGATCGCCTCCGGATCCTTTGAACAAGAATATTCGAGAGACACTTTTGAGCTCGATCCGACTACCGAAGAAGGTTTTCCTATCTTTGAAGCATACTGAATTCCTAAATTTCTTTATTTACTTATTTATCGCATTAATTTCTAGTTATTTATTTGTGAAGTATCTTTATTTGAATTATTGTATTTGCCATTTTATGTAGAATAGTTAATCCAAACTCCACAACTAAAAGCCCACCTTAAATTGGATAAACTTGACAATACCCTAATATAAAATAAATAAAATAAAGGAAAAATACCAATAAAATAAGAAAAACTAGATAAATGGATATTTCGACAGGTATGATAAATATTATCTTGTCATATAAAAAGACATTGTGATATAGAGGAGACCAGAAAAATTGAAAAGTATAGGCATGAATTACCAGAATGGTAATTGCATAGGTAAGGTATTGCCTTAGTGTTTTCGAAATACTAAGCATTTGGGATGCTGGCCGAGTAGTCATCGGTAATGATTGTGCAGAGGCCAGGCATTTGCGAGGTTCTGAGATATTGGGCCAAGTGATTCACATGTTACCTGCTGTGTCTGTGCAGAGGCCAATTAATATCATCAGGGTTTTTTCTCAATGTTTATGCCTTGTGCAAAACATTGCAAAACTTGGACTATTCTAAATAGAAATGACATAAATACCGTCCATCCGTATTATCTGCCATTTTAGAGTAAAGCTAGGCAGGTTCTGCAGAGCTGATAACAACATCATTAATGGACTCTACTTTGGGTATATGAAGTTATGTCAAACTAGGTGATGCCTATTGTATTCAAATAAAACCATGAGTTTTAAGAAAATGTAGTGATTATCAGATGAGTTAAGGATGGAGTAAGGAGATAGAATTTTACAAACTCATTTAAATGTTTTAGAAAACAATTTTAAAATGATGATACTAAGTCTTAAAATATTGCATACCATACCATGTTAAATTATAATCTTATCCTTCTTTGAAACAATTTGCATATAGTTAATATTTTATTTCCTATGAAAACCTGCAAGTACTGTTGACGTACTTACCCGCTGTGTGGGACTGTTCATGTTAAATGAACAGATCCCTATTTCGCTGTAGATTTTGACCTTGACTTTTTAACAGAGGATATGAAACTCTTCGGCATAGAATACTAGATATTTCCTAACTCACAAAATATAAAGTGGTCTGTATAATACCACAGTTTTGGTAGTGTAAATATACATTGATCATAATTAAATAACATGGCAAAGTTGATATACTGATTCTGGATCAATATTTATAATATTAGAGGAGAACAATTTTCAGTAGTATGTATTGTAAAATGGTCCCCCACAGATAGATCATTTCGAGAAACGCTTCTATAATATAATAATATTGTTGTGAAAAACTGTAATAATTAGTGGCCATGGCTGTAAATTGGTTACAAAACAAGAAGCATTTTTGACATGCACCCGGTATATATGTTGCTATCTTGACACGAGTGTTTTGTGATTCTTTGTTACTCATTACTCATATACATGCATACTGTCACACGGAATCATATTTCAAAGCATTTGCACGTGCAAAAGTCTCCTCGAACATAAATATAGTATATCATGTATATATATAGTATGTAGTAGAAAAATAAGTCTCGATCGAACATAAATATAGTATATCATGTCTCACTCGAGTAGGATAGCTAGCTAGGGGGCTAGCTATTAAATATTTGCAAACGCTAGCTCTTTATGTCATATTCGTACGTATGAACACAATTGGACGGAAAATATTCGTACGAATCAAGAAACAAGAGAGAAAGAGACCTTTTATTATAATTCGCGAGAAGCTATAGCTTAATTTGTTCATATTTTGGGTTCGTCCGTTCGTGGGCATAAATATTCTATTTTTTTTAGACAGATGCTACCAAATGGAGCAGTGTCCATAGCGTCCCAAAGAGCATCTTCAGCAGAACCTTTAAAACAGAATCTTCTCTATATTTCTTGTCCTCCAACAAAGCCTCTATCTCAGTCTTTAAATTTAGAATTTCTTTCTCTTAGTTTCTAAATTTGAAGGCTGTCTATATCAACCTCCATAGTTTCTTTGGATAGAGATTCTATTGGAAAAGATAAAAATATAGAGTATGAATAGTGATTTAGATGAGGTATATAAAGGCCGATTTTAAAGGATCCGCTCAAGATGCTCTGACGGAATAGCTAAACGGCAAAGGCAAGCTGGCTGTGCGCGCGCGGAACGTGTTGGCTTGGAGCGTATGGACGTGGGACCTGCCGCTCTGGCTTCTCGCGTTTGGATGTTGGACCCGCTGGCTCTTCGTTCGCTGCACACGCTCTTCACGCGCTGGACATGCTAGTTGGCAAGTTGCAAGTTTTGTAGTTGTTTAGTAGTTGTCTTTTTTATTACATGACTTCACGATTTTATATCTATTTCACACGAACTCCATTCAACACAAAACAAAATTTATATTTGATCTAAAATCAAGATCATTCTATGAGTTTTAATAAATGTATGAATTTACTTTATTTACCATTATTTTTATGAGCTTTTTTTGTGTTTGAGTGCACTAGAACTGAAAGAATCGACGATATTTAATTAACAATAACACCTAATACGTGACGATACTCAATGCTCAATGATGCATATGATACTTGTTGACAAAACCTAATGTCTATGATAATACTCAATGATGCCCGATTCTCAAGGATATTTGATACTCGATTACACCAATGCTAGATGACACATGATACTCGACAAGTATACTCAGTTCTAATACCCAACTATACTTATGATACAAGCTCATAATACTTGATAATTAATTATAACCCTGATACTCAACGATACCCGTCCTGATACTCTATTATGATACACAATATTTTGATGATACTCAATCCAATACTCCACAATACTTGACCCTGTACTCAAGATACCAGACCTGATACTCAACGAACTCGACCAGATACTCGACGATACCTATGATACCTGCTTACGATACCCGCTATGTGATGATACCAAACTCAATACTCATCGAGATACTTGCCGATACCCGAACTGATACTCGATAATACCTACGATATATGCCTGCTCATGATTCATGATACTTGATGATACCCCGACATGATACTCCATGATACTTGACCCAATATCCAATAGTAATTATGATATAAGCCCATAATACTCAGTACTCAAAGATATCTGATACTCGATGATACTTGATACTCCATGATACTCTTGACCCAATACTCGATGATACCCTGACTTGATACTAGCTCGACGATACCTAATACTCGATGATGTCCGACTTAATACATGACGACACTCATTTATGATACTCGATACTCTACGGTTCATGATACTCGACGATATCCATACTCGGTAAATACCTGATACTCAAGGACATTCAATACTCATTGATACCTAATGATCGAGGATGCTCGATACTTGACGATACCTAAATCTAAGTGATTCTCGATAGTCTATGAAACCTGATGGTTGCCAATGTGTGATAGCTCGACAAAATCTGAAGCTCGGTGATACCCAATACTCGGCGATACCTAAAACTCGATGATACGTAAAACCTAATGATACCCCCTATAAAAAAAACTACTAAGATTTGCTATATAAAAAAGGAAAAAAAAACCATTGTATGCCCCTATTTGTGCTATCGGCCTAGGCCCACATAAATCCTCAAACAAGTGGGCAAAACAAACGAGCGCATCGCATGCGCCGTGCTTGTATTTTTTTTGTGTGTAGTGATCCCATTTCTAGGGAAACGAAAGGAACAGCGTTCCATAGTCGTATCCTTTTTTTTTTATGGATGTCATGTTCAAGAGGAAAAAAGAAGGGAAAAATGATCCCAGGAGTTTTGTCCTGTCAGCGCGCGGATCAACAGACTCACAGTCAGTTGCATGTATTTGCCAAATAAACCGTTTGCATTAGCTAGGGGGTAGTTGGTTAATTTATGACCCAGCTTGTCAATGTTTTGGTCATGACTAACAGTTGTCATCTATTCGAACATACTTTCAGTAAACGGATTTGGCAAAATCTAGGCCTTTGGCCGAGTGTGGCTGCTTAATTTAAGCCAATATTGGAAGTACTTTTACGGCCTCTTCATTGGTGGCTCCAAGACATCCCAGCATACAATGAGTTCTCCAAATGCCCTCATTGTTGGTGGCCTTTTGTTTAGGGAGCGCAACGCTCCCTTTCTCAACAAATTGAGCACCCTTACGATGAATTCTTAAGAGGACTGAAGGACGACTTCTAGCTTTTGACGGACGCAGGCGCCAAACACCTGCTTAGTCTAATTTCGTAGTGCCAACCTCTCTCTCTTCTTCTTTTCCTTTTTTAATCGTGTAATTATGCTTTGCTTGTATTTGGACTTTGTGTACTCACTCTTATCAATGAATTGAAGGTAGCTCTCATACCTTTTCTTCAAAAAATATTATTGGTAAAATTGTTGCATTTGGATTGAAGAAAAATTTGGTAGGGCATGGAATGACAGTTGTTTGGTTGAGAACCAAATGAGAGAAACAAAAATTGGTGAATGAAAATTTACAAATTTGTGAAAAAAAAAGTGAATTGATAAAATTTGACACTTCAAAGAAAAATCATAAAATCAAATAACTTTTAATTTTTTTTAAAAAAATGAAGAAATGTAACCTCGGATTTTAGAAGAATTAAGAATTTTATTTCATGTAATTTGGACTTTCGATGAAATAGATATGAAAACCAGAAATTTAAATCGAAATGAAATAGACACTAATAAATAGGTGCTGCCTTTTATTGCTAGTAGCGGCTAACAACATGGGTCCACGATGTGTCCGACCTGCTGCTGCTCGTATTTGGCTCGCCTTGTTGGTGAAAGAATCTCGTTCACCAGGCAGTTTTACCCTAATTAAAAACCATCGATCGACGGTTTACCGGCTGAGCGTGAAAATCACGGGTTAATTAAGTAAGAAAATTGGTCAGCTACCTGAAAAAACTGAGTGGCTAACCTTTTTTTTTTTCCATAAGGGGTTACCCCTGTTTCCATTTTCATAAAACGGAAACATACAACCAAATGCGAAACAGTACAAAAGAAGGAAGACCTGACCTCACCTATGATAGCATACAAGTACTCCAACCATTAACTGCTAACAGACATTATGCAAAAGACATATATCATCGACCAGAACACCCATCTTGCTGAAACAACTAGGATTAACAGAGATCAACAAACCCAAAACACCAAGACAAACCGAATACGCTAAACGATACTGCATCCCAGAGAAACTTCACGGACTCCTTCAGCGACCTGTTCTTCATCCGCTCTGTCCATGAGAGGATCCAAGCATTTGAATCCCCGATCGCCTCCTTATGTCGCAGAGTTTGCCTGTGGTCTTCTCCAGCTCCTTGGCCCCCATTTTTAACATGTCAGCCATATTGTCTTCTTGAGCCCCTGCCCAATACAACAACAAAGCACATAACGAACATACAATCACAAGAGGGGATATATTTCAAGACATTTTTTTCAAAGCACGCTTTGTTTCGATGTAGCCAGATTGTCCATAAAACTGCTGCCAAACACACAATAAATAGTTTGGAACCTTCAGGCCAGACATTTTTGATCCACGACATGTATTGAACTCGGTTAATAGGTCTCACTTTTGATTTCAACGCCAAAGCTACTGTACTCCACACGCATTTCGCTACCACACAGCCAAAGAACAAATGATTTGCAGTTTCTATATTTCTACAAAAGCAACAAGTCGGATCCCCTCCCCAGTTTCTCCTTCTAAAATGGAATTTTGTCATTATAGCATCATTTTCAATTAACCACATAAAGATTTTTATCTTAAGGGGGATATATCTTAGCCTTCCACATTTGATATTTACAATTATTCCCATGACCATACATATATTTATACATCGTGCTAACACTGTGAACAAGCCCTTCCTATCTAACTTCCACACAGGTTTATCCTCCCCCCAAAACTATACTCTTGTATTTTACGCAGCCAACCCTGCCAAATCCTCCGGTCATTCTCACTAAGCCACCTTCTAAAAGAAAAAACCCAGTTTTTGCCCTTAGCTTCTGCTAATGTAATATCCTGTTCATTACAAATTTGAAAAACTCCAGGCATACTTTCAGCCAAAGAACTGTCGCCTATCCACTGATCTTTCCAAAAATCTATGTTCCCCCATCACCTACTCTCCATTTCCTATTTTTTGTATACAACTATTTGATTTTAATCAAGTCACGCCAACACGGAGAGTCCCCAAATCTAAAACTCGCCCCTTGGACAGTACAATTCTTTAGTTATTTTTTTCCTAATAACAGACTGCCAAAGCCCTTGTCTATCCTCCAATCTCCACCACCATTTGACCATCATACAGATATTAAAATTGCGTAGGTTTTTAATACCCAAACCACCTTTCTCTCTAGGTGTACAAACTTTCCCCCACTTCACCAGGTGAGGTTTTTTAAGGGGTGTTTGGTAGAGCTCCAACTCTCAACTCCGCCGTAGAGCAGTGCCAAACGCCCTAACTCTACGTAACTCTGGAGCAGGTAACTCCATGGAGCAGCCTCCCTCGCAGTTCATTTTTGTGGAGCAGCTCGAAAGGTGCTCCACGGAGTCGTGGATCTGCTCTATAGTGAACATACTGTTAGTGATATGCCCTAGAGGCGATCATATGAGATGATTGTATCATACGTCTATGTTCATGTACTTATTAGTTCCATGAATAAATGTCACTCCTTTGTTCATTGAGTATGACTTAATTGTGAAACACATTGGTTATGAGATATTATTCTAAACGATCCCTGGTCACATATCATTATGTGGAACAATAGTGATCTGACCAGCACATGTATTGATTGATGGTAATGTTTCACATACCATAGATATGGAGATATCAAATCAATAATGTGGGCACATGATAAAGAACATGGGGTTGGATAGACCCGCTCCGAGACACTACTGAGATTGTTATCTTAGAAGTGCCATCAGGGTATAGTCTCGAGTGGTATACCTATATGATCCTTTGACCTGAGATTCTTATTGATTCTCAGCATGCGTAATTGTATACTTTGGGGCTATCAAATGCTTCACCGTAATAGGGAAGTTATAAAGGTAGCTTACGGGTATGCCATGAAACATGACGTGAGATGTAAGAGATCAAGATGGAATTTGCCCCTCCTTGATAACCGGAGAGATATCTCTGGGCCCTCGGTGTGGATGGATAAGAAAAGTGCATGGCCATGCCAAAGTGATTAAAGAGTTAATCACGAATTATATCCATTACATTGACGAGTGAATTTGTCGAGCTATCACAATGGTGGCACGCCTCTCGCCTTGAGCTTGACTGATATCGTGTGGCAAAAGGAACCTATGTGAGTGTATCAAGGTTCAGCTGATTCGATCATTGTGTACATTCGGGGGTCAATATGTGCTGCTAGGTACCGCTATTGACTTGTGGTCTGGGGAAGGGTTCTCCGGGACCGCGGCCGACTTGTACATGAGCCTAATGGGTCACACACTTAACGGGTTGGATCATATCTGATGGATTGGATTCATTAGTGGGTTTATACGGATTTGGATCTTCTGGCGTCTTAATGGATTTCTATTGTAGAAGATCCATTAGCGTGAGACCTAGTGGGCTTCCATATCCATTAGAGCGAGACCTAATGGGCTTCTATCGTAGAAGGCCCGTTAGTGCGCTCTATATAAAGGAGGCATGGGGGCGTGCGGTGTGTTAGTCTTCCCACCACGAGCCCTAGCCGCCGCCACGCCCCATCGCCCTAAGAACCCTAGCCGCAGCGTGGGTGCTAGCACACCAGCAGCGGTGTTCCCACCCCGGACGTGTGGATACCGTGGGGCGTCGTCGCTCTCGCCGGCGCCGATCGATTCGATCGGCTACATAACTCAGACGACTACGCCGACGTTGTTGTGACGGCGATCTGCGACGAGAGAAGTTGTACCACGTCGTGTTCGACTACGTCTGATGCTTCGCAAAGACGCGGGAGGCTTCACCCACTCTACTTCGCCGCTAACGTGCTCCAAGGGTAATGCTCCATGATCTCCGACTCGCATGTTGCACGGGTGTTCGTGTAAGAAAAATTTTGTTTTCGGCTAGCGTAGCACCGCGTTCTCCCTGATGGTATCGAGCCGATCTTGCGTTGTCTTGGATCGGATGTCGCGCATATGT
Source organism: Olyra latifolia (assembly GCA_036346145.1). NCBI lineage: Eukaryota > Viridiplantae > Streptophyta > Magnoliopsida > Poales > Poaceae > Olyra > Olyra latifolia. The sequence goes on from CM070532.1 coordinate 37,287,037, forward strand.
TGATATTTGTTGAGTTGGTCACGGGTTGATGCGATCAATTGGTATAGGGTTCATGAGGTACGAGTTGGTAGTGCTACAAGGCCAAAAAGATTAGTTCGTGCTTTATCTAGATCGTGCCGTGACTGGTCCATACCGGCTGGTAACACCATCTGGACTTCCGTCATGTGCCATCTATGATATTAGCCAACAGATCGAGGCAGCGCGCAAGAACCTTCTCGAGGGCCTCGCGCATTTGATGTATGAGTTGATGGCTCTACACGATCAAAAGATTAGTTCGTGCTCGTTTTGTTTCGTGCCGTGCATTACCCCTACCGGCTGGTAACACCATCGGGGTAGTAGCCCGCGCCGAATAGATCGTGCCAACAGATCGAGATCGGTGTGATCGCCGCCTTCTCAATGATCTTAGCGGGACCGCCGTACTAGTCGCAGTAGCGGCCTTTAAATAAAACTTGTTCACATCGCAGGGTAGAATACGATTCCGCGCTTAACTTGTTTTTGCAGGGAATGATGTGAATGGTATGGCTCCCTTGTGTTTATGTGATGCATTAATGTAATTTTCATAGCTGCGGTTGTGGTTAATTGCGGCAAAACGCCATGTTATTGTATAACAGCCTGCGTGCTGATTTGTGATGCTTCATATCCTCATGTAATTTGTCACTAGCTATCATGTGTAGTAGCTTGGTGTATTATCATGGAGGCTTCTAGCATGGTGACTCGGTGGACAGGAAGCGCGACGATGGAGATCGGAACGCCACGGGCCATACTATTTCACAAGTCAATATGATTGTTTGTGATGATTCCTGTCAAGCTATTCCTTCATTTTTCGTATTTGGTGGATATGATTTTAATATGATAGAATAGTTTCCCTCGAAAAATTAAGAGTTTGATGCCCTTCCAATAGCTGCACCCATAAGGTCTTGTACGTTAATTGGCAGTTTCAGCATACAGCAGGGTGCCATTAATTTCCTTGACCATTGGGGTGAAGTCGGACTTCACACGCATAGTATTGGTTTACTTATCGAGGCTATCAAAATGGTTTTGGGCCTTGGGGCATCGGTGTTGGGAGCCGGGGCATTGGATGCCACCCAACGAACAAGAATCACATACGATGTGATTGGCAAGGGATTGCCTACCTATGTCACTTAGTCCTAGGAGTCGCCTCCGCAAGACTAGATCTTTGATTGACTATGGATCTTATCCTACTAAAATGCACTAGAGGGAAAGTGATTTTAGTGGAAGCATCTTTTATTAAAACTGTTTAATGGAAGATTAACATGAACATTGTGCTAAGACTTTGCTTTTATTACTGTTGTAGATGGCACCTAATACTGTCAATAATTCTGGTTTTAACTTGCGGTCGATTTCGAGAGAGAGAAGCTCTCGAACAATTTCATTGATCGGTATCGTAACTTGAGAATTGTTCTCAAGCAAGAGAAAAAGGAATATGTCATTGAAGAGCCATATCCTGAGGAACTAGCTAATGATGCTACTGCTGCTGACCGACGTGCTTATGAGAAGCACGTCAATGATGAGGTTGATGTTAGCTGTCTCATACTTGCTACAATGAACTCTGAGCTTCAGAAGCAATATGAGAACACGAATGCCTATGCTATGATCACAGGCCTTCGTAGCATGTTTGAGAACCAAGATAGGGCTGAGAGATACTCGATCTCAAAAGCTCTGTTTGCGTGCAAGCTAGCTGAAGGTAGTCCGGTGAGTCCTCATGTGATCAAGATGATTGGTTACATTGAGAACTTGGAGAAACTGGATTCCCCCTTAAGCCAAGAGTTGGCCACTGATGTGATTCTCCAGTCGCTTCCTGCAAGCTTCGAGCCTTTCATTATGAACTTTCATATGAATGGCATAGAGAAAAACATGTCTGAACTGCATGGGATGCTTAAGACAGCAGAGGAAAGCATCAAGAAAAGCAATAATCATGTGATGATGGTCCAAAAGGATGGTGGTAAGAAAAGGAAGCGTGGGGCAAAAGGAAAGGGTAAGGATGTGATCTCAAACCCGAAACCTAAGCGTGATGGTAAGACCAAGGGTGGTCCTCCTGCTTCCGATGAGTGTCACTACTGCCATAAGCCTGGTCATTGGCGTAGGAACTGCAAGAAATATCTGGAGGATAAAAAGAATGGAACTTTGGTTTCCACTTCAGGTATTAATGTTTTAGAAATTAATCTTGCTACTTGTCCTAACGAGTCATGGGTATTTGATACCGGATCGATGATTCACACTTGCAAATCGTTGCAGGGACTAAGAAGGACTAGAAGTTGTGCAAGTGGTGAGGTGGAAGTTCGCGTCGGCAATGGCGCAAAGGTTCTTCTGCGATGGCGTTGGCGTTTATCCCTTATCGTTACCTTCAGGATTAGTTTTGGAATTAAATAATTGTTATTACATTCCAGCTTTGAGCAGAAACATTATCTCTTCTTCATGTTTGGAAGAAGATGGTTTTGAATTTGTAATAAAGAACAAACGTTGTTCAATTTATTTCAATGGTATGCTCTATGGTCATTGTCCGTTATTGAATGGGCTATATGTGCTAGATCTTGAAGATAAATTTGTCTATAATGTTAATGCAAAAAGACTCAAAACAAATGATTTTAATCGCACTTATTTATGGCATTGTCGCTTAGGCCACATAAATGAGAAACGCGTGCAGAGGCTCCATAGAGATGGTCTTCTTGATTCATTTGATTTCGAATCATTTGACACATGCGAATCTTGTTTACTTGGCAAGATGACTAAGACGCCATTCACTGGTTCAAGTGAGAGGGCTAGTGAATTGTTGGCCCTAGTACATACGGATGTATGTGGACCAATGAGCGTTGTGGCCAGAGGTGGATTTCAGTACTTCATCACTTTTACTGATGACTTTAGTAGATATGGCTATATCTATTTGGTGAAACATAAGTCTGAATCTTTTGAAAAGTTTAAGGAGTTTCAGAATGAAGTACAAAATCATTTGGGCAAGACAATCAAATTTCTACGATCTGATCGTGGAGGTGAATATTTGAGTCATGAGTTTAATGATCATCTTAAGAGTTGTGGAATTGTTTCACAATTGACTCCGCCAGGGACGCCTTAATTGAATGGCATGTCTGAACGGAGGAATCGGACTTTGTTGGACATGGTTCGATCTATGATGAGTCAAACTGATCTTCCGTTATCTCTTTGGGGACTTGCTCTAGATACTGCTGCGTTCACCTTAAATAGGGTTCCATCAAAATCCGTAAATAAGACACCATATGAGATGTGGAAAGGGAAACGTCCCGATTTGTCTTATCTAAAGATTTGGGGCTGTGAGGCTTATGTTAAACATTCGATGTCAGATAAGCTCCACGCCAAATCGGTCAAGTGCTTCTTTGTGGGGTACCCGAGATCTGTAGGGTATTACTTTTATAACCGGGAGGAGGGCAAAGTGTTTGTCGCCCGGAATGGTGTCTTTTTGGAAAAGGAGTTTTTCAAAAGAGCCGGTGGGAGCAAGGTGTAGCTCGAAGAAATTCGGGAAACATCTGAAAATGTTTCAGCTCCTACTGATCCTCATGAGGAGATGCAAAGCGTTGCAGAACCTATGGAAGAAGCACCAGCCCCACGAAGGTCTATGAGGGCAATCCGCGCTCCCGAGAGGTATATGTTCCTCGCTACGGAGCAACGCGAGATTTTATTGTTGGACAATGATGAGCCTAAGGACTATGCGGAAGCAATGGTGGGACCAGACTCTGAGAAATGGCTAGAGGCCATGAGATCCGAAATAAAGTCCATGCATGATAATCAAGTTTGGGACTTGGTTGATCTCGCGCTGATGGTGTGAAACCATTGAGTGCAAATGGATCTTTAAGAAAAGATAGATGCCGATGGAAACGTTCACATCTATAAGGCACGGTTGGTGGCAAAAGGCTATAAGCAAATTCATGGTGTCGACTATGATGAAACTTATTCGCTCAGAGCCATGCCGAAGACTATCCGGATCATGTTAGCGATTGCCGCATTTCACGACTATGAGATACGTCAAATGGATGTCAAAACAGCTTTCCTAAATGAAAACCTAAGTGAGGATGTGTACATGACACAACCCGAAGGTTTTGACGATCATAAGAATGTTGGCAAGGTGTGCAAGCTTCAGAAGTCCATTTATGGACTGAAGCAGGCATCTCGGAGTTGGAATCTTCGTTTTGATGAAGTGGTCAAAGAGTTTGGCTTCATCAAAAATGAAGAGGAGCCTTGCATTTACAAGAAGGCAAGTGGGAGCGCAATTGTATTTCTAGTCTTGTATGTGGATGACATTCTATTGATTGGAAATGATATTCCAATGTTAAAAGCTGTTCAATCTTATCTGAGAAAATGTTTCTTGATGAAAGACTTGGGAGATGCAGCTTACATTTTGGGCATAAAGATCTATAGAGATAGATCAAGAATGCTAATCGGATTAAGCCAAAGTACGTACATTCCAAGAAAGGTTTCCTGCCAATGTCACATGGTGTTAGTCTTAGCAAGACTCAGTGTGCTTCGACACCTGATGAGCTACATAGAATGGGTAGGATTCCATATGCCTCCGCTATTGGATCCATCATGTACGCCATGTTGTGCACACGCCCAGATATTTCTTATGCTCTAAGTGTTACGAGCAGATACCAATCAAATCCAGGTGAGAGTCACTGGATGGCTGTAAAGACCATTCTCAAGTACCTGCGAAGGACTAGAGATATGTTCTTGGTTTTTGGAGGTGAAGAAGAGCTCATCGTAAAGGGTTACGCTGATGCTAGCTTCCAAACCGATAGAGATGATTCACGATCGCAATCCGGTTTTGTATTCTGTCTCAATGGTGGGGCAGTGAGCTGGAAAAGTTCCAAGCAAGAGACAGTAGCTGATTCCACGACGGAGGCTGAGTATATTGCAGCTTCTGAAGCTGCAAAAGAGGCTGTTTGGATCAGAAAATTTGTTTCTGAGTTGGGAGTTGTCGCTAGTGCATCCTGTCCAGTGGACCTCTATTGTGACAATAGTGGTGCCATTGCACAAGCGAAGGAGCCTAGGTCTCACCAAAAATCCAAACACATACTCAGGCGTTATCACCTCATCCGAGAGATCATCGATAGAGGAGATGTGAAGATTTGCAAAGTGCACACGGATCTGAATGTCACCGATCCACGACAAAACCTCTCCATGGCAGAAGCATGAGGCACACACAAGAGCCATGGGTATTAGATACTTGCATGATGCACTCTAGTGCAAGTGGGAGATTGTTAGTGATATGCCCTAGAGGCGATCATATGAGATGATTGTATCATACGTCTATGTTCATGTACTTATTAGTTCCATGAATAAATGTCACTCCTTTGTTCATTGAGTATGACTTAATTGTGAAACACATTGGTTATGAGATATTATTCTAAACGATCCTGGTCACATATCATTATGTGGAACAATAGTGATCGACCAAAGACATGTATTGATTGATGGTAATGTTTCACATACCATAGATATGGAGATATCAAATCAATAATGTGGGCACATGATAAAGAACATGGGGTTGGATAGACCGCTCCGAGACACTTCTTGAGATTGTTATCTTAGAAGTGCCATCGAGTATAGTCTCGAGTGGTATACCTATACGATCCTTTGACCGAGATTCTTATTGATTCTCAAAGATGCGTAATTATATACTTTGGGGCTATCAAATGCTTCACCGTAATAGGGAAGTTATAAAGGTAGCTTACGGGTATGCCATGAAACATGACGTGAGATGTAAGAGATCAAGATGGAATTTGCCCTCCTTGATAACGGAGAGATATCTCGGGCCCCTCGGTGTGGATGGATAAGAAAAGTGCATGGCCATGCCAAAGTGATTAAAGAGTTAATCACGAATTATATCCATTACATTGACGAGTGAATTTGTCGAGCTATCACAAGGGTGGCACGCCTCTCGCCTTGAGCTTGACTGATATCGTGTGGCAAAAGGATCCTATGTGAGTGTATCAAGGTTCAGCTGATTCGATCATTGTGTACATTCAGGGGTCAATATGTGCTGCTAGGTACCGCTATTGACTTGTGGTCTGGGGAAGGGTTCTCCGGGACCGCGGCCGACTTGTACATGAGCCTAATGGGTCACACACTTAACGGGTTGGATCATATCTGATGGATTGGATCCATTAGTGGGTTTATACGGATTTGGATCTTCTGACGTCTTAATGGATTTCTATTGTAGAAGATCCATTAGCGTGAGACCTAGTGGGCTTCCATATCCATTAGAGCGAGACCTAATGGGCTTCTATCGTAGAAGGCCCGTTAGTGCGCTCTATATAAAGGAGGCATGGGGCGTGCGGTGTGTTAGTCTCCCCACCACGAGCCCTAGCCGCCGCCACGTCCCATCGCCCCTAAGAACCCTAGCCGCACGCGTGGGTGCTAGCACACCAGCGCGCGGTGTTCCCACCCCGGACGTGTGGATACCGTGGAGGCGTCGTCGCTCTCGCGTCGGCGCTGATCGATTCGATCGGCTACATAACCTGTACGACTACGTCGACGTTGCTGTGACGGCGATCCGTGACGAGGAGAAGTTGTACCACGTCGTGTTCGACTACGTACAGTGCTTCGCAGCACGCGGGGAGGCTTCACCCACTCTACTTCCGCTGCTAACGTGCTCCAAGGGTAATGCTCCATGATCTCCGACTCGCATGTTGCCTGGGTGTTCGCGGTAAGAAAAATTTTGTTTTCGGCTAGCGTAGCACCGCGTTCTCCTACACATACTCCACAGTGGAGTTGTGGAGCAGAGCTGAAAAATTGAATCTGGAGTCCTGCCAAACACCCCCTTAATGTGGCTATTACCTCTCCACAGGAACGCCCTTCTGATTTTATCTATTTCATAGATGATCATCTTAGGTAACAGAAAAATTGACATACTATACGCAGGAATGGAGGACAAGCAAGCATTAATCAACACCAGTCTTCCTCCCTTAGATAGAGAGCTCCCCCTCCAGCTACCTAATTTTTTCCTAATCTTGTCAACTAGTTTATCCCAATTACTATTATTCAATTTGCTCCCACTAACAGGCACCCCTAGATAATTGATAGGCAAAGTACCAATAGGGCAATTAAAAAGTTCTGAAAAGCAGTACTCTATACATGGATCTCCATTTAACACGTACACTTCACTCTTCTGAAAGTTTATTTTCAAACCAGCCATCTTTTCATAGAAGTATAATAAAAATTTTAAAATCTTAGCTTGTGTCATATTATTTTGGAAACATAAAATGGTATCGTCAGCATATTGAAGAATTGACAATCCACTGTCAACCAAATGGGGAACCAGGCCTTGAATCATCCCCTGATGTTGAGCCAAAACAATCATTTTAGTGAGACAGTTAGCAACCAAATTAAAAAGCAACGGTGATAGGGGGTGCCCCTGCCGCACTCCCTTATAACTCTGAAAATAATTCCCTTCTTTACCATTTATTCTTACGTTAAGAGTTCCATTCTTTACCACAGCGTCAATCCACTTGCACCATTTAACAGGAAAGCCCCTTTTCTCTAGACAATAAAACAGAAAATCCCACCTCACTTTGTCATAAGCTTTCTCAAAATCTAATTTGAGAAAAATGCCACATTCACCCTTCTTTTTAATATCATGCATCACCTCATGGAGAACTAGGATCCCCTCAGAGATTAGACGTTGCTTCAGAAAAGCATTTTGAAAAACCGATATCATCCTATTTAACACTTTTTCAAATCTAGAAGTCAGAACTTTTGTAAAGATTTTATATATGCAATTCAGCAGACATATAGGCCTGAACTGTTGAACCTGTACCGCTTCTACCTTTTTAGGAAGTAAGATCACTGTGCCATAATTAATTCTACTCATATTGAAATTGCCTTCGTAAAACTCATGAAACAAACCCATAATATCTTCCTTCACAATGAGCCAACATTTTTGGTAAAATTCTACAGGTATCCCATCTGGACCTGCTGCTTTATTAGTACTCATACTGAAAATCGCATGCTTCACTTCCTCTTCAAGGAAAGGCTCTGTTAGCATTAACTTTTCCTCCTCATTAACCAACTCCTCCTCATTCCACTGACCATTAAAATGGATAGAACACTTCTCATCCGAAGTAACAGCAGAAAGGGACTTGTAGAAATCAGTTGCTAACCCCACTATACCCTCATCGTCCATCACTTGAACATCATTATACTGCAATTGAAAAATAGTATTTTTTCTTTTTCTACCATTTGCAACCCTATGAAAGTAAGAAGTGTTTGAATCTCCTTTCAAAAGCCAGTTCTGTTGAGATCTACTAGACCAATAAATCTCTTCTTCTTCATAGATTAATTGCATCTTAGCCAACAAATTAATTTTCTCAGAACTCTCTCTGCTGTCTAATAACCCATTCTCTTCCTTTTCCTCGAGTACTTTCACTCTATTTCTCACAAAATCTTTCAACTTTTTTCCTGCCCATATATGTTGGCTCCCCAACCTTTTAAGTATTTTTTCATCTTTTTAATCTTAATCAAAAACGCACTCAGCCTGGAATCAGCATGAACAGGAATTTCCCAGATTTTCCTAATGATCTCCTCAAACTCTTCCCTGTGCAACCAGCTCAAATTAAATCTAAAGTTTCTTTTATTATCCATTCGATCATTAGAAGTACTCACTAGCAATGGGTTATGATCTGATAGGAACCTAGAAAGTTTCCGAAGATTCACTAAAGGAAATAAGTCTTCCCATCTCTTATTAACAAAGACCCTATCTAGTCTTTCCATAATGGGTTGATCATGACAATTAGACCAAGTGTAATGACCACCATTCAGATTTAGATCAATCAACTCATGAGTATTAATAACACCATTAAAAAGCGCAGCAATATTAAAATCAAAACAACCCTTATTTTTATCCTGTGAGAGTCTCATCAGGTTGAAATCCCCCCTATTATCAACGGCCACTTATCAAAAGAGCAAAAGGAATCCAGTTCCTCAAGGAAATCTCTTTTATTGTCCTCATGAGCAGCTCCATAAACTGTCAACAAACTCCACTGACAATGATGTTTTTTTATCCCAGAGCTGCAGATGAAGAATATACCTTCCTTTTTTAACCCCAAGCACATCAAAAAATTCTACTTTCGCACCTCCTAAAATACCTCCAGAATTGCCAGCAGAATAGATCCAATTCCAATGAAACTCCTGATTCTTATCAATTTTCCTAAAGAAATTAGCATCATAAACCTTTTTCTTGGTTTCAACCAACCCTAAAAAACCAATATTATTCTTTCTAATCTCCTCAAAATATAGCTACAAATACCTTTCTTACCTAGCGCCCTTACATTCCAAAACAGACCATTTACAATATTGTCATTCATCATGGATATCTGTTTTTCTTTGATTTTCCTGCTGGAAATGCAGCACCCTGCACTCTAGCGTTAATAACCCCCACCTTATCATTTTTAATCCGTCTAATAGGAGGCATGCTCTCTTTAATAGGAACCTCAATCACATCTACATTTTTTCTATGAGCCCTAGCATTTATCCTTTTCCTTGATTTCTTACTACTTCTCCTGGTTACTCTAACAAAACTATCATCTTCATAATTTTCCTCCTCCGAGGGTGAAGCACTATTTTCCCAAGATAAAAGTTGTACACTTGATGAAGCACCCTCTTTATCCTTGTTTTCTGTAATTAATTCTTTTTTTATATAACTCTACCCTAGCCATTTCAAGAGCCTTTAGAATATCTATGTTTTCTAGTTCAGAATCAGAAATATCCACCCCACATTTTCTAGCTATTGAGAGTAAATGCTCATTGCCAAGAATAGAGAAAGTGTTTGGATTAGAGTAATTACCTTGAAGATCTCTCTTCTGAGCCAACTGAGAGGCCTTATGCAGGATAGGAGTAGTTCGCCCCTGCTACCTCTTACTCCTTCTTATTGGTACTGTATTGCAAGTCTGATCCATCTTCTTTTTCAAATTATCAGGAGCTCTCTGATTCCCTTCAGAAAAATCCAATTGCACACTGCCGTATCCACCTTCGCTATCATTGCCAGCCACATTATCCACTCCCTCATTGCTAAGCACCTCTATATCACCCAAACCCTGTCCACATCCCGGCTCCACCAAATTTCCCAATAAAGTATTAGCAAACTCATGAATCCCTTCCTCACTGCCAGGTTCATTAGTCACCTCCTCAATTCTACATCTCTTATTGTGAACTTGAAAGACCTCTCTCTCATTTGACCTCTCCACTAACCCAAACCATTTATCTTTCCCAAGCATGGCATTACTGCAAATAAACTGTGATAACAAGGAAGATTGCAGCTGAAAACCCATGAAGCCTACATTCATCGAATGTTGAAGATTCATCCTAATAAGCCAATTATCCATGTCTAGCAATCCAAAGGAAGTTTGCTTATTACCCCCCCTTGATCCCCCAACTTTACTACATTGCAAATTGTTCTCACCTTTTTCCTTAATAACACCCCCTACGAGACTCCAATCCTTTCCATGCACCGAAACCTCATTTTGAGCCAAATTACCCGGAAACTTAGACTGAGAAAGCCAATCCACCTGATTGACCTTTCCCATTGTCATTGCAAGAGACAAATTACCACTGCCTGCATTCCCATCCTCAGATAAATGAAAGTCCCCCACAGTTTTTCCAGAAACTTGAGTCCCTTTCCCAAAGCTAGAAACCTGACCACTATTCTGACTTTTCCCCCCACTGTCCTCAGACAGTATCTATCTCTTTGTAGCAGAAGCAGCCTCTTTACCTTTATCACTACTCCCAACAGGAAGCCCAATATTGCCGTCCTGAAGTTGGTCCATATCCACTTCCTCCTCTATATCAAAAATAAATTCATAAATAGCTATTCCAATCACCGCCTCTACCTTCTCAGGAATAAAGGCAGCATCTCTCACAGCCACCTTAATCCTAATGTAATCCAGATTATTCAAACTTCTTTTATCCACTTCTCTAGTAACCCCTACCAAGGATCTAATGTAACATGCAACTTGATACGTTCTCTTCCTCCTAGGTACATTCCTAACCCTCAGCCACACCTCTTGCAAAAAACCAATGGCCTCATTCTCCTCCTTCCAGGGAGAAAACTTCAATTCAGCATTGGAATAAGACATCCTCATATTAGGGAACCTGGATATCTTCTCCACCTCTTTAATATTAGGAAACTGAATTAGAAATTGATTCCCTCTCAGCCTTTTCACACCACCTTCCCAAATAGCACCAAAAAAATCCTTAAATTCCGCCACCAATTTCTCCTCCGAAGTATCCCCCCTTCCCCATAGTGATAATCACCGAACACTCATTGGCTTTATCAAAATCTTCAACCGACACATCCTCTATAAGAAAGAATCCCAGTTCTTCACACTGAAATCCATAGCAAGGAGCGATGAACTCCCAAGGATGTCTATCAGAACATCTCTTAGCCATATGTCCTTCTTGACCACACCTAAGACATCTCAAAGGCTCTAAACAATCAGCAAGCAAATGACCTTTTCTTCCACATCTGAAACAAGGACCAATTTCCTTATCATCCTTTTTCCCCATCCCAGATTCAAACCCCATGAACTCACCAGCACCCGAATCATTTTGAGGTTTCGAAACCCAGTTAGAGTGCAACGCTACCTTCCCCTTGTCAATTCCATCATGAGAAACATTTCCCCAAGAAGAACTAGAAGCCCCAGAAGCAGAATGACCCCAATATCCATCTCCATTGCCCCCCCAATCACTATTTCGAATATATGTCCAAGAAGAACCTCTTCCTCCACCAACTCTACCATCTCCACGCCCAAAACGATCTGCCATGAAACCCCCTCTCCCTCCACCTCTTTGACCAAAACCACCGCGCCATCCACCTCCTCTACCTGATTCCTGCCAACCTCTTCCATCCACCGAACTCCCAGATCTACCCCCTCCCCCCAAACCCACATACCTGCCACCGCCGCGTGGCATGGTGTCGCCACGCCCAGATCCACCACCACCTTGATTTGCTGACATCGGCGAGGTCACCACCTCGGCGAAGGATCTCAGATCGCTGCTTACCATCCCTCTCCACCGGATTCCTTCAGAGAGAGGAACCCTAGCCACACCACCACCCCGCGCTCTCCAAAACCGAGCAAAAAGTCGAGTGAGAGAACTATTGTGGAATCTATGGCCCAATCTACCATGGATATCCTCAACCCCGCCGCACCGTCGAAATCCTAAATGAGTCCGGTCCAGATTGGCTTATGTCAAATGGTTAACCGCACAAAAACCACGACTAGCCAGACGTTTCTCAATCCCCACGGATCGCCCTAGTGTCGTGGTGTTCATGCCTATTCGATCATCCCCTCCCTCTCTTTGCTGCTCCATACAGTCAAATTGATATTTCCTATTCGATCATTGAGTAGGGGTACAAACAGAACATATATTTTTTGATTGACCAACCGACCAAATCAATTTCGGACAGCGATTCGGGTAGTTTTTCGAATATCTGAATGTTTTTATTGGATACGGATATAGATACAGATAGTTTGTTTAGGATATGGATACAGATAGTAGATATCCATCGGGTACAGATAATTAATATCCAGAATTTTTGGGATAATGTTTGTTTTGCAGATTCGGATACTATCCAGACATCCATAAAAGACCCATAATAATTAATGGCTCTGGCCCATTTAGCCTTACCGTAAGGCGGTCTTTCCTTATCAGTGCCAATTATAAGATGCTTCTCGGCTCTTCCTCATCCTATCATAAAGAAAATCATATCTATATCAAATTACATATCGCCAACACTGCCATATCAATGTTTGAGGCGTGCACAGATGCCCATCATGTTCCAATATCTTAATTAATTGGGCTCTCTCAAGTTTCTTTTTTTATTTGTTCAATTTTGGAAAGGAGATGCTATCTAAGCAGACATATATATCTAGTTATTGACCATCTCTACGATCGTGCGTTATCCGACTATAAATATTCCCATCTGTATTGAATCCGATCTATGTCGCTTCGTATTCATAAGGGATATTATCATATCTGTGTCACTCCGTATAAGTAAGCGATATTATCAGATACTATCCGCATTCGTATATGTATCCAACACTATCCATATTTGACTTCGCATTAGATAAAAGTTACGGATATGGATATGAGATGAGTGATATTTGACCGTATCCGATCCGGCTAAATCCCCATCGTTGAGATACTACTGTTCTCTCTGGTTAATAAATACAATGCTATACAACACATTCAGTTAAATCGTATTAATTTTAACCTAAATAATGAACTAAGGTACGTAGCTAGTTTAGATATATATATATGAAAAACTTATGAGTAAATTATACTTCAATAACTCTGATAAAAAATAGGATGATAAAATTTAGTGGTAAAATGGTGTATTGTTTACTTGAAAAATAAAAAAACGACTTTCTTTTGTGATGATACGGAGTATTAAGAAAGCCTTTTAAATTTGTCTTTTCCTACGCTTGCCTGTATATCCTGAGCTCCATATAAAACCACTTAACCAGCGAAAAAAACTGAACTGAACCGAAAAAGGCCATATCGCTTCCGGGGCCCCTAAAGAAATTGGAATTCGCTATGGTGGTCAATCACTAACAAAAGTTAGTCTGAGATAAAATATTGAGGATGAATTTTCCACGCGTACATAGAGTTACATATATATATATACAGGAGCTACTACATCTGCTTTAGGATTTGTACCACATGTATCTAGAGTATATCCGACAGCTCTCCATTGTTAGTGTGATCTGGGCTAACAACCCGATCCCAAACTTTAGGGGGTTTTCTAATCATCTTCTCTGATTTTCAGGGTGTGATTGAGGCACCACTAATGACGCGCCCTGATTGGGGGTGCAATCAACTCCATGGTCGCGGCCCCCCATCACGCAGCGCTATAAAGATGAGGTGGCCTGGCACCGAGAGAACTAACGTTCTCTCGACAGCTCTGCCGTCCCTACACCTAAACCCTAGCCAATCAAGGGTGCGCTGCAGTGATCCGGGAAGGCCGTCGCCGTCCATCCAAGAACGACGCCGTCCACGCTGCTAACCGACTCCCTACGTCCTCTATGGCTTATCTGCACCGGCTCGTTACCAGGCAGGCTTAACCGGCCTAAACACCGGAGATGGCTTCTACTAATGGTAAACGATCCCCATTAACCTAATGTTTATAGGTGTTCATATCCTAGGCTGTGATGTTTCTGAGTTAAGGTCATCCTATTACTCCTACATTTGGTATCAAAGCCAACATAGCCGAAATATGTACCCTAAATTAGCTACGGTCTTGTCTAATTCAGCTTAGCTTAATGAGTTTTAAAACTAATTGATGTCGGTTTAGCACTTAGAAGGAGATGAATTGGACAAGTAAGAAATTTAGAATCAAAAGCCCCAAAATTTTTCCATCCAAAATCCGAAACCCTAAAGTTTTCCCCTTTCGATTTTGCTTCGGATTGGCCAAAATTTCATGAAATTTGACAGAAATTAGGGAAGAAAAGAAAGAATAAGGACCAATTTTGGTCAAATTAAGGCGAATCGGAATCGGAACCCTAAAGTCTAAAGCCCCAAAATTTCCCCAAATCCCCAAAACCCTAAATCCCCAAATTTCGATTCGGCGGTGTACCTCATGTCACCGGTGATCCCCCAAGTTGCCGTCGACGTCGTCGTGCCCGCTCCACCGCCGCACTTCCACTCGCCCGACCATATCTCCGTTCGGCCGTTGCCTCGGCGCGACACTGCGGAGCCACTCGGCGGTGGCGTGCGCAGCGTTGAGGTGTCGCACGCGCACACCGGCGAGCAGCTCATGAGCGCCGCCGCTTTTTTGTGCTGTCGCCGTCGCCTCTCACTTTCCTTGTGTGGGCAGCGGCGGGATAGAAGAACAAGGGGAGGATGGAATGCGGCTAGGGTTGATGTGCCCTTAACATCTAATGTTTCACGATCGATGCCGCTCAATGCAAATCCAACGGCGGGACGCCTGCGAGGCGTCAGATCATGATCAACGGCCCTCAGCCATTGTGGTCTTCAGCGCTGGGCTTAGTAGCTGGGCCGCGCGCCCCGGTTTTGGGCTGACCGCCACAGCTGTGCGCTTGGCGTCAGCCGCGACGATGGTGGTGGGCAGCGCAAGACCGCTTTGGGGCCCAGTCCGTTTTATGCTCTCTTTTAATTTCCAGTGTGTTTTTGATTTTTGAATATGGGCTAAGCTTGATGTTTTAATTATGTTTTATACACTGTGAAAATATTAATGTCCCACTAATGTTTTAATGTTTTATGCACTGAATTTTTAATTCATTATCCGCTGTGCTAATGCTATTTATTGTTGTTAAATGGAATTTTCTTATGATTAAATTAATATATCTCTAATTAAAAATGGATCCAACGTGAAATTTTAAATTAGAGATTTTGGTGGCTCATAATTATAAATCTGACCAAAGTTGTTTTATAATTATGCGTCTTTGATGTGAACATTGTTTTAAATCATTTTCTGCCCAACGGTGATATGAATTAGAACAATATTTTATGTATGTTTTTAGTCGTACCAACGTAGATTAAAACCATGCTTATGTTGATTATTATGTCATTTTCTAGCTATGAACACTTCCTCTGTTGCTACCATCATTGATGGCATTGAGTATTTGACGGGGAGCAATTTCCTCGCCTAGAAAGAAAGGATCTAGGTTGTCCTTGGAGTGCTTGATTTAGATTATGCTTTTAGGGTTGATGCTGCTCCCACTCCTCCCGCCGTTGGCGTGGAGATTTATGATGAGCTTAAGAAAATTTATGAGGCTAATGCCAAAAAGTGGGAGCGATCAAACCGTATGTCCCTCATGATTATGAAAAGCTCTATTTCTATTGGGATAAGGGGAGCAATCTCTGAATCCAAAAATGCCAAAGAATATTTGGCTAATGTAGAGGAACAGTTTAAGGGCTCAACAAAGACTTATGCTACCACCTTAATGCAGAAGCTCTTAAACACCAAATATAATGGGACTACTGTATTAGGGAGCATATCATGATGATGACGGACATGTCTAACAAGCTTAAGGGCTTAGATATGTCAATTTCAGATGGATTCTTAGTTCACTTCATTATGTCCTCTTTGCCTGCTGAGTACAATACTTTTAAAGTTAACTATAATACTCAAAAGGATAAGTGGACCTTAGCTGAACTTACTGCCATGTGTGCACAAGAGGAGGAGAGACTGAGAACGGAAGGGAAAGATAGTGTCAATCTTGTTGGCACTGGAAAGAGAAAGGATCAATGGGGCAACAAGCCCAATAAGAAACAAAACAGCTCCCCTAATCCCAACAACTCCACTTTCAAGCCTTCTTCAAGCAACCCTAAGGCACCAAATGATAAGGGATGCCATTTCTGTGGTCAGGAGGGGTACTTTCAGAAGGACTGTGTTGGCTTTCTGAAATGGCTCGCTAAGAAGGGCAATGATATAATTTCATTTGTTGATGAATCCTTTTATGTTGATTATTCCCTTAATACATAGTGGATTGATTCTGGTGCCACTGTGCACGTTTCAAATTCATTACAGGGATTCCTTACCGTGAGAACCCTAAGAAGAGGGGAGAGAAGCATTAGGGTGGCTAACGGGAAGGAAGCTGAAGCTGAAGCCGTTGGATCACTTTCATTAGTATTAGATAGTGGCTTTACTCTTCAGCTGAATAATGTAGTTTTTGTCCCTAGTATGAGGAGAAACTTGATTTCTGTTTCTATGTTGAATGATGATGGTTTTAAATGTTTGTTTGGAGACAATAAATGTGTTATTCAGTTTAATTCTAATGATGTGGGTCTTGCCATTCGACAAGACAAGCTTTACATGCTTCCTCTCTGAATCTTCTGTAAATGCATGTATTGATAGTAAACGAAAGAGAAGTATGAATGAGACTTCGTCAAATTTGTGGCACTGTCGTTTGGGCCACATTTCGAAGGGGAGAATTGAGCGTCTCATTAAGGAAGAAATACTTCATTCCTTAGACTTCTCTGACTTAGATCATTGCATCGATTGTATTAAGGAAAAATATGTTAAACAAATTAGGAAACGGGCAACCCGTAGTTTAGGGCTCCTAGAATTGATCCACATTGACATATGTGGGTCTTTTCCTACAAAATTAGTAGATGGATATGACTCCTTTATTACGTTCACTGATGATTACTCTCGTTTTGGCTATATTTATCCTATTCGTGAAAGATCTGAATCATTAGACAAATTCAAAATATTTAAGGCTGAAGTTGAAAATCAGCACAACTTAAAGATTAAAGTAGTAAGATCTGATCGAGGAGGAAAATATTATGGAAAACATGCCACTTATGGCCAAATTCCTGGGCCTTTTGCTAGGTTTCTCCAGAAAAATGGTATAGTAGCCCAGTATTCAACACCGGGCGAACCTCAGCAAAACGAAGTGGCTGAGAGAAGGAATCGCACGTTTTATGGACATGGTGCATAGTATGCTCAGTCGTTCTAGTTTGCCAATTAGTTTGTGGATAGAAGCTCTGAAGACAGCTGCACACATTCTTAACCGAGTTCCCAGTAAATCAGTGTCCAAGACCCCTTATGAATTATGGACTGGGAGAAAGCCTAGTCTTAGGTACTTACGTGTGTGGGGCTGTCTTGCTAAAGCAAAAATCTTTAATCCACACATTGGAAAATTAGACCCTAAGACAGTAAGCTGCCATTTCATAGGATACCCCGAGAGGTCTAAGGGGTATCGATTCGATTGTCCAGATCGTGTCACTAAGTTTGTCGAGACGAGACACGCTGTGTCGTTTTTAGAAAACGATTGGAGCTCCAAGCCCAGGGAAATAAATCTTGAAGAAAAACTGGTTTATGTTCCTTCACCACATATCCCGGAAATTATTTTCCCTGTGCCTTAGGAAGCTGCTCCTCCGATCGAAAACACCGTAGTTGCTCCTCCTGTTGAGGTTTCAGAAATTGTTAATGATACACCTAACGATGAGCCTCAAGAGCCCCCGATGGTAACTGATGAACCAATTAATGTACCACTGAGGAGATCATAGCGA
Source organism: Olyra latifolia (assembly GCA_036346145.1). Taxonomy (NCBI): domain Eukaryota; kingdom Viridiplantae; phylum Streptophyta; class Magnoliopsida; order Poales; family Poaceae; genus Olyra; species Olyra latifolia. The sequence goes on from CM070532.1 coordinate 37,305,058, forward strand.
GAGAGAAGATCTGCCATTCCAAATGATTATGTTGTTTACATGTATGAGGATGTAAATGACATAAGAAAGGTAGAAGATCCCGTCTTATATAAGGAAGCCATGAGGAGTGAACATTCATCTAAGTGGCTTGAAGCCATAGAGGATGAATTAAAGTCGGCTCTAAATGGGTCTACAAAACCAAGCATGACTCTAAAGGAAATATCGAAAGGTTCAAAGCAAAACTCGTAGCAAAAGGCTTTTCACAAAGAGAAGGGATTGATTATAATGATACGTTCTCACCTGTCTCAACTAAAGATTCGCTAAGAATTGTCATGGCGCTTGTTGCACATCATGACTTAGAGTTACACTAAATGGATGTTAAGACAGCATTTCTTAATGGGTGGGCGGGACCTCTTCCAGAAGTGGTTTGAGACACCAACCGCTTGTAAATGTGTATCTCTACAAGTGGTTGGTGTCTCAAACCGCTTGTGATAATTCAGAAGCGGTTTGGGACATAAACCGCTTGTGGAGGTTGCTCAACACAAGCGGTTGGTGTTACCAACCGCTTCTGGAAACCCCCTCCCGCCCGTTGCTCACGAACCGCTTCTGGTGCGAAGGCCAGAAACGGTTCGCGCCTACCCGCTTGTAATAGCCCGCTTGTGATGCCCAGTTCTGTAGTAGTGAGAGGACTATATTTTAGGGAAAATCCATCCCATGTGTACGTATAGAGTTACGTACACATGGATGTAGGAGTAATAGAATGACTTTAACCCAGAAACATCACAGCCTAGAACATGAACACCTATAAACATTAGGTTAATGGGGATCGTTTACCATTAATAGAAAGGAAAAATTACATCCATGCCATTATAAAGTTGGCTTATCGCAGAAATGCCATTACTATTCCCTTAATACCCCGTATGCTACCACGAAGTGTGTTTAAGCGCAGATCTACCATTATGAGCCTTTCCGGGCATTTCCGGCCGCTGTCACGCGCCCTATCGCCTTTTTGCCCTCGACATGTGGGTCCCACAGATATCTTGGCCGTCGTCGGCGGCGATACTTGGTTGGACCGAACCAAGCGCTCACCCGGTCTCAGCCAAAATTCCCCAGCTGCTAGGGTTCCTCTGGCGACCGGTCGAACGGCGAGCGGCGGCGCGTCCTCTCCACCTCCGGTGAGCGGAGACTTGGTGCGACGGGTGGCGCAGCACTAGGGTTCGTCCGCCATCGCCAGCCAAAAATCCCCAATGGATCCCCCCGAGTAAGTCTGTCATGTTGTAACCCTAGGTCTGAGGCGATGGATTTTTTGTCGGTGTGTTGTGCTGTCAATAGTCGATTTGGTAATTAGAACGTGCTGATTTGCAATATAGAGCTAGTTCTTCACCTATTGTTTTTGTGATTTTCCTCTTATTTAGGTTTGATGCGGTAGAAAATATTAGAGTAGTATTTACTGTGGGGGCCTTCTCCACAACCGAAGATTGCGGTAGAAGAAGGTATACAAAGGCAGTGAAATTAGAATGGAGTTGCAGAATTAATGAGTTCAGTGTGCACAATGCAGTCTCTGAGTTGTCCAATCATATTTCATGGGGTTCTAATCAGTTTCCAACACTATGGTTTTATGATCAATCTAGTGGAGAAGAAGTAAGGCTTGAACATGAGAACCAAGTGTCCAAAATGTTGGAAATGCTGGTATGCTCCAGAGTAGTTGATTTCTTTGTAGCTATTTTGGATAGACCAAAGATCGAAACAAAGATGATGTTCCCGGTACTTCTAAGCAACCGAAGCAATCCATGTAGATCCTTTGACAACCCCGAGGAGTATGTGGGAGTTAATGATGAGGACCTATATGTGGGTTCCCAAAACATTCATGGTGTCCATGAGGAGGTGGATGCTGATGAATGCCCTGATTCATGTGAGCAAACAAAGGATGATGTAGTGAATGATGCAGACCCAAATGAATTCATTGTGGGTCATGACCCTGAAAACCCTTGCATCAAGAAAGGTGCAATTTTTCCTGACATGATTTCATTCCGGAAGAGCATAAAACATCATGCCATCATGGAAGGTTTTGAAATAAGTACTTATAAGTCAGATAAAACTCGATTCATTGGTAATTGCAAGCAAGAGGGATGTAATTGGCGCATACATGCCTCTAGGTTGCAAGATGGTGTTTCTGTCATGGTATGTGCAGCATACCATTACTTATCTCGTACTCTTGATTAATTTCAGATGAGTCACACTTGATTAATTTTATAACTCATTAACTAGAATGCATGATTTCCTATGTGTCTTGAAGATAAAAACCCTGGCAGAAGAGCATACCTGTCCAAGCACTAAAATGGTTAAGGGGAAGATGGCAACACAAGGATGGGTATCTGACAGGCTGATGGATTGGGTGAGCAAGAACCCAACCAAGGGGCCAAAGGAAGCTCAGCTGAAGATTGAAGAGGATTACAAGATCAAACTGGAGTACCCAAAGGCCTATAGAGGACTGTAGATTGCTTTGGAGAAGGTACATGGTAATTATGAAGAGTCTTTCCAGATTCTTTTCAATTGGAAGGCAGAAGTAGAGAATAGGTCCCCTGGTTCAGTAGTTGAGATAGAGTTAAAAAAGAATGGGAAAAAAATGTGTTTTCATAGAATGTTTGTTGCATTGAAACCATGCATAGATAGCTACCAAGATTTCTATCATGGGGATGAACTCATATGGAAGGAATTCGACGACATCTATCAATTTTACCATCGAGACGCCATCAACGTGTCTCTAATGAGCTGCTGGTGTCTGTAAGTATTTCCAGCTAATGATTGAGTTTACCATATATATGTGTTCATTTCGCCGAAGTTCAGGCTGCAAAATCTAATAACTCATCCCCTTTGTATGTAGAATGGAGATACAACGATGTAGAAGAGAGGCTATCTTCGATATCGGCTTCATTGACCCATCAATTGTCAATGAGCCTAACGGTAAACGCAAGCCAAAAGAAGTTGAAGAATACATGCTGAAGCCTCTTTTCGACCAGTACTACAAACCGCACATACTTCTGCCCTTCAACTTCCAGTACGTATATATACATGTCATCACACAACCTCTTGTTTATCCTTTTTCAAGACATTCATAATATGACTAATTACATATATGTTGCAATACTTATATATGAATAGGTTTTACTGGATCCTACTTATTATCAATGTCGATAGTGCGATCATCATTGTGCAAGACTCAAGAAGAAAACCACAACAAGATTTTCAGTTTATCATTGATATTCTAAATAGGTAACATTGAGATGCCAACCTACATATATATAAGATTTCGAATACTCATAATTACTATTCATATAATAACGCATGACAGGGCATTCGCCACGTTCCGAACGAAGCATAAAGGAAAAAGTTCTAGGAATCAATTCATAGTGCAATCCAGCACTCGAGTACGTACTACAAAATATCAATTAATAATATATATGGTGTAACAGCCCAGCTGTTAAATTTCGTATAGCTATGCATATCATTAGTATGTTCATTTGTTTTTATGTTGGTTTATAAAAATTTTGCATTCAACCACCATGCTCTATGGTGGGAACATAAGGCTTTTAACTTTAAACCCTTTGGCCAAGCCACTAGAGTAGTAAGACCTAGCCCGACGGGCATGTTCCTTAAATGCTCGAGCTAGCTGTAGCTTGCCCGAGCAAGGTAGAGTTCACCCGAGCTCTATCAAGCAAGGTAGTGACTATGCCGGACTTCACCGAGCTCTACCCGAGCTTGGTTGCTACCCATCCGAGCTAATTATCACTTGTCCGAGCTAGAAGATATCCGGAGGAAGCCATCCGAGCTATAGATGGTTGAACCGAGCTACAGAAGACCTGGCTGGTCAAACAATCCCGCCACCATATCTATTCTTTATTCCTTTTTGCCCTCCGGCATTATCAGCCGAATCTTCCATCCATTGGCTGACTTGGACGGTGCTGGGCAGTATCAGCCGAATCTTCCATCTACTGGCTGACTTGGGCGGTGCTGCAGGCAGCTAGACCCTTAGCTTTTCTTACCTGGAATCTTACCCGCAGACTCTCTATTACAGGTGGGACCTGGACCCACTTATCAATGGAAGAGTATACCTCTATTTAAACCCCTCTCCACCCACTTCAACCAGCCCTCACTCTCATTCTTCCCACGTCCAAGTTCTGGACAGCAGCAAGAACAGCAAGCTGTTCTTCATTTCCACCTCCACCATTTTCAAATCTCCACCCAAACCACCAAGAATCCATATAGGGTGTTATATATCATCGGAAAGCTGAAATCGTTGACTATCCATTCCACTCCATGGTAAGCACATGCACTAAGGTTTGCTATGGATTCCTCTTCCTTTTCTCTTTGCTGTTCGGTTTTGGACAGCAAAGGCTGATTTCGTTTTCTGCCCATCTATGCCCTCTTTCTTCAAATCCAGGCCATGGAATGAGCAGGAGTAACATCTAAACTTCCTAGGCTTCAAGGACATCCAACTTCCTTGCACATTCACAAGGATTTGGGTGAGTTCTTGCTGCCTATCTTCATCTACTTCACTGTTTTGGACAGCAGTGAGGTTCTTTGCAGTTTTCTCATCTTGCATGTCATTTTCCCTCACATGCAAGCTTGGGGTGGTCAAGAAGAGTTCATGCACGAGCTAAGGAACGTCTAGGAGCAGATCCACGCTTCTGGAGTTGAAGGAACCTTAAGGAACGAGCTGAAGAGTTGCTGAACCGAGTTCTGGACAGATTGCCGTCCACCACTTCGATCTCCTCATCTTTGGGCTCTCTATTGTTAAGCGAGGCCTTCCTTGCTAGGTGAGAACCCAATACTCCCTCTCACTTCTGTTTTTCACCATTTAGCATTCATGGCTAAGCTGTTCTTTGGTAGAAACCGAAGCCTTAGAACCCCCAAATCTGAAAACAGCCTGTTTCAGCCTTTCTTTGAGCAGTAGCCTAGTAAGTAAGCTCTATAGAATCAACCGTAGCTCGGATGAAAAAGTGTTCTACATGACAATTGTGCACCAGGAAATTTCCTACAACTTTCATCTTAAGCCCGAGCTTAGCCGAGCTTATTAGGACCTCCAAAAGTGGCTCGTACTCAGCAATGTACAAGCTAAGTGCCCTACCCGAGCTAGAGCTAGTTGAGCCCGACCTTGGTCATGTCCTAGCCGACCAAGCTATGCCATATCTGACCTTGGAAACCCACTCTTGACCAAGGCAACATCATTCACGAGCTAGGAGGCTCATTCCCGAGCTATCTAGGTCAATCCCGAGCTTAGTCCTTACAGCCCCGAGCTAGTTTTGCACCCAAACTTTAAATGGCCATATCTCCCTTATCCGAACTCGGATTTGGGTGATTCTTTTTGCAGAATCTGCATTAGATCATGAAATTTCTGAATCTCTAAAAATATTTTATTTTCCTATTTTTTTTGGATCTTATTTGATGTTCTTGCTACCGAACATTAGGAGCCGACGTTCCGGGAAAGACCCCGGACTTGATCCAGAAGCTCTCCCCGACTACGAACAGCAACAAGGCACTTATACTCCCCTCATTTGACTCACCATATTGATCCTCTATTTACATGCATTGATTTAATTATATCCTAACACTTGTTGCATGCTAATTTCGAGTATGTTATTTGTTGGGTAGAAGGTAGTTATGTCCTACCCAGTGATTAGTACCTTACTAGGCTTGACACCCTTATTCCTTTGTAGCCTAAGCAGGTACTATTATTTATGTTGTGTCACGAATGCTTAGCAATACTTAGAGTCAACGAGGTAAAGCGATCAGTGGAGTAGTCCATTGGTCGTGTGATTCAATTATTGATGTACTCAATGTTCGGTTTGGATTGATGAGTATTTGGATTACGTGTGAGAGCTAAGTTGGACTCGAACGGGTGATAGAGGATGATGGGACGACGGATCCCGGACATGTAGCCCCGTTTGGGTAATTAAGGACCGAACATCGGGTACCTTCCTCTCAAGTACTATACGTACGACCACACGTGTTTTATGGGGACACTTGGCTAACTTCCTGTGCATGCTTGAGCCCTTGGGTACCAGCGAGGCAATGTGTTTGTGGGTGGGGTGGCAGGGCGGACTATCCGTGGTGCGTCCTTGTGCTTGGGTGTGATGGGCCTTGGACAAATCCACTGCAACGGTTAACTCCCTCCTACACTCGCGGAGTGGGGACTGGATTAAGTTAACTCGGGTGACCCAATGGACTGGCATGTACATCTAGGAGGCTTCGGCATGGCTTGCTGTGTCGTGTGGGTAAAGTCGTACACCTCTGCAGAGTGTTAAACTGTTCGAACAGCCGCGTCCCGGGTTAAGGACGAATCTTGAGTTGGTTAAGCTGCCATTTGTTAGCACTTGGTTACTGGTTCTGGTTATATGGTTTGGATATGAGTTCATTTCTGAGCACTGGGTTGCTCGTGGTGTCACTGGTCGGATAGAGACTAGGGGATGGATAGAGTCCCGGGTATGATTTGATATGGCCGGATAGAGTCTATGGACGGATGGAGTCCAATAGATTGATGATGGTGATGATATATATTGATGAGATGATGATATTATTGCTAGTCACATTGATTTAAAATATTTTATTCAAATGCCATTTACAATCTATTTATGTTTACGTCTCGCAAATGCACTTTATGCTGAAAATGTCATGCTAACCTTCCATTGGATACATTATTCATGAATGAGGATATACATTACCTCCTAGTGCTGAGTACCATCTGTACTCATACAAGTTGCTATTACTTCAGGTGATTATGACCCCGGGCTTGAGAACTACCATCAAGTGGGTTGCGATGACGCTAGCGGGCAAGCGGAGTTCTAAACTTCCAGTCGGTTGCCCTTGGGTTATGAGGCATACCTTGCTGGCCCTTTTGGTTTTTAGTATGATTAAGTCTTCCGCTGTTTTGTTGTTGAACATCTTATGTTTTCGCTGCCATAAAACTCTGAATTATGTTAAACTTATTATATGGACAGCAGTCCATACCCTGTTGTAATACAAGTTTGTGTCCCTTACCGTTTGTGTTGTGTTATCGATCCACATAAGGGTATGTGTGTGATGGTAGCTGATCTTGGGAGCCATCACATAATGCATATCCGGTACCCAGCTTCACTTTCGTTTCAATAGAGTTGGCTCACATAAGTTGCTGCTACCCGGTTTGGGAGTTGACCTACCCGGCTTGCTCTCGGGCAGCCCGTAAGTTGATTCTTAACCATAGGGGCAACAAGTGGGTGATTTTTCTATTGAGCCGAGTGTGAAAAGGGGGTGCCACATATGGCGTAAAAATTTATCTTCTCAAGCCAATTAATTAATTGCATTCTTTTCAAATATCACTCTAGGTTCTACATCAATCGGCCGGAAACAACTTATGTGGCTATTATGTGTGTCTCTACATGCAAAGTATTACCCACGGCGATATGCGACAACTGGACAACGAGTTGCGTGTGTGTTAAAAACAAATTTCGTAATACACTTATACTTCACGTGTTCAAAGATTTATTTCTTTCTTTCTTTTCGTAGCCCGGCATCGATGAGACGGGCGTGATCCCATCGCATCGGGTTGAAGCAATCCAAGAACAACTTATTGGCTTCATTGTCGATGAGATTATAACCCCTAGAGGCGAGTTCAACGCAAAGGCATGGAGAGATGGCCCTTCAATAAGGACAGGTAAACTTACGGAATCTTCGTCAATGGCCGCAAAGAGCGATGCACGCAGGAAATGATCTCAAGATCACCACCTTCGTACTCTTCGAAAGTTGTAAAACGTTGCTTGTGCTGATCATCATTTTATGTATTCTAAAACATATATATATATATATATGCATTTAATTTGTAATTAAATTATAAGCTCATACTATTTGTGCAAATAAACTGCTGGTTTTCTCAATTATAATATATATTTAATTATGCAGAAATAAATTTGTAGTTGTATTTATTTTTATTGTCAAAATTCATATTTGAAAGTCTAGTTCAAAATGCCATGTAGCTGTCGGCCTCTCCACAAGCAGTTTGTAACAACAACCGCTTGTGGAGAGAGCACACGTGGTGTCTCGCCACCCACGATAGAAGGCCTCTCTACAAGCGGTTGGTAACACCAACCGCTTGTGATTTGCCCCCACGTGGCTGCTCCACTGCGCTTCCTGGCGCCTTCCGAACCGCTTGTGGTGCCGCACCACAAGCAGTTTGAATCATGAGTGATACCCTCAGGTATCACTCGATTCTTGCATCTGCGTTCGATAACCACTTGTGAAAGCGGTTCGTAAGCGGTTACGAACCGCTTGTGTAGCACTATTCCCTGGTAGTGTCTTCTTGGCATCACATCTTATTTAAATCAAATTATATTGTTTTTCTTGACTAGTACAAGGAACGAACAACTAATACGGCTATATCCACCAGATTTAAAGTGTCGCTGGCTGTTGAACGCGCGGTAGCTGGCCATGCAGTGGCATGCATGGTGTACAGAAAATATACCTAACTTCTTTTGTAACTATGTGTGTACATAAATACATGGAGCTAAGGGCAGGCTGTTTTCTTTTTATGAAGGGCAGGCTGTTGATGGGTAGCTAAGCGGCACCCACAAAACAAGGTTGTTTTGAATATACTTCTGAACATTGGCACATTATCCGGAATATAACATTGATGCGTACTTGTTTCGATCGTAACAGTAGTTTAAAACATAAAATTATAGTACTATAACGAGAGTACTTTTTAAGACAAATCATCCATATGATTTTCATTGTATACCATCATAATCTTTTTAAAAATCATCAATTGCCAAAGTGCAGACATTTTTACTCTCGTTGTATCTCAAACCAACATTCGTCTATGATATGGTTGGATGGTGATCGAACGCACACGCTTGTCTTACAATATGAGTTCGTCGAAACGAATCCGTGACCACAACCACGACATGCCACGATAGGCTGGCCCGCCGGTCTCGCTCACAATCACTCTCTATCTCTTTCTCGTGTTCCAGCCACCCATCCATCCGATCGCGCTTCTTCAATCCAGCACGTGCAGTGTTAATTAGGTGTTCTCGCATTGTATATAAGCTTCCCCAAATTAACCAGGGAAACCCTAAGCAAACGTCCAGCTTACAAGTAGTAGAATTAATTCAGCTTCTCTCTTGGGAACTAATTTGTACGTTGGCCATGGGTAGCTTGCCACTAGCCACGTTGCAACCACTAGACCCGGAGACTTTCACCGACGAGTCGCGCGCGGTGGTCGACTTCCTCGCCGGCTACTACCGCGACGTCGACAAGTACCCTGTCCGGGCGGCCGACGTGGAGCCGGGTCGCCTTCGCAAGCGCCTTCCCGAGGCGGCGCCGGAGCGCGGCGAGCCGATGGACGCCATACTGGAGGACGTGCGGCGGGACATCCTGCCGGGGCTGACGCACTGGCAGAGCCCGAGCTTCTTCGCCTACTTCCCGATGAACGCGAGCACCGCCGGGTTCGCCGGCGAGATGCTGTCGGTTGGCCTCAACGTCGTGCCGTTCCTGTGGGTCGCGTCGCCGGCCGCCGCGGAGCTCGAGGGCGTCGTGGTGGACTGGATGGGCAAGCTGCTCGGCCTGCCCGACCGCTTCCTCTTTTCTAGCGGCGGCGGCGGCGGCGTCCTGCATGGGAGCACGTGCGAGGCCGTTGTGTGCACGCTCGCTGCCGCGAGAGACCGCGCGCTGAGCAGGCTTGGCCATGAGGGCATCATCAAGCTGGTGGTCTATGCCTCCGACCAGACGCACGCAACCTTCCAGAAGGGTGCTAGGATCGTTGGCATTTTGCCGTCCAACTTCCGCGTCATCCGGACGTCGGCGGCGTCGGGCTACGGCCTGACCGCCGACGCCGTCCGCGCCGCCGTCGAGGACGACGTCGCCCGCGGGCTGGTTCCTCTGTACCTGTGCGCCACAATGGGCACTACCGGGATCGGCGCCGTTGATCCCGTGCGCGAGCTCGGTAAGGTGGCGCGCAACCATGGCATGTGGCTGCACGTCGACGCAGCGTACGCCGGCAGCGCGGCGATCTGCCCGGAGTTCCAGGGCTACCTCGACGGCGCCGAGCTCGCGGACTCGGTGAGCATGAACCCGCATAAGTGGTTCCTCACCAACATAGACTGCTGCTGCCTGTGGGTGGCGAACCCTGCCGCCATCACCGCCGCTCTTTCCACCGAGCCGGAGTACCTCAAGAACGTCGGGGCAGACGGCGAGGCGAAACCGGCCGCCGCCATCGACTACAAGGACTGGCAGATCTCGATGTCGCGTCGGTTTCGCGCCATGAAGCTCTGGGTGGTGCTGCGCCGCTACGGCGCGGCGGGCATGCGCGCGTACATCCGACGGCACGTCGCGATGGCCGAGTGGTTCGAGCGGGCGGTGGCGGCCAGCGGGCGCTTCGAGGTGGTGGCGCCGAGGAGGTTCTCGCTGGTGTGCTTCCGCCTCCGGCCACGGTTCGACGGCGACGGCGCGGTGGACGCCGCCAACCGGGAGCTGCTGGCGGCGGTGAACGCGAGCGGGCGGGCGTTCATGACGCACTTCGTGGTGGACGGCAAGTTCGTGATCCGGCTGGCCGTCGGCGGGGCCATGACGGAGATGCGGCACGTCCGGGACGCCTGGGAGCTGCTTCAGGAGATCGCTAACGATGTTACGCAGAGCTGTTACTTGGCTGCACATCGCTAGTGTAGTGTGTGGTATGTTAGTTCTACTTCTCCTGGGTTGTGTTAAGATTTACTTTATTGAAAAGAATTATTTTTAAATTGCACCAATAATGGTGCCGTTGTGTAAGGTTTACTTTATTCAAAAGAATTAGTTTTAAATTACCCTTTCCAATAATGGTGCGATTGTGTATGGTTTACTTTATTCAAAAGAATTATTTTTAAATTATCCTTTCCAATAATGGTGCGAATATGTATCACGATGCCAAAGGTGTCTAAAAAGTAAAATCTATATTTATGTTTATATTTATACTTACTAATATAAAAACATAAGTTTGAAATTGCAATTAATAGCATACATAGCAGAATATATCTTAGCCATTCATAAGGGGAGGGTTGACATTGGAGGTTGAATGCTTACCCATAATTCTCTCTCTTGCATTTAACATCAAATTATTTATTGACCTCTCTCTCTCATCTAGTTAAGCATAGACCTTTATAACGATTCTATGGCTTTGATTTCATTTGATTTTGTGCTCGACCTATCTTATGTAGGATTAACCTTTGTTAAGGTACTATCCTAACTTTCTAATAATTTTTATAGGACGACGATTGTTAGAGAGATGACGAGCCTGAACCTAAAGGAATCGGCGTATGAGAATCATATTGGTTCGCCGATGAATATGGGTTTTTGGGTCAAGATCCAATATTCGTGACCCTGTAAGGTCACTCCTACACTCGATGGAAGCCGTTGACGTCCCTCCACAGCAGGATTCGGAGAGGCAGGGGTGGTTTTCACAAAACATCCAACCTCGGTGGAAGGCCGATGGGCATGCAAGTGCAAATTTGCATCAATTATTATCACTGCCGGTGCACGCTGGCCTTTCGATCTCAATCCAGTGGCGCTGTGTCCGTTTGAGGAAGATTTGCACTTGACGCCCAGCCGTACTCGTGGCTGTTGTTTATCTATCTATTGTTCTACCAATAAGTTAATTTCCAAGACATCCAAGATAATAATAAAACATAACTCCGTCCCTATCAGCATGTGCTAATAGTTTTATAGAATTTGTAGCACCTTGGCTCCTGCTGAGCTCGAAATGCTACTAACTCCCTAATTTCTTAAAAATTTTGGTAGCATCTCCCCTAAAATATGGACATCCACTCAGCAGGCAAAAGAAACAGTTCATATAAATATTTCGTATATAACCAAAATATCAACATAACATACACCGATCCATCATATTCACATGACCCAGATCGTATCCACATTCTGACATAATCTCTGCCACTAAACAGAATCACAACACCAAAGCTTTTTACCTTAGCCTTCCCAGCTCATCGAGGAGTCAGCCAGATTAAAGGATAATACTATCACAGCTATTCTAAGTCATATTTGAAATAGGTTAACAATTCATTCCAATGTTCTTAAGTCTTTACTATTACTGATCATTACGTAGAGGTTATTTAGTTGTTAGCGTATTGTGGTGCATAGTGTGTGCGTCTACTCCCTGCCCACGCTGGATATCATCATAGAACACCTGAAGAAAATAAAGAAAGTAAGGGTGAGTCCAGGGACTCAGCAAGCACATATTTAATCAAAGGAGCATAAATGCATAACTAATCAAAGGAGCATATGGAAAAAAAAACGTCATATCAATAACATTGAAGCACAATCATTAACACATGTCAACCATATCCAAACATGTATCCATAAGTGCTATGCACACATATCATCCATATCCGAACCAATCATATTATCCATATACGAACACAGATCCATGAATGCAATGCAATGCAGGTGCGCCTCTTCTCTGTAGCATATACCGGTATAGCAAGGGTTCACTCGTCGATGACACCTTTATTGCCCCGTCCTGTTTCATATGAGGTCCAAACATAACCTCCACTCCCGTGGAGTGCCTACTCCCGTAGGACTTAGGACCCCAATTCATGGTCATATGGCTTTCTCACCGACTTGGCCAAGACACTCCGGACTAGTCATATGACTATCCACCGACTTGGTCCATGCACATGAATGTAAAATGATGCAAGCACACAAACAATCACATACCATGTTATCATCGTGCTTTAGCATGTTTAATTCATCCACTCGATTTATATGCATGGATATATCAATGGGTCATAAAGAAGCTTTAGAGTGAAAAGATAAACATGATATGTCACTTTGAATAAATATGCACTTGTCTTTAACCTCGGCGATAATTTGATGTCCCGTTTGCGGTATTAGAAACCTCCAACCCTAGAGAATAAAACAATACTCAAATTCATTCTTCATGTGAATATTGCCACTAACTCATCGATATAAACTCTAGTGACCTAAAACCCAAACTTTCCAGAAACTAGCTAAAACCCTGCTCGCCCACTGTTCTAGCCATAACTTTTAAACCGTTGAACCAAACATGACAAATAAATACATCTGGAGCATCTATAGAAAATTATCTACAACTTTCATGTTGAGTAAAAACTCCAATTCTATTTCTATCACTCCAAGATTTTAGAAGACAACTGCTGCATTGTTTTCGAAACCGGTCAGAAGTATTGTTTTAGCGAGAATTTTCAAACCACTCGCTCGATTAACGCGGTCTAGGACACTATGGAAAGCTGAGAAACATAACCTACCTTTCTTATAATATGATCGAGTTCTGACTCTTGTTATAAGCAGCTCATATATAAGCCTCATCCTACCGTATATGCGATTCCATCGTCTAGCTCGAATTCCAACTTTACGGTTTCCAATCCTAAGGCGGCGACATCTCCTAAATTCCATCAAGGCCCGCAGTATTACTTAACACATGGTTTCAATAACAAAAGAATAATAATTGTCTAATCTCCAATCCCTAACTCTAGGATCGCCTGATACCGAGTTAATCGCCCGAAACTCCGGAAAGCTAGAATTTCCGAACAGCCAACTTGCAACGGCCGTAATTTCCAAACTGCTTATCGAACTAACGCATCCGAACAGCGGGCTTGCGAAGGCCGTATCTTCTAAACCACTTAGCTGATTCTCGCGTTCTAGCACTCTACGGATAGATAAAAACATAAGCTACAAATCTTACAATATCAATTTCTTCAGAATATTGACCTAAGTACCCCAAAACCAGGCCGCAAGTTACTGCATCGGTGGTACAAACCCCAAATCAGGGAATCTCTTGACCTAGGTGTGGACAACATGGGCCCCGGGTATCCGGAAACATATTATCGGACACACCACCTCTTTGGGCCGAGTTACACGGACCTTCCAGAAGACAGGCTTGGAGGCTGGCGCGGCCCGACTTGGTCGACAAGGAAACGAACTCGTCTCCTACTCGAATACATGGAGATAGACGTAACCAACCCGGTTATATATTTATCTTCCTTATATGGATTAGGGAACCTATTTGTAACCCCGCCCCTTGCACTATATAAAGGGGGTCGGGGGTCCCTAGTTAGACACAACATCATACATTCGATCATCTAGCCATCCTACATCTCATTGTTCTTGAGATCCACCACAATACAATCCACGAGCACAGGAGTAGGGTATTACCTCGCCTCGAGGGCCTGAACGTGTATAAATTCGGCTCCCTGTGCTACCATCGTAGTTGTGATCTTTCGCACTGCCCCATAAAATACATTGCCGACGCAAATCGTCGATAGTTGGAGCGCCAGGTAGGGGCAACGTTAAGATCAACTTCATCAATTTCGATGGCTTCGATTGGTGGATTCATCTTCACCTACGCCCCCGGCCAAGGCTTCATCTTCGGAGATCTCGGCTTCATGGCCGGTGACTTCGGGGAACTGCGGTTGTGCGAGCCGAACGTCGTTCGGTCTACACATTACCGGGGGAGGTGGTACGCGATTCCAGCCGAACCTCACCGCCTCAGGATCTCTCCCCTGGATTCCGATCTGAAAGAGATCCCATCTGATGATGGCAATTCCGACTGGCCTACCGTAGGACTTCCCTTCGGTTTCGGTCAGGATCTATCGCCTCTTGCCTTACCAGCTCCTTCTGCTGATAAAGAACCAAGTGGCGATCTTGTTCCTGGTCTGGACTGTGCTCGGATCCAGTCGGGAATCACAATCCCCCCGTCGTGGCTCGCCCCGTTCGGATTAGGAAACTCGGCCACTGTATTCCATGGAATAACACGCTAGCTTCTCCAATCTGGGCCAAGGAGCGGAACACATCAAACACAAACTGGAATGAGTCTTCTGAGTCTAGGCTCAGGGATAACTCTAACCAGGTCAACTTCCCGAGTGGACATGCCATTCGGATTGGTCAATTCGCTGCAAGATTTCAGCAGATTCGCTCTGCCAAATCTCAGTCGAACCCTCTTTTGACCAAAGATCCGGCACGAGAAGTGGGAGTCATAATCACTCCCATCGACAGTCCGACAAATCGGGACCAATTAAGCCTTTCTTACTCGGAGTCCGAGTCAAAGGAGAGTGTCAACGGCTTCCCCAACTGTCGCGGTATCTATGTGCTGGATGGACAAGCCTCCGGATCGACTCAGCGCCCTGTGAATGAAGCGGGAGCCGAACACAACCACGGAGGCGGAGAAGATCTGCGCGACAAACTACGCGGTCGCGCACGTGAAGTCCGGGAGGAACTGCTTCAAGTCCGTATGGGAGATCACTCGGTCTTCCGTACGCCCCAGCAGAACATCCTCGCATGCAAGACCCTCCTGGACAATGTTGGTCCCTTGCTTGGAGAAAACAGCCTGCCACGCCGATCATGGATCAGATCAAAGCTATGGTGATGGCAGCGGCTGTCCAGGGTACTCAGGACCAACAGGCAGACTCGGCTAGAAGCCAGACTGCCACGAGTAGTACCCGGCGCAGTCAGCACACACCATCTCGCGGACAAAACGCTCGCCGAAGTACAAGTCGCGACCTCCGCCATGACATCGAAGCCCAGCGGAGGGAGCAAGAGCAAGACCGGCGCCGCACTCCGCCACGCCGGATCCTTCCCCGTCAGTCTCCTCCTCCGAAGGACGGATTGATTGATGGGATTAAGGCGTTCACACCTTGACTTCGTTAGGTAAACTAGCCCGAAGGATTCAACCCTAAGGGAATAGTGAAATTTGACGGGGAGAGGGACCTAGAGGCTTGGTTGCAGATCTACTCTTTGGCAATCAAGGCCGCGGACGGAGGATACGATGTGATGGCAAACTATTTGCCCGTCATGTTAACTTCTCCGGCTCAGGGTTGGCTCGCGGGCCTTCCAGAGAACTCGATCGGTTCCTGGGGAGAGCTTTGCGAACAATTCGTCGCCAATTTCCAGGGCACTTACGAGAAGCCCGTAACCCAATGGGACCTTTATCAGATTCATCAGAAAAAAGATGAGTCGTTAAGGGATTTCATTCGGTGTTTCACCAAAAAGAAGAACACGATCCGGGAGATTTCGGAGGCGGTCGTTGTCGCGGCCTTCCAAAAGGGAGTTCGCGACCCCGATCTAATCAAGAAGATGTCTCGGAAGCCCCCGATCACCGTCAAGGAGATGTTTGCCCTGGCGGATCGATATGCAACCGCCTCGGACGCTCTCGCTGAGCGCTAAGAGGATCACCCGAGCAAGAATGAAGGCAAGAAGGACAAGCCCGAGTCGTCCTCCAAGAAGGACAAGAAGCGCAAGGGTGAAGAGTTGGTGGCGATCGCGGATCATGGTCGGCAGAAGCCGCCTCGGCCCGTTGACTACAACAAAGTTATGGAGGCGCCATGTCCTTTCCATCCGAATGGAAATCATGCGGCAAAAAACTACAATGTCTTGAAGAGGTTCGCTGAGGAGCATAACAAAGACGCTCCAAAGGATGCCAAGCAAGACGACAAGCGTGACCCCCCCAGGGTGATGTTTACCCAGAAGCCGAGCATGAGCTCAATTACATATCGGGGGATCGGATGCATATGAGTCCAAACGTAAGCAAAAGCTTACTACTCGGGAAGTTAATGCAACTGTTCCGGTGACCCCCGAATACCTTCGATGGTCCGAAGTTCCGATCAAGTTCGATCGCTCGGACCACCCTGACCACATCCCTTGCCCGGGGAGATATCCACTCATCCTAGATCCCGTGGTATGGGGCATTCGTCTTCGTAAAGTCTTGGTCGACGGCGGAAGTGGATTGAACATCCTCTTCGCCAAGACGTTCAACGAGATAGGGATTCCAAAGTCGGCGCTTCAGAAGACCGACGCGCCGTTTCAAGGCATAATCCCGGGAACCTCCTCAGTGCCGATTGGAAGAGTCACTCTTCCGGTCACTTTTGGCGCTCGGGACAACTTCTGGATAGAGAACCTCAATTTTGAGGTGGCCGATTTCGAGACTGCGTATCACGCAATCTTGGGAAGGCCGGGTTTGGCCAAACTCATGGCCGTCCCACACTACACCTATTTACTCATGAAGATGCCAGGCCCGCGGGGCGTCATTACGGTCCGCGGAGACGTCAAGTTCTCCTATCTTCTCGATAGGAAAAATTGCAACTTCGCCCAGTCAACCGAAGCGGCCGCCGAGTTGGACAAGATCCGGCAGGCGGCCACCACTCTCCGTGGCGAGGGCGAACCGCCAAGCAAGAAGCCATCTAAATCAGACATCAAGCCTGACGAAGATGTCAAGCGCATTTCGCTCGACCCGTCCGATTCGGCCAAAACGGCCCTGATAGGGACAGGGCTCGATTCGAAATAGGAAGAGGCGCTCGTCACCTTCCTCCAAGCAAATCGAGACATCTTCGCTTAGAAGCCGTCCGACATGCCTAGTGTCCCCATGGAGGTGATCGAGCACTCTTTGAATGTACACGACAAAGCCAAGCCAATCAAGCAGCGGCTGCATCGGTTCGCACAAGATCGGAAGGAAGCCATCAAGACGGAGATCACCAAACTTTTAGCCGCCGGCTTTATAAGAGAGGTGCTTCACCCCGATTGGTTGGCAAATTCGGTACTTGTACAAAAGAAGAACGGTACTTGGCGCATGTGTATCGATTACACCGACTTAAATAAAGCATGTCCCAAGGATTCATTCGGACTTCCTCGCATCGACCAGGTGGTTGATTCCACTGCCGGTTGCGAGCTTTTGAGCTTTCTGGATACCTACTCAGGCTATCACCAGATCAGCTTGAAAGAAGAAGATTGTATCAAGACTTCATTCATCACTCCGTTCGGGGCTTTCTGCTACATCACTATGCCCTTCGGGCTGAAGAACGCTGGAGCAACGTACCAGCGTTGCATTCAACGATGTTTCCACAGCCAGCTTGGGAGCAACGTGGAGGCATACGTTGCTGACGTTGTCGTCAAGTCTCGGGTAACCTCCGACTTGGTTGCTGACCTATCGGAGACATTCGAGAGCCTGTCAGCATATAACATGAAGTTGAACCCGGAGAAGTGTGTCTTCGGGGTCCCTTCGGGAAAGCTCCTCAGTTTCATGGTATCGCACTGCGGAATCGAGACTAACCCGAAAAAGATTAAGGCTATCATGGAGATGGCTCCCCCAACATGCCAAAGGGACGTCCAGCGTCTAAATGGGTGCATGGTCGCACTCGGCTAATTCATCTCGCGACTCGGCGAGCGTGGGTCGCCCTTCTTCAAGCTACTAAAGAAGCAACAAGACAAGTTCGTCTGGATACCTGAGGCGTAGAAGGCTTTTGAGGATCTCAAATCGTCCCTCACCTCGCCGCCTGTCTTGGCATCTCCTATGCCACAGGAACCGCTTTTGCTATACATTGCGGCCACCACTCATGTAGTGAGCGCCGCGGTGGTAGTGGAGCGTGAAGAACAAGGACGCGTCTACAAGGCACAACGTCCGGTCTACTTCGTTAGCGAAGTATTGGGCGAGTCTAAGGTACACTATCCGCAGGTGCAGAAGCTTCTGTATGCGGTCCTGATCGTCTCTTGGAAGC
This sequence comes from Olyra latifolia, assembly GCA_036346145.1. Classification (NCBI taxonomy): domain Eukaryota; kingdom Viridiplantae; phylum Streptophyta; class Magnoliopsida; order Poales; family Poaceae; genus Olyra; species Olyra latifolia. The sequence goes on from CM070532.1 coordinate 37,323,573, forward strand.
TGAAGCACTACTTTCAAGAATATCCAATTTCGGTGGTCATTTCTTTCCCATTGGAGAAATTATCCATAATCGGGAAGCCACTGGGAGGATGGCTAAGTGGTCGGTGGAACTTGGGGCTTTCGAGCTCTCGTTCAAACCACGTAGCGCCATAAAGTCACAAACCCTCGCCGACTTCGTTGCCGAGTGGACGGAGATGCAGGCTCCCCCTGTCGTCGAAGAGGCTGAGTACTGCAAGATGTACTTCGACGGCTCTCTCCGGCGACAGGGTGCGGAGGCTGGCATCGTTCTTATATCGCCCGGAGGCGAACGACCCAAGTACGTCCTTCAGATTCATTTTCCGGCTTCAAACAACACAGCCGAGTACGAGGCGCTCATCCACGGCCTCCGTATTGCCATATCGCTCGGCATCCGGCGATTGGTGGTTCGCGGAGATTCCCAGCTTGTGGTGAGGCAAGTGCAGAAGGATTGGACTTGTGTCAACGACAATATGACCGCCTACTGTTAGGAGGTCAGAAAGTTGGAGGACAAGTTCGACGGGCTGGAGCTTATACACATCCTGCGGCGAGACAACGAGGCGGCTGATGAGCTTGCAAACATGGGTTCTAGTCGGGCGCCAGTCCCGGCTGGAGTTTTCGTCTAAGAGCTTCACGCCCCCTCCATCAGACCGTAGGAGCAACTACCCCAACTGGAGGAACAACAACCTGAGTCAGAGGTTCTTGCCCTCGACTCGGATTGGACGCAGCCATACATGGAGTACTTACAAGAAGAAAGGCTTCCCGACGATCGGGGGGCTACCGAGAAAATTCAACGTCGGAGTCGTGCATACGTGGTGCATGAAGGAATTCTGTACCGCCGAAGCATCTCCGGCATACTTCAAAAGTGCATACCCGAGTCTGAAGGACGTGCCCTGCTGCGCGAAATTCACTCGGGCATGTGCGGTCATCACGCGGCATCAGCTACATTGGTCGGAAAAGCCTTCCGGCAAGGATTTTACTGGCCAACCGCGGTCTCAGACTCAAAAGAGATCGTCCGCAAGTGCGAGGGTTGTCAGTTCTTCGCTCGGCAGATTCATGTGCCGGCCTAAGAACTCCAGACGATCCCCATCACCTAGCTGTTTGCAGTCTGGGGGCTCAATATCGTCGGACCCTTCATGAAGGCCCCGGGTGGTTTCGAGCACATCTTCGTCGCCATTGACAAGTTCACTAAGTGGATTAAGGCCAAGCCTGTGACCAAGATTACGGCGGCCAAAGCCACCGAGTTCTTCCAGGAGATCATCGGTCGGTTTGGCGTACCATCTCGGATCATTACGGACAATGGCTCTCAGTTCAGAAGTGACGAGTTTCAAAGCTGGTGCGAAGATGTGGGTATAAAGATTTGCTTTGCTTCCGTGGCACACCCACGAAGCAACGGGCAGGTCGAGCGCGCGAACGGCATGCTTCTACAAGGCGTCAGGGCGCGCATCTTCGATCGTCTCAACCCATACGCAGCAAAATGGATGAAGGAATTGCCTGCCATACTCTGGAGGCTTCGCACAAGTCCCAGTCGAGCTACGGGGCAGTCTCCCTTCTTCCTCGTATATAGGTCTGAGGCGGTCCTTCCAACGGAGCTGCAATTCGGGTCACCCCGAGTCCAAAGGTTCAACGAGGATGAGTCGGAGGCCAGTCGGATCGACGATCTCGACCGATTGGAGGAAGCTCGGGACGCTGCAACAATTCGGTCAGCCAAGTACCTCCAGGGTCTACGTCGTTACCATGATCACAATGTACGGGATCGTGCCTTTTCGGTTGGAGATTTGGTCCTCCGGGTCAATCAATCGAGTGGCCATAAACTCTCTCCACGCTGGGAGGGTCCCTACATTGTCGAGTCAGTAACGTGCCTAGGGACTTACTGACTGAGACGAGAAGACGGCGCTCTCATGGACAACTCGTGGAACATCGAGCAATTGCGTCGGTTCTATACCTGACGACCATTGTACACATATTTTCAGATAAATAAAGATAAGTTTTTGTTCACATTATCTTTACATTCATGCAATTCAGCTTCTGACTTGCTACTTATTTGTGTTTCAATTAAGTAGTAAGTCGGGGGCTACACCTAATTAGGTGCGCAATCGCGCACCTAATCTTTTTATCTAAAATATCACCTGACTTGCTCCCTAGTCGGATCCTGACTAGCCAGTAAGTCGGGGGCTACACCTAATTAGGTGCGCAATCGCGCACCCCTTCTCTTAGTGAGGATAAATTGACTTGCTCCCTAGTCGGATCCCGACTAGCCAGTAAGTCGGGGGGCTACACCTAATTAGGTGCAGTCTGTACCTAATCGATGCCTAATCGTTTTTTCTCTTTTCAAGTTCATGTTAAGCCTAAATGTTAATCGTTCCGAGTAACGAAACTCTTGTCTCCTAGCAATACTCATACTTCCCGATTGCGCCTTTGGAGATAGAGCTCCGCGCCAATTCCTAACGCTAAGGAATGTGATGCGCTGGGCAGAGTGCTTAGTAAAAGGAACCTAACTTGCTCGGGCAAAATGCTAGATTCGAATAAAGAAAAGCCGGTTAGCATATATTATATTGAAAAGAAAATACATTACATCAATAATTTACAATAAGTTCATACATCTAGATGGAATCTAAGCTTAGATGGCCCATAGGCTAGTTACAGGGGATGGCGGCGTGCGCGATCGACGATCACACCCACCAACTCGCCGAGGGTTGGGGCGACGCCGAACAGGCCTCAGTGGCGGTAGCGTCACGGGCGCGGGCGCGGGCCAACGCCTCGACGATCTCGTCGGCCACCTCGGCGAGAGCCGGGGCGACCTCAATCAGGATCGCGACGGAGGCGACGTCGCGGGCCCGGGCTTCTTCTTCGGCGACTTCAGCAAGTGCGAGGTCGAACTGCGCCCACAGCTCCGCCAACTCTTCGTCGCGATCCATGGGATCAGGCGGAGAAGGGGAGGTGGAGGAAGGAGATTGGACGAGAAGCGACCATCGCTCCGACCTCTTTTATAGCCGAAATTGGGAAGTCGAACCAATTTCGGGAAGTAATGGCATTAGGGGGGAACCTCGATGAGAGCTGTTCCCGAGATTTGACGCGGATGCCCCGTGGCGGTGGAAGAATAGCGCACACTCATTAAAAGACCACGGGCGACATTTCGTCTCCGCGCCGGGCGGGAGAAAACGAAGCCCTGGGTTCGTTGCTGCAAAATTCGAGGCCAGACTTAGGTTCCAGAGAGCACGCCCTATGTGAGCCGTAAGCTGTACACGGCATAACTCGTGTACGGGTGCCGCTCAGATCAGACCTAGTTGGGAAAAAGGGCGTGCCCTTGGCTGGGCCGTGTGCCATTCGTCAATCTCTTGAGGGCTGGGCGCCTCCTGGGTAATTTACCTAGCCTTGATGTGCCCCCTGGGGACATAAGTCGGTTTGGCTTTAGTCAGATCGGACATCAAAGGTTACCTCTTCAATTAGGTCTCAGTGGCACATCTCCGGATCGTTCGTCATCAAGACGAGCACCACTTGGAGGACCTCAACTTGGAGGCGGGCGAATTCTTCCGAGAATCATTAGCTTGACTCCACACTAGTCGGGTCAGGACGCCTGAATGCCCTACGCGAGTTGTGGCATGTCCCCTGTTGGACTGAATGTTCAGGTTCTGCCCGTCAGACTCGAATGTCATAATTCGTAACAGCGAGGATAACGCGGGGTGACCTTGATCACTCGGCAACATCCACCTTTTTGGTATGCCTCCTCAGGGGGCCAATAGCCAGCATACCGATCCGTCGGGCTGGGTACCAGACACCTTTTAAGGCTTCAGATTTTTCTTGAGTCCTTTGCAACAGTGTTGTTTGATCAGTAGGTTACTCAGCAAGCGGCACTTCATCGATCTAACAAAGAGTGACGTCACTCGAGCTGCATTTGAAGGGCTGCAAGCTGGACCCGGAGTCAAGACAACCCAGTCGCGAAGTACTCGAGGTCTAATGTGGACAACATGGGCCCCGGGTATCCGGAAACATATTATCGGACGCACCACCTCTTTGGGCCGAGTTACACGGACCTTCCAGAAGACAGGCTTGGAGACTGGCGCGGCCCGACTTGGTCGACAAGGAAACGAACTCGTCTCCTACTCGAATACATGGAGATAGACGTAACCAACCCGGTTATATCTTTATCTTCCTTATACGGATTAGGGAACCTATCTGTAACCCCGCCCCTTGCACTATATAAAGGGGTCGGGGGTCCCTAGTTAGACACAACATCATACATCCGATCATCTAGCCATCCTACATCTCATTGTTCTTGAGATCCACCATAATACAATCCACGAGTACAGGAGTAGGGTATTACCTCGCCTCGAGGGCCCGAACCTATATAAATTCGGCTCCCTGTGCTACCATCGTAGTTGTGATCTTTCGCACTGCCCCATAAAATACATTGCCGACGCAAATCGTCGACACTAGGGTTCCTAATCCCCTCATAACCCATCCTAATCCTCAAATTGAACATCAATTCACATATGGAATCATCAATTTGTTACCTATTAGGAGAAATTGCAGCCAAACCCTGGCTTCTTCCTCTCTCTTCTTCTTCTTCTACCTTCTTTCTTCCTCCTCTCAACCATGGCCGGGTCCTACCTCCTCCTTCTTCCTTCTCTAACTCAGCCGGCCCCCTGCTTCCTCCCTAGGGCAGCGCACAGCGGCTTGGGGTAGTGGCGGCACGTGGCTGTAAGCGAGACAGGGGGATGGCGAGGCGGCGGTCGGTGATGGCGCGGCGGCCAGTGGGAGGCAGCGCTGGGCTGAGGAGGATGGCGACGTTGCTGAGTAGAGAAGGGCGGCGGCCACTGGCGTGACTGAGAGAGGTGGCGGCGAGTGGCGGCGCCGCGACCAGCATTGAGGGCGCGGCAACGCTGCTGCTGGAGGGCGGCACCGGCGAGGGCGTCTGTGGTGGTGGAGCGGATAGACTCGGTGGCGAACTCAGGTGGGAGAGGAGAGCTACGGGTGGTGGAGAGGAGAGAGATTGACAGCAGTGGTAGAGTGAGAAAAAGGTGAGCGAGGGCTCTAGAGCCATCTAGGCTCATTTTTCATTTTTTTTTCTATTGGTATTACAGAATTGCTAATTCTCAGGCAACTAAAATTTTCTTAACTATTAGTCACTCTAAAATTGCACTCTAGTAAGACTAAAATTGCATAGCTTATAAAGATGCTATTTTAGTATCAAAATTGTTACTTATCAATCATCAGTTTTATTCGTTGATTTCTATGCTTTGTTGATGCATAAATCTGTCAAATGCATGTGCTTACATACTTTTCTTTTCCTATGTTTCAAGCCATTATGTTTATTTCAGTCAATTTAAAATTGGGCACCGGTAAAACCAAATTTGCACTTATTTATAATGTGTAATTTTAGTATAGTTATTGTGCAATTTTATTAATAATCGACTGACATTTATTTTATTATCATATTGTCTTCACGAATAATTGTTTCAAAGTCAAGTACGGGTTAATTAATTAATTAAAGTACAACATAGTTCCTTAAAGTAATATCGTTTTCTCAATTGGCACGTCGGAGTTGAAAATTAACTTGCACGCTGACATATATCTCAGTTAATTTAATAAATAGATTTTTCATATAGTCAAAATCAAAATAAATGACAGAAAGTCATAGAAAATTCAAAAAAAATACAAACAATTTTTTACATTAAGAAAAGGGAAGCGCCTCGGATCAGACGTCCCATCGAACGCACGACGTCAGTATGGAAACTTAGAAAATAATCGATGAAATTTCGAAAACCTGCGGATGAAACTTGACAATAGACATATGAAACAGAGACGAAAACTGATAAAACTTGCAAAATAACTACTGAAACCGGGGAAAACTACTGGGGAAAACTACTGATGAAACTGAGAAAATACCAATGAAACTTGGCTAACTATTGATAAAACTTGAGAGTGCTAATAAAACTTGGCTAAACTATTTGTGAAACTTGAAGGAGTAATGAAACTTGGCCAAACCAACTGATGAAACATAAAGAAGGACCAATGAAACTTGAATAAGTATTAATAAAACTTGCCTAAACTACTGATGAAACCTCATGTTCTATTATTGTTCAAAAATCACCTGTACAAATATAATAAGTTTCACCAGAACAAAACCAAGTTTCACCAGATAAAAACCGAAGTTTCGCATTTACAAAGTTGATGGTTTCATGACGAAATAGGGATGAACCTTCTCTTGGCCCTCTTCTTCTCTAGATCTAATGAGCTCCGACGACGTGCTCGCCGAATCCGACCGCCAAAAGCTCGCTAAGCTCATGTCGCTGATGGCTACGGCGTCGACGGCGATGGCGTCATGCCTGCTTTCGTTTCAAGCTTGCAGGAGGTTGATAGAGCGACGAGAGAGTAGCACGGGATTGATTTGGGAGAGAGAGAGATGAGGGGAGAGGCGCAGGGGCGGTACGTGGCCAACAGTGTCAGCCCACCAGCAGCCAGCAACATCGGCGAGCAGCCAATACAGGGCCGTCTCTCCTCTGATGCGTGTGCGTGAGTGTGCCTGATAGACAAAGTCCGAGAGTCCAAGCGAGATAAGGCTGAGAGGAAATGAGTGACTGAGGCGCATCGTGGAACCTAGCTAGGTTTTTTTAGCTAGTCGCTGAGGTGGCCGTGGTCGAACGTGTCGGACGTCCATTCAACAGTAATTCCCTTAAGAAAAACCCGATGATCAAGCATAAATCTAAATATGGATTTTACGAAACATGTCATGCAAATATATGGAAGGGGGTTGCGGTACCACATCTAACATCCTAAAAGTTTGCATAACAATGTTTTGTAAAATTAAAATTTACAATGCATTTTGGGGTCTTTATATTTTTCCAAACACATCGAAATATCATTCAGAGCCTGTTTCTTTTAGCGTTTGCTTATAAGATAGAAATTTGTTATTTTTGTACAAGCCAAACACTTTGACGTTTGGTAGCTAATTTTTATAGGTCTTACAATTTCTTCTCAAAACTCTCAAAACTATTTTTTCTATAATTTTTGATCCCTTGGATGTCTTTATCGAGGAGTTACAAATTTTCAGCTTATAAACAAACACAAATGCAACCGCCGAAAGAAACAGGCTCTTAGATATTTTTTATGAAAAAAATACTTTTTTGTCCCTGAAATACGTTCATTATACCAAATTGTACCATAAAACCAAGTACGGTTAACTCGGTTTTCAAGCTAGCAAAACTGGATCAAAATGGTCCCTTCAAAGATCAAAGAGCGGTTTAGGGTGATTTTCAGTGCCATGGTGGCACATGTGGTTGTTTTGGCTCATGGCATGGCACAAAGTCCAACAATAGTAGAGCACTAGTACACGTTACATTTGGTTGTCGTCATGAGGTTGTCATGGCTTGCTTTCGATAATTCATATTCATGTCATATAGTACGTGGAGAACGTTAAATGCGTCCGTTCGGTTGTTTTTTTTTTTTTTTTTTTTGAGTGTAAAGCAAGGGTATTATTGATTAGGTAGTTGGGCCATCATTACAAGTATTTGATATTACATCATTACCAACAAGGTGACCGGTGTGATCAATCAGAGGCCCCACCCAGCAACATGCCGAGTTTACTTTTCCCATTCTTCTGGTGAGCTCTTCTTGAATATTGTCATCAACATCAGCATGCCACTCCCCTTCAATCTTCTTCTCACGCTCCCAGTGAGCAGCCACATGGGCTAGCCCATTCGCCGCTCGCGGATGAAAACGCACCGATGCCAAAGGACTTTGTTGCAGCTTTTTCCGAAGCTCCGCGATCAAAACAGCAATAGGGGAGCGATCCTGATCAGCAGAGGTAAGCTTCTGCACTAGATTTGAACAATCTGAGAAGAAAATCCTCACCATGCCGGTGAAATTACTAACTAGGTTGAAAGCTTCCGACATAGCCACTGCTTCCGCAGCTTCAGCGTCCTCCTGCCTCCCCAAATTAGTGATTCGGACTGCCGCAATCTTCAGATTTGGCAATCTGATTACCGCGGCCCCGAAAGCCTCCTTCGATTGTGCTTCAAAGGTAGCATCAACGAGACAAACTGGTTCCTCGGGGTAGGTATGTTGTTGTGGATACTGAGCTGATTCTTTCGCTCTAGAAGACTTCCACTTTAAAATTTCCTCATAAGAATGCTTCACTTTGTAAGCCATACCCTCCAAGCTTTCGGATCGATTTTGAAAAATAACCATGTTTCGGCGCCTCCACAGTTCAGACATTCCCAACACTAGGATGAGAAAACGATCAGGGTGAACAGTTCGCACCATGTTAAGGATCCATTGTGCAATAGAGATATGGAGGTCAATCGTTCAGTTTGGTATTTGTATCTCAGGTAGCAGCCTATGTAGATTCTCCCAGAACAAAACAGCAATTGGGCATAAAAAGCTAATATGTTCCATATTTTCTTCTAGATTGCAGGTACTGCATCGAGATCTAGAGACAATTTTGCGAATCACCAAATTACGACCAGTTGGAAGATTTTGCTTGCAAAGACGCCAGACAAAGAGTCTCAACCTCCCTGGTATTGTAAGGTTCCATATCTCCTTCCACCCTAGGTGATAAGAAATCCCTGATTGATGATTAATGTTATGGCTCCACCCTCTGGCCTCATCTCTTATCTTTTTGCTCTTACGATATCCAGAGCAAACAGTATAATGTCCGTGCTTTGTCATGTCCCAAGCTAAAACATCCTCCATGGAATCAGTAGGGATTTTGATTGCTTTAATATCATTGACATCACAAGGTAAAAAGGTAGATGACAATTTATCTATATCCCAATTCCGAGTATCCTTATCTATTAGATCACTCACACGAAGAGTAGAACTCCCAGTGCCAATAGGTTTGCACATTTCATACCTAGGAATCCATCTACAATCCCAGGCTTTAATGCTTTTGCCATTTCCCACTCGCCACACTAACCCATGGAGTAAGAGTTCCCTGCCATAGCAAATATTCTTCCAAATGATAGAGCACCGAGTGGCATTTTTGCTTCTAGAAAATCTGAATTGGGATAATACTCGCTTTAAAAACTCTTAAGATAAAGAATCAGGGATAGTGATCGACGCCATCCTTGTTTGGCCAAGATTGCTTGATTGAAGCAAGCAATGTCTCTAAACCCCAAACCTTCCTCGCTTTGTGACATTTTGAGCTTCTCCCACGAAGTCCAGTGAACAGTTTTCTTAGAGCCATCTCCCCACCAAAAATTTGCAGAAGCACACTCTATTTGTTTGCATAATTTTATAGGGAGTCTCAAACAACTCATGATATAAGTAGGGATTGATTGTATAACAGATTTCAACAGCACTTCTTTACCGGCCCTAGATAAGCATTTCTCTGCCCACCCTTGAAACCTTTTCATAATTTTTTCAATAAGGGGTTTGAAAGCCTCATTTTTCCGAATACCAGCAACAGTCGGCATTCCCAAGTACGACTCATTTTGGGCTTCTTTATCCACATGGATAATGTCCCTTATCAACTCCTTAGTAGATTCCGACGCATTGTTGGCAGCGAAAAAAGTGGACTTCTGTTTATTTACCTTTTGTCCAGAGCCATCAGCATATAACTCCAGAACACCATTTAGAGCAGTTAACCCCCTTCGATTTGCCTCCAAAAAAATAATGGAATCATCCGCATAGAGTAGATGATTAACCACTACTTTTTGTCGACCAAACCGAATTCCCTGCAATTCTTTAGAAGCTTCCTTGTTCCTCATCAGAGAAGTGAAACCCTCAGCACAAAGCACAAACAAGTATGGTGAAATCGGGTCCCCTTGCCTTATCCCTCTCTGAGGTATAAAACAATCGAGCATTGGCCATTAATCTTGACTCAAAGATGCAGATCGAACACATGTCATCACCATATCTATCCGCATGAATTGAAACCCATCTTAGCCATCAAACCTTCCAGATATGACCATTCCACACGATCATAGGCCTTCATCATATCCAATTTAATAGCACACAAGGGTGTCTTCCTATTTTTCTGAAGCTTTATAGCATTCAAGCATTCAAGGCAATAAGGACATTATCAGTAATCAAACGCCCAGGAACAAATGCACTCTTCTCAGTAGAAACAATATCACCAAGAATCCTTTCAAACGGTTTGTAAGAACCTTAGAACCAATCTTGTAAATGACATTACATAAGCTGATTGGTCTATAATGGGATAGCTCCTCCGATTCCTAATTTTAGGATCAAAACAAGAATAGTACTGCTTAAAATGCAGACAAATCCAGTTTACCAAGCAAGTAAGTTTTAACAGTTTCATAAATATCCTCCTTAAACAAATGCCAATTCTTTTTGGAAGAAAAATTTGGAAGCCCATCCGGACTGGTGCTTTCAGAGGACCCATGGAAAATAAAGCTTCTTAACCTCCTCCATTGCAATAGGTTTACAAAGGAGCTCATTCATATAGTTGTCCACTTTTGGTTCAATGCATTGCAATATCTCATCTAACCGCAATGTGCCTTCCGACGAGAAGAGCTTTTCATAAAAGATGGAGGCTGTAATTTTCAGATCTTCCATATCAACCGCCCAGCTTCCATCCTCCTCAACAATTTTTTATTTTATTTTTACTGTGTCTTGCGAAGCTCTCCGTGAAAAAACTTTGTGTTTTGGTCCCTCCTCTAACCATATTTGCCGAGACCTCTGTTTCCACATTAGTTCTTCTCGGCTATACCATTCGAAAAGCTCTCTGTAACTTTTGAATCAATTGGCTATCTTCAGAACTCCCCGAATGAATTAATTGATCAATGGAGGCACGCACTTGCTTAATAGATCTTTTGACCGAACCGAACACCTTTCTCCCCCAGTTTAGAATCTCCTTCGATAAAGCTTGGAGTTTACTCCCAAAATCGGCATTACCCATTTGGGACTTACACACTGTCCAAGCATTGTCGAGAAAAGACTGAAAAGCATTATCTTTCATCCACATGGCCTCAAAACGAAATTTTTTTGCCTTCTCTGATTAACAGTCAGAGACTGATGGGCAATATAAATAGCCAGCAAATAGTGATCAGACGAGCACGTCCAAACATGCTCTACTTGGATAACTGGGAATATCAATGAAAAACCTGCATTCACACATACCCGGTCCAACCTAACCTGAATATTATACTGATCAGCCTGTTTATTGTTCCACGTGAAAGGGTAGCCATGGAAACCAGCATCATACAGGCCACATTGAGACATACATGTTCTCATCATGCTCATATTGTGCTCAGATCTTCTCACCCTACTCATATGTTCCGATTGATCAATACATTCATTCCAATCCCCACAAACCAACCAAGGCAAGTCACTTCTAGTTGCTAAATTATTTAACATTGACCAAGTTCTTCCCCTCACGTCAGACCGGGATTCACCATAGATCCCTGTTAGCTGCCATTGATCTTCTTCATCCTCCTTTTTTATCACACCATCAATGTGATTTGAATCTCGTGACCACAGAGAAAATTGGATTTCATTAGTCCACCACATCGCTATTCCACCACCTCTCCCTACACAGTCCACTGCCAAGCAATTTTGGAAACCTAAACTTCTAGCCCTACTCTTCATCACATTTTCACACGCTAAAGTTTCACATAAGAAAACCACCTGGGGTCGGCGGGACCTTATTAGATCCCTCAACTCACCAACTGTCGCGTCCGACCCTAAACCGCGACAGTTCCAACTTAGGAGGTTCATTGAATCTGGCGGGGCTGACTCGCAGCCTCCGCCTGTAGATTTGTGTTATCCTTTTCCAACCTTTGTTTCTTGCTTGACGAGCTATCTTCCGAACAGTCATCTGTCTTACCAGTTGTGAGGGTGAGCTTGCGATTCACTTTTTCTCCTAGAATAGTACAGTTTGCTCCAGTAAGAACCTTTGCCCCCTTGTTATTCTTCAAAGAAGAATACACCCCTTCCTCTTCCTCCCTATTTTTGAGCTGCATCCGGTCCTCCTCCATTGGATCTTCCCTAGGCATCCGGCGTTGTCTCCTCTTTCTGACTTCCATAGGCGCTCGCAACCAAGGTCCATATGGGAGTTGATCCTTCAAGCCCTTGTAGAAATCACATAACTTGTAATCATGACCAATAATGCCACAAGCAAAACAAATTGATGGGAGGTATTCATATTTAACCCTACATCTCTTTTCACCCATTACTCCACAGTCAACAGGGAAGACACGTCTAAGTGGTTTAGAGATATCAATTGATACTCTAAAACGAAGGTATTCTGCCCATCCAACTCCATCTTCATCGACATCCACTTCCAATAGGTCCCCCATCTTCGCTCCCAGCCTCTCTGCACACTTTCTAGTCAACCACTTATCTCTCACCCAAAAAGCCAGCCGATCAAATGACATCTCAGCAGGAATTTTGTTCTTATCAAAACGCAAAAGAACCACCGCATTGAAACTAACTGACCACGGGCCCCATCCAACACTCGATCCATATCTTGCTTGCTTGGAAAAGTTACGAGGAAAATATTATCACCCAATGTCTTCCCTTGCAGGCCCCTCGGGATTAACCACAAAGTCTTGAGAGCATTAATAATAACCTGTGTGGAAAAAATTTTCGTTGCCATGACTTTCCCGATCAGAGTCCATGGATACCTGAAGATATCTTCTTCATCTTCATCATCAAAGGTCATTGGGATCTCTTCCTCCTCCGTTAAAGACAGATGGTCCAGGTGATTAGCAATATCCACTTCCGAATAAACTTGTAAAGGTTTCCCATCTATCAGAATCTTGACCTGCGAATTAGACTCCTGCGACTTCTGATTTGAATCTCCCGGATCCTCCATAGGTAGGAAGATTCAAACTGGTAGAGCAAAACACAAACTCTCCTCTGAATCCAAAGACTTAATCTTTTGGAACCGGTGTCAAAGACTAAAGGCTAATACACAATCTCCCAAGGCTAGTCGCCGCCAAAGACAGGCAAACCCTAACCCGGAGTCTCTTCCGTTCGGTTGTTGCTACGTACGCATGCATGGTACATTTAAGTCGGTACTTTGCTAATTAAGTTCATTAGTACTGGTCGAGTATCTTTTTTAAGTGCGACGGCATTACAAAAGATACGTATTTCAGTACCTATCAACGCTGAAATCAGCTATTAATTCCTCAATTGAGAAATTATGCTCATGCTTGTAGTTTGCATGTACAAAATTAGGACATTACGTCTTGGTTGCCAAGTGCAAAGTAGTTTATGAGGCCGACATAATAAAATGCATGTTGTCAACGCCCACACTAAAAAATTGACTTGGCAAATGGGCTTATGCCTTAATCAAGTACGACCTGAAGTACGAATCGGCTAAAACAGTTAAAGGACAAGTATTAACCGATTTCATTACCAACTATTGCCTAGAAACTAATGTAGGGTTGGTTAGTGTGATGTCTTGGATGTTATTTTTTGATGGCTCAGTGTATAGTCAAGGCTGTGGGATCAACTTATTAATAATATTCCTGAAGGGTTTTCTTTTTGAGTTTGCTTATAAGACAGAATCGGCTTATTCAAACAATTAAGTTGAATATCAAGCTTTGCTCAAAGAGTTGCAATTGCTAGAAAGTGTTGGAGCCAATACCGTGGGGGCTTTTGGGATTCTCTTTTGGTAGTGCAACAAGTATCTGGCAACTTTGAAAATGTTAGGATGAGGTGCTTAATGGGTACTTGAATGAGTACTTTGATATCATCGGTTCATTTAAGTCCTTTGGATTAAGCATGTTTCTAGAGAACAAAATAGCGAAGTTAATGCTCTAGCACAAAGTGCGTCTAGTTATAAGCCGATTGAGCAAGAGATGGTATAGAAATTAATTTGTTAGATGAAGCTTATTGGAGACAAGAAATTATCGATTTGTTAGATGATCCTTCTAGCTCTCATAACAAGAAGTTGAAAAGGAAAGCTCTTAAGTATGTGATGCTTGATAAAGTACTATACAATCGGACTTTGGAAGGAATGTTGCTTAAGTGCCTTAGTCTAGAGGAAGCTAAAGTTATCATGCGAGAAATACATGAAGGAATTTGTGTAACTCACCAATCGGCTTATAAGATGAAATGGTTAATTAGAAGAAATGGGTATTTTTGGCCGACAATGATGGATGATTGCTTTAAGTACTACAAAAGGTGCCAATATTACCAGAAGTGGAAATGTTCTATTGGCTCCAGGCTATGAATCCAATTATCAGGCCATGACCATTTAGAAGATGAAGTATTGATATAATCGGCCAAATTTACCCTGTATCGTCTAAGGGTCATAAATATATTTTGGCAGCTACAGATTATTTCACCAAGGGGGTCGAATCGATTCCTTTAAAGAAGGTTACAACTGTTGAAGCCATCGGTTTCGTAAAAGAACAAATTATCTATCGGTTTGGAATTTCTCGGACTATAACGACTGATCAAGACACCGTGTTCATCTCTAAGGAATTTTAATATTTTGCAAAGGAATTAGGAATGAAAGTGTTGAACTCGTCTCCTTACTATGCTCAAGCCAACGGTCAAGGTGAATCGCCCAATAAAGGGTTGATGCCGAGGGCTTGGCATGCTACATTGATGGAATCCTTTTGGGCCTATCAGATCGCTTGCCATGGGGCTACTAAGGTATCACCTTATCACCTAGTGTATGGTCAAGAAGCTGTATTGTCCCTAGAAGTGAATATTGGCTCGTTACATATTAGAAAACAGGACGACTTATTAATTATTAGCCGATGATATTAAAAGTTTGATGTTAGATAATCTAAAGGACTTATCAGAGAATCGGTTTAGAGCATTGGAGCAAATAAAAAAGAATAAGGTGAGAGTGGCTAAGCATTATAACAAGAAGGTTGTGCCTAAGTTGTTCGAGGAGGCTGATTTAGTTTGGAAAACGGTGCTACCTATCGGTCCAAAGGAAAATCGCAATGGGAAGTAGTTCCCCACATAGGAATTGTTGTATCAAGTGAATCGACTAGTTCCTAGGAATTCCTATGTTTTGGAGACGCTTGAAGGGAATGTTTTTCCTAAGGCCATCAATGGGAAGTATTTGAAAAAAATACTACCGTAGTATTTATAATGGAGCATAATTGATTAAGAGCCTACACAAGTAAAGCCGACGAAATGGTTCGTCTCCTCTAGCATTTGAATACAAGCCACCTCAATATGTTGCTATTGAGATGACTAAAAATATATGAGGAACTTAGACTAGAGAAAAGAGAACTGAAATAAAGT
The DNA here is from genome assembly GCA_036346145.1 of Olyra latifolia. Lineage (NCBI taxonomy): Eukaryota > Viridiplantae > Streptophyta > Magnoliopsida > Poales > Poaceae > Olyra > Olyra latifolia. The sequence continues at coordinate 37,338,767 of CM070532.1, forward strand.
AGCAAGAGCTAAAAGAATGGATCATTGTTTTACAGACATGCAAACTGTGGCACGTAGGCCAAGATAATGTGTCGTTGGCCACTCTGCCGATAATGATGCGAACACGCTAGGGCTGGCCCGATCTTCACGGCGGTAGGTTGATAATCGAAAGATAACTAGCTATGAACAACAAGGGGATGACTAACTGAGATTCAACAAGAAGGGTAATTAGCTTTAACTTGCCAAGGTTGGATTTGACCAAGTGTTAGGTATAGATGATCCGAAGCCTCCTAAACTCCGACCCGCTATCCGAACAATCACAAAACCACAATCCGGAACTAATCCGCACAAAATGCCCAGAAGCGCAGATCACGAATTAGGAGATCCCAGAGGAATCTTCTCACTATTCCTAGAGAACTCACAAGAACAAAGGTAGAAGAACACTCACCAGTCTTTTTGCAATTTCATATCAGTTTATCAAAATATTCCAAAAGTCCTCAATAGGTGGGGGTAGAGGGGTATATATACTAGGAAGAACCCTCCTAGCTGGGTATGAACACAAGTCACCACGTTGGAAGGTGGAAGGCCAACTGGTTGAAGCATTCAAGGAGTCTTGCTCCAGTTCTAGAGAACAGGCATCACAAGCGGTACATCACAAGCGGTTTGATGCATACCGCTTCTAATAGTTGCAGCACAAGCGGTTCAATAGTTCAAACCAGAAAGCCCCCTTTAGAAGCGGTTCGTAATACAAACCCCTTCTAAAGCCCAAGCACCTCTAGCAGCGGTTGGAGACACGAACCCCTTCTAAAGCCCAAGCAACAGAAGGGGTTCGTATTACGAACCGCTTCTAGAGGGGGCTTTAGAAGGGTTCGTACTACGAACCGCTGCTAGAGGCTCATTTTTTGAATTGTTAAAAGGAAAGGTTGCCTTATCTCATCAGAGAGCACGCGTGGGTGGGTTGGCTAGCTGTGTGAGACTCATGAGGAGGGGTGAGGTCCTAGGTTCAAATTCCATATACTCCAATATTCTTTACCTTTTTAGACACCACTAGAAGCGGTTCGTAGAACCGCTTCTGATACTCCCACGAGCATCAATCGCGGTTGCTTAGAAGCGGTTATATAACCGCTTCTAGAGGCTTTACGAACCATTTGTAAAGTTGAAATCTGTAGCAGTGTCTCACGCGTCTACTCAGCTTCTGTGCAGTCTTCAGTAAAACAGCCATAATTCTTTCGTCAGAAGTCTAAAGATGTGCCGTTTGTTGGAGGTGAAAGTAGACTTGATTATCTTTCCATCCATATTATATTATGTAGTGAAATGTGATAGTTTGGTGCGTGTTGCTCTAGGAAAGTGACGCATTTGTCACAAGGCAGTGAACTCCGAAGTTGCAGTCTGACTCTATGTAATCCGTCTTCGCCTTCACGTAATCCACACCAGGAACACATAATCCTCATTCACGTTCCACACCATTGGACCTAAGTTTAATCAAACAAGAAGAGGTGGGAAGCACGACCAAGTCACATGAATCCGAAATGTAGCTTAAGTTAGCGTTCACCTGAGCATGTATTTGCTTTGCACGATTTTCATGATTGGTCCTTGAAATTGTTGGTTCTTGAGGTGTAGACAGCCATCTTGGTAAAGCAGACGATCATCTTGGTCACTCAAGCGATCACCAGGTCGTTGAAGTTTGGGATGTCCTCATCAGGTAATGCATAGTTCACACCTAAGGCTTGTTGAGGTGTTAGTACACCTCAGATGCGGCTTTGGCCAACTTGTCCTAGGGATTAAGATTTATAAACTATAAGGGAACAAAATTATAAGCAAAAGTTCGCTCGACGGCCAAGCATCAGTTAAATTTACAAAGGATTATTTCATCAGCTACACAGCCGGTATAGGAAAAGATCATAACAAAAAAAGCTCGAAATCCTCTTGACGATGTCATCGACTTGGGAAGCAACCTTGGCTAGCTGGTCTTCACTACAACAAAATACCACATCAGTGCCGGTTCGGAACTGGCATTAGTGCCGGTTTTTGAAATATTTTTTTATGCCCAGAATCTATACACTAATCATCTACCACCTGATATAAGTTATTAGGACACATTTTCGCGCGAAATACAAATGTTGCGTTGCCCAGGACTCGAACCTGGGCTCTCTCCACTCTACCCTCACCCTTCTAACCATCCCACCCAATCTCACGTTCTTGTCAAGAACCGGCACTGATAATTAGTTATCACTGCCGGTTCTAGCCAAGAACTGGTAGTGATAAGTTCTTTTACTGCCAGTTTGAAAATTGGGGCGGGAGTGAAAGAACTTATCACTGCCGATTGTGATAACTCATTATCACTGCTAGTTCTAGAAAAGAACCGACAGTAATAAGTTCTTTCACTATCGGTTGAAAATTAGGGACGGGAAGCCTAAAGAACTGGCAGTGATAGGAATTATCACTGTCGGTTTTGAGCAACGAAACGACAGTGATAAGTCTTATCACTGCTGGTTCTTAAGCGCACAACCCGCTGAGGCTTACGAACCGGCAGTGATAAGTTATCACTGCTAGTTTTGGTCTAACCGGCAGTGATTGGGAGACATGGATGACCATTTTTGTAGTAATGCTTGTACATTGTTAATGAGGGCTTGGTCTTCTCCAGCTGAGCCTGGGACCTTTGAGATTTTCCTTACAAGTTCCTCAGCCGTAGCCATCTCCATCTTACATTCTTCTCTACTTCAATGGAGAATGGTAGGCTAGCCAATGAGGCGTGTACATCGGCCAAGGCTTTCTCTAGCTCAAGCTTTCTGGCCTTGAGACATGCAGACGATTTCTTGAGCCTGTCCAGGTTTGCCTTTTTAACCTTAGTCTCTGCAACTAGGGTAGCCAAGTGCTCCTTGTCGACTTGTTGTGCAGCCCGTTGGTCGATGCAATCAGGGGCGGATCTACAGGGTATGCTGGGTGGGCCACAGCATACCCTGCAGCGGTGCAGCCCGTATACAATAATACAAATACGCGACCGTATATTGTTCACAATGCCGCAGGCCCTCAAGGCCGCAACGCGACGATTCCCATCGAGGCCCGGCAACCGAGTTGTTCACAACGCCGCAGGCCCACCGAGTTGCTAGCCCCGAGCTGCCCCCGGGCCCCGGCCTGCCAATCTGCCATCGCCGAGTTGTTCACAACACCGCAGGCCTGCAAGGCCGCAACGCGACGATTTCCATCGGGGCCCGCCGACCTGGTCGAGAATTGCCATGCCGCCGCCGGCCTCCAAACCTTAATCGCCGCCTGATGTCCCCCTAGGCAGCAACGTGGCCACGCGCAAGATTGTCGTCGCGTCGGGTTGCGCGGTCTGTTGCCTGATTGCCTCGCCGCCTCGGCACTTCGGCAACGCCGCAACGTGGTCAGGCCGACGCCGACGTCTTTGTGGACTGTGGTGCAGCGTGTGGTGTTAGCTGTTAGGTAAGTACTAGTTTAGTAGTTTTCCTTCAAAGTTCAAATCTTTAATCCTTGTGGCTTGTGTTATTGTGTATCTAATCTACTATCTACTAGTTTGTAGTTTACTAGTTTGTAACTTTGTATAGTATCTTGAAGTTCTTCTTGAATCATAAATATCCTGTTTTTGTACATATTTGTCTTGTCATATTAGTAAACATGGCATCCTTAATTCAAGTTTTGTGGCCTTTTGTAGAGGTGGAACTTGTTGAATTATGAAGAGGAACGGAGACATTGCATCTCTTTTTCAGAAACATGCAGCAAAGAAGGCTGCTGCTACTTCATCTCCTTCCATGGCTCCGCCTAGAACCGTGGCGAAAGATGAACCTAAAGAGCAAGAGAGAGTAATTGAAGAAATTGTGAATCCTATGCCATCTTCCCTGCCTTCAGTCTCCCTTGATAATCGTCTTCCACATGATCCAGGTGAAAGGCTGTCCATTCAAAGTTATCCTGTTAATGATCGAGATGCAATTCAAAGAGCATATATTCTTAAAGGTCCATTCCAACCATATGCACATGAATTTCCAAAAAGGAAAATTGAAAATAGAGATCGTCAATTCAATTTTGTATGGTTTGCTAAGCATCATTGGCTTGAATATAGTATCAAGAAGGATTCTGTGTTTTGCTTTGTATGCTATCTGTTCAAAGATAACAAATGTAAGGGCAAGGGGGTAGATACATTTACTACAGATGGTTGGAGAAATTGGAATATAGGAGAGAAAGCACTTTTGAAACATGTGGGTTCTAGTACACATAATGCAGCTCAAGAGAGATACAATGGCTTTGTGAATCCCAATGCAGCAATTGATTATCACATTGAGAAGTGGGGTGATGAGGATCTTAGTCTTTATAAGATTAGGTTGACTTATTCACTTAGATGTATAAAGTTTCTTTTGCATCAAGGATTGGCATTCCGTGGACATGATGAAAGCGAAGAGTCTAGCAATAGAGGGAACTTTCTTGAACTTTTGAAGTTTCTTGCAACAAATAGTGAAGAAGTGAATAAGTATGTTTTGAAGAATGCTCCAGGTAATTGCATTTTAACTTGCCCAGAGATTCAAAAGCAAATTATTCAATGTTGTGCCATAGAAACTAGAAAGAAAATTATTGAAGAACTTGGTGATGGGCCCTATGCAATTCTAGCTGATGAGTCTAGTGACATATCACATAAAGAACAACTAGCTCTTTGCTTGCATTATGTTGATAAATTGGGAAAGCCATGTGAGCACTTTTTTGGAGTTGTTCATGTAGATGATACTACCTCTTTGTTACTTAAGGAAGCAATTGAAGGTTTACTTGTTAGTCATGGCTTGACTTTAACTCAAATCCGTGGTCAAGGTTATGATGGGGCTAGCAATATAAAAGGAGAGATTAAAGGGCTGAAAACATTGATCATGCAAGAGTCACCTTCCGCTTATTATGTCCATTGTTTTGCACATCAACTTCAATTAGTTCTTATTGCTGTTGCCAAGGGAAATAATGATTGTGTGTGGTTTTTTGATCAAGTATCACTCTTGCTAAATATTGTTGGAGTTTCTTGTAAGCGTCATGGCATGCTTCGAAATGCTAGACTTGAGAATATCATGAAAGCACTTGATTGTGGTGAACTTAAAACTGGGGGTGGATTCAATCAAGAGATGGGTTTGCCTAGACCTGGTGAGACTAGGTGGGGCTCTCATTACAAAACTATTGTCAACATTATTGCTATGTATCCCACAATCCGCGATGTACTCATCACTCTTGGTAATGATGCTTCACAAAGAGGGGATTGACCAAAAATACATACTATGGTTAGAGTATTTGAGTCATTTGATTTTATTTTCAGTGCACACTTAATGCTTGTTATTCTTGGATACACAAATGATTCATCTGAGTGTTTGCAAAGAAGAGAGCAAGATATTCTTAATGCAATCTCACTTGTTACCGTGGCAAAGAGTAGACTGCAACAATTGAGGTCTGAAGGCTGGAATCAGTTCCTTCAAAGGGTCACTTTGTTTTGCAATAAACATGGTGTCCAAGTTCTTGATATGGAGGGTAATCATGTGCCTTTATGTCTCATCCTGCATATTTGCTTACCAACAGATGTTTATAATGCATCATTTGCATGTGCAAAATGGGAACATAGAAATAGTAATGTTTAGCAACATGTAAAAGTAATGTAAGGAAATATGAGGTCTTAGTGATTTATTGGGGTTAACTATCATCTGCACCATCCTCACAGTCAATGTCATCGTCTTCTTCATCTGAAGAATTATACTCACCCCATCACTTTCGGACCCATCTTCTTCATTTTGTTCTTAATATCATCTGCCACAATTATTGGATCTGCTTCGATAGCTTCAAATTGAGCTTCAGGTCTATTTAGTGGTATATCTTCATCATCTTGTGATATATTCGGGTTTAATGCAACCGTAATGTCTTCATTTTCCTGGCATGCTTCGGTTGTAGAGTTGCTTGATTCGGTAATATCAATTTCTTCTTCATTGGATGGTAGTTCATACAAGTCACGAGGTTTAGTCTTGACCACAACACACCATGTAGGATCTTTAGTATCTTTTGTGTAATATACTTGCTCCGCTTGCGAAGCCAAAACAAATGGGTCATCAACCAATAACTTGCGAGTAGTATTAATAAGTGTAAACCCGAACTTGTCCTCTTTTACTCCTCGTGTAGTATGTACATCCCACCATTCGTATTTGAACAATAGAACACTGTAGTTGCCATATGAGAGCTTGACAATTCCGATCAGGACACCAAAATAATCTTTGTTTCCAGTGGCCTCGTCCCCCTTAACATACACCCCACTATTTTGTGCTTGAACTATTTCGTCTCTCTCCTTGGTGTTGAATCTCCATCCGTTGATCATATAACTTGAGTAGTGAGTCACTCAAGAATCAGGTCCTCTTGCTAGATCAAACCATTCATCTGTGGCTGAAGAATCTCCTTTGGAGTACAGCTCCGATATCTATATGTAATGATATATATTAATTATCATTTTTGTGATATCTACATAATATAATTATGTTCTGTAAAGTACTAATTAGTGAAATGAAGAATCACATATATGATCCTTGAACCATTGAGAAAACTTGCCATGTCGTCTATTTGTAGTTATGGTGCTCCGGCTACTCTCGTATTCATTATGAAACCTGCAATATAAGTAAAGAGATGTTAAATAGTATTAATGTTTTTATGAAGTCATTAGAAAATTGGTTACTTTGTATACTCTGAAATTTGTTCACAATTATCCAGCACATATACATGTGCTTTCTCCAACTCTTTCATATCCATTTCGTAGTATCTATTCCCAAGAAGCGGTCTGCCAACTCTGGCAAATATTTGTAGTTGTACACTATTGCTGCTGTCATTGTTGCCATCATCATTACGACATGGTTGATCAATCCTTGTTTCAACTCCATGCAAGTACATAGAACATAAATTTACAATTTTTTTGCAAAATATATACTTCTGCAATTGATCCTTTAGGGCAAGCTTTATTTTTTACAAATGACTATAAATTTTTTACAAATGACTTTAGCCTACGCAAGAACCGTTCAATGGGATACATCCATCGATACTGCACAGGCCCACTAGCCATAGTTTCTTGGGCCAAATGGATGGGTAGGTGCATCATTATATCAAATAGGGATGGTGGAAATATCTTCTCAAATTTACAAAGAGTAATAGCTATCGAAGAATCAAGCTTTCGAAGGATCTCCATATCTAATTTCTTTGAGAAAATTTCTCTAAAAAAGTTTCATAGCTCAATTATTGCCTCACAAACATCAGCACGTAACACACCACGGATCGATAGTGGAAGGTATCTGTGTAAAAATACATGACAATCGTGGCACTTCATTCAAGATATTTTACCACTTTTCACATCTACATAGTGAGATACCTTTGCAGAATATCCATCAGGGATCTTGATTTGTTTGAGGAACTCACAAAATGCTCTTCTCTTAGGTAAATACATGGTGTAGCGTGCGGGACAAAATACGTACTTGCCATTACCGGCTGGACTAGCATGAAGTTCAGGTCTTATTCCCATGAGTTCCAGATCAAATCGAGATTTAATGGTATCCTTTGTTTTTCCCTCCAGATTGAGCAAGGTACCCACAATACTTTCACATATATTCTTTTCAATGTGCATGACATCAAAGTTATGTTTTAGTGCCAGTTTTCTCCAATAAGGGAGTAGGAATAAAACACTTTTTTTCTTCCAAATTCCATATAGTGTACTGGTTCGTTTTCTTTTCTTATCAGATTTTCCAAATTTCACTTGCAATAAAGCAAGAGAATGACAACAATCACACATAAAAATATAGATCCAGAAATGAGAATGCAAATTATATCCAACTTTCCAAAGTCTGCTCGATGTTTAGAAGATAATGCAAATTTAATCAATCTTGCATATAAACAATAAATTGGATACCTGATCAAAGTGCTCATATTGTGCAACAATATCATCCCCTGATAATGGTTTAGGAGCACATCATTTTTCTTTTCGCCCATCAAAAGAAGTGGTGTTGTTCCTCTAAGCATGCCTTGTAGGTAAGAAGCAACGGTGTCCCATATAGAAATATTTGTGCCCATTAACAAGCCTATGGTGGGTAGTTTTCATGTGACAAGATGGGCATGCATATTTTCCTTTTGTTGCCATGCCTGATAGATTGCCATAAGCAGGGAAATCATTAATCGTCCAAAGCAATGCTCCATGTAATTGAAAAGTACGTTTTGTAGAAGCATCATAGGCTTCCACACCATCCCATAATTGCAGCAATTCATCAATTAATGGCTGCAAGTACACATCAATGTCATTTTCGGGTGCTTTAGGGCCTGGAATAAGCATTGACAGAATCATGTAAGGATCTTTCATGCACATCCAAGGTGGCAAGTTATACACAACAAGAATAACCGGCCATATGCTGTATGACGAGCTCAAATTTCCAAAAGGATTAAATCCATCATTGCAAGACCAAGCCTAATGTTCCGTGCATCCGATGCAAATGATGGAAAGTTGCTATCTAGCAGCTTCCATTCTTTTGAATTCGCCGGGTGTCTTATATAACCATCTTCCACTAACTTCTCTTTGTGCCATTGCATATGATTTGCAAGCTTTGTAGACATGTACATTCGTTTCAACCTTAGTATCAATGGAAAATATCGTAGTTGCTTTTGTGGAACCTTTTGAACTCTTGTACTTTGTGATTTCGATATTGTTCTCTGGCCTTCAATTTTCCATCTTGAAAGGCCACACACCGGACATGATTCAGCATCTGCATGTTCACCTCTATACAGAATGCAGTCATTGTAACATGCATCCACCTTGATATAATTCAACCCCAAATCTGCCATAATCTTCTTAGCATCACTGTATGACTTGAGAACTTTATTACCATTAGGAAATGCCCTAAATAACATGTCAAATAGGGCGTCCATTGCATTTCCACTAAGATCATATAGGCATTTGATATTCAGCATTTGCACAATGAAAGAAAGTTTAGAAAATGTAATGCATCCAGGATATAACTCTTTCTTTGCATCTTCTAGAAGTCTGTAGAATTTGCTACTATCTTCATTAATCCCTGAATCTATGTCCTCATGCAAACCAGGTGTGGTGCCATCTAATGATCCCATGTTTACATTCGTAGCTTCTCCAAGATCGTCCATCATCTCGTGCATACCAGAGTTTGTGTCATCATCCATATAGCTCTCACTATTCTCTAAATCTGACATGGACTCTCCATGATGAACCCATATTTTATAATCTCTTTTAACTCCATTCACCATGAGATGTTCAAGCATGGGACCCCGACCAACAAAGTTATCATTTTTGCATTTTCTGCATGGGCATCGATGGAGCTTCTCTGTACTATAATCATTAAAAGCAAACTAAATGAATTGGCTTCATACTGAGGAAGACCCCTATTCATTATGTCCATCCAACTTTTGTCCATCGTCATGCAATCCAATAAGTATATCCTGCGTGGAAAACCACTAGAGATGATTTATTTTTCAGAATAAAACAAGAGTTACACCTGGCAGTTGAGTATGTAAGAGTCTGATGCTCAACATTATTAAGCATAGCATGCTGCTGTCAGATCTTGACTGCATTGTCATCTTTAACTATAGGCCGGTCTTTATTTTTTTTATTCCTGTTAAATGGCTTGTCTCTATCATGCCCATGCTATGCTTAATGTAAACAGAAGTATAGTTATAACAAGCTCAAGAGTGATGGATACGGCAATGGCTTGCTGACAAGTTTGTATCTGACAATTAAGCTGGAATAACATGTAGTTTGCTGTAAGTATTTTGTTTTAGATCTATATACGATGTCTGTCATGTGTTCCACTATTTCCATAAAGGTGGATTGATTGCACTTCTCGAAAGAAAAGGGGGAACATTGTTCATATTTATCAAAAGAGCAATATCTTAGTCATGGAATTGGACTGATAATATGTATTGCAGAAACTGGTTCAGAGGAATCAACAGTAGAGGCATTACTGAAATCGAAACTCACCTTTTTTTGCATCTACAAATTTTTCCTTCATCTCATTGTCTTATGAAACAGGGTACAAATCCAGGGAGACTATTGCTTACAAGGATCTAGTATTGCTGCCGAGTTCTCATGCACTTTAGCAGAAGCGAGATGGCGAGGACGGCGAAAGCAGCAGCAGCAGCAGCAACATCAATATGGCAAGGAACGGACGGCGGCAGCAGATGCAAGATGGCGAGCGGCAGCAGATGCAAGATGGCGAGCACTCACGCACGGCGGCAGCGGCAGCAGCGGAAAGAGGTCGTTGATGACATGCACAGCTGTGGCTGATCTATATTCTATACGTATCATTGTTTCATACTTACAACGTGGCCATTATTGTTTTGGTGCCAAAAAAAGGTGTCCCGCCACCATGAATCTATCTGTCGTTTATATATATCAAAATTCAAACAGAGCTACCAAATTAATTGGAGATATTCCTATATAAATGAAAAAAATAGAAAAGATTTACACCATCGATTACATAATGTTATTACATTATATAACAGCCAAGGTCAAAATTTAAAATTCCCATATAAATCAATGAAAAAGAAAAGATTCACACTGTCAAATATTGTGAGACTAGATTATAATGACATACTAGTTTTAACAAGGTTGGAGATAGATAAACTATCTCATTCAAAAAGATTATATAGTAAAAACTAACTAATCAATCCATGAAAACAAACTAATTAACCATATTAGACATTGATTGAAAAAGAATTATATTAGAGTTTAAATGTATAAAATATCATTTAATTTTTAAAATAAATCTAGCCATGCAAATGCGTGCGTGAGACATCATGCTCGTTTATCATAGGTACTAATCGGTGTCTGTGAGTTTTAGCAAATTTAAAATGGGTTAATTAGATATATGTCACTATAAAGTTGCAAAATTAGAGATTACGCACGATTCCACATGCTACTAACATATAAAGTAGCAAATATCTAAATTTGCAACTTTGGAGTGCTATGCTAAATAAACGATTTGATATAGTCCTTTATAAATAGAATGGGCTCAAGTTTGTGTGCTGGGTGGTTTGGGCCTAGGGCTGAAACTTTATCTCGTGGCTCGTGGCTCGCTCATAACTCGCTCGGTTTTTGGCTCGGCTCGGCTCGGGCTTGTTTCTAAACAAGCCTAGCTCAAGCCTAATTTCTAATTCGTGTACCCGAGCGAGCCCGAGTCAGCCGAGGCTAGCTCGCTTATGGTTCGTTCCCCTCCCCTAATGTACCCAGAAACAGAGAAACCTAGCCGTCCGATCCCACCGTTGCCTCCTCAGTCCTCCCCGTTACAAAGATTATATAGTAAAAACTAACTAATCAATCCATGAAAACAAACTAATTAACCATATTAGACATTGATTGAAAAAGAATTATATTAGAGTTTAAATGTATAAAATATCTTTTAATTTTAAAATAAATCTATTTAAAAACACAGGTAAAATCAAGTTGAACGATTTTTTGAACCTTATCCTAAAAGCTTTTGAAGGTTAGCTATCAATAATTTAGCCCTCAGTCTAGCTCAAGTAACTTACATCCTAACTTCGAGCGCTTCTCAAGGTACGTAGCATCGAGAGTCATGTCTACTTCGTTTGATTGGTGCTTTAGTTTTTTTGACATGTCTTGAAGATAGAAAAAATATATTCAAAAAACTAAACTGATTTTATTTTAAACGAACAAATGTTAATAACCACATTAGTCACCTAAATCACTTGAGCCGAAAAGAAACTAGTATTACGAACACAGCATGCCCACAAAAATCGACCAATATCTATGTTATTTATGGGGTTTGGTAAGAAAATGATACGATGCATTCTTTAAACAATGTTTTGCCAAATTTTGATTAATCTCAGACCATCCAAATTTTCAAAGTTAAATTTGATTATAAAAATTATGTCCTCGTCATGAAACAAACTTTCCCGGTTGTTTTTTAGGGAATTTTTGAGTTGTTTGTTTAGATAGAAAATATCTAGTAGATTTTTTTGCCGCTTTTTTTCTCCCACCAAATATTTTTTAAGGCCCACCAAATCTCTTAATGAAAGGCTATAAAACACCAGTACGAGACAATTCCATTACTTTGGAAATTTTTACTGCCATCGATAGGACCTAGTCCTGAGTAAAAAGGTAAACCATCTACTCCTCCTATTTCTAATCTACTAGTCTCTCTAATAGCCGCCGCCGAGCATCTTCCTGTTCTTTCACCACGACGCTGGCCGCATCACTAGACCATGCCGTCAGCCTCCATCTCTTTGTGCTACTTGCTGCGCCGCACCACCAGACCATGCCACCAGCCGCCATCTCGTCGCTGCCTAGTCGCCGTCGGTCAAAGCCGCACCACTAGATAGATCTGCCACAACCTTTCTTCACTGAATCACCGTTGCCGGGACACACCATGCACCGATGTCCTCGCCAATCGACGATGACTCACTGCCGCACAAGCAGCACAACTATTGTCCCCTCTTGATCCACATCCTCCGCTCGGGCACATTTTTTTTGTTTTCTTTGTCATATAATTTATTTCTTTTGGCACGGCTGAAAGTAATTCATTAGATTTATAATGTTGTAGCGTAAATGGCCTCTCAATCGCAAAATGAAGGCGATCACTCATTTGAAGATGTTATCATGGACGGAGTTGAAGGAACCATAAAGCTAGATGTTAACATGGATGGAGCCGAACAAATGTATGCTAGAGGTATGTCATGGCTAAAAAACTGTATTCTGTACTTGAAAATACAATCAAGTTCCATTAAGTTTAGTACTCGCAGAAAATGCAATCAAGTTTTTGCTCTCCAGATCATGCAATGCATAGTTCATCAGTTTCTGAAAATAGCTGATGTTCTTGATGAACTAATTTCGTTTTACAAATCAGAAAGGGATTATTGAGCCTTCTCTGATCCAAGTTCAGGACGTAAGCTGAACGATAAATGTCATTTCATAAAGTATTTATTCATGCCATGAAACAATCTAGAGATGACACATTCTGGACTGCAAATGTTGATTAATAAATTATTTATTCATGCCATAAGACAATATGGAGATTACACATTTTGAACTGTGCAGTACAAACACAAATATTTATTCATGCCAAATCAATACATAGGCAAATCTTACAAACAAATCTAGTTACAACCAACAACCAAAAGCTTCGAATATACATGTATGACGGTTTTCATTTACAACTCTAGTGCATACAGGTCTAGCTACATTTTCAAGCCATATTGTCATGCTCAAACCAGAGGGCATCCCTTGCTTGAAGCCAAGCTTTAGTAAATATTGATCAATAAAACATGCTCAAGCTTGAAGCCACCTGAAGCCTGATCAATAGAATGTAATAGTATGTTGTGTTCGTTAAAAAAATGATCAATAGAAACTCATGGTTTATGTCTCAAATGCTGTGCTTCTTACTGTTACATGTTTTAGAGACCTTTTTAGTATTGAATGGTTAGTGCAACATTTGCATTTTAAGTTTCCAGTTGATACAATAGACTTAATTTGATTTTTTCACATGTTTGCACTAGAGAGGAATGGGCGACGTGCCACCATTAATGTAGAGCTTGCAAAAAGAAGATTGAAAGGAAAAAGGATCGATATTCAGTTCCCTCGACCATTTGTCAAGGTGTGTGGAAAACATGCTAGATTTTTTAAAAGTGAGGTTTCTGTCATTGTAAGACAAAAGATACCTCTCCAAGTAAACAAGTGGAGAGATATTGAAGGACTTAAGCCTGGAACAATGGCTGCCATTTGGAGATATTTGAAGGTCGGGTAACTTTTCTTATAGCTATTTCAAAAACTTTCATATGTTATACTTTATGATAACGTGATTTATTCATGGTACAGATTAAATTTCCTGAAATTTTAGACCAGGACAAAGATTTTGCCATGAGTCAAGTGGAAGGACAATACAACAATCTGCATTATCGTTTAGGCCAAATGTATCGCCAAAAGAAACCAAAGCCATTATATATCTCACCTGAAGATTGGCAATGGTTAATTACAAACATGTGGACTAATGAAAAATTTTTGGTACGCAATTATTACCTTGCAAGTTAATATATTCATGTCTTGATAACTAATTCATACGAATATACTTCTTCAGAAAAGAAGGAGGCAAAACTCGACCAATAGATCCATGCAAGAAATGGGGTCAAAAGTGGGAACCAAATCCATCGCCCAAATAGCATTTGAACTGGTGAGGAAGTGTACACTTTTTTTTATCTGATGTTAATCAATTTTGCTCATTAACTAAATTAAAAATATGTAGTGCTAACTGCTGAGTTGTAGTTATTGTAACTTAATAATGTTTCTTACTAAAAGCATCAAATGGGACTCCATAATTATTTGTAGAGATGTATTTACCCTAGAATAACATATTTATATAGAGAGACAAGGAAACTGGTGAATGGCCTAATGCGATGGAAGTATGGAAAAAAAACATATCAAAAGGCTGATGGAACGTGGTCAACTCCAAATGGTGAAGAAACATTGGTATGCTTCTGTGCTTTCAAGTTTCATTTGGTATCAAGAACTTATGTTATGATGCACTTCTTTATTACATATGCTTATTCTAGGACAATGCCATTATGTATAGAAACTCCTTTATGTGCAAAAGTGAAAGTACATGCTTTCAAGTTCCATTTATCTAGATCGCTACCTTCATAACTCAGTAAAAAGGAAGTTAAAACTATTTGGCCAACATTTAATTTCTACACCCCACCATAGTTTTTTCATTCAATTGCTACATTTATTATCTAGATTGTGCTAGCCAATCTTTTGTAGTGTTTAAATAAATACATCTTTATGCTAACCCTTAATATTGTTTTCTAATATGTAGGCCGAACTATACAGGGTTGCTGAGACTGAAGCTAAGCGTATTTCTTCTGCTCCAATCCCTTTGGTTGAGCATTTTGCACATGTCCTGGGCAGAAAAGCAAACCACTCATGTGGTGTTGGCGTTCGTGCTGTGAACTGAGTGGCCGAGCAAAGGCTCCGGTTACAGGCACAAATTCATGACGCAGAACAAAATGCACAATCTGCCGAAGAACGTGCACATGCTGCTAAAGAACGTGGTCAAGTTGCGGAAGAAGCAAATAGACGTCTACATGAAGAGCAACAGTTGTTACGTCAAGAGCTAAATTCTCAAAGAAGAGTAGTGTAGGAACAAGGTGTTCAAGTTGAACGCATCGTGGAGCAAAAATTGCAACAACAGATGACCTCGTACTTTGCACGTATTGCATCAAGCAACTCTCAATTTTCTATCAACATGGCCAATCAAGTATGTTTATGGTCTTTCATTGACTTTCCAATGATTGTTGTAGAAGGCACACCATACTAATTTAATGAAAAAAAATGTTTCATGCTTGTAGGAAAATACAAATGGAAGAGAGTGATCTTCGATGGAGGTGTCCATGATTCGTGCTATTCAGCTGTCTTATGAATTTATAATTTATGGGATGTGATTTGTTATGTATTTATGCAAATGTTTGACATAATTTATTGGTTGGATGTAAGACTAAATATTTAATTCTTTGACTCTTATAGCATTTAAGAAATTTAATATTTGGGATGCCACATATTTAACTCATATTGTCACACGCATATCTTCATTTGTACTGACATTTTCATCACTACAAAATGTTGTGGAAATTAGGTCATCACAAGAGTACCATAAATAGTAAAAAATGTCTCGTAATAATAAGCATCAACAGTGTCGATAAAATTGTCACTAACGAGTGCATATCTGTGACTAAATAATTCATCACATTTGCGTATTATATTTGTTACAAGTTCGTGGTCACAAGCGTTCCTGAAATGTGACAAATTTTAGCTTCACTATCAGTCAGAACTATGATGATCTTATCATCATTAGTAATTACGTACTTGTGGCTATATAACTCACTACGTAAGCTATCATATTTGTGGCAATTTAATGGTAACTATTAATCATATGTAGTGAGAGATTGAACCATCACTATAGTAGTCAGTCCTGGCAAAACGGTCCTCACTGCTTTACCCGTATTTGTGACAATGGGTGTTGTCACTAATGATTGTACAATCAGTGATAGGAGTTACCGATACTATTGCTCACAAAGTCGCCACTTAAGTATTTGTGGCGTGACTATCTGCGAGGGCGCATGATGAGCAGGAAAATAGCCACTGTTATTATTTACGGCGAAAATCAAGCCTTTTGTTGCACATTCTTTCGCCACAAAAAACCTTTTTCCTTGTTGCTAGGACTAGAGGGGGAAGGAGCGGGAGAGCTAAGAGAGGCAGTGTGAGATAGAAGGGAGCGTGGGAGGAAGAAGAATGGGGAGGGGCAATTTCGTCCAAAAAAATGTGCCACGTCAGTGTTCGACCTATAAAGGTTCTTTGAGATCCGCGTAATGGCATAGATCTAATTTTTTAATATGAGCCATGGCAGTTTTACAATTTCCTATGGAGTAGTGGCAGTTCTCGAATTTCACAATTGAGCCGTGGCATGCATCTAATTAACCCTAATTAGTATTGTACATGCTGCCAGTGGGCCTTGTTTGTCATAGAAATTAACCCTAGGCCTCGTCATCCTTGGAGTCCTTGCTCCGAGCACCCTGAACAACTCAGAGATGCCCTCCTCGACCCACTTGCTAGAGGGAGCTGCAGGGGAAAAATAGAAAAACGTGAATGGGCAAGAAAAGAATATAGTTTGAGGCTATTGAGGGACCGAGTCCTAGAATTTACCTACGTTGTCGTTGTGGGTAAAGTCTTGTCACCCGTCGATTTCGTAGAAGGGGTGTTCCCTCCACGGCAGAGGACTAACTCGGTGCGCGATGTAATCCAACACGATCTTCTTCCAGTTCAACCCCAGCTCCACTAGCGCCGCTATCTTGCTGACGAGGACCCTCTCCTCCGGCTGGACCTCGGGGCGTAGAGGGGCTTTTCCCTTCTCCGGAATGGCGCTTAGGAAGGCAGGAGAGCTCTCCGGGCCCTTCCGGGCATAGAACCACCTATTTGCCCACCCAAACATCAAGTCCTTGAGGTGGAACACGGGGTAGGAAAATAAGGCGCTGGAGCACAAACGGATGTATGCGCACCCTACAGGCTAATCCGAGTGGTAGAAAAGCCCGTAGTATTGCAAAAACAAGCTGACTGTCGGTAGTGAGCCCAAGAAACCTTCACACTAGTGTGTGAAGATGGACATCATGAAGAACGACTTCAAGTAAAGGTTGATTACTTCCACCTCGCATTGCGCCAAGAGTGCCTTGAAAAACTCGCTCTCGGGCACTCGCAGCCCGTTGATGGCGTAGAGTTCGCATGATACAAACTCCTCGTCGCAGGACTGTGGGTGTGGGTCATCTCCGGGATGGCGCCACATCCCGGGGTCGAGGTGGCCTTGCTCCTCCATTTCTTGAAGCCGCCCCAACGAGATCTGAGTTTTCCCCAAGATCACCATAGGCTTCGGTGAGGGGAATAAGCAGATTGGAGACTTAGGTCTTGCGAGCGGTGGCGCGATTGAGAGGAGAGCAAGAGATCAGAGTGCGGGTGATGAAGAGTTTTCAGCGTGAGAGAATGAAGGTGGGAGATCTTTGCCCCCCCCCCACGCCTATTTATGGGTGTGGAGCGGTGTTGGGCACAGTTTAAGGTGCAAAACGGCTAAAAACCTTGGCATGTCGCGCGCTAGTTCGGCTTTGAAAAACTGCCCCTATTACTGTGCTCCGTATCTAATGGCTAATAAATTTTGATTTTTAACCATTGGTAAAAACCGCTGCCGGTGGTCGTTGCCCAGCTCGCGGCGAGGAAATTGCTTGGATGAATTGTTGCTCGGTCTGGAGGTATCCCTTGCCCTGCTTGGTAACGTCATGATTGCTCGGCTCTGACCTATGATGGGCCGGATGCGGCAGCAGGACTGTGCTGCTAGGACCATTTCCCCTCTTTTGGGTTTTAAAGCCTCAAGAGGAAGGTCCTGCCAAGTAGTTTTTCAATTGAGTCTTGGGGGCTAGCTGTCGGGGATTGGTTTACGGCGCATGGGTCAAGACTAGCCCTAGCAGCTCCGTAAAACAACATGTGCCTTGGAAGTGGTTCCCAAGACAGCCCAATTCGGAAGGAGCCTTTGCCCAGAGTGACTTTGCCTGGAGCAGTTCTAGGTGCTGCCCGGCTCATCCTGACGTCAGCGTCATTTCACTCTCGGGGCGGGCAACATTGTGATGCCCGAGGGTGTTACTTGCCCGGGCACCGACTTAACAGATCAGCGTGATAAAACATGCCACATGGCCACATTTCCCACAATGTGGAAGCTAGCCATCGCTCGCAATCCGTGCGGGATGCGCAACAGCCTCACGTGCAGCGCGTCGCCGGTTCCTTCGTCCCTGTCGTGCGCAACCGCTTCCTAGAGATTCGGAGCTGACAGTTACAGATAGGCCCTATTTATACTCACTTTTCGATCATTTGAAGAGAGGCCGATCGACGATCGACGAACGCTGGAGCATACACTGTAATCCTTAGCAATTTATTGAAGAGCTTATTGCGCTCTAAAATGCACACATGCTGGAGTAAGGTTCTTATCCTTCTCAGGAGGCTCGAACCAGAATAAATCCCTTATGTCTTGTTCATTTCCAGTTCACTTACACCAAGAGTCCTCGACATCTTAGAACGCCACATTTTGGCTGAAAGGGACTTTCTAATCCCTCAATCGAGAAATAAGTTCGACGGGGAATCCGGTCCACAATCGTTGACAATATGCGATTTATTATTATTTTTTGTTTACGCAAAAATTTAGATCAAATATGTGCTATTTACGTCAAAATCATTATTCATGAGGTCAAAGGATCATTAGTGAATAGTTTTTACAAATAAAGGGATATTCACTTAGTATTTTATACTTTAAAGACCAAATTAGTAATCCGTAGCCACGGTTCAAGGACCAAAAAAAACTGAATTTCCTATAGTTTAATTACTACTTTCCGCGATCAAGAAAAGATGTTACTTTGGAGTACGTGCATTTAAATTTTTTTAAATTTTGACTATGTACATTTTATAAAACATTTAAACTGATACATGAAAATTATATGAAACGTGTATATATAGATTTATCTCAAACACCAACATATTACAATATTATTGGGTTTTAAAATGAACAGCGATCATATTGCATTTGGTGACCATCTCAAGATACGTAAAGACGGCTTTTCAATACCAAAGGTCGGAGGGGAGTGCGATTTTTCATCGCAGCACGAAACTGGAATCCTCAGCACTCAGAAGTCGACGAGTGCACTGTGACGACGTCGTCCCTGACAGAGTCCGGCTGCACGACAATCAACTATGGAGGAAAATAGGGTACACTAGGGTTCCGCACGTAGGGCGGAGAGATTGGGATTGAGGAGGGGCGAAGAATGAGAGGAAGAAGAGACCGAGCGCGGGTGGTGGGCAGCGGCTAGGATTGTGATGGTGGAAGGACAGTGGGTTGAGGAAGGGTAGGATGCGGGGGTGTAAACGAAAAATAGTTACAACACGAAAGGGCTCCTTCGTAAGGTTATAGGGACCGAAACGTGAAACCAAAAAGCATGAGAGCTTTTTTGCATTCGCCCCTCGGCATGGCAAGCTGGATGGCGCGAGCTGGATGGCTAGATCGAACGGTCGATGTGAGCCGGACGAGTAGATCCGATGGTCCCTGATTTTTGGCTGATGTGGACACCACGGAACATAGCCTTTGATAACAGCATTATAAAGAAGATAATGCCGCCACCAAGTCCTTAAAACATTATGTAGTCCATATTAAACCATGTCACTGGGCAGCCGACTGTAGAGGATCCTCCGTCCGACCACCAACAACGGAGAAAAATAGGGTACATGTCATTATGGCGTCGTCCAAGTATTATTTAGTCATATTAAACTAAAGCACAAAGGGCATAGCCCACAAACACATGTACGGAGAGCAAACGACTGCATGCATGCATATCATCGATCACACATTCACACGTGTGCATCGATCCATGCATGCATGCAAGTCACAACTCACAACTCTAATGCTTCTCCGGCTCGAAGTACTTGAGCTTCCAGTCCTGGGAGCCCTCCCCCGGCACGCCCCACACGAGCGCCCGGCACGTGCCTAGCCCGGCCACGCGCAGCACCAGAAGGTAGTCGACGCCGCCGTTCCCCGCCGCCGGCCGCGTGGACGCAGACACGACGCTCTCCAGCGCCGGCACCGGCGAGATGTTGTACCAGAGGCTGTACACCACCACCGCGAACTTACCCACCTTCCGGTAGAACGCGTCCTCCCGAGCGGCCTGCCCGCTGGAGGCAACGTACCCCACCGGGTGCGCTGTGGCGGAGGCCGCGGCGGTGCCGGAGACGCGCGCGGCCAAGAGGAGCGGGACGAGGAGGAAGGCAAGCGTCGGTGTCGACCTCATCGTGCTACGACACTGCATGCACTTCACTCTGAAGCTTGCTACACTGAGCGGCATGCATGGGAGGCAACTTATATAGAGCCCTAGCAAGGCTGCGGCGTGGCGGTGTGCGCGCAATTTTGGGTGCGTGCGTGCGACGGGGATGGTGTGTCAAATGCCAGTGGATGCGAGTCCAAGGGTTTCACGAATATCTAGGCAAAGTGGACAAAAGGGTTAAAGAGGTCAGCGGCTTGAGAGGCCAGCAACATTAACTGACCCAAGGTTGACGAAGCCTCTATTGGCTGTGAGCTTGACCATGGATGCTTCTATTTGTGCTGCTTTAATAAAAGTTTGTTGTGGTGATGGTGGTGGTATTATCAACTTTTCACCTCCACCCTTGGATCTGATCCAACGCTCAGCAAACCTCCCCTAGTCACCCTAACCTCCCCTGGTCACCCCCCACCCACTGTGTCTGAGCCGACGCTCGTGCCCCATGCCGTCTCCACTCCTGTGGCCTACGAATCTCCCCATGCCTCATGCCGTCTCCACCGCCGTCAGAGCTCCCCTACCGTCGCCGTCCTTCCTCCTGGCCGTCTCCACCCTCCCACGTCCCCAGCACCACCGCCTTTACTCCCCTCGCCCTCCCTAGGCGCCGTCACCCCTGCTCCCATCCTGCCGCTGCCCATCTCCCCTCCTCCGTCCAGGCAGCGCCGCCTCTCCATCCCTCCCTCACGATCTGGCACACTGCCCCTAGCGTTGCCCCCTTTGCTCCCCTCCCCCTCCCGCGGTGCTGCCACCCCTTCTCCCCTTTCCGCCGCCACACGTACTCCTCCCCTGCTCCCATGTCGCCACCGCCATACTCCAAGATGCAGCCGCATCCTCCCCCTGCTCCCCGCCGCCGCCGCGCCCCATCCCTCGGCTGCAGCTCCCCTCCCCCGCTGCCCCATCTCTCAGCCCCGCTGGTTCTGCCCATTGCTTCCCTCCCCCTCCCGCGGCGCCGCCGCCCCTTCTCCCTATCCCGCCGCCACATGTACTCCTCCCCTGCTCCCATGTCGCCACCGCCATACCCTGGATGTTCATCCTTCCCCCAACACCTCCAACGCCGGCCGCCGGCCACCGGCCGTCAGCCACCACGCGGTTGTCTCTAGATTTTTCTCGGTTAGTGGCGCAAATCACGGCAATTTCACAATTTTTGTCATCCATTTCCATCCCTACTTTCAAATCAGTAGCGCAAATCACGGCAATTTCCAATTTTTTGTCAGTGCGTTATCATGTCTATTTAGGTAATTTTTTATCGCAAATCACGGGCACTCAATTTCCATTTCCATTCCAACTTTCAATCATAAAACTGACCCCCTACTTCAAATCAGTATCGAAGGCTCCAAGAAAGGGTTCTCTGGTGAACGTGGGCTGCTGCATCCTCAGGAGCAGCACACGGGAAGCTCCAATAACCGCAAGAACTTGGACACAAGTGCTCTTCATTAGGACATAGGCAGGCTTCTCATTCTTACTAGGAAATAAGTTTGGACAGGTGAGAATGAACACCACTTGTTTCCACCACTAGGCCGTTGATCTAGAGAGATTGAAAATTCATGCTCATGGGATCATCATCCGACACTTGGTTTCCGTTAGGTACTATCACTACCAGCGAACCGGCTATTACAACAGGTTTGAAACAGGTTTCAGAACCGGTTTTGGAACTGGTTGTAGGCAACCGTGACTGATACCCTCCGGGTAACACTCGCGGTTCCTCCAACCGCTTGTGGTACGACACCACAAGCGGTTCGGAACGCTCCCTAGCAGGCTGGTGAAGACGCCACATGGGTGCTCTCTACAAGCGGTTGGTGTTACTAACCGCTTGTGGAGAGCCTCTCAAGCAACAAGGGGAGGCTCCACGTGTGCCCTCTCCACAAGCGGTTGGAGTTACCAACCGCTTGTGGAGAGCCTCTTAGGCAGCGAGGGGGAGTGCCACGTGTGCCCTCTCCACAAGCGGTTGGGGTTACCAACCGCTTGTGGAGAGGCTGAGCGCAAATTATATTCAATATAGAATATGTTCTGAAAGGGGTTTTCAATATGAATTTTGACAATAAAATTAAATACAACTACAATATATAGTTTTTTCACAATTAAATATATATTATGATGTGTACTCATTCACACAACCACAATTAAGTTCATTTACACAATAATACGAATGAATCAAAAATGTGTACATGCATGAAATAAGGAGTACGCTGAAGCAATGTTTATACATTTCAAGAGTACAAGGGTGAATCTTGAGGTCATTTCTTGCCTACATCACTATTTGTGGCCTTCAATGATTCCGATATTTCACTTATCCTTACAGAAGGACAATCTCTCCATCCCTTTATGTGGAACTCGCCTTTGGTGGATATAATTTAGTCGACAATGAAGCCGATAAGTTGTTCTTGGATTGCTGCAACCCGGTGAGGCGGTATCACACCTTGCACATCGAGGTAAGGCTGCTAAAGAAGGAAATAAATAAATCTCTGAACACATAAATTGTAAGTACTAAGAAATTGAGATGCATCATTAATTTGGATGCATCATTAATTTGGTACTTTTGACATACACGCACCTCGTCATTTATTTTGGGCACATCGCCATGGCAAAGATTTTGCATGTAGTGGCACACATAATAGCCACATAAGTTGTTTCCAGCCGTTTGCTGTATAACCTATAATGAAATTTAAAAAGAATACAAGTATTAAGATGAAAAACTATAACTAAAGAATATGAATTAATTAATATGCTTTATTACGTACTCGAGTGCCTAATTGGACTGTGAATTCATTCTTGAAAGTTCCTTTATGCTTCTTTCGGAACCTTGCGAATGCCCTGTGATGCGTTAATACATGAATAGTAATTATTAGAGTTCGAATTAATTAAATAGCTAGGCATTTCAATAGAATAAGAAAACCATCTTATACATTAATATATGCCATACCGATTTAGCGTGTCAATGATATATTGATATTTTTGCTATGGTTTCCTTCTTGAGTCTTGAACAATGATCTTGCTATTATCAAGCATGATAAAAAGAAGGACTCAGTGAAACCTATTAATATATTTTAACATATATATGTAATTAGTCATATTATGTATGCTTTAAAAAGCTAGGAATGAGAGGTTGGAGGAACGGATATATACGTACTCGAAGTTGAAGGGCAGAAGTATGTACGGTTTGTGGTGCTGTCCCAAGAGTGCATCCAGAATGTAATCCTCAATAACCTTTGGGTTGTATCCGAAGACAGCCTCGTTGACAATCTCTGGGTCTATGAAGCCGATGTTGAAGTCACCCTGTCTTCTACATCGTTGTATCTCCATTCTACATAGAAATGGAAAAACTATTAGAGTTGCAACTTTCTGGTACGAGGAAGCACATGGTAAACTTATTAGCTTGACACTTACAGACACCAGAAGCTCATGAGAGACATGTTGACAGCATCCTGATGGTAAAAATGGTACAAGTCTTCGAATTCTAGCCATATTTGGTTGTCCCAGCGATAGAAATGTTCGTTTGTAATATGGAGGGGGAACATATTTCTTTCTTGAGGGGACTCTACCATATACCATTCATGAAATTGCCGCATCTTGGTTGGTAAATCCTTTATGTTTTTAGGGTTAACCAACTCCCGGCCTAACTTATATTGCCATCTCACTTCTGCCATTGGGATATCATCTGTTAATCCAAGAGCTTCAGCTGCAGAACCGAGGTTTGCCTCTTTCATGAATTGGTCAAGCTGTTCTTGCTCTTTTTTCTTCTTTGCCGCCTCTGCCTTAGCCCGTTTAGACTTCTGTGTAGCCTTTGCTATTGTCCGGTTGTGGTTTGACGTCGTATGCAGTGGCACTGCATGGGATGTCACGAAGTGTTTTGAAGCTTTTCGATCAATTGCTTGCTTCGGCGCTGGCACCTTAGGTGCGAAGTGTGCAACAACTTCTGCGGCAACGATTTTGCTTGTCTCCTCGTCCGTCATATCATATGCCCTTTTTGAAGGTTCCTTTGACCTTGTTAATCGGCTGGACTGGGCCTTCTCAGGAGGAGGATGGCTCCTTCTTATTTGAAGCTTCTTTCGTGGAGGAGATGGTGGAGGCGTGATTTTCCTGGGGAGGTTCATTTTTGTTGGAGGTGCTGGTGGAGTTGGGCTTCTGCTTGGAGTAGGTGGTGGAGCAGGAGTACTCTGTATTGGCCGCAAGGCATTGCGTGGAGGTGACGTTGGAGGAGACGTGGTTTGTCGTTGTGGAGTAGGCGAGCTTCCTCCAGCCGGCTCCAATTGTTCGATGTCTCTTGGTGGAGATGACACCTCCACGCCATCTGGAAACATGATGTACCGTTTTCGCCAAAGGATGATACCATGGAGGGCATGTCCAAGCTTGGCTGCCTCATCGCCTTTAGCAATATCGAGCAGAAGATCTTAAAAACCGCTTAACACCTCCTCTACGGCGACTTTCGAGTAACCGGGGTGTATCTCGTTGCAATGAAATGTCTGGCCCGGCTCTACTGGGAACGCCATGCCGTAAGCCACCTTTATGGAGAGATTACCTGCCTGGGCATGTAGCTCACACTAGTGGCGAACCTTGATGTCGTCCACTGGAAAATGGCCAAGGTCATCCCCATCAGGTACCGCGGTGGACGCACAGCTGCTCCGCCGTGCGGAGGCCTACGGGCTGATCATGGCGTCTGGCAGATTGCTCGGACCTGTTCCCTGAAGCTTGCTTAGGGCTATCTGCACTTGTTGTGTAACTATGTCGCCGATGCTAGCCTGGGTAGCTCTTAGCTCCCTTTCCAATTGGCTGTATTTGTATAGCTCTCTGGTTTTGCTTCTTGCTCGGTTCCTGTACGTTTGGGAATCCTTCGCAAATCCGTGCTTCCATGGCGTCGACGAACCAATACCTCTTGTCCGTCCTGGGTGCTCCGTGTTTTGGAGGGCATGTGTCAGCTCGTCATTCTCCCTATCTGTCACTAAGGAACCTGATTGAGACTGTTGAACGCTTGTATGATCCTTTGCCCAACATCTTGCACTCCCGGTGCAATCACCAAGTTGCCGTCATCTGTAAGGGCCCCCCCCTGTGAGCCATGAACTAATTTCACAGGCGGAATTCCCAGTCAGCAGTAGCAGGTGGTACATCCTTGGCCAATAATTCTTCCTCCCGCTTCTCCTATATTCGATATAGCTTTGATGTAACCACCGGTGCCGAGATAGTGGTGGTATTTCTTATTTTGTGTATTTATCTTGTTCTTTTGGCTCACGGCTTGGCCTTCAGCTGACAGCTTGTACTCCTCAAACGCTTCCCAGTGATCGGCCAGCTTAGAAAATAGATTGAAGTCAGACCTTTGTCCTTTCTGCACATACTTGGCATTTAGAGATGACTTCCACGACTGAAATACGGTTGCCATCTTCTTCAAAGTGTATTTCTTTACTTTGTCATCGAACTCTTCAGGGAATTTCAAATTGTCCTTACTATCTGTCCACAGCAGGTCCTTGGTAGCTTGAGGGACTTCAGCCCA
Source organism: Olyra latifolia (assembly GCA_036346145.1). Taxonomy (NCBI): domain Eukaryota; kingdom Viridiplantae; phylum Streptophyta; class Magnoliopsida; order Poales; family Poaceae; genus Olyra; species Olyra latifolia. Next base: position 37,364,646 of record CM070532.1, read on the forward strand.
TTTCTGGATGCTAATTGGGACGTGGTCTCTTACATGGTAACCACAAGCGTTGTTGAATGGGCCAATTGCTGAAAGAGGGGCAACCGGCATCCCGTCGGAGTTAATGTCGGTAAAAACATGCTTTGCCGACGGCTTCTTGTTAAGTCCTCGCTTCGATTGGTTGCTCGATGTACCCTGCTTAAAATAAAGAAACATATGAGCGTGTTAGAGTGTTTTATATTGGTTGAAAGGCCGCATGTACCAGGGCATTATTGTGGCATTACCTCACTGGCCCCAGTGTCCACGGCATCACCGGAACTACCGGCAGTAGCGTTAGCATCGCCTTGGTTCACGGCCTCATCGGCAGCATTGTTATCGGCCACCTCGGCAGTAGCGTTAGCGTCACCTTCGTTGTATCCTCTGATGCTACCCTGCGCGATCGAGTCTAGCAGGAACTGTTCTTCCTCATCGAAAATAGAGCCAGCACGGTCTGGTTGCTCCATCTATATATCATAATTGCGAAACAATGTTAAATTAGTATTGCTACTTGTGCACATGACATAATTGCGAAACATTGTTAAATATATTTATATCTCTCTTCCTATCTCTCTCTATCTCTCTCTCTCTCACTTCCTATCTCTCTCTATATCTCCCTATACCTATATCTCTCACTCCCTATATATATCTCTCTCTCACTACCTATATCTCTCTCTTCCTATCTCTCCCTGTCTCTCTCTATCTCTCGCTCTCTCTCACTCCCTATCTCTCTCTCACTCCCTATCACTCCCTGTCTCTCTCTATCTCTCCCTCTCTCTCTCACTCCCTATCTCTCTCTCTCACTCCCTATCTCTCTCTATCTCTCCCTATCTCTCTCTCACTACCTATATATATATATATATATCTCACACTACCTATATCTCTCTCTTCCTATCTCTCCCTGTCTCTCTCTATCTCTCCCTCTCTCTCTCACTCCCTATCACTCCCTGTCTCTCTCTATCTCTCCCTCTCTCTCTCTCACTCCCTATCTCTCTCTCTATCTCTTCCTATCTCTCTCTCACTCCCTATCTCTCTATCTCTCTCTCCTGATCTATTTCTCTATTTTTTCCCGTTGAGACGTTTCATCGAACACCCTGTGTGCGGACATAAAACAGAGGGAGAGTGCGGCATGGGCATGGGCAACCTAGGTCCTCCGAGGGATTGGGGGGAGCGGGGGCTTGTCGTGAGGTCGACGGCGCGGTGAAGGTCCGACGGCGAGGCGACGACGAGGGCGCAAGCACGGCGGTGTGAAGGCGTCGACGGCGGTGGCGAGGCGCGTCGACGAGGGCACGCGCACGACGGTGAAGAGGCGGCGAGCGCGGCGCGGGGTCTCGATGGAGAGACGCGGCGACGAGGGCGCGCGCACGGTGGAGGAGGCGTCGAGCGCGGCGCGGGGGCTCGACGGAGATACGACGGAGCGACAGAGGAGTGAAGCACGGGACAGCTCGGGACTTAGAAAAATTTTGGGGAGAGTGAAGCGCGCGGGGAAGACGATCTGAAATATATAGGAAACCCCCTCTACAAGCGGTTCGTAATACGAACCCCTTGTAAAGGGGCCTCTACAAGCGGTTGGTAGTCCGAACCGCTTGTAGAGGTCTCTTCTACAAGGGGTTCGTATTACAAATCGCTTGTAGAGGTCCTCTTCTACAAGGGGTTCGTATTACCAACCGCTTGTAGAGGTTTCCTTCTACATGAGGTTTGTATTACCAACCGCTAGAAGGTGTTCGTATTACGAACTGCTTGTAGAGGTTACCTTCTACAAGGGGTTTGTATTACCAACCGCTTGTAGAGGACATTTACAAGGGGTTCTGTCAGTGACTGGGAGGCGAACCTCCGCAGGCCGATAAGCAAGGAAAGGCGGTGCGAGGCCCGAAGGCGGCCCTGTCCCCTAGACCGAAGCCCGGCCGCTTGGCCCGATGCTGCCGAGGGATAGGACTTAGTCCCGAAGTAGTCGGACGCGTCGAGACCGGAGGGTGATGATGATGACACGAGTGTTTTTGTCCTGGTTCAGGCCTCCACTATCGGATAACAGCCCTACGTCCAGTCTTCGTTTAATGCCTGAGCTTAAACGAGTACAAGGGGGTGAAGTCCGGGCCATGGGAAGCCCGGGCCTCGAGTACAATAAGTGCTCAAGGAACTGTGTGTGTTCCTATAGTTACCTGGACGTGGAGAACTACCGCCGGGAACTAGAGCTCCTACGAGACTGCAAGTGCTTCTGTTCTAGAGTGGCTATCTTCCGAGTGTGTTGCGTGGATCTAGAAGCGGGTAAACGTTGTTGTGACCTGTATGCCCCTTTTATAGGCGGCCTCCGTCCACTATAGCTTGCGCTAGTTCGTTGAATAGTCGTTCCCTTTTTGCCATGCCAGGGCGCACAAGATCTACCGGGTAATCGAGTGTATCTCCCGATCGCCGTGCCGGACCGCTACCGGTCAGCACGTCTCTTTGCCCATGCGGGCGGTTGACGGGACCTGCCACCAACCCGCCAGTAGCCTTTGCCAGGTGCTCCTCGGCACAGTGCGCGTATTTAATTCTTGATGACCTTGGGGACCCAAAGCGTATCCTGTCCGTGGCGTGGCATGATCTGCCTTGGGTCCTGAGCCCTGAGCTTCGGAAGCCCGGGGGAAGTGGGAGGCTCGATTCTCCGAGACGGGGAAGCTCGGGCGCGAGCCTGCCAAGCCCGAGCGCGAGGTTGCCAAGCCCGGGTTTACTTCCTGTGGGGCCGAGGGCAAGTCAGTGAGCCGTATTTCCATGGGCCACGTACTTTCCCCAACAGGTTCGTATTACGAACCGCTTGTAGAGCAGCTTTTAGGGGTTTTCCTTCTCTATTCTTCCATTTCAGTACTTGTGTTTCATATTTCATTAAAATGTTTTTAATTTCAGTACTTGTGTTTCATATTTCATTAAAATGTTTAAAATTTCATTGCGTAATTTCTATATATGCTTCAAATATACAAGTTTCATTTAAAAATTTGAAAAAAAATGCTTTCTTCCTTTTTATTAGATTTTTATTAAAATGGCTGAGGTTACTTGTGTTTCATATTTTTGAAAAATGTTTAAAATTTCAGTACTTGTGTTTCATATTTTTAAAATGTTTAAAATTTCAGTACTTGTGTTTCATATTTTTTAAAATGTTTAAAATTTCAGTACTTGTGTTTCATATTTCATTAAAATGTTTAAAATTTCATTGCTTAATTTCTATATATGCTTCAAATATACAAGTTTCATACAGTAGCACATCTTAACTAGTAACATACTTTGTCTTTACAAGTGTGCCTTCGTTATGATCGTGGCGTATATACGAAGCATCGACATCTGTGTCATTCAGGACACTTATGTCGACATCCACCGCAAAAGGAGGGAGCTCGTCGAACTGACTATACTCTTCCTCGTCTGTGACGTCCTCAACTCCAACAATCCTTCGTTTGCCTTGGAGAACCACGTGTCGCTTTGGCTTGTCCTTCTGCTTCTTAGGTTTGCTTGATATGTCCATTACGTAGAAGACCTGTCTCACATCATTGGCGAGAACGAATGGTTCGCGCCTATAGCCGACTTGGGTGAGGTCTACAGTTGTCATGCCGTATTTGTCGATCTTCACGCCGCTTGAACTCAGTTTAACCCATTGGCACTTGAATAGAGGGACCTTCAAAGGTCCATAGTCAAACTCCCATATCTCTTCAATGAAACCATAATATGTGTCCACCTTGCCAGTGTTGTCCACGGCGTCTATACAAACACCGCTGTTCTGATTCGTGCTCATCTTATCCTGGGACTTCGTGTAAAATGTATAACCATTTATCTCATACCTCTTGAATGTCACGATTTCACTAGATGGTCCCCGAGCCAGGTGTTGCAACTGTTTATTGTCTGACCCTTTGGAAAGGATGTAATTTTGTAACCAAGCGCCGAATGAATCCGTGTGCCTCAGTGTTATCCAATCCTCAGACCTCACTGGGAATTCGCGGCGTAGAATACTCTTGTGCTGAAGGACATAAGGGGCCACTATAGTAGATTGTTTCAGAACCATGAAATGTGCTTGTTTAAAAGTAAGAAGATCTTTGCATGCAATTGCTTTCTGTCCTAGTATCCCTTTCCCCCGGAGCCTTCCCTCATGGCGTGATATAGGGACACCAATTGGATTTAGATCATTAATGTAATCCACACAAAACTCAATCACCTCCTCTGTGCCATACCCCTTGGCTATGCATCCTTCCGGACGAGAACGGTTACGGACATATCTCTTTAGGACACTCATGTACCTCTCGAAAGGAAACATGTTGTGCAGAAACACGGGTCCGAGAATACCTATCTCCTTGACAATGTGAACAGTGAGATGAACCATAATATCAAATAATGCCGGAGGAAAAATCATCTCAAGGCTAACCACACTTTGTACCACGTCATCCTGCAGTTTACTTAGTTTATCTGGATCAATAACCTTTTGCGAAAACCGCATTGAAAAAGGAACACAGCTTTGTGATTGTCCCCCGGACCCACTCGGGCAAAATACCTCTCACAGCCACTGGGAGCAACTGTGTCATCAACACAAGACAGTCATGGGATTTCAGGTGGACGATTTTATTCTCTTTCATGTTTATGAGTCTCTTTACATTCGAGGAGTATCCGGAAGGGACCTTCACACTGTTCAAACACTCTATCATGCTTTTTTTCTCTTCTTTACTTAGAGTGTAGCTCGCAGGATGTAGATAATGTTGTTCTTTCCCTGTCTTTTCTGGATGTAGATCGTTCCTCAGTTCCAAATGTTTTAGATCCCTCCGAGCTTGCAGTGTATCTTTCGATTTGCCGTACATATCTAAGTATCCTAGCACGCAAACATTCTTCGTGATGTGCATGAAGTCAAGTGAGTGACGGACCTTCAAAACTTCCCAACAAGGGAAGTCCCAAAATATTGACTTCTTCTTCCACATGGGTGCCTGACCTTCCTCATTCGGTATAGATTTTCTCCCAGAACCCTTTCCAAATACTACTTTCAGATCCTTAACGATAGCAAACACACGCGGCCCACTTCGATGATCAGGCTTAGCACGAAGGTCTGGTTTCCCATTAAAATTCCTGTCTTTCTTCCGTAACAGGTGTCTCGTAAGAAGAAACCTACGGTGGCCCATGTACACAACCTTCCGAGAGTTTTTGAGGTACATGCTGTCTGTTTCATCTAAGCACTGCACGTAGGCTCTATATCCTTTTATAGTTAGGCCGGACAAGTTACCAAGCGCAGGCCAGTCGTTAATGGTTACAAACAGCAATGCACGTAGGGTGAAATACTGTCTTTTGTGCTCATCCCATACCCGTACACCATCCTCCCACAACGTTACAAAATCTTCAACCAATGGTTTCAGATAGACATCGATGTCGTTGCCGGGTTGCTTGGGCCCTTGGATCAACAACGGTATCAATATGTACTTCCGTTTCATGCACAACCAAGGAGGAATGTTATAGATATATAGTGTAACAGGCCGGGTGCTATGGCTGCTGCTCAACTCGCCGAACGGATTCATACCATCGGTACTCAACCCAAACCTTATGTTTCTCACCTCATCTGCAAAGTGCGGTATGTTCGATCGACTTTCCTCCACTGGGAGGAGCCATCACGGATGTCTAAGCATCCCGTCGTCCTACGCTCTTCTTTGTGCCAACGCATCATCGGGCATGCGCTTTGTTAGCAAACAGACGCTTTAATCGGGGATGACAGGAAATACCACACCACCTTAGCGGAGGTCTCTTCTTCAGACGCTCCCCATCTATTTCACTGGTCGCCACGTTTCATCTTATAACGTGATTCTTACACACCGACAAACATCAAAATCCTCGTACTCATTGCGTATACAGATACAATCGTTAGGACATGCGTGTATCTTCTGTACTTCCAATCCCAAAGGACATACGACTTGCTTGGCTTCATATGTAGATTCAGGCAGAGTGTTATCTTCCGGAAGCAACTTCTTTATGAGTGATAATAACTTATCGAATCCCTTATCTGAGACACCATTCGTGGCCTTCCATTGCATTAGTTCCAGTGTGGTGCGTAGCTTTTTGTGGCCCTGCCCACAGTTTGGGTACAAATGAGTCCTGTGGTCCTCTAACATGCGCTGGAACTCGTCGAATTGTCTTTCATCTATGTAGTCTCCCTTTTCGTCACGCAGCATCTGGTCCAGCTCATCATCACGAAAATCCCCGAGTGTATCTTCCACGAACAAGATTGTTCGGCGCCGGGATACTATTCAAACCCTCTTCTTCTTCCTCGTCGTCTTCATCATCTTCCTGGCTAATCCCCTCTACTTCGCCATGGTTGGTCCAATAGGTATAGTTTGGCATGAATCCTCTCATGATCATATGGTTCACAACCTGCCATCGGTGGGAGTGCTCCTTCTCATTCTTACAGTCTACACACGGACAACATATGTAGCTGCCTGGATGCAAGAAGGCAACGGCCGCATCCAGAAACCCTGCACGCCATCAATGAACTCTCTGGAGCGACGGTCCGCATTGTACATCTATTGCCGGTTCATCCAGACCAAGTTATATTTTATTAAAAAAATATAGTTACATTTACGAATCTAAAGCTCACAAGCACGTAGATCTACCTTTCTAATTACTTTTTGTTCTTCTTCAGTTTACAATTAAAGACAATATATTTTTGCTGCAACAAAAAAACTCCACCTACACTAATTCTTTTTTGTCCTTCTACATTTATTGTACTAAAACTAACTAATTGTTACATTTTTTAATTATTTTTTATCCTTCTACAATTTTGAACCTAATTATTTTTTCCCTTTCTACCTTTGTAATTATTTTTATCCTTATACATTTTGAACTAAACCTAACTAATAATTTTTACCCTTCACATTTATTGAACTAAAATAACTAATTGTTACAGCTTTTAATTATTTTTTATCCTTATACAATTTTTAACTAAATCTAACTAATTATTTTTTTTATCCTTCTACAATTTTTAACTAAATCTAATTAATTATTTTTTTATCCTTCTACAATTTTTAACTAAATCTACCTTTTTTTATCCTTCTAATTTTTCCTTTTTTATTTCATATACCAATAATTAGTTCCTTGCAAACCTACATCTACCTAATTTATTGTTAAATTTTGGATCCTAAAGCAAACAACTTAATTTTGAGATCAACTCCCTAAAATTAAGTGATCAAGCTAGTTAGCAAACAAGTTAGGTAGTTAGCAAACAAGTACAGAAACTTTTCAGTGATGAAGCTAGTTAGCAAACAAACACCTTTCAACAAAGAACAAATCAACATTTCTCCACATCCAATGCAAAACAAAAAACAACACTTAGGTGAGAAGGATGTTAACATGATGTTACTAACCTTGAAACACTTAATTTGCATCTAAATCACCTCAATTGAAAATTTGGCAGCACCTCCCCTTGAACAGTAGGTCGGTCCTTCCTGTTAACACTTCCCGTTCACCTCTGCGCCCTCGGGGAGGAAGAAGATGTTTTAAATGCGCTGGACGGGATGGCTTCTACAACCGGTTTGAGACACAAACCGCTTCTAGAGCTTGCCTTTTACAACCAGTTTGTGTGTCAAACCAGTTCTGGAAATCCACAACCAGTTTGGGACACAAACCGGTTGTAGAGATGGGACTTTACACGCGGTTCGTGTGTTAAACTGCTTCTGGAAGCCCTCTCCTGCCCGTTGCCCACGAACCGGTTCTGGTACGAATATTACAACGGGTTCGCACCAAACCGCTTCTGATGGACCGGTTGTGATGCCCAGTTCTGTAGTAGTGTGTAAAAACTGGTTTTAAGATAGTGACACCTTGTATGTTCACTTCTGTCATTATTGTGGTTTGCTTCCCTCTGCTTCTCCAGGTTATAAAAATAATGTCTCGTGCACAGCATGCATTCTCACAGAACTCAGCGTGATGAATGAGACTGATTAGTTTTGAAAATAACAATTCCATATGCATATGAAGCAACAAGTTCTGATATAACATTGGTGGGATCCAAATAAAACCGCAATCCTAGCAATCTGTTACATGATATGCTTAAGTAAAACAATAGCACTTACTCCAACATCTTTAGAGTTCAAAGCTTTGGTATCGAAATTATTTGATAACTTCAATATGACTGATTAAATCTAGCACTGTCACCGTCACTGGCGGAGAGTTCTTCAGCTCTTCAATTAATCAACACGATATTGTTCATTAAATTTGATGGGGATTATAAATGAATAACCGATGCCCTACATGTTCTTGCCATCAAGCAAAATTAACCCTGACTGATGCCCTACATGCATGCATGCAAAGCCTAGGAAGAAAAATTACCCTAACCGTTTTGTAGAAGTATCTTCTTGTGAATTTTTGGGTCTTTTAGATTCGTAAATCATAAGCGTCCGTCCTGGATAATAATTTAAACTACAGTAATAGATGTACTTAGTCGCAGTCGCAGTACTGAATTTTGTTTAGAGGAAAATTTTCGTTCTTTGATAGCATGAGATAATTGGAAATCAACTCTACATCAGTGCTTGGTTGCATCTGGACCACTCCATACTCGTAAAACGTTTCCAAATAAAAGCTCATTGGGGATTGTTGGATGAGGGATGTTTTCAGATATTTTCTAATACGCCAAGTTAAAGATAGCGGGATGCATAACTTAACTTTCTATAATCCCGAGTTGATGCAAATGTTAGGAATAGTAAATCATTGCCAACAGAAAAACCTCTACAACATCAATTAAGTTATTTTTATTGGCAATGCTAACTTTAAAGGATTTTTGTGTAGACGCTTTCAATTCTTTGAAGCATGATTTAAATGTCTATGATCAAGTCAAGAACGCGCTTGCCCTAAGAACAGAAGAAAAGGCTAAACTTCGACTCTATGATGACTATCTAGAGGCTCTTTACGCCAGTACGCCTTCTCCGGTCCAACAGTAAAACACCGAGTTACCGACAGGGATGCTGAGTTCTACTCCTTCTCCGATGAGAGGATCAAATTAGCACTTATAAACGTTAAATGTTATCCAATTTATCTTTAATATTGGGATGTAATAATGAAACTTGTTGATATGCGCATTTGGTTTTAATCTTTAATAAGTTCAAACATTGTGCCTCATTTGAGAGAGAATGTTGGTTTTGGGGAAAATACTATGTTACTCTATGAATTATTCTGCACCCTAAGTATGCAACATGTTGTGTGATGGTTTGACCTATGTATTAATTTCAATTTTCTATGTTTTTGCTGCAAAATCTGTCTATGTGATAATGGAAGCGATAGAGTAAGGAATGAATATGCTATTTGATAATTGTATAATTCATCCAACAAATCTTTATTACGTGTAATTATTTTAATGGCTAATGATTATGCTCATGTGATGTGTCTAGCGTGGTCGGATTTCTCTGATGCACATGTATAATTATAAATAGATTTAGGTAGAATGGTTGATCATATGTCTGACTCGGTGTTTACTTACATAATATCATTGTTATATTGTACCTCTATGACCAATATATAGCTGTATAGTGTATAGCATTTTTTTTTGCTGCAATGGGTGGAAATGATTTAGGATCTCCCTATCAACCCTTTGAAATTCCGTCGCAACGCATGGGCACTCAACTAGTATATATATATATATGTGTGTGTGTGTATATATATATATATATATATATATATATATGAGAGAGAGAGAGAAGTGCCTATTTGGTCTCTAAACTATCGCCTTTGAGTCAAATCGGTCCATGTTGTATAAAACTGGGTAAGAATGGTCCCTAAACTTTTTAAAGGGTCCCAACTTGGTCCCCTCACCAGTCAAACATGGGTTTAGAGTGCCTTAGGATGACGTGGCACATGACTTGAATGGTTTTCACGTGTGGATACTGAACTGTGCTAACACGTAAACACTGATGTGGACAACACATGTCACTCTCTCTCCTTCTGTCTTCCATCCATCTCCCCCTCTCTCCTTTTCTTTGGACGGCGACGCCATGGCCAGGGATGTGTTATTGGAGAAGAGTAGGCTGGTGGCGCCAGCCGGTGTAGGAGGTAGGAGGAGAACCGATGGCACCGCTCATTGCCTGAGATCAACAGCCACGTACGTCCAACCCATCAACTGATGGTGGTGGCAGTAGCGATGATAGCGGTGGCCTAACAGAGAGAGAGAGAGAGAGGTGGAGAGGTGAGAGAGAGGGCCAAGGCAAGGTGGCACCAAGCCGGATGGCGACCACCAATGATGCACGAGATCAAGGGGTATGTCTAGCTCATCGTCCGATGGTGGCGGCTGCGGCTGCCGGCGGTGGCCCTGTACACAAAGAGAACGAGGGACGCAAAGAGAGGAGGCTGCAGCTAGAGAGAAGGCGCAACCACCGACCACCTTCTCCCACCTCTCGCTGGCATTGCCACTAACCCCTTCTTCCATTGGTGCGCTCCAAGTCTGGCTCGATATAGACGGTGGCAGCGACAGGGCCTAGTGATGCGGACACGCCCAATCTTCTGGTGAGATGGATAGATTCGATTTGATGTCATGATGACCTTGACAATCCGGTTACCATCCACTCAAGGATTGGAACCCGATAATTGCTAAACCACCACGAGAAAGCATTATCAACCATGTCGAAAACACGATTGACCTGGTCATGGCACAGGAAGCGGACCATGGTAAAGCTATGCTCTCCCCGACTGCAGCCCCCAGAGCTTTCTCCCTGGTGTCTTCCTGCTTAGTTGCGACGTCGGCGATGATGATCATGGCTCTCCCTGGTAACGCTCTGGGATTCCTTGCTGTAGGGGCCAGTCGGCCCTCCTAGAGGGTGTTCCCTTTAGCCAATGGTTGGCTATTGATGTGATTCTCTGCTTGCTCTCTCCAAGCATTGAGGTAGACATTTTGATGAATGGCTGAGAGAAATCATTGACCGAGATGCATAGGATGCATGTCAGAAGTGGAATGGATATTGAAAAGCATTAATCATGTGATGATAGTTCGAAAGACTGGTCAACTTAAGAAGGAGGCCGGGTTACAGGTGAAAAGGGAAGTGACAAGATCAAGAAAAGATCTTGAGCATCAATCTTAGGCTCATGAAGTTAAAGATTGATGCTATCCTAACACTGTATAGTTAGATTTTGAAAGAGGCGAGATTTAACTTTGCATTGGCAATGAGGTAAAAGTTGTCTTGTTGGACATTGGCACACTTTTAATAACCCAACCCGAATGATTAATATTAGAATTAAATAATTGTTATTGTATTCCTGGCCTAGGAAAAATCAATATTTTTCCTTTATGCTTAGGAGCAGAATGTTATGAACCATGAATAAAGAACAATTGTTATGCAATTTATTTAATTGTGTTGCTTTATGGGCATGCTCTAGTGGTGAATGGATGTGTGTGTTGATTTCTAATGATATACTTGTTTTGTGCCCTTCTTCCATTATCCCTTTTAGAGTACACTCTAGAAATAGATGCGCTCATTTTTTGCATGTTCCCATCAAGTCACAGAAAAGACCCCGTATGAGATATGGATTGGAAGGTGCTTCGTATTGCCTTTTATTGAAGTTTGGAATGTGAGATATATGTAAGGCATTTGACATACCCAACTAAGATATTATTTCTTTGTGTAATTCAAAGGTTTATGTGCTTCGCAAAGTGGACGAGAACAAAATGTTTGTTTCTCGAAAATGTGTCTTTTTGGAGAAAGTGTTTTTCCAAAATAGTTAGTGGGAGCATGATGTGACTCAAAGTAATTATGGAATTATCAAAAAATGTTTCTATTTCTACTAAATTTTCACATAATGCACAAAATGTTGTATGTTTTATGGAAGCAGAACTAACACTACATAAGTCTAAAGGCCACATTAATCGCATATATGATATAGGCATGACACTTGTTATCTGAGAATGATGAGCTTAAGACTTATGAAGAAGCGATGATAGGTCTAGACTATGAGAGATGGCTTAAAACCATGAGATCCAAAAAGAGTCATGCGTAACAATTAAATTTTAAACATAATTGGTCCGCTCGATAGTTTTTGAAAAGATAGATTTGGATGAAATTGTTCATATCTATAGAGTGTGATTATTGACAGAAGTTTTCAAATAACTTCAATGTATTGAATTTTATGAAATTCTCTTGTTCTTCACTGTGCTTAAGTTTATCTGGATCTGTCTAGCTATTATTATATATTTTGATATGCAATATAGATGTCCAAATGACTTTCCTAAATGAAGATCTAAGTGAGAATGTGTACTTGACACAATCTCAAGGTTTTGTTGTTCCATAAAATGATAGAGAGGTATGCAAGTTTTAAAAGCAAGCATCTTAGAGTTAAAATAGTTATTTTGATGGAAAAGTCAAATAGTTTGGCTAGTTCATCAAGAGCTAGTGGGAGAGCACTTACTTTTCTGATCTTATGTATGTTTGACATATTGTCGATCGAAAGTATTATTTATATGGTTGAATTTGCCAAATCTTAATTAAGAAATAGTTTCTATATAAAAGACTAAGGACAGGTCACATATTTGGCATAAAGATCTACAGAGATAGGTCTAAAGGCTAATTGGATTAAGCCAGAATATGTATGTTGACAAGACATTGAATGGTACAACGGGCAAGAATGAGTTCTTGTGCATGACACAATGGATAGCCAGAATATTCAGTGTCTTCAGATACTTGATGAGCTCTATAATTGCCAAAAAAGGGTTTTCCTGCCCTGTGCATTAAGATGAATGTCACCGAATATGTAGATACCAATCAAATCCGAGTGAATGTCACTGGATAGTTTTAATGAACATTTTGAAATACTTGAAAAGTATTACGAAAGTGTTCTTTGTTTTTTGGTAGTGAGGAAATGTGACATGTAATGGTTACATCGCTTGCTGGTTTCCAAACTGATACTTAACAGAGGTGTACTGAGATGAAAGTGTTCTAGATTAGACAAATATTTACCACGACCTCTCTGTGAGGTGCACATGAGCAATGAATATTGGATATCCAATTGGTAGACTCTAGTGTAAGTGGGAATTATGGGTGATAAGCCTATCAGACGGTCATAAAAATGACTGTGTCACTTCATTGTTTATAATTTTTGGATCATATGTTATCCCGATTCCTTAAATAAATATCATTTGTATTAACAACTACGACTTGTTTTTGGAACTCTTTACCATCATGATGTTATTCCAAATTTTTCCTGATCTTACATCGTAATATAGAATAATTATAATTTAAAAGATCAGCATATGTATTGATTCATGATCATGTTCCCGGATCATGGATATGGAGATATCAAATCAATAATGTGGTTACATGTTAAAGAACAAGGGGTTGGACCAACCTGCAATGAGACACTGCGAGAATTGTTATATTCTTAAGTGTCATCAGTTGGTTACATACATAGTGGCAGTGGAATCCTTAAACCTAAGATCGTCATTGATTCCCAGAATGTGTAGTGGTTTACTGTGGGGTTGCAAAACGCTACACCGTAATTGTGTAATTATAAAGGTAGTTTTCAGGTTTGCCATAAAACATGTCATAGGGTGTGAGCGATGAAGATGAAATTTGTCCCTTATTTATAACGGGAGAGATATCACTAGGCCAATGTGATTAAAGAGTTAATCAAAATGATACCCTATTAATCACAGTTTGAAATCCACTACAAGATCGAGTGAATGGTCGAGCTATCACAGGGATGACACGTTTCTCGCCTTGAGCTTGAATGGTATTATGTGGCAAAGGTATCGGTACTTTAACACTATTAGTTCATAAGATTTGATCTTTTTGTGTATTTAGGGGTCGGTACGTCCTGCTAGGGACCGCTACCGATTTGTGGGTCAGAAAAGAGTTTTTGGGTCATGGCTGAGTATATATGAACATGCAGGGTCACACACTTAAGGGGGTTGGAATAAATTGTTGCATAATTGTATATTGTGCAAGTAGGAGATTGTTGGGTTTTATGCCCATTAGCAATCATGGACCACATGGTATGTGGGCTCAATATTGATGAGTCACATATGACATGCGCTTCATCGGTCACGTAGGATGTGGGTTATGGACTATAACAGCCCAATTTTGTCCCCTAGATCTATGCATGCATATAGTTACATTTTGTTGTTTTGACATACGAGACTTTAACCTCGTTATGAATATTTTGGTGCTTAGATAGGTTCAACCATAAAAAAATTTAAACTTTGGGACAAATTGGGTGATAGCCACTGTCGACGAATTATGTTGGCAATATATTTTATAGGGCTTTGCGAAAGACCACAACTCGATAGTAGCATAGGGAGAAGGATTTATATAGGTTCAGGCCCTCCCGAAGAGGTAATACCCTACTCCTGTGCTCGTGGATTTGTATTTTGGGGATGTCAATTACAATGAACAGGGGATGATCACAATGATCATATGAACTCGCCTAAGATCGCACGAGATTGGGTGTGATCGAAGACGATGTCGAAGTTGAAGATGTAGATGTCTGTTGGGGAAAGTACATGGCCCATGGAGATACAGCCCACTAACTCACCTTCATTTCACAGAAGTAAGCCGGGCTTGGCTCAAGGCCGAGCTAAGCAAGCTCACGCCCGAAGCCTCGCCAAAGCTCAGCCACTCACTTCTCCCGGCTTCAAGCTCAGGCTCAAGACCCAAGGCAGATTGCAGGCCACAAGACAGATACGCTTCGGGTCACCGAGAATTAAATGAGAGCACAGTACCGAGGAAGCGCTTGACAAAGGCTGCTGGCGGGTTGGCGGCAGGTCCCATCAACCGCCCGCATAGAGAAAAACATGTGTTGACAGGTAGCGGTCCGGCACGGCAATCATAAGATACACTCAATTACCCGGTGGATTTTGTGCGCCCTGGCACGGCTAAACAGAAGGAGACGACTATTCAAACGGACCATGAGCAAGCTACAGTGGCCGAGCACCGCCTATAAAAGGGACGTACAGGCCACAACAAAGGAGAGCTCTCTTCCCCAGGCAACACACACCCGAAAGGTAGCCACTTCAGAACAGGAGCATTTGCACTCACGTAGGAGCTCTAGTTCCCGGCGATAGTTCTCCGCATACAGGTAACTTTAGGAACACACGGTGCCTTGAGCACTTATTGTACTCGAGCCCGGGCTTCCCGAAGCCTGGCCTCACCCTCTTTGTACTCGTTTAGAGCTTGGTATTAAACGAAGACTGGATGTAGGGTTGTTATTCGACAGTGGAGGCCTAAACCAGGATAAAAATCCTCGAGTCACACCAGGGCCCGGTGCGTCTAACCGCGTCGGACCTATTCGTCCTTTCCCTCGGCGGCATCCCGCCAAGCGGCCGGGATTCGGTCCAGGGGATAGGGCCGCCTTCGGGCCTCGCACCCCTTTCCTTGCTCATCGGCCTGCGGAGGTTCGCCTCCCAGTCGCCGACAGCTGGCGCCCACCGTGGGTACCGACTGTGGTCTTCTCCCCTTGATCGAGTCGAGGATGGCCATGTTGTCGTACGATGACGACAGCTTTGACCTCAACTTCGATGACCACAACGATCTCGACGACGTCGACGAGTCATACGAAAAATGGCAAGCTGGTATCCTCGCCGAAGCTCAGGCTGACAAGATTGAGGTGGAAGCATCACCCACCTCGGGAGCAGTTGTTCGCTCCCCAGCATTGCCCGGCCAGGGCAGCACTTCGCTGACTCACGTCAGCGAAACCCTCATGGAGGGACTGGAGGCACCGCCACCAGTGCCGCACCAGGACGGACCACGCACATTCGTGGCCTTGTCCGAAGAGGAGGATCGGTCCTGCGTGCGCAACTGGCACCCCGGCCCGTCACGGCAGGCAACGGACCAGCGTGTGCCCATGGCAGTTGAGGGTGTCGATGGCATCGCCTCCGTGGGCGACACCGACATGTCCCCCTCGCGGGAGCCCGCCTCACGCCACGTCTTCGCGGCATCAGGTGGAGCAACCCCGCACCAGACATGCGCTGACCTAAGTGGAGAGCACCAGCGGTGTGAGGCCGCTCGAAGCCTCTTCGCTGGGTCGGTCGGACGGACTTTGGCAGACATCCGTCGTAAGCCTGCCAGCCCGACACCTGCCACTCGCGCCGTGCGCGCCCTCGCCTACCACTACTATCACCAACCCAGTTCTGCGTAGTCAGCAACGGGTTAAGACGATTGCCCAAGTCATGCGTCACCTGGAGAAGGATCCACGTGGATTCACCATGGCCGACCTAGGCGCTGCAGTCGCGGACGGCCTGGAGGAGCTTGCCGGAGATCTCGGCGAGCACCTTCAGACCCAGTCGCGCACCAGCGGCACCTCAAGACGGCGTGGCCAGAGCGTTCGGTCGTGTCGGCAGGCATCCACGTCCACAGTGGATGGCGTTCCCCAGCGCACCCCAGGCAGAGTATTTTCCCGCCTCGGGCCGCTTCCAGGCGGGAGGCTCCCCGTTGGCAACGACGGGGCCGCCCCAGGATGTCCGGCCTTCTCCCGAGCCGGCTTCATCCGAGAAGTCGAGCACTCCGACTGGCTCGCCAACCCAGTCGTCGTCAAGAAGAAGGGTGGGAAATGGCGAATGTGCATTGACCATCGTGACCTCAACGCCACCTGCCCCAAAGACAATTTCCCCCTGTCGCACATAGACCAACTGGTCGACGCAACGACGACGGACTCGGCGCTCATGAGCTTCCTGGACGCCTACTCAGGCTATCACCAGATCGCGCTGGCAAGGAAAGACGAAGAGAAGACTGCCTTCGTGACACCTTTTGGTACCTTCTGCTACACGACCATGTCATTCGGTCTAAAGAACGCGGGAGCCACGTTCCAGCGGTTGATGCAGAAGACGGTCCCTGATCAGATAGGGCGCAACGTAGAGGTTTACGTAGACGACGTTGTTGTAAAAAGCAATGTTCCACGGGACCATGTGACCGACCTTCAGGAAACGTTTGCTAATCTTAGGAAATATTAAGTTAAACTGAATCCTGAAAAATGTGTCTTTGGTGTCCGGTCTGGGATGTTGCTTGGCTACGTGATAGAGAAGGCGAGCATCGGGGCTAACCCCAAGAAAATCGAGGTCATCGAGAATATGAGGTCGCCAACCTGCACCAAGGAGGTGCAAGCCCTCACCGGGCGGATGGCGGCTCTCAGCAGATTCATATCTCGTCTCGGCGAGGCAGTGCATCTTTCTGTAAGATCCTGCGCAAGCACGATGGTTTCGAATAGACAGAAGAAGCTGAGGCCGCTTTCAGTGAGCTAAAGCGTTACCTGTCCACACCTCTCATCCTAGCCACTCCAAAGGTCGGGGAAGCTCTACTCCTCTACTTGGCGGTTGCCCCGCAGGCTGTGAGTGTTGTACTAGCAGTCGAACGCGAGGGCAAGCAACAACCTGTCTACTACGTAAGCGAGGTATTGCATGGACCTAAGGACCGGTACCCTGAGGTTCAGAAACTCTTGTGCACCTTGCTTATGGCCTCACGAAAATTGCGTCACTATTTCCAAGCCCATCCAATTACGGTCCCAACGAGTTTCCCACTAAGGGATATCATTCGAAACCCCGACGCGAACGGCCGGGTCGTAAAGTAGGCAGTTGAGCTTGGTGAATTCAACATCAAGTTCATACCATGAACAGCGATCAAGTCCCAAGTCGTGGCTGACTTCTTGGCTGAGTGGACCGGAGCAGCCGACCCTTCTGGAGGCTCGCCTGAGCCCGCAAGCCAAGAAGCACACTGGACCATGTTCTTCGATGGATCGCGCCAATACAAGCTATCAGGATGCGGTTTTGTTCTCATCTCCCCCCAAGGAGAACAGATTCAGCACATCGTACAGCTTCATTTTCCCGCAACGAACAATGCTGCGGAGTACGAAGGCCTCCTAGCCGGCCTACGAGCATGCACTGCGCTCGGCATAAAATGGCTAACAGCGAAAGAGGATTCGCAGTTGGTCGTCTGCCAGGTAAATAAGGAGTTTCAGTGTTATGACGACTCAATGGCGTGATACTTGGCAGAAGTGAGAAAGCTGGAGAAACACTTCACGAACTTCGAAGTGTTACGTTCCCAGACTGGCTAATAGCCTGGCTGATAAGCTCGCAAAGCTCGGCTCCTCACAAGAAACCGCCCCGACGGGGGTGCTCATGCAGCACCAACTAAAGCCCTCTATTCCCTCCGGAGATGGGGCCCCCGAGAAGACGGTTGCCTCGACCCAAACGACCGGTACCGTTTCGTTCCTAGAGCAGCGCGACACCTGGATGACGCCATTGTTAGTGATATGCCCTAGAGGCGATCATATGAGATGATTGTATCATACGTCTATGTTCATGTACTTATTAGTTCCATGAATAAATGTCACTCCTTTGTTCATTGAGTATGACTTAATTGTGAAACACATTGGTTATGAGATATTATTCTAAATGATCCCTGGTCACATATCATTATGTGGAACAATAGTGATCGACCAAAGACATGTATTGATTGATGGTAATGTTTCACATACCATAGATATGGAGATATCAAATCAATAATGTGGGCACATGATAAAGAACATGGGGTTGATAGACCCGCCCGAGACACTTCGCCGAGATTGTTATCTTAGAAGTGCCATCGAGTATAGTCTCGAGTGGTATACCTATACGATCCTTTGACCGAGATTCTTATTGATTCTCAAAGATGCGTAATTGTATACTTTGGGGCTATCAAATGCTTCACCGTAATAGGAAAGTTATAAAGGTAGCTTACGGGTATGCCATGAAACATGACGTGAGATGTAAGAGATCAAGATGAAATTTGCCCTCCTTGATAACGGAGAGATATCTCGGGCCCCTCGGTGTGGATGGATAAGAAAAGTGCATGGCCATGCCAAAGTGATTAAAGAGTTAATCACTAATTATATCCATTACATTGACGAGTGAATTTGTCGAGCTATCACAAGGGTGGCACGCCTCGCCTTTGAGCTTGACTGATATCGTGTGGCAAAAGGATCCTATGTGAGTGTATCAAGGTTCACCGATTCGATCATTGTGTACATTCGGGGTCAATATGTGCTGCTAGGTACCGCTATTGACTTGTGGTCCGGGAAGGGTTCTCCGGGACCGCGCCGACTTGTACATGAGCCTAATGGGTCACACACTTAATGGGTTGGATCATATCTGATGGATTGGATCCATTAGTGGGTTTATACGGATTTGGATCTTCGACGCCTTAATGGATTTCTATTGTAGAAGATCCATTAGCGTGAGACCTAGTGGGCTTCCATATCCATTAGAGCGAGACCTAATGGGCTTCTATCGTAGAAGGCCCGTTAGTGCGCTCTATATAAAGGAGCCATAGGGGCGCGGTGTGTTAGTCTCCCCACCACGAGCCCTAGCCGCCGCCACGCCCCATCGCCCCTAAGAACCCTAGCCGCTAGTGGGTGCTAGCACACCGGTAGCGGTGTTCCCACCGGGACGATGTGGATACCGTGGAGGCGTCGCGCGCTCGCGTCGGCCGATCGATTCGATCGGCTACATAACTCAGACGACTACGCCGACGTTCTTTGGACGGGCGATCCGCGACGAGGAGAAGTTGTACCACGTCGTGTTCGACCACGCATGAGGCTTCGCAAAGACGCGGGAGGCTTCACCCACTCTACTTCGCCGCTAACGTGCTCCAAGGGTAATGCTCCATGATCTCCGACTCGCATGTTGCCGGGTGTTCGCGTAAGAAAAATTTTGTTTTCGCCAGCGAGCACCGCGCTCTCCCACAAGGGTATCGAGCCGATCTTGCGTTGTCTTGATCCGATGCCGCGCATATGTTGATATCTTCGCTGAGTTGGTCACGTGTTGATGCGATCAATTGGTATAGGGTTCATGAGGTACGAGTTGGTAGTGCTACAAGGCCAAAAAGATTAGTTCGTGCTTTATCTAGATCGCCGCGGATCGGTCCATACCGGCCGGTAACACCATCCGACTTCCGCCATGTGCCATCTATGATATTAGCCAATGATCGAGGTCAGCGTCGGCAATAACCTTCTCGAGGGCCTCGCGATTTGATGTATGAGTTGATGGCTCTACACGATCAAAAGATTAGTTCGTGCTCGTTTTGTTTCGCGTCGCATTACCCCTACGGCCGGTAACACCATCGTGTAGTAGCCCGCGCCGAATAGATCGTGCCAACAGACGAGATCGGTGTGATCGCCGCCTTCTCAATGATCTTAGCGGGACCGCCGTACTAGTCGCAGTAGCGGCCTTTAAATAAAACTTGTTCACATCGCAGGGTAGAATACGATTCCGCGCTTAACTTGTTTTTGCAGGGAATGATGTGAATGGTATGGCTCCCTTGTGTGTATGTGATGCATTAATGTAATTTTCATAGCCTGCGTGCTGTGGTTAATTGCAGCTTGGGCTGCCATGTTATTGTATAACAGCCTGCGTGCTGATTTGTGATGCTTCATATCCTCATGTAATTTGTCACTAGCTATCATGTGTAGTAGCTTGGTGTATTATCATGGAGGCTTCTAGCATGGTGACTCGGTGGACAGGAAGCGCGACGATGGAGATCGGAACGCCACGGGCCATACTATTTCACAAGTCAATATGATTGTTTGTGATGATTCCTGTCATGCTATTCCTTCATTTTTGGTATTTGGTGGATATGATTTTAATATGATAGAATAGTTTCCCTCGAAAAATTAAGAGTTTGATGCCCTTCCAATAGTCTGCACCCATAAGGTCTTGTACGTTAATTGGCGTTTCAAAGATACTGACAGGTGCCATTAATTTCTTGACCATTGGGGTGAAGTCGGACTTCACACGCATAGTATTGGTTTACTTATCGAGGCTATCAAAATGGTTTTGGGCCTTGGGGCATCGGTGTTGGGAGTCGGGCATTGGATGCCACCCAATCTAACAAGAATCACATACGATGTGATTGGCAAGGATTGCCTACCTATGTCAC
Organism: Olyra latifolia; assembly: GCA_036346145.1. Taxonomy (NCBI): domain Eukaryota; kingdom Viridiplantae; phylum Streptophyta; class Magnoliopsida; order Poales; family Poaceae; genus Olyra; species Olyra latifolia. The sequence continues at coordinate 37,385,519 of CM070532.1, forward strand.
TTAGTCCTAGGAGTCGCCTCCACAAGACTAGATCTTTGATTGACTATGGATCTTGTCCTACTAAAATGCACTAGAGGGAAAGTGATTTTAGTGGGAGCATCTTTTATTAAAACTGTTTAATGGAAGATTAACATGAACATTGTGCTAAGACTTTGCTTTTATTACTGTTGTAGATGGCACCTAATATCATCAATAATTCGGTTTTAACTTGCGATCGATTCGAGAGAGAGAAGCTCGAACGAATTTCATTGACTGGTATCGTAACTTGAGAATTGTTCTCAAGCAAGAGAAAAAGGAATATGTCATTGAAGAGCCATATCCTGAGGAACTAGCTAATGATGCTACTGCTGCTGACCGACGTGCTTATGAGAAGCACGCCAATGATGAGGTTGATGTTGGTCGCCTCATACTTGCTACAATGAACTCGAGCTTCGTATAATATGAGAACACGAATGCCTATGCTATGATCACAGCCTTCAGAGCATGTTTGAGAACCAAGCTAGGGCCGAGAGATACTCGATCTCAAAAGCTCTGCTTATGCAAGCTAGTGAAGGTAGTCCGGTGAGTTTTCATGTGATCAAGATGATTGGTTACATTGAGAACTTGGAGAAACTGGATTCCCTTAAGCCAAGAGTTGGCCATCGATGTGATTCTCCGCCGCTTCAAGAAGCTTCGAGCCTTTCATTATGAACTTTCATATGAATGGCATGGAGAAAAACATGTCTGAACTACATGGGATGCTTAAGACAGCAGAGGAAAGCATCAAAAAAAGCAATAATCATGTGATGATGGTCCAAAAGGATGGTGGTAAGAAAAGGAAGCGTGGGGCAAAAGGCAAGGGTAAGGATGTGATCTCAAACCCAAACCTAAGCGTGATGGTAAGACCAAGGGTGGTCCTATCGCTCCGATGAGTGTCACTACCGCCATAAGCTCGGTCATTGGCGAGGAACCGCAAGAAATATCTCGAGGATAAAAAGAATGGAACTTTGGTTTCCACTTCGTATTAATGTTATAGAAATTAATCTTGCTACTTGTCCTAACGAGTCATGGGTATTTGATACCGGATCGATAATTCACACTTGCAAATCGCTGCAGGACTAAGAAGGACTAGAAGTTGTGCAAGTGGTGAGGTGGAAGTTCGCGTCGGCAATGGCGCAAAGGTTGTCGCGATGGTCGCATGCGTTTATCCCTTATCGCTACCTTCGTGATTAGTTTTGGAATTAAATAATTGTTATTATATTCCAGCTTTGAGCGAAACATTATCTCTTCTTCATGTTTGGAAGAAGATGGTTTTGAATTTGTAATAAAGAACAAACGTTGTTCAATTTATTTCAATGGTATGCTCTATGGTCATTGTCCATTATTGAATGGGCTATATGTGCTAGATCTTGAAGATAAATTTGTCTATAATGTTAATGCAAAAGGCTCAAAACAAATGATTTTAATCGCACTTATTTATGGCATTGTCGCTTAGGCCACATAAATGAGAAACGCGTGCAGAGGCTCCATAGAGATGGTCTTCTTGATTCATTTGATTTCGAATCATTTGACACATGCTAATCTTGTTTACTTGGCAAGATGACTAAGATGCCATTCAACGTTCAAGTGAGAGGGTTAGTGAATTGTTGGCCCTAGTACATACGGATGTATGTGGACCAATGAGCGCTAGGGCAGAGGTGGATTTCAAGATTTCATCACTTTTATCGATGACTTTAGTAGATATGGCTATATCTATTTGATGAAACATAAGTCTGAATCTTTTGAAAAGTTCAAGGAGTTTCGAATGAAGTACAAAATCATTTGGGCAAGACAATCAAATTTCTACGATCCGATCGTGGAGGTGAATATTTGAGTCATGAGTTTAATGATCATCTTAAGAGTTGTGGAATTGTTTCACAATTGACTCCGCCAGGACGCCTCAATTGAATGGCGGTTCGAACGGAGGAATCGGACTTTGTTGGACATGGTTCGATCTATGATGAGTCAAATTGATCTTCCGTTATCTCTTTGGGGACTTGCTCTAGATACTGCTGCGTTCACCTTAAATAGGGTTCCATCAAAATCCGTAAATAAGACACCATATGAGATGTGGAAAGGGAAACGTCCCGATTTGTCTTATCTAAAGATTTGGGGCTGTGAGGCTTATGTTAAACATTCGATGTCAGATAAGCTCCACGCCAAATCGGTCAAGTGCTTCTTTGTGGGTACCCGAGATCTGTAGGTATTACTTTTATAACTAGGAGGAGGGCAAAGTGTTTGTCGCCCGGAATGGTGTCTTTTTGGAAAAGGAGTTTTTCAAAAGAGCCAGTGGGAGCAAGGTGCAGCTCGAAGAAATTCGGGAAACATCTGAAAATGTTTCAGCTCCTATCGATCCTCATGAGGAGATGCAAAGCGCTGAGTAACCTATGGAAGAAGCACCAGCCCCACGAAGGTGTATGAGGGCAATCCGCGCCCCGAGAGGTATATGTTCCTCGCCACGAGCAACGCGAGATTTTATTGTTGGACAATGATGAGCCCAAGGACTATGCGGAAGCAATGGTGGGACCAGACTCGAGAAATGGCTAGAGACCATGAGATCCAAATAAAGTCCATGCATGATAATCAAGTTTGGGACTTGGTTGATCCGCTCGATGGTGCGAAAACCATTGAGTGCAAATGGGTCTTTAAGAAAAGATAGATGCCCATGGAAACGCTCACATCTATAAGGCACGGTTGCAGGCAAAAGGCTATAAGCAAATTCATGATGTCGACTATGATGAAACTTATTCGCTCAGAGCCATGCCAAGACTATCCGGATCATGTTAGCGATTGCGATTTCACGACTATGAGATACGCCAAATGGATGTCAAAACAGCTTTCCTAAATGGAAACCTAAGTGAGGATGTGTACATGACACAACCAGAAGGTTTTGACGATCATAAGAATGTTGGCAAGGTGTGCAAGCTTCAAGTCCATTTATGGACCAAGCAGTATCTCGGAGTTGGAATCTTCGTTTTGATGAAGTGGTCAAAGAGTTTGGCTTCATCAAAATGAAGAGGAGCCTTGCATTTACAAGAAGGCAAGTGGGAGCGCAATTGTATTTCGGTCTTGTATGTGGATGACATTCTATTGATTGGAAATGATATTCCAATGTTAGAAGTCGCTCAATCTTATCTCGAGAAAATGTTTCTTGATGAAAGACTTGGGAGATGCAGCTTACATTTTGGGCATAAAGATCTATAGAGATAGATCAAGAAGGCTAATCGGATTAAGCCAAAGTACGACATTGACAAAGTTTTGAAACGGTTCAAATGCGTAATTCCAAGAAAGGTTTCCGCCAATGTCACATGGTGTTAGTCTTAGCAAGACTCAAGGTACTTCGACACCGATGAGCTGATAGAATGAGTAGGATTCCATATGCCTCCGCTTATTGATCCATCATGTACGCCATGTTGTGCACACGCCAGATATTTCTTATGCTCTAAGTGTTACGAGCAGATACCAATCAAATCTAGGTGAGAGTCATCGATGGTCAGTAAAGACCATTCTCAAGTACTGCGAAGGACTAGAGATATGTTCTTGGTTTTGAGGTGAAGAAGAGCTCATCGTAAAGGGTTACGCCGATGCTAGCTTCCAAACCGATAGAGATGATTCACGATCGCAATCCGGTTTTGTATTCTGCCTCAATGGTGGGGCGGTGAGTGGAAAAGTTCCAAGCAAGAGACAAGAGCTGATTCCACGACGAGGTCGAGTATATTGCGCCTTCTAAAGCGCAAAAGAGGTCGCTTGGATCGTAAAATTTGTTTCGAGTTGGGAGTTGTCGCTAGTGCATCTGTCCAAGGACCTCTATTGTGACAATAGTGGTGCCATTGCACAAGCGAAGGAGCCTAGGTCTCACCAAAAATCCAAACACATACTCAGGCGTTATCACCTCATCCGAGAGATCATCGATAGAGGAGATGTGAAGATTTGCAAAGTGCACACGGATCTTAATGTCGCCGATCCGCTGACAAAACCTCTCCCGCAGCCGAAGCATGAGGCACACACAAGAGCCATGGGTATTAGATACTTGCATGATGCACTCTAGTGCAAGTGGGAGATTGTTAGTGATATGCCCTAGAGGCGATTATATGAGATGATTGTATCATACGCCTATGTTCATGTACTTATTAGTTCCATGAATAAATGTCACCCTTTGTTCATTGAGTATGACTTAATTGTGAAACACATTGGTTATGAGATATTATTCTAAACGATCCTCGGTCACATATCATTATGTGGAACAATAGTGATCCGACCAAAGACATGTGTTGATTGATGGTAATGTTTCACATACCATAGATATGGAGATATCAAATCAATAATGTGGGCACATGATAAAGAACATGGGGTTGATAGACCGCCCGAGACACCGCCGAGATTGTTATCTTAGAAGTGCCATCGAGTATAGTCTCGAGTGGTATACCTATACGATCCTTTGACCCGACATTCTTATTGATTCTCAAAGATGCGTAATTGTATACTTTGGGGCTATCAAATGCTTCACCGTAATAGGGAAGTTATAAAGGTAGCTTACGGGTATGCCATGAAACATGACGTGAGATGTAAGAGATCAAGATGGAATTTGCCCTCCTGATAACGGAGAGATATCTGGGCCCTCGGTGTGGATGGATAAGAAAAGTGCATGGTTATGCCAAAGTGATTAAAGAGTTAATCACTTAATTATATCCATTACATTGACGAGTGAATTTATCGAGCTATCACAAGGGTGGCACGCCTCGCCTTGTGCTTGACCGATATCGTGGCAAAAGGATCCTATGTGAGTGTATCAAGGTTCACCGATTCGATCATTGTGTACATTCGGGGTCAATATGTGCCGCTAGGTACCGCTATTGACTTGTGGTCCGGGAAGGGTTCTCCGACCGCGCCGACTTGTACATGAGCCTAATGGGTCACACACTTAACGGGTTGGATCATATCGATGGATTGGATCCATTAGTGGGTTTATACGATTTGGATCTTCGACGCCTTAATGGATTTCTATTGTAGAAGATCCATTAGCGTGAGACCTAGTGGGCTTCCATATCCATTAGAGCGAGACCTAATGGGCTTCTATCGTAGAAGGCCCGTTAGTGCGCTCTATATAAAGGAGCCATGGGGCGGCGGTGTGTTAGTCTCCCCACCACGAGCCCTAGCCGCCGCCACGCCCCATCGCCTTAAGAACCCTAGCCGCCGCCAGGTGCTAGCACACCAATACAGCGGTGTTCCCACCCCGGACGATGTGGATACCGTGGAGGCGCTGTTGCTCTCGCGTCGGCGCCGACGATTCGACGGCTACATAACTCAGACGACTACGCCGACGTTGTTGTGACGGGCGATCCGCGACGAGGAGAAGTTGTATCACGTCGTGTTCGACCACGCATAAGGCTTCGCAAAGACGCGGGAGGCTTCACCCACTCTACTCCGCCGCTAACGTGCTCCAAGGGTAATGCTCCATGATCTCCGACTCGCATGTTGCCTGGGTGTTCGCGGTAAGAAAAATTTTGTTTTCGGCTAGCGTAGCACCGCGTTCTCCTACAGCCATTCGTCCAGTTCTTGACGCATGGGACACTGCCACAGGACACAGCTGATAAATCTCGACTCCAAAGACAAGCCCGACCTTACCGATTACTCGGGGCTTATTGTACCGAAGGGGTTCTAACGGCGTACTTTGCAAGTGCGTGACCCAGGAGGAAGGCAAATTTCTCTTCCAAGACATCCACGACGGGTTCTGCAGGGCCCATGCCTCTTTCAGAACCTTAGTGCGAAAAGCCTTTCGCATGGGGTACTACTGGCCCACTGCGTTGACCGACGCAAGGGAGCTAGTAAACGTTGCCCAACCTGCCAATACTATGCTCGTGTGTCCCACCAGCCAGCATACGAGCTGCAGACTATCCCGCTAACCTGGCCATTCTCGACGTGGGGAATGGACATACTTGGTCCATTCCCCAGAGGCCTAAAGGGGTGCACGCACCTATTCGTCACCATCGACACTTTCACTTAGTGGATCGAAGCTGAACTAGTATTGAGCAGATCAGCCCAAACGACCAAGAGGTTCCTTAGGAACAACATCGTGACCAGGTTCGGCGTCCCGAGCAAGCTGATCACTGATAATGGGACACAGTTCACAAGCGAGCTATTCCAAGACTACTGCGAAGAGCTCGACATGAAGGTCGCCCTACCCTCGGTGGCTCACCCACAGAGCAACGGTGCGGCTGAACGTGCAAATGGACAAATCATGCAGGGCGTCAAACGCCGAGTGTACGACGCTCTCGTGGAACAGCGTCACAACTGGGTAGAAGAGCTACCCTTGGTGCTTTGGGCAGCCCGGACAACCTTCAACCGGGCTACTGGCGAAACCCTATTCAGGCTCGTATACAGCTCGGAAGCGGTCTTACCCGCCGAGATAAGACTTAGTTCAGTTCGCGTTGATTTTGCAGGACAAATCAACATCGACGAGGAGCGACTGTTGGATCTTGACCTATCCGAGTCCTGCCGCGAGCAAACACTACTGCGAGTGGTAGCATACCAAAGAATCCTCACGACAAAGATGCGGCAAAAAGGTACTGCACCTGACCTTCCAGGTGGGCAACCTGGTTCTAAGACGAGTTCAGAACCTAGCCCATGCCAATAAGCTCACCCCGAGGTGGAAAGGTCCGTAAACGGTCGTATCAGCCACACGCCCGGGGGCTATAAGACTGACTATGCCGGATGGCAGAGTCCTCAACAGCTCCTGGAATATCGCCCAACTCCGGAGATTCTACGCCTAAACCAAGGTCGTAAGTCTCTTTTCCCAACCCTTTTTCTTTTGTCCATCTTTTCACTCCTTAGAAAGCCCCCAAACAACCCCCGGAGACCTAAACCCACGATCGGACCTGGGAGAAGGCTCGGGCTGTCTCAGCACACATCGGCAGAGTAGTGGCTACGCAGAAGCTAACCCCCGGGATTCCCTTGCACACGGGTAAGCCGATATCCATCGCACCACGCAAGATCTCGCGCGGGCAAACGCTTTCCGGCCCTATATCATAAGCCCGCATAAAATTGTTACAGCCCGAGGATAACTCTAGAGTCCAACACTCTGCCTCTCACAAAGAAACAGAGTAAGGGCCATGAGCTCCGTTCTAAGGACACGATCTCTCCAAACCACAACCGACCTTCTGTCAAACCAGAAGCTCGGCCGTGGCTCGGGAGCTAGGGTCGATTTTTCAAAAATTGATCTCTCTAAACCACAACCGACCTTTTGTCAAACCAGAGGCTCGGCCGTGGCTCGGGGGTTAGGGTCGATTTTTGAAAAATTAATCTCTCTAAACCACAATCGACCTTCTATCAAACCAGAGGCTCGGCCGTGGCTCGGGGGCTAGGGTCGATTTTTCAAAAATTGATCTCTCTAAACCACAACCGACCTTCTGTCGAACCAGAAGCTCGGTCGTGGTTCAGGGGTTGGGGTCGATTTTTTAAGGGTTGATTTTTCAAAGAGTGATATTTCAAGGACGATTATCCGAGCAAAGACGTTCGATCTTCTCTAAGCCACGCCTAATCTTCTCTTCAGAAGCTCGGCCATGGCTCGGGGGCTAGGATCGATAGGACTATACTACGACCTCCGAATCCTTTTTTGCCAATACGACTACTTGTGTTCGTGTGCATGCAGGAAATACGGCAAAAGACGGAGGCAACAACAAACAACATTTTTAAAGACTTCGAAATGGCTTACAAGCCAATTACAGAAATCCTCGGCGAGCGCGGACTAGCGCCTTGACGATCACATCGGCCACCTCGGCGAGCATCGGGATGACCTCGATCAGTACCGCGACAGTGGCGACGTCGCAGGCACGGGCCTCCTCCTCCGCAACCTCCGCAAGGGCGAGATCGTACTCCGCCCATAGAACCGCCAAGAACTCTTCATGATCCATGGGAGCAGGAGGAGAAGGAGGTACTGAAGGAAGGAGTTTGGAATGAGAAGTGGCTGCCGCATCAGCCTCTTTTTATAGCCAAGCTCGGGAAGTCGAACCGATCCCAGGAGTAATAGCATCGGGAAGCAACTCCGATGAGGAACTGTTTCTAAGATTTGACGCGAATGTCTCTCGGGACATTGCGCAACAGTCAAATCGACAATCGGCATTCTAGGGAGAAGGTGGACCGAAGGGGCGACAAAGGAAAAAGGTCAAAACAAGTCACCGCCCAAGAAAAGGGAAAAATATAAAAAGCCTATGACTTAGGCTGGCACCTGAGTTTGCGAAGCTTGGCCAGTGCTTCGTCATGCTGGTTCTAAAGCTCGAGGAAGGCTTTTTCCCTATCCCGGGCAGTTCGCATGTCAGTCCGCAAGACTTCATTGGCTGCCTCCAAGTCCCGCACGGTGTCCCGGTGGGTCTTCAGTAGATCCTCCGTCGCGGCTGCGGCCAACTTCACCCGGGAGAGCTCCGCAGCGAGGAAATCGCGCTCCTCCACTGCACGGGCAACCTCGGTGGTGCGGCACGCCTCCACCGACCGAAGGCGCTTCTCGAGCTCGATGGAACGGTCGCCTTCGGCCTTGAGGGCCTCCTGCGACCAACGGGAGACCTCCCCGGCGTCTTCCCGCGCCGCGGTTCGGGCCGCCTCCGCCGCTGCAACTCGAGCTTCCAGAGTCACTGCCTAGACCGTGCTTGAGCGAGCTTCCTCTAACTCGGTGCGCGCGGCTTCGGCCTGCTATCGCCAGCGAGCGCCGTCCGTCTTCAGGGCCTCCTGCTCGGCCTCGTGCTTAACCCCAAACGAGCACGCAATGCCGACGACCTCGCGGTAGATCTGCACCAAGAGGGCAGGCTAAGGGAAAAGAAAGAACCGAAGCAGGGTCGACACAAGACCTTAAAAGCCAAGCTCGAAGGCACTTACCCGCCTCATGGTCGCCGCAGTGACGGACTCGTACCGAGCCCGGGTAACACGCCTACGCGTAGGCAGCGCCACAACTAGGTTGCCCGGGCAGTCGCTCGAGCTGCTTGACTCCTCAAGCGCTCCCTCCGCAGGCTCGGCTGAGTCTCCCGCAGGCTCGACCACTTTTCCTGCAGCCTCGCATATCCCATCAGCCGGCTTGGTCCGGGTCTCGTCAACCGGTCCCGGCACCGCCCCCTCTGCAGGCTCGACCGCTTCCCTTGTGAGCCCGGCCGCCTTGACAGCTTGAAGGCATGGCTCGGGGGCAAAGTCGGTTTGCACCCTGGCGTCCGCCTTTGGCTTGGCCACCTTCATGCTCACAAGCCACTCCGTGAGCGACTGGCCGGGAACCGGTCGAAGTCGAATGGAATCTTGCCGGCGCCTCCCGGCGAGCGAGAGCTCGTGCTCAACCCACGTTGGCGTCGCGACGATCCACCCCACGACAACCAGCGGGGCCACGCTCCACAGTCGCACCGAGACGACGTTGGCGGCCGTGATAACCCGGACAGGCCAGTTCTAGCCAAGGACGAGCATGTCCCTCATGTCCAGCGGTGGGATGGGCAGATCGCTCTTCGCGAAAAGCTCCGACATACCTCCAAAGTCAACTGGGCACCACTCGGACGAGATCTGCCCCTCGACGTGGAGCGGCGCTAGGAGCGATGTCCCATCGTTCGTCTCCACCTCCACAGTTACGGCGTGGCAGCGCACGTCGTTGTGCGCCACCAACGGAAGGAAATAGGGCCCCGAGCCTCGACGCCCCTCATGCTCCTTAAGGGGGTCGTCCTCCCAGGCCACTTCCTCCGGCTGCACCGGGATGAGCTCTCCCGCCCTTGGAGACATGGCGACTAAAAGCGAAAAAGAAGCGGTCAAAGCACGACCGATCAGCCCAAGAGCCGTCATGAGTGAAGAAAAGGAAAAGAGAAACCAAAAAATACGGCGACTTACGAGCGAGCTCGAGATCCGTCCCGGCCAACCCGTCACCCGAATCATCATCATCGTCCAGCACCAACCGACGCCTCTTCGGCGCCGGCTGAGTATCCCGCACGCATGTCGAGTCCCGGTCCTGGAAAACTCTAGCCCGGGCTGGGTCGCGGACGGAAGCGGGAGCCTGGGCCAACGGCCGTCCCGCGCTGATGACTTTGTCCCAGCGGGAGCACCCGGTCCGCTTCTTTGAGGGAGGTCGCATGCTCGCGTCCCTCTCTTTCCGCGTCGGGACCAAGCCCGCGCTACCGTCGGTCGTCGAACTTGCGGTCCCCAGGGCTGCCACCAACGCGAGAGCCAGGGGTCCGGTCTCATCACCCGCTTCCCCCTGTGAGGCAAGTCAGGGAGCATCAGCCCGCGCGCATGGAAGACCGCCTCCAAGGGCGTTTAAGCTCGCGAGGAAACATACCTCATCGAGGATGTTACGGATGCCCGAGCCCGATGGCTCGTTTTGGTTCACGGGCAGCAGGAGCCTAACAGCCCGAACCACGTCATCCTGGGACAAGGCTGCAAAGAAAAGAGCGGGAACATCAAAAACACAAGAAGCTCGGGCAAAGGGACGGTAAGGCCGATGAAGGGAACTTACAGGAGGTGCTTTCGTGGGTGAGATCGTCCCACCCGCGGATCTTGAAGAAGGGGTGAACCCGCTTCCGCAGCGGGCTCACCCGGTGCCTAATGAAGTCGGCTACAATGTCGTAGCCGTTAAGCCCTCGGCCGGCCAAATCCTGGATTTTTGCCGCCGAGGCTACCTCCGCCGGCTCCAGCAAAGGCCGGGGCAACGTCAGCTTCCCAGGGCTCGCGTTCGCGAACCATAGCCCACAGTCACTGAGCACCTTGGCATAGTACCACCGCGACGCCCATCCCCCGACGTTCTCCTTAGCCTTGAACACCGGGTACACGAGCTTCATGTCGCGGCGGAGCTTGAAGTAGGCGCACCCCGCCGCATCGTTCCCGCCGGTCATGGTCAGCTCATAGAAGTTGAGGAAGAGGCCGACCGTCGGCTCCACCCCGACGTACGCCTCGCAAAGATACGCGAAGATCGTCAAGAATAGGATCGAGTTGGGATTGAGATTCACCAACTCAATCCCACACTGGGCCAGGATAGCGGCGAAGAAGTCGGACTCCGGAACCCGGAGCCCGTGAACAGCGAAAAGCTCCAAGCAAACAAACACTTTGCTCTCGGATGCAGGGACCGTCTCCTCGCCGGCCGCCCTCTAACCGCCGACCTCGATGAAGCCGGTGGCAGCTAACTCCTTCAGGTCGTCCTCGGAAAAAAGACTCCGCATGAAGGGTGCCATCGGTAGAGAAAGGTCGGGAGGCAAAAACGGCGGAGAGAGCGAAGGGATGAGGAAGGCAAGAAGGCAATGGCACCAGAGAGCGTAAAGGAATCAATGAAGGGAAAGCCACCTATTATAAACCGCCGCGGGGAGACGAACCGTCGCCTGTCCGCCCAAAAACACGGAAACCGAGAGGAAAACAAGCGCGCGCCTACTTAGTGTTTCGTTTGGGATTCCCGCCGGCCGGGGCCCACGCCAAGGACACGACACAAATAAACCTCCGAGGGGCACAACTCCGTTCCGCTCGAGGCTCGGGGGCTAGCTGTTGGGAAAAGTACATGGCACATGGAGATACGGCCCACTAACTCACCTTCGGCCCCACAGGAAGTAAGCCCGGGCTTGGCAAGCTCGCGCTCGAGCTTGGCAAGCTCACGCCCGAGCTTCCCCGCCAAAGCTCGGGCCACTCACTCCTCCCAAGCCAAGCTCAGGCTCAGACCTAAGGCAGGTGAGCCAGGCCACAAGACAGATACGCCGAGTCCCGAAGGTCACCAAGAATTAAATACGAGCATAGTACTGAGGAAGCACCTGACAAAGGCTGCTGGCGTGTTGGCGGCAGGTCCCGTCAACCGCCCGCATAGAGAAAGACATGTGTTGACCGGTAGCGGTCCCAAGACGCAATCGAGATACACTGACACGGTGGATTTTGTAGTGCCCAAGACGCTAAATGAAGGAGACGACTATTCAAACGGACCAAGGGCAAGCTACAGTGGCCGAGCACCGCCTATAAAAGGGGCGTACAAGCCACAACAAAGGAGATCTCTCTTTCCCCAGGCAACACACACCCGGAAGGTAGCCACTGCAGAACAGGAGTACTTGCACTCACGTAGGAGCTCTAGTTTCCGGTGATAGTTATCCGCATACAGGTAACCTTAGGAACACACAGTGCCTTGAGCACTTATTGTACTCGAGCCCGGGCTTCTCGAAGCCCAGCCTCACCACCTTTGTACTCTTTTAAAGCTTGGTATTAAACGAAGACTGGACGTAGGGTTGTTATCCGATAGTGGAGGCCTGAAACAGGATAAAAATCCTCGTGTCACACCAGGGCCCGGCGCGTCTAACCGCATCGGACCTATTCGTCCTTTCCCTCGGCGGCGTTCGGCCAAGCTGCCAGGCTTCGGTCTAGGGGACAGGGCCGCCTTCGGGCCTCGCACCCCTTTCCTTGCTCATCGGCCTGCGGAGGTTCGCCTCCCAGTCGCTGACAATGTCTAACTAGGGACCTCGACCCCCTTTATATAGTGTAAGGGGTTGGGTTACAGATTGGTTTCCAAATCCGTATTAGGGAGATAAGGGATATGGCCGAGTCGGCTTCGCTTATCTCTACGTATTCGAGTAGAATTAGGATCCTACTTATAGAACAAGTCGCCGCCGCCGTCCAAAGAAGCCTGCTCTTTCCGAAGATCCACGCGACTTGGCCCAAGGAGGTGGTGCGTCCAATCTCCTGTCTCTAAATACCCGGGGCCCATGTTGTCCACAAGAGTCTCCCCGAGTACTTCGTGGATCGAAGTTGTTTAATTTCGAAGTTCTACCAGAGCCCATCAAATGTAATCTGAGTGACATCAGTCTTTGTTTGGTTGATATAGTTCTGCTCGCCGAGTAACCTGCTGATTAAACAACACAGTTGCAAAGGACTCAAGAGAAAATCTCAAACCTCTGAAAAGATATTTGATATCAAGTCCGATTGGCCGGCATGCTGGCTGTTGATCCCATAGAGAGGCATACTAAGAAAAGTGGATGTAACCGAGTGATCAGTGTCACCCTATCTTATCCTCCCTGTAACAAATCATGACATTCGGGTCTGATTGACAGACCTCGACATTCAGTCCAGCAGGGGACATGTCGTAATTCGTGTATTAGGGTGTTCAGGCGCCCTGACCTGACTCATTGCGGTGTCAAGCTAGTGATTCTCGGGAGAATACGCCCGCCTCCAAGTCAAGGTCATCCGAGTGGTGTTCGTCATGATGACGAACGATCCAGAGATGTGCCACTGAGACCCGACTAAAGAGGTAACTCATGATGTCCGATCCGACTATTGACCCCAGAAGATACATCAACAGCTAAGTTATAACCCGGAAAGCGTCCAATCCTCATAGACTGACAACTGGCATGAGGCCTGACTGGGGGCACGCTATTTTTTACGACTAGGTTTGATCCGAGTGGCACCTGTACCCGAGTAATGACGTGTACAGCTTGCAGCCCACGTGGGGCGTGCTCTCTGGAACCTAAGTCCCGGCCCGAACCTTGAAGCAATGATTAGGGCTCCATTTTTTCCCGCCCAGCGCGAAAACTGAAACGTCTCCCACTTCCTTTTAAATAGAACACGCCAGGGCATTCGAACGGTTACGCTGGTACCGTGCGCTCAAATCTGTTCGTCTCTCCCGCAGCACTCCCGCTAGGGTTCGTCGCCTCCTCCGTTGTAGAACAAATCCAGCGCCGCCGCCGCCGCTAATCCCCAGATCTAGCCTCGCCGCCCCCATCCCCCACCACTTTCTCACAAATGGCAGGAAACTAGACGATCTACGTCCCCACCGAGGAGTGACTACAGACACTGGTTGCCGCCGGCGTTCTTCCGGCGGAGGAACTCATCGGTTGGCGCGCCGCCTCGGGTGAGTCTTTTCCCACTCCTCGCCAAGAGGAGATCGTCGTCTTTGAATCCTTTTCTCTCGCGGGTTCGGACTCCCCGCTTCTTCTTTCCTTCGTGGTTTGCTCCACCACTACAACATCGAGCTCTTCCATTTGAATCCGAACTCAATCATTCAAATTTCAATTTTTGTCCATCTCTGTGAGGCCTTTCTGGGGATTCCTCCCCATTTCAACCTCTTTCGACATCTCTTCCATTTGAAGGCCTTCCCCAACGACAATGCCCCTAAGGCAGTCGGCGGGGCTGGATTTCAACTCCAGGGTGGCCTGAAAAAGGAATACTTTTCTCTACCACTCCGAACCTCCCTGAAGGGATAGCATCAGGAGTGGTTTTATTGTACCAATCCTCTTCTTAGTCTTCCTTCCTTTGATGGGAGAAAGCCCCGGGCTTCTCCTTCCTAGACTTCTTCTCTCCCTTCCTCCGAAATGGATCAGGTCACCGAGCCACTCGGCCTGATCCACGAACTGCAAGAAGAGGGGTTGACCAGTGTGGCCATCGCTATCAATTTCACGATGCGCCGCGTCCAGCCGCTCAAAGAGAGGGTTCGGCTCAAGTTTGAATACACCGGCCCAAACGATCCGACTCGGGAAGTGGCCTCCCAGATCTCACATCCGGACGCCGCCGACCGAATCGCCGAGTTCTTCACCATAGGGACACCATTACCAATCACGGGTGTCCCAAAAGCTTCTCCCTCACCAATTCACCACCAGAGGTAACGGCCGAGTAGTCTTTGTGTTTATTTCAAGCCCGCCGAGTGGTTTTATTGTCATCGTACTAACTTGGGAAGGTTATGTCTCTGCGCAGGACCGCCAAGCCTTCGTGTCCTTTGCCCTAACGCCTGAGGCCCCCGCCAACAAGGGCGAGAAATGCCCAAGTGAGGAGGCTGAAGAGGCTCCTGTAGCAAAGAAGGGCAAGGACCCGATTTCCTTCGAAGAGGAGGATATCCTGCCGCCCGAGGGGCGCAGCCGACAAGGCTCGGGCCCCACAATCCATGAGGCCATCGAGGAAGGAGCGAGCCAGCCCACGTCGACCCAAAGGCCAAGCAATCAGGCGGCTCGCCCTCCGAAGTCGGGCCGCAGGGCATCGCCGAGGAAGAAGCGGGCGCACTTGGCGCCTAAGCCCAACTCGTCCCAAGCCAGGCCGGGTGGCCCTACCGACGCCTCTTCAAGCGGTTCTTCCGCTCAGAGGGGCACCGGAATAAAAATAAAGACCTCCAGTCAGTGACTGCAAACTTTGTTGCATCTTGTTGGTCTTCGATGTTGGTTATTTCTATGTTGAAGTGTTCCTTCTTTCTGGAAACCATCGGAAGAAATCCCGACCAACCGCCTGGCCGAGCCAGCACCGGAGCATAAAAAGGCAACCGCTGAGCCCAGTCGGGTGGCGTCGCCTCCTTCCCCTCCTCCTCCTCCTTCGCCTCCACCGACCGACACGGAACCTCCGCCACCCAAGCCGACCGAAGCCGAGCGGGAGGTTGAAGTCCCGGCCGATGTTGCCGCCGCCGCCCCCTCCCGAGCCCGAACCGGGGGTGGAAGAGATTCCATGCCGGCCTCCATCTCCCCCGGAGGAGACTGAG
The DNA here is from genome assembly GCA_036346145.1 of Olyra latifolia. NCBI lineage: Eukaryota > Viridiplantae > Streptophyta > Magnoliopsida > Poales > Poaceae > Olyra > Olyra latifolia. Next base: position 37,400,967 of record CM070532.1, read on the forward strand.
CCCAAGTTCTCGGCGGCCTGGAGAGATGAGGCCGGGGACTGGGCTCTGCTTGATGACAAAGAGGAAGAGAAGGCCAGGGTGGCCTTCTATGAGCATGCCACAGCATGCGGTCGACTGATCAGGGTAAGTTTCCCGACCAACCAAATACGTCTTGTCGACTTTGAAGTAGAGCAGTGTCAATATTTACTCTTTTCTGCAGGAACTTGGCGACTTTTCCGAGAGGAAGACGAAGTTTCTCAACTATTTTTTTCAAAATGGAACGGATCAAAGCCGTGGAGGGGGAGATAGTTGAGACCCAGATTGAGGCGTCCAAGCAGCGTTGGAAGCTGCAGGCCAAGATCAAGGAGCTGCAGGATGAGAAGTTCAACATTGCAGGCTCTCTCCGATGTAAGTGTCCCGACCTAAGTCGGAATTGTATGCTCTAGATGCATCCGAGTGACATCAGACTCCGCACATTGTGCAGCTCGTGACGCCACGATTGCCAGCCTGCGGGAGGAGCTGGCCAAGTCCATGGACTCTGAGGCTACCGCCCAAGCAGAGCTGAAGAAGTCCTAGGACTAGAAGCTGGCCCCGGAGGAGTCGGAGGCCCGAGCTGTCGCCGAGTTAGAGGGTAAGTCCCTTAACCCAACCGACTTCGAATCCCCAATGTTGTGCAGTTGCATGACTGCTTCTGCCTTTCTGCTGACAGAGTATAAGAAGAAGATGCAAGCGCAGTATGACGTTTTGAACGAAAACGTCAAAACCGCGCTAGCGTAGAATGAAGAGCTCCTACTGGCCATGGAGCCTACTCGGCGACGACTCTATGTGGCCAGTAAAACCCTTGACGAAAGGCTTTGCCGATCAACGTGGCTAAAGCAGCGTAAGGGCCGCACATACCAGAGTGAATTTCACGCAACAAGGCGCGTCCTTCCAACCCGGATACGCACTTTTGAAGTATGCCAGAGGCTCTTCGCCGGTATAGGATTCCTCCAAGTACCACGTATACATGACTCCGTCGTTTAATTTGTTCAGCAGCTCCCGGATCATCGGGAAGCTTCTCTTCTTGCAAATACTCCAAATACGGTCGCGTCCAATCCGAGTCGAGGGCGAGCACTTCTGACTCGGGTAGCGGTTTATCCGGTTGGGGTAGTTGCTCCTGTGGTGTGATGGAGGGGGCGTGAAGCTCTTGCACAAAGATCCCAGCTGGGACTGCTGCCCGACTAGAGCCCATGTTCGCGAGCTCATCTGCCGCCTCGTTGTCTCACCGTAGGATATGTATAAGCTCCAACCCGTCGAACTTGTCTTCCAGCTTTCTGACCTCCTGACAGTAGACGGACATATTGTCGTTGACACAAGTCCAATCCTTCTGTACTTGACTCACCACGAGTTGAGAATCCCCGCGAACCACCAATTACCGGATACCGAGCGATATGGCAATATGGAGCCCATGGATGAGTGCCTCGTACTTGGCTGCATTGTTTGAAGCTCGAAAATGAATCAGGAAGACATACTTGAGTCATTCGCCTCCAGGTGATATGAGAACGATAGCAGCCCCCGCGCCCTGTCGCCAGAGAGAGCCATCAAAGTACATGTTCCAAAGGTTTCGGACTCTTCGACGATCGGGAGCTCAGATCTCTGTCCACTCGGCAATGAAGTCAGCGAATGTTTGTGACTTAATAGCGCTGCGTGGCTTGAACGAGAGCTCGAAAGCCCCGAGTTCGACTGACCACTTAGCGATTCTCCCGGTGGCTTCCCGATTATGAAGGATATCTCCAATAGGGAAAGAAGTGACTATCGAAATTGGATGTTCTTAAAAGTAGTGCTTTAGCTTCCGAGAGGCGATGGGGACTGCATACAAAAACTTTTGCACTTGCGGATAGCATGGGACCTACACTACCGGTTCCAAACCGGCTCTAGTACCAGTTTTGGAACCGATCAGAGGCATCCGGGAGTGATGTCATGAGTTGCACTACCGGTTGATCTACCCAAAGAGAGCTTGCGTAAAAGGAGCGCACCTTTACGCCAAGAACAGATCTATTACCGGTTTGTATCACCAACGGTAGTACACCTTGCCAAAAAGGATTTTTTGGCGCCAACAAAGAATTCACTATTGGTTTATATTACAAACCAAGAGTAGATCTATTGATTCACTCTTGGTTTGTATTACAAACCGTAGTAGATCCAGGATTCACTACCGCTTTGTATTACAAACCCAAGAGTAGAGACCCCATTACCCATCCGACAACAAAGAAGTTTAATTGCAATCCACATTTCAATCGATTCTTAATTCACAGATTTGCATATCGCTTTTCAAAATGCACACATAATTAATTCACAACACAACAAATTCATTCACAACATTAATTACATCAACAAAGTACATATTCACATTCAAATAATATTCACATCAAGCTAATTTAACACATATTCACATCAAGTACACGAGGGAACTCAAGTTTACAATACAAAATACAATAATTCATTTTTTTTGTCCTTCGCTTTTTGAAACCGAGGTTGAGCCCGTGAGTTCGCTAGTCCTTATCGTAGGGCACAGTCTGTACGCATGTTCGTGGAACGCGCCCTTTGGAGATATGACCTCATCAACAAGGAAGCCATGAAGTTGTTCTTGTATTATGCTGACTCGGTGCGGCGAGAGTATGCCTTTTCGTAATTGGTGAGTGTCATTAGGTGAAGTGAAAAATTAATCAATCCATGAACTTTGATGTGTACGAAGTGAGAATTACGAATCGATAAGTATCTACATACCCATTCGGTACTTTGCATCTGATTGTGGTTGATAGTGAAATACCGTATGAACTCACATACATAGTAGCCACATAAGTTATTTCGTGACTCTTGCCTCATACACTGCGGTGAGAAGAGTTGAAAAATATTATTGGCATAGAATGGTGAAAATCATTATTGGCATGAAAAAGTGGTACGACACATGAATATTCGCTACGTACTGGAAAATCGGTTATAACATGAAGTGTCTCATTGAATTGACCACCCTTCTGTGCACGGAAACTTACAAATGCACTACACATGATTACAGATAGTAGTTATTAGAGTTCGACTCACTCGAAATAAATATTACTAGAGTAATAATGAAAGGAACAATATTACCTGTTAAGCAAGCGTATGATTTTTTTCAAATTTTGTACGGGTCTCTTTTGTGAGTCAAAAACAATGATCTGGCTGCGATCTAAGTAGATAGCAAGAAGGACCCAGTGAAACCTGCGCACATGTCAACATAGGTAATTAGTCCTAACTTCTTGTCATGTGAGAAAAATTTAGAACGAGAAGATACGAAAACACGTACCCAAAGTTGTAGGGTAGAAGTATAAAGTTTTTGTAGTATTGTCCAAGGAGAGCATTGAGGATATTGTCCTCAGTTTTTTGCCTTGTCCGTAGCGGTTGATTCATTTACAATTATTGGATCGATGTAACCTATATTGTAAATAGACATGTTTCTGCAATTTTGTATCTCCATTCTGCATAAAAAGAAATTAGTTACACTTGCAATTTAATTAAAGATGCACACGGTGAATTTTACAAATAAGACACTTACAGAGTCCAGCAACCCATCAAGGACACGTCGAGGGTGTCTCGCTGGTACATTTGGTAAATATTGTCGAAATCAATCCATGCGAGGCCGTCGCCGCAAAGAAATCCTCTTGTTTGAATTTGGCGGCAAACATTGTTCTCGCCATCCTTGACTCCATAAGTACCATTCGTGCAATTGCAGCATTTTCGTTGATAAGAATGGTACCTCATCGTCGAACTAATGGCTCACCCAACTTAAATGGCCATCGAACAGTGCCGCTCAACCTCACCAACTCCACGAATCGATCTTCCGTCATCCCGCCGCCATGAACTGTTGCATCCGCAAATCCGCTTAGGATCGCGATCGCTTTTTTTAGCCTTACTTAGTGTGCGTCAGAGTCCGATGGCAACTTCTTGGCTCCGCCACGATGTCGTGGAAAACACCGCGGCGTCGATTGAACCGTCTCCTTAGGCTCCGGACGTTTGAAGTGTGCGCTACACTTGCTTGAACTTCCTTTTCGTCTCCTCGGGAGTTAGGTCATACGGCTTCTTAGATGAAGCCGACTTTTTAGCTCGGGTAGACCTCTCCTTTTGTGGAGCCGACTTCTTGGGCCGACTTCTTAAGCAGGGCCGACTTCTTGCTTTCATTGGTGGACTCTGCTAGGCCCAATTTCTTAGGTGAAGCCGGGCTTACGCTAGGCGCTAGGGGTGGTGGAGGAGTCGGGCTTCTTGTCACCGCCATCTTCTTACGTGGAGGTGGTGGTGGGGTTGGACTTCTAACAAGCATAGGATCTGGGTGCGAGAGGTCCCTCGGCGGAGTGGACACCTCCTCGTTACCTTGAAAAATATAATATAGCGCTTGCGCCACAAGATAATACTGTAGGGCCTCTCCAAGCTTGGTAACCCGCCACCTCCGGGAATGTCAAGGTCAATGTCCTCATATCCTTCGCAGACTGCTCCACATCGACCTTAGAGTAGCCCCGGCGGTATCTCATTGCAATGAAAGAGCTGCCCGGCCCACGGGAATGCCATGGCATAAGCCGCCTTTGAGGGACAAAGTTACGCTTCAATATGCAGCTCACACGAATGGTGTGTCATGATGTCATCCACGGGATAATGGCCCAAGTCCACTTCAGGGAGCCTGGTGGAAGCGCAGCTGCTCCGTCTCAGAGAGAGGCTGATGACAGGGTCAGGATTACTAGGCGGATCCTGCAGCTGGCTAAAGGCTAGCTACACTTATCGTTTAACTTCTTCATTTATACTTGCCTGTGTTGCATTAAGCCGTTCTTCCAATGCACGGTACCTTTGTTCTTCTTGGGCTTTGCTTCTCGCCGACTCCTATAAGCGTCAGATTTACTCGTGGCCGCATTTCCATGGAACCACGCCAACACCGCGTGTTCGTCCAGGGTGCTCGGGGTTTTGCAGGGCCATGGTTAGCTCGTCCTTCTCCCTATCTGGCCTGAATGAGCCTTGGGAAGACTGTTCGAGGGCGTCTACAAGTCTTGTGGCCACTTCCTACACTTCCTCTGAATACACCAAGCTACCGTCATCTGCAAGGCTTCCCCCGTGGGCAAAGTACCAATTTTTCGATCGTTCAGGCCAGTCATGCGTTATGGGTGTTATACCTCTGTCCATCAGTTCTTGTTCCCTCTTCTGCCATTGTGATATCTTCTTGACGTAACCACAAGTGCCAAGGTGGTGGTGGTATCGCTTCTTCGCTGCATGAACCTTGTTCTTTGCACTCATAGATTGACCTTGTTTCGATTGCTCGTACTCCACAAAAGCATCCCAGTGATCCGCCAATTTTGGCAAAGTATTAAAGTCGGGCGCTCAATTCTTCAGACGAGGTGGAGTTCAGATACTTCTTCCAAGTCCGGAAATGGATGGCCATTTTCTTCAAAGTGTATTTCTTCACCGGCTCTTCGCACGGGTGGAAGGTGAACGTCTCTTTCATATCAGCCCAGAGCAAGTTCTTGATATCGTCAGAGACCATGTCGTTGTCATCTCGTTTGCCACTCCATTTTCTTAGGCTAATGGGCACGTGATCCCTGCCATGGTAGCCCAGGCGTTGTTGTAAGGACCCAAGGCTGACTCCGTTGCAACAGGCATGCCATCGGTGTTAACTTCAATGATTACATGTTTTACTGTCGGCTTTTTGTTAGGCCCTCGACTTTTCACTTGGCTGCTCGAACTATCAGGCTTAAAAATATGACAAAGAAGATATAGGTCAGGATGTTTGGTAATCATCAAAGGGTTACCAACATATGCTTTCATATGAATTACCTCAGTGCTAATAGCTTCGGCGGCCTCACTGGGCTCAGTGTTAACGGCTTGAGTGGCCTCACCGGCCTCAGTGTGAACGGCTGGCGAGCGCGCGCACCAAGCAAAGAAGACTTTGCGCGATCTGCTCGAATAGAATTTGTTCCTCCTCCTCGAAGGTGGGATCAAATTCCATCTCTTATAACTGTAACATGATCCTATTTAGTTTAGAAAGAAATAACCGAGATTGGGCAAAACATGACAGAGAAGGAGTCAAATTGGGCTGGGCCAAGTCACGGCCTAGAGTTTTAGGAGTCGAACACTAAGGCCCTGTTTGGCAACAAAATGTTTTCATAGTTTCTAGGCAAAACCATGGTTTTGGAGAATACCATGGTTTCTAAAGCCATGACGTGTTTGGTTGCCCTAAATCGACATCACACTTAGGGTTGCCCTAATTCCTTTCAGGTGTTAAATTTTAAAGAAATTCCCTCGATTAAAGTATGACAATCTAGTCACATGACAATTCTCTGAATTTTTAGGTGAGTGGCATTGAACTCACTACCGACCTAATCCTACAAGAAACGATCCGCAGAGAACAACCTGAAAATCTTCCTGCCCTAAACAAGCTAATAGGCATACATAACACCTGAGATCCTGCGCTTGTGTCAAAAGAACACATCAAGGATAACAAACACTAGCATTGACCTTAATATTAGCTCGATGATGACTGCATATAGATGACTGTTGTGGTACTATGAGTAGTGATTAATCGAGTATATGTTCAACACTTGCATTGACCTTAATTCAGTAGCACGAGCTGAACATCGCAGAATATACAAAATATAGTTAACTGATTTTTTCAGTTTATAGCTAACAAAATATGACTAGCATTGTGCATTGTGCATCTCCTAGCATTGTTTCATAGTTATGCTCCATGATTTTACATCTCCTAGCATTTTGCATCTACGCATCTGCACATCGGGCATCTATGTGTAGCGCATAAACCAAGATTCAAGTTACATCTTCCCAAAACTTAGCAATGTTGAAATAAGAAGCCAATCAGCATATGGATCAATTTCACATACTTAGCAATGGCGACGGAGACACATACCAGGGGTCGGCGACGGGGACGGAGATGGCGGTAGGGCGGAGACGGCTGCGATGGGGATGGGGGCAGGGATGGGGTCGGCAACGGGAACACCGGCGACGAGGGCTGGGTCGTTGGAGGCGTCGACGTGGGGAGCCGTCGGAGGAGTCTGCCAGAGGTCGTCGGAGGCGTCGCGCACAGGTCGTTGGACGGTCGTGCAACAGGTCGTCGGAGGCGTTAGCGCAGCAGGTCGTCGAAGGCGTCGGTGCGGGGGTCGCTTGAGGCGGCGCGCTGGGATCGTCGAGGCGAGACGGCGGCGGCAACGGGGTTTGGGGAAGTTGGAAATTTGGGGAGAATAGGTTAAGTCCCTTGCTGCTGCGTTTTGAGGGCAATTCACGTGCCACGACCGGTTGGTTAAACAAACCGGTAGTAGAGCGAGTTTCACGACAACCGGTAGTAGTGCTTCTCTCTACTACCGGTTTGTTTAACCAACCGGTCGACCTCTTAACAAAAAAAATCCCGTGGCAGGCAATTTGCATGCCACTACCTGCTAGTTAAACAAACCAGACTAGAGATGGCTCTACTATCGGGTTGACTAAACAACCGTAGTAGAGCCTTGAAAATAAAAGAATTTACGGCGCGAAGGGCTCGAACCGCGATCGCACGGGAGTCCAGATGGTGACTGAAATGTCGGCCTAACTCTGGTGGGTCCCACATGTCAGTGGTAGACTTCAAATTATTTTAGATGGTTTTTTATTGATTAAATTTTTCTTGGAGGGTTATTTATTTTTGGGAGCCCATAAAAATGAAATGAAAATATGACCAAATTCAAAAATTGAGCAAAATTCAAATATGCTATCAATTAATTTGATCTTTTTAGAAACCTCGAGAGTTAGAAATATTTTGCCGAGTGTTTTGTAATGTTTTGTGAGCCCATACAAAAGAAATAAAAATAAGGAAACATATTGACAGGTGTCATACATGTACCATTACCGGTTGTTTAACCAACCGGTAGTAGAGCATGATCTACGACCAGGTTCAATAAACAACCGGTAGTAGAGCCTCTCTACTACCGGTTTGTGTAACTAACCGGTACAATAGGGAATTCCAAACGACGCAATATTGGCGCGAACCGAGGAGCCACCTCTGCCTCAGTGCCTCTTCCTCTGCCTCTTTGTCTTTCACTGCCTCTCCTTTAAAACCGATGACCTTCCTCTGCGTCTTCATCTTCCTCAACTGCCGCCTCTGCCTCCACTGCCACCCCATCGCCTATGGCTTCCTCCGGCGCCTCTCCCATCGCTCTGACCGCTTCCATCGCCACCCCACCACCACCGACGCCTTTGTGCCGCTGCGCCTCGCCTCTACCGCAGCAGTGCTCTGCTTACCGCCGCCACCGCCGTTGCATCCACCAACGCGGCCGTCTTCCGACGACGACGAGAATCCGCGCCCTCGGAAGCGCATCTTTTGGTGGAAGCCGAGGAAGGAGTTCGTCTTCTACCCGGCGGAGTTCTCCATGTCGGACGAGCTCTCCAACGACGACGACGATGAGGAGGACTTCGACGAGGTCGTCGTCGAGGAGGAGGACGAGGACGAGGACGAGGACGACGACGATCCGGAGGAGGAGGAGGAGGACGACGACGAGGACGATGACGACGCCTCCGACGATGGCGCCGACGCCAACGATGAGGAGGAGGACAACGACGAAGAAGACGACTAATTAAAAAATAATAGATAATTAGTTAGTTAATTAGTATATTATTAGTGTCTAACTTAAAAATTATCATCTTTTGCGGTAACCCTATGGATTGTACAGGGTACCATTATTGTAAATTATATTAAACCCATGGTAATATATGAACATTTTCTATAATAGATTTTATCTTACATTATTGTAAATTATTAGTTTCTACAAATTGTACAAATTTTTATACATTTCTCCACAAATACATTCATGTACCAAAAATTAAAAATCAACCGGTGTCACACATGTACCATTACCGGTTGTTTAACCAACCGGTACTAGAGCAAGCTCTACTACCGGTTTGAATCAACAACCGGTAGTAGAGCTTCTCTCTACTACCGGTTTGTTTAACCAACCGGTCGTGGTCTCAACAAAAAAAATCCCATGGTGGGGCAATTCACATGCCACTACCGGTTGGTTAAACAAACCCGTACTAGAGATGGCTGTACTATCGGGTTGACTAAACAACCGGTAGTGGAGCCTCGAAAATAAAAAAGCGGCCATGAAGGGCTCGAACTCCATGACGACACGGAGCCAGCGCCAAGCGCAAGCTGCTAGCCAGGGGAGAGAACGGAGTTTGCTCGTCATTCTCAGGCTCGTACCGCAATTGTACCATAGCTAAAAGAGGAGAAAGGGCCTGGTCACTGACAAGTGGCCCATATATCTTGGGTCCCACATGTCAGTGGTAGTAATTTTCCATACAGTGCTCGAAAATCATAGAAAATCGTTGGGAAACCATAGAAATTAACTTAAAAATATCACAAAATTCATGAAAATATGAAAAATTGACATATATAAGAAAATATGATCTTTTTAGAAACTTCTAGACTTCAAATTATTTTAGTGGGTTTTTTATTGATTAAACTTGTCTTTCTAGGTTATTTATTTTGGGAGCCCATAAAATGAAATACAAATATGAAAAAAAATTTGCCGAGTGTTTTGTAATGTTGTGAGCCCATACAAATGAAATAAAAATATGAAAAATATTCATAGGTCACACACATGTACCAAAAATATTCTTAACTGTTTACATACTTTTTTTTAACAAGTGTCCTCATTATGATCGTATGGCATATAGGGAGCTTCATCAATATCATCTAGGACACTTATGTCGATCGGCACCGTGAAAGGAGGCAGCTCGTCGAATTGATTATATTCTTCTTCATCTGTGGACGCCCTCAACTCCGACAACTTTTTTGCCACAGAGAACCACGTAGCGCTTTGGTCGATCGCAGAGACTTGTCCTTCCACTTCTTCGGTTTGCTACACATGTCCATTACATAGAAGACCTGTGTCACGTCATTGGCGAGCACAAATGGTTCATCCCTATATCCGATTTGTGTAAGGTCCACGGTTGTCATACCGTACTTATCGATCATCACGCCGTTTGCTGTTAGTTTGACCCATTGGCACCGAAATAGAGGAACCTTCAAAGGTCCATAGTCGAGCTCCCAGATCTCCTCTATGAAACCATAATAGGTGTCCTTATTTCCATTGTTTTCTATGGAATCTATACGGACACCTCTGTTTTGGTTGATGCTCTTGTTATCCTGAGCTCTAGTATAAAATGTGTACCCATTTATGTTACACCCTTGGATGTCAATATTGTACTGGATGGTCCTCGAGCCAAGCGTTTCAACTGTTCATCATTGGTCTCCTTACCCATCATGTGCTTTTATAACCAACCGCCAAAAAGGTCCATGTGTTGCCATGTGATCCAATCCTCTGACCTGCCAGCGTATTTAGACCATAGAATCCTCTTGTGCTCATCGACATATGGAGCCACTACAGCTGATTGTCGCAACACCGTGTAATGTGCTTGTTTAAATGAAACAAGATCATTGCTGATGATTGCTTTTCTCCCTAGTGTCCCTTTTCCCGTAGCCTCCCCTCATGGCGTGGTATAGGAATGCCAATTGGATTCAGATCGTCGATGTAATCAACACAAAACTCAACCACCTCCTCTGTCCCAACACCCTGGGCAATGCAGCCTTCCGGACGAGATCGGTTTCTTAACATACTTCTTTAGGACACCCATGTACCTCTCAAAAGGGAACATATTGTGCAGGAACACGGGTCCGAGAATATCTATCTCTTTGACAATGTGAACCATGAGATGGACCATAATATCAAAGAAGGATGGAGGGAAGATCATCCCAAGGCTCACCACGCTTTGGACGACGTCATCCTGCAGCTTAGCTAGGTTATCTGGATCGATGACCTTCTGTGACACCTTATTGAAGAATGAACACAACTTGATTATTGTCCCTCGTACCCTTTTCGGTAGAATACCTCACACTGCAACTGGAAGCAATTGTGTCATCAACACGTGACAATCATGATATTTCAGGTGTACGATTTTTCTCTTTCGTGTTGATGAGTCTCTTTATGTTCGAGGAGTATCCGGATGGGACCTTAATACTGTTCAAGCATTGAATCATGCTTTTTTTTCTCTTCCTTGCTTAGAGTGTAGCTCGCAGGATGTAGATAATGTCTTCCTTTCTCTATCTTTTTTGGATGTAAGTCGTTCCTTAGTTCCAATTGTTTTAGGTCTTTTCGTGCTTGAAGTGTATCTTTCGATTTGCCATACATATCTAGGAAGCCTAGCAGGTTGACACAAACATTCTTCACTAGGTGCATGACGTCAATTGAGTGACGGACCTCTAAGAGTTTCCAATAAGGTAGGTCCCAAAAAATTGACTTCTTCTTCCACATGGGTGCCATGCCTTCTTCACTCGTGACAGGTTTGCTACCAGCACCCTTTCCAAAAACTACTTTCAGATCCTTTACCATAGCGAATACCCGTGTTCCATTACGATGTGCAGGCTTAGTACGATGGTCTGGTTTCCCGTTAAAATTCTTATCTTTCTTTCGTAACGGGTGATTTGTATGAAGAAACCTACGGTGGCCCATGTACACAACCTTTCGATATTTTTTCAGGTACATGATGTCAGTATCATCTAAGCACTGGATGCAGACTTTATATCCTTTGATAGTCAGGCCTGCTAGGTTGCCAAGTGCAGGCCAGTCATTGATGGTTACAAATAACATGGCGCGTAGGGTGAAGTGTTCTCGTTTGTACTCATCCCGTACCCGTACACCATCGTTCCACATTGTTAGTAGATCTTCCACTAATAGTTTAAGATACACATCAATGTCGTTTTCAGGTTGCTTGGGGTCTTGGATAAGCAACGGCATCATAATGTACTTCCGCTTCATGCACAGCCATGGAGGAAGGTTGTAGATACATAGAGTCACAGGCCAAGTGCTATGACTACTGCTCATCTCGCCGAAAGGATTCATTCCATCCGTACTCAAGCCAAATCTTATGTTCCTCACCTCATCTGCAAAGTCAGGGAATGTTCTATCGACCTTCCTCCATTGGGAGCCATCAGCGGGGAGTCTTAGCATTCCGTCATCCTTTCGCGCTTCTTTGTGCCAACGCAACATTTGGGCATGCTCTTTGTTCGCAAACAAACGTTTCAACCGGGGGATTATAGGGAAATACCACACCACCTTAGCGGGGGGACTCTTCTTCTTAGGCTCCCCCTCTACCGCCCCTGGGTCATCACGCTTGATTTTATACCGTGATGCTTGGCACATTGGACAAGCATCCAAATCCTCGTACCCCTACGATAAAGGATACAGTCATTAGGGCATGCATGTATTTTTTGTACTTCCAATCCCAAAGGACAGACAACTTTCTTGGCTTCATAAGTACTTTCAGACAGCGTGTTATCCTTTGGAAGCAACCTCTTAATGAGACATAGCAACTCGTTGAATCCCTTATCGGACAAACCATTTATCGCTTTCTATTGCATCAAGTCAAGTGTGGTACGCAACTTTTTTGGCCCTGCTTGCAGTCTGGGTATAAGAGTGTTATGTGGTCCTCTAACAGGCGTTGGAACTTTTGGAATTGTATTTCATCGGTGTAATCTCCCTCACCATCACGCAGCATCTGATCTAAATCATCCCCATCAAACTCCCTCAATGTATCTGCCATTCAACCGTATTGGACTGCGTCCAGGTTTACCCTGTCTCCCTCTTTTTCTTCATCGTCTTCCTGTATAATCCCTTTTTCACCGTGCTTGGTCCAATAGATATAGTTAGGCATGAAACCTCTTTGGAGCAGATGGCTGTGAAGGGTCCTTGAGTTTGAATACTCCTTCTCATTCCTACAGTCCAGGCATGGACAACATATAAAGCCTGATGGCTTGTACGCAACAGCCGCACTGCTAAAAGCTTGCATAGCCGCACTGCTAAAAGCTCCTTCGAGCGTCGGTCCGTGTTGTACATCCATTGCCGATCCATCTACAATAGGATGTAGCAAGCTAATTTTTAACTAATTTTCACATGATGATTTATCAATTTTTAGAATCTCAAAACCTACATTAATTTACGATGTACATAAATTATTGCTAAATTGGACTCTAGCCCTTTCCTAGGCTATTCACCATGCACATAAATTAATCAATTAAATTATGATCGAGCTAGCTCTAGATTGGAGCAAAATCACCAAAATTTTTAATTATTTGCAATTTACTTCCAAAAATGATCAAGCTAGCTCTAGATTCAAAATCCTTCGTCGATCATGTGAACTACAATTCCAAATTTAATCTAAGTAAACTCTAAACATATATAACAAGTTTTTAGCAATCTACTTCTCAAATGAGGTGAGCTAGCTATATGAAGTGAGGATGATGTTACTAACCTTTAAGCACTTGGATTGGAGTAAAATCACCAAATTTTGAAAAATTTGGGCAAAGACCTCCCTCAAATTTCAAAAATTGCCACGGCCAGCACTTGGATTGGATCTAGATTCAAAAGCTTTCATGAATCATGGAAAAAACCACATTTCCTCCAAATCTAAAGTAAAGAGGTATACATCTAACGCTATATGAAGTGAGGTTGATGTTACTAACCTTCAAGCACTTGGATTGGAGTAAAATCACTAAATTTTAAAAAATTTGGGCAGCACCTCCCCTCAAATTTCAAAAATCGCCACGGGTAGCACCTCCCTCCCTTCTCTGTTCATGGGTGACAGCTCTAAGAGAGGAAGACGACTGTTTAAATCGCGGGGCAAGGAGACCCCAGTGATCTACTACCGGTTGGTGATACCAACCGGAGGAAGACTACTGTTTAAATCGCTGCGCGGGGAGACCCATGTGATCTACTACCGGTTGGTTATATAACCAACCGGTTGGGACCGCAATCATCGCCTACCGGTTTGTATCACAAACCAGTAGTGGAAGAGTCACTACCGGTTTGTGGCTACAACCGGTCGTAAAACAACCCTCTCCAACCCAGCCCTGGCCTTGGATGCCCTTGTAGCCGTTGAACCGGTAGTGATGCAATCATCACTACGGGTTGATATCCAACCGGTAGTGATGGGCCGGTAGTAATGCCTAGTTCTGTAGCAGTGTATAGACCGGGCGCTGAGCCTTAGAGACGCGTCCTTGCTCTTCCCGTTATACTACCACCGCGGCACTCACTACATGAGTGGTAGCCGCAATGTATAGCAGAAGCGGCTCCTGTGGCATGGGAGATGCCAAGACAGGTGGCAAAGGGAGGAACAATTTGAGATCCTCAAAAGCCTTCTGTGCCTCAGGTGTCCAGACAAACTTGTCCTGCTACTTCTTCAATAGTTTAAAGAAGGGCGACCCACGCTCGCCAAGCCATGAGATGAATCGACCGAGTGCCACCATGCATCCATTTAGACGCTGGACATCCCTTTGGAATGTTGGGGGAGCCATCTCCATGATAGCTCTAATTTTTTTCAGGTTAGCCTCAATCCCACGGTGAGACACCACGAAACCGAGTAGCTTACCCGAAGGGACCCCGAAGACACACTTCTCCGGGTTCAACTTCATGTTGTATGCTGACAGGCTCTCGAATGTTTCCGACAGGTCGATGACCAAATCTGAGGATATCCGAGATTTGACGACAACATCATCGACGTATGCTTCCACGTTACGCCCGAGCTGGTTGCGAAAGCATCGCCGAATACAACGCTGATATGTTGTTCCAGCATTCTTCAACCCGAAGGGCACGGTGACATAGCAGAAAGCCCCGAACGGAGTGATGAACGATGTCTTGATGCAATCTTCTTCCTTCAAGCTAATTTGGTGATAGCCCGAGTAGGCATCCAGAAAGCTCAAAAGCTCACAACCGGCAGTGGAATCAACCACCTGGTCGATGCGAGGTAGTCCGAATGGATCCTTGGGACATGCTTTATTTAAGTCGGTATAGTCGACACACATACGCCAACTACCATTCTTCTTCTACACAAGTACCGGATTTGCCAGCCAGCCGGGGTGGAGCACCTCCCTTATGAAACCAACGGCTAAAAGTTTGGTGATGTCCGCCTTGATGGCTTCCCTCCGATCCTGCGTAAATCGACGCAGCCGTTGCTTGACCGGCTTGGCTTTGTCATCTACGCTCAAGGAGTGCTCAATCACCTCCCTCGGGACACCCGGCATGTCAGATGGTTTCCAAGCAAAGATGCTCCGACTTGTTTGGAGGAAGGTGACGAGCGCCTCTTCCTATTTCGGATCGAGCCCTGTCCCGATCAGAGCCGTTTTGGCTGAATCGGATGGGTTAAGCGAAATCCGTTTAACATCTTCGTCAGGTTTGATGCCAGACTTAAATTGCTTCTTGTTTGACACGTTGCCCTCGTCGCGAAGAGTGGTGACCGCCTGCCGGATCTTGTCCAACTCGGCAGCCGCTTCGACCAACTGGGCTGAGTCACAGTTTTCCTTATCGAGCAGATAGGAAAACTTGACATCCCCACGGACTGTGTTTATGCCTTGCGGGCCCGGCATCTTCAAAGCCAGGTAAGCGTAATGTGGGACGGCCATGAATTTGGCCAAGCCCGGCCTTCCGAAGATTGCGTGATACGCAGTCTCGAAATCGGCCACCTCAAAGCTAAGGTTTTCTGTCTGGTAGTTGTCTCGAGTGCCAAAAGTGACCGGAAGAGAAATTCTCCCAATCGGCAAAGAGGAGGTTCCTCGGAATTATGCCATGAAACGGCGCATCAGTCTTCTGAAAGCGCCGACCTTGGAATCTGCATCTCGTCAATCGTCTTGGCGAAAAGGATATTCAACCCACTCCCGCCGTCGACTAAGACTTTGCGCAGGCGGTTGTTCCGTACCACAGGATCCAGTATGAGTGCATATCTTCCTGGACATGGGATGTGAACGGGATGATCCGAGCGATCAAACTTGATCGGAACTTCAGACCATTGAAGGTATTCGGGGGTAACCGGAACAGCTGCATTGACTTCCCGAGTAGTAAGCTTTTGCTTACGTTTGGACTCGTATGCATCCGATCCCCCATATATGTAGTTGAGCTCGCGCTCGGTTTCTTGGTAAGCGTCACCCTGAGGAGGATCACGCTTATCATCTTGCTTGACGTCCTTCGGAGTGTCCTTGTTGTGCTCTTGAGCGAACCTCTTCAGGACATTACAGTCCTTTGCCGCATGTTTTCCATTTTGGATGGAAAGGACACGGCGCCTCCATTACTTTATTGTACTCATTGGACCGAGGCGGCCTCTGTCGACCATGATCCGCGGCTGCCACCAATTCTTCACCCTTCTGCTTCTTGTCCTTCTTGGAAGATGACTCGGGTTTGTCTTTCTTGCCTTCATTTTTACTCGGGCGATCCTCCTGGCACTCGGCGAGAGCATCAGAGGCAGTGGCATACCGGTCCGCCAAAGCGAACATCTCTTTGATAGTAGTCGGGGTCACGAACTCCCTTTTGGAAAGCTGCGACGACGACCGTTTCAGAAATCTCTCGGATTGTGTTTTTCTTCTTTGTGAAACGCCGAATGAAATCCCTTAACGACTCATCTTTTCTCTGATGAATCTGATAAAGGTCCTACTGGGTCCCAGACATTTCGTAAGTGCCCTGAAAATTGGTGACGAATTGGTCGCAAAGCTCTCCCTAGGAACCGATTGAGTTCTCTAGAAGGCCTACAAGCCAACCGTGAGCCGAGGGAGTCAACATGATGGGCAGATAATTTGCCATCACATCATAGCCTCCACCCGCGACTTTGATTGTTAGAGAGTAAATCTGCAACCAAGCTTCTGGGTCCCGCTCCCCATCAAATTTCACTATTCCTTTGGGGTTAAACCCCTCGGACCAGTTGACCTGACGAAGTCGGGGTGTGAATGCTTTGATCCCATCAATCATTCTGTCCCCAGAGGGAGGAGACTGACAGGGAAGTATTCGTCGCGGCGGAGTGCGGCGCCGGTCTTCTCGGTGATGATTACCACGACGCGCAGCGTGGTTGTCGCGATGATCGTTTCTGTCACAGTTTCGACCGAAACTATCTCTATCGTCGTCTCGGTGACATCCCTCGTCTTCTTCTCGCTCTCCCCGCCGAGCTTCGATGTCGAGGCGAAGGTCGTGATTTGTGCTTTGGCGAGCGTCTTGTCCGCGAGTTGGTGTGCGTCGACTGTGCCGAGTGTTGCTCGTGACAGTCTGGCTTCTGGCCGAGTCGGCCTGTTGATCCCGAGTACCCTGGACAGCCGCTGCCGTCACCATGGCTTTAATCCACTCCATGATCGGAGTTGCGGGACTGTTTTTCCCGAGTAACGGAGCAATGGTATCCAACAGGGTCTTTGATGCAAGGATATTCTATTGTGGCGTACGAAAGACCGAGTGATCTCCCATACGGACTTGGAGTAATTTCTCCTGAACTTCATGCCCACAACCACGCAATCTATCGCGCAGATCTTCTCCACCCCCGCGGTTATGCTTGGCTCCTGCTTCATCTATTGGGCGCAGGGCCGACCCGGAGGGTTATCCATCCACCACGTAAACGCCACGAAAGTCAGGGAACCTGTTGACGCCTCTGACTCGGATCCTGAGTGAGAGAGGCTTAACTGATCCTTACTTGTTGGCTCATCGATGGGGGTGATTACAACTCCCACTTCCCGTGATGAATTATTTGGCGAAAGAAAACCCGACTGAGATTCAGCAGAACAAATCTACTGAAATCTAGCAGCCGAATTGGTTAATCCTAGTGGCATCCTAGTGTCCACTCGGGAAGTAGATCCGGTTAAAGTTATCCCCGAGCCGGAACTCGGGAAGGTCGTCCCAGTAAGTGTCTATTGGGCTCCACCCCTTAGCCTAGACCGAAAAAGGCGTCGTGTTATCTCATGGAAAACAGTGGCTGAGTTTCTTAATCCGGACAGGGTGTTGCACAATTGAGAAGTTGCAATTCCCGATCAGATCTGTTCGCGATCCAGGTCAGAAATAACATCGCCGATTGGTTCCTTATCAGCAGAAGAAGCTGGCAGAACCAAAGGCCCATAATCCCGACTGAGACCGAAGGGAATCCCTATGGTGGGCCAGTTGGAATCGTCATTATCAGATTGGATCTCTCCCGGATCGGAATCCAAAAGAGGCGACCTGGAGTGGTGCAGCCTCCCCCGGTAGCGTGTGGACCGAACGTCATCTGGCTCACATAACCGAAGTTCCCTAAAGTCGTTGCTGAGGAAGCCAAGATCTCCGAAGACAAAACCTTGGCCGGGGGCGTAGGTGAAGACGAATCCGCCGATTGAAGCCATTGAAGTTGATGAAGCTGATCGTGACGCTAGCCCCATACCTGGCGCGCCAACTGTCGACGAATTATGTCGGCAATATATTTTATAGGGCTCTGCGAAAGACTACAACTCGATGGTAGCACAGGGGCAAGATTTATACAGGTTCAGGCCCTCCCGAAGAGGTAATACCCTACTCTTGTGCTCGTGAATTTGTATTTTGGGGTGTCGATCACAATGAACAGTAGATGATCACAATGATCGTATGAACTCACCTAAGATCGCACGAGATTAGGTGTGATCAAAGACGATGTCGAAGTTGAAGATGTAGATGTCTAACTAGGGACCCCGACCCCCTTTATATAGTGTAAGGGGTTGGGTTACAGATTGGTTTTCTAATCCGTATTAGGGAGATAAGGGATATGGCCGAGTCAGCTTCGCTTATCTTCACGTGTTCGAGTAGAATTAGGATCCTACTTCTTATAGAACAAGTCGGGCCGCGCCATCCACCAAGCCCGTCTTCTGGAAGATCCACGCGACTTAGCCCAAGGAGGTGGTGCATCCAATCGCCTGTCTCCAAATACTCGAGGCCCATGTTGTCCACAGCCACTTCTAGTAAACATTTCTCCAACCAGCAAAAGTTAAAATTTAAAATCTAAATCCCCTGGTCCGAAACCAAATCCATAGCTCAAATGATTAGCTTCTAACTTTCAAATTATCCCCCAAGTCACAGTAAACCACCCTACTTCTTATTCAAAATTTGAATTTCCCCAAAAATCCAAAACTCGCCATTTTGATTTTATTATCGGAATGGATTCCCCTAAATGGGCCCAATCTATTTTCGACCTAGGTCCACCGGGCCGGATCAACCAGCCTCCTCGGCCCGGCCTAGTTTTCCCCAAGTCGAGCCAGCTGAACCCCCATCCCGGCTCCCTGTCACCTACGGTTCTGTCCGCTGCACCTCGGTTGGCTCAGCGGTCCATACGCTGCCTCCCATGTGCCGTGCTGGGAGGCAGGTTCTGCTGCATCTCCCTCCCTGTGGCGTTCCCTTCCTGAGCATGGCCTGCGTTCCCTGCGGCACTACGCTGCCCATGCTCCCACAGTTGCTGCCGCCTGCTCCACCGCTACAACGCCATCCCATCGCCACCCTGTTGCCCTGCCATCATGGCTCTGCGCCTCAACAACCATGCATCACTGCCATCACCGCCTGGTCGGACGTCGCACTCTAGCACACGCCACCGTCGAGCCTTGCCCATGGTTCGGAGAAACCATGGGCCAGCCCACTGGATCGCCCCCGTGTCACGCCATCTATAAAAGACCCGGCCCGAGCTCCGTTCCTCTTTTCACCCCTTACTCTGCCCCCGCTACAGAGCTCTAGCGCTTCGATTCCTCACTGTCGTTAAGGGCCGCGCTACATGCTTAGGACCACAAATACTCCGCTTCCTTAGCTCCACTGTCCTTGGAGGAATCGAGCCAAAGCCCACCAGAGCCACCGGAATTGCCATTTCCCTCGCCGCCGGCTCTGTTTTGCCGAATCATCCCCTTTTTGATTTTTCCTTCGCCGGTGAGTATTTTTCTGATCCCTCGGGTCCCGAGCATCCTTGTGATATTTCTCACCTTTTCCCCAACTTGTCCGTGCAAGACTCTTGCCGGAGTTCGCCCGCGCCGTCACCCCTATTTTGGCCTTCCACAACCCGCACGTCGACAACCATCCCCGGAGCTTCCCCGTGCCTTTCGTTGCTACGGTGAGCTCTCTAGTAGTCCCTATCTGCTCATGCACTCGTTAGCTGGCTTTAGATCGCGCTGTAGCACTTGGACCATGCACGGTCCGAGCCTAGCTTCACCGTCACTCGTTGCACCACCACGTCCGGCCACCCCAGGCCGTGCCATTGGTGCCCCATGGTGCGCAAGATATTGATGAACCCGTGGAGCCTAAGAACGCCCCAAACGGTGCCCTGTAGCCTTTATTCATTTATTCACCTAAAGAACCGCCAGTGATATGTCTCCTTCTAAAATTTGGTGGGAGTTGGCAGGAGCCATGATACCATATCATTGGTGAATGGTCAGGTGAACCGCCAGTGATAGTTTCACTAGCGGTTGAGTGGCCGAACCACCAGTGATAGGGTACCATCATTAGCGGTTTTCCGTACACGGGCCATCATTGACGGTTCGTCAGGTCTCCAGCGCGGGGCGGACGCGGGGCACTTCACTGGTGGTTCTAGCCAAAAACGACAATGATGAGGGGCATGGATAATCATTTTTATAGTAGTGGAGGGTGAATACCATTATAGTGGGTGGAGGAGGCTAGCTATGGTGGACTCGCCGGAGGATGGGAGAAAGGTGGAAGGCTAGTGGTGAGAGTATGGAAGGAGGAGGCTGGATGAGTAAGAAGAAATATGGGAAGATGGTCTGTTTTCGCCGTAAATTACATATAATGACATTTCTCAAAACTCTATGGTGGGATATTTACAATATCTGACTTTTTAATGACATATATGTGAAGTTGGAGTAACATGCATCTAAAATAACCTATTTGTTAATGGCATAAGGGATGCCATATCCAAGATTAATTTGTGCAATTTGAAGAGGCATGAAAAAATGACTAAGTTTTATCCAAGGACATATGGCTGGCCGCCAGGCCGAGCTATAGATAGAATCAAGCATCGAAAAATTGATAGATGTTTATTCCACAATAGTACAAAATACACCATGGAAACAATTTGGAAATACCAAACTCGCGTAATGCGCGCGAGCTCAATAATAGACACTACAAACTGATCAAACCAACAACCTCGACCACGGTGAAGTGTGATCCAAGTGCGTACTACCTAGTAGCATAGCTCCATTTCATGAGTAGTTGCTACTGAAGCTGAGGAGCTTCCACGTCTTGGACTCCGACCCCGGGATGCCCCACACGGTGGCGACGTAGCTGCCGGAGGCACCGGTGTCGTTGGTCGCCGTGAGCGCTAGCCAGTAGTATTTGGCGCCGCCGCCGGCCGGCATGGACCAGCACTGCGACGTGCTCACGTAGTACATCCTCACCATGTGGGCGAGCTTGTACATGGTCACCGCGAACATGCCGATCTGGTTCACGAGGTCCGTGGTCACGTCCTCCTGGTGCGTGTACCCCGGCGGCGGCGCCGTGTCGGCCACCGTCGCCGTCGGCACCACCACCACGGTGACGACGACGAGGAGTGCTAGCGCTGCAGCAAGCGCCGGCTGCTTCATGGTCGTTCGACGTCTATGTAACAAGCCAATACAACTCTCTGCTACGACACTAGCTAGCTAGAACTTTGTAGCCTGGTAATGGCACGCTGGCACGAGCTAGCTCTGTGGAATGCAATGGTACACGATACCTCCATTATATATAATCATGACGCCATGGCAGCAACAAGGTAACTGTCTTGTTCAGAGGCATCCATCTAGCCATAGGGTTTGCCAAAACTTGCAAGGAAACTTCCCAAGCATATTCATCAGAGCAAGCTATAGCTCTTGATCAAACGATTAATCTATATGATCAAATATTAAGCCAGGGTGTTTAGCATCGACTCGCGTGCTAATCTCAACGCAGGAGCCAGGAGGTGCACGCTGCATGCATGCATGGGTGCCGGTTATCGAGGACGAAGTACGCGTGGAGATCGGTGAGGCGACAGCTGTGAAACCCTAGTTTAGTCGCCTCGTTCGCGCGGTTCGCTGGTTTTGCTGCGGGGGGAGGCGCCGCGCGGAATAACGATGCCGTCGATCGAGCTCGAGCGCGCGTCTACATGGCAAAGCATGCCGAGCTCCTCCGGCTGTCAACTGATGGGCAGCGCATCGGCGACGGTGCGGCGGCGGAGGGGATCGAGCTGGCTCAGGTGGCGGCCTGCCATATGTCGGCAAGGCCGGCCAGCCCGCCGGCTGGCTGGTTCAGGCCAGTGTACGTACGTAGAAGCGTGAATATTAATTTCGATGGTCTCGATCGACAACGCGAGTACTACCTACTCAAATGTTTCTTAAACCTGTTCTATTTTTTCTTGTTTTGCGTGGAAAATGTTTCTTTATACTTAGCCATGTGAAAGTGAAGCTTGCAAACTTATTGCCCTATGTAGCGTACATATGCTTGACTTGAAGCGCTCTAGCTTTGATTTGTTCGACGATCCAGTAGTACTGCTGTGCCCTAGCTAGCGGATTTCTCTTGTGATTTCTTCCATTCAAATATGGTCCTCGATCGATTGAAATATCGAGTCAACATGTGCATATCTGTATGTTTAATGCATCAACAACAATTAATGGGCACTGGTCATAGATATATACTCCATGTACAAGCTAGAACTTCTAGGCACATCTGGAGCCATAGGATCGTGCTCCAAGATTCGTGCATCCACCTTTCTCTCCTTACTTCTCCCTCATTATATTTTTACCAAAAAAAGTCTTCACTTCATCAGATTCTTAAGTAAAGATCTTTCTCCCCCTCTCTCTCTCTTTCTCTCTCCTCCCTTTGGTCCAACAGCCCCTGCTCCTAGCTCCCGTCCCCAACCGTGTCACTGCCCATGCAGCCCCGATCGTCTAGCATCGCCGACCATGATGAAGGTGGTTGACGGTTGGTCAGAGACGCGGGGAAGCAGACAACAGTGGTTAGGGCTAGGGAACCGTGAGGCCAAGGGGAGGAGAGAGAGGAAGAGGGAGGAAAAAGTTCTTGCAATAGTTTACAAAAATAGATGGACTTTTTTGTATAATAACTTTAGAGAGGAGGTGTGTCTATGGATCTCTACCATGATTTTATGGCTCCAATGTGTCTAGAAATTTTTTTTTTTTACAACCTGGAAAATTGTAGTCGTAACTAATACATGTTGAAACTTTACTCAGACATAATTAAATTCAAAAAATCACGAAAAAAAGTTTAGAGATGGTCCTAATAACTATACATATATACCGATTACGGAATGAGAGCGCAGCTCAAGATTATCGAGCACTAGCCAAATTACAGCGCTAGTACTGCTGCAGCGTCGACGACACACGAACCGCCAAGCTGGGCGACTGTGACGAGATGTCAGCCCGAGACGCAGCAAAAAAATTTTGCTCGGCTATTTGGGCGCCCTCACGCAGAGGGGAATGGGCTTGTAGGCCAGGCAATTGGACAACTACTGTTTGGGCCGTTAGAGATGCCGTGCACACGTGTTTGGGCACCCTCTTCTTGATTTTTTTTTGGCAGGGTAGATATATGCTATTGCAAAGATTCCACTTCATAGATATACTAATAAAAAGTGTGAAATTCGGTCCTATGCTATCAAATAGTGCTAATTCCTTTATGACCTTTTTAAGACTAAAATGCCTTTATCTTCTTCTTCTTCCATCCTTCATTCCTCCTCTACGTACTTCCTTCCTCTCATTCTCCATGAGCTCTCAGGCGACCTGCCATAGCCCCTATGTTCTCCTTCCTCATGCATCCTCTCCTGGTGGCATTGTTGCCTTTTCTCCTAC
Organism: Olyra latifolia; assembly: GCA_036346145.1. Classification (NCBI taxonomy): domain Eukaryota; kingdom Viridiplantae; phylum Streptophyta; class Magnoliopsida; order Poales; family Poaceae; genus Olyra; species Olyra latifolia. The sequence goes on from CM070532.1 coordinate 37,424,584, forward strand.
TCTCTCGCACCCACTGCCGCCATTCATGCTCCAGCCACCTGCTCGAGCTTCGACGCGATGTGGAGATGACGGACGCCACCGCCACTGTGGTGGCTGCAAATCAGAGGAGCTCAAACCATGGATGATGCTGAAGGGAGCTCCGAGTAGCGCGCAGCAACAGCATGGCTCACTAGAGCTCCGATGCCGACATGGAGAGGGCGAGTGCTATCGCTGTGGCAGCTGCTCATCATTGGTAAGAGGAGGGAGGAGAGAAGGTGATATCACCAAAATTAACATGGAAGCTAGGATCTTTTAGCACAACTTGATTCAATTAAATTGTTACGTTTATATGTGCATGAGCACAAACCCACCTTGTGACATATACCACCTTGCATGTCAATTTTTTTTCACCTCTTTTCCTTCTACATTAGTTCTCTTGATGATTAGAGAACAACAATACTTTTATGTGTGTTTGCGTGTCTCTTCTTGTTTCTTTTCTAGCTGATGAGAACTCTATATATAGCCAAGAAGAGAAACTTGAAAGGTCATAAGTTTCAGCTTTCATTCATTTTAATTGCAATCAAAACTGACCCTGTAACTCATGCCCATTATTTTGCAAGTTACCATTGAGCACTTGTGCATTACGTGTGCAGCCATTTAGCATGATTAAATGCACGCACATGCTCACAAGTAACACTTATTTCCTTTCATTCATATTAAAAGCCATTAGCACTAGTAGGAGGGAGGATATAAGTAGAGTTCTAGATTTTGATCAAACCTTGCAGATCCCTACCCGACCCGACCCGACCCGACCGGGTCAGACGGGTTTTTTTCTTGAAAAAACAAGGGTGGGTGGAAGCCGGGTCAAGGCCGGGTTGCTGCCAGGTTTGGTTCTGGTCAACCCATGCCCCGTTCTGAACCAAACCCGCTTGATGTTCACAACGACACAACTCTATCAGCTGGTCTAGTCCACCAAATAAACACTACTACAAAACCCCTCATAAGAGATACCCCATGAGAGACGTTTTTTAGATTTTAGACAAAATCTGTCTCAAATGGGCATTGAAAAGTTTAGAAAATTATTATCTGAGACTTTTTTTTATCTCAGATAATCATTAATTAGAGACGGTTTGCATAAAAAACCATATCTGAATGTTTCATAGACGGCCATAAACACGACCCTTCTCTATTAGTATCAGTCATCAGAGACGGTTTTTAGTACAAACTGTCTCTAATGATTTTCGAGATGGGTAACCCTAGAACCATCTCAGATGATCTGCCATAAGAGAGATGGTTCTCTCTGATACTATCAGATATGGCTCTAGTAATGAGCTGTCTCTGATGTCATGTGTAACAAAGATAGTTCAGAGAAGGAACCGTCTCAGACAGAGCTACCGACATTTTGTGCACCCGTGAGGCCATGAGCAGCCCAAGGCTCACATTCCTCCCTCCAGACCGTGCCTTCCTCCACCATGCCGCTCTGCCGCCACTGTCGACGCCGCCCTCCTCTACTGCGCCAGGCCACTGCTGCCTTGCTCTACCGGATAGGTCAGCCGCCGCCGCCTTGCTACACTGCATGGGCCCGCCGTCACTATCGTTGTCGAGACTACCGCCATCTTCCTCCATGCGTCGGTCCTCCACCGTCCGTGCGCGACCAATGCCTACCGCCATTTTCGCACCAAGACGCAAGGTCGAGCCGCTTGTTCCGGTGATTTTCTAGATGTATAACTATTTTTATTTATGCTTTAGTTTGTCTAGGAGTATATTGGAGAGAGGTCTCAGATTTGGACGGTGGATAGCAAGTTATGTAGGGGAAATTGTTCCTATTATTGCAGTCAACGTGATAGGAAAATGCCTTAGGTGTGCAGCTTTTCTTGTGCACGCTGTGACTGGTGTGGCAACATAGGATCTAGAGACCTGAACAAAGGATACGGTCCTGATGTGGACATATAGGTGAGCAACCCGCCAAGGGAAGGAAAGAAAGAGGATCGACCCATGGATCCAACGGCGCCACCTGCCCTGCCTCAGGTGTCATCCTCCTCGATGGACTTTCCAGAGAAGGAGTTCATTGATGCTAACTTTGAGTTCAAGGATGCTAAGGTCGAATTCGACATCGAGGAGATCAAGATCATACTCTAGATCTGCTCAATGTCGAGGATTTCACTATGATGTATTTGTTCAGTTAAGTAATCTTTGTTGTAAGTTAGAGACTCTTAGATTTGATAGGTGCTATATTTAATATTCGAAGTGTTATGTACTTATTGCAAACCTTTAGTGATGTTTATGTTCCATTTTGTGATTATATTTATATGGCACTAATGATATATGTGTGACGAAATGTAGATGGATCGAAGATAGATGTACCATACAAATCAATATATAGGAGAATACATTTATGGCTTGTATTCTGGCATGTCTGTATTTATGAGAGCAGTCATGCACGATAGACTAAACAAAGGATCAGAGTTCATTTGTTGTCTTTGTGTGGATTGTGATAATGTAAAATTGTTTAGAAACTCATATCAAATGGAAGAACATTTGATTCAGAGGGGTTTACAGAGAAAATATTCATGTTGGGACAAGCATGGAAAAGGGCTGGTTCAATAGAAAGACACAACTATCCTTGCTGATATTCCTGAAGCCGACTTTGCTTTCGACGATGGTATTTCGGACGATGACAATCTAGATTAGATGTTGCACAATGTTGAAGGAGAGTACAAAAGGAGAAAGTACAAAAAAAACCAAAAGTTTGATGAAGGACTCAAAAAGACCTTATTCCTGAGATGGAAAGCAAAATATACAAAGCTATCTTCCATACTTGAATTGTTGGAATTGAAGTCAAGTAACAATTAGTCCAACAAGAGCTTTGCAAAGCTCCTATGTCTAATAACAGACTTGCCTCTAGTCAAAAATGAGTTACCCAAATCAACATATCATTCTAAGAAGATCTTATGTCCATTGAGAATAGATGTAGAACGGATACATGCATGTCCAAATGACTGCATCCTGTATCAGAAAGAGTTTGCAAACTTTCATGAATGTCCAGTGTGCAAGACATCCCATTATAAGTGAAAGAGCCACGCTGCAAATGATGATTACATCGAGGGAAAGCATGGTGCTCCTGCTAAAGTATTGTGGTTTCTTCCTATATTCCATATTTGAAACATTATTTGGCAAACCCAAAAGAAGCAAAATTGTTGCGTTGGTACTTGGAGGGTCATAAGAAAGATAGAAAGCTCAGATACCCTACAGATTCTCCCAAATGGTGAGATTTTGACCGAAAGTTCAAACAATTTGGTGATGAATAAAGAAATATAAGTTTTGGATTAAGTACATATGGGATGAATCCCTTCGGTAATTTCAACAACAATTTTAGTACTTGGCCAGTTATCATATGTATTTATAACCTTCCTTCTTGGTTGTATATGAAACGGAAATACATCATGTTGTCTCTACTCATCCAAGGACCGAAGCAGCCTAAGAATAATATTGACGTGTGTCTACCAACCTTGGTGGAAGAACTATAGACATTGTGAACAGATGTTTGGGATGTGTATGTACGAGAAAACTTTACTCTTTGGGCCATGTTGTTTTGCACTATCAGTGACTTTCCTGCCCTTAAAAACCAATCAGGCATGAGTACAAAGGGACATAATGTTTGTCCTCACTGCCTAGATGACACCGTGAGTGGTTCAAGAATTCTCACAAGACCGTGTACATGCCCCATAGAATGTTTCTTCTCCAGTCTGACCCATTACAAAGGTAGAAAAATAGCTTCGATGGAACAAGAAAGGATAGCTCATCTTAAAGGCATATCAGTGGGTTAGAGCTCCATAATATGATGAAGGATATCAATGTTATTCTAGGAAAGAGACTTAGAACATAGAGTTCCTCGAGGACCCATGAGAAGAACATTTGCAAGAAGAGATCAATATTTTTGGAACTACTTTATTGGAAGCACTTGGAAGTTAGTCATTGCATTGACGTCATGCATGTTGAGTTGAATGTGTCATAGCCTAATAGATCTATTACTGAACATTAAAGACAAGAGAAAGGATGGTCTAAATGCACGGTGTGACTTGGTTGATATGAAAATTAAGAGGGTGCTAGCACCGATCAAGAGTAAGAACGACCGTATATTTCTCCCCCAGCATGGTATACTTTGTCCAAGGCTAAGAGGACCTAGTTGTGCTAGTGCTTGCATGGCATTAAAGTTCCATTCGGTTACTCTAGAAGCATGAGAAAGCTCGTTTCAATGGATGACTTGAAACTAATTGGCGCGAAGTCTCATGATTGTCACGTTCTTATAACTCAAATGCTTCCTGTTGCAATTAAAAATATTCTGCTAGTCAAGGTTTGATAGACATTTACGAAGGTATGTTATTTCTTTAACACAATATCATAGAAGATAATCGATCCTCAGGGATTAGATGTTCTTCAAGCTAAGATCGTGCGGATGCTCTGTCATTTCGAGATGTATTTTCCTCCATAATTTTTCAATATTATGGTCCATTTCATTGTTCACCTAATAAAAGAGATTAAGATATGTGGTCCCGTGCTCTTACGTCATATGTACACATTCGAGAGGTACAAGGGCATTCTGAAGTCTTATGTTCGAAACAAATCTATTGCCTTCGAAGGCAACATTATCAAAGGCTATGCAACAGAAAGGTAATTGAATTTTGCATCGATTACATGGTTGTAATTGGCCCAATTGGTTTGGCAGAATCTCATCATGAGGGTCAGCTAGGTAGTGTTGGCATAATCGAGAGAAAAATAATCACCTCTGATCTAGAAATGTACAACAAAGCCCATTTACTTGTGTTGAACCATATGATAGTAGTGTCTCCTTAAATCGATGAGCACAAGAAGAGATCATGTCAACAGTACCCTCACAAAATGGAGGAATGGATCTCTGATGAGCATAACCATCAATTTGGTCAAGGGTTAAAGGTATGAGTTAGAACTGAGTCACATCACAACATGGTCGTCTTCAAAGAGCTACGATGGTTAGGAGAAGGGCCGAAATTTACAATTACCACATATCAAGTATACAACATTAATGGATACATATTCTACACTATATATTAAGATAGAAAGAGAACAATTCAAATTAGTGGTGTCCACATAGATGTGTATGAGCAAGTTCAGAATGTAATGAAACTCAGCTCGTATTATGGGTTCATTGAAGATATTTGGGGGTTAGACTATGTACCTTTCAAAATTCCCTTGTTTCGATGCCATATGTACAACTTCATGAGGATCTCAAGGTGGAAAAGTACAGAATCACTACCGTTGACCTGCAACAAGTCAGGTTTAGGAGCAATCTGTTTGTATTGGCAAACCAAGTTATGCAAACATTTTATATAAAAGACCCTACTAATAAGAACCAACACGTACTTCTAGAAGGAAAAAGAAAAATTGTTGGAGTCGACAACGTGGTTGATGAGGAGAGTACAATCAATTTGATGAGATTCCTCCATTTGGGAATGGCATCCAACTATAGTCACAGCCTACTGATGAAGCAAGCTATATGCATGGCAATCATTAGGAAGGACTCATTATATAATAATTAATAGGAAACAAGTCCCCATCACCCTAGACTCAGGGAAGGATGTGACGATGAGTCCAAAGAACAGTTGTGGGAAGAAGTCAAGCAGACCTACAAGTTCCTAGAAGAAGATGAGAAAAATGTGTGGCGACATACGTTGTTGTGTATCGGTAAGGCATAAGGACCTTCAAGTTCAATATTGTGAAGAATTCTGTCAAAGAGGAGAAGCGATCGTTCAAGCGATATCTATTCAAATCTCGAGAGGTCTAGGATGAGTTCGTCCAGCTAAAGACGACGACTCGGTTCGAAGAGAGCAGTGAGTAGCACAGGGCTATCCAGCCGAAGAATCTCCACCCCCCATAGGCTTGGTGCTGCTGGTTATGTATCAAAAATCTCGCAATGGGATCGTGAGGACCAATAGCACAAAGTTTGAGCACATTGGTGCCGTTTGCTAGCCTCCTCTTGAACCCACGCACCTGATATTTCTGTAAGGCTAGAATGAAGTGCACGTACATGGGGGGAAGCCTCACTGAAAAGCAGCTCTAGTGAGGAAATTTCTAATAAAGTGGTAAGCGACTAAAATTACTTGTTCTTCATTAATTTACAACATGTAAGGAAAGTAAAATAACAAGTTGTCCTCTTGTAGGCTGCGTTGGCCACTACGATTTCCTAGGGCACCTTTGTGGAAACAAGGTAGAAGGAAATACTCATTGAGGTCGTGGGAAACAAGGAGCACCCTAGATGGACGCGAGGGCTTGGGGTCTTCATTCTGTGGAAATCTGGATTCCTGAATGACCCTAGTTATAGAAAGAAGAAATCCATGGTTAGTCTGGAGGAAAGAGTACCTGCCTTGGAAGCTGAACTCAGGGTGCGTGATGACCCTCCTAGTGTTGATGTCACACCCACTCATCAGAAGAGTAGTTGTGATTCTAAGCTAGATCTTGGAGAATATCCTATTAATCATATCTAGATAATTTTTTCAATTCAAATGCTTGAGATATATATTAAACATGCATTTAATAAACTAATTGCTTTCATATTTCAATTAGCAACCCACCTTTTGCACGATGAATATACTTCTTGCTGGTGTGGTTAAGGTTGAGGCCGGAAAGGGGATGATGTATCCATGCCTGCTAGGTGCATGGTGTGCTCGTAGCATCGAGCTATGCAAAGGTCCAAGTCGACATGGTGCTCAATAAAATTAAAGCCTATCCCCTAGAGAAGCTTCCAAATAACGAGATAATCACTCTAGGGAATGTCATCCATTCATTTATGCAGTTCCCCAAGAAGGACACAGCCCTAGGGCCCAATAGAGATAGACTTAGCGGCTCCCTCTTACGATTCCGAATTGGGCGCTATAGTCGAGTAGTCGCTATCTGTAATAAATGTTACGTCACAGCCTCTTGTGCAAAGACAAGAGCGTGCAACGGTGTCTTCTCTAGTCAAAACCATTTCGGCAAAGAAGGGTATAAGAAGTCTAGGGCCAAGCTTAAGGCTAATTACCTAGCATGGTTTTGAAGGCAAGTGTACAGCAAGGGACGAGCATTTTACATCGAGGAATCCATGTTAGAATGTGGACAAGGTTGTCGTTCTCTTCATGATTTCTACATGGAGAGGACAAATAGAGATCGTAGTATCGTTCAACCAACCGGTATTATGGCAAAGTTGAGAGTAAAATATTTTTATATCGATTCTTATAGCCATTTCCAAATATATTTTGAAAACTTTTATGACATGTACTGCTTTCAACAGCTGGATGTCTCGATTGTACGATGCTTTACACTGTAAGTGTCCTACACTTATTCGATTTTATTGTCATATATCCATACTTAATGTAACCCTTCTCATATGTATGTGTAGGCTTTTAATACTTGAAGCTAAAAAAATTAAGCAACCAATTGATTTCCTTGACCCACATTTTGTCTTCGAGCATTACATCTATGAATACCCCTCATTCGTCGAAGGATACCTAAAAAAGGGATTGCTAGCTCTGGTCGACAAGGAGTACATCTTTTTGCCCTTTAACCGGGAGTAGCGCTAGGTTCTACTCATCATTGTTCCAAGATGGAGCAAGGTATGGTACTAGACTCCATGATTGGCCATAAGAAGGACAACTCCATTATCAAGGAAATACTCGACGGGTAAACTAAACTGGTCTCCTCTTTGTTATCTTTCCTTCAATTGCATTGATTTGATTATCTGTATAACATGTTCCAATCAGACAATCAAATCAAGTAGGGCATTCACTGAGTACGTTTCTAGTGGAGAGGTACATGACAAAGGAAAGCCTACATTGCACCACACCACTAAGTTTAAGGTATGTGCTTCTACATAACAGTCAAGGTCTAAGATACACACTAATAAAATATATATAAACTAATCAATTGTATAATTACGGTGCCATCAGTAGAAACCAGGCAATGCTCGCGGATTCTATGTTTGCCACTATATGCATGCAATCATGAGCGAGCACATGCGTGATATGAATAAGTTGAAGCTTTTGGGAAGTGCTCTAAAGTTCAAACAACTTGCGAAAATTTGAGAAGACTTTGCCCACTTCCTGATGTCATAAGTCATCGACCCACTTAGTCGATTCTACATCGTTAAGACTGCTCCCTTACCTACTAGCCGCTAGCTGTTTAGCATGTGTAATGTTGTTTACTCTGATGTGATCATGTGATATTTGCTTTTTCTAGAATTATTTGCACTAAGGTTTAATTTGTAATAATACATATGTGATGTATAATATTTAACTATCAACTTTTGTATTTTTACCATTTTCTATACACTATCACTACTACAAAAATGGTCATCCGTGCCCCACAATCACTGCCGGTTAAACCAAAACCGGTAGTGATAACTTATCACTGCCGGTCCGTAAGCCTCAGCGGGTTGTGCGCTTGAGAACTGGCAGTGATAAGACTTATCATTGTCGGTTCATTGCTCAAAAACGACAGTGAAGTATCACTGCCGGTTTGAGAAAAGAACCGACAGTGATAAGTTCTATCACTGCCGTTCTTTAGGCCTCCCGCCCCAATTTTCAACCGGTAGTAAAAGAACTTATCACTGCCGGTTCTTGTCAAGAACCGGCACTGATAATGAGTTATCACTGCTGGTTCTAGCCAAGAATTGACAGTAATAAGTTCTTTCACTCCCGTCCCCAATTTTCAAACTAGCAGTGAAAGAACTTATCACTGCCGATTCTTGGCTAGAACCGACGGTGATAACTCATTATCAGTGCCGGTTCTTGTATCGCTGCCGGTTCTTGTCAAAAACCGGCACTGATAAGTAAAGGTTAAAAGGTATGCATATTCTCTGTAAATAAGAACGTGAGATTGGGTGGGATGGTTAGAAGGGTGAGGGTAGAGTGGAGAGGTCGCAGGTTTGAGTCCCGGGTAACACAATATTTGTATTTCGTGCGAAAATGTATCCTAATAACCTATAGTAGGTGGTAGATGATTAGTGTATAGATTCCAGGCAAAAAAAAAAATATTTTTTTCTATTTTTTTACACAGTTCAGCAGGGACTATCACTGCCAGTTTTTACTCGAGAACCGGCAGTGATAAGGCTATCACTGCCAGTTCCAAAACCGGCAGTGATAACCTGGGTTATCACTGCCGCTTATGCAGTGCCGGTTCAAAAACCGGCACTAATGCCAGTTCCGAACCGGCACTGATGTGGTGTTTTGTAGTAGTGTTTGTAATCAAATGCGATTTGGCTATAAGTCGTCTTTTATAACAATAGCCGAGACAACTCAAAGATGGACAAGCCATCTCTAAAAACACCGCTATCAGAGACGACTCCCATAAACAACTTGTCTCTATTATCTCACATATCAGTGATGGATTGTTACAGCAACCGTCTCTGATAGCATTGTTATCGGAGATGGTTCACATTTAGAGTTGTCTCCTATAGTTAATTTATGAGAGACGGGTTTAGTTAACATCTGTCTTTGATATTTGAGTTATCTGAGACGGGTTTTGTTACCACCTGTCTCTGTATGTACGTTATTTGAGACAGTTTCGAAAATGCCCCCCATCTCTGATATTCCACTATTTGAGATGATTTGAAACTAACATAGACGATTTTTACGAACCGTCTCTGATAAATTGAGTATTACTGTCAGAAGATCGAGACGGTTCAGAAACCGTCTCTAATGGCTGTTCCGAACCGTCTCTGATGATATTTTGTGTAGCTGTGACAGCCCATGAGGCTTACCGAGAAACCCTGGCCTCTCTAGATCCAATCCCTTCTCCTCCTCCTCCTCCTAATCCAAGCCATCATCTCCAATCCCCCCTCTCCCTCTTTCTCAAGAGAAAGGCGGCATCAGCGTCCCTCCTCTCACCTTCTCTGGCTACAACATGAAGGGACCGACCTGGATCTCCTCTCAACTTTCCTATGATGCCTCTCCTCTCAGCTTCCCTATGGCGCTGCCAAACTGGAGCTTGGAGGCCAGCGACTCCCCTCTCCCCTTTACCTCTTCTCTAGAGCGACCGATGGTGCGATTGGACTAGAGCGGGCAGCTTCCTTTCACCCACCATGCCTCTACTCCTCAGTGGTCGATGGGTCAGCCACACGATTGAACTGGAGCGATGGCTTCCCTCATTCCCCACCATGCCTATGCTTCTCAGAGGTTGATTGGTGACAGCCCCATGGCTGGGGCAGGTCAAGTGGAGGCATGACCCAGCCTGACCTACCCCATCTCAATCTCTAGATGGGAGATGAGCCTAGGGAGAGAGAGAGGGGAGAAAAAAGAGTGAAAGAGGGAGCTAGAGGGGAGTGTTACCGGAGCTTGGAGGAAGAACAATCAAGAGAGGAGGAAGTCTTCTTTCCCTACTAATTTCGTAAGCCTATTCCCTTTTCTATGGTTTCGAGGAAGAAGGAAGAAGGTTTAATCAGTGGTGGAGCTTGAATGCAAATCTGAGGGGGGTCAGATAAGACTAGGGGTGACCAAGATGCTTAAAAATGGTAGAATTGGTAGTGAGGGGCCACAACCAGGTTGGCCTGAACCAATCTTACCACCTCAACCCAATGACAAATTTGACACAAATGAAAAGAATAGAGAGCAAAAAGTCAGTAATAAAAGTGAAACAAGTGTTAAACTTTTAGGGTTAATCAGATATATACCACGGCCAAGTTGCACTTTCAAAATATGCCATTATAAAATATAGAACCTGCTAAATGCGACTGCTAGTTTTAGTTTCTTCGAAATTTGTCATTATGGACAGTTTTGTTCCTAACTCTTCTTTAAATTTTTTGAGTAATCTACCATTTGCCTTCTTCCTCCTTCCTTCCTCCATTCTCCTCCCATCCTCTCCTTTTCCGGCGAGCTCTCCGGTGACCCACCACCACTGACAACACCCTTTAGTGAGCCTGCATAGCTCTACTACGTGCGCCACCCCTTTGCCATGCACGCAGCCGCTACGCTGCTGTACTGTGCTCATAGAGATGCCCGAGCGATGGCCGGAGATGGAGGAAGGATGAAAGGGGGAGTTAGGCTAGAGAAAGGAAAGGAAGATGAGTAGTTTGGTTAGGAAATGCCCGTAATGACAATTTTGAAGAAACTCAAATGAGCATTGGGATTTAATAGGTTTCACGTTTTACAATGATATATTTTGAAAGTGTAACTTAGACAGCGGCATATATCTAATTAACACAATTTTTTAATGGTATAACTGTGAAGCGACATCTTTAGAAACTAGCTAATTGTTCGTGTTTTACTACGAAAAAATCTAAATTCCACCATCAAAGTTATGAGCAAGCGGGTCATGGCCTTTAGCTTTGTTGTGGACAATTAGTGTTACGCACCATGAGTCATGACAGATCACGATCGATCGTGTGTGGGTCATATGTATTCCGGTTCGCTGTGAGTGATTGGTGCTAAGCATCGCGTGATGCGCCACGTTGGATAGTAGAGGTCAGCAAACTCTACACATTGGTTGTACCGATCGTAAAAATTGAGGGTCAAATAAGATAAAATGAGTTTGTTAAACATGGTGGGTAATTTTAGTGAAGTAGATGAATTTGTCTTGATAGATGACATTGGTTTGTAATTTTAGTGAAAATATAAGTAGAACTCACCACAGGAAACTTTTTAATTATGGAGATTAACGTTTTTATCTCCGCTTGGGTCCTTTTTTTTTTTTTTTTGAGATATCTCCGCTTGGGACTTGAACCATGCCTCCGCCTTCCCGCCTCCTCGCGCTGCTCTCCTCCCACCACCCGCCGCCGCTCCGCTGCCTCCTGCAGCTCCACGCGCACCTCCTCGCCGCCGGCCTCCTCTCCTCCTACCCCTTCGTCTCCCGCCTCGTCGTCGCCTTCGCACTCTCCGACGCAGCCTCGGACCGCTCCCCTCGCCCGCTCCTCCACGCGCTCGCGCTCCTTCCCTCCCTCCCCTCCACGCCGGCCTCCGCCTCCCCGTACAACGCAGTGCTCCGAGCCCTCTCCCTCTGCCAGCACCGCGGGCTCCTGCCGCGCTGCCTCCCCCTGTACCGCACCCTCCTCCACCACGCGCGCCCGGACCACCTCACCTTCCCCTTCCTGCTCAAGGTCTGCGCGCGCCTGCAAAAGAGGAATTACGGCAGCGCGGTTCTTGGACATGTACTCAGTATCGGGCTCGACTCCGACGTCTTCGTGATGAATGCTGCGATGCACTTCCTGGCGCTCTGCGGGTCCATGGCAGACGCGCACAGGCTGTTCGATCAAAGTCCCGCGAGGGATTTGGTGTCGTGGAACACGCTGATCGGAGGGTATGTGCGGAGGGGCCTCCCTGGCGAGGCACTGGAGGTGTTCTGGAGGATGGCGAATGATGGAGCTGTGAGGCCTGATGAGGTCACGATGATCGGGGCCGTGTCGGGGTGTGCCCAGATGCGGGATCTGTTGCTTGGGAGGAGGCTACATGGGTACGTGGAGAGTAATGGGGTGAGATGCACGGTGAGACTCATGAATGCGGTGATGGATATGTATGTCAAGTGCGGCAGTTTAGAGCTGGCTAAGATGGTTTTTGAGGGGATCGACAACAGGACAGTTGTTTCTTGGACGACGATGATTGTGGGGTATGCAAAGTTTGGGCTGATGGATGATGCACGGAGGGTGTTTGATCAGATGCCTGAGAGGGATGTGTTCCCATGGAATGCACTGATGGCCGGTTATGTGCAGTGTAAACAGGGCAAAGAGGCTCTTGCGTTGTTTCACGATATGCAGGAAGCAAAGGTGGAGCCTGATGAGATCACCATGATTAATCTTTTATCAGCTTGCTCACAGCTTGGAGCGCTGGAAATGGGTATGTGGGTTCACCATTACATTGACAGACACCGGCTTTCGCTTGGTGTTGCGCTTGGAACATCTCTAGTTGATATGTATGCGAAGTGTGGGAACATCAAGAAGGCCATCCATGCTTTCAAAGAAATCCCAGAGAAGAACGCACTCACATGGACAGCCATGATATGTGGTCTAGCAAATCACGGGCATGCTGATGAGGCAATAGAGCACTTCCGGAGAATGATAGAGCTTGGATTGCAGCCGGATGATATTACATTTATAGGGGTTCTGTCAGCATGTTGTCATGCAGGTTTGGTCAAAGAGGGTCAGGAATTTTTCTCCTTAATGGACTCAAAATATCACCTTGAGAGGAAAATGAAACATTATTCATGTATGATAGACTTGTTAGGCAGAGCAGGGCATCTAGACGAAGCAGAACAGCTAGTAACCACCATGCCTATGGAACCTGATGCAGTAGTTTGGGGTGCTTTCTTCTTTGCTTGTAGGATGCATCGTAATATCAGTCTTGGTGAAAAGGCAGCAATGAAATTAGTGGAGCTTGACCCGAGTGATAGTGGGATCTATGTGCTACTGGCTAACATGTATGCAGAGGCCAACATGAGGAAGAAGGCAGACAAAGTGAGGGCTATGATGAGACATTTGGGGGTGGAGAAAGTTCCCGGATGCAGCTGCATTGAGCTGAATGGTGTGGTTCATGAATTCATTGTGAAGGATAGGTCACATACAGATACTGATGCTATATATGACTGCTTGCATGAGATCACACTACAAATAAGGCATACAAACATGATTGACATTTATGCTGTCACATAACATCCTTTAGGCAAAAAAATAGCTGGCTGAGCTATGCAGGATGTGATATGTTCAGTTGTCTTTCATAACTCAATCATGCGATGAGTCTCCTGATGTTCATCACAACTTGAGCTATTACTTGTGGGTGGGTTCTTTTCAGCTTTTCTTATCCTACTTATTTGTCTTATCTCGTCACTTTGAGAATTTTTCGAGATAGCGTCGAGAGCCGGTTGGCCTTTAATTTTGGTGTTTAGAGAGCTTATAGACACGCCTACGAGATAAAAAAAAAACCGACTCAAAAAGTAATAAAAAAGTGAGATAAGTCAAATAAGACACGAGATAAGTAGGATAAGTCAAAAAGTGAGATAAGTCAAATAAGACACGAGATAAGTAGGATAAGTCAGATAAGGCTTATCTGACTTATCCTACTTATCTCGTGTCTTATTTGACTTATCTCACTTTTTTAATTACTTTTTAAGTCAGTTTTTTTTTTATCTCGTAGACGTGTCTATAAGCTCTCTAAACCCCAAAATTGAAGGTCAACCGGCTCTCGAGGCTATCTCGAAAAATTCTCGAAGTGACAAGATAAGGCAAATAAGTAGAATAAGAAAAGCTAAAAAGAACTCACCCTGAGAATTTCTGGTCCTTTTGCATCATCCAAGTCAATGGAAATAGTGATGCTTCATTACATATGCTCTAGGAAGTGCAAAAATCAGAAGGTACTCTTATGACATACCATCAAACTTTTTGAGCTTATAAAATACTGAATTAGGACTCATGACTCATCTGCATGGTTTCTTTATTATGCACCAGAGCTGTGAACTCTTATCTTGTGGACAGGGGGCATGCTAACCCCATTCCTTTCATCATTGATAAAGAGAAGAGCAAGCAACTTCATTTATGAATTATTTGACAATGTAAGTTGGCCTGAAACCTTTCCTATTCTTATTCAGAGTCAAATGGTAATTAATTTGCATATAATAGGTTGATGGCGTTACCTCATGAAACACTGTAATTTCTACAATTGGCATGGTAGTTTGCTTTGCTGAAAAAACATGATAGGTTGCTAAGAGGTTGTAATTACATCCTGATGACAACACATAATATAAGATTCCCTCCTTGCTTCCTTTGTAGAGTAAGAGCACTTGACTGCTGCACAAGGATACAAAGGCACTAGCCACAGCCTGTTCTGGTGCCAGAGTGACAGTGTAGACAAGAACAGTGTGAGTTGAGTAATTGTTAGCAAACTATAAAAACTAGAAGGTTGGTGTTGGTGGGGTGGGAGGAGGACAGTGTCATCTCTCTCTCTCTCTCTCTCTCGCTCTCTTGTGAAGAACAGCGACATCACACTAGTTTTAGAAATAACATCTCCTGCCCTGGCACTACTGGCGTTAAGCCTAACTTCAGGCTCCCAAGAGAATCCAGGGGAGGTTACTTTCTGCCTTTGCAACATAAATTCTAATTTTGAAAATTAGAATAATCAAAGACTACCAGTATTGAATTCCATTGATAATATTCCACCATATGCTGATAGGAATTAGCAAAAGCAACTTTTGGATGTAAATGGCATCAAATTCCTTGCTTTGCTGTGGTCCTCATCTCATGAAGCAGCCAAACGCTTGTATCTGGTTTTCTATCATATATCACCAGTTTCCAAATTGCACAACGCAAATATCTCCTAACTGACGAGTACCAGAAGCAAAGTAAAATACAGAACTAAAGGCACCAAGTTGCCCAACTGGACAACCCTTGTTGTTTGCCTCTCTTGTTGACTCTTCTTCAGTTTCAGTCTTCAACATAAGTTCCTCTTCATAGAAAATAGGATAAACCTCTTCTAATAATGCATCATAATTTGAAAGAGGTTTTTAGTAAGTTTCATCTGTGCACTATGCACCACAATTTTCCTTTGGAAAATCATTAGTTCCGCAAAGCACTGTCAAGATCTGAGCTTTTCTGGACTATGTCGTAATTTCACCTTTCTTTGGAGAATGTCTCATTTTCCTTTTCATATTCATAAGTGCCTTAAATCTCTGACCAGCCAACATTAAGCAGAGTTCCTATACTTTTTTTTAATTAAACTGAACTACACTTAAGCATTACACTTTTTAATAACCTATTTTTCTCTAATGTTTGAGAGATAAAAGGAACAAATGTATCCATTAATGCCATAAGTGCATATATCCTTGAACTGTATTGATTAATATAAATATAAATTAATGATCATTTGAATTTCAAATTTGCATGTAGTATGCAGCTGTGATATAGCTTGTTTCATTAATTGCACCTGAACGTCAACTTAAGAAAAAAATTTAACTATTTTATTGATATTCGCATGTCTATCATTCAAACTTCAAATCATCCCACAGTTAACTGTTTAACTTCAACCTTGTCTTTCATGATTGGGCGACCAGCACATCCAGATTAATTAAGCTTTAGATTAGGCATCTTCAAGTACTACAACATGTAGTTAAATTTATGTACATTTCCTGAACGCATTATTAGTTTATCACCAATCAACAAAATCTGTCTCCTACAGTGTGATTCATCCTTTCAACTCTCATTATTTTGCATCTTATTACTTTTGGTTAAGCACTGGTGATCAACATGACAACATATTAGCCAGATAATTTTGTGGCTTCCAATTTGGCAGCAACTTCCTTGGCATTTTTGGCCTTCGACTTTCTTTCGGCTTGGCTGCCTGCAAATGCTTCCCTGAAACAATCCACTGCATCGTTATCCTGCATTTATTACAGTAAGGTAGTTAAACATCATGGACATGGTGGAAGCAGAACATATGAGAGAGGAAAAAAGAGCAGTGCATACCAATCCCTTGAACAAAGTTACAGGTTTCCCTATCATGTGGCCTGATGGTATGAGATCCCAAGGCCTTTTAGCCTTGTCAGCCTCTCCTTTTTCATCACAAAATGATAGATGCTCTTCTGGATTGAGATTTAGCTGCTTTAGCACCTAAGTGATAAAATAATAAACATTTCATTTCACAGGAGAAGTGTGTCCAAATGCAAGTAAGTTACATGACAAATCAGGTACATACTTCCTTTGAGAAAGACGGCATGAAAGGCTCCAGCAAACAAGCCAGGAGGTGCACAAGTCCAACAGAAGTTTTCATCACAGTGGCACAACTTGCTGGATCTTGTTTGTAAAGCTTCCAAAACTGACTCTCCTGCATATGGAAAATTATAGACAGTTCCATGGTGCTGTAAACAATGCACAAGTAAAACAAAGAATCATGCCATTAAGCCGTACCTGCAGATATGCATTTCCCTCACTAGAAATGGCCATTGCAACCTTTAGTCCTTGTTTTAGTTTAACCTGTTAATAGGAACAGCTATAACTTGATATCACATGAATGCTTCAGATTTGTTGAAGCCATTGAAATTCAGAGCTTTTTGTCTAGTATAATTTGAAAAGTTCAAAACAATTTGTTACCTTGTCCATTGCATCAATATACTGCTCAACCAATTTACTGATAGTTTCTGCCATTGCCTGAGTCAGTAGATGTGAATCTGCATTAGGTGCATCAGGTATAATGGAACCATATCCAACTCCTGCAGCAAACAGTTCAATGGCCATAGTGAAACACATCAGGTAGATCACTCAGGAGAGAAACACAGCAGAATTAGCTGTGACAACTCAAAAGATGCATTTGAAAGAAATCAGATAACAATAGAGGCACTGTAAAGATTATTCTCGTTTACTAACCCTGTGGTTTCGAAATAAAGCTTAGCACTCGATTTATGAAATTGCCCAAATTGTTTAAGAGCTCGTTGTTAAGCTTGGCTTGCAAATCTGCCCAAGTGAACAATGTATCCGATGCCTAAAAGTTACATAAAATTGTTCAAAACCAATGTTTTAGTTATGTATACCTGCATAAAGATATAATTTAAGATCTTCTGATTTATTTAAAAACAAACCTCAGGACGATTAGTAAGCAAGTAGTATCGCCAAACTTCAGGAGGAATATTTGTGGCTTTTGCATCATTGCCAAAGACACCAATACCCTTACTTTTGGAAAATTTTCCTGTGTATAGACATAACATTCCAAAACCTTTAAAAACATGTTCACATGGCTCACAGCAAAATAACATGCAATCTTTTAGGCATGCAAGCACAGTGGTGGTACCTGATTCATAGTTTAGATATTCGGTCACACTAATTGTCTTCATCATAGTCCAATTTTCACCAGTTCCAAGCAGTGTAGAGGGGAACATGACCTGAAGTTTTATTATATGCAGAAAAAGAGATTGTTCAAAAGAAAAGGCATGATGTTGGTGTCCATGCACTTGCACATATAGAATCTATTCGAAGCTTCTTAAGCATGTAGGATGTAGCGATATGGAATATATTGGAAGCTTCAAGTTGCCACAAGAATCATACCGTGTGAAATGGGACATTGTCTTTCCCCATGAACTGATACAATTCAACATTCTCTGGGTTTTTCCACCACTTCTCCCAGTCAGGTGTGTAGCATGCTGTGATGGAGATATACCCGATTGGTGCATCAAACCAAACGTAGAACACCTAAACTCATTCATCAGAATGGATAATCATTAATCCAAACTTCAAAAAGATTAAAAAAAAATCAGAATTTTCCTGTTCTTCACTGCGTGCATAAGTGACAAACCTTATCCTTGTACTTCTCATGTGGCACAGGGACGCCCCATTTCAGATCTCTGGTAATGCAGCGAGGCTTCAACCCTTCCTTCAGCCAAGCATTTGTGGCATGAATTGCATTTTGGCTCCAAGATCCAGCTACAGAGAACTCATCGATGTACTTCTCCAGTTTCTCCTTCAACAGGGTGAGCTCTAAGAACAAGTGATCGGTGTCCCGTACACACGGTGTACTCCCACAAACCTGAACGATTGTCAGAAACTCAGAACTCAGTTCAAGAATGGTCAGAAATGCTGTAAATTTACAGTCACACAGATACACCTACTTTGCACTTGGGATCAATAAGCTCAGTTGAATTCAACAATTTCCCGCATTTTTCACACTGATCACCCCTTGCAGATTCGTAGTTGCATCCCTCCGTGGGACAAGAACCCTGCACAAGCCTATCAGCCAAGAACCTTTGGCATGAGTCGCAGTAGAGCTGCAGCAGAGAAACAGAGTTTCGCCATACCCAAGTGTAAGACAAGGTAGACCCCTAACAAATAGGCAGAGAATTGGCAACAAAATTGCCGCCCTACGTTGGACCAACCTGCTCCATTGTGTTCTCCGAGAGCCAATTATTCTCCAATAGTTTGTGGAAGATCGCTTGGCAGACCTCTGTCTGCTGTGGAGAAGACGTGCGGCCAAAGTGGTCGAAGCTGATGTCGAACCACTCGTATACCTCCTTGTGGATAGCATGATACCTAAATCAGTACGAGAGATGAACTTTCAGAGGCTATAACACAGAGGTTCTCCTCTGTTTTTATCCTCAAAGAGGGAAATTTGCTAGACAATAAAGTGTTCAAACCAGATGACTGTAGTACAAATTACAAAATTACTTTGGTACAACACCAAATTCAATATTAGTACTCATTCTTGCGAGCCTTGTTCTTTTCAGATTAAATTAAAATTAAAAGCAACATCTAGAAATTTGTTATTTTTTACAGGTTAAACGTTGTAATACTTTGTAGCCATTTTTTTAAAAACCTTTAGCGGTTCTTCTTAAAACTTTTAAAACCATTTTTTTTTATAATTTTTAAGCAGTCCATCCAAATCAAAGTCCTCTATTAAGGACTTATAACTTTTCAGATTATAATATATGGTTGGATTAATCTGAAAAGAAAAGGAATAATTGTACTTCTACTAAATCACCTACTAAAGTTCATCTTCTACTTTATCACACACAGCCCCAATCAACCGAAAAAAAAAAAGTTAGCCTCAAACAATAAAATCCACGCCTACTAAAGTTCATCTCCTACTAAATAACACACAACCCCGATCAACCAAAAAAAAGTTAGCGTCAAACAATAAAATCTACGCCTGAACCTACGTACAGCCGAACCAAGCATGAGAGAATCATAATTCGAATTCGAAGGTAGCAATCGGGGTTGCGAGCTCACTCACTTGTCGCAGATCTCCCGCGGGGAGCAGCCCTCCTCCAGGGCCTTGGTCTCCGTGGCGGTGCCGTACTCGTCGGTGCCGCAGACGTAGAGCACGTTGTGGCCGCGCAGGCGGCAGTAGCGCGCGAAGGCGTCGGCGCTGAGCACGCAGCCGATGATGTTGCCGAGGTGCGGCACGTTGTTGACGTAAGGTAGCGCGCTCGTCACCAGCACGTTCCGCCGCCCCGCCGCCGGCAGCGCCGGCGCCATCGTCGCCGGCCGCCCCCGGACCAGTGACCGAAAAGGACTAGTACAGTAGAGGAGGGTGGGGTCTTCTCCGTGCGGGTTTCCCTCTGTTTGTTTGTGTCAGCGGCCGGGATTGGTCGTCGCCGTATATATATCGGCCGGTGGGTGCAATCAGAGTCCATCTCTGTAACATCCTTATTTTTCAAAAATATTTAACTCATGCATTTGTATTTACATATTGTTTTAAAATTATTTAAATTTTAAAATTTTAAAAATAATTTAAAATAAGTATGTTTCTTTTCTAGAAAAGTTTTAATATATTAAAATTATTCTTATATTTCTAAATAACTAATTAAATGGCTAATTGGTTAAGAATTAATTTGGTAAATTGAAAGAAATTTAATAATCGTTAAGATTATATATGTATTCTTCTGATTTATAAATTTTATAAATTTCAAAATTTTCTTTTCTTCTTTTCTTTTTCCCTTTTCTTTTTCTTTCTTTTCTTTTTCTTCCTTCTTCTTCCCTCCTTCCTTCTTCCCTGGCCGACCCTCTCTCCCTCTCTTATCTCTCTCGGACAGGGAAGCTTTCTACAAGGGGAAACTTCTCTAAACCCTTCTTAATCCGTATTTGAGAGAGGGGGATTTCCTTCCTTCCTAAACCGACTCTAGGTCGGCGCCACCGCTCCCTTACCCCTATCTAACCCCCACTGCCACACCCCCTCTTTCCCTCCTGTCACCCTGACGCCCAATTCGCCGCACGTGAGTCACCGCCGCCCCACCCCTTCGGTGACATTCTTCCTCGACGTGTCCCTAACCTGTTTTGCCCGTCGCATTCAGGCAATCGTTGCCGGAGCCGTCGAATTTCGTCGCCAGAGCCGTGCACTCACCACTACTGTGGCTTCTGCTTTGCCACGAATTCGCCACCGCCGCTTATTAATCTCCCCCTCTCTCTATCCCTCTAGCATCTCTAGGCATAGAGAAACCCATCAATCAGGTCCTTAGGGCTGGATTGCTGCCGTTGAGTACTGCTGTCGTGCACCCATTTTCTTCCCCACGGCCGTCGTCGTCGCGCCGCTGTTTCCGTGCTTAATTCCCTGTGGGGGTGTGCCCGTTAGCATCGCCAAGACCCCGCTGTGCTAATTAGCCGCGTCGCTACCCCTGAGTCATCGCTGTTTAACCGGAGCTGAGGTCATCGCCGTCAATTTTCCTGTGGGTCGACCCTACTAGGAGGATCGCCGAGCTATGCTGATCCTTCCCCGCTAGGTCGCCATCGCCAGCGAGCCGCCGTTCACGGCCGCTGCGTTTCCGGACGCTACTGCGCTGCCTCCCTTGTCCGCTGTCGCTGACAAGCGGCTCCCGCCTGTCAATGTACGCGTAGGTTGTTGGTCCGCACGAGCCGTGCGCCACACCATGCCGAGCGTCTTTGGGTCACGTCACGTCTCGTGCCGAGTGCTAAACTAGGCAGCAGCGAGAGCGTGCAAGCCGAGTTTCTAGGTCGCGCTGGTTACCAGGCCGAATTAGTTCTTATTAATTTCAATAAACAGTAAAAATTGTTTATTTTATATCTTTAATTCTATAACTCTAAAAATTATGAAACCAATTTTAAAATATTTATAACATCAAGACCCACAGTTCTGTAAATTTCATATGCATTTGCACACATGTCATTTCTGCTATTTTATTCTATTTGTAATTATTATTTTATTTATTGTGCTATATATTCAAACGAAGGAGACTTTGTTAGCAACACTTGAGAAGGGAACCCTAGCTTTACTGACTAAGGTAAGTGCTCATCGTATTGTTCCTATGATTGCAATTGTTTTTCTAGAGTTTACAAAATTTGCATAAAAAATGCTAATTGGATTAGGTTGGTTAGTTAATAACCTACCTCAATTAATTAATCTGTTAATAAGATATGCCTTGCTGCCCTAGTATATTAAATTTGTTGATTATTACTGCCATCCTTGATCTACAACTATTCATGCTTAGCAAAGCTCAGAAGATTATCTGTTAGTCAATAGATAATTGATTCCTGTCAATTATTTGATTTACTTTTATGGTTTTAAAAGGACAGTTGGTGCTGTCGTGTTTCATGTGGGGTTAGTTGAGATAGTGGTTGCTAACCTTGGGTATATGTTTTTGCAAAACCCTGATTGAGGTGGATGGTTGAAAGACTAGTGCGGTTAGCATGAGATTCGGGCCCAGTGTGAGAACCACCTCAATCCTTAAGGACCGATTCCTTGAGGAAGACAAATTCGGTACTACAGTGCGACCATGAGTGTTTGTATAGGCAAACCCTGGCTGAGTACCATTCGAATTCTTAGTTTGGGCATTCCAGCTGGTGGAGTAGATAGCAAGTGCTGATTCTATTAGCGCGCGAGGGGACTTCTGGCTCTAGTAGTGTAACTCTCCAACAGTGGAACTTAGCGGGAGTGCATGGCTAAGAGCTAGTTGATTAAAGGCCTTGTGATGGTTTATTTGTGGATCATCTCCCGTGGGTAAAGCGTGCAACCTCTGCAGAGTGTTAAACTATCATGATAGCCATGTCCATGGTCATGGGCGGACGATAGGGCGCTACCTCAATGGTATTTCTTATCTATTTGTTTTTCAAATGGTGTTTTAAAGTAAAACTACAATTGCAGTCGTGAGTTTTGTTTTTGCTCCTCACAGTTGGAGTTTTGAGTGGTGAGGGTGTTGTGAGTTAGCTAGGTTTGGGCAAAACCGGTGGTTGCAGGAGTACAAAAGAAAATGATTCAAATGTTTCATATGTCTCAACTTCATTTCTATCTTTCCAAAACTCTAGGTAAAAACTTTGTAAATTGGCTTTTTGCAAAAAAGCCCTTTTGTTTCCTTGTTAAGCCTTCATGTTGTCTTAGTTAGCCTTTCTTGTTGAGAATGTTGTATTCTCATCTTGTCTTTTATGCGGGGCTGCTCATTCCAATGAGCAGATCTTGATGCATAGAACCCTTATCTTGAAGAGGAGATGTACCAAGATGACGACTTCTTAGGTGGAGTTCAAGATGAAGACTACTCCGATGTCTAAGAGCACGTTCCAACAGTCTTTCTTAATTATGGAATTATTTTGGGTCTTCTATTTGGACTTTTATTTATGCATTAAGACTTCCGCTGTTATAAGACCATGGTGCCAAACTATTGTAATAAGTGCCATGTTGGTCGAAACTCCGATGTAATAACTGTTTCATTCATGGTGGTTGTGATCCAAATTGTGAATCTGTGTATTCTAGCTACTTGATCCAAGGACTAGTAAAGTAAAAACACAGCAAGAACTCGACTCTGTTTTATGGGTCTCGACAGAGCTGGATTAGAGCCTAACTATAGGACAAGCCTTAGATAGTTGGGAGTAGTTTAAGGATTTATTATATTGAGTACAAGTATTTTTCAAAAACCGTTGTTGTTATCATCTCATCTTACTTGTCACTTTTAATTTACTTGTTCATTTATTAAAATTTGTTTGCTGATCTTTCCTTTCTTTTCGAATGAGCAGATGCCGAGCATGATCTATTCCTTTGGCTATGGCTTGGGTGGTTTTGTTGACGAGCTGGGCAATCTGATGGAGGAGCTGGACTTTTATAGGAAGCCTCAATACACTTGTTATGAAGCCTTTGACAAAGCTGGACAGAAGTTCGGGAAAGTGAACCTGCTAGCTCACTCACTTGAGAGTTCTAGCGGGCATCTTGCTGCTGTCTACTAAGATCTGGTGATCAACACTCCATATCATCGATCCCCATACAACATCAATGGGAAGACTCCAAACCAATACCGCGACAACTCGGAGGACACTGATCCCTTGGAGCTCCATACTACTACGATAATCAAGGCCCTGGACCAAGATGTTGCCTATCTCATGGGAGAAGTGCATTACTACTGGAACAAGTTAGCTAAAGCTTTGAAAAAGAATCATCAACTGGAGACTGCTCCACCGCCTTCACCGTTTTCACCACCAGTTTCACCCTATCCAATGGTGCCTCCTGGTTTTGAGGAGCTGCTACCCCGGGAACTCACTCCCAACACCTCTACTTGCAAGAGGGTTGTCTTTCTTTGTCGGCACCGGCATGCCATGTCTGCCTCGTTGTGAAGCGGCAGGACAGTGTTTTGCTACAGCCAAGAAGGCTAGCGCTGCTGTTAAGAGCGAGGAGGAGGAGCCGATGGAGCGTGTGATCCTATTGGACAACGATTTAGAGTAGTTGCAGGAGTAGATTAGCACCCTAGTTTTTGTAAGTCGAGTTGAACGATTATAAATATTAAGTACTTTGGTTTTTGTGATAGACTACATCGGCCGTTTGTGATGTAGCTATCAGTTGGTTTGGTTTGGAATTTCTTGCTTTAATGAATTCTGGTGAATGTGTTACTTTGTTGGTTTTGCTGTGGATGGATGTTAGTACCTCCCCATTAGTATCTCTTCTGGTTTTTCCCCTCTTATCTTATTTTTAAAATTGCTATCAGATGGTGAATACCAGGAGTGTTGCTGCTGCTGCCGGTCGTGAAAGGGTCAAACTGCCCTGACTCAGTAGAATCAACAACCAATTGAACATCCGCAGGCTCAACTTCCAACAGAAATGCAACCCAATGTCAATCCACTTCCAGCTACACAAGGAAATCAGGACTTGCCTCCCCTACCTGCTCAACCAACTCAACTTGATCAGATGTTGGCAATGCACTTGCAAGCTTTCCAAGCTATTGTCAATAACCTCAACAATCTTGTTGCTCCAGTTCAAGTGCAACAGCAACACCAACCTCAGTCAAGGTTTAGGGACTTCATGAGAACCTGACCCTCAATGTTTGCCAGGTCAACTGAACCTTTAGAAGTGTTGGATTTGATCAGAGAAATGGTGAGAAAACTTGACTTAGCTCAGTGCATTGACTTCAAGCGTGTCAGTTTTGCTAGATATCAACTGCAAGGAGATGTTGTTGTTTAGTGGGAGAACTTTTGTGCTTCCCATCAGAGCACTAATGCTATCACTTGGACAGAGTTTTCTCAAACTTTCAGAGATGCTCATATACCCAAAGGAATCATGGAGATGAAGAGGCAGGGGTTCCATCGCCTTCGACAAGGAAATATGTCTATGACGGAGTACCTTTACAAATTCAACCATCTTGCCCCACTATACCACTATGGAAGTAGCGGAAGAGGAAGACAAGATTTGGAGGTTCATGGAAGGAATGGACCCAGATCCTAAAGCGCTCATAGCTTCCATGACTATGACATCCTAAAGCGTTAGACCAAGAGGATATTCAATGTTAGTGAAATGAGAAGCGCAAAAGGAAGATGGGTCATCTACATCGACAAGGAGCTAGTAGCTCAAGAAATCATTTTGCTCCATCCCAGATAAGCAAGCTGCCACCTCAGAATGTGCTGAGGACTCTAATCTCCCAACAACAACAATTCTGGAGTGCAGTGCTATAGCTGTCATCAGTGGGGACACTATGCCAATAAGTGTCCAAAGAAGAAAGCAGTGGCCCATGTACCTTTCAACTTAGGGTCTACTTCCTGTGCACCTGCTTTAGAAGAGGTCGCGGAGCACCCCAGATACCGAAGACCCCAGCTGCTGGTCAAGGCTAAGTCAACCATATTGCTACCGAAGAAGCACAGAAGGATCTTGATGTAGTTCTTGGTAAGTTTCTTGTAAACTCAGTTCCAGCTACTGTTTTGTTTGATTCCAGTTCTTCGCATTCATTTATTTCAAAGAGTTTTATGGAAAAAATAAGTAAGGTGTAGCCAATCTAAAGAATCCCCTGGTTATCAAATCACCGGGAGAATCTATGAGGACCGATAAAGTATGTCCTAAGCTGAGCATAGAAGTAAATAGAGTGCAATTTCTAGCGAATCTCATCATCCTAGAATCTCAAGGGATATAAATTATCCTGGGCATGGATTGGTTAGCTAAACATAAAGAATAGATTGATTGTGCCAATCATGTTGTTTCTTTGGTCAATGGAGAAGGAATCCAGGTGTCGACAATGATGTCGATGGAGAATTAGATGATCTAACTAGGGACCCTCGACCCCCTTTATATAGTGCAAGGAGTCGGGTTACAGATAAGTTCCCTAATCCGTATAAGGAAGATAAAGATATAACCGAGTTGGTTACGCCTATATCCATGTATTCGAGTAGGAAACGAATTCGCTTTCTTGTAGAGCAAGTCGGGCCGCACCATCCTCCAGGCCCGTCTTCTGGAAGATCCATGCAACTTGACCCAAGGAGGTGGTACGTCCAGCTGTATATCTCCGAATACCCGGGGCCCATGTTGTCCACAGTAGCCCCCGCGTGCTTCGTGGCTGAGTTATTTTGATTCTCGATTCAGCTCGCAGCCCATCGGATGTAGCCCGAATGACGTCACTCTTTGTTCGGTTGATAAAGTTCTGCTTGCCGAGTAACCTGCTGATCAAACAACACAGTTGCAAAGGACTCAAGAGAAACACTCAAGTCTTAAAAAGATGCTTGGTATCCAGTCCGACTGGTTGGTATGCTGGCTTTTGGCCCCACGGAGAGGCATACCAAAAAGGTGGATTTTGCTGAGTGATCAATGTCACCCTGCTTTATCCTCCCTGTTACAAATTATGACATTCGAGTCTGACTATCAGAACTCGACATTGATCGGCGAGGACATGCCACAACTTCGTGTAGGGCGTTCAGTATACGACCCGACTAGTCTTGAGTCAAGCTAGTGATTCCCGGAAGAATACACCCGCCTCCAAGTTGAGGTCATCCAAGTGGTGTTCGTCTTGATGACGAACGATCCAGAGATGTGCCACTGAGACCCAACTGAAGAGGTAACTCTTGACGCCCAATTTGATTAAGAAACTAGACCAGCCATTGACCTCAGGAGGTACGTCAAGAGCTGAGTTATAGTTTGGGAAGCGCTCAGTCCTCAATCAGACGACCGGTCATAAGGCCCGACTGGAGGCACGCTATCTTTCCCGACTGGATTTGATCCGAGTGACACCTGTACTCGAGCAATGTCGTGTACAGCTTGTGGCCCACGTGGGGCATGCCCTCTGGAACCCAAAGTAATCTGGCGTCCTGACCCGGCTAGTGCGGAGTCAAGCTAGCGATTCTCGGAAGAATACGCCTGCCTTCAGGTTGAGGTCGTCCACGTGGTGTTCGTCTTGATGACGAACGATCCGGAGATGTGCCACTGAGACCCCGCTGAAGAAGTAACCTTTGATGTCCAGTCTGGCTAAAGCCAAACTGACTACCATCCCCAGGGGCACATCAAAAGCTAAGTCAATTATCCAGGAAGCGCCCAGTCCCCAGAGACTGTCTACCGGCATAAGGCTCGACCGGGGGCGCGCCCTTTTCCCGACTAGGTTTGATCCGACTGACACCTGTACCCAAACAATGCCGTGTACAGCTTGCGACCCACGTGGAGCATGCTCTCTGGAACGATGATTTTAGGGCTTTATTCTTTCCCACTCAGCGCAGAAACGAAGCGTCGCCCGTTTTTTCTTAAATAAAGCACGCCGGGACATTTGAACAAGTACGCTTGCATCGTGCGCCCGAACCTGTTCGTCTCCCCGAAACGCTCCCGCTAGGGTTCTAGTGCTCCCGCTGCCACAGGGCAACCCTAGTGCCGCCGCCGCCGAACTCCAGATCCAACTTTGCCGCTCCTCCTCCCCCACCACATTCCAATGGCGAGGAACTGGGCAACCTCCATCACCACCGAAGAGCGGCTGCTGGCCCTGGTCGATGCCAACGTTCTCCCTGCGCCGAAGTTCATCGGCTGGCACGCCGCCGCGGGTGAGTCCTTCCGCACTCCTCGTCAAGAGGAGATCGTTGTTTTCGAGTCTTTCTTCTCTCGGGGGTTCGGACTCCCCGCTTCCTCCTTTCTTTGTGGTTTGCTCAACCACTATAGAATCGAGCTCTTCCATTTGAACCCCAACTCCATTCTTCAGATTTCTATCTTTGTTCAACATTACGAAGCTTTTCTGGGCATTGCTCCCCACTTCGCCCTCTTTCGCCATCTCTTCTTCTTGAAAACCTACCCCACTGACAAAGCCCCTAAGGCCGTTGGCGGGGCTGGATTCCAACTCCGGAGTGGCCTCAAGAAGAAATACTTCTCCTTGCCACTCCGGACCTTCCTGAAGGGGTGGAACTAGGAGTGGTTCTACTGCTCCAATCCTCCCCCGGTCTTTCTTGTTTCGATGGAAGGAAGCCCCGAGCTTCCCCTTCTTGGACTTCTCCCCCTTCTTCATCCGAAATGGATCAGGTCACCGAGTTACTCGGCCTGATCCAACATCTCAAAGAAGAGGGGTTGACCGGTATGGCAATCGCCATCTCTTTCACAAGGCGCCATGTCCAGCCTCTCAAGGAGAGGGTTCGGCCCGGGTTCGAGTACTCAGGGCCGACCGACTCGACTCGGGAGACGAGCGCCCCAATCTCCAACTCGGACGCCATCGACCGTCTTTCGAAGTTCTTTGCCACAGGGACACCCCTTTCCAACCAGGGGTGCCCCAGGAGCTTCTCCCTCACCAATCCGCCACTGGAGGTAAGGGCCGAGTAATCTTCAAGTTTGTTTCATGTACTGAGTAGTTTTGTTTTTGTTCTAATTCGAGACGGCCGCATTCCTGTGCAGAACCGCCGGGCCTTCGTGTCCTTCGCCCCAATACCCAAGGCCCCCATCCACAAGGGCGAGAAGCGCCCGGGTGAGGAGCCTGAAAAGGCCCCGGCAGCGAAGAAAGGCAAGGGCCCGGCCTCCTCCGTGGAGGGGACGTCCCGCCACCCAAGGGGGGCAGCCAGCGAAGCTCAGGCCCGAAAGTCAACGAAGCTCCTGAGGAGGGAGCGAGCCAGCCGACGCTGACCCAGGGGCCTAGTCAGGCGGCTCGTCCTCCAAGGGCGGGTCGCCGGGCGTTGCCGAAGAGGGGGCAAGCTCCTCCGGCCCCTCAAGCCAGGCCGAGTGGCCCGCCCGACGCTTCCTCAAGAGAAACTTCCGCTCAGAGGGGCGCCGGCATTAAGATTAAGACCTCCAACCGGTAAGCACAGCCCTGTCACCACTTGGTAGTCTTTTTCACATTCTTGTTGATTGAAGTACCTCCCTCTTTCAGGAAACCGTCAGAAGAAGTTCCGTCGGATCGCCCGACCGAGCCAGCGTCGAAGCCGGCTGAGCCGAGTAGGGCGGCATCTCCCCCTCCTCTTCCGAGGACCGACGCGGTCACCCCGCCGACCGAGCCGACGGAAGCCGCGTCGGAGGCCAAGGTCCGCGGAGACGCCACCACTGCAGCCTCGTGCCCAAAGCCAACCGACGAGGGCAGCGGGGAGGCCGAGCCGATGGTGGAAGAAATTCCACGCCGGCCCCCATCTCCCCCAGAGGAGGCCGAGCCCAAGCTTTCGGCGGGCTGGAGAGACGAGGCCAGGGACTGGGCTCTTGTTGACGACGAGACAGAGGAGAAGGTCAGGGAGGCCTTCTACGAGCACGCCGCTAAATACGGCAAACTGATCACGGTAAGTCTTCTGATTATCCGAGTAAGTTTTCTTCATCTCGAGGTAGAATAGTGAATGTTCTCCCTCTTTGCAGGAATTTGGTGGCTTTTTCGAGAGGAAGACCAAGTTCCTCAACTACTTTCTCCCCCGAATAGAACGAATTAAATCCATGGAGGGGGAAGTAGTTGAGGTCCGGATCGAGGCGGCCAAGCAACGTCGGGAGCTGCAGGCCCGGATCAAGGAGCTACAAGACGAGAAGTTCGACCTTGCAGGCTCCCTTCGGTGTAAGTACCCCAACCTGAGTTAGGATTTTCCAGGTTGCGTGCGACCGAATGACATTGTGCTCTGCTCCATGTGTAGCCCGCGACGCCACGATCGCCAACCTGTGGGAAGAGCTGGCCAAGTCCTAGGATCAGAGGCTGGCCCTGGAGAAGTCGGAGGTGAAAGCCGTCGCCGAGTTGGAGGGTAAGTCCCTAAACCCGACCGACTTCGAACCTCCGATGTTCCACACAATTGTATAACTGTGTGTTCTCTGTTTCTTAATGAGCATAAGAAGAAAACCTTGGCCTTGAGATGGCGTTCTGCAGAGAACGCATAAAACAGCATAAGCGCGATATGAGCTCTGGTGGCCATGGAGCCCACTCGGCGACGACTACGTTGGCGGCCGAGCCAAGTACTCGGGCCGAGCTGATCCAGAGGTGGACCGAAGCCCCCGAGCAGCTCAAGGCCCAGCTTAGGGAAGTCGGCTTAATGAGCACCAGCCAAGCACTGGGAATCATCAAGTCGCTCTACCCTCGAGTTGAGCTCGACATTTGTCAAGGATGGCCGCTTTGCTCAGGAGAAGGCGTTGGCCCTGCTTGAAGAAGTGAAGCCGGCGGCCGAGTCCCTTGTAGATAATTTAGACCTAGATTCCCTATAAACATAGGAACACCTGTAAATTATCAGTTTATTTGTATGTAAATGATTCTCTTTTCTGATATAATACATGCTAATCGGTTTTCTTAATTCGAGTCATGCTTTTTCCCCGAGTAGGTTAGGTTCCTTTTAGTTAGCACTCTGCCAAGCGCATCAAATTTCTTAGCGTTAGGAGTTGGCGCGAAGCTCTGTCTCCAAGAACGCAGTCGGGAAGTATGAGTGTTGCTAGGAAGCAAGAGTTTCGTTACTCGGAACGATTAACACTTAGGCTCGACATGGACTTGAAAAGAGAGTTCGATCAGGTATCGAATAGGTGCAGACTGCACCTAATTAGGTGTAGCCCCCGACTTACTGGCTAGTCAGAATCTGACTAGGGAGCAAGTCAAATTAATCTCAATGAAAGAGAAGAGGTGCGCGGTTGCGCACCTAATTAGGTGTAGCCCCCGACTTACTGGCTAGTCAGAATCCGACTAGGGAGCAAGTCAGATTAAATTTCAGATAAAAGAAAGGGTGCGCGATTGCGCACCTAATTAGGTATAGCCCCCCGACTTACTATCTAATTGAAACGCAAATAAGTAGCAAGTCAGAAACTGAATTGCATAAGCGTAAAGACAATATGAACGAAAACCTATCTTTATTTAATTGTAAATGTGTGTACAACGGTCGTCAGGTATAGAACCGACGTAATTGCTTGATATTCCACGAGTTATCCATGAGAGTGTCGTCTTCATCCCTCAGTCGGTAAGCCCCTGGGCATGTCACTGAGTCGACAATGTATGGGCCTTCCCAGCGTGGGGAGAGTTTATGGCCACTCGATTGATTGACCCGAAGGACCAAATCTCCAACCGAGAAGGCACGATCCCGTACATTTCGATTGTGATAACGACGGCAAGCCCTAGAGGTACTTGGCCGACCGAATTATTGCGGCCTCCCGAGCTTCCTCCAGTCGGTCGAGTTTGTCAATTCGACTGGCCTCTGACTCGTCCTCATTGAACTTTTGAACTCGGGGCGACCCGAATTGTAGCTCCGTTGGAAGGACCGCCTCAGACCCATACACGAGGAAGAAGGGAGCGCCCGTAGCTCTCATTTGGGGCTTATACGAGCCCCTAAGTCGACGAGCAATTCCTTCATCCATTTATCCACGTCTGACGAGCCGATCGAAGATCGCGCTACCGACGCTTTGTAAAGCATGGATTCGCGCTCGACACACTGTTGCCGTGGATGTGCCACTGAAGCAAAGCAAATCTTTATGCCTACATCTTCGCACCAGCTTTTAAACTTGTCACTTCTGAACTGAGAGCCGTTATCCGTAATGATCCGAGAAGGTACGCCGAACCGACCGATGATCTCCTGGAAGAACTCGGTGGCTTTGGCCACCGTAATCTTGGTCACAGGCTTGGCTTCAATCCATTTAGTGAACTTGTCAATGGCGACGAAGATATGTTCAAAATCACCCGGGGCCTTCTTAAAGGGTCCGACAATGTCGAGCCCTAGACTGCAAACGGCCAGGTGATAGGGATCGTATGGAGTTCCTGAGCTGGCACGTGGATTTGCCGAGCGAAGAACTGACAACTCTCGCATTTGCGGATGATCTCCTTTGAGTCGGAGATCGCAGTTGGCCAGTAAAATCCTTGATGAAAAGCTTTACCGACCAACGTAGCTGAGGCAGCGTGATGGCCCTACATGCCTGAGTGAATTTCACGCAACAGGGCGCGTCCTTCGAACTCGGATATGCACTTTTGAAGTATGCTAGAGGCGCTTCGGCGGTACAAAATTCCTTCATGCACCACGTATGCACGACTCCGATGTTGAATTTGCTCGGCAGCCCCCCGATCGTCGGGAAGCTTTTCTTCTTGCAGATATTCCAAGTACGGCTGCGTCCAACCCGAGTCGAGGGCAAGCACTTCTGACTCGGGTTGTTGTTCATCTGGTTGGGGTAGTTGCTCCTGCGGTGTGATGGAGGGGGCGTGAAGCTCTTGGACAAAAATCCCAGCCGGGAGTACCGCCCAACTGGAGCCCATGTTCACGAGCTCATCTACCGCCTCATTGTCTCGTCGCAGGATATGTATGAGCTCCAACCCATCGAACTTGTCTTCAAGCTTTCTGACCTCCTGACAGTAGGCGATCATATTGTCGTTGACACAAGTCCAATCGTCGGATGCCGAACGATATGGCAATACGGAGCTCGTGGATGAGCGCCTCGTACTCGGCTGCGTTGTTTAAAGCTGAAAAATAAATCTGGAGGACATACTTGAGTCGCTCTCCTCCAGGTGATATAAGAACGATACCAGCCCCCGCGCCCTATCGTCGGAGAGAGCCATCGAAGTACATGTTCCAGTACTCGGCCTCTTTGACAGCTGGGGGAGCCAGCATCTCCGTCCACTCGGCAACGAAGTCGGCGAGTGTTTGTGATTTTATAGCGCTGCGTGGTTTGAACGAGAGCTCGAAAGCCCCAAGTTCTACTGACCACTTAGCAATCCTACCAGTAGCTTCCCGATTATGGAGGATTTCTCCAATAAGGAAAGAAATGACCACCGAAATTGGATGTTCTTGAAAATAGTGCTTCAGCTTCCGAGAGGCGATTAAAACCGCATACAAAAGCTTCTGCACCTGCGGATAGCATACCTTGGACTCGCCCAAGATGCCGTTGTGAAGTAGACCCAAGGCGTCGACCTTGTAAGCGTGTCCTTGTTCTTCTCGTTCCACTACCACCGTGGCACTCACTACCTGAGTGGTGGCCGCAATGTATAGCAGAAGCGGTTCCTGTGGCATAGGAGATGCCAAGACAGGTGGCGAGGTCAGGAACGATTTTAGATCCTCAAAAGCCTTCTGTGCCTCAGGTGTCTAGACGAACTTGTCGTGTTGCTTCTTCAATAGCTTGAAGAAGGGCGATCCACGTTCGCCGAGTCGCGAGATGAATCGGCCGAGTGCCACCATGCACCCATTTAGACGCTGGACATCCCTTTGGCATGTTGGGGGAGCCATCTCCATGATAGCTCTGATCTTTTCCGGGTTAGCCTCAATTACGTGGTGGGATACCACGAAACCGAGAAGCTTTCCCGAAGGGACCCCGAAGACACACTTCCCCGGGTTCAACTTCATGTTGTATGCTGGCAGACTCTCGAATGTCTCCGATAGGTCGGCAACCAAGTCGGAGGTTACCCAAGACTTGACGACAACGTCATTAACGTATGCCTCCAGAAAGCTCAAAAGCTCGCAACCGGTAGTGGAATCAACCACCTGGTCGATGCGAGGAAGTCCGAACGGATCCTTGGGGCATGCTTTATTTAAGTCGGTGTAATCGACACACATGCGCCAAGTACCGTTCTTCTTTTGTACAAGTACCAGATTTGCCAACCAATCGGGGTGGAGCACCTCCCTTATAAAGCCGACGGCTAAAAGTTTGGTGATCTCCGTCTTGATGGCTTCCTTCCGATCTTGCGCGAATCGACGCAGCCGCTGCTTGATCGGCTTGGCTTTGTCGTGTACATTCAAGGAGTGCTCAATCACCTCCCTCGGGACACCTGGCAAGTCAGACGGCTTCCAAGCAAAGATGCCCCGATTCGCTTGGAAGAAGGTGACGAGCGTCTTTTGCTATTTCAGATCGAGCCATGTCCTGATCAGAGCCGTTTTGGCCGAATCGGACGGGTCGAGCGAAATACGCTTGACATCTTCGTCAGGCTTGATGCCTGATTTAGATGGCTTCTTGTTCGGCAGGTCGCCCTCGTCGCGAAGAGCGGTGGCTGCCTACCGGATCTTGTCCAACTTGGCAGCCGCTTCGGTTGACTGGGCGAAGTCGCAGTTTTCCTTATCAAGGAGATGGGAAACTTGACATCTCCGCGGACCGTGATTACACCCCACGGACCCAGCATCTTCATAGCCAGATAGGCGTAGTGTGAGACGGCCATGAGTTTAGCTAGGCCCGGCCTTCCCAAGATTGCGTGATACGTAGTCTCGAAATCGGCCACCTCAAAGTTGAGGTTTTTCGTCCAGTAGTTATCCCGAGTGCCAAAAGTGACCAGAAAAGAGATTTTCCCGATCGGCACCGATGATGTTCCCGGAATTATGCCGTGAAATGGTGCATCCGTCTTCTGGAGCGCTGACCTCGAGATCTGCATCTCGTCAATGGTCTTGGTGAAAAGGATATTCAATCCACTTGCGCCGTCGACTATGACCTTGCGCAGTCGGACGCCCCATACCATAGGATCCAGGATGAGTGGATATCTTTCTGGACAATGGATGTGATCAGGATGATCCGAGTGGTCGAACTTAATCGGAACCTCGGACCACCGAAGGTACTCAGGGGTCACCGGAACAGCTGCATTGACTTCTCGAGTGGTAAGCTTTTGCTTACGTTTGGACTCATATGCATCCGATCCCCCATATATGTAGTTGAGCTCGTGCTCGGCTTCTTGGCAAGCGTCGCCCTGAGGAGGGTCACGCTTGTCGTCTTGTTTGGCGTCCTTCGGAGCGTCCTTGTTGTGCTCCTCAGCGAACCTATTCAAGACATTGCAATTTTTTGCCGCATGCTTTCCATTCGGATGGAAAGGACACGGCGCCTCCATTACTTTGTTGTAGTCGTTAGACCGGAGTGGCTTTTACCGACCATGATCCGCAGCTGCTACCAGTTCTTCACCCTTGCACTTCTTGTCCTTCTTGGATAACGATTCGGGCGTGTCCTTGCCTTCGTTCTTGCTCGGGTGATCCCCTTGACGCTCAGCGAGAGCGTTCGAGGCTGTAGCATATCGATCCGCCAGGGCGAACATCTCCTTGACAATGGTTGGGGACTTCCGAGACATCTTCTTGATTGGATCGGGGTCGCGAACTCCCTTCTGGAAGGCCGCGACGACGACCGCCTCAAAATTCTCCCGGATTGTGTTCTTCCTCTTAGTAAAGCACCGAATGAAATCCCTTAATGACTCATCTTTTTTCTGATGAATCTGATAAAGGTCCCACTAGGTTCTAGGCTTCTCGTAAGTACCCTGGAAATTGGCGACGAATTGGTCGCAAAGCCCTCCCTAGGAACCGATCGAGTTCTCTGGAAGGCCTGTGAGCCAACCCTGAGCCGGAGGGGTTAACATGACAGACAAATAGTTTGCCATCACGTCGTATCCTCCGCCCGCAGCCTTGATTGCCAGAGAGTAAATCTACAACCAAGCTTCTAGGTCCCGCTCCCCGTCAAATTTCACTATTCCCTTGGGGTTAAACCATTCGGGCCAGTTTACCTGACAAAGTCGGGGTATGAATGCCTTGATCCCGTCAATCAATCCATCCTTAGGGGGAGGAGACTGGCGGGAAGAATCTGGCGCGGTGGAGTATGGCGCCGATTGTTGCGATGTGCGACATGATGGTCGCGATTTCGAACAGAGCTATTGCCGTCGTCATCTCGGCGGCGTCCCTCGTCATCTTCCCGCTCTCTCTGCTGAGCTTCGATATCAAGGCAGAGGTCGCGGCTTGCACTTCGACGAGCATCCTGCCCGCGAGTGGGTGTGCGCCGACTACGCTGAGTATTACTCGTGGGAGTTTGACTTCTCCGAGTCGGCTTGTTGATCCCGAGTACCTTGGACAGCTGCTGCCGTCACCATGGCTTTGATCTGCTCCATAATCGGCGTCGCGGGGCTGTTTTCTCCAAGTAAATGACCAACATTATCCAGAAGGGTCTTACATGCGAGGATGTTCAGCTGTGGCGTACGGAAGACCGAGTGATCTCCCATGCAGACTTGAAGCAGTTCCTCCTGGACTTCTCGTGCACGACAGCGCAATTTGTGGCGCAGATCTTCTCCACCTCCGCGGTTATGTTCATCCCCTGCCTCCTCTAAGGGATGCTGAGTTGATCCGGAGGCTTGTCCATCCACACATAGCTGCCGCGAAAATCGGAGAACCCGTTGACGCTTTCCTCTGACTCAGACTCTGAGTAAGAGAGGCTCAACTGATCCCGATTTGTTGGCTCATCAATGAGAGTGATTACAACTCCCACTTCTCGTCATGGATCGTTTGGCAGAAGAGAATCCAACTGAGATTTGGCAGAACTGATCTGCTGAAATCTTGCAGCCAAATTGACCAATCCGAGTGGTTTGTCTACTCGAAAAATTGATCTGGTTAGAATTGTCCCTGAGTCAGAACTCAGAAAACTGATCCCAGTGTGTGCTTGTTGTGCTGCGCTCCCTGCCCCAGATTGAAAAAGACAGCATGTTATCTCATGAAAAACAGTGGCCGAGTTTCTTAATCCGAAACGGGACGTTGGACAACCGAAAAGTTGCAGTCCCTAACTGGATTCGAACGCGATCCAAATTAGGAACAGCATTGCCGGTTGGTTCACTACTAGCGGAGGACACTGGCAAAACCGTAAGCTCGTAACCCCGACTGGAACCGATGGGAGTTCCTATGGTAAGGCAGTCGAAGTCATTGTCGTCAGATCGGATCTTCTCCGGATCAGAGTCCGCAAGAGGCAACCTGACGTGGTGTGGTTCGACTGAAGTCGCATTCAGCTCTCCCCGGACATTGTCCAACTGAGATAGCCGGAGTTCCTCGGAGTCATTGGCGAGGAAGCCGAGATCCCCGAAGACGAAGCCTTGGCAGGGGGCGTAGGTGAAGACGAATCCACCGATGGAAGCCATCGAAGTTGATGAAGTTGATCGTGACGCTAGCCCCTACATGGCTTGCCAACTGTCGACGATTTGTGTCGGCAATATATTTTATAGGGCTATGCGAGAGATCACAACTCGATGGTAGCACAGGGGGCAGGATTTATACAGGTTCGGGCCCTCTCGGAGAGGTAATACCCTACTCTTGTGCTTGTGGATTGTATTGTAGGGTGTCGATTACAATGTATGTTCTCGTCGGGATGGCACAAGAACAGACAATGATGTCGATGGAGAATTAGATGATCTAACTAGGGACCCCCGACCCCCTTTATATAGTGCAAGAGATCGGGTTACAGGTAGGTTCCCTAATCCGTATAAGGAAGATAAAGATATAACCGAGTTGGTTACGCCTATCTCCATGTATTCGAGTAGAAAACGAATTCGCTTCCTTGTAGAGCAAGTCGGGCCGCACCATCCTCTAGGGCTGTCTTCTGGAAGATCCATGCATCTTGGCCCAAGGAGGTGGTACGTCCAACTTGAAATCTCCAAATACCCGGGGCCCATGTTGTCCACACCAGGTTAAGTTCTTCTCAAACCGTGCTTCAAGGGTATCAAGTTCGCTAAATCAGTTTGATTGGAATAGTGTTGGACTCAGTTCCTATTGCAAGAGAATTTCTAGATGTGTTCTCTGATGATCTACCAGGCATGCCGCCAGATCATGATATTGAGTTTATCATTGAGCTAGTTCATGGAACAGCACCGATTGCTCAATGACCGTATAGGTTGTCTGCCAATCTCCAAGCCGAGATGAAGAAACAGTTAGAGGAGATGGAGACCAAATGTTTCATTTATCCCAGTTCATCACCTTAGGGAGCCCTAGTGATATTTGTCAAGAAGAAGGACAAGACCTTAAAGATGTGTGTGGTCTAAAGGTGCTTGTGTGTTTTTAAAGATAGATTTGACATTAAGGTATCATCAGATCAAGATAGGAAAAGAGGATATACCCAAAACAACATTCACAACTCGGTATGGATTACACGAGTTTATGGTAATGTTTTTTGGTTTGACCAATGCCCTAGCCTATTTCATAAATTTGATGAACAAGGTGTTCATGGAATACTTGGACAAATTTGTGGTTGTATTCATCGATGACATCCTTGTTTATTCCATGAGTGAAAAAGAGCATAAGGAACATTTGAGACTAGTGCTAGAGAAACTTCATGAACATCAGCTCTATGCTAAGTTTAGCAAGCGTAAATTTTGGTTGAGGAAGTTACGTTTCTTGGACATGTCATTTTAGCCGGAGGAGTTGCTATCGACCCAAGCAAAGTAAAGGATGTGTTGGATTGGGTAGCTCTTAAGACAATAACTAAGGTCTGAGGATTTCTTGGTTTGGTGGGATATTACCGTAGGTTAATCGAGGATTTCTCTCAGATATCCAAGCCACTCACTCTGCTATTGAATAAAAATAAAAAGTTTGTGTGGACTAAAGCTTGTGAGGACAATTTTCAAGAGCTTAAGAAGAGATTGATTTCAGCCCCAATACTTATTTTGCTAGATATTCATAAGGATTTTGAGATCTACTGTGATGCTTCCAAGCAGGTAATTGGATATGCGCTTATGCAGGAAGGCAAAGTTGTGGCTTATGTCTCCAGACAGTTAAGACCTCATGAGTAAACTACCCGACTCATGATCTATAGTTAGCTACTGTCATCCATACTCTAAAAATATGGAGACACTATTTGATTGGAAACAGAATAGAGATATGTTCTGATCATAAGAGTTTAAAGTATATTTTCACTCACCTGATCTGAATATGAGACAAAGAAGGTGAATAGAGTTTCTAAAGGACTATGATGTGGGAATTCATTACTGTAACATCCCCATTTTCAAAAACCAAATACTCATCAGCATCATGCATTGCATTGCATTAAAATTTTTAAAGGTAATGATTTTCAACAAAATGAGTATGTTACTTGTTTAAAAATTAAAATTTTAAAAATAATTAAGTTTGTTTTATAAATATCTTATAAAGCAATTAAACCTTAAATGTTTAATTTCAAAAAGAGAAAATAAAATTATATTTGAGTTTTATTTTCAAAAGAGAAAATCAAGAATTTTAAACCTTTTCCCATTCTATTTTTCTCTTCATTTTCCTTGGACCCACTTGTCATCTCCCCTACCCCTCCATCTTCCCTCTATCCCTCTGTCTTCTCTCTCCCTCTCTCTTGCTTGATCGACAGCAATCCAAAGGGTGGGAAAACACCCACATCTCTTCATCTTCTTGAGTGGCCACTAAATCTTTCTAATGGCATCTGTTCCTAATCTTTAGTGGCGGTTAATGACTCCCTAGATCCCTTAATCTTCCTCTTCTTCCCTACATAAACCGTAGTCTCGTGCTCACTCCCTCCCTTTTGTGTTTTCCTCAATTTTGCTTTGGGTAAGTCTTTATTTAAAAAACTGTTTGAGGACATTCTAGAGAATCCTCTCATGATTCCATTTTGCCCAGGAACTCCTAGATCCGACGCCTATAGCTCCAGCAATTGAACGCCAAAGCTCTGCCTCTCAATTCTTGGCCACCTCCACTTCTCCTAGCCTCAACGCTGCCTCGCTGCAAATTTCCTCAAACCGTCCAAGGACATCCTTGCTATCTTCGTCACGAATCCATTTCAACCAAGAGCTCGGAGAATAGTTGATTGAGCGCGACAAATTTATTCACCGAAGACTTCGTCAGAATCTGTCGCAGCGACTCTTCGTCAAAATCATCGGTTTCGAGTAGTGAGACTCCAATTCGTCGCCTCCCCTACCTTCCCCATGTCTCCCTCTTCCTTCCCAAGGTCTTGCCTAAGCTTTTGCTTCACCGGAGCATCATAGCCACCATTTATCCTGTCGCCGAACCACCGCTGTAGAGAATTTCTCGTCGTCGTTGCCGCGGCCTCCTCTCTAATTCGCCGCCAATCCTCGGTAAGTCTTTGACCTTGACTCTCCCTTAGCACCGTCGTAGCGTTTCCCCTTGGTCAATTTGACCGATAGCTCGCCGGGGAGCACCGCTGTTGCGCCCATCTTTCTTCCAACGGTCGGCCCTGTTGCCTCGCCGCTCCGCCCATCCTTTGGCCTTAGGACCACCTCCCTCAGACTCCCCGTATTACCGCCTTGCTCACCCACCCCACTGCCATTCCTCTCTCACCGCCGTTTGGCCGTGCCATTACCTTATTGCCATCCACCGCCACCGCTAGTCCTCCTCTTTGCTCTCGCGCTGCCTGCTATTGCTTGCCATTGCTGTTCGTCGTCATTGCCACACCCGAGCCACCGCTCCTCTGCTCTCGCCGCTCTTGGTGGGCCCTCTTGTCTGCCGGCCGAGCCGGGTTAGGCCTCTCAGCGTCTTGAGCACATTGACGAGGTTTGGGCCACGCAGCATTGGGCCGAGCTTGTCGGCCGAGTTCAAATAGCTTTTCTATTTTGCCTTAAATAGTAAACCTTATTAATTTTGTATCTTTAAATTGATAAGCCCAAAAATTCCAAAATAAATTTCATAATGCTTATAAAAATCTTTTCTACCATTCTATAAATTTTCATAAATATTTGAGAACATCAATTTTCTGCTTAATTATTATATTGATAAAATGTCTTTAAATGGTTATTTAGATAATTTCAGTTTCAATAAAATTGCAAATAAATATTTTGTTGACCAGAGAAATAAACTTGATCTTTTTGAATTAATTTTGCATAAACATGAGCATGCATATCATTTCATGTTCTAATTTTGGATATTTGTGTTTTGTTTTATTAATTTGTTTGTTAGGTTCTAACGTCGTTAGCATTGCGATCAACCTCACGGAGGATCTTGAGGGTTGTGCTGATCAAGGTAAGTGCTGAACCTTTCATCCCTATGATTTGAAATACAATTTCTAGAAATTTCCAAACTGCATGTTATATTAAAACTAAAAATGCTAATTATCTAGTTGCTTAGATAACACCCAATTGATAATTACTCTGTTAAAAACTTCCTTGCTTCCCTAGGTTATTAAAATTGTTAATATTGGATATCACCCTTGAATTAGGTTTTGCACATGCTTAAAAATTCTTAGTATCGAATTATTGTTCGTACTGGAAAATTGTCATTATCAAATGCTTGTTTAAACTATGGATTTTAAAAAGGACAGTTGGTGCTATCATGTTTGCAAATGAGTTATTTGATAGTGGGTGCTATCGGGGAGGAAAAAATGTTTTGCAAAACCTGATCAAGGTGGATGGTTGCAAGGTGGGTGCAACAATCATGAGATCTAGTGTGGGAACCACCCTGATCCCTAAGGACCGATTCTAGGAGGTAGACGAGCTAAGTACGATAGTGCGACCATCGAGTGCTTGTATGTACGGGCCTTGGTTGAGTACCCTTCGGACTCCAAGTTTTGGCATTCCAGTTGGAGTAGACAGTTGGTGCTGTTTTATAGGCTCAAGAGGGGCATTGTAGTGAAAACCTTAGCGGGAATGTCCTAACTAGGAGGATTCCTGGGAAAACTACTTCTCGGAGGTAAAGCGTGCTACCTCTACAGAGTGTAAAACTATCATGATAGCCATACCGACAGTCAAAGGTGGATGACGAGGAGCTGCCTCTTGATACTTTTTACCTATTTGTTTTCAAAACGATGTTTTAAAAGAAAATCATAATTGTAGTCATGTGTTTTGGTTTTTGTCCTCACAGTAGGTGCTATAAGCGATGAGGGTGTTTGCACGGTGGGTGTCGTGAGTAGCCTAGTTGGGCCAAACCGGTTGAGTCTGGAATTTAAACGAAAAAATTCAAATATTTGTTTTCACCAACGCATTTCAAATCATTTTATAAAATCCTAGGCAAAACTTGCAAAAACTGGCTTTATGCAAAAAAAAACCTATCCTTCCCTTGTAAACCTTAGTTGCATTTAGTCAGCCTTACTTGTTAAGTATAAGGTATACTCACCTTCGCCTTTCATGCGGGGCTACTCATTCCAACGAGCAGGTCTGGATCAGCATCACCCTTGCCCCGAAGAAGAATTGTACCAGGACGAAGATTTCGCCGATGGAATACAAGATGAAGACTTCCCCGACGCCTAGGATCGCCATCCTTCATCCTTTCCTGTGGGATCGTTTTTGTGTTGCGTTTTGCTTCTTCCATTTGGAGTTATAGAGACTTTAAGACTTCCGCGGTGTAAGGCCTGCGTGTCTAAATTTTGTACTCTAATTTAGTGCCATGTAGCGCACTCTGATTGTAATATTTGTTTGAACTGTAATAGCAATGACCCAAACATCTGGAATCTGTGTGTACTAGTTACTTGATCTAGGGACTAGTACAGATAAAGCACAACAGGGATCCGACTCCGTTTTACGGGTCCCTACAATTACCACCTAGAAAAAGCTAATGTAATAGCCGATGCATTAAGCAAGAAAGGTTACTGCAATAACCTAATGATTTAGGAGAGTCAGCCAACTCCATTCAAGGAATTTGAAAAGTTGAATTTGGAATTGGTAGAGCAAGGAAGTGTCAACATGTTGGAACTGCAACCTACCTTGCCTAACCAGATTCGTGAAGTTCAAAACGACGACAAAGAAGTCTTGGAAATAAAGAAGAGAATGGACATGGGTACAACCATGGCTTCACAGTGGATGAAGAAGGTATATAGTCTGTGGTTTGGAAAGATGATAGTGATCCCAAACAAGAAGGAACTAAAAAAGATTATTTTAAAAGAAGTGACTTGGGAGCATGAAGAGGACCTTAGAGT
This sequence comes from Olyra latifolia, assembly GCA_036346145.1. Taxonomy (NCBI): domain Eukaryota; kingdom Viridiplantae; phylum Streptophyta; class Magnoliopsida; order Poales; family Poaceae; genus Olyra; species Olyra latifolia. The sequence continues at coordinate 37,467,174 of CM070532.1, forward strand.
AGAGTTTCCTAATCTTTTTTTTGAACCCTTCCGAATCTCGGAGTCGAGACTCCTCATAAGGGAGAGGGTTTGTAACATCCTCATTTTCAAAATATTTAACTCATGCAATTGCATTTGCATATTGTTTTAAAAATATTTAAATTTTAAAATTTTGAAAATAATTCAAAATGAGTATGTTCCATTTTTAGAAAAAGTTTTAAAATATTAAAAATATATTAAAATTATTTTTATATATATAAATAACTAATTAAATGGCTAATTGGTCAAGAATTAATTTGGTAAATTCAAAGAAATTTAATAACTGTTAAGATTGTATATGTATTCTTCTAATTTATAAATTTTATAAATTTGAAAATTTTCCTTTGTTCTTTTCTTTTTCCCTTGACCTTTTCTTTCTTCCCCTTTTTCTTTTTTCTTCCTTCTTCTTCCCTGGCCGACCCCCTCTCCCTCTCTTCTCTCTCTCGTGCAGGGAAGTTTCCTACAAGGGGGTACCTCTCTAAACTCTTCCTAATCTGTATTTGAAAGAGGGGGATTTCCTTCCCCTCTCCAAACCAACTCTAGGTCGGCGCCGCTGCCCCCTCACCCCTATTTAACCAGCTGCCGCACCCCTCTCTCCCTCCCACCGCCCCGACGCCCAATTCGCCGCACATGAGTCACCGCCGGATCTCCCCTTCCGTGACGTTCTTCCACAACGTGTCCCTAACCCGTTTTACCCCTCTCGTTCAGGCAATCCTCACTGGAGTCGTCGAATTTCGCCATCGAAACCATGTCCTCACCGCCACCATGGTTTCTATTTCTCCGCAAATTCGCCGCCGCCGCTCGGTAATCTCCCTCTCTCTGTCCCTCTAGCATCTCCAGGCATAGATGAACCCATAAATCAGGTCCTTAGGACCGGATTGCCGCCAACGAGCTCCTCCGCCGTGCGCCCCTTTTCTTTCCCATGGCCGCCGCCATCGCGCTGCCATTTCTATGCTTAATTCCCTGTGAGGACGTGCCCCTTCGCATTACTAGGACCCTGCGATGCTAATTAGTCGTGCCACCATCCCCGATTCGTCGCCATTGCTAAGGTCATGTCCATTGATTTTCGGTGGGCCGACCCCACCAGAAGGATCACCGAGCCATGCTGATCCTTCCCCGCTAGGTCTCCATAGCCGGTGAGCCGTCGTTCGCCGCCACCGTTGTTTCCCGATGCCACTGTGCCGCCTCCTTGTTCGCTGTCGTTATCCCGCTTGTTAGTGCGTGTGGGTTAGCCAAGCCAAGCTGGGCTGTCGATCCACACGAGCCACACGCCGCACCGCATCAACTGGGTTGTGCCAGGCCGTGCACCGCGCCGAGTTGCGCCGAGACAGGCCAAGTGCGCAGCCGCACGCGCTGAGTTTCTAGGCCACACCGCGCTGGGCCACGCTGGTTACTAGGCCAAATTAGTTTTTATTAATTTCGATAAACAGTAAATCTTATTTATTTTGTATCTTAATTCTATAACTCCAAAAAATATGAAACCAATTTTATTTTTAAATTGAGACCCACCATTCTATAAATTTGCATATGTATTTGCACACATGTCAATTCTTGCTATGTTGTTCTATTTGTAATTATTATTTTATTTGTTGAGCAATAGATTTGAACGAAGGAGATTTTGTTAGCAACATTTCGGAAGGGAACCCTAGCTTTGCTGAGCAAGACAAGTGCTCATAATATTGTTCCTATGATTGCAACTGTTTTCCTAAAGTTTTACAAACTTCGCATATTGTGTTTTAATTAAAAATACTAATTGGATTAGGTTGATTAGTTAATAACCTACCTCAATAATTAATCTATTAATAAGATATGCCTTGCTATCCTAGTATATTAAATTTGTTGATTATTACTGCCATCCTTGATCTAGACTATTCATGCTTAGCAATGCTTAGTCGAAAATTTCTGTTAGTCAATAGATAATTGATTCCTGTCAATTGCTTGATTTACTTTCATGGTTTTAAAAGGACAGTTGGTGATGTTGTGTTTCATGTGGAGTTAGTTGAGAGTGGTTGCTATCCTTGGAAAAATGTTTTTGTAAAACCCTGATTGGGGTGGATGGTTGAAATGTTGGTGTGGTTAGCATGAGATTAGGGCCAAGTGTGGGAACCACCTTAATCTCTAAGGACTGATTCCTTGAGAAAGACAAACTAAGTACAATAGTGCGACCACAGATGCTTATGTGGGCAAGCCTAGCTAAGTACTCTTTGAATTCTTAGTTTGGACATTCCAGTTGGTGGACTAGACAGCAGGTGCTAGTTTTATTGCCGCACGAGGGGACTTCTAACTCGAGTGATGTAACTCTCAAGCAGTGGAATCTTAGCAGGAGTGCCTAGCTAAGAGCTAGTTGGTTAAAGGACATGTGATGGTTCACTTGTGGATTATCTCTTGTAGGTAAAGCTTGCAACCTCTGCAGAGTGTTAAACTATCATGATAGCCATGTCCACGGTCACGGGCGGATGATGGAGCGCTACCTCAATGTTCAAAATGATGTTTTAAAGTAAAATCACGATTATAGTCGAGAGTTTTGTTTTTCCTCCTTACAGCTAGAGTTGTGAGTGATGTCAGTGTTGTACAGGATGGGTGCCATGAGTTGTGAGTGATGTTGCGGGTGTACAAAAGAAAATGATTAAAATGTTTCATATGTCTCAACTTAGTTTCTATCTTTTCAAAACTCTAGGTAAAAAGTTTGTAAATTGACTTTTTGCAAAAGAGCCTTTTCATTTCCTTGTTAAGTCTTCATATTGTATTAGTCAGTTTTTTTTTGTTGAGAATGTTGCATTCTCACGTTTGCCTTTCATGTGGGGCTGCTCACTCCAACGAACAGATCCTGATGCATAGAACTCTTACCCTAAAGAGAAGATGTACCAAGATGATGATTTCTTGGGTGGAGTTCGATATGAAGATTACTTCGACGTCTAGGAGTGCATTCCAACAATTTTGCTTGTGGAATTATTTTAGGTCCTCCATTTGGACTTTTATTTATGCATTAAAGCCCCTTCTCTTCAGCTTATCTTATTTACTTATCTTCTTATTTGTTTATAAGCTGAACTTCGAGAGCTTCATTTGACTTGTTTTTCTTAGAGCTCTGAGATGTGATTTCAAGATAGAAAAAATAAACTGCAAAAGGCAAACCATTTGACTTTTCGATTTGAAAATAAGTAGATAAAATAAAAAAGATAAGCTGAAGAAAAGAGGGCATAAGACTTCTGCTGTTGTAAGGCCATGGTGCTAAACTATTGTAATAACTGTCATATTGGCCGATATTATGATGTAATACCTGTTTCATCCGTGATGGTTGTGATCCAAATTATGAATTTTTGCATACTAACTATTTGATGTAGAGACTAGTAGCTAAAAACATAGCAGAGTTTTCACCCCCTTTTACGGGTCCCGACGTTCTCTTCTCCGATCGCGCCAGAGGAAAGGCTTCTTGGCTGGCATGGAATCCGAGATTTCCGGCCCAATAGAAAAGGCACTTCTCTCGGGACGTAGCCCTGGCCCTTCTTGTTGGGGTTTCCTTGTGCAAATCGCGACTAGAAACAGCCGGACTGAACTACAGGCTATGCCAAAACTACCAACTTGAAGCGCGCGGTAACCTGCTGAATTTTTTTTAAAAATATTTTCTAAAAAATTTACAAAAATAGAAGGCTATTTTGAAAAATCATATAACTACGCTCCTGCCGCCCACTCATTGCGCCACATAAAAATCACCCGTTGAAGGTGCGATTACGATTTCTACGACCTGTGGAGGTGCGAGTGGGATTTCAGGGGCTATATCTCCACTTTTGCTCAATAAGAGAGAATCAAATTATATGAGAATTTGAAGGCGGCGACTGGGGAAAAAAAGAGGCGGCGAGTCAGGGCGGGAGGGAAGCCTCGAGTCCTCAGGCCAAAGCTTCCTAGCCCCTCAACCCCCTTGACTCTAGCAATCTCGTCGGAGTTTGGAAGGTGAAGAGACCCTCTTCTCGTATCAAAACTTTACTTTTTAGCTAGATTCAGTTTTCTAGGGTTAGGGTTTGATAGTTGTCCTGTTCTCCATAACGACATGGATGATGGTGCATCTTGTTAGGGTACTAAGCTCCCTTAAAAGATTCCTTGGTGTGGTGGTTGGCTCCGGCGAACTCCATGATGACTTCTTTGGTAGGGGTAGCGCCCGTGGTCCTCGATCTGTCCGTGGGCTATTGAGATTTGTCTCTCTCTATGGTGTGAGTTTTTTGCCGGGTCACTGTATAGAGTTCTTCTCCACGACGACGTCGGATGCTTTTATTGGTCTACGGTTGCAATCGACGAAGGCAAATTGGTGGAGGAGTAGGGTTAGGGTATTCATGCATCCATCTCTAGCAAGGATAAAGCATGTCTCTCAGAACCTGTAAACAATTTCTAGCATGTTATTACTAGTGCAAGCACTATACCACTCATGCTACAAGTGCTTCAACTGGACGAGAGGAATACAAGTTGATCATAATACTGCTTTTACTAGGTATTGGTTCTATATGTGGTGTTACCTTATAATATTTTTCCCATAGTTGTAACTATTTATCAATGATCTAATAAAAATTCTATTCTTTAAAAAAAATAATGAAATTACATAGTGATTATAAAAACTCCTAGGAACACAAAGTGATGTGAGTGGATTTGTGAGTAGGTCGTCGGAGAAGCAAGAAACGTGTGGCAAAATGGCGGCTGGGCAACAACGTCGAGTGCGGTTTTCGTTAGATATGGAACAATTGAGACAATATTTTAGCATATGACAACTATTAGAGCATGTACAATTGTCCACATCAGCTATCTATAAGCAGTCTCTAAGTGTTGCTATATAGGACATGCGATGATATGGAGGAGAGAGAGCATGCATTGATATTTGAGCTGTCTTCAATACAAGAGTCGACTCTACACAAGAATTAAGAAACTATGTGCGTGAGAAAACTGGATATAAAAGCATGCAACCATTTCTACCATTATATATGTTGTGTCAAGCGCTGTCTCTAGGTAACATGACAATAGTTAGAGACAGCTATTGTCTCAACCATTGTACACGCTCTTAGGTTCTATGAGAGGATGACGAGGGTGCTTCTTGGTTAAAGAAAGCACACTAGTATAGGACACCCCTTTACTGCCGGCTCAGAACGAGCTTCACTGCCGGTTCTAACTCTGGCAGTGAAAGCGGCAGTGATGAAGCACCTTATCACTGCCGGCAAGAAAATTGATAGTGATAGAGAAATATCACTGCCGGCTCATGGCAGAAACTGGAACTGATAGAGCCATATCATTGCCGGTTCGTGGTGAAGGACCGTCAGTGGTATTGCTCTATCACTGCCAGGTCAAGGCTTGAGCCGACAGGGATATTGATCTATCACTGCCAGCTCTAGCCATGAGCCGGCAGTGATACCCTAAAAAAATTACATAAATCAATTACCAGTATAAATTCAACATACAAATCAATGTTATTACCGGTATAAATTCACCATACAACATAAGCTCATGACATGTCATTAGTTCAGAAATTGTTGAAGCACTTCTGAACTCCTTACAAAAGGCCACAATATGTATGCATGCACAGGTTTCAAATCAACCAGCACAAATCAATGACAGAAATACCATATTAATATTCAGAAACATATATCAAAGCTGCCGAATAAATACCATGGTCTAGAATAAAGAAATCTGACACATATATATGTATACCAAAGAATAAAGTACTGCTCTCAAATGCATAATGCACACAACAAAATTTTAGTGATAGAAGATTGCTCGGAGGCAATGGTTGCAAACGCACAAGGCGCTGCCTTCTCGACGCAAGGTCTAGATTTACACAAAAAGGATAATCACTGCCGGTTGGGGGCTAGAACCGCCGGCCAGTGATATGAGGGTTATCATTGCTGGTTGGGAGCTAGAACCCGCAGCGACGTATCACTGCCGGCTAGGTCCTAGCACCGGCAGTGATATGAGGCTTATCACTGCCGGTTGGGGGATAGAACCGGCAGTGATGTGCCACTGCAGGCTGGGTGCTAGTACCGGTAGTGATAAGCCTTATTTCTACTGGTTCTTGCGGCCTCTATTTTTTCTTGGCCATGGGACTTAAAAACTAACAGTGATAAGTTATCATTGTCCTTTTTGAACGAACTAGCAGTGAAGAATCGACATAGAAGGGGTGTTTTGTAGTAGTGGCATTAGATATATGGTAGTATTAGATAAGGAAAGAAACAAGAAATAAGAGTTGTAATAGAAACTTGGCCCATCCTGACCCATTTTATTTTGGGGGTATTTATATATCAGTCGACCGAAAGTTTTCAAACATTGAATCGATCCCTAAGAGACACTTGATTCCCATGGTGTGACTTCCTATACATGTACATGACACGCTCAGTTGCTTCCTAGATAGTTGCAAGCGAATCAGATTAGCGCCATGTCTAGTTAGCCAACACCAGTAATACTCTACATGCAGTAGTACCATTCCAAAATATTATCAACATGTACTGGTACGGGCATTCAATCTACGTACTCCCAGCAATCGTCACTAGCCTTAAAATTTGTTTGGTCCATTCCTCTATTAATTACTACGTGCACTTTGCATCCTCTCGTCAAATAAACTTTTTTACAGTTAATTATGCACCTTTTACACATCCAATTATATGTAAATTTAGTTATTTACTAGTGTAAAATATGTCGACTGAGATTTCACCAATTTTCAAACAGGGAGCAATTCCGTTTTATTTTCTATAAATAAAGAGGTGTGAATCTAAGAACGCGGCACGGACACGCAGAAAAGCGGATGGAGCTGGACTCCTGTCACCCTTTCACCGCACGAATGGAAGCCTAATCACCCCTTCACCGGGCAATTTTTATTTGCCGCCTATTAATTGGAAGACAGGACCCTAGTTTTGTGACTTTACAGAACTGTATCCTATTTTGTAATTTTTTTTCTAGAAAACATATCGAGAAGAAAATTCTGTACCCTACTTCCATACTTCTTTTTCCTTTTTATTATACATAAAGTATGCAGATTACTACTTGAACTCGTTTAAGTCATCTAATTTTGATTGACCGCATATTTTTTGCCGTTTAAGTCTGAAAAAAAAAAGAGATCATGCTTATACTCTGAAGGGTCTGAACTAAATCCAATCCCTGTTTTAATTGACACGGCAGCCGGCCAATTAAGGCCCCATTTGGCATAGCTTCTAGTTGGTGGAGCATCCTATTTCTAAATTCAGAAATTTATTGGGCTGGAGCTGTGAGTACATTGAAGATATTTAGGTGGGTCATCTTATTTACATTTTAAACTAAAAATATAAAATTAAGTCACTTTATTTTAACCTATAAACTCTATATCTGATATGGAGCTGGGAGATGGAACTGTGCCAAATAGGCCTAATTATATATGAGTGATAACGTAGCTAGCAACCAGTCTGCTGCTGTTTCTGCTCATCTTCCCCATCTACCAATGCATGTATGCCAACCATGGTTGCCTGCACCAGCAGCCCGACCATCTGGGTAAATGTAATGAATTTACTGATCTTGTTTTGTATATGCTTACTGATCAACACGTGATGTTGGCCGTGTCGCCAACTCGATCACCATGTCAACAAAAAACCGCCATCCATGAATACCACCATTGAGGCTGGATTTGCTCCTGTTTTGACAATCGAGAGCTGTAAATTGAGTAGATGCATGCATGGTATGGGAGTATATAGCTGATATATTACTATATATTATAGCCCTTAAAATGGGCACTTCTGCCGCCGTCCACGTCGCCCCTAAAACATCCGTCGTCCGATCGCGTCCTCGCGTCGATCTGGCCGTCCAGTGCTGACGGTTTTGTAGAAAAACCCTCCGGGTCTTGGAATGTTCGTACACACCCTCAGACCTTCACACCCGTTCGATTGGTTGATCGACTGGTCCACGCAGCGTGGTCTTTTCATTTTCCCCCTTACATTTTTTTCGTTCTCAACCCGACGTCCTCCGGGCCGGCCCAAACCCTAGCATGCGCCGCCCTTTCCCCTCACTCGTGCGAGCCCTTCACCCTCTCTTCCTCCACCTCTCCTCCCCACCTCCTCCGCGGCTTGCTCGGGCCGACGCCATCGCGTCCTCTTCCCTCGCTCGCGCGAGCCCTTCGCCCTCTCTTTCTCCGCCCCTCCTCCCAATCTTCTTCGCCGCCTGCTCGGTCCACGCCATTGCCCTTTGCCTACCCTTTTGCGCCGCTCTGCCGTGTCCGACGCCGCCTTGCTCCTCCCGTCCTTTTCCCCTCCTCTCCCAGCCGCCATTACCGCATTGCCGCTCGTTTCCTCGCCTTCGTGCAGTTCTCTCCTTCCTCTCCACCGGCGATGACCACGCCGGCCGGCAACAGAGCACCATGGCGGATCCGAACGGCCAACCCGAGGCGGCGAGATCCGCCGCCGCGAGATCCCAAGGCGGCCGGATTCCTATCACGGTGCGGTTCCTTCGCCAGCGCCGGGTCGCCGCTGCGCCGCCCCTACCCCCTCTCTCCGTCGTTCCCCTTCGCCGGTGAAATCCCGTGCCGCCGTGCCAACAAGGCCAGATCCGGGGCGGCGAACCCTGTGGCGGCGAAACCGGTGGCGCGAGTTGAGGCGGCGCAAATCCTCCGCCCTCTCTTGCTCCGCCCCTCCTCCCCACGTCCTCCGCCTGCTCGGCCGACGCCATCGCCCTTAGGCTCTCACCTTCTGCCCCGCCCCACGCCGTCCTACTCCTCCGGTCACGATGTCCGAACGGCCGCGGCCTTCACCGGCGCCTCCCCTGTCTCCTCTCACGCCCCACTTCGTCTCCTCTCACGCTGCGGTGCCAAGACGGCCAGATCCGGGGACAACGGATCCCAAGACGGTCGGATCCGGCGACGACAGATCCCAAGGTGTCCGGATCCGGTGATGGCGGCCTCGGTGGCGGAAGTGCCGGCCCGATCCCGCTGGCGCCGCATCATCTCCTCTCGCTAGTGGCGGCTCCGCGGCGGAGTGATGCCGGTGGCGAGGCTGCAACCGCAGGAGCCGCGGGTGCTTCTACGTCCAAGGTCACCTACCCTCTTCCTCTCTCTCTCGCACCCTTTAACTTTCCCGCAAGCGCGCTCTTGTGATTGCCCTGTTAACCCTCACGATGCTCTGCATCGTGGAGTGGTGACTCTGCTCTGAAAGAGTGGCCATTTGCTTGCTGCAGATGAGCGGCGGACGAACCCGGCGCTCAGAGGGCAGCCGACCGTTGTGGTGCAGTACAACGATTGGAAAGGCGGCGGTTTGATTACCGTGAGCTATGAGGCTCAGAAGTTTGGTGTGAAGAGGTGCGAGCGGTTCCTCCATGTCAACGGAATTTTCTTGATTCGGGCTTCCTAACAAATTATGTGATGCGATTCAGGTATCTTACAGATTTACATGTATTTTCCCTTGAGCACTGCATATTTTTTACATTGCACATTTTTCAGAGCGGTTTATCTGAAAACATTTACAAGGACTTATAAATTGTTGGCGTGTGAAAATGCCGGCTGTTTGAGAGTGCAAAAGTAAGCTTGATGTTTGAAAATTTCGGCGCTAAAATGATTTGTTTATGCAGGAATGGATACTGCTGTTCAGAATGCCCATGATTTATGGATTCTATTTATGAGTGACTTATCTGCAAAATTGATGACACTGGCTCATGATTCAGAGCACCAACCTATTGGATTTTCTTCCAGCCTTTCTACACATCTGATTTTCCATGTCCTTTCTCCAAATATATTTGAAAATATGCATAGTTGCTCTTTGCAATAGCTTCAGGTAATTATGGTTTTCTTATGGGTATTTCCATTAATTTAGCCAGGTATCTTATGGGTGTTTCCATTGCTTCATCCAAGGATGCATTGAGTGGTTTTTATTTACTGCCATTTACTTGTTAGCTTAGTGCTGATTTCATCATCTAATTAGTGTTTTTCTCTGAAATGCTTAAACTCATCGTTACATGGTGGCTGTGTAGGTACTTTTTAATCAGGTAGCATTTAAAAGGTTGTTTTTTTAGATAAACTATCTGTTTTCCGATAGTTATTTGTTTTCCTTATCTGAAAACAAACAGTTTCTGTGAAATTTGCGCGCTGTTTTGGTTCGCCTAGGATCAATAGGGGAGCTCAGGGGCCTAAAATAACTTATCAAATGAACCTAATCCTGTTAGTCTCGCGTTTGGCTAACAATTCTTAGTTCTCTATTTTCCGTAGTCACTGCGATGCTCACTAGACACATTGTTTTTTCAAGAACTGATAAAGGAAATTGCCACATTAAGGCTAGAGATTAATAAATTATATTCTACCGTGCACTTGAGTATTTTTAGTGGCCCTATACGAGTGTTTGAGCTCATGGTTATTCCATTCTGTCCAAAGTTTTGTACCAAGGGCATTTCTTTGTTTCCTATAGCTGTGATAGAATAGCTCACCCAGCTAAGGTGCTACCTGTTCATGTAATTTTGCTGCTGACTGTGATCCTTGGAAGTTTGGTACTGATGATGGTACCTAGCCATGCTAATAAGATTTTTCTGCGATATGCATTTTGATGCCTTCTTCTGTGCAAGCCTTCATATTTAACAGTGTCAACTGCATTGCTATCTGAGGTTAGGCTGAATATTACAGAAACTCATGTTTACTCCATGAGCAATGGCTATTGTTTTGACGTTTTTGTTGTCAATGGATGGGAGACACAGGTAAGTCAGTTTAAGGATGCCTACATGTGCAATTTAGCCATTTCAGCAATTTTTTGAGCAAAAAAGCACGTGGTTAGCTTTATGCACATAGTATTTCTGTTCTGTGTTTCAAATTCAATTGTACATTCGCTGAAAGATTCGGCTATATAAGACGCACAATTGCTTAGGGTGATTTTTTCAGCTTCCAATGTTGGTGGATATCAATTATTTGCAGGCAGACTGCGCCATGAATCTCTTTTATTAATTTCTGTTGTATATGCAACCATTGCGAACTTATGTTGTTAATTTTGCATTTCACATGCAGGAAACAGATGATTTTATCACAGAGATTAAGGAAACATTAGCACATAAAAATGTATGATGCCCTTTTCCATCCAATTTATTTGAAGATTGTAAATTTTTGTCATCGATAGCCCATCTGCATGAGTTTTGGTAGGAATTGTAGGATGTTTGCTTAAATATGAGGATTGCTCCACGTTTTAATATGTTGCTATGTTATAGTGTCTTCTATTTTTGGGTGTCGCTGTGACGTTCAGATGCTAGGCTGCATCCTATATTCGCAATAATTATGTTTCATGCCAATGCAATGGTTGCATTTATATAGATATGTATGAGATTAGTTCTTATTTTTAGATTTACCTCTTCTGTTTAGAAGTATACTCGCACTTGGGAAAATATAGGTTAGAGCTCTGTTATCTGTTATCCGATGTGTGCCTAGATTTAATAGATGGAACATCGGCCTGTTGGCATATGAGAGGTTTTGAGAGAAAATCGAATTCTTGCTTATAAATTTGATCTATACTTCTTTGCAAATGCCGTACCAAGATATTATTTACTAACTTGTTGTCGCTTCCCACTTTATAAAATAGTATCATTTATCTGTAATACTGTGACAGCTATCTTTTGCTTAGTACAGCCTAAGTAGGCCCTTGTTTACGATAAAATGTACATGTTTCAAATGCCTTATTCTATGTTTAGCTCTGAAGTGTTTTGTTGTTTATCACAGAATGCTATTCACGGTGATCTTTGCGAGTAATTAGCATCTCTCCCAGCTAATATGGAGAGGAACATTGCTGATGAGCTTGACAAAACTCCAGATCAAATCTTGAAGAGGCTAGAAGACATGAGAAACAAAGTGATCTGATATTGTATAACTAAGATGTAGTGCATAATGTAATACAGCTGTTAGGTTATCGTAGCTTTAAAAACTGAACCTGCACTGTCTTAGTTCTAGATTTGTATGATGTGTCCAACGGTGCCTCGGTTTGCCTGCTGGATGCAGATAGGCAGAAATTACTTGGCTACGCGGATATGGGCATATGGCCTTTTGTATCTTTTCAAGCAACTGTTGGTTGGTCGACTTGATGTATGTAGGCCTTGCTAAGCTGTAATGCTTATACTGTTCGAAATGTGTATTGCTGCAGTCTACATTGACAGTTCTGCTTCTTTGGCCTCTTTTCACGCCTATGTTCTTATTTTTTTGTATCAATAAACAGCCTGTTTCTTACAGCTTGTCTCACACGTTCCCTTTTCTATTGTACAGACTATATAATATTGCTGATGTCTTCTCCAGAGTAGTTTCTACTGTTTATTCCTATCCGTTGCCTGCGAAATGCTTTATTTCTCTCTGGATTCGTTTAAAGGTGCGTAAAACAGGGATTTGCCTAATTGTCGTTAGTCCTTGTGGTGTATTATACGTCTTGGTTCACAGATAAATGAGCCTCTTTATGTGGCTTCGTTCGTCCACTAAGTTGCTGCTTAAGCCTGCTAGCAAGGGTAACACCGCCTGTAATGACACGTCACATCATCGGTCTCTCAGAGACTCAGACAGTAGATACGACATAGCTAATGAATCTTTCTTTCACTAATCAAACCGCTAGCCCTTCCTCATCGGTGCCATCGTTGTTGGAAGCTCCGTGCTGTGTTCTTCCAAATGCTACATTGTAAGTTTCTTTCCTTCTCTATCCAATCCCAGTTCTCCTGTACTTATTTTTCACCGTTTTCTTTGTCGTTTCCTTGTTTATTTGCTCTGCCGGCAGCTGTGTCTTTATTTATGCTTTAAGCTAATCAGTTGTTTGTTGCTGTTTTGCGTCTTTTCTATCGATTTTGTCCTGTGCTGTTGTTTGTGTTGTGCAGCTCCACCTTATTTGCTTACAACAAACTCAAAAGCAATGGTTCAGAAAACAAGTCACCTTTTAAATGGATTTAGCTATGTTTGTATCACCCACTAATTTAAACGCCTGAGTTTTAGAGGTCAATAGCTTCTATTTTTGGTTGTCTTCAATAATTTAATTATATTTGTATGGATTACATGTTTTGTAGTTTTTGATCCTTGTTGTACAATGTATTTATCCTTCGTTTTCTGGCTATATTTTATAGCAGTTAGGTAGAAATTTCTTCATCAGGGTCACTGAGTACCATTCTGTGTGCATTATCCTATTTTTATGTTTCCCTATTATCTTCTGCTTTTCCATACTTCGCCTGAGACTCACATGAATAGGTGGTATTTTTCAGAGCGCATTGCATTTCCTCTGTTCTTATGCTTCTTGAATTTTCTATCAGTTCTCCATCCGTAGCATGTTATTATCTTTTCTAACTGCATTTGTTTTTGGTTTTATCATCGTACTATCTGCCATTAACAGTTGTTTGTTACAGCGAACTATGTCTACTCGACCTATACGTCAGCCAATGCATGCTGTCTCTTTGGATGTTGCACGTGCTAACAGTTAAAAAAGACGGGCTAAGTTATTAGCCAAGAAAGCTCCAAAAAAAGGTATACCTATTTTTTATGCTTCCGCTCGCTTTGTTTATATTCTCTACTTTCGCCATTTTGTCGCACAGGTTATACTTGCTCGTGTTTTACGTTTCTTTTTACGGATGGTTACACCCTCTGTATCATTTGTTACAGCAATTAGTACAAACTTATCTACACCATTTAGACCTTCCCTTTCTTCCGAAGGCATCATGTATGTTGTTGCTATTTTTTCCCTTCTGTTCTCAGCGTTTTCTTTTTGTTTGCCTCTATGATATTGCTTTTTCCTCCTCCTGCTCTGTCCTCCTTTAATCTGTGTTTTTACACTGTTTGCATCACAGTTGCCAAAACTCCCATCATAGATAATCATTTCAATGACACAGCCTCTACCTCTACACCAGCTATTACACCAACTGCTTCGATAACGTTCCAATCGTTCGATGCTTACCCTTCTATACAGGGTATCATTTCTTTGCTCCCTTTGCATTAGTCAATCTTTTTGCTATGCCATTTTTTTTCCATGTACGCTACTCCTTATATTAGTAGTTCTCCTTTCTTGCATGCATGACAGTTCATTAGTCTTGCATTGCAGTCCATGATTTTAGCAGCGAAGCAGGTCCCTCCAATTCTAGCTATGATGTCCCCTTATCGAGTGAGCATATACAATCACTGAAATGTACGTTCTATAAATGGTTGCTTGCATATCTTCTCTTTAGCCATTTTCTTTTCTTTGTTCTTGCTAACTTTTGATGATATATATTCTGTGTGCAGTCTCCTACCCAAACAGATCCTACTACGGTCCATCTTCGTTTCAATGTCCTCATTGTTCGGCTTTATATTGGTATGAGGAGACTGTACCTGCAATGTCCAATGATCCTCGTGGACGGAGGGTTTACAACCATTGTTGTAATGCAGGAAAGATACATATTCCCCCCTACAGACCGTATCCTTCTCCATTGGCAGAGCTAATGCGCTTCAATAGTGGTCCTCAATGCTCTTCTTTCATGTGTAAGCTAAGGCAATATAATTCCTGTTTTGCTTTCGCATCCATGGGAGTTTATGTTGACACGTCCATCAATATTGGTTCTGGTCCATATATTTTCCGTATAAATGGTGTTGTGCATCATCGCATTGGCTCACTTTTACCTCTGCCTGGTCATCCACCTCAGTTTGCACAGCTCTACATACATGATACTACACATGAAGTGGAAAACAGATTAAGAATTTTCCATTCAGAGGAAACACATGAAGACCAACTTAATCCAGACATAATTGCACAGCTTATCTCAATGTTGGATACCCATAATCCAATTGTGCGGACATTCAGACTTGCACGTGATCGTCTGTTATCCTGAGCTTACTGTCCGACTTCTCGGTCATAGACAAGGACAAGACGGTACATATTCATTGCCACAGAATTCTGAACTTGCTGCTTTAATTGTTGGTGATATGACACCGGAAAATTCTCGGTTTGATGTGATTGTCCAAACACATGGTGGTCGTTTCCAAAATATATCTCCTGTACACCCAGCGTTGATGGCGTTGCAGTACCCATTATTGTTTCCGTATGGTGACAGAGGATTCCATCTTGGGATGAGCCTCGGAGAGGGCAGTGGTTTCGTCTCTGACACGAGCGGTCACATGAGTATGATGCGGTACTATAAATTTCATGCACACTATCGTCTTGCTGAACCAAATCCTTTCACCTGTTGTGGCCGTCTATCTGAGCAATTAGCTGTAAATGCCTACTCCTGCATTGAGGCGAATCGCCTGTCGTATTTTTTGTTTAATCAGGACAGGTTGCGTTTGGAGACATACCAAGGAATTTCAGATGCAGTTGGTAGAGGCAATAATTCTTGTAGAGATGTAGGTGTCAAGGTGATTTTGCCAGCTAGCTTTACTGGTGGTAGACGCTACATGACACAAAACTTCCAAGACTCCATGGCCATTTGCCGTGTATATGGTGCTCCTCAGTTGTTTATCACTTTTACCTGTAATCCTAAATGGCCTGAAATAGCTGAAGCAATAGAGCATGAGCCAGGTCAAAGGCCAAGTGATAGACCCGACATGCTCACACGAGTGTTCCACATGAAGCTTAAAGAGCTTATTCAAAGAATCAAAGGCGGAGAATCATTTGGGCCATGTAGAGGAGGTTTGTCCTCCTATCATAAACCAAAAGTTTTATTACTCTCTTCTTTTGGAATACTATTTGCTTTACTCATATCATGTACTAATGGTTTTTACACGTTTCCCTTCCTATTCTCTTTGCAGTGCTCTACACTGTTGAGTTCCAAAAAAGAGGCTTACCTCATGCACACATAGTCGCATGGTTAGCTATTGAAAGCGAACCTTCTCCTTCATTCATTGATTCACTTATTTCAGCCGAATTGCCAGACAAAGACATCGACCCATTGGGCTATGCTCTTGTTAATGAGTTTATGATCCATGGTCCCTGTGGTCGTGATAATCCTAATAGTCCTTGTATGAAAAATGGCAGGTGCTCCAAGAATTATCCGAAAGATTTTCGAGATGAAACAGCTCTTGATCACAGTGGATTTCCCCTTTATCGACGCCGTTGCGATGGCAGATTTGTCAAAAAAAAGGAAATTAGGCTAGACAACAGATGGGTTGTTCCTTATAACCTTGAATTACTCAAGATTTTTCAAGCCCATATCAATGTTGAATGGTATGTTAGGTCAAATCTTATGAAATATCTTTTCAAGTACATGAACAAAAGACATGATTCTGCGGCGCTAACCGTACAGAATTCTCATGCAATTGCTGCAGCTCCTTCTGCCTCACGCAGCTCATTTCAGTCTATACATAGTGATTCTATGCGTCCTTCTTCTTTACATGGTGGATTATCTCAGCCATATACAGCGCATGCTCAATTTCGTTCAGAGAATCAGTCCAACCAGCATTTAGGTGTCGGATCCTCTTCATCCACTTCAGGTGCATCTGGCAGTAATGCTGATGAAAACAGCGAGGGGATCGATGAGATAGCTGAATATATTAGCACAAGGTATCTCTCAGCATGTGAAGCATATTGGAGAATTTTTGGATTCGATATTCATGGCAGAACAGTGCCTGTTGAAAGATTAATTGTTCATTTGCCTTCGATGAATTCCTTAACATACCATGACAATGCTGACCTTCATGCTGTCCTCACGAATCCAAACTCAAAGAAAACAATGTTGACCGAGTGGTTCGTAACTAATCAGCAGTTCCTCTCTGCTAGAGCACTTACATATTGTGAGTTTCCTAAACATTGGACATGGAAAGCCAATGAAAAAACATGGTCTAAAAGGAAGAGAGGGATCAAAATTGGAAGACTAAGACATATACATCCAAGTGCTGGTGAGGCTTTCTACCTAAGAATGCTCCTTATGGTTGTACGTGATGCCACTTCCTACGAGGATGTCCGAACCTACGATGGTGTTATCCATCCAACTTTTCGCGAAGCATGCCAAGCAAGAGGTCTCATTGCCAATGATGGTGAATGGACATCGGTCTTTGATGAGGCTGTTATATGGGCAGGTGCACGTCAACTAAGAACTCTGTTTATGACAGTTTTGGTATACTGCAATGTTGGAAATGCACGTGCTATATACGACAGGTATTGGAAATATATGACTGATGACATCGCATATACCATACGTAGGACCATTGGAATAAAAGATTATGTGATTCCAGATTCTTTGCTGCAGACTCGCCTTCTACGTGAACTACATGACATGTTCTGTATCAATGGCCTATCAATATCGGCGTATGGTATACCAGCCCCGCCAAACACCTCTGCCGATATCTTCTCAAATAGGCTGATCACTGAAGAACTTTCATACCAGTGAGAAGACCTATTAATCCAGGCAAACAGGATGTATGCAGCTCTAAATGATGGAGAGCGCAATGTTTATGACACGGTGTTCCATAGAATGACACATGGTGAACAGTGTCTTTATTTTATTTCAGGCCATGGAGGTACTGGAAAAACATTTCTTTGGAACGCCATTATATCCAGGCTCCGTTCAGAGGGCCACATTGTCTTAGCTGTTGCCTCCTCGGGTGTTGCTGCATTGCTCTTGCCTGGAGGACGTACAACTCATTCAAGATTTAAGATACCAATGGATATTGATGGTACGACCAGTTGTTCTATAGGGAGAGGTACAATGTTAGGAGATCTTATCAAAAGATCATCTCTCATTTTATGGGATGAGGCTCCTATGGCACATAGAAAGTGTTTTGAGGCTTTGGACCGCAGTCTTCGTGAATTTACTTTCTGACAATGAACCTGCTAATAAAGCTAAGCCATTTGGTGGAAAACCAGTACTTCTTGGAGGAGATTTCAGGCAAGTATTACTGTCATTATTCAGGAATACGCATGCAAACGCGTTGTGGCTGCATCCTCATTAGATCACCACTTGTGGTCGCATGTGGAAGTCATGAAACTCACTCATAACATGCGACTTATGAACCCCCTTACCAACTCAAAGCCAGAGATAGCATGGCACAATTTGCCCAGTGGGTTCTTCATGTTGGAGAGGGGCGTTTGAGCTATTCTAAACATTCTGACACTTCCGGTGACGCACTGATTGAAATCCAAGAAGATTTATTGCTTAGGCCAGCCGGTCAACATGCATCTGCCATTTGTGATGTTATTTACATTGATTTTCATACTCGGTTTGCTGATCCTGCATATCTTGCCAACCGTGCCATTGTTTGCCCAAAAACTTCGAGAGTTAGCGGTATCAATGAACTAATGCTTGCTAGAGTACCAGGTGAAGAAAAGGAGTACTTTAGTTATGATACGGTTGAGAACAGCGGTGAACGACTGCAGATGTCAAACTCCTTTACTCACCAGAATTTCTTAATAGCATAGTAATTAACAACTTTACCTCTCACAGATTAATTTTAAAAGTCGGTGTTCCTGTCATGCTTCTAAGAAATATTAACCAATCCCTTGGGCTATGCAATGGTACAAGACTCATAGTAACAAGACTAGGAGATCGGGTCTTAGAAGGAAGGATAATGACAGGAACAAATATTGGAGATGTCGTGTGCATACCAAGGATAATTCTTAGTGCTACAAGTCACAGATGGCCTTTCAAGCTACAACGACGGCAATATCCAGTCAGGCTTTCTTATGCTATGACAATAAATAAATGTCAGGGCCAAACATTAGGTATGATCGGCGTATATCTCAACACTTTGTTTTCTCGCATGGTCAACTCAGACGTGGCTATTTCGGGGTTACTTGCGGTCGGGCCTAAAGATATTAATAGAAGATGATGAAGGGCACCATTCATCCATCACAAAAAATGTAGTATATGATGAAGTTCTGTCTTTTGTTTAAAGCTTTCTTTAGGTGTTTCTGTTCTGCTCTACTCTTTTGTTTCTATAAAGCACCCTTATAGTTCCAGTAATCAAACTGTTGGCATGTCTTGATGTCTGCTTACAAAACCTTCTCTATACAGTTTTAGTTCAGCGAGAACAAACCTATATTTACAAGGATGAAAATATTGGCTCCTTACAATATAGGCTACAATAAATGCTTTCTTCCATTTCGTTCTTCTTCTCTGCGCCTTTCCTATATAAGCAATCTGTTCCATTGTTATATTCATGACTACGAATTGTGTTTACAGAAGGCAAAACCCAGTCTCCCCACAGAATTATCCTTTATCATGTGTTTACTGTAGATCTATACGTATAATACGTTACAAGAGAGAAGACAACAGGCAAGTTCAAGGTATCAACCTACATGTGAGTTCATTCCACCTTAAATTTGCAGCTGTTACACCTTTGCAAGGGCTTTTCTTTGTTTTCTTATAAAATGCTTGTTTATATAATTCTCTATGAATATGGCTAAAACAAGGAGAGGAGATCTGCTACAAATGTAGACCTATTCAATGACTGCATTTTCTAAAGGTAACCTTCCAAACATTGATGCTTTGCCATTCCAAACATTGTTAGTTGAGGATTTGGCAAATCCAAAGGATTTTATCTTTGCAACGTTAAATCATCAATTGCCACTATTTTATATGTTTTGCCCCTGCTACATATTTTTTCTATCAGTTCTCCTTGTTACTGCCTTTGTCATTCTTTGTTATGAGTAGAATGAAACAATCGAATGAAGAGGATTACATTGAAAACAATTTCTTCCAGTGCTTATGTATTTTTGGATGCCAGATGAAGAACAAATCTCAACATGTTTTTGTCTGATTCCATTACGTTTTGCCATATCTATTCCATTTTATCCCTAGCACCCTTGATCCTCAAAGAATGCTGTGAACTAGCGTACAAGTAGAGCTGTAGTATGTAGTCATACCCATAAGGAAAAAATGCAAATACATTAAGTTGCAGTACATGTAGTTTTTCATATTATTCTCATATTGATTTACTATAACTAAACCTAACTAGATAATCACTTGTTCAAATACTCATAGTATGACATCATAAAATATGTGATTCTTTAAATGAATTCTTACTTACTCTCCCCAGATGTCACAAAGGCCATATGTCTGCCCCTATAATAGCTGTGGGAAAGCCTACATTCACAGTTACAAACTAAACCTTCATTTCAAGACTCAGTACCCTGAACACAGTCAAGAAGAGAACGGTAAACTCTCCGCATCTGCAGATGAGCATGCTCTCAATGTACTCACCAATCAGTACAGCTACGCTGGCATTGATGACCTTGCAACAAACCCGAAAAGGAGAAGAAAAACCCAGCTCACAGGGCCCCTTCTTCTAAAGTCTACAATGTCAAGATTTCCAGTGTGATGCCTTCGGTATCGGTTGTCAACAACCGATGGGCTGTAAGAGTATGTATGAAGATGGCGGTGAGAAGATCAAGAAGACCAAGGCAACAACATTAAAGATGGTAAGATATAGTAACTGAATCACGATGATGAGGAAAGCAGAATATGAAGATTAACCAAATGGCTCCTCTTTTGCCCTCATCAAGTCCTGGTGAACTAAGCGTGTATTCTAGGTAGATGTGGTGCTCAGCTACATTTTGGTGATCATTATGTATACCTAACAGTAGCAAGCAATAAACTACTGGCTTATTGTATGACTTAACAATACTAGGTTTAGATGGTGCGTGCATAACATGAGAACACAAGGGCTATGACAAATCATTTTCTGCACATCTGTTCCCTGAGGTAACCTGGAGCATGAAGAGCTCCTTGACATGGTTTACTCATTTTGTATTCATGTGATATATACCTGTTCATCTTGTGTTATATAATCCTTACGGATGATGGTGAATCTGTTCAGCTAGAATATGTGTGCCTCTGCATGTATTCCTTTGCACTTGTGATCGTGCTTCCTTTCCTTCATGTTAGCTGTTTTTAGTTGACAGAATACGTTCAACTGTTCAAAGTTCAAACAAGATACATATATGTTAGGTAACAGTTACCAAAAGGGATGATTAGGAACATTGCCGCATTTCCCCCTCCTTGGATATTTCTCTGATCTATGCATATATGGAAGAAGCAGCAGTATAATCCAAAGGCCAAAGATTACCTGTTTTCTTCAGACTGTCGACCCAGAACGCACCCATTACGGTTATCAAACCGATAAAGCGTTGTTCGGAGCGTTTTCCTTCAGCTGATTTTATGCAAATCCCAGCTAATAACATGCCTAATTTTAAATCGTACAAGCAATAGACGCGTCATTGCAAGAAAATTAAACAACCTCGAATTTTAAAATTTCAAAAAAAATTCCCAAAAAATCCGTAATAACTTTAGGATCGTGTATAAACATAATAATAATAAAAAAAAATCTTCGAATTCACGTGGAAATTTGAATTTAGGTCCTGCAATATTACGAAAAGTAATATTCACGCTCCTCCTATTAGTGTTCACTTAGCTCCAGGAAAAAATTGCTTCTAATCATCACCAAATCGTTTGATTTTTGCGACAAATCAATCCATTTTTGCGGCAAATCAAGTGCATCAGCGACTCACTCGGGCTCAACGGCAAATCGTTCGAGAGCAATGGCAAATCGCTCAGGCGCAACGGCAAATCACCGCAAATCAACTAACCGTTCATGTCAACCAATTTCTCTACCTATCAACCAATTTTTTGTTTTCCCCGTTTATCGCTTAAATCCAACAATTTACCGATCATTCCGATTGATTTTTCCATACTTCTAAGTGATTCCCATTTTCCTTTCCGCTCCATTCGATTCAAAATTAAAAGCATATATTTTGATCAAATTTCCACAATTTTTCAACAATTTGTCACGGTAAATCGAAAATCAAACCCAAGAAATTTTTTCCTCCAGATCGATTTTCAAATCCCTGCTTTGAGCTGCATATATAGCTACGCAAATAAATAGGAGACAGTAAGGAAACAATGACGAAACGTGTTCTTCAAAGAATATTCAACCGTGGTTTAACCTTATACTATCCTGTTTTTGACCATCGTTGCAAATCCAGTTCGCTGTTCACGCTTGACGACCAACCTAATGCTGCGCGGCAAAAACAACCCCAGAACATCCAACGATCCATAGCGGCATAAACGTTTCAGGTAAAAGCTCCAAAATATAGTCCTCCCTCTGCGATTTATTCAGCCTAATAAACCCAACTAGACAGCGACAGTCGACCTCGCTATTAAGCCAGTACCATTAGAAAAAAACACACGTATACCTACACGTGTCTTCCTTTCTATATTCTGCGCAGCTGATGCTATCCACCTGTCCTCTTCTCCTGTTGTTCATCGAGAACAAAACATCCTCTTCTAGGTTTTCTTCGCCGCAGTACACAAACCATACTACTTGAAAATGACGCTACTCATCGACGTCTTCACCGCACCTCACTAATCCTGTACAGCTGCGCCGCCTCGCCAACTTAGCACCAACACTTCTGCCTGAACGCTTCGCCGTGGTGCCCACCAACATTCCATCCCTTCCACGATCTTCGATCCATTGGTGTACACCCAATCAGGCAAGTCGTCCCCACCTTCTCTTTCTATTTTGTTCCTCTTGCTTTATCCATGGATTTTCTTAGCTCATCATGGTCCAGATTCCTTGCCCCTTTACCTTCCAACCCAACGACCTCTTCCCCTCCATTTCCTCCATCACCGTAGACTACATCCCATTAGTCTTCCTGGCAGGATGCCGCCTCTTCCTTCCTCTATCCTGGCCAATAATCATGCCCCACTCCTCCCATCCGGCAGCCTCTGCACCATTGGAATGAAACCTCATCCCCAAATCCCAAATTTAACACCGGCGAAAAACCTAATCCCCAGACCCCAAAACCCCAGATCCGTCACCAACTTACCGCCGTGCCAACGCAATGATGCCATGACGTGCCATGCCAGCGCCGTCGTCGCATCACCGATCGTCCCGCAAATCCTTGCCACCACCGTTCCAACAGGCCAACACTGAACTATAGGATAAGTAGCAGCAAATCCACCTCTCCTTCTTATTGCTTCCGCTTTCTCCTAATTTCACAATGATGTCTTCGGATTCAGTTTCCCCTATTCTCTTTTCACTTCATTTGTTGCATATTTTTCATCGGTTCTTTTCCTACTAGATACTAACCAGGTGGCGTACATGGACAACTTGGTACAGTAATTTTTGCTAAGTTT
Source organism: Olyra latifolia (assembly GCA_036346145.1). Taxonomy (NCBI): domain Eukaryota; kingdom Viridiplantae; phylum Streptophyta; class Magnoliopsida; order Poales; family Poaceae; genus Olyra; species Olyra latifolia. Next base: position 37,490,202 of record CM070532.1, read on the forward strand.
TGCATTGGTTCCGCAAATAGAAAATACCACACAAAATAAACGGTTTCTTCCTCTTTTAAGGTCATCATGTATAAAATGTCTTCAAAACTCATCAATCATAACAGTGTTTTATTGCTTAGTTTATTGCTTTGACCACAACGAATAACACTCATAATCTTTCTATTTGTGTACTGAGTAGTCCACCTCTCAATTTATACATGCAGACTTTACCATTTGCGAAGCTCATAGTCCATGTTTCCAATGCAGATGGAATACTCTTTACTCAAAGATATCGTAAAGGGAGCCTATGCTTCTCGCATTCGTGTCCGACTGACACGGTTTTCAGAATACATGGATCCAAAGCAGCTAACCAAAAAACAAGGCATTGACATGGTGATGATAGATGAACAGGTAAAATAAGCATATACACAGAGGGATACATACCACTTTCCTCCTACCTACAAAATTTTTTATCCTTCTAACATTAGTTCACCCAATTCCATACCAATAGGGCACAATGATGGATGCTTATCTGCTGGTCAACAGCCGTATTAAATATGATGATATACTTCAGGAGGATTCATTATATTATGTCCACCGTTTCCAAGTGGTCCAGGCCAAGGATAGCTATCGTTGTGTTGACAACTCCATCATGGCAAAATTCACTCCTTATACAAACCTTACAAAAATTGAAACTATTCCAGACACGTTCCCCCTTTATGCCTGCAGACCTGCCACATTTAAGGAACTTAAGGAAAGGAAAGGAGATAATAGCCTTTTGTCTGGTATTCAACTCTCAACAAAATTATCTTCTACCTCTGTTCAACCTGTCACACTTTTACTATGTCTTTATTACCACATTATATTAACCTTCTCATTATTCTTGTTTTAACAGATGCTATAGCAGCTATCACTACTATTGAAGATCTAACGACAACAAGTGGTTATAGTGGCCGTGTTGACCTACAAAAGATAAATATCACAGATGGCAGGTGTGCTAATCATACGCGAATTATCCTTTTCATTCTTGCAATTCATCGTAATCATCCTACTACCTTGATGATAACTCACCGTAAAAACACTTTGCTTTTCCTTCTTACAATTCCACATATGCTCTTGCTCCTACTGTCCATCCCAATGTTTATTTTTTCAGCCATTTCCACTTCTTTCAATACATACATTACATCCATGTGTATACATGCATCATTATTCTACTACTCATGGTCTCATGTATCCTTTTGTTAGTACTTCCCATGGTAATGTCGTTTTCCATTCCTTACAACATATATGGTAAATCCATCTATGTACATGCATCATATTTTCCCTCATAGTTCCACATATCCTATTACTACCACTACCCATCCCAATGCATATTATTACAACCGCTTCAGTTTCTTTATACTCTTACATTAAATTAATATGTGCAAATATGTTATTTCATAATTCACACTAGCGAGGATGCTGAAATAGCGTTATGGGCCAACTATATATCAAGATTTGACATGAATAGTCTCCGACAACAATCAAATGACAAAATAATTGTCCTCCTCCTTGTTGGATTCACTGTAAAGGTTTGGAAAGGTGCAAACATGTTTCTCCTCGTATCTTTTTTTTTTACTTTTACATTATGCATAAATACATGTTTCAAAACTGCAACTCCCCTTGCCAAACGACTCACTAAATCTTTCTGCAGAGAAACTAACACTCCAGGCGTGCAGCAGCAGTAAATGGTATATAAACCCAGCACTACCCTAGGTAGCTGCCCTTCAAGACAGGTGCATACACAAATCTTACTTTATTCACATGGCTACACTAGCATATGCTCTCTTTTTTGCTTATAACCTACCAGTCAACATGCATTTCCTTTATTTATGTATCACACAGATATGGAAATGCTATAAACAAAGCACAACACATTCCTCCATCACTGCCGTCAACAGGACCTACAAACACGACAATATCCTAGCTGATCACCATTCACCCACATACCATTGTCGTAAGAAAGTTTATTTTCAAATCATATATTCACCAACACTTATTAATTGTCACTTATTAATTGTCATACAGCAATATTACGTTTCGTTTACAAACCAGTTCCCAAACTGTTAACAGGGAAAACCATTCGCATTGCGTGTATCGATCAGCTCCCTTGACACTAAAACCATGTGGTGGTTTCAGTCCTGTACAAGATGTCGAAGAGGTGTTCGACTTAATGATGATCACTACCGCTGTTTATCATGTGGACCCACAGAGGCTGAACCACGGTAACATAATCAAATATAAAATGTTGTTACACTCCGTTTGATACAAAAAAAACTAATTCGTTCCTGCCTTCTACCTGTCTTAGGTACCGCATCACCTTAAATGGCATTGATCCAGATACCACAGATCAAGAAAATGTAGCTCAAGCGAATTTTGTCTTCTTTGGCCATGCTGCTGAATAGCTACTAGGCGCTCCAATCACTGCCCTCATATTTGCTACACAAGATAGTGGAAATGGTATTCCACAACAATAACTAATCTTTATGACAACCAGTATGATCTCATAGTCAATGTCACAAATGGAACCCTGCAATTACCATAGTTAACATATCAGGTCAACTCCTTTTCTCCTGTCCTACTTCCCCTCCATTCACCTGTCTCTCAGGACCAGCAGGGTCCTCATCAAACACTGAGGACCGAAATAGACAATTTCAAAGACAAAGGTAAACAGCAAGCCACAGAGAATACCTCTCTTGTGGCAGAGGCTTCCTCCATCCTATACAGCCAGCAACCATCCACGACAGAAGGTACCACTTCTCAGTACTAATACCCATATTAACCATGATGCTATAGCAATTCATCTTCATTTACTTCCGTTAATCTGGTTTACTATCCTAGCTGAAACCTTTTATCCATTTTCAGTCCAGATCGACAAAGAGCTGCATCCAAAGGTTACCCAATGTCCAACAAAAGAGGTATATCATGTAACATAGATTTCTCTTATCATATCATTCCATATTTTCTCATTTTGCTCTGTTATTCTATATCCTTCTTTACATCTTTTATCATACAGAAAGATTATGCCGTGCCTCAACTTCATGTTGCCCATACACCTCCACCACATATCAGTGCAACAACTGTAAGTTTTCCGTGTCACAACTTTCAATGATTATCATAAAGCTTTTTTTCCAAACAGATTAACCGCCTAACATTACACATCAACACATGTTAGGGTACTCATGAAAACACAGGCAATACCAAACAAGCAAGACCGGAGCGTTCCACTAAAAGGAAGCTGCAGCTCGACAGTCCACCTGATCCAAAGTAAAAGACTTCTACAGCAGCCTATTTTGTGACTTTAAGTCATAACTTACAGTCAAACTGTTATAAGACCTTAACAACTATGCTAGAGCTACATGCAGCTCCTCGACAGCTATTATCAGCACTACTTTTGCCCCATCTCTACTGCTTTGTACAATATCCCTTCCTTATCTATGTATTACTACTCTCCAGACATGGTAGTTTCCTCTCATAATAGACAACCAGACCGCTTGTAATTAAAACGTCTCTCTCTTATGGCATCACCGTTATTACCTACATCTCTATGGCTTTATCAATCATATGCCTTTCTCAATCATTTAGTCCACTCACATTCTCATATAGTAGGACAATTTATACACAATACGCAACGCGCGCAACGCGCGCAACAATTTCCTAGTATATTACAACTTGCATAGTTAAAGCTTAATATATTGTGTTCTTTTTCTTTTTACAGAAAGTTCTGGGCAAATACGTACATGCATGCGTCGTGCAGGACGACGCACTGATGACACCATGGATTTGCAATTAATATCCTCGATCCCGACGTTAATTTAGTTATTAACACTATTCACAGTGCACAATATCTATATTGCTATTTTCTAAGCCGCTACATCAGCAAAAGAGCAATAAGATACTATATGCATAGAAAAATCCCCTCTAATTAATGCAAATCTTATGGTTGTTTCTTAGCATTTCCAAGGCAAGAGAGAAAGAAAACAAACACATTATCCAAAGTTTTGGAGATTATGCAAAAGTGATATATCTTACTTCCTCAAATATCTATCGTTTGAAGTATATGCAAGTCAAAATTTTAAAACACTATCTACTAGTATCTTATAAACTATTTAGATTAAGTACATGAAAATCATACGTAGATTAATTTCGAAGAGTACTTTCGTAGTATAATAATTTTAAGGTATAATAAATAATATTATAATAGTAATTAGTGGTCAAATATGTTTTTTGACCTTATCCATGTCCAAAACAACACTAATTTATGATCGAAGAGTATATAAGATACCATTTTCTTATCTATCCTCTTTAATTGTTTGTCACATCACCAAAAATCCTATAAGCTGCATCAGTGTCTTCCATGAACACGCGGTTCCAGCTGCTCTTCGGTACGACGCACGTACGTATCATTACATTATTCATGTAGTCATATTCATTTCCGGTTGACGCCCAACTTTAAGACATAAGAGACGAGCATATATATATACACACATTAATTCCTCCATATATAACTCATGACTTGACCTAATTCTCATGGCAAGTGGGACTTTTGCAAAGTAAACACACCAATTAACATCCATCATCTAGGTTTATACATCTGACCAAATGAACCTCTTTATTTAGCTCGGTCAATAACCTAAATAGTTCTGTAAATCGATAGGTTCTGATCATTACACTGTAATTAATAGCAAGCGTGTATATGACAGTAATGTGAACAGCTATTCTTGACTATTAAACAACGAATTGTTCTTGGTCATTTGCTTTCATATTTTCATATATTCTCACATCTAGTATGAATTACATTTTTTAAAAATAATAGAATTACTTCCGGCCTTTATATTGAAAGATGTACATAACCCAAGAGTCATGTAAGAGTTTAAAAACAATTGCTAAAGATAGTTCAAAAGAAAATGAACCACGTTAAACAACACAAAGTCTATTATTAGCCCTCCAACCAAAACTTTTATTGAAGAAACTCATAGGCACTACTTCAATAGCTTGGTAAGTCTTAATAGTGTTTCCTCACTCATCATCTGACTCTACATGGATGAAGAATCAACTAATAGCCCTCCACATAGACAGATCAACCACTTGACCAAGGCGAGTAAGGTTCGTCACAACAGTCCCGATATATGCTCGAGTTTAAAAACAAACCAAAGACAAAGCAACGAATGAAAGGAAGGACAACTCGCTTTACAACCAGGAAGGGTCTCGCTGCCAAATCAATGCGCAGGACGTACGATCTACAAGCAATCGAGAGAGCCAACCAAGAACATAAGGACCTGGAAACAAACTAGCGAGCGAATACCAAACAGAGTATGGAGGAAGAGCCGAAGGTGGCTTACTAGCTAAGCGAGAAGGCTCCAAGTAGCATAATAACGTATTAGAAGGGAGCTTGCTGCTTTGCAGCCTAAGTAGTATAGCTAAGCTTACTCATCCAGGGCCGATAGATAGAGCAGCTCTTGTTGCTAACGGAGAGAAGATTGGAGTGAAGTTTAGTATGCTTTCTAAGATCAGAAGAGGAAGAGAATGAAGTTGTGGGTACGAAGGAGGTAAGGCCCCCTATATTCGACTACTCATTATGCACTACTAGAAAAACGGTCTTTAGTCCCGGTTGGGAACGGGATTTAGTCCCAGTTCCAGAACCAGGACACCTTTAGTCCCGGTTCCTCTAACCGGTACTAAAGCGTAGAAAATATCTAAAAAATAAGGTGAACCCAAGACTTGAAACTGGGGCCTCATGCCACCACGTGACTCCCCACTCACTCTTCTAACCAACTCACCCACCCACGTGTATTTAATAGACTAGGATATGCATTCCTTTTGAAGTATGCTGGAATGAGCCTTAGTACCGGTTCGTAACACGAACCGGGACTAAAGGCCTATCTTTAGTACCGGCTCGTAACACGAACCGAGACTAATATGTGTCTGTGCCAGCTAGCATGTACCCGATTGCCAAAGCCATCTTTACTACCGGTTCGTAACATGTTACGAACCGAGACTAATGTGAGCGAAAAATCATGCTTTTAACCCTATAGCCACGAACCGGGACTATTGCCACATCAGTCCCGGTCCGTGGCCAACCGAGACTGATGTGCCGGTATAGAAGATCATTTCTCTAGTAGTGATGGAACCACCGATTGATCTGATTAGACATTCCACGGAGTAGCATGGAGAACTTGTTGAATCAACTCCTTGGAATTGGAGACGGGTCAATCCTATGGTAACCTCAACCTAGAAATGCATGTTTCACTTCCTTGACAGAGCCAACTAAGATGCGTTGTCTCGATGTTGACCTAACATGGATTGATTATAAATTATGAAGGGTCTCATACTTATCTTGCAAAGGATGAACAATAGCTGTGTGTGCTCGAGGACTCCTAGGGAAAGAAAAGCACTTTTCTCTCTCAGCAATATGAGATTTTTCCGATTAGTGCTCAAGATTTGTCAACTTTTTTCAGTAATTGCAATGAGGATGGTGAAGGGGAACGGGTAGGCTACGTTATCACAATTTCAGAAATTTCTATCGCGAGCACCTAGGATATCATGCAAGTAAAGGATCATAAACCGTTACCCTTGACGTGCGGTCACGACGGAAGGAGAGTCGGAGTAGCTGAGACCGACGTCGTGCGTGTCGAGGTACAGGAAGTAGTTGATCACGTCGATTCGAACATCCCTTCCTCGTCGATCACCACTACAGCAACGTCATACGTACTGCCGTAGAGGAAGTAGTCAATCTCGCTGACCTTCTCCTCCTAGTCACCGATCAGCACCGCAGCAACCACAACAGCGCCTCTATATATGGTATCCACATGTCTAGGGGCGGAACACCGTGCAACGGTGTGCTAGCACCGTGCGCCAGTGTGCTAGGGTTTCCGAGAGTCGGTAGGGGCGTGACGGCTAGAGTTACATGGTTGCGAACTCATGTGTATGCACCATCCCACCGTCTCCTCTTATATAGAGCGCACTAATGGGCCTCTATGCTAAAGGCCTATTAGGACTCTAATTATACACGGATCAGTATCCGCAAAACTATTACTACAAAGATCAATTTCTGTGAAACCCACTAATGAATCCAATCCATTAGACATATTCCAATCCGTTAAGTGTGTGACCCGTTAGGTTAATGCGTAAGTGGCCGTGGCCTGAAACTCTTTCCCAAACCACAAGTCAATAGCGGTTCCTAGCAGGGCATATTAACCCCCAAATATATAGAATGATCATATTGGCTTAACCTTGATATATATACCACATATCGATCGCTTTGCCGCACGATACTGGTCAAGCTCAAGGCGAGATACATGCCACCCTTGTGACAGCACGACCATTCACTCGATCTTGTGATGGATTAGAAACTGTAATTAACTTTTTAATCACATTGGCATGGCCATGCACTTTTCAATCCAATCACATCAAGGGGCCTAGAGATATCTCTCCTATTATCAAGAAGCGAAAAATTCCATCTTGATCGCTCACACTCCACAACATGTTTTATAGCATACACAAAAGCTATCATGTACTGATCAATCATTCCTGTCCCACATAATGATATAAGACAAAAAATCATTTAGAATAAAATCATATAAACAATGTGTCTCACAACCAAGTCATACTTGATGAACAATTTGAATAGTATTTATTTATAAAACTAATAACATATTATCCAAAAATACATAAATCTAAACGTAATATAATCATATTACATTATTGCCTCTAGGGTATATTACTAACAGGGGCATCGTTGAGCTTCGCGTACCGTAGATATTAGCCGGTATCAGTGAGGATTGAGGATCGAATATCGTCAAGCATGGTTATCGTAGAGCATGTGCAAATCAAAATCGAATAAAAATAATGGAAAATAAAATAAATTTCAAAATTATGAAAAGTGCTAGAAGGTAGATCTTGATTTTGCATTAAATAGAATTAGTATAAAATAGATATGAAATTGTGAAGTCCTAAAATTAAGAAAATGCAACGTAAGTAGCAACACCATTTAAATGTTATTCGATTCCCGTACTCTATGCTGACCATGGAGATGGTCCGCTAGACGAGGACACGCGTTTTGGCATCGACTGTGGAGATGGACGCGCACCGGTGTGGGAAGCGACACTTATTTTGTCGCCACATTGTCCCATTGGAACGCTGTGGAGCGATACCCATTCCTCAGTTTTTCTAAATTGGAAAAGCACGTCGTTGTATATGTCTCTATTTCGAGTCTTTCGACTACAATTGTATTCTTGTAAAACATTTATTTCTGAGTAACTTTCGCCATCTACAAACAAAAGAATTCCTAAATTTCCTGGATATTTGCCTTTTACAAACAAAAGAATCCCTAAATTTCCTCAGTACTAATTTTCCTTGTACAAGCAAAAGAATCCCTATTCTTTCTAATTACTGATGCATGAACACTTCAAATTTGTGAGTAGAAGTCACAGAACAAAAATGTTCTAAATCTTCTCTAGGGCTCGGAGTATGTCATCCCTCAAATCCTCATACTTCTCAATACCAAAACTAAACCTAACCAAGTTATCCTTGATCCTATTTTTCGCTTTCTCTTCGTCACTCTGACCCCTGAGGAAACAAATACATACACACATATAAGCTATGAAGTCATGAATGTAGGGGCGGAGCATAGTTGGGGCCGGGCTGGGCCCTGCCCTCCCCAAAAAAAATTTTTTTAGATCAAGTAGTAATAGTACAGTACCAAATAAAGTAAGTCTGCTAATTGGTCCTCCTATTTTCTATAAGATGCTTGAATATGGGTTTGAAATCAGTATCTTAGCCTATGTATTGATGTATCAAAACATCGTATATATTTAATACGGGCATGACTACTGTTTATGCCATTCATCTCCCATATTTTACACATGTGCTTTGGCTCCCTTATATTTTCTGTCAAGCTCGGCCACTACATGAACGATGAATTACCAGAATCTACAAGTGAAGCTGTGAGCCTGTGATTGAAGGTACGTACCAGAAGGACATGACCACCGGCTGCTGCACTAGGCTCTCGCATCCGCCGAGGGACGTCGCGATGAGCGGTATTTGCAGCGCATCGACGAACCTCATGACCCCGTGCAGGTCTGACGCCACCTCGAAGCTCAGAACGCCGCCGAAGCCGCTCATCTGGCTCTTGGCGATGTGGTGCCACGGGCTGCTCTCCAGCCCAGGGTAGTACACTTGCTCAATCTTTGGAGATGCTTCTCGAGCAGGCGCGCCATGCGCATCGTCGTGTGGTTCTGCGTCTCCACGCGTAGCACCATCGTCTTGAGGCCGCGGATGATCAAGTACGCAGCATTCTGCAAAGTTGCAGTACAAAATGAGTCATAAATTTCAGCTGACCTGAACTGAAAAGAAGCAAGGTCACATATGATGTGATGGACTTACCGGACTGATGGCGCCGCTGAGGTCGTGTGTGAGACCCCTTTTTCCAGGGATCTCCGTGCGTCTGCGCTAGTCTAGGATCTGTCTTGCTAGCGTTGTACGAGTTACAAAATGCTGGATCATCTCATACAATTGAAACTGAACATTATTATTATAATAGAGTTCAATTACAAGATGGCTTAGTATAACATGCCGAGCAGACCAAATATTACAATGCCAAAATGAACTCCTATCGGAGTCTAGCAGAAAAGCGAAAACAATAGGAAGAAGAGTCGAGTCTCGAGGCTGTGTCCAATCCACACAGACAAGCCACTGGAGTTCCGCCTATCACCCGTTCGTAGCGTCATCCATCTGGTTCATCTCCTCCTTGTTACCATCATGCAGTCCAGGTTCTTCCTCGGATCCACCTAAAAGAATGAGTGCGTGCGAGGGTGAGGGCGCAATCAAACCGCGCTCGCGAACCAACATCCATCCTGATGCAGTTTAATGATGTAGGCTGTTTAGTGGAGGCTAGGTTATTTTATTTGCAAAAAGCCAAGTTTACAATAATTAATAAGTAGAAATCCTATGACTTAGCAAGTTATCAAATCAAAGACATACTAGGCTATATATGCCGAAATTGTTCATTATATGGGGTATATCAACGTGGTGACAGTGACACCATATCCATTGTCATGGACTACGTGTCCCAGAAATCGGCGGATCCATCCCATAGTCATGGGCTTGGTCCCTGAAAACAAAGTCCAGACCAATACCCATACCTACAACTGGTGTACTGTCTTTATCGACCCATTTGACCTAGACTAGCAAAGGCTAAGCATTTCCCAGGGACTTACTATTCAGGGAAGATTTAGATTAATTTCCTAGGATTACAAAGGATAAGGTAAGGAATGATGTCAAGGATAAGAGTTGTGCTTATTAACACATGTAGTTAAGCAGGTAATATCTAGACCAGCTCTATCAGCTTTGTGTTTAACAACAAATTATAGCAACAGAATAAAAGCATGCAATTTTCATCATTTAAATCAATATAATTTAAACAAAACATGGGATTAGACAGATGAACTAGAGATATTGGCTCGCCTGGACCGAGCGTGTTGTAGTTTGAATTCCGGTCTTCGAGCTGTCCTTCCGGGTCTTTCGGATCTATTGTGAATAATCCAAATAGCACAAATACATTTAGAAATATGTCAGAGCATGATGTATGTTATGCAATCGCATCTAGTCACGTGGGTGTCTATTCGCGTCGGGCTATATTGAAGATTATATAATAATCTATCCTACTTATCTACGAAGTTCCATGAACTCCACGATGAACGTACTTGTTGTAGGGACAGCCACCCCATCTCCGGGAAAGGTAGATGTCCACGAAGATGCTGTAAAGATCCTTCAAGAAGATTTTTACCCGAAGGGGTAAGTGACGAGGCCTGCCCAAGGGGACCTCAAGACGGACCGTGAGTGGAAGACTTGGACATACGCGAAGGGTCGAGAGAAGGACGCGAAGGGTCAGGTGCTCCGAATGCATCTCAAGCAAGGAGAATCCTTGGGACTTATACTGAAGGGTGGCGGAGGATGTCTCATTGAGGGATTCACGAAGACCATTCGGAAAGACCAAGAGTGATCTTTGACAAGTTTAGCGCCAAAAGACGAAGACCCCACGACAGCCTTTGACAAGAACGAATCAAATCAAATCAACAACTTTGTCAGAATATGCCCCCCCAAGGGCATGTTAGGGAGCAGCATAACGTGGATTGTAAGAAAGCTAGTCTAACCGTTGATCGTAGGATCAACGTGTTGTAGGGGCAGCCACCCCATCTCCAGGAGAGGTGGATGTCCACGAAGATGTTGTGAAGATTCTTCGTGTAGATTGTTACCCGAAGGGGTAAGTGACGAAGCCTATCCAAGATAACCTCAAGTCAGACCGTGAGTGGAAGACTTGGACATGCGCGAGGGGTCGAGAGAAGGACGCGAAGGATAAAGTATTCCGAGTGCATCTCAAGCAAGGAGAGTCCTCGGGATTTCCACCGAAGGATGGCGGAAGGTGTCTAGTCGAGGGATTCATGAAGACCCTTCGGAAAGACCGAGAGTGATCTTTGACAAGTTTCGGGTCAGAAGACGAAGACTTCGTGACAGCCTCTGACAAGAACGAATCGAATCAAATCAAATCAACAACTTTGTCAGAGTATGTCCCCCAAGGGCATGTTAGGGAGTAGGATAACGTGGATTGTAAGAAAACTAGTCTAGTCGTTGATTGTAGGATCGACGATCCAGAGTTCAGGGTAATCTGGGTATTCCCCATGGGTCAGGGTACTTTGGGTATTTTCTATGCATGTAAACCCTGGCCCTAAAGTTGTATAAATTAATAAGCTCATCAATGAAAGAAGGCAAGCATTCTGATCATTCACATTAGCACTAGTTTATTCACTGAGCGCTCTGCTCTCTCGCCACCACTTCTCTCGGCGTCCTCTCCAGCACCGGGAAGGGGCGCTGATTCTCACCGTCGGCGGGATTTCCCGACGACAGTTGGCGCCGTCCTTGGGGAAAGGCGAGCGGTTGCGGTGATGGCTAGACCCAGGAGGAGTGTCGCAGCGGCCGGAGGCAAGCCACCGGAGTCAGGGCACGACGGAGCGTACGCGAGGCAGGAGCGGCAAATCCAGGACGAACAAGATATCACTGGCGAGACGATGGAAGCAGCGGCCCAAAGGGCGATCGCCACCGCGCCAACGACTGAACGTCGGCGGGAGGACGCGCCGGCGCAAGGCCCTGGCGGAAACATCCCAAGAGCTCCCAGCATCAACTTGCAGGGCTGGAGGAACCAGAGCCAAGATGCCCCGGACATGGGCGGGGGAAGATTCGACGAGCCAGGACCCAGCAGGGTCGTTCGAGAGGAGATGCAGCAACACCCACCCACCCATCCCATGCAAGAGCGTCAACACGAGGGCCCTTCATCTGCTGAAGACATCCTACGAGATAGGAGAAGACTATTGGAGGAACAAATCGACCTGCTCCGAAGAGAGCTCGTGACGATGCAACCCCAACAGCGCTACGTGCCCCGAAGGATACCATACCCAGAGGAGAACCATGAGCAGCATTGGCAAAATGTAATGGTGACACAGCCGAAGAAGGCTACCGAAGGGCCGCTGAGCGCACACCTTCGTGGCAAAAAATGGCCCGAAGGATTCAAGATGCCAAGTGTATTCAAATTCTCTAGAGACACCGACCCAAACGAATTCCTTGATGTATATGACACAGCGGTTGAAGCACCGGGTGGAGATGATGATATTAAGGCGAAGAGCTTGCTGTTAACGCTGAAGGGCACTGACTCTCTTGGTACACTTCACTGCCACAAGGATCCGTACACTCATGGAACCAACTCAAAGATGCCTTCGCTAACAACTTTCAAGGCAACTATATCCAAAGAATGGTGGAAGGGGACCTCTTTGTCTTGGAACAGGGCAAGAAGAAAAGCACAAGGGATTACTATAAAAGATTTGTTGCTGTACGATGCCAGATAAGGGATGTATCTGACTCTTCGGTAATCAATGCATTCCCAAGGGGGCTTCAACCTGGACCCCTTCTACACAAGCTGACTTAGGACCCCCCACAAACAGCTGCGCTTCTTTACGATGAGGTGGAAGGGTATGCAAAGGGAGAAGAGGAGAATTTGAGGAGACAAGGCCAGCTGAATACAAACAAGGAACGTGATGGCCACAAAGAGAGCAATTCAGAGAAGAACAAGAGACATCACAATTCCAACAAAAGGGTAAGCAACATTGAACCCAAGCAAACTGACGAGCGAAGAGCCATTGACAACAACAGGGGGGATTATCCCCAAAGAGAATATAATTCCTAAAGGAGTGAGTACAGCAATCACAAAAATAATACGAGAAGAGATGATCGAAGGAATGACAATTACCGGAGGGAGAATTATCACAGGAACGACAGATTCCGAGGAGGCAATCAGGGGAAGGAAAAGAAATACTGCGCGGTGCATGGTGACAACTATTCACATACAACCGAGGAATGTAGGGATGTTAAAAAGCAACGCGAAAACTATCAAAACCAAAAACGACAACGAAGGCAAGACCAGCGTCCGAGGGATCAGCACCGCAGATCCCCCGAGAGGGTTCACAATGTTGAAGAGCCAAACCGAAGAGTTATTCATGTCATCACCGGAGGATCCTCGTTGAACCTCCCATCAAACAGAAAGAGGAAGGAATTCATCCACGAAGTGTCACACGTCTCCGTATCAAGTAAACCAAAACCAGCTCTGCCAGTAACTTTCGACGTAACCGACGCCAAAGGCGTCAAATTCCCACACCAAGATCCCTTCGTGATCACAGCTGAAATCGCAGAATATGATGTCCAAAGGACGTTGGTGGATGGAGAAAGTTCGGCAGACATAATCTTCGCCAGCGCATTTAAACAACTCAATATACCGGAGGACAGGCTGACACCATCGCACATGCCTCTCATAGGGTTTGGGGAGAGCCTGTGGCCGCCATGGGCTAGATATCATTGCCAGTAAGCTTCTGTGAAGGCAAGAGAAGGATAACGAAGAGTATATGCTTCGATGTCGTTGACATGGAGTACCGCTACAATGCCAATTTTGGGAGAGGGATCATCAATGCCTTTGGAGCAATCATACATCACAACTACTTATGCATGAAAATGCCGGCCGAAGAAGGAGTCATTACCGTTCGAGGAAATCAACAATCGGCAAGGAAAAATGAACTTGAAGGCATACCGAGGCTCAAGCCGATCCTGCACCACGGAGAGGATTGATTCTCAATACGATCAAGGGTTATAAGCCCTGTGTCGGCCGGAGAGCTTAAACGAAGAAGATTCGATTGTTCCTGGAAAATGAAGAGAGAACAATATCCATCAGAACCGCCCTCTCCGAAGAAGAAGAAGAAAGAATCATCAACTTGCTTCGGCAAAATAGTGATATCTTCGCCTGGGCGCCAAGAGAGTCTAAGGGGGTCCCCAGAGAGATAATCGAACACTCATTGAATGTGAAGATGGATGCAAAACCAATCAAACAAAAACTTAGAAAAATGGGGCCCGACAGATAGGAAGCAGCGAAGATGGAAGTCGAGAAATTGCGTCAAGCTCAAGTTATCCGGGAAGTGGCGTACCCGGAGTGGCTCGCAAATGTTGTGATGGTAAAGAAGTCAAATGGCACCTGGAGATTGTGCGTCGACTTCACAAATCTCAACAAGGCATGCCCAAAGGATGATTTTCCCCTACCAAGGATTGACCAGCTGGTTGATGCGACATCGGGTTGTGAACGGATGAGTTTCCTGGACGCCTACTCAGGCTATCATCAAGTGTATATGAGAAAGGAAGATGAAGAGAAGACAACATTCATAACACCCTTCGGCACATACTGCTTCCGAAGAATGCCTTTCGGTCTAAGGAATGCAGGCGCAACATTCGCAAGACTCATTGCGAAGGTACTTGCAAAACAGATGGGAAGAAAGGTGGAAGCATATGTCGACGACATTGTCGTCAAGAGCAGGCGGAGAAAAGATCATTGCGAGGACATTCAAGAGACCTTCGCCAGCCTAAGAGCGGAAGGCATAAAATTAAACCCGACGAAATGTGCCTTCGCGGTGGAAATGGGAATGTTGCTGGGATTCCTTGTGTCACACAGAGGGATTGAGGCTAACAAAGAGAAGATAGATGCAATCCAATGCATGAAGGATCCAGAAAATAAGAAGCAAGCACAAAGTCTCTTGGGAAAGTTGGCGGCCTTAGGGAGATTTCTCCCGAAGGCCGCAGAAAAACACAAACACTTCTTTAACACAATTAAGGGGACAACACCCTTTGAGTGGGGACCACAATGCAAAGACGCCTTCTCAAGGTTGAAAGATCATCTTCAATAATTGCCAAGACTCGCCAGCCCGAACGGGGCAGCACATCTAACCTTGTATTTAGCTACAAGGCACTTCACGGTCAGCGCAGTCCTCGTCATGGATGAAGTCGAAGGGGGACAAATGCCGGTATATTATGTATCGAAATCATTGCAAGTAGCAAGAAGAAACTATATTGAGCTAGAAAAAATAGCTTATGCATTACTTATGGCATCAAGAAAATTACGGCACTACTTTCAAGAATTCAAGATAAAGGTGCCCACAGCATACCCTCTGAGGTCTATCTTTGAGAACAAAGACGCCACGACAAGAATAGCGAAATGGGCCGCTGAACTAGCACCCTTCGACATCACCTTTGAGCCGATGACAGCCATAAAAGCTCAGGCACTTGCCGACTTCATCTCTGAGTGGTCAGCTGAAGTTCAAGAAGATGGACCAGCACTACCCTCCTTGTGGAGCATAAAATCTGATGGTTCATTCATAGCAGAAGGAGCAGGAGCATCGGCAATTGTAACTGTCTCCAAAGGACAAAGTACAGAGTATTCTCAGAGACTAAATTTCAAGACGACGAACAACACGGCTGAGTACGAAGGACTTCTATTGGGTCTTCGGAAAGCAAAATCCCTCGGAGCAAAAAGAGTCGTGATCCACACCGACTCAAAACTAATAGAAGGACATATCACAAAGGACTTTCAAGCAAAAGATGCTGAAATGGCAAAGTATCTGGAAGCAGTAAGAACAATGGAGAAGCATTTCGTGGGGATCTCTGTGAAAACAATACCAAGGGGGGAAAATATGAGAGCAGACGAGTTGGCCAAAGCCGCAGCATACTTCACAAAAATACCTGATAGGGTGTTTTATGAAGCGATATCACGAGCGTCTATATGTCCCGAAGTGTTGCTTATAGCAAGATCCCTGGAGGAAGACTGGCGAACAGTCATCGTCAAATATCTTCGTGATGGTGAATTACGCGAGGATAGCAAGAAGGCGTACACAACGAAGCAACGTGCAAGGACATACACAATGATGGATGGCCTCCTTTACAAGTCGGGAATCGGCACGCCGTGGATGAGATGTGTTTCTAGAGAGGAGGGAAAGGAGGCCCTAGCATAAACGCACGCAGAGTCTGTGGGTTCGTGATCAAAGCCCAAGGACTCTAGCAAATAAGGTGTTATGATGGGAATATATTGGCTGACGGCCAACAGCAACGCAGAGGAGTTCGTAAAAAGATGCCGAGGATGTCAATGGATGACAAACCAGCCGAAGGCTCTGCTAACAAACTTGCAGCCCTCACCCCCCGTGTGGCCTTTCGCGAGGTGGGGGATTGATATTGTGGGGGAGCTCAAGCAGGCCTCGGGAGGGTTTAAATGGATTATTGTTGCAATCGACTACTTCACCAAATGGGTTGAAGCAGAGCCATTGACGAACATCTCAGCTGCGAAGGCCCAGCATTTCTTTTGGAAAAATGTGATATGCAGATTTGGCATACCCCAAGAGGTAGTGGCTGACATTGGATCACAATTTATCTCATCAAAATTCAAGTCATTTTGTGAAGACCTCGGCATCAAAATATGCTATGCCTCTGTGGGACACCCACAAGTTTAACGTGCAAAGGAACAGCAAATCAAAACATCATGAAATCACTGAAAAGAAGATTAGTGGATGAATCAAAAGGAAAATGGCCAGAAGAGTTGGAGAAGACACTCTGGGCAATTCGCACAACACCCACGAGACCAACGGGATATTCACCCTTCAGACTGGTGTATGGCGAAGAGGCAATAACGCCAGCTGAAATCCAAACTAAGACCCTTCGAATCATAACAGGTGGAGCCAACATTCGTGATCAGCCACCAACTGACACCGTCGAGGAAGACAGGCTCGAGGCAAAGCAAGCCTTAGAAAAGTATAATGAGCTAATGTGCAAAACCTACAACAAGCGTGTGAGACCACGGGAGATCCAGGAAGAGGACATGGTCCTTTGAAAAATGTCACAACGGCCATCCAAACTAGAGCCCACTTGGGACGGACCCTTCATCGTCTACAAACAAACAAGACAAGGGTCGTTCCACCTCTCCAACCTTGACGGCTCTTCTGTCCCAAACACTTGGAACGCGAAGTGCCTAATCAAATATTATCCATAAGACAATGTAAAAGCGCTGAGTACTCTTTTCTCTGACTCGGTTTTTTCCCTAGCGGGTTTTACGAGCGGAGTTTTTAACGAGGCTCAGGCGCCGAAAACCGGCTGCGACCGGAAAAATCCTTCGGGAATGTAATCTCCACGATGTAACTCCAAATGAAATGAAGAAAAGGAGCATTCCCGTGCAGACATTTTAAACTAACCAAGGGGCTGGCACGAGACCAAGAGCACTCGCGCCAAGCACCCCAAAACAAGACCTTCGCGGGCCAAGTACCCTGTCGGCGACTGGGAGGCGAGCCTCCGCAGTGCCAATAAGCAAGGAAAGGGGGTGCGAGGCGCTGGCGCCCTGCCCCGGACCGAGGTCTGCCTTGTGGCCGGACGCCGCCGGCGAAGATCTTAGTCCCGACGCGGTCGGATGCGCCAGACCGGATTGTGGGGTGATGACTCGAGTGTTTTTATCCCGTTCAGCCTCCATCAAGGATAACAACCCTACGTCCAGTCTTCATTTAATGCCGAGCTTAAACGAGTACAAAGGGATGAAGTCCGGGCTTTGGGAAGGCTGGGCCTCGAGTACAGTGAGTGCTCAAGGCACTTGTGTGTGTGTTCCTACAGTTACCTGGATGCGGAGAATTACCGCCGGAAACTAGAGCTCCTACGAGAGCGCAAGTGCTCTTGTTCTACGGTCGCTATTCTCCAAGTGAGTTGTGTGTATGCCAAAGTGAAGCCGTCCTCATTGTTGTGGCCTATGCGCCCCTTTTATAGGCGCCCGCCATCGTAGCTTTGCGCCGTCCGCTGAATTAGTCGTTACCTTTTCGCCACACCGTAGCGCATCAATCCACCGTAATCGAGTGCAATCCTCCGATCACCGCTACCAACCGCTACCGTCAAGACGCGTCATTGCCCATGCGGTGGTTGACGGATCGCCGCCACCCGCCGAAGTCGCCGCTAGGCGCCACCCTAGACAAAGGCACGATTTAATTTCGATGACTCGGGGACCCGGCGATCCCGTCATGGCGCGACACGATTTGCCTCGGTCCTGTTCCTTTGTACCTCGAAGCCGGAGTAAGCAAGAGGCCCGAGCCTGAGGCAGGAAGCTCGGCTCGAGCTTGCAAGCTCGGCGCGAGCTTGTGGCCCCGAGCTTGCCTCCCAGAGGGCCGCAGGCAGGGGCGAACCTCATGGGCCACGTACTTTCCCCAACAACTAGCCCCCGAGCCTCGAGCGGGACGATGTCGTGCCGCTCAGAGGTTTATCTAGTAACTGCCCTCGCCGGTTTATATCAGGCGGTTCCCCTTCTTCGCCGTCTCTTCTTATGCCCTCTTGTACTACTCGTTCGCCTTGTGCTACTTGCGTTTCCTCGCCTTCTTCCTCCTCCGCCTTTCCGCCATTTTCTTGCTCTGATCCTCATCTTCCTGATGGCGCCCTTCACGCTGAACCTCCTACCGAGGACGACTGAAGGGGCTAGAAGTCACGGCTTCGCCGAGGTTGGCGATGGAGGGCGGTTAGCGAGAGGCGTCCTCGCGCCAAGAGTAAGGAGTTTGTTTGCTTCGAGCTCTTCGCGATTCATGGGCTCCGGGTCCCGGAGTCCGAATTCATCGAATCCGTCCTGGCCCAGTGCGGGATCGAGCTGGTGAACCTCAACCCCAACTCGATCCTGTTTTTGACGATCTTCGTGCACCTCTGCGAAGCGTTCGTCGGGGTGGAGCCGACGGTCAGCCTCTTCCTCCACTTCTACGAGCTGACCACGACCGGCGGACACAATGCAACGGGGTGCGCCTACTTCAAGCTCCGCCGCGACATGAAGTCCTCGTACCCGGTGTTCAAAGCCAAGGAGAACGTCGGGGGGTGGGCGTCGCGGTGGTATTACGCCGAGAAGCCCGACAACTGCCGATTATGGTTCGCCAACGCGAGCCCTAGGAAGGTGACGATGCCCCGGCCCACGCTGGAGCCGGCGGAGGTAGCCCTGGCGGCCAAGATTCGGGACTTGGCCGGCCGGGGGCTCAACGGCTTTGACATCGTGGCCGACTTCACCAGGCATCGGGTGAGCCTGCTGAGGAAGCGGGTTTGCCCTTTCTTCGAGATCCGCGGGTGGGATGACCTCTCCCGCGAAGGCACTTCCCGTAAGTATTCGTTCTCGACCTTGCAGCCGTTTGTCCGAGCTTTTCTCCGAACATGTTTGTAACATTCTTCGTTCTTTCTTCTTCGTAGCCTTGCCCCAAGACGATGTGGTCCAGGTCGTGGGGTTTCTCTTGCCCGCGAGCCACAACGAGCCATTAGGCTGGGGCGTCCGCAATGTCCTGGACGAGGTACGTGCTTCTGCGGGCTTAGGTGCCCCTGGAGCGGTTTTTCTTATGTGAGTGTGCTGACCCCCCACGGCCTATTTTTCGCAGGGGGAAGCGAGAGCAGGAACTTGGCCCGCTGTATCCGCGTCGGCGGCGGTTTCGGGGGCCGCCAATCCGTCGGCTGGTGGCGACGCAAGCTTAGCCCCGGCGCGGAAAGGACAGGCCACTCCCCAGTAACAGCCTGGGAAGAAACCGGCCGGTCGCTTCCCGAGTAAGGCTGCCCGCGTATGGCGGCAGGCACCCCGTGCCAGCAGATCCGTCCCCGACCCAGCCCGGCCGGAGGTTCCTGCTCGGGATTCGATCGTGCGCTGGATACGAGTCGGCGCCAAGAGGCGCTTAGTGGTGCTGGACGACGATGACTCGGACGACGAGATGAACGAGGCCGCCGTCGCAGCTGCACGTAAGTTGCTTGTGCATGCCGGCTTCTCCCGTCCCTTTCCTTTGTTGGTTATGTCCCTTGGGCCGATCGTGCTCTGATTCTCCCTTATTTTTTCATTATACTGCCCCCTGCGGGGAACTTATTCCAACATGAGCCGGAGGCAAAGGCCCGGAGAATGAACTCGTTAAGGGCAAACCCGGCCCGGTTCGAGACCTTCGTCCTCCGCCGGTAGAAGACAAGGACGGCGCCTCAGCCGCGCCGTGAAGGTGGAAACCTATCACGGCATCGAGCTCCTAGCGCCGATCCACGTCGAGGGACGAACTTCGACCGGGTGGCGCCCGATCGACATCCGCAGCATTCAGGAGCATTTTGACAGAGCAACATACCGTCCCTCCGCTGACGCGAAGCGACACTCTTCTTCTCGGCCGGATCGCTCGTTCGGTCATCACAGCCGCGAAAGCATCGCTCCGGCGGCCAGGAGCTCGGCTCGCTGATCGCCTCGGTGGATCTCGCCGACGCCGCAGGATTGAGCACCACCTCGGGATCTCACATGGAGCCAAGAAGACGCCGTCCTGCCCGACCAGCCCCCGCCAAACGCCGAGGAATGGTGGCGATCGATCGGGAGAGGGCTCCGGGATGATGCGGCAGATCGACTTCCCCGAGCCGCGGTTCCATGTTGTTGATGCTGCCGAGCTTGTGGGGGAATCAGCGCAGCCGACAGTGGGAACTCGCGAGGTCGCAGAGGAGACTGCCGAGCCGACGGGAGGCCTGGTTGTGCTGGTGGAAGGAACGGCCGACTGTCGGGACCCGAAAATCAGAGTCGAATCCCTGCTGTGTCTTACCTGTACTAGTCCCTGGATCAAGTAGCTAGTACACACAGATATACAGTTTGGATCATCACCATTCAACGAAAAGTACTTTATTACATCGTAGTCTCATAATTATTACAAAGTTTAGGCTTCATGGCCTAGCAAATGAAATTCAAATAACATAGTTCAACTCCAAATGGAAAACCCAACGCAACTCCACAGCATGTCGATGGATGCGCCTAGACGCCGGAGTAGTCTTCATCTTGAACTCCTTCGCGAAGTCCCCGTCAGACACTTCTTCCTCGGTGTCGCAACTTGCTCGTTGAATGAGCAACTCAAGATAAAGGCGAGGGTGAGTATACTTTATACTCAACAAGCAAGGCCGACTAAATGCAACTAGGGCTTAACAAGGAGGGTAAATGTTCTTTGCATAAAGCCGCTTTTGCAAGTCTTTCCTAAGGTTTTATAAAAATGATTTGAAATGAGTTGAGGAAAACAAATCTTTGAAGTATTTTTAAAACTCGGCCTCCGGTTTTGCCTAATCTCGCTACTCACGGCACCCACCGTAATTACCCTCATCACTCATAGCACCTACTATGAGGAGAAAAATCAAAACACACGACACCGATCGTGGTTTTCCTTTAAAACACCATTTAGAAAACAAAGATAAGAAGTACCAATGAGGCAGCTCCTCGTCGTCTGGCCCTGACCGTGGACACGGCTATCATGATAGTTTTACACTCGCAGAGGTTGCACGCTTTCCCCAGAGGTGACCTTCCCTAGAATCACCCAAAGGGAAAGAACACCACAAGGTCTTTAATCGACATTCCCTAGCCCGCATTCCTCTAAGGATTCCACCGCAGCGCTTAGTTACTCTAGTTGGTCAAGCCCCTCTTGAGCCTCGCAGAACAACACCAATTGCCTACTCCACCGCCCGAATGCCAAAACTAGGAGTCCGAAGGGTACTCAACCGTGGCTTGCCCACACAAGCACTCAATGGTCGTGACTGTTGTACTTAGCTCGCCTACCTCAAGGAATCGGTCCTTAGGGATCGTGGTGGGTCCCAGATCGACCCGAATCTCGTGCACGCAGCACCATCCTTGCAACCATCCACCCCAATCAGGTTTTGCAAAATTATTTTTCCCGATAGCACCCACTATCAACTAGCCCAAATACAACCAAAAGACAACACCAATTGTCCTTCTTAAAGATCACAAAGTACAAAGGTGATTAATATTAACAAGCAATTAATCAGGTGGTTTACTATGAGCATTACTAAGCAGATGCAAAACCTAATCAAGGGTATGGCAATAATTAATCAAAATTAATAATCCTAGGGTAGCAAGGATATTTTATAAGAATTAATTATCAATGGGATTTAGCTACGCAATATAGTTATTTAGTATTTTATGTTAAACATACATGCTACTGTTTAAATTCTACAAATCTTGTTTGAAAACATGGGTTCAGAGGTTTCAAAGACTTGCCTTGATCGACGAGTGGGAGGATCCTCAACAAGGCTTTGAAACTAACTCTGACCAATCTAACGCAACGAAAATAAATAAACAATAAATACAATGCCAAATAAATAACCAGAAAATATTATGTATGCCAATGCACATGAAACTATATAAAACAGTAGACAATAATTTTACAAACATTTTAAAATTTATTCCACAATTTTTGGATTTATAAAATTAAAGATGTGAATCTATTAAGGTTTTGACTTTAATATAAAAGGTAAAACCCTCGGGTTGGGCACGGGAAAACAGCCCACGGGGAGCTCTACCGGCGCTGCCCATGCGCCATGGGCACGCGCAACACGGCGTTCTGCTCGGGCACACTGCTGCGTAAGCTGGCTGCTGTGCGCGCGATGGCTGCCCAACACAGTCGCCTGCATGGAGCGGCGCGGCAGGCGGCCGGGCGGGAGACGCCCAATACAGCCATGAGGCCGCAGCTACGTGCCCGGAAGGGCGGCCCACGCTGAGGCGCGGGCGCATGGGGATGAAAGGCGGCCGGCCGGTGTGGCTCAAGAAGGAGGGCGCTGGTCGCCCTGCCAAGGTCCCTGGGTGGTCGACAGGGGCTCACCTGCCGGTGACCCAGAGCAGAGCACAGGCGGGCGGCGCTGGCTGCAGCGGCGGCGGCGTTGGCGGCACGGCGGCGGCGGACGGGCGGGGGAGAAGGGAGAGGTGGTGCGGCGGTTTCGGCGGTGGCGGCGGCTTGTCGGGAAAGGCCGGGCGACGAGGGTAGCGGCGGCGGCGCATGGGCGCTCGCGTGGAAGATGGCGGCTGCCAACCGGCGGCGAGGGAGGACCGGCGGGCGGAAGGACGGTGGCGGCGTGGGGTGCCGTGTGGGGTTCTCCTGCATGGGGAGGGGACGGACGGACAAGGCGGGCGCAAGGTGTGGGTGAAGAAGGAGGCGCGCGGGCGGCATGATGGCGGCGCCCGCCAAATTGGCCGGGCTAGGGTTTGGGGGACCTAGGGGTGCTCCAGAGGGAAAAGGAGGGGTAATCACCGCGGCGACAACGAATTTGGCGAAGAACGGAGGTGGCGGCGCGAGACAATAGCCTTCTTCAAGGCCGAATTGGGAGCTCGGTCGACGATTCTCGCGCCTAAAGGTGGCATGAGTTCACGGAGAGAGGGAAGAAAGTCTTTGAGGGTTCGCTAACGAGGCTCACTGGCATTTAATTGCGCAGAGAGGCAAAAGGTGAGGGAGAGGGCGGCTAGGGTTTATATAGGATTTGGGGAGGAATTTAAGGGAGAGGAGATCGACTGTAAGGATTGATCCTCACGATCGTGGGAACCAATTTTAGCGGTTTTAGGGCGGATTTCCAAGAGAAAGATCAAGATAGGGGTTGGGATGTATCTCTCTGCTCGTTTGGAAATAGGAGATCGAGAGAAATCAGGGGAAGAAGGAAAGAGAGAAGGAAGAGAGAGAAAATAAAATAGGAAAGGGAGAAAAGAAAGGAAGAAAAGGAAAAATAGGTGGGGTCCACTTGCAAGAGAGACAGAATAAATATAGATCCTATAATTTTGATTTATTTCATTTTTAAATTACAAGTAAATAATTAATTGATGATTATATTGTAAAATAGTATTTGAAAAATTAGTAAAACTATTGTTTACCATTTACTTGTTCCAATAAACCTTTTGTAAAACTTTTGATTAAGGTTATGCAGTTAGGTTTTGAAAGGTTTTGATTTCTTTTTGCAAAAGCTTTTAATTAGGAACATACTCATTTTTAAATACTTTTAATATCTAAATAAATTCTCATGAGATGCAATGCATATGATTTTTATTTTTGAAAAATGAGGATATTACACCGACCCTGCGGGAGTCTCGGCCAAACCCGCAGGAGGAGCGGCAGAGCCTGCGGAGGACTTGGCCGGGCCTATGGGAGAGGTAGCCGAGCCTGCGGGAGGCTTGGCCGAGCTTGCTGGAGAGGTGGCCGAGCCTGCGGGAGAGATGGCCGAGCTGGCTGGGAAGGCGGCCGAGCTCTGGAGGCTTGGCCGAGCTTGTCGGGAGGCGGCCGAGCTGCGGGCGAGATGGCCGAGGTGCCAAGCACTGGCGACAATGGCCGCCAGTCGCGGTGCCCTTCGCCAGGGTGTTTCAGACGCCGCACGACGATGTCGCCGCTGTGGGGCCGCTAAGCGGTAAGTGCCTCCGGCTTGGTTTTTGTTGTCTTGTCTTTTTCCCGCTTCGTCCTCCTTTTCCTTAGTCTATCCTCCCGTGTAGATCTATCATAACTTGTCGGCATGGCTTGCTCGTTTGAAGCTAAGCATGATGCCGAACGGGAGGCCCTGCGGTCGGAAGGCGCGCGGTGGCAACGGGAAGCCAATGCCGCACGCACCGAGCTTGAGGAAGCTCGTTCAAGCTCAATCCAGGCGATAGCTCTGGAGGCTCGAGCCGCCGCGGCTGAGGCAGCCTTAGCCGTGGCGCAGGAGGACGCCAAGGAGGTTTCTTGCTGGTCGCCGAGGCCCTAAGGTTTAACGCCACGCGCTTCTTGAGCTCGAGGCACACCTCCGGTCAGAGGAGGCTTGCCGTGTCGCTGAGGTAGCTCGTGCGGTGGAGGAGCGCGACCTCCTTGCCGCGGAGCTTTCCTGCATTTAAAGCCGCTGCAACCGCGATGGAGGGTTCTGGCCAAGACCCACCAGATACCATGCAGACCCGGAGGTCGCCAACTAAACCTTACGGGTCAAAATGCGATCGCCTGCAAAAGAGAAGGAGCTCTCGATCTTCGTGGCCAACATGAGGAGTTGCCGCCGAGCCGAAGCTCCGGTGCTGCCTAAGCCGTAGGCCCTTTTTCTTTTTTTTTTTTTCCTTTTGGTTGGGCGATAATCCGCCCGCCTTTGTAAATACCCTTTATCAATGCAATTGACTTGTTTTGACTTCTTTCCTTCGCTACTTCTTCGGTCCGCTTTCTCCCTAATGCCGAACGCCGTTTTGACTGTCGCGCCGGTCCCTAGAGACATTCGCTCGCCTTGAAACGGTTCCGCCGAATCGCTTCCCAACACCATTACTCCCGAGATCGCTTCGCTTCCGAATCTCGCTATAAAAGAGACCAATGCGACGGCCACTTACCTGCACACTTTCTTCCATACCTTGCCCTCCTGCTTCCATGGCTTGTGATCCAGAGTTGGCGGAGGTTTGGGCTGACTTCGACCTCACCATGGCCGAGATTGTGGAGGAGGAGGCGCGCGCCCATGACGTCACCAGGGTTGAAGCGCTGGTTGAAGTCGTCCCACGACTTCGCGGGGGCTTTGATCCGCCAGGAGGCGCTGGCCGCGTCTGCGTTCGCGAGCGCCGCCGCCGCCGTGGCTTTGGTCGAGGCTGCCCCGGCTCTTGCCGAGGTGGCCGACGTCATTGCCGGGTTTCTGGGGCCGTTCCGCTGGGACTAAGTGTAGCTGGCTTGTAAGCCATCCCGGAATCTTTTTAATAAAGTTGTTTGTGGTTATTGTTGCTTCTCTTCGCTTCTCGTTGTTTTTCCCCGCATGCTAACGAGCGCTAGTAGTCGGTAGGCAAGAAAAGATTGAAAACGAGTATAGTCCTACCGATCCTAGCCCCCGAGCCATGTCCGTGCTTCTAAGGAGAAGCCCGGGCGTGGCTTAGAGAAGTTCGGAAGTCCTTTGATTGGGTATCTGATTTTGGAAAATCAACTCTTTAAGAAATCGACCCTTAGAAAAAATCGACCCTTAAAAAATCGACCCCAGCCCCCGAGTCATGTCCGAGTTTCTGAGGAGAAGCCCGGGCGTGGCTTAGAGAAGATCAATTTTAAAAATCGACTTAGTCCTCGAGCCATGTCCGAAGCTTCGAGGAGAAGCCCTGGGCGTGGCTTAGAGAAGATCAATTTTGAAAAATCGACCCTAGTCCCCGAGCCATGTCTCGAGCTTCGAGGAGAAGCGCTGGCGTGGCTTAGAGAAGATCAATTTTGAAAAATCGACCCTAGTCCTCGAGCCATGTTCGAAGCTTCGAGGAGAAGCCAGGCGTGGCTTAGAGAGATCAATTTTTGAAAAATCGATCCTAACCCTCGAGCCATGTCCGAAGCTTCGAGGAGAAGCCCGGCGTGGCTTAGAGAGATCAGATCCTCGACGGAGCCAGGCCCTTGCTCTTTTAAGGAGCGGAGGCCGACACTAGAGTTATCCCTGCCGCGATAATTTTTATGCGGCTTATGATATAGGGCCGGAAGCGCAGTTCGCTGCGGGATCTTGCGTGGTGCGATGGATATCGGCTTACCTGTGCAAGGGGTCCCGGGGTTAGCTCAGATGGCCGCTTATTTCGCCGATGTGAACCGAGATAGTCCGGCTTTTTCTCCCAAGCCCGCCATGGATTTGAGTCACCGGGCTAGGTTGGGGCTATCTAGGGTTTGAATAGATAGGCAGGATAGGAGAGAAATGGGAAAGAAAAAGAGACTTACGACCTTTGCTCGTGCATAGAACCTTCGGAGTTGAGCGATGTTCTAGGAGCCGCTGAGGACTCGCCCATCCCAAGATGGCTGGGCCTTACAAATTTCAAGGCAGGGCCGATACGACTGTGCACGGATCTTCCCATCTTGGGTGAGCTTGTTACGAAGCCGTGTTCTCAACTCGCCTTAGAACCAGGTCGCCACTTGCGTGGTCCGGTTCAGACTTTTTAGCCGCATGCCGCCGCAGGATTGCCGGTATGTCGCCACTCGCAGAGTGCTTGCTCGCGCAGACTCCTGATAGGTCGAGATCCAGCAGCAGCCTCCTCGCCGTTGTCGATCTCACCGCAAAATCATCGCGGCCGAGCCAAGCCTTAGCTCACCGGTAAGACCGACCGAGCCAGATACAAGTCCGAACGGGTTTCGCCAAGAGTCTTGCTAGAGGTTGTTCGGCTGCCCAAAGCACGGAGGGTAGTTCGCCTACCCGCCAGACGTTGATTCGGCGAGAGCGCCATACACTCGGCGATGATGCCCCGTGATGATCTACCCATTCGCTGCTCGGCCGCACCGCTATTTCGTGGGCGAGCTACGGGTTAGGGCGATTTTAATGCCGAGCTCTTCGCAGAGTCCCGAATAGCTCGCCAGAATCAAGGCCCCATTATCAGCGATCACCTTACTTCGACACCAAACCTGGTCACGACATCGTTCCTAAGGAACCTCTTGGCCGCTTGGGCGGATATGCTCGACATCGGTTCGCCTCGATCCACTTAGTGAAAGTGTCGATGGAGATGAACAGTGTATGCAGCCCTTTAGGCCTCTGGGGAACGGACCAAGTATGTCTATTCCCTGTGTTGAGAACGCCAAGTTAGCGGGATAGTATGCAGCTCATATGCGGCCGGTGGGATACCCGCATGATATTGGTGTCAAGGCCGCTTTTACTAGCTTCTTATGCCGGTCAACGCGAAGGGCCAATAGTACCCCATGCGAAGGTTTTTCCCACTAGGGTTCTCGAAGAGGCATGGGCCCCGCAGATCCCGTCAGGATGTCTTGGAGGAGAAATTTGCCTTCCTCCCTGTGTCACGACTTGCAAAGTACGCCGTTAGAATCCTTTCGCACAACAAGCCCCGAGTAATCGGTAAGGTCGGGCTTGTCTTTGGAGCCGGATTTTCACCGTGGTCCTATGGCGTTGTCCCATGCGCCAAGAATCGGACGAATGGCGCTATCCGTGTGTCGACCGCCAGAGGAACTAAACGGTACGGTCGCTTGGGTCGAGGCAACCGTTTTCTGGGGCCTTTCTCCGAGGGAATAGAGGGCTTTAGTAGGTGTCAGACGAGCACCGCCGGGCGGTTTTTGTGAGGAGCCAAACTTTATGAAGCTTATCGCCAAAGCTATTAGCCGCCGGGAACGAACACACTTCGGTTCGTGAAGTGTTTCTCCATTTTCACTTCGCCAAGTATCGCGCCATTGAGTTGTCGTAACATCAAACTCCTTGCTTACCTAGCGACGCACCAACCGCGAATCCCTTTCGCCGTTAGCCATTTTATGCCGAGCGCAGGCATGCTCAGAGGCCGCTAGAGGCCTTCAGACCGCAAAGATTATTCATTGCGGAAAGTGAAGTCAGACGATATGCTGAATTTGTTCTCTTTGGGGAGACAAGAACAAACCCGCACTCGATCGTCAATTGGCACGACCCATCGAAAAACATGGTCCAAAGGCGCTTGGCTTATGAAGCTCGACGAGCCTCAAGGGTCGGCCGGCCGGTCCACTCACCAAGAAGTCGGCCACGATTTGGGATTTGATCGTTGTTCGGGTACAAACTTGATGTCAAATTCACCAAGCTCGACTGCCCACTTCACGACCCTCCCATTCGCGTCTCGCTTCCGAATGATGTCCTTTAACGGAAACTCGCTGGGACCGTAATTGATGGGCTTGGAAATAGTGACGAACTTTCGCGAGGCCATAAGCAAGGCGCATAAGAGCTTCAACCTCGTGGTACCGCTCCTTAGGCCCGTGAAGTACCTCGCCACGTAGTAGACGGGTTGTTGCTTGCCTTCGCTCGATCGCTAGTACAAAGACTTACAACAAGGGGCAACCGCCAAATAAAGGAGTAGAGCTTCCCGAGCTTTGGCGTGGCTAAGACGGAGACGGGACAGTAGCGCTTAGCTCGATAAAAGCGCCTCGCTTCTTCCGTCCATTCGAAACCATCGTGCTTACGCAGATCTTACAAAAGGCATCAAGGCCGCCGAGACGAGATATGAATCGCCGAGAGCCGCCATCCGCCCGGTGAGGGCTTGCACCTCCTGGTGCAAAGTTGGTGATGAGGACATCACCCCGACATTGCTTCTCCCGTTGAGGACCCCGATGTTGAAGCCCGATGAAGTCCCCGCTGATGCTACACCACCGTACAAGGACCAATTACGAGGGCCCGAGCATGACAACTGCGGCATCTACCGGGAGATGTTGTTGTCGCCATCAGAAATCATGGATTAGCTCATGAAGAGAGAAGATGCAACTACATCAACGCAGAGAAGCAGCCGCAAACAAGGTAGTCGCAAAACATGGGATAGGTCGGATTGGAGCATCGGCCCATGGTAGGGCACCGGCCCACCATGGGGCCCATCATGGGGCGCCACGCCACCCCCTTTGGCCATGGCCCATGATGGGGTCCAGCCAGCCCAAGGTGGGGTGCCCCTCACCTCCACCTGGTTTAGTACCATACCGCTACCTCTCCAGTGCAGGCCACCCTCCCTTCGCTATATAAACCATGTCATAGGTGCCTCCACAACTAGGGTTTTGCTTAAGATTATTCTGCCTTTGCAGCTTCGCCGAAGACTCGGTCTGTAAAGCCCCAACTTGTGAGCTTAATATTATTTTGCAATTTGAGATTGCTTCTTCTCGTTCTTGCTTGTGTTCTCGATTCACTAGCAGGAACAAGCCTTCGTGGCGCAGGTCAATTGCGCTTGGCACGCTGATAACCAACGGAGCGGTGGTGTAGCGATTGCGTGCTTAGATCGGTTCTCGATCGTAAGTCGGATCGCCAACGCCGAGTCTCCACCAATCGAAGTTATTCTCACCGCCGGAAGATCGCATCCGCCCCCATCGCTTGGCGACTCATATTCTCGATGGCCTCGATTTTCTTGGGGTTTGCTCCGACATTTGCCTTCCCTATCACATAGCCAAGCAACATCCTGCACTGCATACACCAAAGACACATTTTTCAGATTCATTTTAACTCGATGCTTTCTAAGATTAGCAAAAGTTTCAAGGTCGGTCACATGGTCCCGGGACTTTGCTTTTTACAACAACATCGCCTACATAGACCTCACGCTATGCCTCTATCGATCGTGGACCGCCTTTCGCATTAGTCGCTGAACGTGGCTCCTCGCGTTTTTAGACCGGCGACATGGTCGTAGCGTAGGTACCAAAAGGTGTTACGGCGCGCTTTCTTCGCCTTTCCTTGCCGCGCGATCCGGTGATAGCCGAGTAGGCGCCCAGAAGCTCATGAGCCGAGTCCGCTGCTAAGGCCGACTGGGCTGGTCTATGCGCCGCAGGGGAAATTGTCCTTGGGACAAAGCGGCGTTGAGGTCGCGATGGTTGACGACATTCGCCATTTCCCGCCTTTCTTTGACGCATTTACCGGATTAGCTAGCCACCGAATGCTTGACTTCTGGATGAAGCCGCATAGAGGAGCTTGCTGTTGCTCCGGATGATGTCACCTTCCACTTTGGGAAGCGCCAGAGGGCCTGCCTCGACAAGCTTTTTGTCGTCAATACTAGCCTCAGGCTCGATGACCTCCTTGGGACTCCGGCATGTCGGACGGTTCCCACGCCGAACACGCCTCAAGTAGCCCGGAGGAAGGTGACGGCTCGAGTTCCTATTTGTACTGAGGTTGACCCTCACGGGACGACCTTGGCCGGTCGCCCTCGAGAGAGGGGACCGCCTTGGTGGGCTCTCGGGTCGCAGGCCACCTTGGGCGGATCGTTGGTCGTTCGGCCTTGGCCGGGCCACGCTCGGGGAGCTGTCCGACCTTGGCCAAGGCACTCTCGTCACAGGCCATTGCGGCCTTGTGGCTGCCCTTGATCGTGATGACCCCGTGAGGGGCCGGCATCTTCAGGCAGTGTTAGCCGTGGTGGGTGGCCGCCATGAACTTGGACAGCGCGAGGCGTCCAAGGATGGCATTAGACGGAGCTCTGAGTCCACCACCTGGCGGTGACGACCGTCCGAAGTTCTGGGGGTCCTAAACGCCACGGCAAAGACGATTTGCTCGACGGTCAGAGGGACGACCTAGGATAATGCCGGAAGGGGATGGCTATGTCCTTGATCTTGGACCGCTGGACTCGTGATCCGCCAAGAACCCGAGCAAAGAACGATGTCCAGGGAGCTCCCTCCATCTACCAACACGCGATCGACTCGCGTGTTACTGATGGTGGCACAGAGCACCAGCGGTAAGCGCTGGGGCCTTGTCATCCCGGGGGGACAATCATCCCCGGAGAAAGTGATCGACTGGTGGGACCACCGCAGGGGTGCGTCCCTGGGCTTGCCCTTCTCGAGGTGGTAAACCTCCGGCATGACCTTAAGCTCGCCGCGAGCTATAGGCAGAAGCACCGCCGAAGATCACGGCGACGTGTGCGCGAGCCTCCTGGAAGGCGTCACCATGGGCGCCTGAGGCGCCCGGTCGTCCGGTACCCCGTGATCGGGGAGCTCGAGCATGGAGGCTCCGCGTGAAGGGCGCCATCGGGTAAAAGGAGGATCGGAGAAGAAAGATGGCGGAAAGTGGAAGGAAGAAGGCGAGGGAACGCAAGTAGCACAAGTAGTACAAGAGGGCGTGAGAAGAGAACGGCGAAAATGGGGCCTCGCGCAAAGCTCGAGAGATGGCTGGGCACCCAGGGGCGGCCCCGTTGTTTCCAGCGGGGGGTCTGCCACCCGGAAGTGCCCCGAGGCGGGAAAAGACTCCGCCGGGGGTGCGCTGAGGAGCGCCGTCCGCTGTGGACGTGGATGCCTGCCGGCGCGATCAACGCCTCGCCGCGCCGCCGAGGAGCCATCGGTGCGTGATCGGGCTCGAGGTGCTCGCCGAGATCCCCAAAGCAGTTTCTAGGCCGTTAGCAACCGCGCGCTTAGGTCGCCTATGGTGAACCCTTGCGGTTCTTCTCCAAGTCATGCATGACTGGCATCGCTTAACCCTTTGCCGATCGCGCAAAGACCGGGTTGGTGACGGTAGTGGTGGGCGAACGCGCGCGATGTAGCCAGGCGGGCGGCGTTGGGGTCAAGAAGCTCGCGACGGATATCCGCCAGGTTCGCTCCAACCGACCCAAAGAAGAGACTCGAGCGCCTCACGCCGCCGGTGCTCTCCGCTGTTAGCACGTGGCTGGTGCGGGGTCGTCTCACCCGACGCAGCAAAGACATGACGTGAGGCAGGCTCCCGTGAAGGAGACATGTCGGTGTCACCCACGGAGGTGGTGCCATCGGCACACTCGACTACCATGGGCTCACGCCAGTCCGCTGCCGGCCTTGACGGGCCGGGGCGCCAGTTGCGCACGCAGGACTGGTCCTCTTCGGACATGGCCGTGAATGCGCGCGGTCCGTCCGGATGCGGCATTGGTGGCGGTGCCTCCAGTCCCTCCATGAGGGTTTTGCTGACGTGAGTCAGCGAAGTGCCGGGCAAAGCTGGGGAGCGAACAGCTACTCCCGAGGGGCGCGGTTTCTACCTCCATCTCGCCGGACCGAGCTCGGCGAGATACCACCGCCACTCATACGACTCGCCGACGCCGCCGAGATCGCCGCGATCGTCAGAAGTTGAGGTCCACAGATCAATGTCGCCAGAAGACAAGGCCATCCTCGACTCGACGAGGGGAGAAGACCGCAATCGTGGCCCACGTGGGCGCCACTGTCGGCGACCGGGAGGCGAGCCTCCGCAGCCGCCAATAAGGCGAAAGGGGCGCGAGGCCCGGCGGCCCCGCCCTCGGACCGAGGCCCGGCCTTGTGGCCGGACGCCGGCGCGAAGTTCTTAGTCCCGACGCTGCCGGACGCTGCCAGATCGGATTGTCGGGGTGATGACTCAAGTGTTTTTATCCCGTTCAGCCTCCATCAAGGATAACAACCCTACGCCCGCCTTCGCTTAATGCCGAGCTTAAACGAGTACAAAGGATGAAGTCCGGCTTTGGGAAGCCCGCCTCGAGTACAATGAGTGCTCAAGGCACTTGTGTGTGTGTTCCACAGCACTCGATGCGGAGAACTACCGCCGAACTAGAGCTCCTACGAGAGTGCAAGTGCTCCTCGTTCTACGCCGCTATTCTCCAAGTGAGTTGTGTGTATGCCAAAGTGAAGCCGCCCTCATTGTTGTGGCTCAGGCGCCTTTTATAGGCGCCCGCCATCGTAGCTTTGCGCCGTCCGCTGAATTAGTCGTTGCTATTTTACCACACCAGTAGCGTTCGAATCCACCGTAATCGAGTGCAATCTTCCGATCACCGCGCCGAACCGCTACCGGTCAAGACGTGTCCTGCCTATGCGGGCGTTGACGGATCGCCGCCACCCGCCGAAGCCGCCGCTAGGCTCTCCTCAGAAAGGCGCGATTTAATTTCGATGACTTGGGACCCGGCGATCATGTCGCGGGCATGCACGACGGGCCTCGGTCCTGTTCTTTGTACTCGAAGCCGGAGTAAGCAAGAGGCCCGAGATCCGAGGCGGGAAGCTCGGCTCGAGCTTGCTAAGCTCGGGCGCGAAGCTTGCCTCTGTGGGGCCGCAGGTAAGTGGACCGAACCTCATGGGCCACGATTTTCCCCAACATACCCGATCAGATCCTTCGCGGGCCATGAGCCTCGCGAAGGTATAACGCGCTAAAGCGCCATGGGCGGGCGCGAGGCCAAGAGCACTCGTGCTAAGCACTGACCGATCCTTCGCAGGCCTTGAGCCTTCGCGAAGGTATAACGCGCTAAAGCGCCAAGGGGCTGGCGCGAGGCCAAAAGCACATGCGGCAAGCACCCGAATCGTATCCTTCGTGGGCCATGAGCCTTCGCGAATGTATAACGCGCTAAAGCGCCAAGGGGCTGGCGCGAGGCTCTTGGCCTCGCGCCAAGCACCCGAATCGTATCCTTCGCGGGCCATGAGCCTTCGCGAAGGTATAACGCGCTAAAGCGCCAAGGGGCTGGCGCGAGGTCAAGAACACTCGCGCCAAGTACCCGAATCGTATCCTTCGCGGACCTTGAGCCTTCGCGAAGGTATAACGCGCTAAAGCGCCAAGGGGCCGACGCGAGCCCAAGAGCACTCGCGCCAAGCACCCGAATCGTATCCTTCACGGGCCATGAGCCTTCACGAATGTATAACGCGCTAAAGCGCCAAGGGGCTGGCGCGAGGCCAAGAGCACTCACGCCAAGCACCCGAATCGTATCCTTTGCAGGCTATGAGCCTTCGCGAAGGTATAACGCGCTAAAACGCCAAGGGGCTGGCGCGAGGCCAAGAGCAACCGCGCTAAGCACCCAAATCAGATAAGCCATGGGCCATGAGCTCGCTGGTTATAACGCGCTAAAGTTTCAAGGGCCGGGCGCGAGGCCAGAGCACTCGCGCCAAGCACCGATCAGATCCTTCGGGCCATGAGCCTTCGCGAATGTATAACGCGCCAGCACAAGGGCCGGGCGCGAGGCCAAGAGCACTCGCGCCAGACACCCAGAATGTCACCTTCGTGGGCCAGGAGCTTTCGCGAACGTGGAAAAATCTAAAGTGCCAAGGGGCTGGTGCGAGGCTAGAAGCGCTCGCACCGAGCACCCGAAGCACAACCTTTGCAGGCCACAGGCCTTCGCGAATATTGACTACGCTAACGATGTTGCGCGTATGAAATAAGACGAAGTGATAAGCACATGCCAAATGAAACCAAAACATCACATAGATAAAAAAGTTCACATACAAACGCGGGACAACCTTCGCAACAAGAGATCATAAATTACATTAGCAAAAATATTATAACCCTAAAACTACCACTATTCTACTCCGTTGGCATCTTGCCCTTCGGATCTGCAGCATCTTTGGGATCCTGAGGAACAGAACCCGTCGGAGGACCTTCGTTTGACACCTGGGGCCCTATAGTCCTCGGAGATGGAACCGAAGAGGTTTGCTTCCTCGCATGCTCCATGAAAGCACGGCAGAAAGCAGGACCCCCAGATCGCCAGAACTTCAAGAAAAAATCCCGAACAACCTGGCGGGAGCCGCAGTCGAACAAGCTGGCAATGAAGGCCGAAGGGTAGGGCACACTTGAAAATGAGCTACCTAAAAAATGTGTGCACCCAGCGCCCTTTAACTTCATTGTGAATGCGAAAACTGAGCTGACGGCGCAGTCTGATCCATAACGCAAAGACCCCTCAACGAAGGTCCCGATGGCTTCCTTCAAATATTTGATACCAACGCCGATTCTCTGGGGCACTCACAAGAATAAGATCCAGTCCGTAATCTCCTTAGCAAAAACCTGACTCAAAGAAAGTAGTTCGCTTGCAAGGCCTCCACTGTTGTTTGATCTTCGCCATCGAACCGCAGAAGAGCCCCAAGCTCCACGGCCCATTTTCACTTCGTCACAGCCATTGCATTCCTTGCGCGATGACTCCAGTTCGACTTGTTGAGCCTCGAGCTCAGTGCGGAGCGCAGCCAGAGCCTCCTCGGCGGTCCTCGCCGCTGCTCTGTCTGTTCCTTCTCTGACCGAACCACCAACTCTTTCTCCTTCGCACTCACTTCCCGAAGGGTGTGGTTCTCTCGGTCGAGTGTAGCCACGCGACCCTCGAGAACAACACACTTCTCCGAGAGATCCACCACTTGTGCCGCTGCGGCACGATTTCCAAACCAAACTCTGCAAAATGGGATACAAACATAAGTAACACGAAGACTTTTAACTAAAACATAATAAATAATAGAAATGTATATATTACCGAGGCAAGGCTCAACTCCACGTTGCGCATGTTCACCAGCGAAGAGAACGCCTCGCAACGATCGAGGACTGATGAAGGCACCCCCCCGAGGATCGACTCCACATGTTCATCACGGAGGATGGTGGTGGGCTCAACAAAGAATTCACCGGAAGTAGGGGCGGCACTGGGCACAGGGGTAGCTCGCGAAGCTCCACCCTCTACAGTTGTCGCCGCTGCCAAAGAAGTGGCGCCGGGCGCAGGAGTAGCCGGCAAAATTAAACCGGCAGCGCCAGGCGTAGATGGGGCAGAAGACAAAGGCCCCTCCTCTGCAACAGCAGTTGCCACCAACGCCAAAATGGCATCGGTATTGCCACCAGCGGCCTCGAGGATAGGCGCCAAAGGTGGTTCTTCGTTAACCCCCTCTGAAGAAAAGAGAAACATAAGAAAAAGCTTAAAAAAAGTACCGAGGGTTAGTGATTAACCTTCGGCGGAAGGAGAATCAGCCAGCCAGAACTCCGTGTCAATGACGAAGCCGGCGGTGTAGTCCTCGGCCTCCGCCTGGACATCCAAGGAGGCTCCTTCAGGAGTCACGGGGCCTCGACTCCAAGGAAGAGACCCGGCTCCATGGCTATCCTGGACCTCGTTGGAACCATGTTCGGGATCCAACGGCTCCGAAGGAGTCTTGCTGACCAAGACGTCTAGTGGATCATCACCACCACTGGCAGCACTTTGCGCGTCCGGCGAAGTGCGGCCGTCCTCGGCCAGGCGACCTTCCTCCTCGACCTCCTCTTCCTCTTCCTCCTCATCCTCAGCACTGGCGACTTCTAATTTTAAAAAAAAATTAGTTAAAAACAATAGACCGAAGACATATAGCGGATAAAGGGGTATTCACCACGGGTCGCTTTGACGGTCCCGCGGCAGTGCCTTCGGCGATCTTCCTGTTCCTGCCCCTCTTTGGCTCGGGCTCCGCCCAGGGGGTAACCACCCCAAGGATACGGTTAACGCGGGCTCCTACTCCAGCTTCGTGGGCCCGCGTGATTTCCTCTGGACGAAGAGGCTCGAACATCCCCTCGGCCCTCTTCACGGCCAATTCCAGCTTGCGTGGACGGCGATCCTCATCGCGAAGAGTGAGGTGGGCGCCTTCATCACCGATGATGACAAAGTCCTCCCCAACAAGATCGCTGACCCAACCTTGGTCACAGAGAACTCCTCGGCAAGGCAACAAGATGGAGAACCGTTATCGATCCTTTGGAGGAGTAGCCGCTGCGCCTCCTCGGAGCCGGACAACTTATCTACAGGAAATTTGATGCAGTCCGCCGCTCCCGGGATATATCTCAATGAAGCGTCCGCTGCATCTACCCTCTGGTAAAACCAAAACAGCTTCCAGCTCAGCCCAGCTGATCCATCCCACTTTTTCTTCGTGGCCAGGGAAGGGAAGTCCGAAGAAAGCGCTGATTTCACAACGAAGTTCAGACATCTGAAGGGGCTGCCGCTGGTCTTCCCTTGCCACCGAGCTTCGTGAAGAAACCCGAAGACTCGGGCGTTGGGTTGCGTACCATGGCTCCGGAGCGCCCATTCGAACACTGCAAGCCAGGCCAAGGCGTTCGGGGAGAGATGCACGAGCTGCGCCTTGTACAGCTCGAGGACCTCCCCGACGAGGCGGGTGCACGGTATCCGAAGACCCGCCTTCACCTGAGAATGGAAGACGATCGCCTCACAAGATTCTACCGAGGAGTCGCTCTCTGCCCCGAAGTCTGGAGTCCTCTCGTCAAGACGGAGCCGCCTCGACACCTTCGCGAGCATATCTGGGGTCATCCTAGACTGCCCCAGCTCCCAGGATAGCCGCACAAGGTCTGCAGGGCTCAAGATCTTCTTCGGGGCCATCGAAGGTTCCGAGGACTGCACAAATAAGAGGAAATCAGTATTTTCGAAAAGCTGTCCTTGGGGACAATCAAAATAAAAATAAAAAAAGGCAGGCAGACAAACAAGAACAACTTCCACAGCATTTCGACTGCGAAAACTTTGTAAAACAAAGTACTACTCGTTTGCACAAGAAGAACACAAGTGTAAGTGAATCTGCAGTAATCGGCACAAGAACTCGCCAAAGAAGCTCATGGCGTCGACCCCAAAGAAACGCCGAAACCCTATAACCCGAACTAAAAAAACAATGCGGGCGAGTGGCGTACCTGCAAACTTAACCGGCGATGAAGAATGGCGGAGAACCCGCGGCGATGATCAACTGACGACGGCGGCGGAGGGAGAGCCCGAGAGCGAGGGAATGGCCGGCGGCAGGGCGCGAAGGGCGAAAGGTATCAACCGGCGCCGGAAGAAGGCGTAGGAGAGGAAGAACTAGCAGCGGCGGACGGAGTGCGCAAGAGCGAAAGAAGAACAGTAACGCGGCCCCTTATATAGAAACCAACATGACATGGATGAACGCCACGTGTCCGCATCAACGGCGATGATGCGCCGCGAAGAAACCGAACAGGCACAGAAAGAAAATATACATATATAGAGATAATTCCAACGGGCGCCTACAGATCTGATGACACGTGTGACGATTAACAGCCAGGATCAACGCGCCGACTTCGAGGCCACTGACAATGTCAAAACGTCAAGTCCAAGTCACATCAACGGGCGAAGATATCATCGGAGACAAAGAAGAAACAACATCTTTAGGAACACCACCTCGACGTGGAGAAGGGGGCTGGATATTCCGGCCAGACACCACGGCGAGGTGGCGACGTGACCGTAAGGGGCTTCTGTTGTTGGGGCAGCCACCCCATCTCCAGGAGAGGTGGATGTCCACGAAGATGTTGTGAAGATTCTTCGTGTAGATTGTTACCCAAAGGGGTAAGTGACGAAGCCTATCCGAGATAACCTCAAGTCAAACTGTGAGTGGAAGACTTGGACATGCGCGAGGGGTCGAGATAAGGACGCGAAGGATAAAGTATTCCGAGTGCATCTCAAGCAAAGAGAGTCCTCGAGATTTCCACCGAAGGATGGAGAAAGGTGTCTAGTCGAGGGATTCACGAAGACCCTTCGGAAAGACCGAGAGTGATTTTTGACAAGTTTCGGGTCAGAAGACGAAGACTTCGCGACAGCTTCTGACAAGAACGAATGAAATCAAATCAAATCAACAACTTTGTCAGAGTATGTCCCCAAGGGCATGTTAGGGAGTAGGATAACGTGGATTGTAAGAAAACTGGTCTAGCTGTTGATTGTAGGATCGACGATCCAGAGTTCAGGGTAATCTGAGTATTCCCCATGGGTCAGGGTACTTTGGGTATTTCCCATGCATGTAAACCCTGGCCCTAAAGTTATGTAAATTAATAAGCTCATCAATGAAAGAAGGCAAGCATTCTGATCATTCACATTAGCACTAGTTTATTCACTGAGCGCTCTGCTCTCTCACCACCACTTCTCTCGGTGTCCTCTCCAGCACCGGGGAGGGGCGCTGATTCTCACCGTCGGCGGGATTTCCCGGCGACAAAACGATCCAGAGATCAGGGCAATCTGGGTATTCCCCATAGGCCAGGGTACTTTGGGTATTTTTCATGCATGTAAACCCTGATCCTAAAGTAGTATAAATTAATAAGCTCATCAGTGAAAGAGGGCAAGCATTCTGATCATACACATTAGCACTAGTTTATTCACTGAGCGCTCTGCTCTCTCACCACCACTTTTCTCGGTGTCGTCTCCGGCACCAGGGAGGGGCGTTGATTCTCACCATCGGCGGGATTTTTCGGCGACAGTTGGCGCCATCCGTGGGGATAGAGGCGAGCGTTAGTGGTGATGGCTAGACCAAGGAGGAGTGTCGCAGCGGCCGGAGGCGAGCCACCGGAGTCGGGGCATGACGGAGCATACGCGAGGCAGGAGCGGCAAGTCCAGACCGAACAAGATATCACTGGCGAGACGATGGAGGGAGCGGCCCAAAGGGCAATCGCCACCGCGCCAACGACCGAACGGCGGCGCGAGGACGTGGCGGTGCAAGGACCTGGCGGAAACATCCCAAGAGCCCCTGGCATCAACCTGCAGGGCTGGAGAAACCAGAGCCAAGATACCCCGGATGTGGGCGGTGGTAGACTCGACGAGCCAAGACCCAACAGAGTTGTCAGAGAGGAGATGCAGCAAAACCCACCCACCCATCCCATGCAAGGACGTCAACACGAGGACCCAACATCTGCTGAAGGCATCCTTCGAGATAGAAGAAGATTGTTGGAGGAACAAATTGACCTACTCCGAAGAGAGCTCGTGACAATGCAACCCCAACAGCACAATGTGACCCAAAGGATCCCATACCCGGAGGAAAACCATGAGCAACATCGGCAAAATGTAATGGTGGCACAGCCGAGGAAGGCTACCGAAGGACCTCTGAGCACACACCTTCGTGGCAAAAAATGGCCCGAAGGATTCAAGATGCCAAGTGTATTCAAATTCTCTAGAGACACCGACCCAAATGAATTCCTCGATGTATATGACACGGCGGTTGAAGCAGCGGGTGGAGATGATGACATCAAGGCGAAGAGTTTGTTGTTAACGCTGAAGGGAACTGCACTCTCATGGTACACTTCACTGCCACAGGGATCCATACACTCATGGAGTCAACTAAAAGATGCATTCGCCAACAATTTTCAAGGAAATTATATCAAAAG
Source organism: Olyra latifolia (assembly GCA_036346145.1). NCBI lineage: Eukaryota > Viridiplantae > Streptophyta > Magnoliopsida > Poales > Poaceae > Olyra > Olyra latifolia. Next base: position 37,530,576 of record CM070532.1, read on the forward strand.
AATGGTGGAAGGGGACCTCTTTGCCTTGGAACAGGCAAGAAGGAAAGCACAAGGGATTACTATAAAAGATTTGCTGCTGTACGATGCCAGATAAGGGATGTATCTGACTCTTCGGTAATCAATGCATTCCGAAGAGGGCTTCAACCTGGACCCCTTCTACACAAGCTGACTCAGGACTCCCCACAAACAGCTGCGCTTCTTTACAATGAGGTTGAAGGGTATGCAAAGGGAGAAGAGGAGAATTTGAGGAGACAAGGCCAGCTGAATACAAACAAGGATCGTGATGGCCACAAAGAGAGCAATTCAGAGAAGAACAAAAGACATCACAATTCTAACAAAAGGATAAGCAACATTGAATCCAAGCAAACTGACGAGCGAAGAGCCATTGACAATAACAGGAGGGGGGATTATCCCTGAAGAGATTATAATTCCCGAAGGGATGAGTACAGCAATCAAAAAGATAATACGAGAAGAGATGATCGAAGGAATGACAATTACCGAAGAGAGAATTATCAAAGGAACGACAGGTTTCGAGGAGGCAATCAGGAGAAGGAAAAGAGATACTGCGCGGTGCATGGTGACAACTATTCACATATAACCGAGGAATGCAGGGATGTTAAAACACAACGCGAGAACTACCAAAACCAGAAACGACAGCGAAGGCAAGACCAGCGTCCGAGGGATCAATACCGCAAATCCCCCGAGAGGGTTCACAATGTTGAAGAGCCAAACCGAAGGGTTATTCATGTCATCACCGGAGGATCCTTGTTGAATCTCCCATCGAATAGAAAGAGAAAGGAATTCATCCGTGAGGTGTCGCACGTTTCGGTGACAAGTAAACCAACACCGGTTCCGCCGATAACCTTTGATACAACTGATGCCAAGGGCGTGAAGTTTCCACACCAAGACCCCTTCGTGATCACCACTGAAATCGCAGAATATGACGTCCAAAGGACGCTGGTGGATGGAGGAAGCTCAGCAGATATCATCTTCGCCAGTGCTTTCAAACAACTCAATATAATAGAAGATAGACTAACACCATCGAACATGCCACTCGTAGGATTCGGAGGGGAACCTGTGGCTGCCATCGGCCAGATATCTTTACCTGTCACTTTTCGTGAAGGCAAGAAGAAGATAACAAAGAGCATCTGCTTTGATGTCGTTGACATGGAGTACCGCTACAATGCCATCTTCGGAAATGGAATCATTAATGCCTTCGGGGCAATCATACATCACAGCTACCTCTGCATGAAAATGCTTGCCGAAGGGGGTGTCATTGCTCTTCGAGGATGTCAAGAATCGGCGAGGAAAAATGAACACCAAGGCATACCAAAACTCAAGCCAATCCAAACTACCAAGAGGGTCGACTCCCAATACAGACCAAAGGATTATAAGCCCCTGGTCAGGTCTGAGAGCGAAACGAAGAAGATTCGATTATTCCTGAAAAATGAAGAGAGAACAGTATCCATCGGAACTGCCCTCTCCAAAGAAAAAGAAGAACGAGTCATCAACTTGCTTCGGCAAAATAGTGACATCTTCGCCTGGGTGCCAGGAGAGTCTAAGGGGGTCCCCAGAGAGACAATCGAACACTCGCTGAATGTGAAAATGGATGCAAAACCAATCAAACAAAAGCTTAGAAAAATGGGGCCCGACAGACAGGAAGCAGCGAAGATGGAAGTGGAAAAATTGCATCAAGCTCAAGTTATCCGGGAAGTTGCGTACCCGGAGTGCCTCGCAAATGTTGTGATGGTGAAGAAGTCAAACGGCAGCTGGAGATTGTGCGTTGACTGCACAAATCTTAACAAGACATGCCCAAAAGATGATTTTCCCCTACCAAGGATTGACCACCTCGTCGACGCGACAGTGGGTTGTGAACTGATGAGCTTCCTGGACGCCTACTCAGGCTATCATCAAGTGTATATGAGAAAGGAAGATGAAGAGAAGACGGCATTCATAACACCCTTCGGCACATGTTGCGTCCGAAGAATGCCTTTCGGTCTAAGGAATGCAGGCGCAACATTCGCAAGACTCATTGCGAAGGTACTTGCAAAACAGATGAGAAGAAACATGAAGCATATGTCGGCGACATTGTCCTCAAGAGCGAGCGGAAAAGGGATCACTGCGAGGACATTCAAGAGACCTTCGCCAGCCTGAGAGCGGAAGGTATAAAATTAAACCCGACTAAATGTGCATTCGCGGTGGAAACAGGAAAGTTGCTGGGATTCCTTGTATCACACCGAGGGATAGAGGCTAACAAGGAGAAGATAGATGCAATCCAATGCATGAAGGATCCAGAAAATAAGAAGCAAGCACATAGCCTCCTGGGAAAGTTGGCGGCCTTAGGGAGATTTCTCCCGAGGGCCGCAGAAAAACACAATCACTTCTTCAACACAATTAAGGGGACAGCACCCTTTGAGTGGGGACCACAATGCAAAGACGCCTTCTCAAGGCTGAAAGATCATCTTCAACAATTGCCAAAACTCGCTAGCCCGAACGAGGCAACATATCTAACCTTGTATCTAGCTGCAAGCCACTTCACAGTCAGCGCAGTCCTCGTCAAGGATGAAGTCGAAGGGGGACAAATGCCGGTATATTATGTATCGGAATCATTGCAAGGAGCAAGAAGAAACTATATTGAGCTAGAAAAAATAGCTTTTGCATTACTTATGGCATCAAGAAAATTACGGCACTACTTTCAAGAATTCAAGATAAAGGTGCCCACAGCATACCCTCTCAGGTCTATCTTTGAAAAGAAAGACGCCACGATAAGAATAGCGAAATGGGCCGCGGAATTAGCACCCTTCGACATCACCTTTGAGCCGAGGACAGCCATAAAAGCTCAGCTGAAGTTTCAGAAGAAGGGCCAGCACTGCCTCCCTTGTGGAGCATAAAATCCGATGGTTATTTCATAGTAGAAGGGGCAGGAGCATCGGCAATTGTAACTGACCCCGAAGGACAAAGTACAGAGTATTCAGTTAGGTTAAACTTCAAGACAACAAACAACGCGGCTGAATACGAAGAACTGTTGCTGGGTCTTCGGAAAGCAAAATCCCTCGGAGTAAAAAGAGTCGTCATCCACACTGACTCAAAGCTGATAGAAGGACATATAACAAAGGAATTTCAAGCCAAAGACACCGAGACGGCAAAAATATCTTGAAGCAGTAAGAATAATGGAGAAGCATTTCGTGGGGATTTCTGTGAAAACAATACCAAGGGGGGAAAATATGAGAGCAGACGAGCTGGCCAAGGCAGCAGCATACTTTACAAGAATACCTGATGGGGTGTTTTATGAAGCAATATCACGAGCGTCTATATGTCCCGAAGTGCATCTTATAGCAAGATCCTTGGAAGAAGACTGGCGAACAATCATCGTCAAATATCTTCGTGATGGTGAATTACCCGAGGATAGCAATAAGGCGTACACAACGAAACAACGTGCAAGAACATACAACATGATGGATGGCCTCCTTTACAAGTGGGGAATCGGTACGCCGTGGATGAGATGTGTTTCAAGAGAGGAGGGAAAGGAGGCGCTGGCAGAAACGCACGCAGGAGTTTGTGGTTCGCATCAAAGCCCGAGGGCTCTAGCAGCTAGGGTGTTGTGCATGTGAATATATTGGCCAACGGCCAACAGCGACGCAGAGGACTTCGTGAAAAGATGCCGAGGGTGTCAATGGATGACAAACCAGCCGAAGGTTCTACCAACAAACCTGCAGCCCTCACCCCCAGTGTGGCATTTTGCGAGGTGGGGGATCGATATCGTGGGGGAACTCAAGCAGGCTTTAGGAGGATTTAAATAGATTATTGTTGCAATCGACTACTTTACCAAATGGATTGAAGCAGAGCCATTGACGAACATCTCAGCTGCGAAGACCCAGCATTTCTTTTGGAAAAATGTGATATGCAGATTTGGCATACCCCAAGAGGTAGTGGCTGATAATGGATCACAATTTATCTCATCAAAATTCAAGTCATTCTGTGAAGACCTCGGCATCAAAATATGCTATGCCTCTGTGGGGCACCCAGAAGCAAACGGTGCAGTTGAACGAGCAAATCAAAACATCATGAAATCACTGAAAAGAAAGTTAGTGGATGAATCAAAAGGAAAATGGCTAGAAGAATTGGAGAAGACACTCTGGGCAATTCGCACAACACCCACGAGACCAACGGGATATTCACCCTTCAGGCTGGTGTATGGCGAAGAGGCAGTGACACCGGCTGAAATCCAAGCTAAGACCCTTCGAATCATAACAGGTGCAGCCAACATCAATGATCAACCACCAACTGACACCGTCGAGGAAGACAGGCTTAAAACAAAACAGGCCTTAGAGAAGTATAATGAGCTAATGAGCAAAACCTACAACAAGCGTGTAGGACCACGAGAGATCCAAGAAGGGGATATGGTCCTTCGAAAAATGCCACAACGACCATCCAAATTAGAGCCCACATGGGACGGACCCTTCATTGTTAACAAACAAACAAGACAAGGATCGTTCCACCTCTCCAACCTTGACGGCTCTTCGGTCCCGAACACTTGGAACGCAAAGAGCCTGATCATATATTACCCATAAGACAATGTAGAAGCGCTGAGTACTCTTTTCTCTGACTCGGTTTTTCCCTAGCGGGTTTTACGAGCGGAGTTTTTAACGAGACTCAGACGCCAAAAACCGGCTGCGACCGGAAAAATCCTATGGGAATGTAATTGCCAAAATGTAATTCCAAATGAAATGAAGAAAAGGAGCATTCCCGTGCAAACACTTCAAACTGACTAAGGGGCTGGCGCGAGGCCAAGAGGACTCGCACCAAGCACAGGAAACAAAACCTTCGCGGGCCATGAGCCTTCGAGAACGTGTAACGCGCAAAAGCGCCATGGGGCTGGCGCGAGGCCAAGAGCGCTCGCGCCAGACACCCAAAATGCCACCTTCGCGGGCCATGAGCCTTCACGAACGTGTAACACGCAAAAGCGCCAAGGGGCTGGCGCAAGGCCAAGAGCGCTCGCGCCACACCCAAAATGCCACCTTTGCGGGCCATGAGCCTTCGCGAACGTGTAACGCGCAAAAGCGCCAAGGGGCTGGCGCGAGGCCAAGAGCGTTCGCGCCACACCCAAAATGCCACCTTCGCGGGCCATGAGCCTTCGCGAATATGTAACGCCCAAAAGCGTCAAGGGGCTGGCTCGAGGCCAAGAGCGCTCGCGCCAGACACCCAAAATGCCACCTTCGCGGGCCATGAGCCTTCGCGAACATGTAACGCACAAAAGTGACAAGGGGCTGGCGCGAGGCCAAGAGCGCTCGCGCCAGACACTCAAAATGCCACCTTCGCGGGCCATGAGCCTTCGCGAACGTGTAACACGCAAAAGCGCCAAGGGGCTGGCGCGAGGCCAAGAGCGCTCGCGCTAGACACACAAAATGCCACCTTCGCGGGCCATGAGCCTTCGCGAACGTGTAACACGCAAAAGCGCCAAGGGGCTGGCGCGAGGCCAAGAGCGCTCGCGCCAGACAACCAAAATGATATCTTCGTGGGCCATGAACCCTCGCGAACGTGTAACGCGCAAAAGCGCCAAGAGGCTGGCGCGAGGCCAAGAGCGCTCGCGCCAGACACCCAAAATGCCAACTTTACCGGCCATGAGTCTTCGTGAACGTGTCACGCGCAAAACCGCCAAGTGGTTGGCGCGAGGCCAGGAGCGCTCGCGCTAGACACCCAAAATGCCACCTCTACCGGCCATGAGCCTTCGCGAAAGTGTAATAATCTAAAACGCCAAGGGGCTGGTGTGAGGCTAAGAGCGCTCGCATCGAGCACCCGAAACCTTTGCGGGCCACAAGCCTTCGAGAATACTGACTACGCTAACGATATTACGCTTAGGGAATGCAATAAGACGAAGAAGCAATAAGCTCATGCCAAATGAAAGCAAAACATCACATAGATAAACAAGTTCACTTACAAATGCGCGACAACTTAGAAACAGAAGATCATATATTACATTAGCAAAAATATTACAATCTTAAAACTACCACTATTCTACTCCACTGGTTTCTTCCCCTTCGGATCTGAAGGATCTTTGGGATCCTGAGGAACAGGAACCATTGGAACACATTCGCTTAACACTTGGAGCCCCGCTGTCCTCGGAGGTGGAGCTGAAGAGGTCTGCTTCCTCGCATGCGCCATGAAAGCACGGCAGAAAGCAGGCCCCCCGGATCGCCAGAAATTGATAAGAAAATCCCGAACAACTTGGCGGGAGCCGCGATCGAACGAGCTGGCGGTGAAAGCCGAAGGGTAAGACACGCTTGGAGATGAACCGCCTAAAAAGTGTGTGCACCCAGTGCTTTTCAGCATTGTTGAAAATGCGAAGACAGAACTAACGGCGCAGTCCGATCCATAGCACAAGGAACCCTCCACGAAGGTCCCGATTGCCTCCTTCAAATATTTGAGGGCCAACGCCGGATTCTTCGGAGGAGCGCTCGCAGCAACTGTTCCGAGCCTAGAGATCTCCTTGGCGAAGGCCTGACTCAAAGAAAGAAGCTCTCCTTGCAACGCCTCCTGTTGCTGTTTGAACTTCGCCACCGAGCTTCGAAGAGCCCCAAGCTCCACAGCTCCATTTCTCACTTCGTCGTGCAGGCCATTGCATTCCTTGCGCGACGACTCCAGCTCGGCCCGTTGGGCCTCGAACTCAGCACGAAGTGCAGCCAGGGCCTCCTCGACAATCTTCGCACGCTGCTCTGTCTGATCCTTTTCGGACCTGAGGAGGACCACCAGCTCCTTCTCCTTCGCGCTCACTTCCCGAAGGGTATGGTTCTCTCGGTCGAGTCTAGCGACGTGACCCTCGAGAACAGCACACCTCTCCGAGAGATCCACCACTTGTGCCGATGCGGCACGATTCCAAACCAAGCTCTGCCAAATGGGGTACAGACATAAATAACACGAAGACCTTCAAGAAAAATATAATAAATAAATAAAAAGAAACATATACATTACCGAAGCAAGGCTCAGCTCGACATTGCGCATGTTCACCAATAAAGGGAACGCCTCACAACGATCGAGGACTGATGAAGGCACCCCTCCCCCCCCTGAGGATAGAATCCACATGTTCATCATGGAGGGTGGTGGTGGGCTCAACAAAGAAGTCGTCGGAAGCAGGAGCCACAGTGGGCACGGGTATAGAACGCGAAGCCCCACCCTCTATAGTTGTCGCCGCTGCCGAAGAAGTAGCGCCGAGTGCGGGAGTGGCCGGCAAATCTGAACCGCCAACGCCAGGAGCAAACGGGGCAGAAGTCGAAGGCCCCCTCTCTGTGACGGTGGTCGCCACCAATGCCAGAATGGCATCAGCTGAAGTACCGGCACCAACGGTCCCAGAGATAGGCACCGAAGGTGGCTCCTGGTTGGCCCTTTCTAAAAAAAAACATACCGAAGGTTAGTAACAAACCTTCGGCGGAAGGAGAATCTGCCAGCCAGAATTCCGTGTCAACAACGAAACCGGCGGTGTAGTCCTCGGCCTCCGTCTGGACATCCGCGGAGCCTCCTTCAGGAGTCACGGGGCCTCGTCCCGAAGGAAGAGACCCGACTCCATGGCTGTCCTGGAGCTCACTGGAGCCATGTCCGGGATCTAATGGTCCCAAAGGGGTCTTGCTGATCAGGACGTCCAGTGGATCGTCACCACCACTGGCGGCACTTTGCGCGTCCGGTGAAGTGTGATCGTCCTCGGCTAGGTGGCCCTCTTCCTCAACCTCCTCTTCTTCCTCCTCCTCGTCTTCAGCGCTGGTGGCTTCTAATTAGAAAAAAACAAAAGTCAAGGACGACAGACCGAAGATATATGGCAGTGAGGAGAATACTCACCACGAGGCCGCTTTGATGGGCCCGCGGTGGTGCCATCTGCAGCTTTCCTCTTCCCGCCCCTCTTCGGCACGGGCTCCGCCCAGGGGGTAACCACCCCAAGGATGCGGTTAACACGTGCGCCCACCCTAGCTTCGCGGGCTCGCGTGACCTCGTCTGGACGAAGTGGCCCGAACATCCCCTCGGCCCTCTCCACAGCCGATTCCAGCTTTCGGGGACGATGAATTTCGTCGCAAAGAGTGAGGATGTTGCCTCCCTCACCAACGATAACGAAGTCCTCCTAGCTGTGCATAAGCGGCCCCACCTTGGCCGCGTAGAACTCCTCGGCAAGGCAGCGCATGGAGAACCATTTGCTGATCCTTTGGAGGAGCAGCCGCTGCGTCTCGTCGGAGCTAGACAACTTATCCACAGGAAATTTGATGCAATCGCCGCCCCCGGGGTATATTTCAATGAAGCGTCCACTGCATCTACTCTCTGGTAAAACCAGTATAGCTTCCAGCTCAGCCCAGCTGCTCCATCCCACTTCTTCCTCATAGCAAGGGAAGGGAACTCCGCAGAGTGCGCCGACTTCATGACAAAGTTCAGACATCCGAAGGGGCTACCGCTGGTCTTCCCCTGCCACCGAGCTTCGTGAAGAAACCCAAAGACTCGGGCGCTGGGTTGCTCTCCATGGCTTCGGAGCGCCCACTCAAACACTGCAAGCCACCCCACGGCGTTCGGGGAGAGGTGTACGAGTTGCGCCCTATACAGCTCGAGGACCTCCCCGACGAGGCGAGTGCATGGAATCCGAAGACCCGCCATCACCTGCGAGTGGAAGATGACGGCCTCGTTGGCATTACCGGTGAGTCGTCTCTTGCCCCGCGACTGAAGTCCGCCTCGTCGGACAGAGCCGTCGACACCAGCGAGCATATCCGGGGTCATCCTAGACTGCCCCAACTCCCAAGACAGTCGCGCAAGGTCCACCGGGCTCAGAATTTTCTTCGGAGCCATCGAAGATTCCGAGGACTGCACAAGTAATTGGAAATCAGTACTTCCGAGAAGCAGCCCTTCGGGAACATAGATAAAAAAAAAGAAAAAAGGAAGAAGACGAACGAGCGCAACCACCATGAATATTGGACCGCGAAAACTTGGTAAAATGCAGTACTACTTTTCAGACAGAAGGACGGGGATCGGTATATGAACGGCGTCGCAAATGATGCAAGAATCTCGTTGGCAAGTTCGCCGGCATCGAGCCTACCAAACACCGAAAGCCCCATACCCCAAATCGAACAAAAACGCAGGCAAGTAGCATACCTGTAAACTCCGATGACAACGAGGAGAGGCGGTGAACCCGCGGAGAGGATCTACTAGTGCTGGAGGAAGGGACGATCAAGGATAAGGGAACTGCTGGCGGTGGAAGAAGCGCGCAAGGGCGAGAGAACTGCCGGCGGTGGAGGAAGTGCGCAAGATCAAGAGAACCGGCTGCGGCGGACGGAGTGCACAGGAGCGAGAGCAACGGGACGGCGGGAGGTTGAGTTTGAAGACCGTGAGTGCGGAAGAAGAACAGTGACGCGGCCCCTTATATAGAAGCCAACAAGACACGGATGAACGCCGCGTGTCCGCATCAACGGCGACGATGCGCCGCGAAGAAACCGAACAGGCACAGGAAAAAATATACATATATAGAAAAAATTCCAACGGGCGCCTACAGATCTGATGACACGTGTGACGATTAACGGCCAGATCAACGCGTCGACTTCGAGGCCATCGACAATGTCGAGCGTCAAGTCAAGTCACATCACGACGAAGATATCGTCGGAAACAAAACAGAAAGAGCATCTTCGGGAACACCACCTCGACATGGAGAAGGGGGAGCTGGGTATTCCGGCCAGACACCACGGCGAGGTGGCGACGTGACCGTAAGGGGCTTCTATTGTAGGGACAGCCACCCCATCTCCAGGAAAGGTAGATGTCCACGAAGATGCTGTAAAGATCCTTCAAGAAGATTTTTACCCGAAGGGGTAAGTGACAAGGCCTGCCCAAGGGGACCTCAAGACGGACCGTGAGTGGAAGACTTAGACATACGCGAAGGGTCGAGAGAAGGACGCGAAGGGTCAGGTGCTCCGAATGCATCTCAAGCAAGGAGAATCCTCGGGACTTATATCGAAGGGTGGCGGAGGATGTCTCATCGAGGGATTCACGAAGACCCTTCGGAAAGACCGAGAGTGATCTTTGACAAGTTTAGGGCCAGAAGACGAAGACCCCACTACAGCCTCTAACAAGAACGAATCAAATCAAATCAAATCAACAACTTTGTCAGAGTATGCCCCCCAAGGGCATGTTAGGGAGCAGCATAACGTGGATTGTAAGAAAGCTAGTCTAGCCGTTGATCGTAGGATCAACGATCCAGAGATCAGGGCAATCTGGGTATTCCCCATGGGCCAGGGTACTTTGGGTATTTCCCATGCATGTAAACCCTGATCCTAAAGTTGTATAAATTAATAAGCTCATCAATGAAAGAGAGCAAGCATTCTGATCATACACATTAGCACTAGTTTATTCACTGAGCACTCTGCTCTCTCACCACCACTTCTCTCGGCGTCCTCTCCAGCACCGGGTAGGGGCGCTGATTCTCACCGTCGGCGGGATTTCCCGGCGACAGTACTAAGAATATCATGCATGTGTGAATGCTCCTAAATATCCTTAATTATTCTCCCAAAGAATAAGCCTACCATTTGTATTAAAATAACTTCAGCAAACACTTTTAAAGATATGGGAAATTTTAGCCCTAAAAGGGGCTTCGTATCTTTAATTAGATAATAGACCAAGCTCTTAAAAGACCTAATAAAGGACCAAGCTCTTAAAGTATATACCAAAATATTTTCATAGTTTTAAATATAGGGATATCCATTAAAACATCTATTTGGGCATTAAATACTAGCATTAGGGGAGGTTTTCTATTTCTAATAATTATTTTAATATAAGCTTATAAGGTTTAATATTTTTCGTAAGGTATGTATTCTATGTAAAGTTACGGAAAAATAATCAAGATATTTATAGGTTAAATAATATTTTAAATAAATGGAATACTAATTCTGGCATTTCTTTTGTAAAGAAAATACTACCATAAGGCTATTCTAATTTTCTAGGGGAAAAATAGTAATAGGACATGTCCAAGAATATTTTTCCTAAGTCAAGTACAACATATATTATTTCCTACGATTTTTCCAATATTTTTGGAGGGTAATAACTATTTAAGAAAGCCTGATAAATATTTATGGGGTTTTCTTTATAAAAGAAATATATAGACCAGAGCTATAAATACTTTACAGATACTTTAAATAATTGAAAAATGCAAATTTATATTTTTCATGGGTCTAGTAGACTATATACTATTTTACCACATTTTTCCAGGATTTTTTGAGGTATCTAAGTATTTATAATAAATCATAATCATTTACTGAGATTTCCTAAAAAGATAAATGTCTGGAAAATACTTCAAACGGTAATGGGCTGGAATTCCTACTGTGCGGCCGAAGTTGGTCTGGCTCACACCGAAGGCGCACTTCTGAAACCCTTCTTCACATAACCTTACATGTGGGACCTAGGGACCCACATGTCAGTGAGACAAAGAGATTCCGTGGGAAGTTTAAACTCAGTTAAAAATGGTGGGTCCCCTATGTCAATCTCATCCCACGCATAGTGAGGACGTCGTCGTCGTCTTCTTCGTCCTGGCTCGCACGCCTACGAGGGAAAAAACCCGGCTCGCCGGCGTTCCAGCCACGGCCGTGCGGGTTTGAGGAGGAGGCTGGCTTCAGCATGCTCTCGTGCTCCAGCAGGCATGGGCGACATTGCCAGAGGCGGTCGGAGGCGGCGGCGCCATGGGCGGCGGCAGGGCTGGGATAGGAGGCACGGTGCTACCGCGTTCTAGGCCCATCCATGCGGAAATAGAGAGCGCGTAAGCAAGGGGGAGGTGTTTGTTTGCTTACCTTGGTGATGGGAAGGTCGGAGGCGAGCTGATTTGGGCTAGCGTCATGGGAGCCACGTGGCGGTGAAACAAGGACGTCGTGGGCAGCTTGTTCCGGCGACGTTCTTGCAAGGGAGAGGATTGGGGAATGTCAGTGGCATCATAAGGTTGCTTTAGAAGGGATTAATTGATGAGTAACTCACTGTCATGGAGGAAATCAAAAAGGGGGTAAAACAGGCGGCAATGGAAGTTCGACTCTGGACAGTTCATGGGCGTTTCGGTCCAATTGGGCGAGGGACATTGGAGGGCATAGGGTGCTCTCACCGTGGATATCTTGTTCGAGCCGAGTGATGCACTGGGGAGCGAGGGAGGGAGTGCTGGAGAGAGGCGGCAGAGGGGCAAGGGGCAATTGCGAGGTGAGGAGGGCCTCGGCTCAGTTTTATAGGCACGGGGAAGGGGAGTTGAGTGCAGAGAGGAGGTCAGCGCATACGTGAGCGACGTACGACATCGTCCTCGCCGGGGTTTATTTAGGTCAGACGTACCGTCCTCGCCGGCATGTAGCCAATAGCCGAGCACGGCGGCTCCGGGGTTTCGTGGGAAGGACGGCATTGACAGGGACCATGACGTGGAGCTAGTACAGGCGACGTGGGCGTGGCCGGCGAGCCAATGGCGAGGTGTGGCCAGACGGTGGTGGGGACGGCACGTTAGCGAGGAAGGAGCAGAGGCGCAACGCGAGAGAAGACAGAGCAGAGGAGCTAGGAGAGGTGAGGCTCGGCTGGGCCTTGCTGGGCCACGGCCGGGAGAGGGGATGTTCGGGCTAGGCCTTGCTGGGCCACGGCTGTGAGAGAGGGGGGCAAAGGTGGGCAAAGTCTGGTGGAGGGAAAGGCCAAGGGGAGGGAAACCCAGTGAGGATTGGGCCCAAAAACAGGGAGGAGAGGTAGAGATAATATGGAATTTTGGGCTGAGGGCAAAGTTGTCATTTTACCCTAAATTCAAATTTGAATATAGAATTGATAAAAGAAGTAGATCAAAGATGTTTTGAAAATTGGCTTCCTATAAAAGGGGATAGATGATAATTACTATTCATTATGCTGAAAATACTATTCATGATATGAAAATACTATTTTCCAAGCATTTTGATAAGTATATTCACAATATACATATAATCCAAGTAATTTATTGAAAAATTAATGTTTAGTGAAATTACTATTTGTGATCTGAAAATATAAGTGCCAATATATATACATATATATATGCATATGATTACATTGGTCATATATATATAGAGATTTGCTAGTGTGTTATGGATAGCACGGATCTCTCCGTGCTATCCACCGAGTTTGCAAATTCTGAGACCGAAATAGATGATCCGAACCGTCCATCTTGTTCATATCAATGAAATCTTGCTACACACCAAATTTCAAATTGTTTGAATTTTTTTAGTATTTGTTTCATATTTTTGAAAACTGGACTTATTGGAGGGTCCACAGCTAACTAGATCAGCGATTTTCAAAAATACGAAATAAATAGTAAAACAAATTCAAAAAAAATTGAAATTTGGTGTGTAGTGAGATTTCATCGAGATGAACAAGATGGACGGTTTGGATCGTCTATTTCGTTCTCAGAATTTCCAAAACCCGTGGATAGCACGGATCTCTCCGTGCTATCCATAGCACACTAGCTATTCTCTCTCTCTCTCTCTCTATATATATATATATATATATATATATATTGCATTGTTGCATTTGGAGAAAAGCCACATTCCAAAATTAGCTTTTGAAATAAATGTAGCTTTGACAATATGATCTTTTCGTAAGGCTGTAATGGCATGAAGAGGGAAATTGTCAATTTTAAAGTAGCATAGGATTTAAAAACAGGGTATCACTACAACAGAAATACCCTTTGTAACCGCCTCATCTGTGCCGTTTCAAAGAAAATCGGCAGTGATGAGTTATCACTACCGGTTTGCAAACTAGGGGGTAGGGAAATTCGAGCATCAATGACGGCTAGGGACACAAACCGGTAGTGATAGTTTCACTGCCGGTTCCTATTAAAAACCGCCACTGATGTGGAGTATCTGTGCCGGCTCACATGGACTAATATGAACCGGCAGTGAAAAGCCCATTTTCACTGCCGGTTTTCTTCACCCTTCCCGCCCACTGACGAGAACCGACAGTGATAGTTATTATCACTACAAGTTCTGTAACATTTCCTTCCAAATTATTGAACCGGCAGTGATACTAACTATCACTGCCGGTTTTTTTTAAAACCGGCTGTGATGTATTGTCTATAAATAAGAGCTAAGGTCGAAGGCAAATTTGTGTGCAGATCGGTGTGAGCTACGGGTGGAGGCACATTGCGGCTGTGAGGCATATTTGAGCTCGAAATTTTAAAGGCTAAGCGTGGAGATTCCAAATCGAAGCATCTGTGTTAGTTTTTTGTTGCGCGGAGGCTCTAAATCCAAATCAATTGTGCTAGTTTTCATTGCGTGGGGGCTCCAAACCCAAGTACATTTATTTGATTTAGTATATTTCAAATAATTTAGTTGGTTTTTGTAATTTTAAGTAATTTAGTTGAAGTATATTTTCATTGCCGTTAGGGTGTCAATATTTATCATAATCCGAGATGACCGAGTTAAATAGAGAAACCATTTCTTTGTGAATTTTAGTTCATATTAAAACCTCCTTAATTACCAAATAAAAAAATTAAAAATTGAATAAAAAATCTATGGTATATTATTTGTATTCTGTTGAGTAAGAAAAGTTGTATATCCTGTTGAGTACAAAATTTGAATAAAAAAATAATGTGCCTCTTTTGGTTACTACGTTGATATAGTCGCTGATGTGTAGGACCGGCTTTAATTACCTGTATAAGTATGCTATGAGAAAGCATATTCTATTGAGCACATCTTCTGCATGGCTGCCTTAGCGGTGAACTCTACGGTCGCCGTATCCAGCAGTGAACCTGCGGGTGAAAAGTAATTTGGTTTATTTATGTAATTTCAAATAATTTAGTTGATGGAGTGAAAAGTGGTTTTAGTTTATTATTTATGTCATTTCAAATATTTTGATTATGTATATATATGTTTTTACATATGATAAATATATATTCATAGGTAGTATAACATTAAACTTTTGTTCTTTATTGTAGATGGACAGGAGATGGATGTATGATGCAGACCGTCGCAGCCCGGAGTTCTTGAACGGCGTGGACTCATTTCTGAGGGCTGTTAAGGCGTAAAAGTCCGATACCCAATTGGAGTATATATGTTGTCCATGTGTGTACTGCAAGAGCGAGAATCAGTTCTGTAGCGTAAAGCAAATTCGTCCTCACTTGCTTCGAATAGGTTTCAAAGATTGATATACATGTTGGAGCAAGCATGGTAAAGAAGCTGACACTGAACATCAGGACTCACAACACACTGCCAAAGACGACGGTGGAAGCAAGATGTAGACTGACGACGTTAACGATGTGGTTGTCGACGATCCCAATGATGACCTAGATCAAATGTTGCGTGATGGGGAAGGGCAATTTAGCACTGAAAGACAGTTTCACAAGTTCCAACGTATGGTACAGGACTCAAAGACACCATTATATCCGGGATGCAAGAAGGATCACACGAAGCTGCACATCGTGTTGACACTGTTGCAGTTGAAAGCAAGCAACTGTTGGTCAGATAAGAGTTTCGATGAGTTGCTACTTCTTTTGGGTGACATGCTTCCGGAGGGGAACGTTATGCCTGATACCACCTACCATGCCAAGCAAGTTGTTTGCCCATTGGGATTAGAGGTACAGAAAATTTATGTATGTCCAAATGACTGCATCTTGTATCGCAAAGAGCATGAGGAGTTAGATGTGTGCCCAGTGTGTGGAGATTCACGGTACAAGCGGCGCAATGATGCATTTGGTGCAAAGCAGAACAAGAAGGGACCACCGGCGAAAATAATTTGGTATTTTCCTATAATCCCAAGGCTGAAGCGATGGTTTGCGAACAAAAAGCACGCCTAATTGATACGATGGCACGCTGATGAGCGTAAAAATGACGGAATGCTCAGACACCAGCTAATGGTGCGCAATGGAGAAACATCGACAGAAAATACAAGATGACATTTGCATATGACCCAAGGAATATAAGGTTCGGGCTAAGTACGGATGGGATGAATCCATTCGGGAATGTCAGCAGTCGTCATAGCACTTGGCCCGTCACACTATGTATGTACAACCTACCACTTTGGTTGTGCATGAAATGGAAGTATATTATGATGCCCTTATTGATCCAAGCGCCAAAGCAACCAGGAAACGATATAGATGTGTATCTAAAACCGTTGGTTGAAGACCTAAAAGTGCTGTGAAACGATGGTGTATGGGTATGCGATGAGTTCAAACGAGAGCACTTCACCCTACGTGCAATGTTTTTCGAAACGATCCAAGACTGGCCTGCCCTAGGCAATCTATCTGGGCAGGTTACAAAAGGCTACAACGGATGCGTGGTGTGCATAGAGGGAACTTCAGGTCAGTATCTAACCAATAGTCGAAAAATGGTATACACGCGTACCGTAGGTGGCAACGCCAAGACCACCCATACCGAAAGGATCAGAAATCTTTTGATAGGACTCTCGAGACTGATGCTGCTCCAGAAAGTCGCACTGGTAGACAGTTATTCAACCTGGTAAAGGACGTCGAATTTATCTTCGGAAAGGGACGGGGCAACAAAACTACCGCGAAAGAGGGGTTGTGGAAAAAGAGATCAGTGTTTTGGAAACTCCCGTATTGGAAGGATTTGGATGTTCGCCACGTGCATGACGTCATGCACATAGAGAAGGATGTGTACGAGAGCATTCTTGGACTCTTAGTAGGCATACCTGGCAAGACTAAAGATACAGTGCAGGCCTGTAAGGACCTCGAAGATATGAAACTGAGGAAAGTGCTACGCATAGTACACCATAATGGAAAAAAAAACTCCTTCCTCAGCTTGCTACACACTCAGCAAGAGGGAGAAAATTGACTTGTGCACTTTCTTCCATGGAGATAAAGTTCCGTCCGGTTACTTTGGCAACATGAAGAGGCTAGTAAGTATAAAAGTTTCGAAGATACTTATTGGCATGATGAAGGCCCATGACTGTCATATGATGATGACGCATATGCTCGCAGTTGCACTTAGGGCAATTCTTCCAGAAAAATACGAGACACAGTGATAAAGGTGTGTTCTTTCTTAACGCAATTTCACATAAGGTCATCGATAGGGCTGGAATCGAGCCGAGCCAAGCCTGGCTCAGCTCAACTTGCTCGGGCTCGGTCAGGTAGCGAGCCGAGCCAGGCTCGGCTCGGTGATTCAGCGAGCCTGAAAGGGTGACTCGGCTCGGCTCGGTCCTGGCTCGCGAGCTGGCTCGTTGGCTCGCTGAGCCAGGCCGTCCAGCACTTCAGCACAAGCACGACATCACTTCAGTAGCCATTCAGCAGCCAACATTGATCAACAGGTAACAACAACAACAAAATAAAGCATAGAAACAACCATGACCATGACCATGACGAATATTTTAGCCTTCAGACAATCCGGCAGCAACATGCTTTCTGCCGGCTTGTTAGCTCGCGAGCCAGAAAACTAGGCTCGGCTCAGGCTCGCCCCGAGCCACGAGCCAGGCTCGCCCGAGCTCGAGCCGAGCTACGAGCCTCGAGCTTTCTGCCCAGCCCTAGTCATCGATTCGCACAAACTGGACAAGCTGTAGGAAGATGTGGTCCACACTCTATGCCGACTTGAGATGCATTCCCCACCAACATTTTTCGATATGATGATTCACCTCATAGTTCACATCGTCCCCCAGATACGGGTCCTTGGGCCTGTGTTCTTACATCAGATGTACCCTTTCAAGAGGTTCATGGGGGTTCTTAACAAATATGTTCATAACCGAAATCGGCCGGAAGGATGCATGGCCGAGGGATGGACATCTGAGGAGGTCGTTGAGTTTTGCATTGAGCACATGGATCTCAAGCCGATCGGTGTGCCTGTTTCCCATCATGAGGGAAGGCTACAGGGAAAAGGTATCATTGGTCAAAAAACAGAGCGTACTAATGACATAGTATCTTTCGTGCAAGCACATTTCGCAGTTCTTCAACAATCAGTGGTGGTTGCTGAGTATTGCGATATGCATATGACAATTCTACAGACCAATAACCAGAAGAAGTCAAATGAATGGATCGAGAGGGAGCACATAAATAAATTTGGTGACTGGTTATGCAGACATGTCATGGGCAAGCAGACGGTCTCTGCTGAGTTGGAAGTGTTGGCCCGGGGACCGTCCACTACAATCATTACTTTCCAAGGATACGAGATAAATGTTTACATATTTTACACGAGAGCACAAGATGACAAGAGCACTAATCAAAATAGTGGTGTCCGTTGTCTATGTCGGCAATGTATTTTATAGGGCTATGCAAGAGATCACAACTCGATGGTAGCACAAGGGGCAAGATTTATACAGGTTCGGGCCCTCAGTGATAGGTAACACCCTACTCCTGTGCTCGTGGTTTGTATTGTGGGGGATTGATTATAATGTATGTTCTCGTCGGGATCGCACGAGAACAGACAAGGGGATCAAATGTCGAAAGATGATGTGTAGATGTCTTCTAACTAGGGACCCCCGACCCCCTTTATATAGTGCAAGGGGTCAGGTTACAGATAGGTTCCCTAATCCGTATAAGGAAGATAGGGATATAACCGGGTTGGTTACGTCTATCTCCATGTATTCGAATAGGAAACGAGTTCGTTTCCTTGTAGAGCAAGTCGGGCCGCGCCAGCCTCCGAGCCCGTCTTCGGGAAGATCTGTGCGACTCTACCCAAAGAGGAGGTACGTCCAATAGTATATCTCCGGATACCCGGGGCCCATGTTGTCCACAGTAGCCCCCGAGTGCTTCGTGACTGGGTTGTCTTGATTCTGGGTTCAGTTTGCAGTCCATCAGTTGTAACCCGAGTGACGCCACTCTTCATTAGACTGATGAAGTTCCGCTCGCCGAGTAACCTGCTGATCAAACAACACAGTATGCTGTAAGTATAAAAAGGTGTCTGGTATCTAGCCGGACTGGTAAGTATGCTGGCTATTGGCCCCACGGAGAGACATACCAGAAAAAGTGGATGTTGCCGAGTGATCAGTGTCACCCTGCATTATCCTCCCTGTTACGAATTATGACATTCGAGTCTGACCGGCAGAACTCGACATTCGGTCCAATAGGGGACATGCCACAATCCGCGTAGGGCGTTCAGGTTCCCTGACCCGACTAGTGTGGAGTCAAGCTAGTGAGTGGTGTTCGTTTTAATGACGGACGATCTAGAGATGTGCCGCTGAGATCCAACTGAAGAGGTAACTCTCAACGCCCAATCTGATTAAGAAATGAGACCGACTATTGACCCTACGAGGTACGTCAAGAGCTGAGTTGTAATTCAGGAAGCGCCCAGTCCTCAGAGACTGACGACCGGCATGAGGCCCAACTAGGGGCACTATCTTTCCCGACTAGGTTAGGTCCGAGTGACATCTGTACCCGAATAATGACGTGTACAGCTCGCAGCCTATGTAAAGCATGCCACTCGGAATCCAAGGTATTCAGGCGCCCTGACCCGGCTAGTGCGAAGCCAGGTTAACGATTCTTGAGAGAGTACGCCTGCCTCCAAGTTGAGGTCATCCGAGTAGTGTTCGTCTTAATGACAAACGATCCGGAGAAGTGCCATTGAGACCCAACTGAGGAGGTAGCCTCTGATGTCTAGCCTGACCAGAGCCAGACTAACTTTTATCCCCTGGGGGCACATCAAAAGCTAAATTAATTATCGGGTAAGCGCCCAGTCCTCAGAGGCTGACAACTGGCATAAGGCCCAACCGGGGGCGCGCCCTTTTTCCCAACTAGGTTTTGACCCAAGTGACACCTGTACTCGAACAATGTCGTGTACAGCTTACGGCCCACAAGGAGCGTGCTCTCTGGAACCTAAGTCCGGGCCCGAATATTGAAGCGATAACTTTATGGGCTTCGTCCCTTCCCACTCAACGCGGAAACGAAACGCCGCCCACTTCCCCTAAAAGAGAGCACACCGGGTTATTTGAACAATTACGCTTCCATTGTGCGCCCGAGCCCATTCATCTTCCCAAAACGCTCCCGTTAGGGTTTTCGCGCTTTCGCCGCCCTAGGGCAACCCTAGCGCCGCCGCCAATCTCCAGATCCACCTTCACCGCTCCTCCTCCCCCACCACATTCCAATGGCTGGGAACTGGGCAACCTCCAACACCACCGAGGAGCGGCTGCAGGCCCTGGTGGACGCCGGCGTTCTCCCGGCGCCTGAACTCATCAAGTGGCGCGCCGCCGCGGGTGAGTCCTTCCCCACTCCTCATCAAGAGGAGATCGTTGTGTTCGAGACATTCTTCTCCCATAGGTTAGGACTCCCCGCTTCTTCTTTTCTTCGTGGTCTGCTCAATCACTATGGAATCGAGCTCTTCATTTGAACCCCAGTTTCATTCTTCAACTTTCTATCTTTGTCCACCTTTGCGAAGCCTTTTTGGGGATTGCTCCCCACTTCGCCCTTTTCCGCTACCTCTTCTTCTTGAAAGCCTACCCAACTGACAATGCCCCTAAGGCCGTTGGTGGGGCCGGATTCCAACTCTGAAGTGTCCTCAAGAAGGAAAACTTCTCCTTGCCACCCCGGACTTCCCTGAAGGGGTGGAACCAGGAGTGGTTCTACTGCTCGAACCCTCCCCCCGGTCTTCCTCGCTTTGATGGGAGGAAGCCCTGGGCTTCCTCTGCTTGGACCTCCGCGCCCTCTTCCTTTGAAATGGATCAGGTCTCCGAGTTGCTCGGCCTGATCCAGAACCTCAAAGAAGAGGGGCTGACCGGCGTGGCCATCGCTGTCTCCTTCACAAAGCGCTGCTTCCAGCCTCTCAAGGAGAGGATTCGGCTCGGGTTCGAGTACACCGGGCCATCCGACCTGACTCGGGAAACGGATACTCTGATCTCTAACTCGGACGCCGTCGACCGACTTTCCGAGTTCTTCGCTCCGGGAACTCTCTTCTCTAATCAGGGGAGTCCCAGAAGTTTTTCTCTCAACAATTTGCCACCAGAGGTAAGGGTTGAGAATTCTTCAAGTTTGTCTTATGTATCAAGTAGTTTTTGCTTTCAAATTAACTCGGGTGAGCCGCGTTCCTATGCAGGACACCCGATGCTCCTGCCGACAAGGGGGAGAAGCGCCCGGGTGAGGAACTTGAAGAGGCCCCGGCGGCTAAGAAAGACAAGGGCCAGGCCTCCTCCGTGAAGGGGGACGTTCCACCATTCGGGGTGCGCAGCCAGAGGAGCTCAGGCCCGAAGGTCAACGAGGCTCCCAGGGAGGGAACGAGCCAACCAGCGCCGAGCCAGGGGCCTGGCCAGGCGGCTCGCCCTCTGAGAGCTAGTCGCCGGGCGTTGCTGAAGAGGGGGCAGGCTCCTCCAGCCTCTCAAGCCAGGTCGAGTGGCCCGCCCGACGCTTCCTCTAGCGGAACTTCCGCTCAAAGGGGCGCCGGCATTAAAATCAAGACCTCCAACCGATAAGCACATTCCTGCCTCCACTTGGTAGTCTTCACGCTTTCGTTGACTGATGCATCTCCCTTCTTCAGGAACCGTCTGAAGAAATTCCGTCGAATCGCCCCAGGGCGGTCTGTGACTCGCTTGAACCGAAGTCAGACAACTCCTCAAATCCGCCGACGCAGTCACCCCACCGACCGAACCGGCGGAAGCTGCTTCGGAGACCAGGGCCCCTGGAGATGCCACCGCCGCAACCTCGAGCCCAAAGCCAACCAGCGGGGGGGAGTGGGGGAGCCGAGCCAACGGTAGAAGAAATTTCGCGCCGGCCCCAGCCTCCCCCAGAAGAGGCCGAACCCAAGCTTTCGGCGGGCTGGAGAAACGAGGCCAGGGACTGGGCGCTTGTTGACGATGAGGCCGAGGAGAAGGTCAGGGAGGCCTTCTACGAGCATGCCGCTGAATGCGGCAAAATGATCAGAGTATGTCTTCTGACCATCCGTGTGAGCTTTCTTCAACTTCGAGGTGGAACTGTGATTGTTCTGCCTCTTTGCAGGAACTTGGTGGCTTCTCCGAGAGGAAGACTAAGTTCCTTAACTATTTTCTCCCTCGGATAGAGCGGATCAAGTCCGTGGAGGGGGAAATAGTTGAGGTCCGGATCGAGACGGCCAAGCAGCGCCGGGAGCTGCAGGACTGGATCAAGGAGCTATAGGACGAGAAGTTAGACCTTGCAGGCTCCCTTCGGTGTAATTAACCCAACCTGAGTTAGGATTTTCCATCTCTCGTGTGACCGGATGACATCGTGCTCTGCACCATGTGCAGCGTGCGACGCCACGATTGCCAGCCTACGAGCAGAGATGGCCAAGTCCTAGGACCAGAGACTGGTCCTGGAGAAGTTGGAGGCGAAGGCCGTCGCCGAGTTGGAGGGTAAGCCCCCAAACCCAACCGACTTCGAATCTCAGATGTCCACACGATTGTATGACTGTGTTCTCTGCTCTTGACAGAGCACAAGAGGAAGACGCTTGCGCAGTATGACGTTCTGCAGAAGAGTGCCGAAACCGCGCAAGCGCGATATGAGGAGCTCATGGTAGCCGTGGAGCCTACTTGGCGACGGCTCTATATTGGCGACGCCAAGCCAAGCACCCGGGCCGAGCTGATCCAAAGGTGGACCGAAGCCCCCGAGCAGCTCAAGGCCCGGCTCAAGGAGATCGACTTGATGAGTACCAGCCAAGCGTTGGGAATCGTCAAGTCACTGTACCCTCGGGTGGAGCTTGACGCTGTCAAGGATGGCTTCACCTGCTCCGAGGGGAAGGCGATGGCCCTGCTTGAAGAGGTGAAGCTGGCGGCCGCGTCGCTCGTAGATAATTTAGACTTAGATTCTCTGTAAATGTAGGAACTTGCTGTTAAATTATCTATATAAATGATTTTCTTTCCGATGTAATATATGCTTAATCGGTTTTTCTTAATTCGAGTCACGCATTCTGCCTGAGTAAGTTGAGTTCCTTTTACTAAGCACTCTGCCAAGCGCATCAAATTCCTTAGCGTTAGGAGTTGGCGCGGAGCTCTGTCTCCAAGAACGCAGTCGGGAAGTATGAGTGTTGCTAGGAAACAAGAGTTTCGTTACTCGGAACAATTAACACTTAGGCTCAGCATGGACTTGAAAAGAGAAATATCGATTAGGCATCGATTAGGTACAGAATGCACCTAATTAGGAGTAGCCCCTGACTTACTGGGGATCCGACTAGGGAGCAAGTCAAATTAATCTCAACAAAGGAGAAGGGGTGCGTGATTGCGCACCTAATTAGGTGTAGCCCCCGACTTACTGGCTAGTCGAAATCCGACTAGAGAGCAAGTCAGGTTAGATCTCAGATAAAAAAGATTAGGTGCGTGGTTGCACACCTAATTAGGTGTAGCCCCCGACTTACTACTTAATTGAAATACAAATAAGTAGCAAGTCAGAAGCTGAATTGCATAAAAGTAAAGACAATGTGAACGAAAACTTATCTTTTAATTGTAAACATGCGTACAATAGTCGTCAGGTATAGAACCGACGTAATTGTTCGATGTTCCACGAGGTTTCCATGAGAGTGGCGTCTTCTCGCCTCAATCGGTAAGCCCTCGGGCGTGTTACCGAGTCAACAATGTACGGACCTTCCTAGCGCAGAGAGAGTTTGTGGCCACTCAATTGATTGACTCGAAGGACCAGATCTCCAACTGAGGAGGCACGATCCCGTACATTACGATCGTGGAGTCGATCCGACTAGCCTTTGACTCGTCCTCATTGAACCTTTGAACTTGTGGCGACCCAAATTGTAACTCCGTTGTAAGGACCGCCTCAGACCCGTATACGAGGAAGAAGGGAGACTGCCCCGTAGCTCGGCTGGGACTCGTACGGAGCCCCCAGAGTTTGGCAGGCAATTCCTTCATCCATTTTGCCGCCTATGGGTTGAGCCGATCGAAGATGCGCGCCCTGATGCCTTGTAGAAGCATGCCGTTTGCTCTCGACCTGCCCGTTGCTTCGTGGGTGTGCCATTGAAGCAAAGCAAATCTTTAGCCCACATCTTCGCACCTGCTTTGAAACTCGTCACTTCTGAACTGAGAGCCGTTATCCGTGATGATCCGAGATGGTACGCCGAACCGACCGATGATCTCCTGGAAGAACTCGGTGGCTTTTGCCGCCGTAATCTTGGTCACAGGCTTGGCTTCAATCCATTTAATGAACTTATCAATGGCGACGAAGATGTGTTCAAAACCACCTGGGGCCTTCATGAAGGGTACGACAATGTCGAGCCCCCAGACTGCAAACGGCCAGGTGATGGGATCGCCTGAAGTTCCTGAGCCGGCACGTGGATCTGCCGAGCGAAGAACTGACAACCCTCGCACTTGCGGACAATCTTCTTTGAGTCGGAGACCGCGGTTGGCTAGCAAAATCCTTGTCGAAAGGCTTTTTAGACCAACGTAGCTGATGCAGCGTGATGGCCGCACATGCCCGAGTGAATTTCGCGCAACAAGGCACGTCCTTCGGACTCGGGTATGTACTTTTGAAGTATGCCAGAGGCGCTTCGGCGGTACAGAAACCCTTCATGCACCACGTAGGCATGACTCCGACGCTGAATTTGCTCGGCAGCCCCCCGATCGTCGAGAAGCTTTTCATCTCGCAGGTACTCCAAGGATGGCTGCGTCCAATCTGAGTCGAGGGCAAGCATTTCTGACTCGGGCTGTCGCTCATCTGGTTGGGGTAGTTGCTCATGCGGTGTGATGGAAGGGGCGTGAAGCTCTTGGATGAAGATCACAGCCAGTACTGGCGCCCGACTGGAGCCCATGTTCGCGAGCTCATCTGTCGCCTCGTTGTCTTGTCGTAGAATATGTATGAGCTCCAACGCATTAAACTTATCCTCCAACTTTCTGACCTCCTGATAGTAGGCGGACATGTTGTCGTTGACACAAGTCCAATCCTTCTGTACATGGCTCACCAAGAGCTGGTAATCTCTGCGAACCACTAGTCGTCAGATGCCGAGCGATATGGCAATACGGAGACCGTGGATGAGCGCCTCGTACTCGGCCGCGTTGTTTGAAGCTGGGAAATGAATCTGGAGGACATACTTGAGTCGTTCGCCTCCAGGTGATATAAGAACGATACCAGCCCCGCGCCCTGCCGTCGGAGAAAGCCGTCGAAGTACATGTTCCAATACTCGGCCTCTTCGGCGGCTGGGGGAGCCTGCATCTCTGTCTACTCGGCAACAAAGTCGGCGAGTGTTTGTGACTTTATGGCGCTCTATGGCTTGAACGAGAGCTCGAAAGCCCCAATTTCCACCGATCACTTAGCGATCCTCCTAGTGGCTTCTCGATTATGGAGAATTTCTCCAATAGGGAAAGAAGTGACCACCGAAATTGGATATTCTTGAAAGTAGTGCTTCAGCTTCCGAGAGGCGATCAGGACCGCATACAGAAGCTTCTGCACCTGCGGATAGCGTACCTTAGACTCGCCCAATACTTCGCTGACGAAGTAGACTGGGCGTTGAGCCCTGTAGACGCATCCTTGTTCTTCTCGTTCCACTATCACCGCGGCACTCACTACATGAGTGGTGGCCGCAATGTATAGGGCAGAAGCGGTTCCTGTGGCATAGGAGATGCCAAGACAGGTCGCGAGGTGAGGAATGATTTGAGATCCTCGATAGCCTTCTGTGCCTCAGGTGTCCAGACGAACTTGTCGTGTTGCTTCTTCAATAGCTTGAAGAAGGGCGATCCACGCACGCCGAGTCGCGAGATGAATCGGCCGAGTGCAACCATGCACCCATTAAGACGCTGGACGTCCCTTTGGCACGTTGGGGGTGCCATCTCCATGATGGCTTTGATATTTTTCGGGTTAGCCTCAATTCCACGGTGAGATACCACGAAGCCGAGAAGCTTTCCCGAAGGGACCCCGAAGACGCACTTCTCTGGGTTTAACTTCATGTTGTATGCCGACAAGCTCTCGAATGTCTCCGATAGGTCAGCGACCAAGTCGGAGGTTACCCGAGACTTGACGACAACGTCATCAACATATGCCTCCACGTTGCGCCCAAGCTAGTTGTGGAAGCATCGCTGAATGCAACGCTGGTACGTTGCTCCGGCGTTCTTCAGCCCGAAGGGCATAGTGACGTAGCAGAAAGCCCCGAACGGAGTGATGAACGAAGTCTTGATACAATCTTCTTCTTTTAAGCTAATCTAATGATAGCCCGAGTAGGCATCCAGAAAGCTCAAGAGCTCGCAACCGGCAGTGGAGTCATCCACCTAGTCGATGCAAGAAAGTCCGAACGAATCCTTGGGACATGCTTTATTTAAGTTGGCATAATCAACACACATACGCCATATACCATTCTTCTTTTGTACAAGTACCGGATTTACCAACCAATCGGGGTGGAGCATCTCCCTTATAAAGCCAGCAGCTAAAAGCTTGGTGATCTCCGTCTTGATGGCTTCCTTCCGATCTTGCGCGAACCGACGCAGCCGCTGCTTGATAAGCTTGGCTTTGTCGTGTACATTCAAAGAGTGCTCGATCACCTACCTCAGGACACCTGGCATGTCGGACGGCTTCCAAGCGAAGATGCCCCGATTCACTTGGAGGAAGGTGACGAGTGCCTCTTCCTATTTCGGATCGAGCCCTGTTCCGATCAGAGCCGTCTTGGTCGAATCGGATGGGTCGAGCGAAATACGCTTGACATCTTCGTCAGGCTTGATACCTGATTTAGATGGCTTCTTCTTTAGTAGATCGCCCTTGTCGTGAAGAGTGGTGGCTGCCTGCCGGACCTTGTCCAACTCGGCGGCCACTTCGGCTGACTAGACGAAGTCACAGTTTTCCTTGTCGAGAAGATGGAAAAACTTGACATCTTCGCGGACCGTGATCACGTTCCGCAGACCCGGCATCTTCTTGCCCAGATAGGCGTAGTGAGGGACGCCCATGAGTTTGGCCAGGCCCGACCTTCCCAAGATTGCGTGATACGCAGTATCGAAATCGGCCACCTTGAAGCTGAGGTTTTCTGTCCGGTAGTTATCACGAGTGCTAAAAGTTACCGGAAGAGTATTTTTTCGATCAGCACTGATGATGTCCCGGAATTATGCCATGAAACGGCGCATCCATCCTCTGGAGCGCGGACCTCGGGATCTGCATCTTGTCAAAAGTCTTGGTGAAAAAGATGTTCAATCCGTTTCCGCCGTCGACTAAAACCTTGCGCAGTCGGACGCCCCGTATCACAGGATCCACGATGAGTGGATATCTTCCTGGACAAGGGATGTGATCAGGGTGATCCGAGCGATCGAATTTAATCGGAACCTCGGACCACCGAAGGTACTCGGGGGTCATCGGAACAGCTGCATTGACTTTCCGAGTGGTAAGCTTTTGCTTACGTTTGGATTCATATGCATCCGATCCCCCGAATATATAGTTGAGCTCGTGCTCGGTTTCTTGGTAAGCATCACCCTGAGGAGGGTCACACTTGTCGTCTTGTTTGGCATCCTTCAGAGCGTCCTTGTTGTGGTCCTCAGCAAACTTCTTCAAGACATTGCAGTTTTTAGCCACATGCTTCCCATTCGGATGGAAAGGACACGGTGCCTCCATAACTTTGTGGTAGTCGTTGGACCGGGGCGGCTTTTGCTGACCATGATCCGCAACCGCTACCAGCTTTTCACCCTTGCGCTTTTTGTCCTTCTTGGAGGACGATTTGGGTTTGTCCTTCTTGCCCTCGTTCTTGCTCGGGTGATCCTTTTGACGCTCAGCGAGAGCATCCGAGGCGGTAGCATATCGATCCGCCAGGGCGAACATCTCCTTGATGGTGGTCGAGGGTTTTCGAGACATTTTCTTGATTAGATCAGGTTCACGAACTCCCTTCTGGAAGGCTGTGACGACGACCGCCTCCGAAATCTCCCGGATTGTGTTCTTCTTCTTGGTGAAACGCCGAATGAAATCTCTTAACGACTCATCTTTTTTCTGATGAATCTAATAAAGGTCCCACTGGGTTCCAGGTTTCTCGTAAGTACCCTGAAAATTGGCGACGAATTGGTCGCAAAGCTCTCCCCAGGAACCGATCGAGTTCTCTTGAAGGCCTGCGAGCCAACCTTGAGCCGGAGAGGTTAACATGACGGGCAAATAGTTTGCCATCATGTCGTATCCTCCACCCGCGGCCTTGATTACCAAAGAGTAAATCTGCAAGTAAGCCTCTAGGTCCCACTCCCCGTCAAATTTCACTATCCCCTTAGGGTTAAACCCTTCGGGCCAGTTTACCTGACGAACTCGGGGTGTGAATACCTTGATCCCATCAATCAGTCCATCCCCAGTGGGAGGAGACTGACGGGGAAGAATCCGACGTGGCGGAGTACGGCGTCGGTCTTCACCTCGCTCCCTCCACCGGGCCTCGATGTCGAGGCGAAGGTCGCGACTTGTACTTCGGCGGGCGTCTTGCCCGCGAGTTGGTGTGTGCCAACTGCGCCGAGTGCTACTCGTGGCAGTCTGGCTTCTAGCCGAGTTGGCTTGTTGATCCCAAGTGCCTTGGACAGCCGCTGCCATCACCATGGCTTTGATCTGTGCCATGATCGGTGTCGCGGGGCTGTTTTCCCCAAGTAAAGGACCAACATTATCCAGGAGGGTCTTACATGCGAGGATGTTCTGTTGTGGCATACGGAAGACCGAGTGATCTTCCATGCGGACTTGAAGCAGTTCCTCCCAGACTTCTCGTGCACGACCGCATAATTTGTCGAGCAAATCTTCTCCGCCTCCGCGGTTATGCTCTGCTCCTGCCTCCTCCGCGGGACGCCGAGCCGATCCGGAGGCTTGTCCATCCAGCACATAGACGCCGCGAAAGTCGGGGAACCCATTGACGCTCTCCTCCGACTCGGATTCCGAGTAAGAGAGGCTCAACCGATCCCAATTTGTTGGCTCGTCGATGGGAGTGATTATAACTCCCACTTCTCGTGCCGGGTTGTTGGGCAAAAGAAAGTCCGACTGAGATTTGGCAGAACTGATCTACTGAAATCTTTCAGCCGACTTGAGCAATCCAAGTGGTGTGTCCACTCGGGAAGTTGATCTGGTTAGAGTTGTCCCTGAGCCAGGACTCAAAAAACTCACCCTAGTGTGTGTGCGTTGTGCGACGCTCCTCAGCTCAGATTGAAAAAGACGGCGTGTTATCTCATGGAAAACAGTGGCCGAATTTCTTAACCCGAACGGGATGCCAGACAACTGAAAAGTCGCAATTCCTAATTGGATTAGAACGCGATCCAGATTAGGAGTGGCATTGACGGTTGGTTCATTACCATCGGAGGACGCTGGCAGAACCATAAGCTCGTAACCCCGACTGAAACCGAAGGGAGTCCTTACGGTGAGGTAGTCGGAGTCATTGTCGCCAGATCGGATCTCTTCCGGATCAGAGTCCGGAAGAGGCGAGCTGATGTGGTGTGGCTCGGCTGAAGTCGAATTCAGCCTTCCCCGGACGTTGTCCGGCTGAGATAGCCGGAGTTCCCCAGGGTCGTTGGCGAGGAAGCCAAGATCCCCGAAGACGAATCCTTGGCCGGGGGCGTAGGTGAAGACGAATCCGCCGATGGAAGCCATCGAAGTTGATGAAGTTGATCGTGACGCTAGCCCCTACTTGGCGCGCTAACTGTCGACGAATTATGTCGGTAATGTATTTTATAGGGCTATGCGAGAGATCACAACTCGATGGTAGCACATGGGGCAGGATTTATACAGGTTCGGGCCCTCGGTGAGAGGTAACACCCTACTCCTGTGCTCGTGGTTTGTATTGTGGGGGATTGATTACAATGTATGTTCTCATCGGGATCGCACGAGAACAGACAAGAGGATCAGATGTCGAAAGATGATGTATAGATGTCTTCTAACTAGGGACCCCCGACCCCCTTTATATAGTGCAAGGGGTCAGGTTACAGATAGGTTCCCTAATCCGTATAAGGAAGATAGGGATATAACCGGGTTGGTTACGTCTATCTCCATGTATTTGAGTAGGAAACGAGTTTGTTTCCTTGTAGAGCAAGTCGGGCCGCGCCAGCCTCTAAGCCCGTCTTCTGGAAGATCTGTGCGACTCGGCCCAAAGAGGTGGTACGTCCAATAGTACATCTCTGGATACCCAGGACCCATGTTGTCCACATCCGTACAGATGCATGCAACAACAATGGCTGTATGGAGACGTACTATTGGTTCATAGAGGAGATCTGGGAGTTGGACTATGGAGCTTTGAATGTCCCTCTTTTTCGGTGCGAATGGGTCCAACTCCATGCGGTGGTGGAAAATGACAAATATGGCATGACTATCGTGGGTCTTAAATGTGTTGGATATAGAGAACAACCATTCGTGCTTGCAAAGGATGTTATGCAAGTATTCTATGTCAGTGACCCGGCTAACAAAGACCGCCACGTGGTTTTGTAAGGAAAAAGAAGAATTGTTGGGGTTGAGAATGTCGTCGACGAGGAAGAGTACAATCAGTACGAAGAGGTAGCTCTGTTCGGAGAGAACGTCGACCTGAGTCTAATGGAAGAGAGTGATGAACCTACTTACATCTGCCGCGATCATAATGAAGGACTAGTAGTTTAATTGCACATCCGTTGTAAAAAATGATGTGTAATCTTATATAGTAATTACAATTTTTTTTATCATACGACCCTAACTCCCAAATCATATTGTTATTTACATTTTAAAAAAGAGATGAATAAGCAAGAATCACATTTTTCCTAGGTTGAAGACTGTTTAAATAATTCGGATACTATTTATTGCATTATTCTTAAAAATTATCATAAAACCCTAACACCCAAATTATACTCTTAATTACACGTTAAAATCTGGATAAATCATATTTTTACAAAATTATTAATCATTAAATAAGAGAGAAACACATTTTTCCTAGGTTGAAGAATGTTTATAACATTCTTATAAATTTTAACAGATTTTACCAAAGTCATTTAGTAATTTAAATTATTCATAAACTATTTATTGGATTATTTATAAAGAAATACAAAACAGGAAAAAGCTGAAATAAGATATTTTATCACAACAAGAATAATGATTAAAATTTATCAAAACATGTATATATTATTCTCATGCCTAAAACTAAACATAAGAAATGAAAAATAGCATATCAAAGAAAAAACATATCGATCTTAGTGTTTGATTATCAATGCCGGATTTTTATTAATCGCATCGATAATCGACTTATCGATGCCGGTTTGTTTAAACCGATCGATAATCACTTGATGCCGATTTGAAATGCACCCAGACCGATGCCCTAGTTAATTAACCTAGCCGGTCCTAGCCCACGCGCCCTAGTCCTCTCATATCCGCCCTAGCCCCCCCGCCTCCCACTCCCGCCGCCTTCCCCCCCCGCTTCCCCTCACGCTGCCTCCCTCCCCCCGCCTCCTTCTTCCCCGCCGCCTCCCCCCCCTTCCCCCATGACCTCCCACCCCCACCACCTCCTCCCCTTGCCGCCTCCCACTCCCACCGTCCCTTCTTCCCACCGCCTCCCCCCTCCACCGCCCCCTCTTCTCGTGTCGCCTCCCTCTCCCCTCGCCGCCTCCTCCCGGCGCCACGACCCTCTTGCCCCACACCGCCCCCTCCCCCCGCCTCTCTCTCCCCGCCCTCTCTCCCTGTCGCCTCCTCTCAACAAGACTCCCCCACGCCGTCGTCTCCTCCTCCTTCCTGTGCCGGCTGCCGCATCCTCCCGCGCTGGCTGCAAATTGAAAGTAACCTTTTTATTAATTTCTATGGATGGCACAAAAATAGTTGGGAAAAATTTCCCTTTTACAATTAGTCTTGATAGTGACTGGAGTTGGATAAGCATTTTGATATATATATGTAGTATCAAAATTTTCCTTTTGCAATTAGTCTTGACAGTGACAGAGCATGTGAGACCTGTTGTATCAAAAGTGATATCTTGTTTATTTATGATATGCACTATAGTCTTGACAGTATTTATTTATCTTGTATCAAAAGTGATATCTTGTTTATTTATGATATATGTGTAGTATAGTGCAAGTAATTAATTTTGCTACTATAGTGTAGTATAGTGCAAGTGATGAATTTTGGAAGTGATGATTTTTGCAAGTGATGAATATTGCTCTTTATGTGGAACTAAATGGTGATATTACTTGTTAGACGAAGGACACCCTCCGCGACGCCCCTTTATCATCGGCACCTTGACGCGTAGCTATCGGTGAGGTAATTCTGATCCCCACCGCCTATAGTCATGCCGAGTTGTATTTGTGTGTGCTATAGTTTTCCGAGATTTGAATTAGTGGTGCAGGGCACTTTACTTTGTAGCGCGTGGGTAACAACCAAACTTACTAAATTATTTGTCACAGTTGTCACATCAATGGGTCCGCACAGATGTGTTGTATTTTCAATTGCCCGATGGAATGTGTCACGAACTGCACTTTTTTTTGCGCACCCTCCTCCCTGCCTGACAAAGACAAAACAAAGTAAAAAAAAAAGAAAAAAGAGTCTGGCAGAGGTAGGATTAAAATTTTAAAAAGGGGAAAATCCAAAAAAGAAGGGTCAGCGCATGGTGAACAGTTGGAGGTGCAGGTGTCGGAGCATGGCGTCGGGGTGTCGGTGACTGGTCTACATGTGTCGGTGACTACGGGGTCTCTTGCTGACCGTGAGTCTTCCTCTTCCGACTCATCGGTTGACATTGAGATCGATCTGGATTGACCCCATGACTCTTTCTTGTCAGACTTTGTATGGTTTGAACAATGTTGTAATATTTTTTGTTAATTTTGTTGGGAACTATTTGTACTTGTAACATTGTTGGTACTGTTATATTTTTCTAATATTGTGAACTATCCAATCTACATTGATGTGTGCATATGGTTTGAATATAGATTGCTCATTTGAATATAATGATTTTAAATATGTTACGTGGCGTGAATTAGTTTGTTAAATATGTAGATACTTTTCAATTTATCAAAGCTATAATGGTACCTCAATAAACCGACGGATCGAACCATGAGGCAACAACACAAAGGAGTTATAGTCCAAGTCATTATCTCAACCTGGACCAACATCGTGATGCCGATGAGGTAATTAACACATATAGATACAAATTCATTTGTATATGTGTTTGCCTCGGGAGCTTGAAATTCATTGGGCTTTCCATTTACTTGTCCTAGGCTCAATCGATTGAAACGAACATTGAATCATCTCGACGTGGTCGTGGCCCTAGAAAGATGCCCAAGGGGCGAACGGTTATCACCCAGATGTCGACAATCGGAGAACCTATCGCCCCCGATGCAGTAGTCGGGCCATACAAAACTGCCTGTGGGGTGGTCGTTAGGGATCATGTCATAAGAAACTATCGAAGATGGAGTGGCCGAAGAGATGAGCAATATGTGGTGTCTAATAAGTTTAAAGACTTCTGTTGGGACAAGATTAAAGAAAAGTTTGAGTTCCCTGAAGGGACTGAAGGCCTAGCGAAGAAACGTGCAATGAATATAATGGGCATCGCGTTCAAGAATTGGAAGGGCAAACTAAATAAAGATTTTGTTCAGAAATGGAGGACGCCAAACTTCAACTTATTTCCACAGTTGAAAGATTTTTGGGATGAATTTATCGAGTTCAAGACGTCTGAGGATGCAATGTAGTTAAGCAAAGCTAATAAGCTTAACTCGGATAAGAATGTTTACCCTCACACACTCGGCTCACGTGGTTACGTCAAAAAAGTAGCCGAGTGGGAGAAGAGGGAAGAAGAATTAACAACTAGTGGTGTCACACCTGCGACGGCCGAGTGGATCCCACGTGCGGAGCATTACCTTTATGGAAGGAGGGCTACACTAGCGGATGATGGATCCTTAAACTTTCGAGGCCCATGGGAATAAGAGGTAACAGAAAAGATTGCGGATGCTCATGCTCAGTCGTCCCAAGGCAATTTCAAGGCTAGCAGGGAGAAGGATGAACTCACCTTGGCTCTGAAAAACAAGGAACACCCGGGTCGCGCGCGAGGCGTTGGCTTGGTGCCTTGGGTAGTAGCATTCCCCAAAGATGCTTCCATCTATCGTAGTCGGAAGAGGAATGCTGAATATCGAGATGCGGCAATGGAGCTAATGAAAGAAGAATTGAGGAGAAGCATACGAGAGGAGATACAACAAGCTCTCAGCCTGCAATGGGCAACAGCCGTCGATGTATTCAGCAGCCTCGGGGCTCGACGGAGTAGTTGTGCCTCTGGGGGGGCTTGTGGAGGCTAATCCTAACACCCATTACCCCGTCGACGACATCAAGGAACCGACTGCATGCAAGCTGTACGTGCAGACTCTGAACTTTTCAACAAAGGTGGCCACCAGGCAAGCTTTTTCATCAGGGGAAGGTGTTCAGCTGCACAACCGCCCCATACCGGCCGGCTATGGGAAAGTCTGCATCGACAATATACTTCCAAGAGGTACCAAAGACTTGAGTTGGACTTCCCTAGTGAGGAGGGAAAAACACTCTAGGAGACAACCTACACGGTTTCGTTGCGTGGAGAAAGCGATACATAGTTTTCGGCTTGGACTCAGAAGAAGATTATGATGAAGAAGAACAGCGAAGAGATCCTCCCCCTCATCATGCATATGAAGCAAGTCCTCCCCCAGCACTGGCAACAAGAAGCGCAAGTCCTCCGCAGGCTCCACCTAGAAAAAGCCCTACTCCCCAACCGCTACCAACAAAAAAAGGCAGCCGTACCTATTAAACGACCTACTCCCAAACGGCCACCTACAAAAAATTCAGCAGCGTCATCATCTCATAGATCACAGTCTTCACAGAAATCGCAAGCGTTTGATGATTCGCCTACACCCTCGACAAAGGAAAAGAAAATCAGTGTAAGCATAACATCTTTGATAACTCGTCCAGGTCAGAGTGCCGAGCAATATGAAGTCCCTGAACAAGTTCGTGAATTTTTCATTTTCATGTCCAGCAGTAAACAGATGGGTCCTCGGAAAAACGAAAGTTAGAATACGAGCGTATCTCCCAAAAGCCTGACATGGTGCAGTTTGAAATTGATAGGTTTCGTACAGAAGCGGGACTTACGCCGGCTCAACTTGTAGAACTACAATATGGAGATGATCAAGATATTCTGGTCGCACCTTTTAGATGGGGTTTCAGTTAGGCAAACCATTGGTCCCCCCAATTTGGCTCCCTGGTCTAATAACTAGACTACGTCAACTACATGACTGGTACATGGAGTACAACAACATGGGCTGTGAAATGTTCTCCGCCAATCTCAAAGATGAATATTTGCACAAAGGGGACTATGCATTCTGGGTGGAACTCGATCAATTGTATCAACTGCATCAAAGAAGATGCCCTCGACGTCAAGATGCGGTCTTTGGACTCGTAAGTGTGTTGCGTATAATTCAATATTGTTCTGCCATTATATTGCCCTCATAATTACTTAGCCTTTTTCCTTTGTAGAATGGAGGCTCAGAAATGCAAGAGAGAAGTTATTCAAGACATAGGATTCCTCGATCCTGGGATGGTCAACGAAACGCTCGTCAGGGACAACTATCGAACAATCGAGGACTATATAGCTCAAGCCTTGATCAAGCAAGAACTAAAGAGTTCGATACTACTTCCCTACGTGTTCAAGTATGTGTCATATACCCTTCTTGGTGTATAATTTATTAGGGACAAGATGTTACTGCTATTTCATTCTCCACATGTGCAGCTTTCATTGGATCGTACTTGTTATCGTGCCATTGGATAGCAAGATAGTTGTCCTTGATTCGACAAGTAAATTCTATCATCTTTCCAAGCTAAAGTCTTTTCCACATTTCAATTAATGTCGAATTTAAAGCTGCTTACTGATATCCTTAATTACTCACGCACAGGACTTTTAAACGATATTGTCAAAAAAGTAATCGCCACCGTCCTTATCAAAAGAAATTTACTGTCAGAATCAACTTTCCTGTACGTACGAAACAATATTGTCTCGCAATTCCTACTTAACAGATATGAAAAATGTTTATAAATATATTATTTCTCTTTCTCAATGTCACAGGCAACCCCCTAGCAACAATCTCTGTGGGTACTATGTGGCAAAGTTCATGCACAACTTCACTAGGGGCGTGTTGGGCACAACTAATATTGAGGTCTACTAAATTTGTCATAAAACACATGCAATGTTGCATATATAAATATTCCATGCATGTTACTCAATAAATAACATAGGTCTTTGATTCTTTGGATGACAGCGTTTGCAAATATCCATAAGTTCGCTACTGGCTAATGAACTCCTAGCAATTCAAGAACAGCTCGCTGGATTCATCGTTACCGAGATTCTTAATCGAGACGGTGAATTTTACAATCCTGACTGGTGAGTCATGGCTAGGGCGGACAAAGCAAAAACTAACCTAGCTAGTGGGGGGAAAGGGTTGACCCAGCTAGCGGGAGGAAAAGCAAGGCTGACCTAGCTAGTGGGAGCAAAAGTAAGACTCACCTAGTTAGGGGAGCAACAACAAGTCTCTAGGTTGAACATTTTAGTTGTTGTAATTAAAAACTAGCTAGATGTCACCTGTGTGTGCATATGTACACATATATCTTGTTATATTATATATTAATTGTGACCGTGAATAGTTCATTAGTCTAGAAATTAATATACTGTAATAATACATGTTTGTGAAAATAGAAACTAATATACCAAATAAAAATCTCACCGATGTTTATACAAATCCGAGCACATAAATATTATTTTAAAAAACTCCTGGATATACTATCACTGCCGGTTCATTAATACAAAGCCGACACTGATGTGGGGGCTGCAATGCTCAGTGTTGAAGCGCCCCCAACTATCACTGCCGGTTTTTACCGTGACCCGGCAGTAATGTCTGGCATCTGTGCTGGTTCTAAAACTGGCAGTGATGACGATGGTTATCACTGCCACTTTAGGAAGTGCTGGATTAGAAACCGGCAGTGATGTCTGTTTCGAACCGGCACTGGTAGTAGCGGTGGACCGCCAGGGTCTCGTCGGAGGCCTGCCTCGCCGCTGACGCAGCCGTGACGCCTGACAGAAATCAGCCCAGAGATCAAATCAGCAAACACTTCACTCAAGCTCACACCTAGGAAAGACTAACGGAGAAAGCTTTGTTTTTTTTGTGCCAATGCATCATTCATTCATTCATTCATTTGGCTGGCTTACATCTCAGGTTACAACTCTGATAAGAACTACCTAGTTCTATTTATAGCCAACACCAGCAAACCGACTTACGAAAAAACGACTTAACTAAAACGGATGATGAAGCTGTGCTGGAACCAGCTCACAACAGCTACGCGAGCTGTCCTCGCGAAGAATCCAGCGCCTATCAGCAATCTCGGTGTCATACACCGCTCTTGCATGCACATCTCTTGCATGGCCAGTTACGTTTGCATGCACATGGGCCCCACCTGCTGCACACACACAACAACTCAACTCAAGAATTCTAATCCTAATTGGCTACGTCTTGTGCCATACCAGTTCTAATTTGGTACTACGAGTTTGACTCAAACGATCGACTATCTTATTATTCTAACAATCACCTCTCTAAGCTAGTTGTACTCCTTGACACGGCTTGCCCACCGAGTCGCTCTATCATCTCCACAAACTTGAGCCTTCCGAGTGGTTTAGTCAAAATATCAGCAGCCCAGACAAATTGTCCCTTTGGTATACCTCAATATCTGCTTGATCGCAGCCATGTTCTCGGTCGTTGGCCCTTCCATGAACCGGCTTACTATTCCCACTGAATAAGCCAAGTCCGTCCTAGTGTGAATGAGGTATCTCAAGCTACCAATATGATGCTTCGGTATCTAGTTGGATCAACTAGAGGTGCTGAACTATCTTTTCTTAACCTAACTTTAGCTTCCATTGTTATTTGTGCTAGATTACAATCATCCAAACCACAATCTTCCAGCAGTTCCTTCACGTACGCTTTCTTGGGACAAGGTGATCTTATCTGGCAATTGGTCACTTCAATGTCCAGATAATAACTAGCAGACCAAGATCACTCATCTGAAATGAGTTTATCATCTGTTGCTTGAACTTCTCAATTTCTTATTCACAAGCTCCAGTGATTACTAGATCATCAATGTAAACTCCAACAAGGAGACTACTCTCACCTTTTCCCCTTTTGTACATTGTGTAGTCATATGGGCTTCTCACAAAACCAAGTATTGTCAAGGTGTTATCTAGCTTTGTATTCCACGCTCTAGGTGCCTATTTCAAGCCATAGATTGCCTTGTATAGCTTTAACACCATGTGCTCATTGCCTTCTTCAATGAAACCCGGAGGTTGGCTTACGTACACCTCCTTCTCTAGCTCTCTATTCAGAAAAGCCGATTTCACATCCAGATGATACATCTGCCATCCTTCGTGAGCTGCCACCGCAACTAACATTCTGATGGTTTCAATCCTCGCCACTGGAGCATACACCTCCTCATAGTCCACCCCTTGCTTTTGCACATAACCTTTAGCAACAAGTCGTGCTTTATACTTCACGATAGCACCTAGTGAGTTTTTCTTAACTTTAAAAACCCATTTAAGTCCTATCACATGCTGATTAGTTGAAGAGTCCACAAGACTCCATGTATTATTTGCTTTGATGGAGTTCAGCTCCTCTAGCATGGTTAGGCACCAATGCTCCTCCTTCTTAGCTTCCTGGAATGACGTCGGTTCG
This sequence comes from Olyra latifolia, assembly GCA_036346145.1. Taxonomy (NCBI): domain Eukaryota; kingdom Viridiplantae; phylum Streptophyta; class Magnoliopsida; order Poales; family Poaceae; genus Olyra; species Olyra latifolia. The sequence goes on from CM070532.1 coordinate 37,569,018, forward strand.
TCTGCACCAAGGAGACAGAGACCCGAGTATTTGAGATGTACTGGGTTAGTTACATGGTACAAATCTGAAACTTGTCATTGCCGAACTAGTTCTCCCCAAGCCAAATCCATGTTTTCATCGAGAAACGGATTCTGCATGGGTGTACAAGGTGAAGATGGCTCGGTCGCGCCTATGGTGATAGCTTGAATCGAGTTTGTGTCAGCTTGAGAGGACCCTTCGCTTTTGCCTCCCATGCTCATGCCCAAGGTTCCTTCTGCACCTCCTGCTGCGTAGCCCTATGTGCCATCTTGACCTCCCTCACATCCTGCTGCGTGGACAGGGAAGTTACCACCTTGGACACCTGTAGGGACATGTTCATTAAATGGTACATGGAACACTTCCCCTAACGCAGTTTCTTCTCTAGGGATTGCACTCCAATCCCATGCACGTTCTTCTTCAAATAGCACATCACGGGTTATGCATACCCAACCCATGGCGCGATTGTATGTCTTGTATGCCTTGGTGTTTTGTTCATAGCCGATCAAAACCATCTACGTGATTCTATCAGCTAGCTTGTTGATATGCTCGCCAACGTTCTTCACGTGTGCCACACAGTCGAAGGTTCAAAGGTGATGCACACTGGGTTTCTTCTTGTACCATGCTTCGTGCGGCGTCATCCCGTTCACACTTTTGGTCGAAGCACGATTGAGAATATTTACGGCCGTTGTGACCACTTCTCCCTAGAACAGACATACTTTTCACCATATTGCGCGCCATCGCCACTACTATCTAATTCCTCCGTTCCACCACACCGTTCTGTGGAGGTGAATACGGTGTAGATAGGAATCTTCTTATATCATGCTCTTTGCAGTAATGATTGAATTCATTAGATCTAAATTTTCTCCTCTGTTTGTTCGGAGTGCTTTTAACTTTGCACCTGCCTCCACCTTAGCCACAATCTTGATCTTTCTAAAAGCTTCGAAAGCCTCATCCTTGGATTTCAGCAATACAAGCCACATAAATCTGCTGAAATGATCGACCAATAGAAGAAAATACTTTTTGCCAGCTAGGGTTGGAGGTCTGATTGGTCCATAGAGATTGCCGTGCATTAATTCCAGAACTTCACTTTTCTTTAAATTGCGCCTCCTGTGGGAACGGGGCCCTTCTTTGCTTGCCGACCAAACAACCTTCACATAGTTGTTCAATTTGATCTACGAGCAGTAGCCCTTCTACTATGCCTTCCTAGCTTAGTTTTCGTAGTGCCTCGAAGTTCAAGTGCCCATAGCGAGCATGCCACTTCCAAGCGATGTCCTCCATCTTGGATAGCAAGCAAACCGGTTGTGCCAAGTCTAGATTAATCGTATACAATCTATTCTTTGCACGATTGACCCAGATTAGCAGCTGCCCCTGTCGATCCATGACGCGAAGCTGTCCATCTTCAAGAACGACCGTTCACCCTCGCTCCTCGAGTTGCCCTAGACATATATTATTACTTGTGTAAGTCTAGGAATATAATACACATCAGTGAGTACCTTATGCTCCCTGGCACGTCCCTGGGTCATCCCAGAGACGTGCCAGGGAGCATAAGGTGGTCACGTTGGAACCATTGCCGAATTTTACCGCGCCTCCAACAGAAGTGTCGAGTTCGATGAATTGGTTCCTCCTCCCGTCATGTGATTACTCGCCATAGTATCCAAGTACCAGATGCTACTATCTTCTCCGCCATCTGTGCCAAGGCTGAGATGAACAGAGTCCTCCACTAGCTGCGACACCATAGATCCGGGTGAACCTGTGCCACGATCATCTCATATGCCTCAAGCATGAGGAGTGTTGGACCGTCGTCACTCTATTCGTGCAGCAACACCTTCTCTTTCTTTGGCTTCCTGCAGTCAGATGCAAAGTGGCCAAAAATACCACAATTGAAGTATTTGATCTTCCTTTTTATCGAACTTTGCCATGGGCTGTCCAGATTTTTCATCTTTCTTAGAAAATCCATTGGAGTTGCCTTTGCCGCCGCCCTTCGTTCCACCACCTCCGGAGGATCCCTCTCCGTTCTTCGACAGTGCTTCCCACTGTGATCGGGTTAGCAATAGATGCTCTTGGTCCTTCGGATCACCAATGGTGGATTTGATCCGTTTATCGTACGCCTTGTAACGGCCGACCAGATCGTCCGGAGTTAAGGTGCTTCAATCGATACATTGCTCGACTGAGATAACGAGTGGCATGTATCTAGTTGGTGCCGCACGCAAGAAACGGCGCACCACCTCAATTTCCACCAGTTGCTTCGTCGTGTCTTCCTCCAGACTTCGAATGCCTTGAGACCCTAGCAGCGAAGACCTCTATGGTCTCATCGTCAAGCATCTTGAGACTCTCAAAGTCATGTTTGTGAGACTGTAGCTTCGCCTCTCGAATGCGCTCATGGCTAACGTTCGTCGTCTTGATAGCGTCCCAGGTCGCCTTCACCAAGTCCTTTCCAGCGATAGCGATCATGAGGTTCTCGGGAGTCACACTATAGATCGCCGATAGCGCCAGTCGATCCTTACGATACTCTGCGTCTCCTTTCTTATACGCGTCACCTCTCGGATCAACAGCAGACCACACCTCCTGTGCCTCCATTGTCACACGCATTTTTATGGCCCAAATTGCGTAGTTGCTCCTTGCGAGTTGAGTGTAGGGCCTCGGTGGCAAAGCCTCCTGCCATGCCTCCGATGTACTCGCAATCGCTCTTGTCGCCATCATTGTCGACCTCCTGCGATTGCCAAGATTGACCTTGGCTCGGATACCAACTGACAGAAATCAGCCTAGAGATCAAACCGGCAAACAATTCACTCAAGCTCACGCCTAGGAAAGACTAACAGAGAAGCTTTGTTTTTTTGTGCAATGCTTTATTCATTCATTTGGCTCACTTACATCTCCGGTTACAACTCTGATACAAGAACTACCTAGTTCTATTATAGCCAATACCAGAAAACCGACTTACGAAAAACAACTTAGCTAAAATGGATGATGAAGCTATGCTGGAACCAGCTCACAGCAGCTACGCGAGCTGTCCTACCTCGCGAAGGATCCAGCGCCAGCCAGCAATCTCCTTGGCATACATAGTTCTGCATGCATGCATGCACATCTCTTGCATGGCCAGCTACCTTTGCATGCACATGGACCCACACTACTACAGATCTGGCCATCAGTACCGTTTCACAACGGCCATCAGTACCAGTTTTTGAACCGGGACTGATGCCCATGGCAGGCATCAGTCCCGGTTTCCTCACCCGGTACTGATATAGTATTAGTACCGGTTAGAGGCCACACGTGGCTTTAGCCCGTGCCTTGCTGAAGCCTCAGTCAGTACCGGTTGGAGGCACCAACTGGTACTGATAAGCTGTTGATCAGTCCTGGCTGGTTCTTCCAACCGGTACTGAGCAGGCACACGTGGCTTTAGCCCGTGCGTCGCCGAAGCCCCTGTCAGTATAGGTTGGAGGCACCAATCGGTATCGATAAAGTTGCTGATCGATCCGTTGGTTCCTCCAACCGATCGAAAGCAACCACCACTGAGCTATAAATAATATATATATGCGTGTGAGGTAATATATATTATATATGTGTCCTTGTGTGTTAAGTCTAATATTATTATTATATATATCTGTGTGCTAAGTCATAATTAATTAAAGCACATATAATCAATCATGCATAATTAACTAATAATTAAATCATAGAATTTTTATTAACAACTTTAATTACAACTATTAGGTATGACAATGAATCAATCATGCCTATATATAGTACACATATACAGTTCACATAACATTCACTACAACTTTAATTACAGAACGTTCGTCATCATTTTTTATGTGCATCGCTCTTGGTAGCTGTAGATGTCAACCCCGACAGTTCACCGGTCTTTATCGAAGGGCTCCACCTATTTGCCGCTGGATCGTGAAACTGGCCTTTTGGACCTCTTCGAAAATCAAGCCGACGAGTTGTTCTTGGATCGCTCTCACTTTCGCTGGTGAGAAATCGGACGAACCTTGCAGGTCGCTAGCACCTCCGGTCAGGATGTGCATAGTATGGCACACATAGTAGCCGCATATATTGGTGCGGACGGCTGACGCCGGATCTATGGTGAAAAAAGCTAAAAGCGTGAAATGGATGCATGAAAATGAAGTTAACTAACTCAAAAGCTACCATGATGGCATACATACTCGAGAGGCAAGTGTAATATCGAATTCCTCATTGAATTCGTCCACGATTTCAGTACAGAACTGTGTGAATGCACTACACACGTGATTGCCAATTGAACATGATTAGAATTTGTTTAAAATGGAGTAGAACTAGCACAATAATGGAAAGAACAAGAATATCGGTTGAGCATGTCGATCAAGTTTTGGTACTTTTCAACTAGTCTCCTCAGTGAGTCTATAACTGTGATCATGCTACGATCTAGCTCGATAATGAGAAGAATCCAGTGAAAGCGATAATGAGAAGAATCCAGTGAAAGGTATACATATATATGGCAACGTAGGTAACTAATGAGTTCTAACGTCGTGTTATGGAAAAAGATTAGAACGAGCTTATACGAAAACACTTACTCAAAAGTGTAGAGTAAAAGTATCTTTGACTGATATTTTTGACCTAGCCCCTTGTATATGTTGGTCTCTGTATCGGCAGGGGATAATTGAACGGTCATCTCATTGATAACTAAAGGGTCAAGGAAGCCCCACCTCCATGTGCATCCGATCCTAGAAGCTTGGCGGTGGCAACAGCGGTGGCAGCAGCGAGGCCAGTTCCTCCCAGCTGCGAGGTTAATATGGTGGCGGGCAGTAGATGGGGCGTCGGCGGTCGAAGGCCCTCCATGCCTCCTCTAGGTTGTGCCGAAGGTTGCGGCGGAGGTAAGCGGGACGGCGCGCGAGGTTGCGGTGCAGGAGGTGAGTGGGGCGGTGCGGGCGGTTGCGGCGGAGGAGGTGGACAGACCTGCTCTGGCGGTGGAGGAGGTGGACGGGCTTGCGCTGGCGACAGGAGGTTGCGGCGGAGGATAGGGATTGCAAGTCGCCCTGTAGCTCTTGAGGCGGCGAACCATGGCGGAGGGGATGCCGTGCAGCTGGTGGCGGTGGCAGAGGAGAGAAGGGGATCGAAATGGTGCGGTACTGTTCTCCATGTGGATGGAGAGGGAAAATATAGGGAGGGGAAGATAGAAGATCGGATCTATTAAACATACAGCAAATTCCAATGCAATCAAATGTGATTAAACACACAAAGCAAATTTCATTGCAGAACTGCAAAATCCATTGCGAAATCAATAAAAACAAGTTATAATGAATGGAAGAAAAACTAAAGAACTGCAAAAGTTTAGGAACCGAAGAAAATCAGGGATGAACCGAAGCCGAGGTGGGAGGAAGAAGAAGAGTGTGGGGTAGCCGAGGAGGCAGGAAGAGGAGGTTCAAATAAGGCTGATCAGTACAGATGGTGTAACCAATCGGTACTAAGCAGACCCCAGACCAGCTAGCCTAAGCAGACCCCAGGCCAGCTAGCCTGCTTAGTACCGGTTGGTGTAACCAACCGGCATGGATGTTATAAAATTAGTACCAGTTGGTGTGTTCAGCCCGTACTGATGTTTCCTTCGGACCCGTAGACCGTTGAACCAGGACTGATGTAACTGTTAGTCCCGGTTCATGTATAACCAGTACTGATGTGCCGGTATAAAAGACCATTTCTGTAGTAGTGCCACCTGCTGCGCACACACACACAACTCAACTAAAAAATTCTAATCCTAGTTGGCTACGTGTCGTGCCATACAAATTCTAATTTGCTACTATGAGTTTGACTCAAACAACTAGCTTATTTTGGTAACAACGCCCTCGTCCTGCAATTCCGGCACCAGGCACTCCGGAGGCTCAGCGCCGGCCGCGCCGATGTCAAGGAACCCGGCAGCGTTGCCGTGCTCGCCACCAAAGAAGTCTAGCAGCGCCTCCGGACCCAACGCGGTGGCCGGCGTCGCCACGCGCTCGGGCTTCAGAGAACGGCGAGGGCGCCGGAGCAAGCGGTGCTGCCGCGGGAGCGAGGTCTTGACGAGAGACGACGACCGCGTCATTGATTAGCAGCGCAAGCAAAGGAGCAATCAAACTAAACGCAGGCCGATCAATCCGAGTGATGGATCGATGAAGGAGCTAGCTGAAGTGAGCTACGTACGTACTATGGATTAAGCTTCTCGTCGATCTGTGTGTGTCCAGTCCAAAGTGTTCGACGAGCATATATATACGGCCGTACGCTCAGCTACATGCGCGTTTACATCCGCGTGTATGTACAAACTAATTGCATCTTTCTGCACGCACGCACGCGACATTTCTACATGAGGTTATTATGCGTCAGTGTCGCTAGCGTGTAGTAGCTAGCGAGTACCTACTCAGTGGTTAAGATACAAACAGTGAGTGATTAAGTTGTTTATGTGAGGCACTTAACTAAATGGAGTAATCGAGAGCAAATGTGCGATTTAATTAGGAAGTAATTTAAGCAAGACGGGAGGGATCTAGGAAGCTTGGGAGAAGGTAGTCAAACCTATACAGGACAAGCTATCCCAAGCTGCCCCCACTCGTTGGTTAATTCTTGGTGACCTCGGTTTGTGTGCTGGTCTTACGGACTGTTCTTGCTTTTTTTAACTTATTTGTACGTGACTTATTTTAACTTATTTTACTTTTTTATTTTTTTTAAATTCTTTTTTATCTCGTAGGCGTGTCTAAAAACTCCTAAACTCTAAAAACTAAGGGCATCCTGCTCTCGAGGCCACCTCGGGAAATTCTCGAAATTACGAGATAAGTCAAATAAGCAAATAAGAATAAGACAAATAAGTTTATCTCCGAAGCTATTTCTAACGGCAAGGAGGATTTCCCCTCCCATATACATGGGTTTCCATGCAATGTTTCGAGCCTTAAACGCTTTTTTCCAAAAGAAACCTTCCATTTTAGCAATTTGCTAATAAGGTCCTCCCTCTTCTTCCTCCCTCTCCCTCTCCTTGCTCCCATCTGGTTGTAGGGCCCAGTGCAGACCATGGTGCCGCAAACATAGACTGCCTCTTTGTCATGCCACGTCACTGAGGTTCACGTGTTCTAGATCGAGCTCCCCCTATCTCTCCTCCTTCCCATCCGGTCTCCTCTTGCTCTCTCCTTCCAACCTCCCTTGGTCGGACCCATTGCACCGCCACCCTCCTCCGATGCCAAAAACATGGCTTATATATTTGTTTCTTCTAATGTAAGGTTAGATAAATTTTGCCTTGTTCTTTTCAGCTTAATTCAGTTGTAAATTATAATCTGAAAATTAAAGTTGTGAGCTCTCGATAGAGGGCTTGGAAAAACCCAAAAAATATAAAAAAATAGTTTTGTTAGATTTGAGAAGAACTACTAAAAACCTTAACAAATGGATGCAAAGTGCTACAACATTTGGTTTATACAAAAATGACAAATTTGTAGCTGAAGTTTTAAATTTTAATTTAAGCTAAAAAGAACAAAGCCAATAATAGATACTTTAATTTCATAATATTATAATTATAGTAAGTTATATAATCTTTATATCAGTAATGAAATTTCTACGTACGGTTTTTCGAGAATATTTCAATCTTGCCAAAAAAAAAAGTGCATAGTGGGTAGCGGTTGTTACATTTTAAGCCTGTCACGGTAAATGGAACAGCTTATATTCTAAATATGATATTACAAAATTAGACAACAGAACACTAATGACTTCGATCTTAACGAAGTGCAAATGATCATTCTATGATCCACTAGTACAGAATACGTCGTCATCACTGGCGGTTGTCGTGAGAACCGCCGGTGATAATAGATTTGCACTGCCAATTTTAACCAAAATCGCCGGTGATATGTAAATCTTCACCGGCAGTTTTTATCTAGAACCGCCAGTGACGGTGTATATCACTGGCGGTTTTTGTATGAACAGATTCATCAATAAACATCCAGATTTCATCCATATACATCTAGATTTCATTTAAATAAGAACAACATCAAATTCAAAAGAACATATCATATATTAATATAACAAAGTTATTATAGGACATGCATGCACTTCATACAATATGTCTGTTATAATTAAATATAGGTGTCCATTGTTTAGACGACCATTTGGGTCAATAACTTGGGTATTAATAAATATAGCTAAACTATCTCTAATGTCTGCAAGAGAATTGAAAATGATGTTTGTATCTCCAATGTTCAGATCTTCATTTGGTCGTAATTCCAGAATAATTTGCATATGTCGCGCAACGTAGAAGCCGCAAGCATGGCCTCCGGGCTGCTGGTGGCACTACATAAGGAAGTATAAAGATGATAATGCACAATAATCAGTGGGGTAGGCACTAAAAAAATTTCCATTTTATTATGAGGAAAAGTGTGAATAGACACTTACTGCAAATTTCTCTATATGCCTAAGTTCCATGCCCAACGCAGCATTGTGCTTGCCCCCACCCTTGATATAACTCTTGAACAACGCATTGAGTAGGCCTTTTAAATCTTCCCACTCGTGTGTGGGCTCATCCTCAACGAATCGAGGTAGACAACCTTGTTTTCGCTAGGTTCTATGAGTAGCAAGATCCAATGAAAATTTTTATTGAAGGGCAATAAGAAGTATGTTTTATCCTGTCTGTTAGTTAGGGCCCTCTTCAGGTATTGCCCGGTATTCTTTCTATCCGCCTTTATATTGTCCTGGGTAACAATGCCAGGGTCAAGAAAACCGGCCTAGACTTGATCTCGTTTGGCAACTAGGTACATTTGGCTGAAAGTAAGATATATGTGATCAGTGATACGTGGATAAGAAATATACACTGACATTGCGCAAGAATTGTATACACTTACACTGCAAAGCAGCGAATGAGAGAGGCATCTAACTCCTGCAATTGATATATATTGTTGTGGGTGTCACCCCACAACAGAAAACGGGGCTGCCCCGGATGCACGATCTCGCGTACCCGAGAAAACTCGGTGAAACTGTCGTGCTCTCGCTAGCAACGCTCGTAGATGGAAGGAACGCTACGCTTGAGAAAAAAGAGTCCATCTATTATCTGTGTCGTCCTCCCTCTTTTATAAGGGCGGGATTGTACAACGCCATGCAACGGCGATCTCTTTTCTCACCGGCCCCGACCGGGGACCTGCGGGTCATTTTCTTACTACTTTACATGTTTTACCCCCCACCTGCCCTCACCCAGGGGGCGCTGGGGTCATTTCATAATACATTAGCCATGCCCTTTACGGTTACACCCTCCTAACCAGCCCTCACGCCGGGTTACATGAGGAATTACGCCCGCGCGTCGGTTACCGACCAGCCTACCCCAACCTGACACCTACTCGAGTGCTCTGGCTGGACGGCAGGCTCGACTGTACGGCTTGTCTGTTTAGCCCCGCTGCGGGCAGGGGTGTCTGCTCCGTTGTCCTCCTGGTCATTCCAATCTTTCTTTGGCTCGTCGGACTCTAGCTCCGCTCGAGTCTTGCTATGCTCCGCATTGGTTTCCCTATTTGTGCTTGCTCCTCGACCTGTTCCCCTTTGCTCCGCCAGACCTCACGTATGCTCCGTACTCGCCTGTCCTTATCGCCTCCGCCGCACCCTTCATTGCTTCGCTCAGACCTTATTTGCTCGCTTTTAGCCACTCATCGCACCCTGCCCCCCAAGACTTCATTCCAGTGTTTCCTTGGTTGGCACGAAAACAGGAAAAGGGCGCTGGGTGCGAAAAGGCAGACCCTACCTTCGTTCCAAAGTCCGAGGGGGTACCTATCTCTGGCCTACAATAGGAGCCGCTCATGGTTAAGGGCTTGCTTCGCCATGCCCTTGGCCATGTCACAAGGAGGCATGAGTCCTTGTACTCCCTTGGGCATGTGGAGCGAGATCTTCCTAGTGCTTGGCTTCGGATGGTACGACGGTTACGCTTCCCAAAGCTTTAGGGCGCACTCCCCGCCGCGGCACGTGTCCATTGGCTCATTGCTGAGTCACGTCGCCCTGTCTCTTCGCTTGGCTGCATTTACTCATTACAACTTTTAGGGTTCTGCGCCGTTGCAAGCCGTACACCGGCCCACATCGCGCACGCCTTCCCCCTTTTGCGGGATTGACGCCAGGTGTACCCATCAAGAGCTAGGCTGAGCCGCGCTTTCCCCTTATAACCGCAGGGTCCTGGGAGTGAGGGACTTTACCCTTCTTTCATTTCCCTGGTTCACGACGCTACCTAGCTTCCGCCCCCAATTCCCACTGCTCGCCCTTTCCTATTCCACTTGTGCAAGCGTCCAGCTCGTGGTTCTTTCCTCCCCGATGGCTCCCCGCCGTGCACCCCTGGTAAAGCTGGTCCTGAGTGAGGAGGATGCTGCTGCATTGTCTCCAGCATTGGGGCGCTCGTCTCTGGGCTCTGACGACCTAGATGCTCTGGCGGCGGAGTTCAGTGTTTGCCGTTCTTCCATGCGGGCTCCAGGCCAGGAGGAGACGCCCCGCCCTCGAGCCGACGAGGCGGTGGTGTTCGCCGCTTTTCTAGAGGCGGGGCTCCGATTCCCCGCCGCATCGCTGGTGGTGGAGGTGCTGCAATTCTTCAGGGCGGAACTCTCGCAGCTGACGCCCAATGCCATCGTCCGCATGGCGGTGTTGGACTGGGCCTTCCGTCCCGCTCAGCATGTGTTGACCGGACGCCTGTTTTCTCTCATCGAGGATGCCTTCTGGCAGCCCAAGCGGCAGAAGGCTGGCGATGGGGGCCAGCGGTCCTGCTTTGGCTCCCTGAACTTTCAAACGAAGTGTCCGCTGGTGAGGGAGATTCCCGTCGCCGCCGCCAAGGGGTAATGGGAGGCCGGCTGGATGCAGCGTTGTTATTATCAGGTGCTCGACGGCCTGGATTCACCTCTTGGCACTTCCATGGGCCCCGTACGGGCTATTCGGTCACCCAACCTGGAAGCGACGGCTGAGGAGGTGGAGCTCCTTGCGTATTTGAAGGCCCTCCGCCACCAGAGCACCATGCGCGACCTAGCGGAGGAGTTCTGTCTTTGCCGCTTCGAGCCCCTAGCGAGGGATCCCCTCATCACCTTGGAGTGGTCCGCGAATGGGTCTCTGACCGTTTTTCGGCCTTAAGGGACTCGTAACCTTGGGCGTGGCGCGGCGGAGAAACGAGCTCATCGGCTCCTCTGCCCTTGTCGTCCCGCGGAGTATGAGGCTGCTATGGAGGCGGCTGGGGCTGCGCGCAATGCCCGCGTCGCTGAATAGGGGCTTCGCGAGGCCCCCTAGCCCCGGGGTGCCGGGGGCTCCCCCGGTCCCAAGAAGCGAGCCAGGATAACCTCCGCTCGCCCGCTGCAGGCCGTGCCTCCCTCGGACGAGAGCGGCGGGGTGAGTGAGGACGACGATAATTTCGACACTGAAGGGAAGGAGGAGGAGGAGGAAGAGGGGCGAGACTCCTCCGTCTCCACCGCAGCGATGTCCTTTGCTCCGTCGCGCGCTAGTGGCCCTTCCCACCGGGCTGGCCCGTCTGGAGCGCACTCCCCCGGGCTTTCCTTCTTGAACATCCCTGGGGTGGAGCTTGTGGACCTCGACGACGACACGGCAGCGAGCAGCCCCGCTCCGGAGATGGCGCACAACCCTTCTGAGGGAGCGAGCGAACTCCCGGAAGGCGGAGCGCGAGGTCCCTCCAGGGGTGCCGGCGGCCCGCAGCCGGAGGGGGCGCGTGTCTTCTGTGCGAGTGCCTCCATCCCCGACACTCCCCCTGGCGCCGAAGGTCTGACTCCCGACACTTTTCCCATGAGCTCCTTAGGTGGCGTTGATCTTTCCAGGCTTGATCTGGAGGTGCACACAGGGGGAGGGGACGTGGAGACGACAGGTGCGGTGGCGCCTGCCGAACCACCGCCTGTGGGGCCGGCCGTCGGGCTTCCTGCCCTTGCCGAAGCTGGTGGCGCCGGGGCCCCCGCTCCGGCTACCGACGACGCTCCTCCCGCGGCCGGAGCTTCCACGGACGCAAGCGAGGGGGTCTCTTCCTCTGGGCCGCCGGTCCTTGAGGGCACGTCGGGGGCTCTCCTAGCTTCCCGGCCGCTTCCCCCGACGTCGATGCCTCCGGGCTCCTCGGCCTCGCTTCAGGGCCCTGCCGGAGCTCAAGGTCGCCCGAGGCCCATTCCTGGACTCGATACTTCAGGGCTTTCCTCCATGGATTTCCATAGCCAGGCTATGATAGCCTCGGCACTGAGGAAGATGCGTGGGGCCTTCCACTCCGAGGCCGAATCCCGGCGCCTCTTCGGTTGTCTTGATGACTTCATACAGGCGACGCCCCTGAATTTCTTCATGAAGGTTCCCATACCGCTGCTTCTTCAAGGCGTCCTCTCGGGCCTTACTCTCACTCATCTTTGCTTGCGCTCTTTGCTGTCGCAGGTGCCTTTGTAGCCATGAGGTGGCGAGTGGGTTCGGGGTGAATACTCGCGATTTTGCCCAAATGCATCAGGCGCTCGTCAAGTCCCAGAAGCACACGGAGGAACTGGACGCGGAGAAGGCCCGCCTGGAGGGGGCCCTGCGAACTTCCACCGAGACCTTGGCGAAGGTCCAGGAGGAGTTGAGCCAGAGTCGAGATTTGGCCGTGCGGAACGCGGAGCTGGAGGACCTTGTTTCCTCGATGAAGACCAGCCTCGCGACTGCGGAGCAGGCTCGCACCGTGGTAGAGCGAAACGAGCAGAAGAAGGACGGCCGTATCGAGGAGCTAAAGGACCTCCTGAAGGTGGTGGAGCTTGCCAAGGAGATGCTTAAGAAAGACGCGGAGGAGCATCCCCGCCAGCTTGCCGCCGCGAAGGGCGAGGCTCAAATGAGTCTTGTCAACGCGCGCCGAGCGGAGGAGCATTGCGAGACCGCTCAGAAGCTATTGGAGACCTTAACCTCTAGCATCCAAGGGGCGACCGATGCCTTCCTTCAGCAGCTCCCTCGTCTTGGCATCGATGCCTCGAGCCGTACCCCTGCGCCCGGCGCGGAGGCCACCAGGTTCCTCCAGAACTTCATCACTCTTGGGAGCTCCGTAGTGGCCTTCAGAGCCATTGCACTCGCTAGTCTCAAGACGGCCTCCTCGGCAAAAGGTCGCACACATGTCCAAGAGCACTTCGGTGCTACCTCCGCAGCTGCTGGCTCCCCGGGGTTCTTTGATATCGCTTCGGCGGGAGGGCTTCTCCCTCGGCAACCCGCTTGGCCTCCCACTTCATTTCCGACTTTTGGAATCATCATGGCGAGGCAGCAGCGGGGGAGTCCATGCGGCGAGCTCGAGCGGCATTGAGCGCTTCGAAGACCGCGGCCAAGACGGGGCCATCTGGCGAAGCAAAGGGCAAGGAGAAGCAGCCTTCTTCGTAACTTGTATTAACTTTTATTTCCCTCCTTTTTGGTAAACTTTTGGTTTGTATTTGGATCTGTTTAGAAGACTTATTGCGCCCCGTGCCGTTTGTCCCGCTTCTTTGCATTCTCCCTGCTCAATAATTTCGCTCGACTTTCGTCGACTAACCCTTCGCCTTCGGGCTCCTCGGGCCAATGGAGGCTCTCGCGGCACAGCTGACGCTCGATTCTGCTCACATTTACGATCATGCGCCAGATCATGGGCGTTGGGATTCAAATTCTGCGTCCCGTCTCTCCTCTGCGATACTCTCCTCAGTTCCCGAGGTTCTTTATGGCGAGCGCCTGGCCCGATTAGTCCGCCTTTCCATATATATGCCTCCGCCGGTGTCTCCGGCGATGTCCCTGCTATCTGTTTCTAAGTACATCGCCATATCTCGGCTTTCCAGCTTTTCGTCCCTTCCCTCTATCGTCTCCCTTCCCAGTCTCAGCGACGGCCCGGCGCTGGCCAGGGCTCTTGACGCAAGATTCACCGCCGAGGTGAGGGCAAAGGGACGCGTTATCGACGACGGGGTCGGCGCAGGCGACGCGGGCCGACCCGGCGGGCCTGTCCTTCCAGGAGCCGATGCTTTGCACCCGATCTTCGTCTCCGACAGGGAAGATGATGACATCGGCCTTCCGGCACCGCCGCCTTCTCCTGCCAGCTCTGTCGGGAGCAATGACGTGCCGGTGGTGAAGCCGGCCCGTCTCAGGCCCGCTCGCTTTCGCCGAGTGCATGGCGGGGGAAAGGCTCACTAACCTCTGAACGGGCCAAACTAGATGATGCCTTCGGTAGCCCCTTGGGGCTTTTGTATCGTTCCATGCTTTTGGTGTAATGAATATCGTTATCTCTGTTCCGGGAATTAGTGTCGAAGGATGCTTGTCTTCACGTGTATTGCTGGTTTGTAGTGACGACCACCAGTTCGGGGCTAGCACTTCGCGTCCTGGCCCATTTGTGCTTTGTGTCGTATTACGCGAGCGAAGATGGCGCGCTAGGCCTTAGCTAGCCGCGAGCCCGTCGAAGCGAAGGAGTGGGTGGACGTAAGCCCGACCAAGCACTCAGAGCGAAGGTGGCGCGTTAGGCCTTAGCTAACCACAAGCCCGTCGAATCGAAGGAGTGGGTGGGACGTAAGCCCAACCAAACACTCAGAGGGAAGGTGGCGCGTTAGGCCTTAGCTAACCGCGAGCCCGTCGAAGCGAAGGAGTGGGTGGGACGTAAGCCCGACCAAGCACTCGGAGCGAAGGTGGCGCGTTAGGCCTTAGCTAACCGCGAGCCCGTCGAAGCGAAGGAGTGGGTGGGACGTACGCCCGACCAAGCACTCGGAGCGGAGGTGGCGCGTTAGGTTTTAGCTAACGGCGAGCCCGTCGAAGCGAAGAGTGGGTGGGACGAAGTCCCGACCAAGCACTCGGCGAAGGTGGCGCGTTAGGGCCTTAGCTAACCGCGAGCCGTCGGGCGAAGGAGTGGGTGGGACGAAGCCCGACCAAGCACTTTCGAGCGAGGTAGCACGTTAGGCCTTAGCTAACCGCGAGCCCGTCTGGCGAAGGAGTGGGTGGGACGTAAGCCCGACCAAGGACTCGGAGCAGAGGAGGCGCGTTAGGCCTTAGCTAACCGCGAGCCCGTCGAAGCGAAGGAGTTGGTGGGACGTAAGCCCGACCAAGCACTCGGATCGGAGGTGGCGCGTTAGGCCTTAGCTAACCGTGAGCCCGTCGAATCGAAGGAGTGGGTGGGACGTAAGCCCGACCAAGCACTCGGAGCGAAGGTGGCGCGTTAGGCCTTAGCTAACTGCGGGCCCGTCGAAGCAAAGGAGTGGGTGGGACGTAAGCCCGAGCAAGTACTCGGAGCGGAGGTGGCGCGTTAGGCCTTAGCTAACCGCGAGCCTGTCGAAGCGAAGGAGTGGGTGGGACGTAAGCTTGACCAAGCACTTGGAGCGAAGGTGGCGCGTTAGGCCTTAGCTAGCCGCGAACTAATCCACGAGCCCGGTTTTTCATAACGTACCACACTGCATGCATGGAGACAATAGGTTTTTACGTGGAAACCCCCGAAAGGGAAGAAACCACGGGTGGGGGCGCTAAACGGCCCCCGGTTGTAACTTTCCATCATTGATAACCATCTGTACATTTTTTTTTGCGAAGAAGAACATTACGGGTAAAACCTCTTGGGTGCGTCGGAGTTCCAGGTCCTTGGTACATCTTTGCCGTCCAAGGTGGCAAGCTTGTGAGCCCCCTTCGCCGTGGATTCCTTGATGACGTACGGTCCCTCCCACGTGGATTCGAGCTTGGCGAACGTTGGGGTTGATTGTTTGAGTACCATGTCTCCCGGCGCCAAGTCTCATTTTTTGACTTTCTTGCTGAAGGTCCGCGTCGAAGCTTTGGCGTAGGCTTTCATGGTGATCAGGGCTTGTAATCGCCCCTCCTCCATCAGGTCATGTGTGATATCCGCCGCTTCCTGTATCGGGCCCTTGATGATGCGAAGGGATTTGACTTGAATCTCCGCGGATGAAACGGCCTCTTCTCCGTAGATTAGCTCGAACGGGAGAAACCCGTGGGCGCGACGGAGGTGCGAGCCGCCCAGAGAACCTTAGGTCAGACGTCGGGCCACGCACCTTTGCGGTGTTATGAAGTTTTTCTTGATGCCGCCCAAGAAGAATCCATTAGCTTTTTTCATCGCGCCATTCGCCCACGGTGCCCTAATCGACGCGAAGCGATTTTTGTGCCGATGCCGCGCAATATTCACGGAATTTCTTGACTCGAACTCGATCCGTTATCCGTGATTTATCTCGTAAGGAACCCGTGCACCGCAGACAATTGTTTTCCGTGAGGAACTTAGTTGTGGCTTCGACTGTTATCTTTGCTACCGGCTCCGCTTCAATCCAACGGGAGAAGTAGTCGATTGCGACGATTACGAATTGTAGGCTCCCTCGAGCTTTGGCTAGCGGACCAACAATGTCGACTCCGCATTTTGCGAAGGGCCAGACCGGGGGCACTGGGTGCAGCTCACTAGGCGGGGCTTTCTTCTGTTTAGTCATCCATTGGCAGGCGTGACAATGTTTGACTAGATGCTCCGCATCCTGCAGGACTGTCAGCCAGTAGAGGCCCATTCTGAACACCTTGCCTGCGAGGTTTCTTGGGGCTTGGTGCGCTCCGCAGGTTCCGTCGTGCGCCTCGCGCAGGGCTTCGATTCCTTCTTCTTGAGATATGCAGCGAAGCAACGGCGCGCAGAGTCCTCCGCGGAATAGGAGCCCCTCGATTATGGTGTACTTCTTCGCCTGGGCCTCCAGTCGCTTGGCCTGTGCTTCAACCTGTGGAAGGGTGCCGTCGAGGAGGTAGTCAGATCTCTGCCTCGCCATCGTTCTTTGGTCTTTGGGTTATAATATTCACCTGGGAGGCGATCGAGGGAGCGAAGCACTTCAAGAATACATCGGGGTAAGGCGTTTCGACCTCGCCGTCTTTGCCACTGTCCGTCCGCCATTGCTTTTGGCGCCTGTGGAATTGCTCAGATAGAGAATCTGGCAAAGGTTTTTTCCATCGCCCTGACCATTTCGACGCGTTTCTGGGTTATTCGCCCTGACCGATATTCCTTAGAAACGTGTCCTTCAATGAGCTTCGAGTCAGTCCTTAGGATGGCGCGCCTGGCACCCATGGCTTTGGCTTTGCGGAGCCCCAGGAGAAGTGCTTCGTATTCAGCCGTATTGTTTGTTGAAGGGAACTCCAGCTTCGCCGCGAATTCGGCCGCTTCTCCACCGGTGGCCATGACGATGGCTGCTTTTCCTGCACCGTGTACGCCCCACGATCCGTCGGAATTGACGAGCCATACGTCCGCGTCGTTTTTGTCTTCCGGCGCCAGCGAAGTCCATTCCGTGACGAAGTCGGCCAGGATCTGACTCTTGATTGCCGTGCGCGGTACGATGGATAACTTAAAGGGAGCGAGCTCGACCGCCCACTTGCTGACGCGCCCCGAGCTTTCTTTGTTTGATAGCATGGAGCTTAGTAGGTATGCTGTAGGCACTTTGATTCGGTTTCCCTGAAAATAGTGCCGGAGCTTCCTTGATGCCATCAATAATGCGTATGCTAGCTTTTCCAACTCAGAGTATCGCAGCTTCACTCCCTGCAAAGCTTCGGAGACGAAATACACCGGCTGTTGTTTCGAAGCTTCTTCTCGCATGAGGGCAGCACTGACTGCGGAGGGACCCGCAGCCAGGTAGAGGAGCAGCTCCTCGCCTTGCTTTGGGCTCTGTAGCGTGTGCAGCTTCATGAGACTCTGTTTCAGGTCCTCGAATGCAGCTTGGCATTCGTTTGTCCAAGAGAAAGCTTCGCTTGTCCGCAGGGCTCTAAAGAACGGGAGGCTTCGCTCCACGGACTTGGGCAGGAACCTGCTGAGCGCTGCGAGCCGCCCCGCCAGCCTCTGGACGTCCTTGATGTTCTTTGGCGGGGCCATGTCTTGGATTGCTCTAATCTTTTCAGGGTTCGCTTCGATGCCTCGCTCGGAGAGAAGGAACCCGAGCAGCTTTCCTGCTCTTACACCAAAAACACACTTTTCAGGGTTAAGCTTCACCTTTTCTTCCAACAGGCTATTAAAGGTTTCGCGCAGGTCGGCGACGTGGTCTTCCTTCTTTCCGCTCTTGACGACAATGTCATCGACATAAGCTTCTATGTTTCGCCTGAGCTGCTTGGCGAAGATTTTGGCGATTAACCTGGCAAAAGTGGCCTCAGCGTTGTTCAGGCCAAATGGCATCCGCACAAAACAGTACGTGCCGAAGGGTGTAATAAATGTCGTTTTGTCTTCGTCTTCCTTGTGCGTGTACACCTGATGCTAACCCGAGTATGCATCGAGAAAGCTCATCATTTTCGATCCCGAGGTAGAGTCGACGAGCTGGTCGATGCGAGGAAGTGGGAAGTCGTCCTTTGGGAACGCCTTGTTGAGGTCTGTGAAATCAATGCACATTCTCCACGCCCCGCTGGACTTTTTGACGAAGACCACGTTGGCGAGCCACTCAGTATGGATGGCTTTGCGTATAATCCCAGCCTGGAGCAACTTGGCCACTTCTGCCTTCGCTGCATCTTGCCTTTCCACGGCGAGCTTCCTGAGGTTTTTCTTCTTCGGCTTTGCGTGCTCGGCCCGATGGCTGCGTGTTCAATCAGATGCCACCGCACCGGGGATGTCTCCCGGACCCTACGCGAATACATTTTCATACTCCTGGAGAATTTGCAACAGGGCTTGCTCTTCCGTGGGGGTGAGGGCGGCGTTCAGGGTGACCATTCTTTCACAGTCGGGCCGCAAAGCCACCCGCTTCGTTTCTCCTGAGGGCGTGGTTTGGGGAGCCATTTGCTGCGCTGCTCAGGGGAAAGATCTTCCTCCGTCGTGTAGACGTGCTTGACGCGCTTGGTCTCCCCGGACTGTAATGGTGCCACCAGGCGAAGTCATCTTCATGCAAAGAAAACCATGGTGTATGATGGCCCCAAATGCGGTCAGCGACCCTCGCCCCATTATTGCGTTGTACTGAAAAGGCATGTCGACGACATCAAACGTGACGGGGCAAGTGACGCTAGACTGCTGCGTTGTGAAGGTCAGCTCTAGCTCAATTTGCCCGATAGTACCGATGGCATTTCCTCCGAAGCCTACCAGCGGCACCTCCGATCTCCTTAGACGGTCACGGGGAATCATCATTTGTCTGAAAGCTTCGACGGAGAGGATGTCAGCCGCACTCCCTCCATCGATTAGTATCCTGCGCACCTCGCAGCTAGCGATCATGGTGGTGATTACCAAGGAATCCTGATGGGGGAACTGTACTCCCCATGCGTCTTCGTCGGTGAACATGATAGGCTCATGTTCCTGCTGGGGGACGAACGACGGGTTGACTCCGACGTGATTGATCTGCCTGGCATATGCCTTGCGCTGCCTTTTAGAGGACATATGCAGGGAGGACCCTCCGGCGATGGTGTTGATGACTCGATGCATATGGTTTATCGCTCCGTGAAGTGGGGGTCGCTGATGTTCCGGGGTGGCGGGGGTGGTGGTGGGAGGGGGAGTGCTTCGCCTTCTCTTCTCTTGGCTTCGAATCGCCGGTACCCTTCGATCACTTTGCAGTGGATCGAATTGTGCGTGCCATTTTCGCCGTGGTACTCGCAGTGGTACCTTCTCCTGGCTGCTTCCTCTTGTTTGGGTGCCGATCGATCACCATCTCGCTTATCGTGCCGAGGCGGCTCGCTTACGCCGCTCGGGTGCCTCCCCCAATAAATCACGCTGCTCGTCCATTCATCAATGTAGTGGACCCTTTTTCCTTTGTCTTTTCCTTCGTGCTCCTGGGCGCGAGTCCTTCCCTTTCCCCTTGGTGTGGGCTCTTTTTCCGATCCTCCGCGAGGGATCGCTCGATGGTTCATCCGTGGTTTGTCCTCCCCGGAGTTATCCTCCTCCGCCTAATCGCATTTTTTTCATTTTGGCGAACAGCTCCTCCACAGTGCGGACTTCCTTTCGGGCCAGCCTTTCCGCCAACGGCCCCCTTCGTAGCCCACATCGTGCTGCATTGATCATGGTTGTATCACTGACTCTCCGGATCTAGCATTTGATCTTGGAGAAGCGCTGGAAATAACTCTTGAGAGATTCCCCCTCGCGCTGCTTCACAGCGAACAAGTCGCTCTCCTCTTTCATCCCATCGAAGTTTCCCTGGAAGTTGCTCTCCATTTTGGCGCGAAGCTGAGGCCAGCTTTCGATGGAACTCGGCTCGAGGGAAGAGTACCACGAGAGGGCAATACCCTCGAGCGCTAGCAGCAACCCCTTGGCCTTGATGTCGTCATCTCCCCCCGCAGCTTCTACGGCGGTGTCCTATACGTGGAAGAACTCTCTGGGGTCCGCCTTGCCGTTGTACGGCTTGATGGTGGGGAGCTTGAAGTTTCCTGGGGAAGGCCACCTCTTCGCGCGAAGCCTGCCGCAAAGCGGGTTGGGGTCGTCATCGTTCCTAGTGGTCCTTGCGCGTGTTGGAGAGAGCACCTCCTAGTCTGGACTTTCGTCCTGGGACACCATGAGGCCTTGGTTCATCTGTCCCTGCAGACGCTGTACTTCCGCCATCAGCTTTTCGTTAGCCTCCATCAACGCCTGTATGTTGGGGTCAAGCGCCTCCTGCATCACCCTTACTCCTCGGAGGGTGGTTCCGCCCCGCACCCGCCGGCCCGCCGGCTCGGGTGATTCAATGCCTCCACGCCCCTCCTCCGGCAGGCTGCCGATCGCCCATCGCTCGCGCCCGACGCTTAGGGCGTAAAGGCCATCGCGGATAAAGCGGCGGCGGGCGACTCTCCGGATGTCTCCAACGGCATGGGGGCCTGGCCTTCCTCGTCTTGCACCTGCAAGCGACTGCGTGTCTGGCTCCTCAGCGACCTCCCTGACCCCCCACCTGCAGTTCCTGTGGTTGCCCCCTGGGATGTAGTCGCGGTCCTCCCCTTTGGTGGCATGATCGTCGGCGATTCTCTGTCAAATCAGCACGGAAGCGATGGCTTTCTCCCGCAATCGCTCTCCACGGACAGCGCCACTGTTGTGGGTGTCACCCCACAACAGAAAACGGGGTTGCCCCGGATGCGCGATCCCGTGTACCCGAGACAACTCGGTGAAACTCTCGTGCTCTCGGTGGCAACGCTCGTAGATGGAAGGAACGCTACGCTTGAGAAGAAAGAGTCCATCTATTATCTGTGTCGTCCTCCCCCTTTTATAGGGGCGGGATTGTACAGCGCCATGCAACAGCGATCTCTTTTCTCACCGGCCCCGACCGGGGACCTGCGGGTCATTTTCTTACTATTTTACATGTTTTACCCCCCACCTGCCCTCACCCAGGGGGTGCTGGGGTCATTTCATAATACATTAGCCATGCCCTTTACGGTTACACCCACCTAACCAGCCCTCACGCCGGGTTACATGAGGAATTACGCCCGCGCGTCGGTTACCGACCAGCCTACCCCAACCTGACACCTACTGAGTGCTCGGGTGGGCGGGCAGCTCGACCAGACGGCTTATGCCTTAGCCCTGGCCAAGGGCAGGGGTGTCTGCTCCGTTGTCCTCCTGGTCATTGCGATCTTTCTTTGGCTCGTCCGACTCTAGCTTCTCTCGGGTCTGGCTATGCTCCACGTTGGTTTTCCTATTTGTGCTTGCTCCTCGACCTGTTCCCCTTTGCTCCGCCAGACCTCACGTATGCTCCGTGCTCCGCCCGCGTCCTTTACTGCTCCGCCCACACCCTTCATTGCTTCGACTGCACCCTTCGCTGCTCCGCTTTTAGCTTCGTCGTGCTTAGCACGGCTTCACTGTCAGATCTGCCCAAGACTTCATTCCCAAGTGTTTCTTCGGTTGGCATTCGAAAACAGGAAAAGGGCGCTGGGTAAGCGGAAAAGGCGGACCCTACCTTCGCTCCAAAGTCCGAGGGGTACCTATCTCTGGCCTATAACACATATACCATAGGTCCTTGAAGGTTATGGTAAGATAACTATCGTTATCATCTAGGAAATATTTGCCCTTCACCTTACCCACGATACTGGATGATCGTTCCTTCACGGGAAGGCGTGAATTCCTGAGGTAATAATCATGTAGGTTCTGGCCGGCCATACCATGTCTTTTAATGCGGCAAGGGTATGCTGTGGTTCTCCCATCTGAAATTTTTCCCTTTCTGCGCCCAGTGAATCTTCCTCTTAGGCGCCGGAGATTGACGGACGATTTGTTCCCCTTATCTGTGGAGCAATAGCGCACTGGTGGTGAGGACAAAGCACGCTTATTGCTTTGTGAGCTTGTCTTCAAAGATTGAGGGGCTGCAGCAGACATTGCTTTTTACGTTCTCTCCTCTTCATCGTTACGGATCGGATATATGGGTCCAATGCCGCCGGCCTCGATTTCTTCAAGATTTGGTAGAAGAGTAATATCCTTCTTGGGCCACTGGACAAAACTGTGGACAGCATCCCAACTGTTATGATTTCATCATTGGGGGGATTCACAAGTGGGATCTTCACTGCGGTGATGTCCATAAAAGTGTCTACCTGGACCTTCGCGTAGCCCGCCGCCAAGTCCACACCATGAACCTTCATCCCCGAAATGCAGGGGTACACCACACCGCGGGCGATCGACCTCGAGTGAAATACCGGCGCTATACGAAACTTGGAGCAAGCAATGGGTAATCTCCTTGATGTCATCCACCGGGTATTTCGCTGGGCCAGCCTTATCGGGCGAAGGTGCGGAAGCGCAGCTGCTTTTAAATGGAGGGGTGCAACCGAGAGCTTGTGTATTAGGGTTGGCTTCGGTCTTCCTCACGAAGTTCCTCCAACTGCTGTACCCGAGGCTCCCATTCTGCTCATATCTTCTCAGCTTCTGCACGTACCCTATTTTGAATTTCATCCTCTAAGTTATGGACACATTTCTTTTTCTTGTAGTAGAGATAGTCATTGGGGAATCCCTCCTTCCTTGGAACGTAGACCCCGATGCCTCGCGTACAGCCTGGGTGCTCCTTGTTTCCTAAGGCCTCAGTTAGGATGTCTCGCTCCTTGTTTTCGACAAAGGAGCCTTGCGATGCTTGCGTGTCATAATCAATCTGCAATAGGTGGAGAAATTGTAATTGAGATGTTACGAAAGTAAACATTATAAGGGTCATTGTGCACTTACCAGCTTTTGAACCACCTTAGCAGTCTTGGGCATGGAGAAAACTGGCCCCATCGGTGTGACTTTGAGCCTAGCCCTGATCCAGCGGTCAGCACGCGTGTTGGTGAGCCTTGTGGTGGCTTCAGATTGCTCACTGGCACAGTCGGCCAGCTCCCACTCGCGTTCTTTTGTCGCATATCCAGCGGTGCCGAGTCTGTGGGGGTGGGTGTTTTTGTCCTGAATGGCCTTGTGTTTGATGGAGGACTCCTTGAACTCCTCAGTTGTCTTCATCCTTTTGAACTCCTCCCACACTTCATTCGTAATAAAAGGGTACTTTCTAAAACGGGGTCTTTTTCTCGTTGACGAAATCCTTGACAAGATCCACCTTCCAGTTCTTCCAGGCGATCCCCATGCGCTTCAGTGTGTTCTTCCGCACATCAGGAAGAGAGTCTTCAGGGAATTGAAATGACCGTTTGAGCTTCTCCCATAGTTGGTCCCTTTCTTGAGCGGTGAGGTCCTTCCAGGTGTTGGTGGTGCATGGGACTCGTGCCCTAGCCACCACCCCGCACATTGTTCGAAACGCTGATGCAGTTTTCATGGGAAGGACCGGTACACCTCCTATCCTAACCTCTGTGATGGTATGAACGACATCGGTCTTGAGCTTGCTTGGCCCTCTGCTAACCCTTCTCTTCACAGCTGGAGTGGCCTCGGGCGCCGTCCCCGCTTGAGGGGTGGCCTCGGGCGCTGCCCCTGCTTGAGGGGTGGCCTCAGGGTCCATTCTACATACAAGAGAACACCAGACAATTTAGCCTTCTAACATACAAGAGAAGCAATTAAATTTCTATGAAAACATATCCCTTTGTGTTGTGCATACTACCAGAGAACATTTCACAGGATTATTCCCTTTCGTAACCAGATTCCAAACTAGAAACACAGATAGATATTTGTGCCGGTTTTAGAACCGATATATCATAAGTGTATGGACATCTATGGACAGCATAAGTAGATATCCACCATTATCTAAACCAGCACTTTGCCACGACCTATGAAGGGTCAAAATTGAATTGAGACGAGCGGAGGACCAAAGTAGCCTTTTCTTTCTTTGCTCTCTTAATTTTCAATATATTTGATAGCATGTATAGTATCCTTATTTACTCATGTCTTGTTCCAGAAAAGTACTAAAAAGTAATCGAGCCCTGAGGGCGCGCCGTTTTTTCCTAGGCTAACTGTCTTCAACTATTTCCAATAATAAATAAACAACCTAAAATGAACATTCCATGGCTAAAATTCCAATAAAGTAAGAAGGTAATTTACTTTGATGGACTTCATTATGGCAATGAGAAATGGCAAAATGCTGACCTAGACTATAAGACATTCAAGCAGCTTCAGGTAATATTGCATAATGAGCAAAATAACAGCATAAATAATTCCAGAAATAATTAACAACAACATATAGTCATGGAAAAATAACATAATGTAACATCCCTATTTTCAAAAACTAAAAATCATCGAGCATCATGCAATTGCATTCTAATAAATTTCACTAAAATTTAAAACTTTTGAAAATAAGTATGTTACAATAACTTTCGAGCTTATAAATCAAATGAATTATTTTCTCAATAAAAGGAGAGGTTTAAAGTAAGGTTTTATTAAGGGTTTAACCTTGACTTTTAAAAACATATTGGTTGCAAAGATAATAAATATGAATATATTTTATTTTCCATAAGGGAAGTAATTTTGAATTCATCATTTCAAACAAAAGCCATAATTAAAAGTTTTTCCTCTCGCAATGATTAATTGTAAATTATTCATTAAAGACCCATTATGATAATTGGTAAAATTTGTGATTTCAAATTATACTTTTAAAGCAACAATTTAAAAACCAAATCGAAATTAAAATTCACATTGCAAACTAAGTGACTAATTAAATAAATTATTAACTTTTCTAATTTAATCCCTACCTATTTTTCTCTCTCTCTTGAACCTTTCCCTATGACATGTGGGTCCCTCTCCCTCTCACTGCCTCTCTCTCTCACTTCTCTCTCCTCTCTCTATCTCTCTCTCACACTCCCTCCTCTCTCTCTCTCTCCCGTTGCTCACCCCACCCACGGACCCGCGGCACCACCAGCTGACCCCCCCACTGCCTCACTGCCACGCAGCCCCCCCATGGCTTCACCCTCACGCAGCTATTTTCTCCCCCTCGGTCTCTCCTCCCTCACTCCCTCACTGTTGCCTCCCTCATCTAGCAAGGGAAGCTCCTCCCCGGATGATCCCCTCCGCCACCCCCTTCCATTCGCCTCCTCGACTCCATTCCTCCCGACCCTTGCCGCCTGGTCATGGGATTGGCATGCCTGTCGCCAAAGCCGCCCGCCCGAACGCCGTCGACAGCTCTTCTCTTGGTAAGTCCCCTCTTCTTTCCTCCCCAGCATCCCTAGCCTGGCGTCCTTTCCCGCCACCACCGCCGCCTCTCTCCGGGAGGAGGGGCAGCCGGCGTCTTGCCCATGCCCTGCCTCGCCACGCCGCCCCTGGCCATGGGCGGTCTTCCCCGTTCTCTGACGCACCTCCTCCTCCTCCTCATGCTTACGCTAACCTCGCCGACCCGTCGCCTCCCTCCTCCCGCCACCGTTCGGCCGGACGGCGAGCCGCCGCCACTTTCCGCCGCCCCGCACGCCGCTGAGGTCACCGCCGGCCTTCCCCCTCGCCGCCGACCCCACTCCCGGGTCCCTTTCCCTTCCTTCTTCCCTTTCCCCCTCTATCCCTCGTCGGAACGCCACCGCCGTCGCCGGATTAGCCGCTGCTGCCATGAAGAACCCGAGCTCATCGCCGGTGAGCCGGACCACCTCGGCCAAGGCTAAGGCCCAAAATGGAGTCCTCATGTCCCTATGAACCCTCCACCCAAAAATTAGAAGCTTTCATACTTCGAGCTGCCCGAATTTCGGCCAAATCCGAACCTCGCCGGAGCACCAAAACAGGGGCTCAGGAGGGTTGAAGATGACCGGTCCAGGGAAAACCGGAAGAACCGCCGGTTTATTCTCTAACCGGCCGGTTCACACGTATCTTGACCTGTTCTGGAGAAACTTCCAAAATACAAAATGTTTAGAATATTTAATCCTATTTATTAGTGAATTTTATTCAATTAGTAACAAGCCCAAAATGTGATAACTAAGCTTTCTTCCACTAGAAGCCTATAAAATACAAATAATCACAATTAATTTTCTGTTAATAAGATATGTTGATAAAAGATAAATGAATATATATACATCTGTATTAGTAAAAGTTTTTCAACATCTTAGTTTTTATTTTGAAGAAAAACTTCTAAATAGCAATATGAATCTACTATATATGTATGTATGCCATTTTATGCAAATACCAATATTCAAACCACTATTAGGAAAAATTTTAAGTAAATTAACAGAGAAATTTTCATATCTTTAATATCATTTTAACTTGTGAATCGTGCATCATACACATGCTAGTGTTTACTTAAAACTTCTTCCTACAAATAGAATCCAATTTTGTATCTTTAAAACTATAACTCTAAAATTGTGACACTAATTCTAAAATATTTAGAAAAGGAAAATCTGTTAGTATATAGATTTTCATATGCAATTGCACATATTCCATTTTCTGCTAATTAATATGTTAGTAAAATGTCTTTAAGCAATTACTTAGATAATTTAGGTTTCCATAAAATTTTAATAAATCTTATTTTCACTAAAGTGACAAGCTTTGTCTTTCTGAATTAATTTTGCATAAACATGCGCATACATGTCATTTCATGTTCTATTTTTGCATTTGTATTTATTTTTGTTAAACTGTTTGTTAGGCCTAGCGACGATAGCTTTGCGATCAATTCTGCAGAGAACCACCAATCACCAAGGTGGTGCTGATCAAGGCAAGTCACTATTGACATCTCCCCTAATTTCCTTTGACCATATCAATACCTAGTTTTACAAATGCTTTGTTAGAAATTTATTAAACATGCATGGCTATGTTGATTAATCACTATCATATCGGTAGGGAATTTAGTTAAGAACCTAATACACTTTAATTATGTCACTAATCCTGATTTTTGGTAACCTTAGGATAATTAATCAATAATTACTTCACACCCCTTAGTTAGTCTAATTAATCTTGCTTAGTCAGGCTACTAGTCACAGTAGATGATCACCACATGATGAATAAATTATCCCGATTTAATATCTGTTTTAATTCAAAGTATCTCCCTGTTTGTAAAGTGCTTGTTTTATTAGCAGTAGGAGGGTGCTACTATGGGTAAAATGTTAGTGCCAGGTGGCGGGTATGTCACCTGGGGGTTTCTAGAAAAGTTCGCAAAATTTGATTGGGGTGGACAGATTGATTGGCTGGTGTAGTTAGCACGAGAATCGGGTCTAGTGTGGGAACCACCCCAGTCCTTAAGGACCGATACCTTGTGGTTGTCAAAACTAAGTACAACAGTGCGACCATGAGTGCTTGTATGGTCAAGCCTGTTTGGCCGAGTACCTTCGAACTCTTGGTTTGGACATCCGTGTGGTGGAGTAGGCGCGACGATTCGCCAACCTACCGGGCTCAAGAGGGGCTTCAGCCAACTGGAGATACCAACGCTGCGGTGGAAACCTTAGAGGGGATGCCAGCCAAGAGCTAGACTGTTAAAGGCTTTGTCGTGATGACCTCCGACGGGAGGGAGTCATGTCTCATGGGAAAAGCGTGCGACCTCTGCAGAGCGTAAAACTTTCTAGAAAGTCGTGCCCACGGTCAAGGGCGGACGACGGTGGGTTGATCACAATGGTAGTTTTCTTCCCTCTCTTTCTCAGTGTTTTAAAGAAGAAAACCGGCAAAGCCGTGTTTTGGTTTTGGGAGCCTACGGTGGTTAGCCGTGAGGAGATGACTTCGGTGGTCTAGCCGACGTGTGGTATTATGCATACGGTGGTTAGCCGTCGAGAGTTGTTGGTCCTTCGGTGGATTAGCCGTAAGGAAAATGTTTTTGATTAAAACCACGATTTATCGTGAGCCAGCCTTTGGGCATGAGCTGGCTGGGGCCGGATGATTTAAATGATTTGTCAATCAATTTGATGACTTCACTTCTTCCCCAAACTGCTTTGAAAATCGTAGGCAAACTATTTCAAAACTTGCTTTCCGCAAATGAGCCCTACCTATCCTTTGCCTAGACCATGCATGTGCATATGTCAATTGGCTTGCGAGTATTTTCACCAATACTCACCCTCGCGCTTTGCCGCGGGGCTGCGCATTCCGACGCGCAGGTCCAGGTTACCAGTGCGACCCCGAAGACGGAGACCCTGAAGCCTACGCCTTCACCGACGAAGTCCAGGACGGGGAGTATGCCGACGCCTAGGATTGCGTTCCTCCAGCTCTGCCTGTGGGGAGTGTTTTGGTTTTTCCTCTTTTGGGAATTTCAGTTGTAAATAAGAAGACTTCCGCTTTTGTAAGGCCTTCGAGCCGAACTTATGTAATAACGCCACGAGGCGCACTCTGATGTAAATTGATGTAAATTAATCGACTTGGTTGTGATCCAAAATCTGTTGTCTGTGTGTGCTAGTTACTGATCCAGGGACTAGCATGGGTAAAGCACAGGTGGGACCTCACCTCCGCCAGGAGGGGGTCCCGACACATAATCATAAATTCCTTCAAATGCAACATTAAAACAACTAGAACAGTGATTATCCAACATAATTCCATGACTAAATAGCAGTGAAAACTAAATAAAACCAGTAAATAAACTCAGGTTTTATATTGGATGAATTGCTCTTAGATTGCTATAGAAGGGTTGCTAATTTAATCAGCCGTCCAACTTCCATAAGATTAAAATCACATATTTAGAGAGATTGAATCCAAAGGCTAGTCTAACAAGTTCATCACAACCTACTAAGTTCATAGGAGGTGTAAATCAGATATACTCAACTATCCACTTTAACAGATTAATCCAAGTGGAGATACCGCAGCACTGTTGCCACAACCAAACCGAAATGGCTATAGATAACAGCCTAAACAAGCTTAAGGTCAGGCTGCATCACTGCCAGTAGCCAGATCGGTTAGGAGATCACAAAGTATCACAAATTAAACTACTCCATCGAATCACATATATGGCAGTAGCACCAGTATAGCCACAAGAGTATATGAACTGAATTGCACACTCACAAGTACAGGTATGTGCTGAACGAGTACACAATTAGTCTCTAATTGCAATTCCAATATTATTCATCCAACGCAATCATCATCGAGCATATATATTCCGAGTCCACAGAAGTACTGTTACCCAGATTGAGAGATTAGCCTCTTGTAGAGATTACAAGGTCCCCAGATCCAGTTCAATCGGCACAGTACAACACAAGTAAAATTAAGGAGCAGCAGGTCTTACAGTGCACCAGAACCGAGCCGGTGAGAACTGGCAAAGCGCTGTCCCAGAAACCAAATCGAGGCACCGCGGTGTCCAACTCAAGGCCACCGAGTACCAAATCCGAGGTAGAGGGCAGTAGGCCAGGCAAGGAGGAAGAAGAAGGAGAGGGGAAACTCATTGCGCTAGCATTACAGAGAAGGGCTGACCTTGAGGACGGGCCGATAGAGGGCGTGGCGCCGAAGCCGGCAGACGCAGACGTCGAGGGCTGACTTGAATGCGCGCTTCTGGCTATCGAGGAAGCCATCTGCTCAGCGACAAGGGCAGCGGCAACGAGGGCGGCGACGAGGGAGGACATGACGAGGGCGGCGGCTAGGGCTCGGCAATGAGAGAGTGCGCGCGGGACTTGTAAAAATTTGGGGGTATCGCTGGCGGATCATGTGATAACCGCTAGTGGAAGCTATATTAGGGTTACTGTCGCTGGGAAATCCCGCCGACGGTGAGATTCAGCGCCCCTCCCCGGTGATGGAGAGGACGCCGAGAGAGAATGGTGGTGAGAGAGTAGAGCGCTCAGCGAATAAACTAGTGCTAATGTGAATGATCAGAATGCTTGCCCTCTTTCATTGATGAGCTTATTAATTTATACAACTTTAGGGCCAGGGTTTACATGCATGGGAAATACCCAAAGTACCCTGACCCATGGGGGAATACCCAGATTACCCTGAACTCTGGATTGTCGATCCTACAATCAACGGCTAGACTAGTTTTCTTACAATCCACGTTATCCTACTCCCTAACATGCCCTTGGGGGACATACTCTGACAAAGTTGTTGATTTGATTTGATTCGATTCGTTCTTGTCAGAGGCTGTCGCGAAGTCTTCGTCTTCTGACCCGAAACTTGTCAAAGATCACTCTCGGTCTTTCCGAAGGGTCTTCGTGAATCCCTCGACTAGACACCTTCCGCCGGTTCTCTTGTCGTTGCGCACTTCGTCCGCCGCCGCTAATTCTCCCGCTCCTACGCCCTCTTCCGGCCACCGTTGGTTTGCTTGTCCTTTCGTGCTCCTACCGCCAGTAGATCATCGCCGCTGGTTCTCCGCCGTTCTTCATCGCTGACTAAGTTTGCAGGTATGCCACTCGCCCGCGTTTTTGCTCGATTTGGGGTATGGGGCTTTCGGTGTTTGGTGGGCTCGACGATTTAACTTCTTGGCGAGATTTTTGCATCATTTGCGACGCCATTCATACACCGATCCCCATTTTGTTTGAAAAGTAGTACTACATTCTATGAAGTTTTCGCGGTCGAATGATATCATGGTGGTTGCGCTTGTTTGTCTTCTTCCTCTTTTTTTTTTATCTATGATCCCAAAGGGCTGCTTCTCGGAAGTGCTGACTTCCAACTACTTGTGCAGTTCTCAAAATCTTCGATGTCTCCGAAGAAAATCCTGAGCCCGGCAAACCTTGCGCGGCTGTCTTGGGAGTTGGGGCAGTCTAGGATGACCCCGGATATGCTCGCGAAGGTGTCGGACGGCTCCTTTGTTGAGGAGGACGACTTCAGGTTGCCGGGGCAAGAGATAACTCCTCAGCCAAATGCCGACGAGGCAGTCGTCTTCCACTCGCAGGTGTAGGCGGGTCTTCGGATTCCCTGCACTCGCCTCATCGAGGAGATCCTCGAGCTGTACAAGGCGCAGCTCGTACACCTCTCCCCGAACGCCGTGGCGCGGCTTGCGGTGTTTGAGTGGGCGCTCCGGAGCCATGGAGCGCAACCCAGCGCCCGAGTCTTCGGGTTTCTTCACGAAGGTCGGTGGCAGGGGAAGACCAGCGGCAGCCCCTTCGGATGTCTGAACTTTGTCGTGAAGGCTGCGCACCTCGCAGATTTTCCGTCCCTGGCTACGAAGAAGAAGTGGGACGGCGCAATGGGCTAAGCTGAAGCTGCTGCGGTTTTACGGAAGGTAGATGAAGCTGACTCTTTGCTGAGGTACACCCCGGGAGCGGCCAACTGTGTCAAGTTCCCGGTGGAAAAGCTCACCGGCTGCGAAGAGGCGCAGAGGTTGCTGCTCCAAAGGATCAGCAAACGCTTCTCTATGCGTTGCCTCGCCGAGGAATTCTACGCAGCCAAAGTGGGGCTGCTAATGCGCTTTTGGGAGAGATTTGTAATCGTGGATGAGGGAGGCGACCACCTCGCGCTGCGTGACAAGGACCACTGGCCTCGGAAGTTGGAAACGGCCGCGGAGAGGGTCGAAGGGATGTTCGGGCCGCTACGCTCAGATGAAATTGCGCGGGCTCGCGAAGCTAGGGTGGACGCCCGCATCAACCGCATCCTTGGGGTAGTTACCCCTGGACGGAGCCTGAGCCGAAGAGGGCCGGGAAAAGGAAAACTGCCGAGGGCATTGCTGCAGGCCCGTCCAAGCGTCCCCATGGTGAGTATTCTTCCTACCGCCATATATCTTCGGTCTGTCTTTTCTGACTGATTTATATTTCCAAACTCAGCTGCGAGCGCTGAGGACGAGGAAGGAGACAAAGAGGAGGTTGAGGAAGAGGGCCATCCGGTCGAGGACGATCACACTTCACCGGACGCGCAAAGCGCCGCCAGTGGTGGTGACGATCCACTGGACATCCTGGTCAGCAAGACCCCTTCGGGACCATTAGATCCCGGACATGGCTCCAACGAGCTCCAGGACAGCCATGGAGTGGGGTCTCTTCCTTCGGGACGTGGTCCGTGACTCTGAAGAGGCTCACGATGTCAAAGTGAAGCCGAGGACTACACCGCCGGTTTCGTTGTTGACGCGGAATTCTGGCTGGCAGATTCTCCTTCCGCCGAAGGTTTGTTAATAACCTTCGGTATATTTTTTTTCGCTTTGTTAGCTTTTTCCTTATGTTGTTTTTTTTTAGAAAGGGCCAACCCGGAGCCACCTTCGGTGCCCCTCTCTGGGGCAGTTGGTGCCGATACTTCAGCTGATGCCATTCTGGCATTGGTGGCGGCCACTGTCGCGAAAGGGGGCCTTCACCTTCTGCCCCACTTGCGCCTGGCGTTGGTGGTTCAGATTTGCCCGCCACCCCCGCACTCGGCGCTACATCCTCGGCAGCGGCAACAACTATAAAGGGTGGGGCTTCACGTGCTACACCCGTGCCCAGTGTCGCACCTGCTTCCGGTGACTTCTTCGTGGAGCCCACCACCATCCTCCAAGATGAGCATGTGGATTCTATCCTCGGGGGCGTTCCTTCTTCCGTCCTCGATCGTTGCGAGGCGTTCCCTTTACTGGTGAACATGCTAGCGTCGGTGAGTCTTCTTGATAATATACACATTACTATCATTTACTTGTTATGTTTTTTCTTAAGGTCTTCATGTTATTTATGTTTGTATCCCGTCTTGTAGAGTTTGGTTTGGAATCGTGCCGCCGCGGCACAAGTGGTGGACCTCTCGGAGAGGTGTGCTGTTCTCGAGGGTCGCGTCGCTACACTCGACCGGGGGAACCACACTCTTCGGGAAGTGAGCGTGAAGGAGAAGGGGCTGGTGGTGGTCTTCAGGTCCGAAAAGGAGCAGACAGAGCAGCGAGCGAAAACCGCCGAGGAGGCCCTGGCTGCACTTCGTATAGAGTTCGAGGCCCAACGGGCCGAGCTGGAGTCGTCGCGCAAGGAATGCAATGGCCTGCACGACGAAGTGAGAAATGGAGCCGTGGAGCTTGGGGCTCTTTGAAGCTCGGCGGCGAAGGTTAAACAACAACTGGAGGCGCTGCAAGGAGAGCTTCTTTCTTTAAGCCAGGCCTTCGCCAAGGAGATCACTAGGCTTGGAACGATGGCTGCGAGCGCCCCTCCGAAGAATCCGGCGTTGGCCCTCAAATATTTGAAGGAGGCAATCGGGACCTTCGCGGAGGGTTCCTTGCGCTACGGATCGGACTGCGCTGTCAGTTTTGTCTTCGCATTTTCAACAATGCTGAAGAGCACTGGGTGCACGCATTTTTTAGGTGGTTCATCTCCAAGCGCGTCTTACCCTTTGGCCTTCACCGCCAGCTCATTCGACCGCGGCTCCCGCCAAGTTGTTCGGGATTTTCTTGTCAATTTCTGGCGAGCCAGGGGGCCTGCTTTCTGCCGCGCTTTCATGGCACATGCGAGGAGGCAGACCTCTTCAACTCCTCTACCGAGGACCGCGAGGCCTCAAGTGTCAAGCGAAGGTCTTCCAACAGCTCCGGTTCCTCAGGCTCCCAAAGATCCTTCAGATCCTAAGGGCAAGAAACCAGCAGAGTAGAATAGTGGTTGTTTTAAGATTGTAATATTTTTGCTAATGTAATACATAATCTTTTGTTTCTAAGTTGTTGCGTATTTGTAAGTGAACATGTTTATCTATGTGATGTTTTGCTTTCATTTGGCTTGAGCTTATTGCTTCTTCGCTTTATTGCATTACGCGTAATATCGTTAGCGTAGTCAGTATTCATGAAGGCTGGTGGTCCGCAAAGGTTGTTCTTCGGGTGCTCGGTGCGAGCGCTCTTAGCCCCGCACAAGCCCCTTAGCGTTTTAGATTATTACACGTTCGCGAAGGCTCTTGGCCCACGAAGTTGACATTCTGGGTGTCCGGCGCGAGTGCTCTTGGCCTCGCGCCAGCCCCTTGGTGCTTTAGCGAGTTATACCTTCGCGAAGGCTCATGGCCCGTGAAGGATACGACTCGGGTGCCTGGCACGAGTGCTCTTGGCCTCGCGCCAGCCCCTTGGCGCTTTAGCGCATTATACACTCGCGAAGGCTCATGGCCCGCAAAGGATACGATTCGGGTGCTTG
This sequence comes from Olyra latifolia, assembly GCA_036346145.1. Taxonomy (NCBI): domain Eukaryota; kingdom Viridiplantae; phylum Streptophyta; class Magnoliopsida; order Poales; family Poaceae; genus Olyra; species Olyra latifolia. The sequence goes on from CM070532.1 coordinate 37,603,059, forward strand.
GCACGAGTGTTCTTGGCCTCACGCCAGCCCCTTGGTGGTTTAGCGCGTTATACCTTTGCGAAGGCTCATGGCCCGCAAAGGATACGATTCGGGTGCTTGGGGCGAGTGCTCTTGGCCTCGCGCCAGCACCTTGGCGCTTTAGCGCGTTATACCTTCGCGAAGGCTAAAGGCCCGCGAAGGATACGATTCGGGTACTTGGCGCGGGTGCTCTTGGCCTCACGCCAGCCCCTTGGCGCTTTAGCGCGTTATACCTTCGCGAAGGCTCATGGCCCGCGAAGGATACGATTCGGGTACTTGGCGTGAGTGCTCTTGGCCTCGCGCCAGCCCCTTGGCGCTTTAGCGCGTTATACCTTCACGAAGGCTCATGGCCTGCGAAGGATACGATTCGGGTATCCCGCCGATGGTGAGATTCAGCGCCCCTCCCCGGTGATGGAGAGGAGCCGAGAGAGAATGGTGGTGAGAGAGTAGAGCGCTCAGCGAATAAACTAGTGCTAATGTGAATGATTAGAATGCCTGCCCTCTTTCATTGATGAGCTTATTAATTTATACAACTTTAGGGCCAGGGTTTACATGCATGGGAAATACCCAAAGTACCCTGACCCATGGGGGAATACCCAGATTACCCTGAACTCTGGATCATCGATCCTACAATCAACGGCTAGATTAGTTTTCTTACAATCCACGTTATCCTACTCCCTGACATGCCCTTAGGGGACATCCTCTGACAAAGTTGTTGATTTGATTTGATTCGATTCGTTCTTGTCAGAGGCTGTCGCGAAGTCTTCGTCTTCTGACCCGAAACTTGTCAAAGATCACTCTCGGTCTTTCCGAAGGGTCTTCATGAATCCCTCGACTAGACACCTTCCGCCATCCTTTGGTGGAAATCCCGAGGACTCTCCTTGCTTGAGATGCACTCGGAATACTTTATTCTTCGCGTCCTTCTCTCGACCCCTCGTGCATGTCCAAGTCTTCCACTCACGGTCTGACTTGAGGTTATCTCGGATAGGCTTCGTCACTTACCCCTTCGGGTAACAATCTACACGAAGAATCTTCACAACATCTTCGTGGACATCCACCTCTCCTGGAGATGGGGTGGCTGCCTCTACAACAGTTACATAATAGAACTATACAGGACTACATCAGATTATAATAGGACTATATAATAGGATTATATTGGATTACATTATACATTCTATAATAGGATTACATTACAAAATGGGATTACATAACTCAAATATAAGATACAAATAAAACAGTACAATCAGTCCTCAACGATCAGCCCTTCTTGATGATCGGTGCGCACATAGGTGGTTGCATTGGCCATTTTACTTGATTTTAGGTTGGTTTCATCATGTAATGGAGGTATTTCATCGAATTGGTTGTAATCCTCCTTGTCCACCACATTCTCGACTCCAACGATTCTTCTTTTCCCACTAAGAACAACATTTTTGTTCTTATCAGCAGGATCTATGACATAGAAGACCTATAAAACTTGCGTTGCGAGGACAAAAGGGTCATCTCTATATCCTACTCGGGCGAGGTCAACGATAGTCAAACCAAACTCATCAGATTTATTAACCCCTCCACTTTGGACCCATTTGCACTGAAAAAAGGGTTATATTGAAAATCACGTAGTCCAGTTCCCAGATCTCCTCAATGAAACCATAGAACGAGCTCTTGCGTTGTGTTACTAGGCCTTGGTTGTGCTCCTCCTCATATGCATCTATACGGACGCCGCTGTTCCGCACTGTGCTCTTCCTGTCTAGAGATATCGTGTAGAATGTGTACCCATTTATGTCATATCCTTGCCACGTCACCACCGTGTATCTTGGTCCCTTTGCTAGCCATAAGAGTAGATCAGAACACTGTGTTCCGATGAATCGTGCCTTGAACCAATCATTAAAATGACGGTTATCCTCCTTTTTTATCCAAGCCTCCGTCTTGTTTGGGTACTGGCGGCATATGAAATCCTTGTGCTCTTCTATGTAAGGGGCCACCTCCGTCATGTGATTCAGAACAATGAAGTGCGCTTTATCGAACATGTCTCCGTTGGGTGTGATTTCTTTTCTGCCAAGTGTGCTCGTACCATGCAGCCTACCCTCATGATGGGATATGGGCACCCCTATGGGGTCAACTTGCGACATGGAATCAATGCAGAATTTGATCACCTCCTCTTTTACATACCCTTCGACAATGCTAGCCATAGGGCGAAATCGGTTGCGTACTATCGTCGGCCTAGACCGGACAGACAAATTTGGGGGCACCCCGTGAGCAAGCTCGGGGCCTAGCCACGGGGATGCTCGGGAAAAGGGGATCTAGAGCAGTAGAGAGCCTTGGGGAAGAAGATGCCACCAAGATTTTATTGATTTTTTGGGAATTTTTCTGCTCTCCCCATTACATGAGCCCTTGGGGCTGGTTATAAGGGCGAGGTGGGAGGCTGCTTTCCCATTGTGCCCTTCCACCTGCTCTCTTCTGAGGGCATTCTAGCACATTTACAAATTTGGGCAGCTCATGGGCTTGTCTTTACAACTCATCATCCTTATCCTTCCTTAGCATTTAATTGACAGATTTTATTCCCGACAAGCCTAAGGAATGGGGCATCCCTACACCATCTCTACAACAGGACTCCCTCGTTCGTTTGTGCCGAGATCCCGAGGGGCGAGCAGACGCAAATGTTTTGCCTCAGTCCTTCGGGTTGTCGGGACACCACGTCGTGCCCATGCCTCGTTAAAAACTCCTCCTGAAAAACCCAGTGGGAAAAACACAGGAAGGAGAAAAGAGTGCACCGCATTTGTCGAATGGCCCCTTAGCGAAGGAACGTCCAATGAGTTGCTTTGTCGTAGCTAGAGCCTATGAATGTGGCGGTGTTCCGAAGCAGGAGGAGAAGCGTCCGCCAATACTCGAAAACGGCGAAGGAGAAGTCCATTAAGATCCGAAGCTTTGCGAAGGAGAGGTCTATTAGCCTCCTGTCCTTTAGCGAAGGAGAAGTCCGTTAACCTCCGAAGCTTGCGAAGGAGAAATCCATGGAACCCGAAGCTTCGCGAAGGAGAAGTCCATTAGCCTCCGATGCTTGCGAAGGAGAAATCCATTGAATCCGAAGCTTCGCGAAGGAGAAGTCCATTAGCTTCCGATGCTTGCGAAGGAGAAATCCATTGAATCCGAAGCTTCGCGAGAGAAGTCCATTAGCCTCCGATGCTCCGTGTTCAATATCCGTTGTCCTCGCGTTAAATACACCTGAAATTTTATTACACATTCCAAGGACGTGATGCTCAAAAGTGGTAGGCAATCCTAAAACCATTAAGAATACAAACTCCCTTACAGAGATCACGGGTTTGTAGCGGTTGCCGCCCTGCGCCGTTGCTCTGCTTTTACCATTTCTCTTGCTTCGCCTAGTGCTTGTTTGGTGTTGGTAGGGTGAAGCATCTGATCCGTTTTGCTTTCACTTTACGCCGCTCTTCCTTTGCTTCTCATTCTTCGTCGTTATTCCTTGGCGTTGCCTTGCCTTGGCTTCGTGCCGCCATAATTTTCGTCTTGGTAGGGTCTTCAATTGCCACTCAGCGTGGCATTCATGCGATTTTCAAGTTCACTTGCGAAGGGACACTCGCCGAGGCTTGGGCCTGCGAGACCGGCGGCGATTCGAAGCTTCGCAAAGAAGAGTCCGTCGATCCGCTCCGCTGAGGCAAGGGCCTACGAGGCAAAGGTAGTTCGGAGCATGCGAAGGAGAGTTCGTCGATCCTCTTCGCCGAGGCAAGGGCCTACGAGGCGGAGGTAGTTCGGAGCCTGCGAAGGAGTGTTGGCCGATCCTCTTCGCCGAGGCATGGGCCTACGAGGCGGAGGTAGTCCAAAGCCTACGAAGGAGTGTTCGCCGATCCTCTTCGCCGAGGCAAGGGCCTACGAGGCGGAGATAGTTCAGAGCCTGCGAAGGAGCGTTCGCCAATCCTCTTCGCCGAGGCATGGGCCTCTGGCGGAGGTAGTCCGAGCCTCTGAAGGCGTTCGCCGATCCTCTTCGCCGAGGCAAGGGCCTCGAGGCGGAGGTAGTTCGAGAACTGTGAAGGAGCGTTCACGATCCTCTTCGCCGAGGCAAGGGCCTCTGAGGTGGAGGTAGTTCGCGGCACTGTGAAGGAGTTCGCCGATCCTCTTCGCCAAAGCAAGGGCCTCGAGGCGGAGATAGTCCAGAGCTGCGAAGGCGTTCGCTCACGATCCTCTTCGCCGAGGCAAGGGCCTACGAGGCGGAGGTAGTTCTGAACTGCGAAGGAGAGTCCGCTAATCTGCTTTGCCGAGGCAAGAGCCTACGAGGCCGAGGTAGTTCGGAGCCTGTGAAGGAGCGTTCGCCGATCCTCTTCGCCAAAGCAAGGGCCTACGAGGCGAAGGTAGTCCAGAGCCTACGAAGGAGCGTTCGCCGATCCTCTTCGCCGAGGCAAGAGCCTACGAGGCCGAGGTAGTTCGGAGCCTGCGACTCCCCCAGTTGTTAGCCCGTTTCGCTTGACGAAGTTCGATCACATCTCCCCTCGGTGCGCCTGCTTCGCTTCCATCTATGCTGGCAACTGCATGGGTTTGGAATGTGTATCGCTTCGAGGAGGCCTTGCTCAGGAAGGCCTTTGCTAGCCGTTTTGCTTCGCTCGAATGCCCATGCCGATTCGCTTGGATTGCTTCGCTTGGCGGTTCCTTCGGTCTACCATTGCTTCGCTTGGCGATTCCTTCACTTGGGGGCCCTTTGCTCAGCCGTTGCCCTCGCTGGGTGGCCCTTTGCTTGGCCGTTGCTTCGCTTGGCAATTCCCTCGCTTGGTGGCCCTTTCATTCCACCGCTCTTTGTTCGGCGATTTCTTCGCTCCGCCGCTCCTTGTTCAGATCCACCGGATTTGACAGCGACGAGTTCCGCGGAGGCTAAATCCTTCACAGACGAGCACGCTGCCGCTAGATCCACTAGGGTTGAGCTCGTAGGAGGCGAGTTTGCCAGAAAACACTTGGTGCAGACGCCGGATCCATCGTATATAAATGCGTGGAGGTTGGATCTGTTGAAGATGGGCTCGTGGAGGCCGGATTCGCCAAGGACAAGCACCGTTGAGGTGAAATCCATGGAAGATGAGCATCGTGGTGGCTGGATCGGTTGAAGATGGGCTCGTGGAGGCCGGATTCGCCAAGGACAAGCACCGTTGAGGTGAAATCCGTGGAAGATGAGCATCGTGGTGGCTGGATCTCCCCCGATGTGTGGCTTCTTGTCCGTAATCCCCACGACGGCGCCCTTGTCGTCGGCCTAGACCGGACAGACAAATTTGGGGGCACCCCGTGAGCAAGCTCGGGGCCTAGCCACGGGATGCTCGGGAAAAGGGGATCTAGAGCAGTAGAGAGCCTTGGGGAAGAAGATGCCAGACAAGATTTTATTGATTTTTTTGGGGATTTTTTCCTGCTCTCCCCCCCCCCTCGGTACATGAGCCCTTGGGCCTGGTTATATAGGCGAGGTGGGAGGCTGCTTTCCCATTGTGCCCTCCCACCTGCTCTCTTTACAGGGGCATTCTAGCACATTTACAAATTTGGGCAGCTCATGGGCTTGTCTTTACAACTCATCATCCTTATCCTTCCTTAGCATTTAATTGACAGATTTTATTCCCGACAAGCCTAGGGAATGGGGCATCACTACACCATCTCTACAACACGTACGTATGACTTTAGAATCCCCATGTACCTCTCGAACGGATACATGTAACGTAGAAACACCGGGCCACATAACTTTATTTCCCGAACAAGGCGAACCATGAGATGTACCATAATATCGAAGAAGGATGGGAGGAAATACATCTCAAGATCACATATAATTCTTACTGCTTCGTTATGTAGCGAATCAAGAGTATCAGGATCGATGACTTTCTGATAGATTGCATTAAAGAACAAGCTTAGCCTTGTGATGGTTTGTCGGACGTCAGGAGGCAATATACTTCTTATTGCAACGGGAATCATCTGAGTCATTAGAACATGGCAGTCATGTGACTTCATTCCAAACAATTTCAAGTCACTCATGGACACTATCCTCTTCATGTTGGCAGCGTACCCGGATGGGTATTTTACACCATGCAAGCACTGACAAAATTCTTTTCGCTCGACCTTGGATAGAGTAAAGCAAGCTGGAGGGAGTTTCGTCCTGCCCATACTACTAATTATTGGTGCTAACTCGCTTCTTAAGTTCATATCGACTAAGTTGAGCCATGCGTTTAGTCGATCCTTCGTTTTGTCCTTCATATGAAGCAATGAACCAACTAAACTATTGCAAAAGTTAACATCCACATACATCATATCCAAGCAGTGTCGAACATATAGTTCCTCCCAGTAAGGTAGATCCCACAAAATTGACCTTTTCTTCCATATGCCGTTTTCACTAGTTTTTGTTTTCTTCCTTTTTCTCCCCATTTCACATTTTCCAAACTTAACATGCAGGCCTGTAAACATGTCATGCACTTCTTTTCTACTAAGTATGCGTGGAGCCGATCCATTCTCCCTGGTTCCATTAAACTGCTTGGTCATCTTGCGATATGGATGATTCACACGTAGAAACCATCGATGGCGCATATACACAGTGTTCCGGCAATTCCTGAGCCACACACTTGATGTATCATCTAAGCAGTGAGGACAAGATTTACTTCCTTTTGTTTTCATGCCCGAAAGGTTTCCATGTACGGGAAAATCGTTGATGGTGCAAAACAACATTGCGGGATGTTTTCCATCTTTCTTACGATGCTCTGAGTGCCATCTGAGAAGTCTAGACTCTTTCTCATTTTCAAACGAGGAGTGACTGGCAGATACCACAAAGCCTTCGCTGGGGTTTCTCGATTAAGGTCAGCATTATGATCCTCGTCGTCGTTATGGGCTTTGACATTTCTCTTATAGCGGGATGCTTTACACTCTGGGCATGAGTGCAGATTGCATACTTGTGACGGTATGGGATGCAGTCATTGGGGCATGTGTGGATTTTTTGCATATCCAATCCTAAGGGGCAAATAACTTTTTTGGCACCATATGTTGTTTCTGGCATCAAATTTTCTTGGGAAGAAGTTCATTCAGTAGTCGTAAGAGCTCCGTGAAACTCTTATCAGACCAACGGTTCCTTGCCTTCAATTATAGTAGTTCAAGCACAGTCGCCAATAAAGTGTGTTTCACCTTGCAACTAGGAAAGATTGGCCTCTCGGACTCCTCTGACCATTTCCTGAATTTAATGAACTCTTCCATAGTGCCATAGTCTATTTCGACGTCACGCATCATTCTATTGAACTCATAAACTTCCTCATCTAATGTTTCACCGACATCATCACACTCGACACCCATATCATCACTATCCACTACTTCAAAGGCGTCATCATCACACTCAGCTATGCTCTGTGTCTCACCGTGACATGTCCAAAAAGAATAACCTTTTTTAAAACCCCGCTTAATGAGATGAAACTTGATTTGAGATGAGTTTCTATACAATTTCAAGTTATCACAATCAACACAAGGACAACATATCAAGTCAACCCCTCTCTCCTGCATATCCGTCAGCACGGCTCTCATAAATCCTTGCACCCCATTCACGTACTCTTTCATCGCGCGATTTTCTATGTACATCCATGATCTGTCCATTATCTGTAAAAATGTATCCACGGTTTTTTTAATTATTACATGGTTAAACTTCTTTCGAAATAAAAGATTTTATGAATAAAAGTTTGCCTTAGGACGACAAAGCTAGTATGACAAATAGTTTGCATATTATTTAATTAATTGGCATATGCTCAAAACTAGCTAAAATAATTACTTCCTCCTATATATGACTATAAATTAATTGTTGCTTATCCCATTAATTGTGACTACAAACTCATGAACATATTAATATATTGTTGCTTATCCCATTAATTACTTTTCTCGCATTCTACACATGCAAAACACATCACAAGTCAAAGATATTAAATATCCTACTCTCCATGTACATCACAAACCTACAAATATTAATATATCTAGATCTCAAAGCACTAAATCTAGAGTAGGTTCTTTGATCTTCAAAAACAAGATGTACAAAGAAAAATAAAAAACATCAGTAACCTCTAGCACTTGGATCTTTAAAAAACCACTTGGATCTTCAAAAACCATTTGGATGTTCAGAAAAACAGTTGGAATTGAACCAACTCTAGCTACAGCCGCCGCCGCATCCGCCGCTACAGTCAAAAAGAAAGAAGACAGAGTGAGCAGAGCACCAATAATAGAGGTAGGGTCGGTAGTATATAGTGGAAACAATCACTGGCAGTTATCTCTGTAACCGCCCATGATATGCTAACTATCCCTGGCGGTTCTCTTTATAACCGCCATTTTCCTTTCACTGGCGGTTGTAACACTAACAGCCAGTGAAAGTTTTTGTTTCCTGCCAACTCCCGCCAGTTTGTCCTACACAACTATCTCTGTTGGTGTTAAAGTGATCCACCAGTGATATGTAACCGTCATTGGCGATTTTAAAGTGAACTGCCAATGACGCCAGTTTGTCCTACACAACTATCTCTGGCGGTGTTAAAGTGAACCGCCAGTAATATGTAACCGTCACTGGCGGTTTTAAGGTGAACCGCCAGTGATATGTAACTGTCACTGGCGGTTAGCCGTACAACCTCATCACTGGCGGTCGGTGCCTGTTCCAAGCCGCGTGGCAGTCCTGTGACCCTCATCACTGGTGGTGAAAAAAAATAGCCGCCAGTGATGAGGGGTCGAGAATAAGCCATTCTGTAGTATTGATCTAGTGGTGTGGAATCACAGGTCCATCAATGGTAATTAGCATTGGCACATCAATATTTTTGCTGGTTTGTAGTAAGAATGGAACATATAATCAGTAAACTGTGCCAGTTGATAATTAGCACCGGCACATCAAAGTTCTTGCCATGTGTCCTTTGAAGACTGGCACTAGTAACCTTATTTTTGTCGGTTTTAACTAAACCGGTATATACCGGTACATATGACCTATTTTAGTATAGTGATCACCCACATCCCAATATCAATTAGGTCAAATTGGATAATGAAGATCAAACAAATAAGCCGATCACTAAGGTTGAAATGGAATAACTATCCTAAAAGATCACGGTGATTTTAGTAGTTGATTTTATCCATCTATGTGCAGTTCATGATCATTTAATGCTATATAATTACTATCTCAGCTTTATTTAATTTTATTTCCCATTTCATAAAAAATGCTTAAATTTTGCTCATGTGTAGCCATGGATTGGTATCCTTTACCACGACGGGGCAACAATAAAATTTCTAAAGAGACTAAGATGAGCAGCAGTAATATATTTATTTTAAATTTTGTTCTTGATATTGGAATAATACCTTGGTACACAATTAATCCAACTATACTATCTCATGTAACTGTAGTACCATTTGCATCGATGATAGCGTGAGTATAACTATTGAACAATAGTAGTCCATATGTACATCGACTGGGGGAAAACTTATTAGGAATAAATAACAGAATTCTCGAATGATTATATTGTCATCCTAGCATTTTCGTTATGCCCATAGGCATATTGTTTTAGATAAAGGATATAAATCCGGCCTCTACATACGAAGATATACACAATCCAAACAACGTTACACAATAAAGTTATTACATGCATGTTCACTCTGATCAAAACAAAGACAAAGCCAATACAAAACTGAATAAAATATCATGGCAGGGAAAGTCTATTATTAAAATGTCAACATGTTGAAAGAAGACCATCATCATAGCCGCCACTTCCAATTGTCGACACACTTTCTGGAAAGCATTCTTGTGATCCTCCTTTGGTAATAATGATAACCTGTATAAAAGTGATATCTTTTCGTTTTTTAAACACTATGTCATTATGACAAAGCCAAATAGACCAAAAAATTGATAACATGCCCACCTAAACATGATTTTTTAAATGAGCTCTCATACTCTAAAGCCAATTAGTGATCATATAATGCATATTCATCAGATGTCTTAAACCTAGGACAATTTGAATTAAGCGCAAAACTGATATAGCTAAATGGCAATCAAAGAACAAGTGCTGCACAATTTCCCTCTTACTGCAAAAACAGCACGAAGGATCCCCTGGCCAACTCCTCTTAGCTAAATTGTCCATTGTTAACAATAACTCCCGTACCAATAAAGCAGATTTTGGTGGAATCTTCAACTTCCAAAGAAAATTCTTTATATGTGGTAAGTTTTGGTTTACCAACTTTTGATGCATTGAACGAATCATAAATTGACCAGACTTGTCATGAATACCCCAGATAAAACTGTCTTTTTCTTCATGCACATACCAACTATATATGTTTAATTAGTTTTATAATTTTTTTTAAAGATTTGGCAAGAAATCTGTTATCTATTAGTAGGAGGAGGAGGGTGAGGGCCTTTGAAAATTCTTATCAACCAGCGCTGAGTGTTTTCAACATCGTTGTGCAGGATGTTCATACGACGAGAACGCTTTAGCTAGTTAGTCTTGGAGTGATTACCAATCCTGCTGCCTTTCGCTTTTCCTCTTCTGTTGTTTTCGTGCCTCTTCTGTAATCGATCAGCTAATACATTTATAAATTTCACCTGCATTTGTAATGTGAAAATGTTACTTATTCGGATTGTTTTAGTTATATACATGCATCATGCCTTTAATTAATTAGCTAGCTAGACTGAAATTGTAAGGTGCAGGGAACCTATCTAACCGCTGACTTGGAACTATTCCTTGATGCATGTGGTCAACACAATATAGCAATAAGCAAAACATATATATGTACACACCGTCCTTTCGAGGTATACAAAAGGCACTCAGCTGGTAATAATAAACTTGGCAAATCACTTTGTTTACCACTTAACGCGCCCGAGAACGAAAGCATATACATGCATGAACTTGAAGGCCCGAAGTTTGACATCGTAATTAATAATTTATGACTTGGGGATTGAGTCATACGTCTTAAACTCAAGCGAGCCTTTTTACACTGATCAGCACCATCAACGATACCAAATCAAAACAATGGAAGTAGCATCGCTACTACAGAACACTACATCAATACCGGTTCGAAACTGGCATTACTACCGGTTTTTGAACCGGCACTGCATAAGCGGCAGTGATATCACTGGCGGTTCTCAAATATCACTGCCGGTTCTCGAAAACACTCGAATTTAACTTAAAAATTGGTGTAAAAAATAGAAAAAATATTTTTTATGCCCGAAATCTATACACTAATCATCTACCACCTACTATATATATAGGTTATTAGGACACGTTTTCGCACGAAATGTAAATATTTTGTCTCTATGCCCTAATCATTAAAGGTTATTAGGACACATTTTAGCACGAAATACACCTACTATAGGTTATTAGGACACGTTTTCACAAGAAATACAAATATTGCGTTACCCGAGACTCGAACCTGCGACCTTTCCACTCTACCCTCACCCTTCTAACCATCCCACCCAACCTCACATTCTCACTTACAAAGGATATGCATACCTTTTAACCTTTGTTCGTCATCACTGCCGGTTCTTGGCTAGAACCGAAGCCATGAACGGGCAGTGATAAATTCTTTCACTACCAGTTGAAAATTGAGGACGGAAAGCTTAAAGAACCAGCAGTAATAGGATTTATCACTGCTGGTTCTTTTCTCAAACCGGTTGTGCTATTGGTTTGAGCAATGAACCAACAGTGATAAGTCCTGTCACTGTCAGTTCTCAAACGCACAACCGATTTTTTCGCTGCTGAGGCTTACGAATCGGTAGTGATAAGTTATCGCTGCCGTTTCTGACCTAATTGGCAGTGATGGCCGGGGAGCATGGATGATCATTTCTGTAGTATCGCATGTGATATGCTAAGTAGCATCAACTGGTTCTGGTTTATTTGTACTTAAAGGGGATAAAAATGAACGTGAGTTGTACTTTCTTTTTAAGTATAAATCATATTTTTAATGTGTTAATCAAGCAAACAACTTGTCAGGAAAATCAATAAAAAGAGTGTACAATAGTTTATATCAGGTGTCTATTACTTTTGGAAATATGGATCATGGATATTTTAGATGGTGTGGATGAGTAAGTGTAAAGAAAGAGAAAAAAAAAAGTCGTCTACAATGTTGCAGATGACTGTACGAAGCGAAATATTGAGGAGATATCGTTAAAGACATGCAAGCAGAAATGTACTGCTATAGAGAAAATATACATACGACCAGATCACTGTTTGAGCCATCGATCCATACATACATCTGGATAGCTGCTGCTAGAATCGATGCTAAGTTAAATGCATCTGGATGGATGCTACAATTTGATACAAGATTGCTCTTTATTATAATTTACTGAACAATCCTAAGGCCCCAGTTGGAATGCGAAAATTTTACTAGAATCAAGTGAAAATTGAGAAAGATCTTGTGAAATTACCACACTATATCGTCAAAAGAGATAGATTTTCAGCTTGTTGGAAAATCAATCTTATTACAACGTACAGCAGGATCAACAATGGTGCAAGTAATCAACACAGAAAACACACTACTACAGGAATGACCTTTCATACCGGCACATCAGTACCGGTTATACATGAACCGGGACTGTCAGTTACATCAGTCCCGGTTCAACGGTCTACTGGTCCGAGGGGAACATCAGTACGGGCTGAAGAAACCACCCGGTACTAATGTTCTAACATCCATGCCGGTTGGTGTAGCCAACCGGTACTAAGAGGTCTAGCTGGCCCGGGGTCTGCTTAGTACCGGTTGCTTACACCAACCTGTACTGATGCTCTAAACATCAGTACAGGTTGGTGTAACTAACCGGTACTAAGTTCGAAGTTGCCTTAGTATCGTTGGTTACACAAACCTGTACTGATGCTCTAGTATCAGTACAGGTTGGTGCAACCAACCGGTATTAATTTGAACCCCCCTCACGGCTAGTCGCTAGCCTCACACTTCTTCTTCTTCCTAGCTCCCACAGTCCCACCACGGCTTCAGTTCATCCCTGGTTTTCTTCAGTTCCTAAACTTTTGCAGTTCCTTGGTTTTTCTTCGGCTCATTATAACTTGTTTTTATTGATTTCGCGTTGGATTTTGCAGTTCTGCATTGGAATTTGCTTTGTGTTTAATCACATTTGACTGCATTGGAATTTGCCGTGTGTTTAATGGATCCAACCTTCTATCTTCCCCTCCCCTATATTTTCCCCCTCCATCAACATGGAGAACAGTACCGCACCATTTCAATCCCCTTCTCTCCTCTGCCACCGCCACCAGCCGCACCGCATTCCCTCCGCCATGGTTTGCCGCCTCAAGACCTGCAGGGTGACTTGCAATCCCCATCCTCCGCTGCAACATCCCGCCGCCAGCGCAGGCCCATCCACCTTCACCGCCCGTGCCGCCCCACCCACATCCTCTGCCGCAACCGCCCGTGCCGGCCCACCCACATCCTCCGCCGCAACCTCGCGCGCCGCCCCGCTCACCTCCGCCGCAACCTCCGGCGGCGCCCGCACCAACCTGGAGGAGGCATGGAGGGACTTCGGCCGCCGGCGCCCCGTCTACTGGCCGCCACCATATCAACCTCGCAGCTGGGAGGGCGGGCTGCTTGCTGCCGCTTGTTGCCACCGCCAAGCTTCCAGGATCGGATGCACATGGAGGTGGGGATCCCACGCCGCGTGCGCCGCCTCGTCCTCCCCCCTGCGCCTCGTCCTCTGCCCGACGATGACGAAATCGACTGGGAGGCGCTGATGGCGGAGGAGGATGAGTAGAATATAGTTGATGTTTAGTTTAATTATGTATATAGTTTAGTTATTATGTATGTATGTAGTTTAATTATGTAGTATGTGATGAACTATTTTGTGATCGAATCAATGAGATCAGTGTTTAATTATGTATATATGTGATGAACTATTTTGTGATGGAATCAATGAGATCAGTGTTTAATTATGTATGTATGTGATGAACTATTTTGTGATGGAATTAATGGGATCTGTGCAATGAAATGAGTTATGGTGAAATGGTGATCTGTGCAATGAATTATTGATATGTGCAAAAATGTTCATCGACAAATGAGTACAAGTATGAATCTGTGAAATGGGATCTGTGCAATGAAATGAGTTATGGTGAAATGGTGATATGTGCAATGAATTGTTGATATGTGCAAAAATGTTCATCAACAAATGAGTGCAAGTATGAATCTGTGAAATGGTGATCTGTGTAAATGCCAATTTGCATTGAAATGGACCGGCTGAAGAAACTAACCGGTATTGATTCGTTAACATCAGTACCGGTTGGTCTAACCAACCGGAACTCGGCTTGCTTAATACCGATTAGTTACAAGAACCGAGACCGATGTTAGAGCATCAGTACAGGCTTTCCATAACATGGACCGGCTGAAGAAACCAACCGTCTCGATTCTCTAACATCGACGGTTGGTTACACCAATCGGAACTCGTCCTGCTTAATACCGGTTGGTTATAAGAACCGGGACCGATGTTACAGCATCAGTACAGGCTGGTATCTTAAACCGGTACTAAGCAGCCTTATTTGAACAGTCATCTTCCCCGCCTCCTCCCCACACTGCCAGATCAAGAACATCGTCGGCCAAGAGCTTAGCTAGGCCAAGAGAAAGGGGGACGGGTGCTGTCAAAATTTTGGTCATCTTATTCCCAGCCAAGTTAACCAAGGTTAGTAACATCGTTCCTCACTACATTTGGTGTAAAATGGAGCTTCTTCTTTGCTTGAAATGCGAAGAAAATTTGATCTTTTGTCATGATCGATCAAAAACAAGTCTGGCGCCGGCCAAGAGCACCAAAAAAGGGGGAGGTGCTGCCAAAATTTGGTCATTTTACTCCCAGCCAAGTTAACCAAGGTTAGTAACATAGTTTCTCACTACATTTGGTGTAAAATGCAGCTTCTTCTTTGCTTGAAATGTGAAGAAAATTTGATCTTTTGTCATGATCGATCAAAAACAGTGCAGCGCCGGCCAAGAGCTTTAAGAAAGGGGGAGGTGCTACGAAAATTTGGTCATTTTTTACTCCCAGCCTAGTTAACCAAGGTTAGTAACATAGTTCCTCACTATATTTAGTGTAAAATGGAGCTTCTTCTTTGCTTGAAATGTGAAGAAAATTTGAGCTTTTCTCATGATTGATGAAATAACTAGTTGTGTAAGTTTGGAATTTGCTTGGATTAGATGTAGCTCGCGTTGAATGTGTGGATCTAGCTCAAATTTAGGTTTTGGTTCCATCGATCGATGAAGAATTTTCAAATAAATTTAATACTCCCTCCATTCCATTTTATAAGGCATATTTTGACTTGAGAAAAGTCAAACTTTATAAATTTTGACCAACATTTAATCAAATTATATGCATCTTTAATGGATAAAAGTTATATCAACATGTTAGCCTTTTAAATTGCTTTGAATACAATGTGATATTATAAAAATCGCCAATATATAATAAGAGAAATTAATGGTCAACGTTTGTCTTGAAAGACTTTTTTCAAGTCAAATTTAGGTTTTGGTTCCATCGATCGATGCAGAATTTTCAAATAAATTTAATACTCCCTCCATTCCATTTTGTAAGGTATATTTTGACTTGAGAAAAGTCAAACTTTATAAATTTTGACCAACATTTAATCAAATTATATGCATCTTTAATGGATAAAAGTTATATCAACATGTTGGCCTTTTAAATTGCTTTGAATACAATGTGATATTATAAAAATCGCCAATATATAATAAGAGAAATTAATGGTCAATGTTTGTTTAATTTGAAATTTGCGAAATGTTAAAAAATTCATTATTGGAAAATGAGGTAATAGCTGCCTTGATGTAACATAATGAGCTAATCATGTTCAATTTGCAATCACGTGTGTAGTGCATTCGCACGGTTCCGTACTAAAACTGTGGGCGAATTCAACGAGGAATTCGATATTACACCTGTCTCTCGAGTATGTATGCCATCAGGGTAGCTTTTGAGTTAGTTAACTTCATTTCCATGCATCCATTTCACGCTGTTAGCTTTTTTCACCACAGGTCTGGCGTCAGCCGTCAGGCACCAATATATGCGGCTACTATGTGTGCCATATTATGCACATCCTGGCCGGAGGTGCTACCGACTTGCAATGTACGTCCGATTTCTCGGCGGCGACCGTGAGAGCGATCCAAGAATAACTCGTCGGCTGGATTTTCGATAAGGTCGTAAATCCAAGAGGCGAGTTTCACGTTCCAACGGCAAATAGGTGGGGCCCTTCGATAATGACCGGTGAACTGTCGGGGTCAACATCTACGGCTACCAAGAGCGATGCACATAAAAGATAACGATGAACGTTCTATAATTAAAGTTGTAATGAATGTCATTGTGATACCTAATAGTTGTAATTAAAGTTGTTAATAAAAGTTTTATGATTTAATTATGAGTTATGCATGATTGATTATATGTGCTTTAATTAATTGTGACTTAGCACACAGATATATATATATATATATAATAATAATAATATTAGACTTAACACACAGACACATATATAATATATATTACCTCACACGCATATATATATATATATTATTTATAGCTCAGGTGGTGCGTGCTCAGTACCGGTTGGAGGAACCAACCGGGACTGAACAGCAGCTTATCAGTACCAGTTGGTGCCTCCAACCGGTACTGACTGGGGCTTCGGCGAGGCACGGGGTAAAGCCACGTGTGCCTGCTCAGTACCGGTTGGAGGAATCAACCGGGACTGAACAGCAGCTTATCACTACCAGTTGGTGCTTCCAATCGGTCTTGAGTGGGGCCCGGCAAGGCACGGGCTAAAGCCACGTGTGGCCTCAACCGTATCGATACTATATCGGCACGGGTGAGGAACCGGGGCCCGATGCCATGGGGCATCGGTCCCGGATAACTCGCATCGGTTCAAAACTGGTACTGATGGCCGTTATGAACGGGACCGATGGCCAGATCTGTAGTAGTGACATCTGATTTCCATCCTGTATAAAACATGCAAGATCTAGACATGAATATACCTGCTGCAGTTGCTGGCGGCGGGAGAGAAGAGAGGTGGCGGCGGCGCTAGGTTAGAGAGAAGCTAGGCGGCGGGAGAGAGGAGGGGCGGAGGCGGCGGGAAAGGAGAGGCGGCGGCAGCAGCGGGAGAGGCGGCGGAAGAGGCGGCTGCGGGAGGGGAGAGGCGGCGGGAGAGACATGGCACAGGGAGAGAGAGAAGGGAGAGGAGGCGGAGGCAGGGGAGAGAAGAAAGGCGGCGCCAGAGAGAGAGCGGCGGTGGGAGAGGTGGCGGAAGAGGCAGCTGCGGGAGGGGAGAGGCGGCGGTGGCGGGAGAGGAGGGGCGGCGCCGGCGGGAGAGGAGAGGCGGCGCCGACGGGAGAGGAGAGGCGGCGGCGGGAGAGCTACGGGAGAGGCAGCTGCGGGACGGAGGAGTGTTAGGTTTCCAGGAGTGGAGCGTGGCTCGGAGGGTATTACCCCAGTGGCATTGGTGGATAATTACCACCCAACTCCACGTCTACTCTGATAAATGTGATTCGTGGAGCACCCTCCCAGCTGCTCCAAAAAAATGAACTGCAAGGGAGGCTGCTCCATAGAGTTGTCTGCTCCAGAGTTACGTGGAGTTGGGGTGTTTAGCACTACTCCGACCAAATCCGGGGTGGAGTTTGGAGCTAGAGCCCTACCAAACACCCCCATATATACCCACAAAATGATGTTGATGAGTGATGTAGACAATTGCTAATACATGCCCTTATATCGAGTAGTTAAACGCTTAAAAATTAGAAATAGCAAAATTGTATAAGAAAACAGATCATTAAATATGCAAAGATGCCCTTGGATCATTCGTAGCACCGACCGAAACCGCTCATTCAACGTATTTTCTGATCTGTATAAGAAAATGCGAACTAAAAATATTATCGTCAATTGTAAGACAGATGGGAGCTAGCTTAAGAAAGCCATTACCTAACCAACGTAACTTGATAGCCAGAGGGACAAATATTGTGAGCAATTAACCTTACCAAATGTTTTGAACCGTTAGGTTACAGAAAACGAGATCAATTTCGACTAATACTCTACCTTGATAGCGAGAGCGATAAATATTGTGAGCAACCTTACCAAATGTTTTGAACCGTTAAGTTACATTTGCTACACTACTACAGAACTAGCCTTTAATTAGTACCGGTTCAAAACGGCTTTTAGTACCGGTTGACCTCATGACTTCTCGTGACTCACACCTCACCTTTCTAACCAACTCATCCACCCACGCGCTCTGATATGAATAGGATATGCATACCTTTTAACTTTTTCAGAAATAAGACATCAGGACCGATTCGTGGCTTCAACCGGTACTGATGCCCTCGCATTAGTACCGGTACATGACACTAACCGGTACTGATGAGCCCCCATGCTAGCTGGCCTGATAGGGGCTCTTTAGTACTGGTTCGTGACACGAACCGGCACCGATGCTCTAGCATCAGTACCGGTTGGTGCCTCCAACCGTCTTGAGTTGCCCTATTTAATAACCATTGTATCTTGATCGATGCCACTATCGATACGGTCACAATCTAACTAGTACTGATGGGCCGGTATCAAAGGCCAGTTCTCTAGTAGCGCTAGCTAGTTTCAACCTTCTATGGTTATTTCCCTCATAAAATTAACCCCATACACCGTGACATATGAATAACCTTAACATTTGTTTTGCACCGTGTGGTTGCAATTGTATGTGTATAACTTGACCTTCTATGGTTATTCTCCCACTACAACAGAACACCCCTTCCATGCCAGCTCTTTACTGCCGGTTCGATCAGAAACGGCAGTGGTGACTTATAACTGCCAGTTTCTAAGTCCCAAGTCCAAGAAAAAATCGGAGGCCGTAAGAACCGGCAGTAATAAGGCTTATCACTGCTGGTTCTAGCACCCAGCCAGCAATGATCTATCACTGCCAGTTCTATCCCACAAACGGCAGTGGTAAGCCTCAAATCACTGCCAGTTCTAGCATCCAGCTGGCAGTGATACATCATTACCGGTTGTAGCTAGCCCCCAACTAGCACTGATAGGCCAAATTATCAGTGGCAGTTATGTGCACGAACCACCAGTGAAGTGAACCGCTAATGAAAGTATCACTGGCGGTTCGTACACAGAACCACCATTGATAATTCAAAATCGATAAAAAAAAGTAACATTAACATATCAAACAGAAGTAGATGAAATGATCAAATGATCTAGCATTTTTATACTACTGTATATATCAGTCATCACGAAGAACATTATAAGATTCAGCTATATATAATGGTTAACATAACATAATTAAACACTTCGGCATGGGACATTAACAATAACATTAATTACAATAGTGACGTGCACGATCACCACTCGTTGCTCATGGCCGCGCCATATGCGCGATCACCGCTCGCCGCTGCTGCCCGAGGTGCCGGAGATGGGGTCGTCGTTGATGGTGTCGATGCTGGAGGCGGCACGTGGCTCGTTGCCACTGTCCTTTGATGTGGGAGGAGAGTTCCCCTAGCTGACGGTAGCCCCATCCATGTCCTTCTCCTCCTCTGCCTCGTCCTTCTCCTCGTCATCGTCGTTGTCCTCCTCCTTCTCCTTGTCCTCCTCCATATCATCCTCCCTGTCGTCCTCCTCTCACGTGCGCTCCATTCCGGTGGTGGAGGTGCCAGGGGCTACGGTGGTAGCGGAGGCGCCCGAGGCTAAGGCGGCGGGAGTGACCGGATAGCATGCTGGACATTTATACAGTAATCTACGTACCTCAAGCCAATGTGCGCGAGCCGGGAAAAGCGCACACATGCCGGCACCAGAGCTTCTGGGAATGAATGGGATGCAGTTGCAGAGCGGCCTGGGAGGGCGGTGATAGCATGTTCCGAGCCGGCAATGATAGAGCCATATCGCTGCCGGCTCATGTTCCGTGTTGGTAGTGATAGAGCCATATCGCTGCTGGCTCGTGGCTTGAGCCAGTAGGGATAGAGACATATCACTATGGGCTCTTGTTCTGAGCTAGCAGTGATAAAGCCATATTGCTGTCGGCTCATGGCCTGAGCCGATAGTGATAGAAACATATCGCTGCCGGCTCATATTCCAAGCCAGCAATGATAGAGCCATATCGCTACCGGCTAATGGCTTGAACCGGCAGTGATATGGCTCTAGCCAATGGCGGAGCCCATAGTGGGGCGCAGTGGGGCTAAAGCCCACCTCCTGGGCCTAACAAGAAGACCCCCATATATGTAGTAAATCAGCTCATATACGGATACATCTATAGGCATTACATGCATTTTACTTCTACGATGTCGTATAACCGTATAACTATACTTTAATACTAATATACTATAATTTAAGAATTCGATGTCGTTAGTGCATGACCCTTAAGCCTTAGATGTTTCTTTTTTAGCCCCCTCTCTATGGAATTTTCTGGCTCCGCCACTGGCTCTAGCAGTGCTGGCTCACGCTATGAGCCGGCAGTGATATGGCTCTATCACTGCTGGTTTTCTAGCTAGCAGTGATAAGGTGCCTCGCTTATTCACTTCTGGAGCCAGAACTGTCAGTGAAGCCCATTCCAAGCCGGCAGTGAAGGGATGTTTCTGCACTAGTGTCCTTACAAAAAGCCCATACACTATAACATCTGTAAGTGACCTTAGATATATACCTCCAAAAGTAGGTGATATAACGTATATTTACATGTTGATTTGGCTCGTACTATATTCTAAAGATATACATAACCCATGGCAGCCTCGCTTCTTCCGGGTGGTCACGTATGCTTCAAAATCGTTGCCGTTCGTTCGTTTTTTTTCTGCCGTCCACGTGTTCCTGCTGATCCGCTGTCTTTTAGGTGGCAGCATAGACTGCATGTATCGAGCCGTTCTTTACCATATGGTTTGGAGTATTTTAGGTGCATGTGGGCACATGCCTATCAATGTTACGAGCAAAATCAAATATTGTGGTTCATATAGTGCTGGATGGCTGCTTTGCTTAATTAGTTGTACATTGATTTATTCAGGGTCGGCGTATCATCTAATAATTGCGTGCTTTTGTGGACTAGCTAGCTAAGCACATGCCCATCAAAGAATCATTTGTCAACTCAAGCCCGGCCGACTGATAACTGATTCTGTACATGTGGGTCCTGCTTGGCTCCTGCCCACTACTGCGACTCGATCCTCTTATATACATACTCGATGTTGTAATTAGATACAATTAAGCATAAAAGAATGTTCCTTTCTGCCTCTCTTTTTTTCCTAATTCGTATATCTCTTCGCGACAATAACTAAGCAAAATCTCGAGACTGGTCATTCCTAGTGAGAAATGGTCGTTGACTCAGTTCTGTCGAGAGAAGTACGTACTCTGAGTGGAGCCGCTGTTAAGACACGTTACTGTCTTCGGACCCATCGCTCTCAATGGGCACTAAGAAGCCATCGAGAAATGTGCACTTGGCCTGGCCGCGTCAGCTCCTATCTCTCTCAACCGCTCATGGGGGCTTGCATTTCTCTCGATGACCATGGGGTGGCCGTCGAGAGAAGTAGGAGATTGGCCTGTGATTCTTGAGCTAGTTGGCAGTCCTTTACTCTGGATGGCTTATAGAGGACCGTTGAGAATGATGAATATCCAAAAAAATAGCAAAAAAAAAAATCAGAATTTTACGAAAGTTGCTGCACCCAGCAACAACAGTTTCTACGACCTACAAACCCAAACATATATCCCACACATACGCCATATATCCATAGCCATCCACACAACCACACAAATATAGTTCACAAAACGCGCATAAATATCGATAATTCCACATACGTACACGTTCACAAATAAATAAACATTGGAGTATAAGCTCCTACAATATTGGAGGCACAAAAAAAAAATCAATCTTCCCTTCTGGGGCTGCACAAGATCATACATGTTTTGTCTTCAGCCGTGCCTCATTGATTTAAAACAATACTATTTCGTTGGAATATCCATGAAATATGTCTCTCCTATATAGATCGTGGAATCCAGACGGTTTCGTACTTATTCCACTTAAATTATCATGGCAATACATTGTGAGAGTTGAGAAAAGAAAAGAATGACGTTTTCTTTTCTTAAAAAGCTATTAATATTTTTCCTTCCTGGATAATTAATTTGTGAATGTTACCTTCTTTCTACTCGCATTAGCGGTGACATAGCCATAAACACTCTGCCAGGACATCAATCTTAATGTTGCCAAACCTTGTCGAATGTTGTGACACCCTTATTTTGGCACGCATCACCAGCGGGCTAGCTACAGGGAGGTAAACAAATCTCGGCGTTTTTTTAACTTAACTTAGTGGCATGCCATGGCAGTACCGTTGTTAGACTTACAATGCATCTTAGTGCGCTATTTCTTAAACTACCATGTAATAAATTATTGAGATAGAGGATAATTAATGAAGAGAAAACATTATCATTTCTTATACAAGAAACATAATCTTAAAACAAAGCTAAGAATTACAAGTAAAAGTCTCACTTAGAGTAATAGGCTTTTTCTACCAGGAGAATATACAGAAAGAGAGTAAATTAAAATTTTAATTACTAGAAATGATGCATTGGGATATTTATACAACATGACATATTAGGAAATTACTCATAGAAACGGTGCACCCTCAGATGATACCAACAAAACTTATTTTTAGAAATGATTAAATGGATTAAAAAAACTCCAATGTTAACATATGCCATGATCCGGAGCCAGAAAAGTTCGAGCGATTTCAACTCATATATATATGCAACGTGATCATGTGATCATATGGATGTAGATCAAAGCAGAGTACTAGTGTACTACGGCCAGATGGGACGCGTGGTCAGTCGGAGCAGGTGGAAGGCAATCAGGTAGCTACATGCCTGAGAGCATCTTCATGAAATAACTTTAAACATATTATATATAACACTATTTCCTACGTACCGTATTCATCTTCTAGATAAAAGAAACCTTTGGTGAAAAATAATAGAGCTCTTGTTGGAGATGCTCTAATATCACATGAGCCTAGAAACAAATGCACACGAGAAGGGTAGGAAAGTAAAAAAAGAGACGAGGGTAGGGACTAGGACTGTCTATCGGCCAAAGCTTCCTGGCCTCGTTGCCTCTCACTATGGCGACCTCGTATGTGATATGTCGATCCATGTCCATATGTAAGCCCCAGATATCCAGATTAATTTGTAATAGTTAAAAAAAGCACGCTACTATAGCAGACGTGCTCAATTAGATACCACTCAGCATAACCTGCCGCAGGGTTCTTGTGGCTCAAAAACATTTTGATTGGCAAGCCCTAGTGTAAGGCTAACAGGTACATAATTATACATGTTTAATTATATATATCCAGAACAATATAGTTTTCATTGGGATCTGCGTAAAAATGTCCAGTTTCGGTACAATCTACGTACATATCAAAAGCTGATTAATCAGAATGTTGTAAGGGAAGTCTGAAACGTTGCTTGGATAACAAAAATGAAACCATGCATTCACCATCTATTATTTGATTTATCATGCAAAAGGTGCAATTTGGAGATAGTCCAGAAAGCTCTAGGTTTGAATCCACCTCAGAGTTTGTCTCATATATATATACTAGTAAGGATCGCACGCCCATGGCACGCGGCGTACATTTTTGTCTGGTTGGCGACATGGAATACCAAAATAAAAATATATTGACGAAGTAACCAATTAAACAGGATGTGACATTGAAAGATAGAGAAGATTTCATGCATATCTAATATACAAATACATATGAAGCAATCATTAAGATTAAACGACAAGTGCTTTCTATTAGCATGTTGCCCATGTTGAGGCTAGAGTTGTCATCTTCCGTCTCATTTTTCAGAACTTGCTATTCTCCTTCTCATTGGTCAAAAGTGTTGTACCCTGTATATGCATAAATGATGTATAAAATGATGGTTGTGTAGTAAACCAAATCAAATATAATAATAACAACCGAAGATGAACATATTTTTTATGACAGTGGAAGATCACAGAGACCGAAAATGTGTGCCTGCATTTACAATAAAAGAAGGAAAAAAGAAGCCTCGCCTGAAACCCTTTATGGGGACCGATGTAAAACAATCTGAAATTTTGTTGGGCAAACTTTAGCACAATGAAATTACCTTTGGGCCAATGCTGCATGTCTCAGACCAGAACAGCCCCTCTTGTGCTAGCATCGACAATTCGGACAACATGCAACGAAGAAGGTTGGAAGCAGCCAAACAACACGAAATTGAACAAAGCAGATAAGCACTAAGCAGACAACAGAGGTAACAGTACTGCAGAAGCAAGCATATGAACTATATAAGCGGGCATGGCAACGAATAATATTTTTCCTTTTTGCGCTAAAGGCTATAATGCTGCTATCTGCGCGCCGAAGCATATGAACTATATAAGCAGAAACCTGAGAAGGCACATAAATATGTAAGCTAATCCACAGCAACAGGAACAAAGCAATGCAAGAAAGATATCATATTGCACCTGTGGCCCGAAGGTTCAGTCCACAGAAGTAAATGAGCCTGCCCTTGGTACATAACAAAGCGACATTGAGATGGCACACTGATGAAAAAAACGGCAACCCTTGAAATGCCTTTTCCACATATCAAACAAAAGTAAACCACCAATACTGCCATCCTTTAGCCTAACTGCAATAACCTGTATAGTTTTGTCGGAATGACAACATATAATTAAGAAAGGCAGAGATGTATGAATATAAGAACAGCCTCACCATCAATAATGCTGATCTAGATTTGGTCAAGATACCAACAGATATAACTAATATGTATGGGAAGCTCCAACGTTGCTACAGAATGAAAAATACGCACTCATTGTGTGATTTCTTAAAACTATTGTTGTAGAATGCTAAAATCGCATTACCCAATCTGTTAGTCTTTTAGAGACAGCAATGCTGGGGAAAAAAAGGAAGGAACAAAAAACTAAAGAGGAGAGCTGAATGTAGCAAGACGGGGTAGCATGAGGCTGAACCTATAGACTGGCAGCGCAAAATCCATGCTCTACAATGTACCCTATCTGTCAAATTCTCTTATGAGATGCGAAAACAGGACCAAAGATGGCATCATAAGAGCATATTCAGATAAAAGATGTCACATTGTGCAGGCAATGGGAAATTTTGGGCTTGTTGCATTTTTTAGAACAACTAACAAACACCATAGTATTGTAAGCATTGGTAGCATTTCCCATTTGCAAATAAATAGCTAACCTTGTGCAGATCAACGGTTCGTCCAGGTTTTGCAGTATTGCTTGACATATGGGATCATTTGGAACACGAATACCTACCTGCCTCCTTTTGCATACGTAGTAGATGATCCATGCTTCATACATTGTTTGGGCAGTTGCTTGGTTGCAAGCAAGATAAAAGTGTACTGCACATGATTAAATAATAAGGCTATTTGTAAGAGCAAAACTATGGTCCAGGGTGAAGAGGCAGACATTTTTACATGCCCAGGCAGCGCAGGCTTGGCAGCACGGAAAATGTTAGGTTGCCCTTGGTTGGTACCTCACAAAAATCCTGTCGTGTGGTATCATGTCTTGTAATGAGCTGCACAAGATGCTGAGAGGCTGCATAATTTAGAATTGGTATAAGAACATGATGCATGTGCAAATAGTAGGAACTTTGCTTGGCAAGTGATGTTCACATTCCACAATAAGCTTCATACAAAAATATTTTACATCTCTGTGTATCTTGCCTTTGAATCTCCAATGCCTTTGATTCTGCATGCAGGAAAAACATATAGTACTAATTAAACCTGAAATGCCTTACTTACATAAGTGAATCAGACACATCATGATTAAGGTTTCTTTCACTCGTCATACGAAAACAATTAAAGGAATGACTGAACCTACGAAGGCGCTCAATAGACTCATGGTTACTCAGATCATAGACAATGGAGTAGCTGTAAAAATGAGACATGGTATTATTTTTCATTTATGTTCAGTAGCGCATTGCTCAAAATAAAAACTAAAAAATGTTATAAATGTCTTTAGGAATATCCAAAATAGCCCAAAAAAAAAGCACACAATCAAATAGGGAAGTTGCACATTACTTATCACTCTTCTTTCCTTCCGTTACTATTATCATCCATGCGTGGTTCAATTTCAACGGTTAATATGTACGCACGAGCATGAACTGCAATGCCAAATGCAATGTGCATTGTGGCTGTCTGTGCACCTCCTTGGACCTTGGGCCATGGCAGCCCACAAGTAGAACCACTAAAAGGAAGGCCAAGAGAAAGAAAGCATCGCGTACACGATGTCCGTAGGAATGACGCCAATGCCGCCGTAGTTGATGAGGTCGATGACGGGGTCTAGCTTCTAGAAGTCCTCGCCAGAGGGCTCCACTTTCACCCGCAGCATCCCAGCATCCCCTCTCTTGACGCGCCCACAGCCCAACCACCAAAAATTCATTAGCACTGCACCAGGAGGCGAGGCCTCAAAGGGCGAGGCCGGCAGAGCTGCGGAGATATAGCGTACCATGAACTCGTGCTGGCAGGCGTACTTGACTTGGGGTTGCGCTTGTGGAGCGCCACTACAGGGGAGGAGAGGCGAAGGCGGCGGGGCGTGTAGGTCATTGACACGGGGAGGTGGAGCGCGGAGGGGCAGACAACACTACGGGGGCAGGAGGAGGCGGCGGCGGCGTTGGCCATCTCGGTGTCACGCCGTGAGGCAGACAGGTAGCGGAGTGAGAAATTTGCTATGGTTTATGTTGTTTTTGTGATGGAAACTATTGAAGATAAGAATAAGAAGTACTCGCCACACTCGGCTCTGGTCGCCGCCGGCCTCGTCGCTCCGGGTCTGGCCGCCACGCCGGCGGAGCGGGGCGGCATCGGGGAGGAAAGAAGCCACCGCCGTAGCTCCCCTAGCCGGATCTGAACTGAGGATAGGACGGAGAGGGAGGTGGTGGAGGCGACGGCCCGGGAGACTAAGGATCTAGTGTGCTGCATCAGCGGAGCAGGGGTGGCATCGGGAAGGAAAAAGCATGGGAGTGGAACCGACGGACACGATGGAGAGGAAGGTGGTGGAGGCGCCTGCTGGGGAGACTGCGGATCCACGCGGTTGTGCCGACGGAGCAAGGGTGGCATCGAGGAGGAAAGAGCATGGGAGTGGAAGAGGGGAGCGTGAGAGGTAGGGATAGCAGCGCCGGTGGAGTCAAGAAGGAGAGAACGGGGAGGCGGTGGCTGGGGCTCCTCCCATTGCGCAGCGACAGGTGATGGGGGGCAAAGCAAGGTAGGGTTTGGGGGTGGATAGTGGGTTAATTAGCAAGAAACATAAGGGATTTTTTGCAAAACCGTCTGTGCTGGATGGATGGATCCTGGCGGTCTCGCGATCGGACGGACGAAAAAATTCTAGTGACGTGGATAGCGTGAGAAGTGCCTATTTTAAGGGCTATAATATATAGTAGTATAAGAGGAGGTTGGCTATCAGGAATAAGATTATCAAAGAAAATTGAATTCATGATTGTTGTTGTAGCTAGTCTACCCTTGGCTTTGTCAAAATGATGTTATATGATAAACGCAAACATACTTTTTTATGTAGGATATTTTTTGAGAGACTTATTGGTTGTGACACTAGGTGTTGTTACAAAAGGAGGACACTCAGAAGCATGCCAATCTTTGGAGGTAGGGGTCATGGCATAATTTGCCAACTTTGGTTGGAGAATAAATAATAAATTTTGCCCTATTTAAATTTTCTACAAAACTTTCTGACTATGTAAATTATGTTTAGTTCTGTCAGCTTTATCCTAAGAGGTTACGTATAGGGCTGTGTACGGTTATCCCAAACCGAAAAAACCATCCCAAAAAACCTGAACCGTACCAGTCAAACCGGTTTGATCAATTTTTGGTATACGGGATGGTTTTGGAAAATTGGAGAGGTTTGGTATACAGTTTTTCGGTAAAAACCACTTGTAAACTGTGGTAAACCAAAAAAAAAGAAAACTGCACTCATCGGTGCCACCTATTACCGCTATTCCACTTTTCTAGTCCTTGACCGGGCGACCTGAACAGCACCCACACCACTCCACTCTCCAATCCTCTCCCCGATCTGGATCTAGGGAAATGACCGCATCCACTAATTCTCCTCCACTCCAGCCTCTGCCCCCCTTGGCTCCCATGACTCGCCCCCAAAAACCCTAGCCCCAACTCCAGCCGCCATTGTCCACCGGTCACGTACCCACTCACACATGCCGCCCTTGCAGCTGATGCTACTAGCGCCGCCCCTTGGTAGCCTCAACTCCTATCCCACTCACGTACACCGCCCCTAGTCGCTAGTGTTGCCCCTTGCCATCAATCCTGGCGTGTTGCCCCTTGACAGCCTAGGTAGTAGCCCCTTTTACCGGCACTGCCCATTGCCGCTACCATCGCCCTGCGTTATTGGAATACCCAACAGGTTCTTGCATTTCTTGATGAATGTTGATTTGTAGTGAGCAATGAATTTGGCATCTTAAACTTGTCTAGCCGCAAGGGTGTATTGTAAATTTGGTATTTACTGACACCGAATTGACTTTAATTGGCATTTACTGATACCGAACCGAACTTTTATTTGGCAAATTTGATATTGAATTTGAAACACCATATTTAAAAAAAACCATATTTACCATACTGTATTTACCAATTATACCGTTTGCACATCCCTCGTTACGTGCATCTCACAATACAGAGGCCGGAATGATATTCCATTATCTAAAAAAATATAGAAGCCTCGTATGCATTTTTAGCATTAATTGTGTTCGGTGGGGCTTGAGTATTCCGAAGCTTCACCAAGCCATTACCCACCGATCCCTTCTATATATATATGGACCTGCATGTTGACGTCTTCTCCATCTGATGCGCCCCTGGTATTGCATAGATCCTACCTGGCCACGGATTTGACTCTAGCTAGCTTCTGCTTAGGTCCGTCAACTAAACAAATCAAACAAACCTTAATTAGATTTCCCGCGGTGTACAGCAGTAGGGTTCACACATACACACGTGCTTAAGTACCCGTTCCCAAGTTAGTTAAAACGTTTAAGCGCCAGGATTACCCAAAATCTATAAGCAATTAACAAAGAAGCAGTTGATCACTCAGGTCATGATAAACAAGTACGTATCTCATGAGCCGGCCCGCCGGGTTCCTAATCACACTAGCACACTACAGTTAATAATTTGAGTTTTTTTACGGTCATTGAGGAGATACCGGGAGGTATCATAATTTAATAGTGTGTAAATTGTGGTACCTCCCGATACCTTCTAAGTAATAAGATACCAGGGGTACCACAATTTAATACTAGAAATTATGATATCTCACAGTATCTTCTCAAAGACTATAAAAAATCTCTAATAATTTAGTATCGATCACTCGCTAAATATAAAATGTTAGAGCATCTCCAGCTGCTCCTCTATCCTTCCACTCTATAACACTATTCACTCCACACTCTATCCATCCCTCCAAAATTCCTCCACACTTTACACTATACTCTAAAAGATTTCTTTCCTCCAAAAACTACTCTATCCAGATAAACAGTATTATAGAGTGCTACCTGGAGATGCTCTTATGGGTAGAGTCGCTACACGCTTGCGAGTGTCTCTGACGCATGAGAAACTAATGGAGAAATGAATAATACCACTGCCCAGGTTGAAGCGGAGCAATATTTTATGCACCAATGGACGCGTACAGTCAGTCATAGAGCGCGCGTATCGGGCAGTGATCACTATATATATCACGCAATGGTAGGAGACGCAGCAACAAGAAGCTCTTCCTCCGTTCCTCGAGTGTTCATCAGCTGCACTCAGCAAGCTGTTTGCTAGCTCCTTGATTTGAGCTCGCTTGATCACTTCGCGTCTTTTGTTCCCGATTTTCTTGATCAATCTTGCTGCCCCTGCTAATGGCGCGGTCATCGTCTCTCGTCAAGACTTCGCTCCCGCGGCAACGCCGCTTGCTGCGCCGTCGCCGTTCTCCAAAGCCAACGGCGGCCGCTTCGCCCCTTGACACCGTCCTCCCCGGCGTCGATGAAAACGTCGTCGATTTCTTCGGTGGCGAGCACGGCCACGTTGCCGGGTTCCTTGACATCGGCGGGGCCGTCGCTGAGCCTCCGGAGTGCCTGGTGCCGGAATTGCAGGACGAGGGCGGCGCGGCTGCGCCGGCGGCGAGGCATGCCTCCGACGAGACCCTGGCGGTCCACGCCGGGGAGAAGATGGGGAGCGGCATGGCGGACACTGACTCGATCGCGACGCCGATCGTGAGCGGCACGACGCACTGGTTCAGGAGTTCCGCCGACCTCATCGCCTTCAAGGAAGGCAAGCGCCAGAGCTTCGAGTACGGCCGCTACGGCAACCCCACCGTCAAGGTTCTCGAAGACAAGATCAGGTTCACATCACTTCCATTACAGGTCAATTTTTTTTTCATAGATATGCGAATCGAATAATCGATCAGATGCTCATGGATTGGTCGATTTGATGTTGCAGTGCGCTGGAGAGAGCGGAGTCGACACTGGTGACGTCCTCCGGCATGAACGCCATCGTCGCCACGCTGCTGGCCCTCGTGCCGCCGGGCGGCCATGTCGTCACGACGACCGAGTGCTACAGCGAGGCGCGCGCCTTCATCCGGGACAGGCTCTCCAAGATGGGCATCAGGGTAAGCAGCGCACGTCACCAGCTACTATCTCCAGCCTCCAGCTACACAATGCCATGCATTCATTCACTTCTAATGGCTTCTTAATTTGCATGGGTTGCAGTCGACGTTCGTTGATCTGAACGACATCCAGGCGCTGAAAGCCGTTCTTGACCAGGGCGACGTAAGTTCCCTAACATGATCATGGTGTACAGTTCTATCAATCCTTGTAGAAGTTTGTGATTTCTGACAGACGTCATGATTAACTTCGCAGGTGACGCTCTTCTACGCCGACTCTCCGACGAACCCCCTGCTGAAGTGCATCGACATCAGACTCGTCGCCGAGCTGTGCCACGGGAAGGGTGCTCTGGTGTGCATCGACAGCACGCTCGCCTCCCCCATCAACCAGAAGCCGCTTACCCTCGGCGCCGACATCGTCGTGCACTCCGCCACCAAGTACATGGCCGGCCACCACGACGTGAGTGCTACTGCCATATTTGACCTACACAGATTTGGTTCTCTCCGGAGATCACCACCAGTGCTCATATCATATCGTGCCTTTGTTTCTGCTCTCCTTTTTCCAGGTCATCGCGGGATGTGTCAGTGGCTCGGAGGAGCTCATCTCAAGAATTCGAGCGTGGCATCACGACCTCGGCGGCGCCATCAGTCCGGTAAGTTCATCATGTCATATGTGACCTTGCTTCTTTCAGTTCTGCTCAGCTGAAATTTATGACTGATTTTGTACTGCAACTTTGCAGAATGCTGCGTACATGATCATCCGCGGCCTCAAGACGATGGCGCTGCGCGTGGAGACGCAGAACCACACGACGATGCGCATGGCGCGCCTGCTCGAGAAGCATCCAAAGATTGAGCGAGTGTACTACCCTGGGCTGGAGAGCAGCCCGTGGCACCACATCGCCAAGAGCCAGATGAGCGGCTTCGGCGGCGTTCTGAGCTTCGAGGTGGCGTCAGACCTGCACGGCGTCATGAGGTTCGTCGATGCGCTGCAGATACCGCTCATCGCGACGTCCCTCGGCGGATGCGAGAGCCTAGTGCAGCAGCCGGTGGTCATGTCCTTCTGGTACGTACCTTCAATCACAGGCTCACAGCTTCACTTGTAGATTCTGGTAATTCATCATTGATGGCTTCATAGCTTATATGTGTTTATGTATTTGTTTCCTCAGGGGTCAGAGTGACGAAGAGAAAGCCAAAAATGGGATCAAGGATAACTTGGTTAGGTTCAGTTTTGGTATTGAGAAGTACGAGGATTTGAGGGAAGACATACTCCAAGCCCTAGAGAAGATCTAGAACATTTTTGTTCTGTGACTTCTACTCACAAATTTGAAGTGCTCATGCATCAGTAATTAGAAAGAATAGGGATTCTTTTGCTTGTGAAGGACAGGAATCGAATAACATTTAAATGGTGTTGCTACCTACGTTGCATTTTTTTTAATTTTAGGACTTCACGATTTCATATCCATTTAATAGGAATTCTGTCTAATGCAAAACAAAATTTATAATTAATGCAAAATAAAGATCTACCTTCTAGCACTTTTCATAATTTTTGAAATATATGTTATTTTCCATTATTTTTATTTGTTTTTGGTTTGCATGTGCTCTACGATAACCATGCTTGACGATATTCGATCCTAAATGATACATGCTAATCTACAATACGTGAAGCTCGACGATGGTCCAATACTTGATACTTGTCAATACCACAATACTAGAAAAATATCTGCTACTCGATGATGATCGATCAATAATTCCTAAGGACAAGCCTTCCCGCCTTAGATCCATTCGACCTCGCAAGCCACCCGACCACCTTGTCTACCATCGGTTGTACATCTTCTTTCCATAGCTTTGTTTGGCCTCAGGAGGAGGTCAAGGTACTCGCACGGGAAGGATTTTAATTTTACCGGAAGTTCTATGATGACTCTATCCATGTCCACGGCTCCAATTGCTATGTGGTAGGCTTCTGATTTCTGTGAGTTTGTGAGTTAATTTGTGAGTCTGTGAGTTTGTGTGTAGGCCCTTAGCTCCGCCAAAGATCTAGAAAATTGCCTTAATGGCCTGTAGATTCTGTCTAGCTGGCTTAACAAAGACAACTATATTACAACAGCAGATCTTGTGTAAAAAGAAGCTGCCTGGTCTCAAATCTCAGGTTGAGGGAGAGCATTTCATCGCCGTCGCCGGTGAGGCAATCCGGTGGGCGGTGGTGGCCTCGGGACGCGTCTAGGATGGTGTCAGTGGTGGATGGTTTCGCTCCGAGACAGGCGGTGGGGTGCAGGGCTCCGATCTCGAGGGTTTGCACGGACGAAGTGGTGAGATCTAGACGCGTGGTTGCATCGCAAGCGGGGGCAGAAAGGGGATCGATCAACATTGCGGCTGATGGGGTAAGATGGATACGATCAAGCCGCGTGTTCGATCATGGCGATGTGGCAACATCGCGTGTGAGGGCAGTTGGGGAATTGCTCCGGCCTTTATCAGCAGACATCACGAGGGGCTTCGCTCATTTGTGGAGATATTCGGCGATTGCGTCCGCACAGTTTCCATCCTGTTCGCAGTTGTTCTCCTCTTCCCGATCTAGGGTTTCTGGTGTTCGTAGAGATCGAACTTTTGCAGACGTCGTTTGATCCTCTCCTCCACATTCGAGACCGATGTGGGGTGGAGAGGGGCGAGATGCAATAGGGGGTCGGGGTGGAGATGTGAGAGGTGGGGGTGGTAGAAGGGCTAGATTTGGCCGTGGTGGAGAGTGGGGGAGATTTCGCTGGGTTCGGACGGATCGTGGCTCCGATATGTCTAATCAGATTTCTCACAACTTGGTTCTTGAATCTGATCGAGGTCGTCAGATTCATGAAAAAGAAAAAGAAAAAATCCCCGAGATGGATACAGTGGGGGAAAGAAAGAAGGATGATGATTTACAACATGATAATCAGGGGAATCAGGAGGGGATTACTTCGGATAAGAAGTGGCAACCATGGTCCGATGAGGGTGTCAAGAATCCTGCGCAAACAGAGGGACTGGTTGAGAAGAGCTTGCATCAGGGCCCGGTGTATGAACAGATGGTTGGTCCGTGTTATCGATGTAATAAGCTAGGGCATGTGGCAGCGGAGTGTCGACTCCTGTTCACCTGTGGCAGATGTGAGATGCCTGGACATATAGCACAGAAATGCTTGGAGTTCAAAGCCTCAGATCATGCGCCGAAATGGTGTGGATTTGCTAGTGAAGGTCAGGGTTTCTACTACATTGAGGATATTCCTTCTTAAATGAACAGTCGAGAGCAGGCGTGCACTGCGGTCATTACTGTAGTAAGAGGTATTGCTTCTGCTCGTGATATTGAGACTGACCTTAGCACTACTTTGGGATCGGCTTGGAGATGTGTTGCTCGTCCTATTGGGGAGAAACAATTTTTAATGAGATTTCCCACAGCTAGACGGGTGCAAGAATTAGCCCAATTCCAAGAGATGAATATAAGGCTTGTCAATGTTGTGCTGAAGGTGTCTGCTTATGATGGAGACATGGGGGCTAAAAGCCAGTTGGAAGTGGTTTGGGTGAGAATTCGGAATATTCCTTTGAATAAAAGATCAGAAGAGCTGGTGTGTGCTGTTGGTTGTTTGGTGGGAGTGACGGTTGAAATTGATAAAACTAGTTTGTCCAAGTTGGAATTTGTTAGGGCTAAGATAGCTTGTCGAGAGGTTGCTCGCATTCCGAGAATAGCTGAAGGATCTATTGGATTAATGATGTATGATTTTGTCTTCGAAGTTGAAAATGAAAGTTTGGGAGTAGCTGAGGGTGCTGAAGGTGCTGGCATTCATAATCTGATTGAAGAACAAAATAAGGATGAACCAGTGCAGAAGAAATTTAGGCAAATGGAGGAGACAGGAGGGATGGGAGGAAATAATCTTGGATCAGTGTTTGATAGACTTCAAAATGAGGATAAATCAAAAGGGGGGAAGGGAAAACAACAGATGGAGGAAGAAGACTATGATTTGCAAATAGATGATTCCCAAGAGTCTCTCAGTGACTGTGATGAAATTTCTGCTTCTCAAGCTGAATTGGCAATGTAGGAAAGTAGAAAAATGGTGCCGGACCAATCGAAGAGTGGAAAGAAAGATGAGAGTTCTTGTCAGGAAAATATGTGGCTGGTAAGATGCTCCAATCAATCTATGCATTCGTTCTTGAGAGAGATCCCTATCAGCGAATATGGATCCTTCCTTGGTAGAAAATCATCTTTTGTTCTAAAGGAGTTGCATGGGTCTGAACAGAATGTTTCTATTCAGAAGGATGTGAGTGGTTCAAGAAAGGATGTTGATGCTGCTGCAACTAGGGGTTTAAATAAAGCTGAGATGGTGAATATAAGACGAAGTCCACGTCTGCATGACAATTCTAAACATGTGATTGATCAAGAAATCCAGTTGAAGATGAAGAGAAATCTTAAAGGTAAATCTATCTCTTCCCATAAATGCAATTCTAACTCTTTTGCTATATTGGATTCCAGTCATATTGTTAATATTGCGAATAGTATGGGGGTTGTTGTGGAATCAGAGGAATTTGATATTATTGAACTTATGAAAGAAGTCGAGGTAACTAGGCAAACCCTGTTTAAGAAGAATCAACAGGAAAAAATTGTGGAACATAAGGCGGTGGAGGAATGTGGGCAGGATCAGCAAAAAAATAAGATTCTATTATTAGATTGGCATCATGAGTCGTCTGAGGATGAGGAGGGCTTTAGCCCTGTTATTAATAGGAAAAAATATAATAAGAGGAAAAAGTTTTGAGTTCCCAGCGTAGAGATCTGGCTGGAAATTGCTCTAGAAACATTGTGCAGAGAGAGGCCATTGTTACTAGAAGCAAGCTGGTTCCTTCTCGTAAAAATCGTTTAACATGAAAGGTCTCTTCTGCAATTGTAGGGAAATGGGGAAAAAAGGTTTTAATACTCTTCTAAAAGAAATCATTAGAGATTTTAAGTTGCACCTTGTCTGTTTGGTTGAGACAAAAAAAATCCAAATTCTCTATTGTGGCCTTTCGAGGTTTTGATCCTGAGGATATTTTCTTTTGGGTTTACTTGCCGGCTTGTGGGCGGTCTGGAGGAATTTTGGTTGGAATTAATAAGACCTCTTTTGATGTGGTGAGTTCTAAAATTGGATTGTATTCGGTTTGTATTTCCTTGTGGGACAAAACGCTTCATAAAAACTGGATCCTGGTCGTAGTTTGTGGGCCTAATGCTGAGGACCAAAAAATTTGGTTCTTATGTGAATTAGATAGTATTTGTACTGAGGCTCAATGGCCGGTTGTTATTGGAGGAGATTTTAACATTCTTCGAAATGAGAAGGAGAAGAATAAGAATTGGAAAAGTTGTAGAGTATCTCAGTTTTTCAATCAGTTTATTAACAATCATGCACTTAAGGAGATTAACTTTGTTGGGAATCAGTATACTTGGTCCAATAATCAAATTAATCCCACCCTAGAGAAGTTAGATAGAGTTTTAGTCGGTGCTGATTGGGAAAAATTACATCCTCTAGCCAGTGTGCGAAAACTTCCTAGGGTTTTGTCGGATCACAACCCTCTAGTGTTGTGTGATGGTTTACAACAGGATCGTAAAAAAGTGACTTCATTTAAATTTCAAATTTCTTGGTTGAAAGCTGAAGGTTTTAAAGAATTGGTTGAGAAGGTGTGGAGTTAACCCACCTTTGGACTTAATGCGTTGGATGTCTTTCTTCTAAAGATGAAAAGGGTTAAAAAGAAGCTGAGAGGTTGGGGGGCTCATCTGGCCGGAGATAGTAAGAAAAAACGGCAAGAGCTGAAATTTTCTCTTAATGAATTGGAAGAAAAAGAAGCAGGTCAGCAATTGAGTGCTCAGGATACGCGCATGAAAGTAGAAATTGTCGCGGAGTTAAATAAGTTACTGGAGGAAGAGGAGTTGGCTTGGAAACAAAAATCCCAATCTAAATGGCTGTTGGAAGGTGATAATAACACAAAGTTTTTTTTCATATGGTGGTGAATGGGAAAAGGAGGAAAAAGATGATTTCGTACTTAAAAAATGGAGAGGAAATTCTGGATAAAGAAGAGGATATGGTGGCTCATGCTACTGAGTTCTATAAAGGATTGTTTGGTGGGCAGCAAGTGTGTAATTTTGGTTTAGATCCAAGCATTTGGGAGGAAAATGAAAAAGTCAATGATGCGGATAATTGTTTTTTAGAAAGGCCCTTTAATGAAGAGGAAATAAAAAAAAGCCTTATTTAGCATGTCTACCGGCAAGGCTCCTGGCCCCGACAGCATTCCAATAGAGTTTTTGCAGTGTTGCTGGGAGTTTATGAAAAGTGATATTTTGAGGATTTTCCAGATGCTGTATGACGGGGTGTTGGATTTGAAAAGATTGAATTATGGAATGATTGTGTTGCTTCCTAAGTGTACTAATGCAGATAATATAAAGATGTTTCGCCCAATTTGCTTGTTGAACAGTATGTATAAACTCATTACCAAGACTTTGACGATTCATATGGAATCAGTGATGGACAAGCTGATAAGTCAGTCACAAAATGCCTTTATTCCTGGCAGGAATATTATGGAAGGGATTATGACGTTGAATGAATTACTGCATCATACTAAGAAGTCTGGGAAGGGTGGATTAGTGCTCAAACTTGATTTTGAAAAGGCCTATGATATGGTCAATTGGGATTTTTTGTTGAAATGTCTCATTAAAAGAGGGTTTGGCGGCAGATGGTGTGGGTGGATTGGGAAAGTTCTTTCTGGGGGTACATTGAATGTCTGTTTTAATGATTCTAGAGGGAAGTATTTTCAAAGTAGGAGGGGTGTGAGACAGGGGGATCCTTTATCCCCCTTCTTATTCAATATTGTTGCTGATTGTTTGTCTAAAATGGTGAGGAGAGCTCAGGTAAATGGCTTGTTAGAGGGGCTTGCCCCTGATTTGATTCATAAGAGTGTTGCTATTCTCCAATATGCTGATGACACAATTTTGTGCGTGGGCGAAAATGAAGCATATGCTAGAAATGTGAAAATTCTGTTGGCATTTTTTGAAAGGATGTCTGGTCTTAAAATCAACTTTAAAAAGAGTGAGGTGGTGTTGATTAATGGGACACCAGATAAAGAAGAGAAGTATACTGAATCATTTACTTGTTCCCTGGGGAGCCTTCCTCTTAGATATTTGGGAGTTCCAGTGAGTACTAAGAGGTTATTGGTGAGAGATTGGGACATCCTCCTAGATAGAATCCGGAAGAGGCTTAGCTCCTGGAAAGGGAAGCTTCTGTCTTTGGGTGGTAGAGTAACTCTGGTCAATGCATGCCTTTCCAGCATCCCTATGTATCACATGTCTATGTACCTTTTGCCCAAGACCGTAATCAGGAGAATTGATATGATTACAAGAAAATTTCTTTGGGAAGGGTGCCTGGATAAAAAACGATTTCATCTAGTAAAATGGGAAGATGTGACCAAACCTAAAAACAAAGGTGGGTTGGGAATTAAGAACATTAGAACTTTTAATATCAGCCTGTTGTGCAAATGGTGGTGGAAATTAGAACATGCTGATGGTTTGTGGCAAAATGTGGTAAGGAATAGATATGTGAAATCCTGCCCTGTTAGTCTAGTTAAAA
Source organism: Olyra latifolia (assembly GCA_036346145.1). Taxonomy (NCBI): domain Eukaryota; kingdom Viridiplantae; phylum Streptophyta; class Magnoliopsida; order Poales; family Poaceae; genus Olyra; species Olyra latifolia. The sequence goes on from CM070532.1 coordinate 37,641,205, forward strand.
CTTGTGCTCATGATTCTCATGTGTGGTCAGATTTGCTAAAAATTAGGTACTGCTACCTAAGTAACAGAGAATTTGTGGTAGGAGAAGGTAAGAATGTGAGTTTCTGGCATGACCATTGGATATGTTGCAATACAGTGAAACATCAATTCCCTGATATTTTTAATATTTGTAATGATCAAGATATTTCTGTTGCTTCTGGAGCTGCAAATAACTGGAATTTGAATATGAGGAGATATCCAAACTCGGAGCAAATGAATAGATGGAGAGTTTTTATTGAAACAATCCCTAATTTTTTTAGTGGGTCTGGGATGGATTTGGTGAAATGGAAAGGGGGTAAAGCTGGGATTTTCTCAGTTGCCAGTATGTATGCTATGTGTTGGAATGGTGTTGAGACCACTATCTCTCCTGTTTGGAAGGCCAAAATTTCATTGAAAGTCAAAATTTTTTTGTGGTTGACTTTGAGAAACGCAATATTGACTAAATAGAATCTTTATAGGAGAGGTTGGAGTGGTGACAAGACCTGTGTTTTTTGTAATGAGGTGGAAACTCATGAGCACTTGTTTTTTAGATGTGGTTTGGCTAAAATTGTTTGGGGTTGTATAGCTTCTTGTCTTGGTTTGAGTGAGATTCCAAAAAATTTTGCACAGTTCTTTCTCTGGATTGAGAAAGTCATCCCTAAAAGTGGAGGGTTGGGCACGTATGGATTAGCTGCTATCATTTGGGCTATTTGGCTTAAAAGAAACAGATGTTGTTTTGATGATGTGCAGGTTACTAACCCAGTTGCTGCTGTTTTTGATATGTGCGTTTGGCTTCCCTGTTGGACAGGTCTTTTGAAGGCGGATGATAAGACGCTCATGGAACTGGGCGTTGAGAAAATCTTCTCAATTGCCAGAACGCTGAATGAAGAGGGGAAGAGTAAGCGAAATGCCGATGAAGAATAGCTGCTGGAGATTCGGGAAAAATCCTGGGAGTAGAGGAAGTCTTTTGCATTTAGGATAGTACCGAGTTTCAGCAAGGAGCTGTTTTGGGTGTACTGAGCACTACCAGCCATTATGTTGTTTTGTTTTGGTGATAGTTGGTTGGTCTGTGTGAGTGGCCGCAGACGTTTGCTGTCTGTTGTTTGTTTTTGGGTGGTAAACTTCAGGACTTGTGGTTTTCGTTCTCGTTAATGGAAATAGGGAATATTTTTCCTTTTTGCAAAAAAAAGCATATCTTGTGCACATGTGACACCAACTAACAAATGTCATCAAAATTCTAAAAACATTTCTACATGTATTTCTAGTCTTACTTCGTCTATGTATAAAATTTCAAGTTTAGATTCATTATATTTTAGTGGTAAAAAAAGAGAAAAATCTGACACTTTTAAGAGTATAAATTTGTTAGAATTTTCTCTTTTTTGCTGCTCTTTATGTATAATGAATCTGAACTTAAAATTTTATATCTAGGTGGAGTAAGATTAGAAATACATGTAGAAATTTTTTTAGAATTTTTGGTGATATTTGTTAGAAATTTTTTTAGAATTTTTGGTGATATTTGTTAGTTGGTATGTACTATATGTGCACAGATGCCCTGTATGTACTATGCTGCCCTATATTACCGCGCTAGGGTTCGATCCCCTGGCGACTCGATCGACTAGGGTGCTGGCGGCGGGTTTAGGACTGCTTTTTCCAGGCTAGCCGGGCTAGTTCCCCTGCCCGGGAGTGCTTTCGTCTCCGTTTTCCGGCGCTGTTGGGCCTGTTCCCTGACGGAACAAGGGGCAGGAGTGGTGGCGCTTTCGGAGGTCTCTTTCACCTTGCTCGGTCGCGGCGGTTTCGACGGGTGTGTATGCCTTGCCCCCTCCAGGTAGGGATGTGCTGAGTCGTCCTTCATAATTTTTGGTGGATTGGTGGGTCGCTGGTTGGTCAGGCTTAGAGATGGGAGGTGCCATGGAAGGAGTTACAACTTACAAGCCTTTTGCAAAACCTTAAATTGTCAGGGGCTGACAGGATGAGAGTAAAAATTGGTGGGGGAGGGGAGCTTCAGGTGGGAGGTGATGTCCCTCAAGCAAGCGGAAAGAGGAGAGCAATTGAAGAGGGACCATGGATGATGAACAGGTACCTCTTAGTGGTGTGGAAGGTAGATGGTTCAAAATCGCTCGAGGAAATCGAGTTCATCCATGTTCCAATTTGGATTAATGAAGCTTCGAAAATCCCCTTGGGCATGATGAACAGAACCACAGGCTTAGCTATTGAGAACCAGGCGAGGCAGGCTTTGGAGATGGACACTGAGAATGATGAGTTGGCGGTGGGAAGATACATGAGAATTAAGGGGTGGTGGAGAGGCAGATTAAGGGGCTAAAAGCTAAAATTGAAAAGTGTCGGAGGAATAACATTTCACAAGAAGAAAATGCTAGGACGGATCTTCTCCAAGAAAAGCTGAGTAGGGTTGAAGAGAAGCTAGACATTCTTTGGCGCCAGCGAGCGCGCGCAAATTGGTTGGAGAAAGGAGATAAAAATACAAGATTTTTTCATGCCTTTGCCTTGGAGAGGAAGCGGGTTAACTGCATAAAAACCCTTCGACGGGAGGATGGTGTGAGAGTTGAAGGAGAGCAAAAAGAAATCTCTTCTCACATAATTTTTCCTCACTGTTCTCTACATGTGCTAGTGGTCATTCACATGAAATTTTGAATTGTGTGGATAGGAGAGTCACGACGGAGATGAATGGTGTTCTAACATGGCAAGTCAAGGAGGAGGAAGTGCATCAAGCCTTTAGACGTATGGGGAATTTGAAGGCGCCGGGGCCTGATGGGATGCTAGCTCTTTTCTACAAACAATATTGGAATATTGTTGGAGAAAGAGTCAGCAAGGAGGTGCTACATGTCCTCAATGGGGGGACTATGCCGAAGAATTGGAACAACACCAATTTGGTCCTCATACCGAAGGTGGCAAAACTAGAGAGTATGAAGGATTTTAGGCTCTGCAACGTCATCTATAAGTTGACGTCAAAGGCTATGGTAAACAGATTCAAGAAAATCCTAACGGATATCATTTCTCCTTCGCAGAGTGCCTTTGCTCCAGGGAGACATATATCGGATAATATCTTGCTAGCCTATGTTGGTTTCGGCATCAGGATCAATCGACCGAAGCAATGCTGTTTTGCCGTCGCACGGGTTCTGTAGCTTGTCACGGCCTTCGTGTTGTATCCGATCCTGGGACGGAACTGGCTTCTGTTAGCCAAACGACAAAACTGCCGAGCCGCTGCGTCTTGATCTCGACGAAAAAACAAAACCCGATGCTTCTTGATCTCGATGGAATTAAACGATTTTATTCCGACAAGACTGATCGAAATTTAGCTATACTAATTATGTGCACCAACGACCGAACTTGATTTTGTGTCGTTGGCTCCGATAGCCATCGACGGAAGACTACTATAGTATTTATACAGTTACATGCAGAGTTTGAACCGAACATCTACTTCTTGTCCTAATCACACTACTAATCCTAGTCCTAACCGGTTGCTACAAACCGATTTGGATAGTACTATGCACACATGCAAATAGGAAACCTACTCTAATCAAGATTAATCTAAAAATCACCCCCTAATCTTGATTCTAATCTCCTGGCGCGTCTCCACAAACTCGACGCAATCAAATATCTTAACGAGCTGCTCGCCAACCTCCTCGCTTCCTTGCGCTTCTTCGCTGAGTCACATCCCCGCGACCGCATACATGCACACCTAGCATATGCTTCTCATGCTGACCACCAGCAACCGTGTGCGTGCCCTTCTTGGTCATATTGCTCTGACCACGCTTGCGCCTTTGAGATGCCGTGCTCCGTCTCCCTGTCAATGCGCCTGATGGCATCGCCGTTGTGCATGTTTCCTCCTTCTCAGCCTCCTCTGTACTATCTGGCTTCTCCATGCTAGAGAAGGTGTCCGACACCACCTCTCCTGGTGAGTCGGTTAGAGTTGCCCTTGATGTTCCCTGCTTGTACATATCATGTGGCACAACCTTTTGATACCCTTCTTGTTGACTTGTCTCATTTGTATATATGTTCAACTAAATCATATACAACCTATCCTTGTATCTTTTTACCTTCATGAAAAGCTTCCCGCTTTGCTCATAGACCCACAGGTGCTCTTGGTGCATGATCACCTTGTACCCATCTTCGACAAACTGTCCTAAAGCTGATGACGTTTTTTTAAGAGACTTGGTATAAAATATACCTCGGAGAGAACACGCTGTCCTCCATTCTTGCACTGGAGAAGAATTGACCCCTTCCCCTTGATCTCCACAATAGATCCATCACCAAATTGGATTTGTCCTTGGATACTTTCATCCAACTTCTTGAACATAGACCTTTGCCCTGTCATGTGGTTGCTTGCACCATTGTCCAAGTACTACTTCGTGGATGTAGGTTGTGTTTCACCCTTGGCACACAACCTCGACATCGTCTTCTCTCCGTTCAAAACTACCACATCATGCGCCTTCTACACATGCGCGGAGAGAAGTAGGCAAGATTCATCTTTGATGTTTTCCCGGATGAGATTCGTCTCCTCCCTGTGCCAATCTCGATTTCGGCGAGGTTTCCGGCACTCGGATGCATAGTGTCCATAGACACAGCAGTTGAAGCATTTGATCTTGCTCTTGTCCTTCGCACCCCTAAAGTATCGCTTGCTATTGCTTGACTTGTCATTGTTGATACTTGACTGATCATCGCTGTTAGTATCGCTAGACTGGTCATCATCATCATGGCCATCTTTGCCGTGTCGACGTCCACAATGATCGCCTCTGTTCTTTGACTTGATCCTTTACTAGAATCCTTTCCATTCCTTCTAAACCTGGCCTCCCACTTTGCTCGGGTGAGAAGAAGATGATCTTGGTCCTTCGGATCTCTAATAGTGGATTTGATCCATTCGTCGTACGCCTTGTGGCGACCAACCAGATCATCCCGGGTTAAAGTTTTCAAATCGATACATTGCTCGATAGAGATGACGAGCTGCATGTATCTAGCCGGTGCCACACGCAAGAAACGGCGTACCACCTTAATCTCTGCTAGCTCCTTCATCTTGTCTTCCTCCAGACTCCGGATACCACTGACGATCTTCGAGACCCTGGCAGCGAAATCCTCTACGATCTCGCCGTCAGCATCTTGAGACTTTCAAAATCACATTTGAGAGACTATAGCTTTGTCTCTCGAATATGATCATGCCCGATGTTCACTGTTTTGATCGCCTCCCATGGCTCTTTTGCCGAGTTCTTTCCAGTAATCGAGATCATGAGATTCTCCGGGATTGCTTGATAGATCGTGGACAGCGCCAAACAATCCTTCCGGTACGTTGCACCTCCTTTCTTGCATGCAGCACCTCCCGGATCAACCATGCTCCACACCTCCGGAGCCTCCATAGCGACACACATCTTTATGGCCTATATGGTGTAGCTGTTGTGTAAAAGTTGGGAATACATCACCGGCGACATAGCCTCCTGCCGTGCCTCGGATGTACCTCCTCTAGCGTTCACCAACGCCATCGTCATCTATCTTGCAATATCTGAAGATCAAACCTCAAGCTTTGATATCAAGTGTTGGTTTCGGCACCAGGATCAATCGACCGAAGCAATGCTGTTTTGCCATCGCACGGGTTCTGTAGCTTGTCACGGCCTTCGTGCTGTATCCGATCCTAGGACGGAACTGCTTCTGTTAGCCAACCGACAAAACTGCCGAGCCGCTGCGTCTTGATCTCGACGAAAAAACAAAACCCGATGCTTCTTGATCTCGACGGAATTAAACGATTTTATTCCGGCGAGACTGATCAAAATTAGCTATACTAATTATGTGCACCAATGACCGAACTTGATTTTGTGTCGTTGGCTCCGGTAGCCATCGACGGAAGACTACTATAGTATTTATACAGTTTACATGCAGAGTATGAACTGAACTACTACTTGTAGTCCTAATCACACTACCAATCCTAGTCCTAACCGGTTGCTACAAACCGATTTGGATACTACTATGCACACATACAAATAGGAAACCTACTCTAATCAAGATTAATCTAACAGCCTATGAAATAACACATTATCTTCGGAACAAGAAGGGCGGAGCGAACAGGTGCACGGCGTTGAAACTGGATATGAGCAAAGCCTATGACAGAGTGGATTCGAGTTTCTTGAAGCAGATGATGGAAAAGTTGGGTTTCTCAAGGCAATGGGCCTCCCTAATGATGGAATGCATCTCGGCTGTGTGGTACAGAGTGAGAGTTAAATCATCCCATCTAGGGGCTTACGTCAAGGGGACCCTCTTTCCCCTAATCTGTTTTTGCTGTGTGTTGAGGGTTTTCGGCTATGCTCCATGATGTTGAAGCTAAAGGATTAATAAAAGGTGTCAATCAGTTTGGCCCAACTGTCAACCATCTTTTGTTTGCTCATGATTTGTTGGTGCTAATTCAGGCTAATGAATAGAATGCTAAGGAAATCACTAGGATTCTTGGGGTCTATGAGAAATGCTCGGGACAGGTTATTAATAAAGACAAATCTAGCATTTTATTCAACAACACTGGAAGAAGGCAAAGGTGGAATGTTATGCAGAGTCTACAGCTATCCCGCAAACCCTATACTGAGAGATATCTTGGTCTTCCAGTACACCTTGGGAGATCTAAGACAAGAGCCTTTGAACACATAAAGGAGAAAATATGGAAGAAAATCAGTGGTTGGAAGGAGCTGTTGTCCCAAGCAGGAAAAGAAATCTTGATAAAGGTTGTAGCTCAGGCAGTTCCCGCTTATGCAATGGCTTGCTTTGATCTCACTAAAGGTTTCTATGAACAAGTTAGTGCCATGATATGCAAATACTGGTGGAGTCAACAGGACAATGACAAAAAAAATCCACTGGCTAAGTTGGGACAAGCTGTCAATGAAGAAGAAAGATGGTGGGCTGGGGTTTCAGAACATTCATGCTTTCAATATGGCTATGTTGGCAAAACAAGCATGGCGTCTACTCCAAAATCCTTAATCACTTTGTGGACAGGTTCTTAAGGCAAAATATTTTGCTAATGACTACATTCTCAATGCAAAGCCTACCTATTGCATGTCCTATACTTAGAGAAGTATTCTGAAAGGGCTGGAAGTGGTTAAGGCTAGAATGATCTGGAGGGTTGGCAACAGGGAAGAAATCAGAATCTGGGAAAATCCATGGATCCCGACAGGAAGCACAAGCAGGCCTTGGTCTTCCCGAGGCCAGTTCTTATTATCAAAGGTAGCTGAGCTGATGGATCCAACGTTGGGCACCTAGGATCATGATCTGGTTCAGCAAACTTTTGAGGAAGAGGACACGAAGATTATTCTTTCCTTCTCGGTCAGAGATCACACCGATGACTTTGTGGCCTGGCATATCAATCCTAAAGGCTGTTTTTCAATAAAATTGGCATATGTGGTGTTCTTGATGAGCTATTGTTTAGGGGAATCAAGTAATAACCAATGGAGCAATCTGATTGACGGGAAAAAACTCTGGAAAATACCAGTCCCTTACAAGGTGCAGTATTTTCTTTGGAGATTTTGCACGGATAGCTTACCCGCTAGATACAACATTATTATAAGAGGTTTGGCTATTGATGGCTGCTGCCCGGTGTGTTCTTGTAGCCATGAGGAAGGTTGCCATATATTTTTCAAGTGCAAACAAGCCATGTTGAGATGAGATTCAGTCCAATTGGGTATGTAGAGCTGAACACCAGGTCCTCAATTCGGCAAAGGAAGTTGTGCCAAATATTCTCAAGAAAAATGCTAATGAAGCACTTCGAATTGTGGTTTTTACCTAGATATGGTGGCCTGAAAGGAACAAAGCAAACAGGTCGGTGCAATTGGATAGTATCAATGTGTTCCAGTTTCATTTTTATTCCTATGTCGAGGAGTTCTCCAGATTGTTCCTGAAGGAAAAAATCCAACGGGGTGGAGAGTATCTTAGTTGGAGTAAACCACCAAATGATTGGTTAAAAATTAACTCGGATGGGTCCTTCAATGAGGCATCAAAATCTTGGTGCAGGGGGTTTGTTATTAGAGACAATTCGAGTGATGTTGTAGAGGCTGGGGGTGGCCATCTCGACTTCATTCCCAATGCTCTTCAATCTGAAGCGGAGGCTATGCTCAAGGCCATTTCAGCAGCCAGTGACCTAGGCATTGGTAAAATTGTGGTGGAGACGAACTGTCAAACTCTGAGGCCCTACTTGGAAGTTTTGAAAATTTTTACACTTATAAGAAAATGCAGTTGTAATTCCTTGAGCACATGAAACATTTGTAAAACTTTCCTCCTCCTTGGAAGTGGTATTATTTCCCCACCGCAGCTGCTCCACTTCCCCTAACCCCGGAGCCAATTTCCTCCCAGGCCCAACGGCGGTGGCTTCCACCCCCAACCCAGCGGCTTCCTCCCCCAGCCTAATGGCGGTGCCACCTCCCCTAGCCCGACGAACGGCGGCGGCACCGCCTCGTCCTCCGCGGTGGCGACGGCGGCTTCCTCCCCTAGCCCGATGGCGGTGCCACCTCCCCTAGCCCGACGAACGGCAGCGGCGCCGCCTCGTCCTCCGCGGTGGCGGCGGCGGCTTCCTCCCCCAGCCCGATGGCGGTGCCACCTCCCCTAGCTCGACGAACGCGCGGCGGTGCCACCTCGTCCTCCGCGGTGGTGGCAGCGGCGCCATCTCGTCCTCCACAGCGGCGGCGGCGCCACCTAGTCCTCGCGGCGGGCGCCGCCGCTTTCCCTGAGCAGAGCGGCGCCTCGCTTGCTTCGCTGCGCCCGCCGCAGCCTCCTCCCTTGCGCGGCGCCAGATCCGGGCGTCGCCTGCTTGCGGGCCCCCCCCCCTCCCGCCGCAGTCTCCACCTCGTCCTCCCACGGCGACGACGAAGAGGCAGACGGGCTGGGACGAGGGCGGCCGCGTGGCGCGGGCAGTGGCTGAGCCGCGGGTGGTAGAAGCTGGAGACGAACAGCGGCAACGTGGTGGCGGCGGCGGCGATCATGGTGGTGGACGTAGAGGCTGGCCGGCCTGAGGACCACGAGCAGTTGATGCTGAGACCTGAGGACGAGGTGATGAGAGCTCGATATTCATCGGAAAAAAAATTGTGGTGTGGGGAGGTGTTTTTAATTTTCTGGGTGTAATTGGTCATTCCGGCTGTAAAATAGACTCAAAACCAAGCTATCCAAGTGCTAAACTAGTTCATGTGGTAAAATTTTACAGACCTATTTTTTTGCACTGGTTTTTGGTCAAAAACCGATCATCCAAGTAGGGCCTGAAGGTTGCAGTTACAAGCTGTGAGTAGGATGGATCTACAAACGGTGCTCCTTTCAAGGCGATTAGAGCTTCTTTCAGATTGTTGTTTGATTATTCTATTGTGAGCTTTTGTCCGAGAACCTGTAATAGGGTAGCTCATTCCATCTCCAAAGTGGGTTCGTTAGGAAATCAAGCGTTGAGTCCGCTGTGGACTGTCAATTTCCCATTATATGTTATCAGTGCAGTTGCGGACGATTTGGCCGCACTATCATGAAATTCTCTATTCCATATAAAAAAAGATTTTTTACGGTCCTTAAGAAAATACTAGGAGGTATCACAATTTCTAATGTTAATCTATGGTACCTCCTGGTACCTTAACACTGAGGGGTACCGGGAGGTATCATAATTTATACTAGAAATTGTGGTACCTCCTCAGAGACAGTAAAAAAGCTCTAAAAAATAAAGATAACGACGTCATATGTGAAAAGTGATATTTGGAGAGTGGTCTCTTCAACTCCAACCAGTTGAAGCGTACCCCTATTCGTAGCCACCTGAAAAAGTTTCTGAAGGGCTCCATGGCAAGTATGAATAGCATAGGAGACTTAGGGTCACCCTGACGTAGCCCTTGCCTATGATCCAACTAGGGCTGGGCAAAAAGCTCGAGATTTGGAGTTCAGCTTGGGCTTGGGCGAGCTTGGCTCGGCTCGCGCTGGCTCGTGGCTCGGGGCAAGCCCGAGCTGAGCCTAGTTTCCTGGCTCGCAATTTGGACAAGCCAGCTCGGCTCAAGCCACGAGCTGGCTCGCGAGCCAACGAGCCGGTGGAAAGTATGTTGCTCTCTGATTGTCTGAAGGCTAAAATATTCATCATGGGTTTGATGGCTTGGTTGGTCATAGTTAAGGTTGCTTTTATGCTTTATTTTGTTGTTGCTATTGTTTGTTGATCAATGTTAGCTACTGGAGTGCTGCCATGCTTGTGCTGGAGTGCTGGACGGCCTGACTTGATGAGCCAACGAGCCGGCTCACGAGCCAGGACCGAGCCGACCCAAGCCACCCTTTCAGGCTCGCTGAATCACCGAGCCGAGCCAGACTCGGCTCGCTACCTGACCGAGCCGAGCCAGAGCCTAGCTGCAACAGCACACCTGGCTTCCCATTGATCATGATCCGGGAAGTGGAACTGGCAAGGATGATAGAGATCCCATCCCCCCAACGCTGACCAAACCACATGTGTTCCATGAGCTCAAGCAAGTATTCCCAGCTAACAACGTCAAAAGCCTTAGCAATGTCCATCTTAAGGAAAGGGGTTGGTATATAACTTTTTTTGGTACAATTTCTTGATAAGCCCCTGTATATAAGAAATTGTCCTGGATCACCCGCTCTTTTATAAAAGCACTCTTCGTGTGGGAGATGAGTCTCTCCAGGAAGGGTGCTAACATGTTGCCCAGGAGTTTGCAAAATAGCTTTTCGACGCGATGGGTAAGACTTGTCAGCCTGAAATGTGCTAATCTTAATCTGTCAGACTGGACTTTCTTGGGGAGGATGACAATGTGTGCAGTATTGAGAAGACCCAACTTGTTCCCTTGTGTTGACACTAGAATTTGGCAAAAGCTAATGGACCGAAAGTCGGCTTGAGCCTTCAAGGAAACGGGCTAAAACGAAGTAATACAATGGCCCAAATCGGTTGATAAATATATATGGAAGGATCCAAATTCAGCAAGAAAGATTGGCCAGATATATAGAGGAGTCCAAATTAGCTAGAAGGATATAAGTGGAAAAATAAGTCCGGATCGGCCGAAAATATGATATATTAGGATAAATTAGTTAGATATAGAAGGTCACGTCGAGTTTGTATCAGATACGAGTCAAGAGTCCTAGTTATAGTCAAGTCTAAAGGTCTGTATAACTAGTTTACCTCGAGGGCGTGTAAGAGGGAATCCACACGTCAATCAAATACCTCTACTTTTACTTGTCCTTTACTTTTCATCGCATTAGAGTAGTTAGAGTAGTTTCGTCGTATTTATATTTCGATCGACTTGTTGTGCATCGCTTTTCGATCGGCTTCGAGATACAACCCAAAAGTTCTTGCAAGTAAGTATTGTCTCAATTAAGATCGATCTATGGGCTTACATCGGCTTTCAGTTAAAATATTATCTTGGTTGATATTGCTGCGCATCGCTATTTGAACCAAGGGTTAGGTTTCACCCCTCTTTTTGCTGATCAACACATTCGTTGGCGGTAGACTGTTTACCCCTTGTTCTACCGGCTTATAACTTGTTATTTTTCGATAGTCTGTTTACCCTCGTCCTAACATCTAGACAATATCATTGGCTAGTTGATAGTCTATTTACCCTCCTTCTGCCGCTCAGTTGATTCTATCGGCTAAGCAGTAGACTGTATATCCTTGAAACTACTGGTTTAGATCTGATCTAAATTGATAGTTTCGTTGTTCGTTACTCTCCTCAAATCTGTTTCCAAGTGTTACATATTCTCCACATTGTGGATCTAATCGGCTAGACGAAAGTTAATTAAGTCCTCCTACCGATTGCAGGATCAAATCGGGTGGCACGTCTTGTACCTAGCTCCCGGTGCTGATGGGAATCCTATTTCTTATGCCCGCGTGCGTTGACATAAGAACCTGTTTTTTTGCGTCAACACCTCGCAAGGGCCAAAGCTGTTGGAAGGCACTGACAAGATCTTCTTTAATGATGTGCCAACACAGTTTGAAGAACAATCCCAAAAAACTGTCAGGCCTAGGTGCACAGTCGGCTAGGATGGTGCGAATGGCCTCCAAAATTTCCTTCTCACTAAAGGCCACTTCCAAGCTAGAGAGCTTTATTGGCTAGATGTCAATTGCCTCCCATCTAAGAGGTGTTCTTTTAGGCTTATCTAATCTGACTTATCTCAAATTTCGAAAATTTCCCGAGGTGGCCTCGAGAGTCGGATGGCCTTGATTTTTAGGATTTAGGGAGATTTTAGACTCGCCTACGAGATAAAAAAAAACTGATTCAAAAAGTAATAAAAAGTCAGATAAGTCAATATTAGTCAGATAAGTCAGACTTTTTCGTGACTTATCTGACTAATATTGATTTATCTGACTTTTTTTATTACTTTTTGAATCTGTTTTTTATCTCGTAGGTGTCGCCGGGAAATCCCGCCGACGGTGAGGTTCAACGCCCCTCCCGGTGATGGAGAGGACACCGAGAGAGAATGGTGGTGAGAGAGCAGAGCGCTCAGCGAATAAACTAGTGCTAATGTGAATGATCAGAATGTTTACCTCCATTCATTGATGAGCTTATTAATTTATACAAATTTAGGGCCAGGGTTTATATGCATGGGAAATACCCAAAGTACCCTGATCCATAGGGAATACCCAGATTACCCTGAACTCTGGATCGTCGATCCTACAATCAACGCCTAGACTAGTTTTTTTACAATCCACGTTATCCTACTCCCTAACATGCCCTTGGGGGACATCCTCTGATAAAGTTGTTGATTTGATTTGATTTGATTCGTTCTTATCAGAGGCTGTCGCGAAGTCTTCGTCTTCTGACCCGAAACTTGGCAAAGATCACTCTCGGTCTTTCCGAAGAGTCTTTGTGAATCTCTCGACTAGACACCTTGCGCCATCCTTCGGTGGAAATCCCAAGGACTCTCCTTGCTTGAGATGCACTCGGAATATTTTATCCTTCGCGTCCTTCTCTCAACCCCTCGCACATGTCCAAGTCTTCCACTCACGGTCTGACTTGAGGTTATCTCGGATAGGCTTCGTCACTTACCCCTTCGGGTAACAATTTACACGAAGAATCTTCACAACATCTTCGTGGACATCCACCTCTCCTGGAGATGGGGTGGCTGCCCCTACAACAGAAGCCCCTTACGGTCACGTCGCCACCTCGCCGTGGTGCCTGGCCGGAATATCCAGCCCCCCTTCTCCACGTCGAGGTGGTGCTCCCGAAGATGTTGTTTTTTCTTTGTCTCCGATGATATCTTCGCCCGTTGATGTGACTTGGACTTGATGTTCTTGACATTGTCAGTGGCCTCGAAGTCGGCGCGTTAATCCTGACCGTTAATCGTCAGGTCATCAGATCTGTAGGCGCCCGTTGGAATTTTCTCTATATATGTATATTTTCTTTCTGTGCCTGTTCAGTTTCTTCGCGGCGCATCGTCGCCGTTGATGCGGACACGTGGCGTTCATCCGTGTCATGTTGGTTTCTATATAAGGGGCTGCGTTACTGTTCTTCTTCTACACTCGCGTTCTTCAAACTCACAACCTCCCGCCGTCAGTTTCTTTCGCTCCTGCGCACTTCGTCCGCCGCCGCTAGTTCTTCTGCTCCTACGCCTTCTTCCGGCCGCCGCTGGTCTGCTTGCCCTTTCGCGCCCCTGCCGCCGGCCATTCCTTCGCTCTCGGGCTCTCCCTCCGCCGCCGTCGTCAGTTGATCATCGCCACGGGTTCTCCACCGTTCTTCATCGCCGGCTAAGTTTGCAGGTACGCCACTCGCTCGCATTGTTTTTTTTTAGTTCGGGTTATGGGATTTCGGCGTTTCTTTGGGGTCGACGCCGGCGAGCTTGCTGGCGAGGTTCTTGTGCCAGTTGCGACGCCGTTCACTTACACTTGTGTTCTTCTTGTGCGAACGAGTAGTACTTTGTTTTACAAAGTTTTCGCGGTTGAAATGCTGTGGAAGTTGTTCTTGTTTGTCTGCCTTTTTTATTTTTATTTTGACTGTCCCAAAGGACAGCTTTTCGAAAATACTGATTTCCTCTTATTTGTGCAGTCGTCGGAACCTTCGATGGCCCTGAAGAAGATCTTGAGCCCTGCGGACCTTGCGTGACTATCCTGGGAGCTGGGGCAGTCTAGGATGACCCCAGATATGCTCGCGAAGGTGTCAGACGGCTCCCGTGCTGACGAGGAGGACTTTAGACTTCCAGGGCAAGAGACAACTCCTCAGCCGAATGCTGACGAGGCAATCGTCTTCCATTCTTAGGTGAAGGCGGGTCTTCGGATACCATGCACCCGCCTCGTCGGGGAGGTCCTCGAGCTGTACAAGGCACAGCTCGTGCATCTCTCCCCGAATGCCTTGGCCCAGCTTGCAGTGTTCGAATGGGCGCTCCGGAGCCATGGTGCGCAACCCAGCGTTTGAGTCTTCGGGTTTCTTCACGAAGCTCGGTGGCAAGGGAAGACCAGCGGCAGCCCCTTCGGATGCCTGAACTTCGTCGTGAAATCAGCGCATTCTTCGGACTTCCCTTCCCTAGCCACGAAGAAAAAGTGGGATGGAGCAATTTGCCGAAATGAAGTCTATCTTGGTTTTACGGAGGGTAGATCGTGGACGCTTCATTGAGATATATCCCGGGAGCGGCGGACTGCATCAAATTTCCTGTAGATAAGCTGTCTAGTTCCGAGGAGGCGCAGCGGCTACTCCTCCAAAGGATCAGCAAAAGGTTCTCCATGTCTTTGCCTTGCCGAGGAGTTCTACGCGCCAAGGTTGGGCCACTAATCTTGGTGGGAGGACTTTGTCATCGTCGGTGATGAAGGCGCCCACCTCACTCTTCGTGATGAGGATCGCCGTCCACATAGTGGAATCGGCCGTGGAGAGGGCCGAGGATGTTCGAGCCTCTTCGCCCGGAGAAATCGCGCGGCCCGCTGGTGGAGTAGGAGCCCGCGTTAACCGCATCCTCGGGGTGGTTACCCCCTGGGCGGAGCCTGAGCCAAAGAGGGGCGGGAAGACGAAGATCGCCGAAGGCACTGCCGTGGGACCGTTAAAGCGACCCCGTGGTAAGTACCCCTTTACCCGCTATATGTCTTCGGTCTATTGTTTTTAACTAATTTTTTAAAAAAATTAGAAATCGCCAGCGCTGAGGACGAGGAGGAAGAGGAGGTCGAGGAGGAAGGTCGGCTGGTCGAGGACGACCGCACTTCGCCGGACGCGCAAAGTGCTGCCAGTGGTGGTGATGATCCACTGGACGTCTTGGTCAGCAAGACTCCTTTGGAGCCGTTGGATCCCGAACATGGTTCCAACGAGGTCCAGGATAGCCATGGAGCCGGGTCTCTTCCTTCGGGTCGAGGCCTCGTGACTCCTGAAGGAGCCTCCTTGGATGTGCAGGCGGAGGCCGAGGACTATACCGTCGGCTTCGTCGTTGACACGGAGTTCTGGCTGGCTGATTGTCCTTCCGCCGAAGGTTAATCACTAACCCTCAGTACTTTTTTTTAAGCTTTTTCTTATGTTTCTCTTTTCTTCAGAGGGGGTTAACGAAGAGCCACCTTTGGCGCCTATCCTTGGGGCCGCTGGTGGCAATACCGATGCCATTTTGGCGTTGGTGGCAACTGCTGTTGCAGAGGGGGGGCCTTCGTCTTTTGCCCCACCTGCGCCTGGCGCTGCCGGTTTAACTTTGCCCGCTACTCCTGCGCCCGACGCCACTTCTTCGGCAGCGGCGACAACTGTAGAGGGTGGAGCTTCGCGAGCTACCCCCGTGCCCAGTGCCGCCCCTGCTTCCGATGAATTCTTTGTTGAGCCCACCACCATCCTCCGTGATGAACATGTGGAATCGATCCTCGGGGGGGTGCCTTCATCAGTCGGCGATCGTTGCGAGGCGTTCCCTTTGCTGGTGAACATGCGCAACATCGAGCTGAGCCTTGCCTCGGTAATATATACATTTCTATTATTTATTATGTTTTAGTTTAAAGTCTTCCTGTTACTTATGTTTGTATCTCATTTTGCAGAGTTTGGTTTGGAATCGTGCCGCAGTGGTACAAGTGGTGGATCTCTCGGAGAAGTGTGTTGTTCTCGAGGATCGCTTGGCTACACTCGACCGAGAGAACCACACCCTTCGGGAAGTGAGTGCGAAGGAGAAAGAGCTGGTGGTTCTTCTCATGTCAGAGAAGGAACGGACAGAGCAGCGTGCGAAGACCGCCGAGAAGGCTCTGGCTGCGCTCCGCACTGAGTTCGAGGCTCAACAAGTTGAACTGGAGTCGTCGCGCAAGGAATGCAATGGCCTGCGCGACGAAGTGAGAAATAGAGCCGTGGAGCTTGGGGCTCTTCGAGGTTCGGTGGTGAAGATCAAACAACAGCTGGAGGCACTGCAAGCAGAACTACTTTCTTTGAGTCAGGTTTTTGCTAAGGAAATTACCAGACTCGGGACTGTTGCTGCGAGCGCCCCCTCGAGGAATCCGGCGTTGGCTGTCAAATATTTGAAGGAAGCCATCGGGACCTTTGTTGAGGAGTCTTTGCGTTATGGATCAGACTGCGCCGTCAGCTCTGTTTTCGCATTCACAACGAAGTTAAAGGGCGCTGGGTGCACACATTTTTTAGGTAGCTCATTTTCAAGTGTGCCCTACCCTTCGGCCTTCATTGCCAGCTCGTTCGACCGTGGCTCCAGCCAAGTTGTTCGGGATTTCCTTGTCAATTTGTGGTGAGCCAGGGGGCTAGCTTTCTGCCGCGCTTTCATGGGGCATGCGAGGAGGCAGACCTCTTCAACTCCTCTACCGAGGACCGCGGGGCCTCAAGTGTCAAGCGAAGATCTTCCAACAGCTCCTGTTCCTCAGGCTCCCAAAGATCCTTCAGATCCTAAGGGCAAGAAACCAGCGGAGTAGAGTAGTGGTAGTTTTAAGATTGTAATATTTTTGCTGTTGTAATACATAACCTTTTGTTTCTAAGTTGTCGCGTATTTGTAAGTGAATATGTTTATCTATGTGATGTTTTGCTTTCATTTGGCCTGAGCTTATTGCTTCTTTGCTTTATTGCATCACGCGTAATATCGTTAGCGTAGTCAGTATTCACGAAGGCTGGTGGCCCGCAAAGGTTGTGCTTCGGGTGCTCGGTGCGAGTGCTTGTAGCCTCGAACCAGCCCCTTGGCACTTTTAGATTTTTGCACGTTCGCGAAGGCTCCTGGCCCACGAAGGTGACATTCTGGGTGTCTGGCGCGAGTGCTCTTGGCTTCGCGCCAGCCGCTTGGCGCTTTAGCGCGTTATACCTTCGCGAAGGCTCATGGCCCGCGAAGGATACGATTTGGGTGCCTGGCGCGAGTGCTCTTGGCCTCGCACCAGCCCCTAGGGGCTTTAGCGCGTTATACCTTCGCGAAGGCTCATGGCCCACGAAGGATACGATTCAGGTGCTTGGCGCGAGTGCTCTTGGCCTCGCGCCAGCCCCTTGGCGCTTTAACGCATTATACATTCGCGAAGGCTCGTGGCCCGCGAAGGTCTTGTTTAGGGTGCTTGGCGCGAGTGCTCTTGGTCTCGTGCCAGCCCCTTGGTTAGTTTGAAATGTCTGCACGGGAATGCTCCTTTTCTTCATTTCATTTGAAGTTACATCGTGGAGATTACATTCCCGAAGGATTTTTTCGGTCGCAGCCGGTTTTCGGCGCATGAGCCTCGTTAAAAACTCCGCTCGTAAAACCCGCTAGGGAAAAAACCGAGTCGGAGAAAAGTGTACTCAGCGCTTTTACAGTGTCTTATGGGTAATATTTGATCAGGCTCTTCACGTTCCAAGTGTTTGGGACCGAAGAGTCGTCAAGGTTGGAGAGGTGGAACGACCCTTGTCTTGTTTGTTTGTAGACGATGCAGGGTCCGTCCCAAGTGGGCTCTAGTTTGGATGGCCGTTGTGGCATTTTTCGAAGGACCATGTCCCCTTCCTGGATCTCCCGTGGTCTCACATGCTTGTTGTAGGTTTTGCTCATTAGCTCATTATACTTTTCTAAGGCTTGCTTTGCCCCGAGCCTGTCTTCCTCGACGGTTTCAGTTGGTGGTTGATCACTAATGTTGGCTCCACCTGTTATGATTCGAAGGGTCTTACCTTGGATTTCAACTGGCGTTACTGCCTCTTCGCCATACACCAGTCTGAAGGGTGAATATCCCGTTGGTCTCGTGGGTGTTGTGCGAATTGCCCAGAGTGTCTTCTCCAACTCTTCTGGCCATTTTTCTTTTGATTCATCCACTAATCTTCTTTTCAGTGATTTCATGATGTTTTGATTTGCTCGTTCCACTGCACCGTTCACTTGTGGATGTCCCACAGAGGCATAGCATATTGTGATGCCGAGGTCTTCACAAAATGACTTGAATTTTGATGAGATAAATTGTGATCCATTGTCAGCCACTACCTCTTGGGGTATGCCAAATCTGCATATCACATTTTTCCAAAGAAATGCTGGGCCTTCGTAGCTGAGATGTTCGTCAGTGGCTCTGCTTCAACCCATTTGGTGAAGTAGTCGATTGCAACAATAATCCATTTAAACCCTCCCGAGGCCTGCTTGAGCTCCCCCACAATATCAATCCCCCACCTCGCGAAAGGCCACACGGGGGGTGAGGGCTGCAAGTTTGTTGGCGGAGCCTTCGGCTGGTTTGTCATCCATTGACATCCTCGGCATCTTTTTACAAACTCCTCTGCGTCGCTGTTGGCCGTTGGCCAATATATTCCCATGTGCAACACCTTCGCTGCTAGATCCCTTGGGCTTTGATGCGAACCACAGACTCCTGCGTGCGTTTCTGCCAGCGCCTCCTTTCCCTCCTCTTTAGAAACACATCTCATCCACGGCGTGCCGATTCCCGACTTGTAAAGGAGGCCATCCATCATTGTGTATGTCCTTGCACGTTGCTTCGTTGTGTAAGCCTTCTTGCTATCCTCGGGTAATTCACCATCACGAAGATATTTGACGATGACTATTCGCCAGTCTTCCTCCAGGGATCTTGCTATAAGCTGCACTTCGGGACATATAGACGCTCGTGATATCGCTTCATAAAACACCCCATCAGGTATTTTTGTGAAGTATGCTGCTGCTTTGGCCAACTCGTCTGCTCTTATATTTTCCCCCCTTGGTATTGTTTTCACAGAGATCCCACGAAATGCTTCTCCATTGTTCTTACTGCTTCCAGATACTTTGCCATTTCAGCATATTTGGCTTGAAAGTCCTTTATGATATGTCCTTCTATTAGCTTTGAGTCGGTGTGGATGACGACTCTTTTTGCTTCGAGGGATTTTGCTTTCTGACGACCCAATAGAAGTCCTTCGTACTCAGCCGCATTTTTCGTCGTCTTGAAATTTAGTCTCAGAGAATACTCTGTACTTTGTCCTTCGGGGTCAGTTACAATTGCCGATGCTCCTGCTCCTTCTGCTGTGAATGAACCATTAGATTTTATGCTCCCCAAGAGGGGTAGTGCTGGTCCATCTTCTTGAACTTCAGCTGACCACTCAGAGATGAAGTCGGCAAGTGCCTGAGCTTTTATAGCTGTCCTCTGCTCAAAGGTGATGTCGAAGGGTGCTAGTTCAGCGGCCCATTTCGCTATTCTTGTCGTGGCATCTTTGTTCTCAAAGATAGACCTCAAAGGGTATGCTGTGAGCACCTTTATATTGAATTCTTGAAAGTAGTGCCGTAATTTCCTTGATGCCATAAGTAATGCATAAGCTTTCTTTTTTAGCTCGATGTAGTTTCTTCTCGCTCCTTGCAATGATTCCGATACATAGTATACCGGCATTTCTACCCCTTCGGCTTCATCCTTGACGAGGACTGCGCTGACTGTGAAGTGACTTGCTGCTAGATACAAGGTTAGATGTGCTGCCCCCTTTGGGCTGGCAAGTCTTGGCAATTGTTGAAGATGATCCTTCAGCCTTGCGAAGGCGTCTTTACATTGTGGTCCCCACTCAAAGGGTGTTGTCTCTTTAATTGTGTTGAAGAAGTGTTTGTGTTTTTCTGCAGCCTTCGGGAGAAATCTCCCGAAGGCCGCCAGCTTTCCCAGGAGGCTCTGTGCTTGCTTCTTGTTTTCTGGATCCTTCATGCATTGGATTGCATCTATCTTCTCCTTGTTAGCCTTTATCCCTCGGAGCGATACAAGGAATCCCAGCAACTTTCCTGTTTCCACCGTGAAGGCACATTTCGTCGGGTTTAATTTTATACCTTCCGCTCTCAGGCTGGCGAAGGTCTCTTGAATATCCTCGCAGTGATCCCTTCTTCGCTTGCTCTTGACGACAATATCGTCGACATATGCTTCCACATTTCTTCCCATCTGTTTTGCAAGTACCTTCGCAATGATTCTTGCAAACGTTGCGCCTACATTCCTTAGACCGAAAGGCATTCTTCGGAAGCAGTATGTGCCGAAAGGCGTTATGAATGCAGTCTTCTCTTCATCTTCTTTCCTCATGTACACTTGATGATAGCCTGAGTAGACGTTTAGGAAGCTCATCAGTTCACAACCTGCTGTCGCATCAACTAGTTGGTCAATTCTTGGTAGGGAAAAATCATCCTTTGGGAATGCCTTGTTGAGATTTGTGAAGTCGACGCACAATCTCCAGGTGCCATTTGACTTCTTTACCATCACAACATTTGCGAGCCACTCAAGATGCGCCACTTCCGGATAACTTGAGCTTAGCGCAATTTCTCGACTTCCATCTTCGCTGCTTCCTGTCTGTCGGGCCCCATTTTTCTAAGTTTTTGTTTGATTGGTTTTACATCCATCTTCACATTCAACGAGTGTTCGATTGTCTCTCTGGGGACCCCCTTAGACTCTCCTGGTGCCCAGGCGAAGATATCACTATTTTACCGAAGCAAGTTGATGATTCTTTCTTCTTCTTCTACGGAGAGGGCGGTTCCGATGGATATTGTTCTCTCTTCATTTTCTGGGAACAATCGAATCTTCTTTGTTTCGCTCTCCGGCCTGACCTGGGGCTTATAACCCTTCGGTCTGTATTGAGAATCAACCCTCTCCGTGGTCTGGACTGGCTTGAGCCTCGATATGCCTTCAAGTTCATTTTTCCTTGCCGATTGTTGATTTCCTCGAACGGCAATGACTCCTTCTTCGGCCGGCATTTTCATGCATAAGTAGCTGTGATGTATGACTGCTCCGAAGGCATTGATGATCCCTCTCCCAAAGATGGCATTGTAGCGGTACTCCATGTCAACGACATCGAAGCATATACTCTTCGTTATCCTTCTCTTGCCTTCACGGAAGGTTACTGGCAATGATATCTGGCCCATGGCGGCCACAGGCTCTCCCCCAAACCCTATGAGAGGCATGTGCAATGGTGTCAGCCTGTCCTCTGGTATATTGAGTTGTTTAAATGCGCTGGCGAAGATTATGTTTGCCGAACTTCCTCCATCCACCAACGTCCTTTGGACATCATATTTTGCGATTTCAGCTGTGATCATGAAGGGATCTTGGTGTGGGAATTTGACGCCTTTGGCGTCGATTCGTCGAGATTATCGGCGAGCGGTTTTGGTTTACTTGATACGGAGACGTGTGACACTTCGCGGATGAATTCCTTCCTCTTTCTGTTTGATGGGAGATTCAACGAGGATCCTCCGGTGATGACATGAATAACTCTTCGGTTTGGCTCTTCAACATTGTGAACCCTCTCGAGGGATCTGCGGTGCTGATCCCTCGGACGCTGGTCTTGCCTTCGTTGTCGTTTCTGGTTTTGGTAGTTTTCGCGTTGCGTTTTAACATGCCTGCATTCCTCGGTTGTATGTGAATAGTTGGCACCATGCACTGCGCAGTATTTCCTTTCCTTCCCCTGATTGCCTCCTCGGAATCTGTCATCCCTGTGATAATTCTCCCTCCGGTAATTGTCATTCCTTCGATCATCTCTTCTCGTATTATCTTTTTGATTTCTGTACTCATCCCTTTGGGAATTATATTCTCTTCGGGGATAATCCCCCTCCTATTGTTGTCAATGGCTCTTCGCTCGTCAGTTTGCTTAGGTTCAATGTTGCTTACCCTTTTGTTGGAATTGTGATGTCTCTTGTTCTTCTCTGAATTGCTCTCTTTGTGGCTATCACGTTTCTTGTTTGTGTTCAGCTGGCCTTGTCTCATCAAATTCTCCTCTTCTCCCTTTGCATACCCTTCAACCTCATCGTAAAGAAGCGCAGTTGTTTGTGGGGGGTCCTGAGTCAGCTTGTGTAGAAGGGGTCCCGGTTGAAGACCTCTTCGGAATGCATTGATTACCGAAGAGTCAGAAACATCCCTTATCTGGCATCGTACAGCAGCAAATCTTTTATAGTAATCCCTTGTGCTTTCTTTCTTGCCCTATTCCAAGGCAAAGAGGTCCCCTTCCACCATTCTTTGGATATAATTGCCTTGAAAGTTGTTAGCGAAGGCATCTTTGAGTTGGTTCCATGAGTGGATGGATCCTTGCGGCAGTGAAGTGTACCAAGAGAGTGCAGTGCCCTTCAGGGTTAACAGCAAACTCTTTGCCTTAATATCATCGTCTCCACCCGCTGCTTCAACTGCCTTGTCATATACATCCAGGAATTCGTTTGGGTCGGTTTCTCCAGAGAACTTGAACACACTTGGCATCTTGAATCCTTCGGGCCATTTTTTGCCACGAAGGTGTGCGCTCAGCGGCCCTTCGATAGCCTTCTTCAGCTGTGCCACCATTACATTTTGCCGATGCTGCTCATGGTTCTCCTCTGGGTATGGTATCCTTCGGGGCACGTAGCGCTGTTGGGGTTGCATCGTCACGAGCTCTCTTCGGAGCAGGTCGATTTGTTCCGCCAATAGTCTTCTCCTATCTCGCAGGATGTCTTCAGCAGATGAAGGGTCCTCGTGTTGACGCTCTTGCATGGGATGGGTGGGCGGGTTTTGCTGCATCTCCTCTCGAACAACCCTGCTGGGTCCAGGCTCGTCAAATCTTCCCCCGCCCACGTCCGGAGCATCTTGGCTCTGGTTCCTCCAGCCCTGCAAGTTGATGCCGGGAGCTCTTGGGATTTTTCCGCCAGGGCCTTGCGCCGGCGCATCCTCCCGCCGACGTTCAGTCGTTGGCGCGGTGGCAATCGCCCTTTGGGCCGCTCCCTCCATCGTCTTGCTAGTGATATCTTGTTCGTCCTAGATTGGCCGCTCCTGCCTCGCGTACGCTCCGTCGTGCCTTGACTCCGGTGGCTCGCCTCCGGCCGCTGCGACACTCCTCCTGGGTCTAGCCATCACCGCAACCGCTCGCCTCTCCCCACGGACGGCGCCAACTGTCGTCGGGAAATCCCGCCGACGGTGAGGTTCAGCGCCCCTCCCCGGTGATGGAGAGGACGCCGAGAGAGAATGGTGGTGAGAGAGCAGAGCGCTCAACAAATAAACTAGTGCTAATGTGAATGATCAGAATGCTTGCCTTCGTTCATTGATGAGCTTATTAATTTATACAAATTTAGGGCCAGGGTTTACATGCATGGAAAATACCCAAAATACCCTGACCCATGGGGGAATACCCAAATTACCCTGAACTCTGGATCGTCGATCCTACAATCAACGGCTAGACTAGTTTTCTTACAATCCACGTTATCCTACTCCCTAACATGCCCTTGGGGGACATCCTCTGACAAAGTTGTTGATTTGATTTGATTCGATTCGTTCTTGTCAGAGGCTGTCGCGAATTCTTCGTCTTCTGACCCAAAACTTGGCAAAGATCACTCTCGGTCTTTCTGAAGAGTCTTCGTGAATCTCTTGACTAGACACCTTCCGCCATCCTTCGGTGGAAATCCCGAGGACTCTCCTTGCTTGAGATGCACTCGGAATATTTTATCCTTCGCGTCCTTCTCTCAACCCCTCGCACATGTCCAAGTCTTCCACTCACGGTCTAACTTGAGGTTATCTCGGATAGGCTTCGTCACTTACCCCTTCGGGTAACAATCTACACGAAGAATCTTCACAACATTTTCGTGGACATCCACCTCTCCTGGAGATGGGGTGGCTGCCCCTACAACAGTAGGCGTGTCTAAAAGCTCTCTAAATCCTAAAAATCAAGGCCATCTGACTCTCGAGGCCACCTCAGAAAATTCTCGAAGTTCGAGATAAGTCAGATTAGATAAGACCAAAAGAACAGGGCCTAAGTGTGTGATCTCTTTGCTTAGTCATGCTAAGGTGGCTAAGAGATCATAGGCGAGGTTGTGCTTCTCCTCGTTTGTCTCGGCCATTCTATTTTTCGATGCTAGCCGGTGAATGTAGCTCTTCCATCTTTGAGCATTTCCTCTAGCGTGGAAAAATTTTGTATTCGCGTCCCTTCCTGTATGTGGCTAATGTGTGATTTCTGGCGTATACGTACCCGTTCAACAGATGCAATTCCTAGGACTTTTAGCTTGAGGATTCTTCTGTGGGCTAGCTCTTGGCCTGATAGGGTTATATCGTCCTGTGCTATGTCTAGTTTCAAGATGAGCTCATGGGTAGTGGCTAATTGTAAGCGAACATCCTCGATCAGCTTCCTGCTCCAACGACAAAGGTGTTAGTGATATATCATAGAGACGATCATGTAAGATGATTGTATCATGTTTATGTTTATGTACTCTTTGATAATATCTTATCAGTTTCATAAATAAACTTTGTTCACATTGTTTATCAAGTATGACTTGGTTGTGAGACATTATTTATATGATCTTATTATAAATGATCACTGGTCTCATATCATTATGTGGGATAGTAATGATTTGATCAGCACATGTATTGATTGATAGTAATATTTCACATATCATAGAGATATTAAATCAATAACGTGGATACATGTTAGAGAAGATGGTGATGGAAGACCTGCTCCAAGACACTGCTGAGATTGTTATCTTACATGTACCATTACTCTGTAGTTTCGAATGGTATACCTATATGATCTTTATCCCTAAGATTGTCATAGAATCCCAGCATGCGTAGTTGTATACTTTTGGGATATCAACCGTTACATCATAACTTGATAGTTATAAAGATAGATTTTAGGTATGATATGAAACATGACGTGGAGTGTGAACGAACAAGATGGAATTTGCTCCTCCTTGATAACATGAGAGATATCTCTGGGCCTCTCGATGTGATTGGATTAGAAAGTGCATGGCTGTGTCAATGTGATTAAATAGTTATCACAGTTTAGAATCCATCACAAGATCAAGTGAATGGACAAATTATTACAAGGGTGGCATGCATCTCGTCTTAAGCTTGATTGGTATCGTGCGGCAAAGGGATCGTATGTGAATATATCAGTTCAGTCGATATGATCATTCTATGCATTTAGGGGTCAATATGTCCTACTATAAACCGTTGTACTACTTCCTCTACGGTAATATATACAACGTTGCTGCGGTTGTGATCGGTGAGGAGAGAACGTTCGGCTTCGACGTGAACAACTCACTACTATAGATTTGAACTTCACAAGCGGTTCGTAAAGCCTCTAGAAGCGGTTATATAACCGCTTCTAAGCAACCGCGACTGATGCTTGCGGGAGCATCAGAAGCGGTTCTACGAATCGCTTCTAGTGGTGTCTAAAAAGGTAAAGAATATTGGGGTATGTGGGATTCGAATGTAGGACCTCACTCCTCCTCGTGACCCACGCCTCACCCATGTAGCCAACCCACCAACGCGTGCTCTCTGATGAGATAAGATAAGATTTCCTTTTAACAATTCGAAAAATGGGCCTCTAACAGCGGTTCATAATACGAACCCCTTCTAAAGCCTCCTCTACAAACGGTTCGTAATACGAATCTCTTCTGTTGCTTGGGCTTTAGAAGGGGTTCGTGTCTTGGGCTTTAGAAAGGGTTTGTGACACGAACCCCTTCTGTTGCTTGAGCTTTAGAAGGGGTTCGTATTATGAACCGCTTCTAGAGGGGGCTTCCTAGCTTGAACTATTGAACATTTTGTGCTGCAACTATTAGAAGCGGTGCACATCGAACCGCTTGTGATGTACCGCTTGTGATACCCTGTTCTCTAATAGTGACTACTTCCCATACGTCGACACGCGTGACGTCGGAATCAGCTACTCCGACTCTTCTTCCGCTGTGACTGCACATCAAGGGTGTTCTAGAGAGTTTGACGTGGAGAGTACGAAATTGCGTTAGCGTAGCCTACCTGTTCCCCTTCAGAAGGCCCTTCACTGTTCTAAAGAGTTTGATGTGGAGAGTATGAAGTGCATCCTTCCCTTGCACTGGCCTACTCCAAAGCTCATGGACCACATCAAGGCAGTCTGGCATCTTGGTCCAAAATGACTCAAATCTAAATCCCCTAGAACAATTTCTCTTTTAGCTTGCTGGTTAGCAAGAGGGGATAGTGGTCCGATATTCAAGAGGACAAGCCCTAAAGAATCTAGGAAGACGCCTTCCCAGCCTAGGGAGCAGAAGATCCTATCAATACATGTTAGAGTCAGGTTGTCTCGCTCATTTAACCAAGTGAACCGACGTCCTTCCTTGCTAAAAGGGCAAAAACCCCATAATTCCATTTCCATAAAGAAATAGAATTACAACGTATCTGATTAGACAAGTTATGACCACGACAAGCTAAACTGGCTCAAACCGAGTCCAGATACCACACACCCCAAAAGAGAATAGACTAGCCAGGTTAATTCAAATTGAACTCAAAGCATGTTGAGGTAACCTAAACAAGCACACCCAGAACTTCAAACCACAGAACCCAAAGAAAAAACCCCATTTATTTCTCTTGTAACATCTATTTTTTTAAAAAAAAAATCCAGCTCGGCAAATTGCAGTGCCTTTCTTGGTCCATCAGCGGCGCCACCCTTACTGTAATCTTCTAGCCCTGGCAACGAACTCATAGTGTTGATGATGTGAGTCACCCCTTCTTTTAAAACTTCTTGATACAGTTCATCACTCAGATCTACCCAATATTTGATTAAAGCACAGGTTCCATGAATAATCTCAGCTGGAGAATAAAACTTTTTATTCTCAAAACACATTTTATTTCTATTTGTCTAAATAGCCCATAAAAAGGCAGCCACACACAACATATGTAAATGTTTATTTTTCTGCCACACCCTATTACACCAATCAAGACAATGAGCAAAACTAACTGGCCTATTGTTGCAGTTGAGTGCTTTACCAATGACCCCCAAACCACCTTAGCTACATTGCATGTAAAAAAAATATGATCAACAGTTTCAATCTGGCTATAGAACATACAAACAGGATTCCCCACCTAGTTTCTTTTTCTGAATTGTCTTTTGTTAGGATTGCATTTTCACTCACCATCCAAGCAAAAATATGAATTTTTAGTGGAATCTTGCATCTCCAAATAGCTCTATTGTCCTTACCCAGGTTAACCCCCTCCAGGATATTGTACGTGGATTTACTAGTGAATTGGGCTTTCCCTCCTCCTTTCCAACAAATCTTATCCTCCCCCATCCACAAAAGGAAACCTATAGCATTTATCTACCACTTTTTTCCACCTCTCTCGCATATTATGTGTCATCCACCTCCTAATATCTAATTTCCAATGATTCTCTCTTGCTTCTGCTACTGTAATATCTTTCTTATAACAAATATTAAAATCTCAGGGTATTCCACTTTTAGGGATGTGTTCCCTAGCCAACTATCATACCAGAAATTAGTTTTCATAACCATTTTCCTCTCTATCTAGTAAAAGTCTTTTACCTTAATTAAGCTCTTCCAGAATAGAGAATCAGCTACATGTCCTTTAATGAAATTTAGTGAACTATTTTTAATATATTTGAATTTCAAAATCTTCTGCTATAAGCCATCTTCCTTTTCTAATCTCCACCACCATTTTGTAAAAAGGTTTATATTAAAAAAGTCTCAGATTTTTTATCCCCAGCCCACCCTTCATCTTACTCTTACAGATTTTCTCCCACCTAACAAGGTGATATTTCTTTTTTGTTCTCCCCCGCCAAAAGAAACTCCTCCTAACAACAACCATTTTATGAATAATAGTTTTAGGTAACAGGTATATAGACACGATGTACGTAGAAATATTGCTTAGACAAACATTCAACAATACATGTCTACCACCATAAGACAGAACTTTGCTTTTCCAACTATGCAATCTATTATTCATCTTAGAAATAAGGTTTTCCAATCTTTTACCAGAACATTCCTACCACTAATAGGCAATCCAAGGTATTTAAAAGGAAATAGCCCCATATTCCAAGCGAAAAGCTTAGAGAAATGACTACCCCAAGCATTATCCTCATTAATGATATAAACTTCACTCTTATCAAAATTGATCTTTAAACCAGACAGGTTCTTATATATAGTCAAAAGTAATTTGACATTTTTGGCTTTATCTATATCACCCCCTAAACACATAATAGTGTCGTCTGCATATTGTAAAATTGCTAGCCCATTCTCAAAAATATCTTCAGCTAACCCTTTTATTTTGTGTGCTTTCTGTAAGTTGAATACCACCTTAGCCAATGCATCTGCAACTATATTGAATAATAAAGAAGGCAGGGTGTCTCCCTATCTCACACCTTTAAAACTCTAGAAATAATTCCCATTAATTCCATTTACATTTACACAAATATTTCTCCCCATGACAACTTTTTAATCCAATTACAAAAAACTGGATGGAAGCCTTCCAGTCTAAGGCACTTAAATAGAAAATTCTAACTCACTTTGTCATAAACTTTTTCAAAATCCAATTTAACTAAAACCCCATCTTTATGTTGTTTAGCATGATGAATCAATTCATGTAATATCACCCCCATCAAGAATATATCTTTCTTTAATGAATGCTGATTGATTCCAAGAGATAATTTTCTGCATAATCTTTTCGATTCTATTATTTATCATCTTGGTAATAATTTTAAAAATACAGTTCAGCAAGCATTCTGATCACACATTAGTATTCCAGTCTATTCACTGAGCGTCCGCTTTCTCACCACTACTTCTCTCGGCGTCCTCTCCAGCACCGGGGAGGGGCGCTGAATCTCACCGTCGGCAGGATTTCCCAGTGACAGTTGGCGCCGTCCGTGGGGAAGAAGCGAGCGTGGCGGTGATGGCGTGCCAGGAGGAGTGTGGCGATGGCGGAGGAGGCAGACGCCGGAACCGGGGCACGGTGGACCAGGCGCAGGGTGGGAGCGGCAAGATCGAAGCGAACAAGACGTCATCGGCGAGACGACAAAGGAAGTGGCCCAAAGGGCGATCACCACCACGCCAATGACTGAACGGCGGCGGGGAGACGCGGCGGTGCAAGGACTTGGCGGAAGCATCCCAAGAGCCCCCGACACCAACCCGCAGGGCCGGAGGAACCAGAGCCAAGGTGCCTCGGGCGGGGGCAGTGGTAGACTCGACGAGCCAGGACCCAGCAGGATCACCAGAGATGAAACGTAGGAAAACCCACCCACCCATCCCATGCAAGAGCGTCAACACGGAGACCCCTCATCTGCCGAGGACATCTTACAAGACAGAAGAAGACTGTTGGAGGAACAAATCAATCTGCTTCGAAGAGAACTGGTGACAATGCAACCTTAATAGCACTACGTGCCCCAAAAGATCCCATACTTGGAGGAAAATCAACAATTTCGGTTGACCGTAACGACACAGCCGAAGAAGGCAAGCGAAGGACCTCTAAGTGCATACCTTCGCGGCAAAAAATGGTCCGAAGGATTCAAAATGCCAAGTGTATTTAAGTTCTCTGGGGATACCGACCCAAATGAATTCTTAGACGTATATGACACGGCGGTAGAGGCAGCTGGCGGAAATGTGATATCAAGGCAAAAAGTTTGTTGCTAACGCTGAAGGGTACCGCACTGTCATGGTACACTTCACTATCACAAGGATCCATACACTCGTGGAATCAACTCCAAGACGCCTTCGCCAACAATTTTCAAGGCAATTATATCTAGAGGATGGTAGAAGGGGACCTCTTCGCTCTGGAACAAGGCAAGAAAGAAAGCACAAGGGATTACTACAAAAGGTTCACTGTTGTACGATGCCAGATAAGAGATGTATCAGACTCTTTGGTAATCAATGCATTCTGAAGAGGGCTTCAACCGGGACCTCTTCCTCTTCTACACAAGTTGACTCAAGACCCACCGCAAACAGCTGCACTTCTCTATGACGAGGTTGAAGGGTATGCAAAAAGAGAAGAGGAAAACTTGAGGAGGCAAGGCCAGCTGAGTACGCACAAGGACCGCGATGGCCACAGGAAGAGCAATTCAGAAAACAAGAACAAAAGACATCAAAAAAACAAAAGAGTAAGCAACATTGAGTCTAAAGCAGATGAGCAGAAAGCCATCGACAACAATAGAAGGGGGGATTATTCCCGAATGGATTACAATACCCGAAGGGACGAGTACAACTATAGAAAAGGTAACACGAGAAGAGACGATGATCGATGGAATGACAACTACCGAAGGGAGAATTACCCCAGGAATGATCGATTCCGATGAGAAAATCAGGACAACAAGGAGAAGAGATATTGTGCAGTATATGGAGAAAGCTACTCGCATACAACCGAGGAATGCAGAGATGTTAAAGCACAACGCGAGAACTACCAAAATCAGAAGTGACAATGAAGGCAAGACCAGCGACCGAGGGATCAGTACCGCAAATCCCCTGAGAGGGTTCACAATGTTGAACAGCAAAACCGAAGGGTTATCCATGTCATCACCGGAGGATCCTCGCTGAACCTTCCATTGAACAGAAAGAGAAAGGAGTTCATCCGCGAGGTGTCGCACGTCTCGGTATCAAGTAAACTAGCACCAGCTCCACCGATAACCTTCGATACGACTGACGCCAAGGGCGTAAAATTCCACCAAGATCCTTTGTGATCACGGCGAATTGCGAATATGATGTCCAAAGGACGTTAGTGGACGGAGGAAGCTCAGCAGATATCATCTTCGCCAGCGCATTCAAGCAACTCAATATACCAGAAGACAGACTAACACCAATGCACATGCCGCTCATAGGGTTCGGAGGAGAGCCTGTGGCTGCCATGGGCCAGATATCATTACCTGTAACTTTCCATGAAGGCAAAAGAAAGATAACAAAGAGCATATGCTTCGATGTTGTCGACATGGAGTACCGCTACAACGCCATCTTCGGAAGAGGAATCGTCAATGCCTTCAGGGCAATCATACATCACAGCTACCTATGCATAAAAATGCCCACCGAAGGGGGAGTCATTACCATTCGAGGAAACCAGCAATCAGCAAGGAAAAATAAACTCGAAGGTATACCAAAGCTCAAGCCAGTCCAAACTACGGAGAGGGTCGATTCCCAATCTGAGCATCGGAGGTTACAAGCCCTGTGTCGGCCGAATGTGAAACGAAGAAGATACGATTATTCCCAGAGAATGAAGAAAAAACAGTATCCATCGGAACCGCCCTCTCCGAAGAAGAAGAAGCAAACGTCATTAACTTGTTTCGGCAGAACAGTGACATCTTCGCCTGGGTGC
This sequence comes from Olyra latifolia, assembly GCA_036346145.1. Classification (NCBI taxonomy): domain Eukaryota; kingdom Viridiplantae; phylum Streptophyta; class Magnoliopsida; order Poales; family Poaceae; genus Olyra; species Olyra latifolia. Next base: position 37,672,513 of record CM070532.1, read on the forward strand.
CGGGAGAATCTAAGGGGGTCCCCAGAGAAACAATCGAACACGCGTTAAACGCGAAAATGGATGCAAAGCAAATCAAACAAAAACTCAGGAAAATGGGACCCGATAGACAGGAAGCAGCGAAGATAGAAGTAGAAAAATTGCGTCAAGCCCACGTCATCCGAGAAGTCGCATACCCTGAGTGGCTCGCAAATGTCATGATGGTAAAGAAGTCAAATGGCACCTGGAGATTGTGCGTTGATTTCACAAATCTTAACAAAGCATGCCCAAAGGATGATTTTCCCATACCGAGGATTGATCAGCTGGTTGACGCAACAGCGGGTTGTGAGCTGATGAGCTTCCTGGACGCTTACTCAGGCTATCACCAAGTGTATATGAGGAAGGAAGATGAAGAGAAGATAGCATTCATAACCCCCTTCGACACGTACTGTTTCCGAAGAATGCCTTTCGGCCTAAGAAACGTAGGTGCAACATTTGCAAGGCTCATCGCGAAGGTCCTTGCAAAGCAGATGGGAAGAAATGTGGAAGCGTATGTCAACGACATTGTCGTCAAGAGCAAGCAAAGAAGGACCACTGTGAGGATATCCAAGAAACCTTCGCAAGCCTGAGAGCAGAAGGCATAAAATTAAACCCGATGAAGTGCGCCTTTGCAGTGGAAACAAGGAAGTTACTTGGATTCCTGGTATCGCACCGAGGAATAGAAGTTAACAAGGAGAAGATAGATGCAATTCAATGCATGAAAGATCCAGAAAACAAGAAACAAGCACAAAGCCTGCTAGGAAAGCTGGCCGCCCTAGGGAGGATTCTCCCGAAGGCCAAGAGGGGAAAACATAAGAGCAGACGAGTTGGCCAAGGCAGCAGCATACTCCACAAGAATACCCGATGGGGTGTTCTACGAAACAATATCATGAGGGTCTATATGCCCCGAAGTGCAACTTATAGCAAGATCCTTGGCAGAAGATTGGCAAACAATCATCGTCAAATATCTTCGGGATGGTGAATTACCCGAAGATAGTAGAAAGGCGACACAACAAAGCAGCGTGCAAGAACATATACTATGATGGATGGCTTACTCTACAAATCAGGAATTGGCACGCCGTGGATGAGGTGTGTTTCAAAAGAAGAAGGAAAAGAGGCATTGGCCGAAGTGCACGCAGGAATCTGCGGCTCGCATCAAAGCCCAAGGGCCCTCGCAGCGAAGGTGTTACGCATGGGAATATACTGGCCAACGGCCAATAGCAACGCAGAAGAATTCGTTAAAAGATGTCGAGGGTGTCAGTGGATGACAAACCCGCCGAAGGCTCCACCAACAAACCTCCAGCCCTCACCCCCAATATGGCCCTTCGCAAGGTGGGGGATTGATATCGTGGGAGAGCTCAAGCAGGCTTCAGGGGGATTTAAGTGGATCATCGTCACTATTGACTATTTTACCAAATGGATTGAAGCAGAACCATTAACAAGCATCACAGTTGCGAAGACCCAACATTTCTTTTGGAAGAATGTGATATGCAGGTTTGGCATACCACAAGAAGTGGTGGCTGATAATGGATCACAATTTATCTCTTCAAGATTTAAGTCATTCTGTGAAGACCACGGCATAAAAATATGCTATGTACGTGGGACACCCCAAGCTTAACAGTGCCGTTGAACGGGCAAATCAGAACATCATGAAATCACTAAAAAGAAAATTGGTGGATGAAGCAAAAGAAAAATGGCCAGAAGAACTGGAGAAGACACTATGGGCAATTCGCACGACGCCTATAAGACCAACGGGATATTGACCTTTTAGGCTGGTCTATGGTGAAGAGGCAGTAACACCGGCTGAGATCGAAGCGAAGACCCTTCGGTTCATAACAGGTGGAGCTAACATCAGTGATCAACCACCAGCCAACACCATCGAAGAAGACAGGCTTAACGCAAAACAGGCCTTAGAGAAGTACAATGAGCTAATGAGCAAAACCTACAACAAGCGCGTAAGGCCACGGGAGATCCAAGAAGGGGACATGGTTCTTCGGAAAATGCCACAACGACCATCCAAACTAGAGTCCACATGGGACGGACCCTTTATCGTGAACAAACAAACAAGGCAAGGATCATTCCACCTCTCCAATCTCGATGGCTCTTCGGTCCCAAACACATGGAATGCGAAGAGTCTGATTAAGTATTACCCATGAGACAATGAAGAAGCGCTGAGTACTCTTTTCTCCAACTCGATTTTTCCCTACCGGGTTTTACGAGCAGAGTTTTTAACGAGGCTCAGTCACCCAAAACCGGCTGCGACCGGAGAAATCCTATGGGAATGTAACTGCCAAGATGTAATTTGAAATGAAATGAAGAAGAGTTCCCGAGCAGACACTTCAATCCGACAAAGGGGTTGGCGTGAAGCCAAGAGCACTCGTGCCAAGCACCCTAATCATAACCCTCGCGGGCCACGAGCCTTCGCGAACGTACAATACGCTGGAGCGCCAAGGGGCTTGCGCGAGGCCAAGAACACTCGTGCCAAGCACCCTAATCATAACCTTCACGAGCCACGAGCCTTCGCGAACGTATAATGCGCTAAAGCGCCAAGGGGCTGGCGCGAGGCCAAGAATACTCGTGCCAAGCACCCGAATCATAACCCTCGTGGGCCACGAGCCTTCGCGAACGTATAATACGCTAAAGTGCCAAGGGGCTAGCGCGAGGCCAAGAGCACTCGTGCCAAGCACTCTAATCATAACCCTCGCGGGCCACGAGCCTTCGCGAACGTATAATGCGCTAAAGCGCCAAGGGGCTGGCGCGAGGCCAAGAGCACTCGCGCCAAGCACCCTAATCATAACCCTCGCGGGGCACGAGCCTTCGCGAACGTATAATGCGCTAAAGCGCCAAGGGGCTGGCGCGAGGCCAAGAGCACTTGCACCAAGCACCCGAATCATAACCCTCGCGGGCCACGAGCCTTCGCGAACGTATAATGCGCTAAAGCGCAAGGGGCTGGCGCGAGGCCAAGAGCACTCGCGCCAAGCACCCGAATCATAACCCTTGCGGGCAACGAGCCTTCGCGAACGTACACCGCGCAAAAAAGCGCAAGGGGCTGGCGCGAGGCCAAGAGCACTCGCGCCAAGCACCCGAATCATAACCCTTACAGACAACGAGCCAGAACGACGTACGCCGCAAAAAAAAAGCGCAAGGGGCTGGCGCGAGGCCAAGAGCACTCGCGCCAAGCACCCGAAACATAACCTTCGCGAACGCTAACTACGCTAGCGACGTCACACGTAGGAGGTGCGATGTGTAAGATGGAGCGAAGCAACAGGCTAACGCCAAATGGAAACAAAACATCGCGAATACAAACAAGATCACTCACAGTATGGAACAACTTCGGAATAAGAAGTGAACAAAAGATCATATATTACATTAGAAAAATACTACAATCCTAAAACTATTACAATCCTACTCCGCTGGCTTTTTGCCCTTCGGATCTACAGGACCTTTAGGATCTTGGGAACAGAGGCTGTCGGAGGACCTTTGCTCGGCACTCTGGGCTCTGTTATCCTTAGAGGCGGAGGCGCACCAACCATAGCAGCCGAAGGAGCCTTCTTCTTCGCGTGAGCCATGAAAGAGCGGCAGAAGGCAGGACCGCCAGCTCGCCAGAACTTAAACAAGAAGTCCCGAACAACCTAGCGAACCTCGCGGTCGAATGCGCTGGCGATGATTACCGGAGGACAGGAGCTTGCAGAGGAACCACTCAGATAGGTGCACCTAGCACTCTTCAGCATTGTTGAAAATCGAAGATGGAGCTGACGGCGCAGTCTGATCCATAGCGTAAGGACCCCTCCACGAAGGTCCCGATCGCCTCTTTCAAATACTTGAGGGCGAAAGCCGGGCTCCTCGGAGGAACGCTCATGGCAATAGTCCCCAGCCTGCTCATCTCCTTGGCAAAGGCCTGGCTCAAAGACAGGAGCTCTCCTTGGAGTGCCTTCATTTGTTGCTTTGCCTTCGCCGTGGAACCCCGAAGAGTTCCTAGCTCTGCGGCCCCCTTCTTCAGATTGTCGCGCAGGCTGTTACACTCTGCACGCGACGATTCAAGTTCAGCTCGCTGAGCCTCGACTTCAGCGCGGAGCTCAGCCAAAGACTCTTCAGCGGTTTTCGCATGTTCCTCGGCCTGATCCTTCTCCGCTCTAAGAAGGGCCACCAGCTCTCTCTCCTTCATGCTAACTTCTCGAAGGGTGCGGTTCTCCTGGTCCAGGGTTGCGACACGACCCTCGAGAACAGCACACCTCTCCGAGAGGCCTAACACTTGTGCCGATGCGGCACGATTACAAGCCAAGCTCTACAAAATTTAATAGACATAAGTAACACGAAGACTCAAAAAAATAATAATAATATAATACCGTGGCAAGGCATATCTCAACGTCGCGCATGTTCTCCAGCAGAGGGAACACCTCGTAGCGATCGAGGATTGCCGAAGGCACCCCCCCTGACGATAGCCTCCACATGTTCGTCGGGGAGCAGCACAGCGGGCTCTAGATAGGAGCCATCGAAGGCAGGGGCGGCACCGGGTGCGACGGGAGTTGCGCGTGAAGCTCCTCCATCGACAGTCGTCGCCGCTGCCGAAGATGTAGCGCCGGGCGTAATAGAAGTAGCTCGCAGGACCCCTCGCTCCACAGTAGCTAGTAAAGCTGAACAAGCGGCGACAGGTGCGGCCGGGATAGTCAGTGAAGGCCCCCTCTCCGTGGTGGTTGTTGCCACCAACGCCAAAATGGCATCAGTAGTAGCAGTGCTGGCACCGACGGCCCCCGAGACGGGCACCGAAGGTGGCTCCTCGTTAGCCCTCTTTGCAAGAAACAATAAGCATAAGCAAGAAACCAAGACAAAAAGAGGTGCACCAAGGTATAATAACAAACCTTCGGAGGAAGGAGTGTCAACCAGCCAGAGCTCCGCGTCAACAACGAAGCCGGCGGTGTAGCCTTCGACCTCCGTAGCAACATCAACGGAGGCCCCTTCGGGAGTCGGGGACCCAGACCCAAAGGGAGAGACCCCGCTCCATGGCTCTCTTGAAGCTCGTTGGAGCCATGTTCGGGATCTAACGGGCCCGAATGGGTCTTGTTGACAAGGACGTCCATCGGGTCGTCATCACCACCGCTGGCCACGCTCTGGGCGTCCGGCGAGGTGCGATCGCCTTCAGCCAGGGGCCCTTCGTCTTCGACATCCTCGTCCTCTTCCTTATCCTCCGCGCTGGCGGCTTCTGATTTGAAAAATCAGTTAGAAACAACAAAAACGAAGAAGTATGGCACATGTAGGAGAATGCTCACCACGGGGACGCTTCGATAGGCCTACGGTAGTGCCATCGGCAGCCTTCCTCTTCCCGCCCCTCTTCGCCTTGGGCTCCGCCTAGGGAGAGACTATCCCGACGATACGGTTGACACGGGCGTCCACCCCAGCTTCGCGGGCCCGCGTAACATCGTCGGCACGAAGCAGCCCGAACATCCCCTCGGCCCTCTCCGCGGCCAATTCCAGCTTCCGAGGTCGGTGATCCTCATCACGCAGAGTGAGGTGGTCGCCTTCCTCGCCGATGATAACGAAGTCCTCCCAGCTGCGCATCAACGGCCCCACCTTGGCCGCGAAGAACTCCTCAGCGAGGTAGCGCATGGAGAAATGTTTGCTGAGCCCCTAAAGTAGGAGCCGCTGCGCCTCTTCGGAACTGGACAGTTTCTCCACTGGGAACTTGATGCAGTCGGCCGCCCCCGGGGTGTATCTCAATGGAGCATCTGCTGCGTCCACCCTCTGGTAAAACTAGTACAGCTTCTAGCTCAGCCCAGCCGCCCCGTCCCACTTCTTCTTCGTGGCTAGGGACAGGAAGTCCGCAGTGTACGCTGACTTCACGACGAAATTCAAACACCCGAAGGCGCTGCCGCTTGTCTTCCCCCGCCACCTCGCTCCATGGAGAAAACCGAAGAGTCGGGTGCTTGGTTGCGCGCCATGGCTTCGGAGCGCCCACTCGTACACCGCAAGCTAGGCCACGGCGTTCGGGGAGAGATGCACGAGTTGTGCCCCGTACAGCTCGAGGACCTCCCCGACAAGGTGGGTGCACGGTATTCGAAGACCTGCCTTCACCTGCGAGTTGAAGACGATAGCCTCGTCGGCATTTGGTCGAGGAGTCGTCTCTTGCCTCGGGAGTCTGAAGTCCACCTTGTCCATGGTGAGCGATCTGTCACCTTCATAAGCAAGTCGGCGTCATCTCGATCGCCTCACTCCCAAAGACATCAGGCGAGGTCCGCAGGACTCAAGACCTTCTTTGGAGCCATCGAAAGTTCCGAGGACTACACAAATAGAGGAAATTAGTACTTCCAAGAAGCGGCCCTTCGGGACCATTAAAATAACAATAAAAAAGAGGACAAACAAGCACAACCACCACAGAGCGTTTGGACTGCGAAACTTTCTAAAAACAAAGTGCCATTTCTTTCAAACAGAAGGACGGGAATCAATATGTGAATGGTGGTGCATCCAAGCGTCGCCGATACAAAAACCTCGCCGGCAAGCTCGCCAGCGCCAAACCCATAAAACACCGAAACCCCATACCCCGAACCGAACAAACGACGTGGGCGAGTGGCGTACCAGCAAATGTCGACGATGGATGAAGCACGATGAACCCGCGGCGATGACCTCTTGAAGGACGGCGCAAGAGCGAGAGAACTGGCGGCGGCGGAAGAGGGCGCAAGAGCGAGAGACCTGGCTGCTGGGAAATGATGGCTAGGGTAAGACCCATGCGTTTTAAAAATTTCATTCCCTCCCCAAGATCATCGCATGCATTAGAACCAAGATTAGTTCACACAAAAGCATATAAACACATACCGTGGGTACGGAGAATCGGGATGAAGCCTCGGAGATAGATTTGCTCGTAGCCTTCAACGCCGGTTGTCGCAATGAGAGATACCCGTCCGATCTTTCACAAAGCAAAGTAGCCGTGTCCTTCAGGTATCCACACGAACAGGCCTTCGGCTTCGTGCGTCGGTGTGCTAGCACCGGATTACACGACCCTCGTGACTTTCTCTGGAACAGGTGTAACTTTTACACCCTTTTCCTTTTCTCTCTTCCCTTCCTTCTCTTTTTCTTTTTCTCACTTTTTCTCTCCTTTTTCTCCCTATTTTCTACTTGAAGGATGACCATCTTTATATAGGCAAAGTACTGTAGCAACAGTAGCAGATCTGTCACTGTAGCAAGTCGGTTGCTACAGTGCACCGACATGAGCACTGTTCATTTGGCGGTACACTACTGATCTTTGCCGACATGAGCACTGCTCATGGTCGGTTGTTTCTGATGTTGTCGATCTTTGGAACAGTATTTTCAGCATTGCTTTCTGATGTTTTCAGCTTTCGGAAACATCCAGATACTTCGCTCAATCGCATTGAACATACGTCACGAGTGGAGGTTTCACAAACCCGCTGAACCTTGTTCTATGTGTGTGACCACAGAGGTTCATACAATGTTGACCGTGAATCGAAATCTCATTTCGATGTACAAGTCATAGCGGTTTCTAGCAAAACATTGCGACTACTCAAATTGCATGAAGGTCGGCGATCCGGCGAACCTCTCAATGATCGATGTTGATCCTTTCGTCTCTATTGATATGTTGACTTAACCCAAGGTCGAGATGTGTCATCCTTGTCTTTGTTAAGCCCTTTTACTCAATTATCTGAAATGGACTAAACCTTATCGATCGATCAACTCCTTGATCGCTCGGGCATGGCCATGCACATTCTTTAGTCTATTTCATCGAGCGGCCCAAGATATCGTTTTCCTCTTAACGAGGAGGACAACTCCCATCTTGATCAATCACTTCCCTCTGCATGATTCAAAACATACCCGAGTAAAGCCCTTATCGTTATCCAGTTACGGAATAACTTTAGACAATATCAAAGCATGCCATCCTCATGTAGGAAAGCGTGTTGATCTCGTGTCCGAGGATCAAACATTATCATTGTATGAAATCACCTATGACACATTATATCCTCAAAGGTATTTCATAAAGCGGTCGATCCGATACCATGTACTCCTACATGTGTATCCACATGGTTGTATTGATATCACATATCCATAGTCTGCAAAACATGACTATCACAACAACCCATGTGCTTGATTATATTATGTCTATTATTGGTGTTCCAGCCAATAAACAAAATCAAGGGACAACTTTTATAATGATGTCATTATGTATTACAGAGTTTTACAACCAAGTCGTACTTGATGATCTATAATATGAGATCATTAATGGAACCATACAAGCATAACATATTATAATCATCTCCATGATTGGCCTCTAGGGCATATTTCTTACACTGGCGACGGCGGAAGAGGAGCGCAAGAGCGAGAGCAATGGACGGCGGGAGGTTGGGAGTTTGAAGCAAGCGCAAGTGGGGAGAAGACAGTGACTCGGCCCCTTAAATTGAAGGCAATTAGACACGGATGAACGACGCGTGTCTGCTCCAACGACGACGATGCGCCACGAGGAAACCGAGGAGACACCAAAAAGAAAAAATCAAAAACAGAAGAAAAGTCCATCGGTCGCCTAAGGATTTGATGACACGTGTAACGATCGACGGCTAGGATCAACGCGAGTATTTCGAGGCCACTAACACGGTCAGAACGTCAAGTCCAAGTAACATCAGCAGGCGAAGATATCATCGCAAACAAAGAAAAAAGCATCTTCGGAAAAACCACCTCGACGTGGAGAAGGGGGGAGCTGGATATTCCGGCCAAGCACCATGGCGAGGTGGTGACGTGACCGTAAGGGGCTTCTGTTATAGGGGCAGCCACCCCATCTCCGGGAAAGGTGGATGTCCACGAAGATGCTGTAAAGGTCCTTCGTGACGATTATAACCCGAAGGGGTAAGTGGTGAAGCGTGCCTAGGATGACCTTAGGACCCCTCGGGATGGGAGCGAAAGACTTGGACATGCACGAAGGGTCGGAAGGAGGACACGAAGGGTCAGGTGTTCCGAGGGAATCTCAAGCAATGAGAGTCCTCGAGACTTCTGCCGAAGGGTGGCGGAGGAGTAGAGTCTCATAGAGGAATTCACGAAGACCCTTCGGAGAGACCGAGAGTAATCTTTGACAAGTTTCGGGTCAGAGGACGAAGACCCCGCGACAGCCTCTGACAAGAACGGATCAGATTAACAACCTTGTCAGAATGTGCCCCCCGAGGGCACATTAGAGATTAGAACAACTTGGATTGTAAGGAAGCTAGACTATCCGTTGATCGTAAGATCAACGATCCAGAGACCAGGGTAGTCTGAGTATTCCCCCTGGGCCGGGGCAATTTGGGTATTTCCCATGCATGTAAACCCGGACCCTAGAATTGTATAAATTGATAAACTCATCTATGAAAGACACACAAGCATTCTGATCACACATTAGCATTCTGGTCTATTCACTGAGTGTCCGCTTTCTTACCACTACTTCTCTCGGCGTCCTCTCCAGCACCAGGGAGGAGCGCTGAATCTCACTGTCGGCGGGATTTCCCGGCGACACCCAGCAGCCGTATATCTCGTTTAACTCCAACTAAAATATTGTAACTAAAAAAAATAAGGAGGGGATTTAGGGGAAAAATTTACCAAATGACACTCAATTCGCATGCCCAAGGAATGTGTCTATAACATGTGGGACCATTTGAGTTAATGACAGTGTGCCATATGATATCATATGTAAAAATACGAATTTTAAAGAATGTCATATGTAGAAATCTTCCGGATTTAGGTAGTCTGTTAGAACAAACCTCTAACAAACCAATTAATAGGGGCTGCCTAATCTATTGGGGCTCTCTATTTTTTTGCTAATAGGGATTGTGTTTTAGGGGCTCTATTAGAGATGCTCCGATCCTTACGTCCCCAGCTCCTAACACTACTAGAAATGACACTTTTCTCAAAAACCATCGAGAAAGGTCTCTCTGGATGGTTGGCCATGGAGAAAAGGTTCTTATGAGTGCTTAGTCAAGAGAAAGCCTTCTCTCGATGGCTTCGTGGCTTACTATCGAGAAAAGCTCTCAACAACTTAAAAGAGATCCATCGAGGAAACTTGGACATCACCCGTCAGTCAGAGTTAAAATTGGTTTTATTGATGGAATCTCCAAGCTGTCGAGAGTAACAAATAAGCCAAAAAAAATCAAAAAATTAGCTAGCTTGTGGACTGGTTTTCTTGATCGGTAGCAAGATCCACTCTATTATGCCATGTTGTATCAAAATTGGCAAACCACTTGCTTTTTGCCGGGCAAAGTTGGGAACAATGCAAGGCAAATTTGCTATATCACGAAGGATTGATAGACATGTCCATGGAGGAGTACATCATGGTGAAGGTTTACATATCACCGGTGGTTTTGATTTAAACCACCAGTGAAAATCTGTTATCACCGGCGGTTATCACGACAACCGTCGGTGAAATTATTAATATCACGGACGGTTCTATTACGAACCGCCAGTGATAATTCATGTCACTGGCGGTTCCGCACCCGCCAGTGAAAATCCCCGATTATCACTGTCACATAATCACTGCGGTTTGAAAACCGCCAGTGATGACGTATTCTGCACTAGTGAACTATGCTAATCGTAATATGTGTATGGACTATATATGGACATTTCACTTATGCTGGCCATATGTGATGTCTTGTTGGACTTGGACTATGATGTATGTGCTACGTGGCCTTGTGCTTGTTGTATGGAACTATGTCATGTGTTGGTAGTTTGTTGTATGGCATACTATGTGACGGGGCTTGGGGGTATTTCCGAAATCCCCCCCCCCCTCTCTCTGTATTTCCGGAAATCCCCCCCCCCCCCTCTCTCTCTCTCGGTGACTCAGGTCGGCTATCTCTCCGAGCGAGCCATCCTCGCTCGAGGCCCGGGCAAGGGCTTGCCTTGCCCCGGCCGAGGACGGGTCACCCCCATCGGCCGGGCGCCGGCCATATAGGGGGGACGTGGCAACCCCGAGGATACCTCGTTTTTCACCCCTGTAGTAAATGACCTGACACCCGCACGACTATTACGTCTCGTCGCTAATATCGAAGACCGTGGCTACCTACCCAAGTCTTGTTCTACTGTTTCCGACCCCCTTTTCCGTCATCTCGAATGACGGTGAGGACTGTTCTCGTACGGCGCGCCAAAAGACGGCCTTCGGACCACTGGATATTGAGCCGCACGCACATTAATATAGGGTACACACCCATGTATATATAAGTTACGTTGTTGTACATAGAAAAAAAAAGAAGAGGCTTAGACAGACACACGAGAGCTTCGGCCATGCCCGGAGCGGATCAAATCTCTTGTTTCCCCCCAAACTCAGGGAACCTGAGTTCTTCTTAGCTAGGGATGCTCGGGAGTGCTATTGTATTCTCTTCCAGTATTTCCTCGAATATAAGAACACTGGATGTAGGGTTGTCTAATCGAGTTCTCCCTCTCTTCGTCTATGATTGTCTAATCGAGTTTGCCCTCTCGAATGACTCTGAAGCTGTAGGAAAGACGCCGGTTGATCCTCACATTCAACAAGTAAGCTCGGCATGTGGGAGCTCCGTGTTCCCAACCGTCGACAGCTAGCTCCGTCCGTAGGGATCGTCAGCTAGCTTCTGCAGCAAAGATCCTTGAGAATGACGAACTCTCAACACAATCAAGACATCCGCTTCGATGACCTCGATGACTTGGACGAATAATGGTCCAATACCGAAGTCGCCCGGATCATTGATCCGGAAGGACACACCATGGAGGAAGTTGCTTCCCCCATGGATGCCTGCCGCCTTACAGGCGATGACGCAGGTAAGGGATACGTTCCCGAGCCCCTCCAGTTCGGAGAAATACCGGAACAGGAGATGCTCACGAGAAGCGAACGCACTGGTTCGCACGAGGGGGTTGATATCCCCAACACCCCGTAGGAATCTAACCCCGAGACAGCTTCCCGTGGAGATACCATCATGACTCCTTCATGTCCAATGCTTCAGTGGGAAGTCAATATGGCAGATATGGCTAACACGCCCGCTCCCGCAAATCGGGACGACGAGTCACGACGCCACCTGGAGGCCGCGTGAGACTGGCTGGCCAGCTCAGTCGATCGAGCTCTGGCAACCCGTCGTGACAACCCAAGGCCCAGTACCCGGCCAACTCCCCATTCGCCGCGCCTGAGGTCTCCGCCGCAGTCCCGCTCCTCCGATCCTATAGTTCGGAGCCGCCAACGTCTCCAGGCCTTGGCGAGCGTACTTCAGGATCTCTGACCAGACTTTGATCAGGCCGTTGAACTAGGCATTGTTGTGGCGGAGAACCTGGAGCAACTAGCGGGTGATCTTCCCCATACCGCTTCCTCCCGGAGTACTTCCCGGGAGAGTCGTGCCCCGAGAAGCAGCTCTCGTCGTGACCTCCGTGAGGATCTTGATCGCCGAAGGAACAACAGAGCGCCCCGTCGGCACGAGGGTCACCCTTCGATGGACGTTCGACGGACCGAGCGTCGTCACGACGACAATGTGACCTACAACTCTGCTCGGGATCGAAGGCACGCCGAGTCCCAAGCAAGAGGTGACCATAGCGAGCACCACCCGAGCACCGACTGGAGCAACCCCCCTTCGGGTACTCCAGAACCTCGGCGCAGTGGCATGTTCTCACGGCTTGGCCCCCTCCGGGGCCACGTCCATACTGACGGCACCCGGGCAAACCATGGATGTCCCGCCTTCTCTGGAGCGTTGCGGGAGGCGGCATGGCCACCGAAGTTTAAGCTGGGCCACATCGAGTGGTTCAACGAGACACAGAACCCGGACGAATTCCTCTCAGTATACGCTACTACCATCACGGCCACTGGCGGAGATGAAGGTGTGATGGTCAATTACTTTCCGGCTGTGTTGGAAGGCCCTGCTCGGACCTGGCTTTTCAACCAGCGGGAAGGATCCATCCGCAGTTGGGGGCAACTCTATGACGCCCTACGGGCGAACTTCCGAGGGTGTTGCCCACGTCCGGGAAGGCCGCAGGATCTCAAGCGGGTAGTCCAGATGGAGGACGAGAGCTCGCGCGACTACATCCAGAGATTCATCCGGGTTCGAAACACAATTCCGAGCATCCCAGACGAAACGGTCATCGAAGCCATCACCTAAGGCGTCAAAAACGTTCGTTTCACCCAGGATCTCGAGATATACTCCGGCTCCTTGGCCAGTGAGCTGTTCCAAGCGGCGGAGCGTTACATTAATGCCAAGGAGGCTGTAGAGCGGAAACGACTCCTGGGGACCGGCCAGACGCCCCCACAGTCAGGAGTAGAGTTCTCAAGTAAGAAGAAGTCTTCTGACAAGAAGGCCAAGAAGAAGAAAAAGGCAAAGACGGCCAAGATAGTGGCTGCCATCTCAGAGCAGTCGTCCCCTCCGCAGACGCCGAAGCCCAAGAAACCTCGTCCGTCATAGGGCAAGGCAGGTAGTCAGCGGCCGGGCAGCTCCGGGCAGAAACGCGCGTCGCAAGCTCCATCGAGCGACTGTTTCTACCCGCAACTGCCGCACCTGGATCGCCCGCCTGGAAGACTTCTATAACGGTCGAGGCCCTATGCCCGTCCTCCTGAACGCCAGCAAGGGCAGTACCGACCGACAATCCGATCAGTGTACCGACCAGCAGGGACGAGATAGTGAAGAATACCACGAGCCAAGCCATCACATCGCGGTGATTTTTGGTGGCTCCGCAGCATACTCCTCCCGGCGGGAACTTAAGGCCGCCACACAGGAAGTTTACCACATCGACCGTGGAAGCCCTGCTCCCAAGCATGTCCGATGGTCGGATACGACCATATCTTTCTCCCGGGAAGATTGTCCCCTGGGGATGACTAAGCCGCAGAAGCTCCCTCTGGTGCTCTGCCCGACCATTAGCAATACGAGGGTCGCGCGAGTGCTCGTCGACGGGGGGAGCGCCCTCGACTTGATATCCGCCCGGGTCCTGGACGAGATGTAGATCCCTCGTTCCAAGATCAAGGATATTTCCATGCCTTTCCACGGTATAATTCCAGGCACGTCCATAACCCCCCTCGGGCAGATCGTCTTGCCCGCGACCTTCGGCAGCCCAAGCAACTTCCGGACTGAGTTGGTCACCTTCGAGGTAGTCGACTTCGAGTCGGCCTACAACGCCATCCTCGGCAGGCCGGCTCTCGCGAAATTCATGGCAGCCACGCACCATGCGTACCACTACCTCAAGCTCCCGGGGCTGAAGGGGGTGATTACCATCAAGGGCAGTCACAAGGCTGCCCTGGAATGCGACGAGACGGCGTTGGCCCTGGTCGGCCAGCTACCCGAACGAGGGGCCGAGCAGGACTCCCGCAAGCCCGCTCGGCCCAAGGTGACGCTCCAGCCCCAGGAGCATACAAAAGAGATCCCGGTCTCCTCTGAGGATCTGACTAAGGTGGTCCACGTCGGGGCTGCCCTGGATCCGAAATAGGAAATCTAGCTCGTCACCTTCCTCCAAGCAAACACAGATGTCTTCACATGGGAGCCGTACGACATGCTTGGTGTCCTAAGGGAGGTGATCGAGCACAGGCTAGCAGTTTAGCCTGGCAAAAAGTCGGTGCGTCAAGCACTGAGGAGGTTCCCACAGTGGAAGGTCGATATCATCCGAGAACAACTGGACAAGCTGTTGAAAGCCGGCTTCGTTCGTAAAGTCGAGCATTCCGAGTGGTTGGCCAACCCAGTTGTAGTCAAGAAAAAGAATGGAAAGTGGCGCATGTGCGTTGATCGCACCAACATCAACGGTTCGTGCCTGAAGGACAACTTCCCTCTCCCGCGCATAGATCAGCTGGTCGATGCAACAGCGGAAGCCCAGCTGATGAGCTTTCTGGACGCGTACTACGGGTACCACTAGATTAGCCTATTGCGGGAAGATGAAGAGAAGACTGCCTTCATCATGCCCTTTGGCACCTTCTGCTACACGACCATGTCATTCAGTCTAAAAAACGCAGGGGCTACTTTCCAACGTCTGATGCAAAAGACCTTCCCCCACTAGATCAGGCGGAACGTAGAAGTGTATGTAGACGATATAGTCGTCAAGAGTAGTTTGGCCGAGGCACATATCCGTGACCTTGAGGAAACCTTTTGTAATCTGAGAAAGCATCAAGTAAAACTGAATCCCGAAAAATGTGCTTTCGGCATACGCACGGGCATGTTGCTCGGGTATGTGATCAGGTCGTCAAGCATCGGGGCGAACCCTGAAAAAATCGAGGCCATCAAAAGGATGCAAGCCCCTTCAAACATAAAGAAAGTCCAATCACTCGCCGGGCAGACGGCGGCCCTCAGTGGCTTTATCTCCCGGCTAGGCGAGCGCGGATTACCTTTCTTCAAGGCCCTGCGCAAGCATGACGGTTTCGTTTAGACTGAAGAGGCCGATAATGCCTTCAAGGAGCTTAAGAAGTACCTGTCAAGCCCGCCGGTCCTGGTCACTCCGAGGGAGCAAGAGCCCCTGCTACTCTACCTGGCGGCCTCGCCCTAGGAGGTTAGCGCAGTGCTCGTAGCTGAGCGCAAAGGGATTCAGCGACCAATATACTACGTGAGCAAGGTGCTTCACGGACCAAAGGAGCGTTACCCCGAGGTCCAGAAGCTTCTCTACGTCTTGCTCATGGCTTCTAAAAAACTCCGCCACTACTTTTTGGCACACCCGATCACGATTCCGACCAACTTCCCGCTGAGGGAGATCCTCAAAAATCCTGATGCGTCTGGGCGCATCGCCAAGTGGGCGGTAGAACTCGGGGAATTCGACCTCAAGTTCACCGCATGCACGGCAATCAAGTCCCAGATACTGGCAGATTTCGTGGTGGAATAGACGAATCCCCCCCCCCTGACCGAGCAAGCAGCCGGGCACGTTGAGGTTCCTCGCTGGACAATGTTCTTCGACGGCTCGCGCTCTTTCGAGTGCTCGGGGGCTAGCGTTGTCCTCATCTCCCCCCAAGGAGAACAGCTCCAGTATGTCATACAACTGCACTTCGCCGCAACTAACAACGCGGCGGAGTACGAAGGCCTCTTGGCCGGACTCCGAGCATGCTCTGCGCTCGGGGTCCAACGACTAACCGTGAAAGGGGACTCACAGTTGGTCGTGAACCAGGTTAACAAGGAGTTTCAGTGTTCCAATGACTCAATGGCGCGTTACCTGGCTGAGGTGAGGAAGTTGGAAAGGAACTTCAGGAACTTCGAAGTCCTTTACGTGCCCAGGTGGGCGAATACCCTAGCCGACCAACTTGCTAAACTAGGCACCTCACAAGAACCCGCTCCGGTGGGGGTGCTCATTGAGCATCTGCTAAAAGCCCTCTATTCCCTCCAGAGAAGAGGCAGAAGAGACGCACGGCAACGTCCCCCTCCTCGAGCAAAGCACAACCTGGATGACGCCATTCATCTAGTTCTTGGCTCACGGGACGTTGCCCGAGGATGAAGCTGAGAAATCCCAGCTAGTCAGGAGAGCTCCACTATACAGACTTGTGGAGGGTGCCCTGTACCGAAGAGGCACGCTCGGAATTCTCTCCAAGTGCATCTCCCAGGCAGAAGAGAAGTTCCTATTAAAGGACCTACACGAAGGTATCTACGGGGCTCACTCGTCCTACAGAACCATCGTCAGAAAGGCCTTCAGGATGGGCTATTATTGGCCCACAGCATTGGACGACGCTCGTGAGATAGTTACCACGTGCCGGGCGTGTCAATTTCATGCCGGGCTGGTTCATCAACCAACGTACACCCTCCAGACTATCCCATCACCTGGCCAATTTCTACCTTGGGGCTGACATCCTCAGTCCATTTCCAGAGGAGCGAAGGGGTGTGCATACCTCTTTGTTGCCAAAGACACGTTCACCAAATAGATAGAAGCTGAACCAATCTCTGGTATTACGGCCCAAGCTGGCAAGAAATTTTTCCGTAACAACGTGGTTACCCGGTTCGGTGTTCCCAGCCGACTAATCACGGACAATGGAACCCAATTCACCAGTGAGCTGTTCTAAGAGTATTGCGAAGACGTTGGCACCAAGATTTGCTTCGCCTCTGTGGCTCACCCTCAGAGTAACGGAGCTGTCGAACGTGCCAACGGCCAGATCCTCCAAGGAATCAAGAAGCGGGTCTTTGACCGGCTCACCAAACAGCGACAGAACTGGGTGGACGAGCTTCTGTCCGTCCTGTGGTCTGTCCGCACCACCCCCAGCCGAGCCACGGGCGAAACACCTTTCCGGATCTTATACGGCACCAAAGCCACGTCTCGTTTCTGCAGGTTCTACGCATAATCTTGCTCCTGTCCACTTTTTAGCATGTCCCTCCTTATTTAACCAAGGGATCTTCGAGCGACTCTACTCATTTTTCCCGAGTCTGTTAAATAATGAGGAAGGGTAACTCAAATTCTTTCGCACAATCCTTTTCGCTGCCCCGCCCAAGTACAATTTCTTGTTGTCAAAACCGAGTTTCGAGGCAGTCAACAGATCCAAAATTGCGTCCCGCCCTGAATTCCACTGCTCGGATAAGCCGATAACACATGGCACCAGCAGATTGTTGGCCGCGATCCTCGCACGTATTTCGATCTCGAGACCCACGAACAATTGGGGCTGCCAACACGAACTCACGTACACCTCCTGTGTCTAGTCCTCGCTCGCAAACTCAGGGGCAAGGACTTAGCCACACGAGGGGACTGGGCATTGCCTTTCGCGCGCACCCGGCTGCTCGGCCGATTCCTGTGCTTAGTCCTTGCTCGCAAACTCAGGGGCAAGGAGTTAGCCACACGAGGGGGCTGGGCATTGCCTTTCGTGCGCACCCGGCTGCTCGGCCAATTCATGTGCCTAGACCTTGCTCGCAAACTCAGGGGCAAGGACTTAGCCACACGAGAGGGCTGGGCATTGCCTTTCGCGCGCATCCGGCTGCTCGGCCGATTCCTGTGCCTAGTCCTTGCACGCAAACTCAGGGGCAAGGACTTAGCCACACGAGGGGGCTGGGGATTGCCTTTCGCGTGCACCCGGCTGCTTGGCCGATTCCTATGCCTAGTCCTTGCTCGCAAACTCAGGGGCAAGGACCTTGCCACACGAGGGGGCTGGGTGTGTACGGGTGACTATTTAAAAAAAAAGGGCATTCCCTAGGGCCCTATTTCGTAATAATTTCTCCCTATGTTCCCTCCTCAGAACTACACTAAAATATTTACAGGAGGAACAAAAGAAGGAAAAGCAAGTAAAGACATTTCTTGTATTAAACAAAATATTTTTGTTACATAACACATGTAACACCACACGCACACCTAATCCTAGTCCCTAGAGCTATCCCTAAGTGCTTCGAGCTCTGCCTCCGTGTCCTCAAACGGCTCCGAAGCTGAAGCACCTCGATCTGGGCTTCGCGCCCAGGGCGAATCTCCTCGCGAAGCTTCGCCACCTGCTCGGTGGCCTGACAAGCTTTCTCAGCCTCCGACTTCACTGTCTCCTGCAGGCTTGTGGACCGCTGCCTTTCTTGGTCAAGTTCCCCGTGAACTCAGCCAAGTTCTTCCGCGGCCTGAGCATTCCCTTCAAGCTCCCAAGCGTGCTGCAAGGCCCGCT
The DNA here is from genome assembly GCA_036346145.1 of Olyra latifolia. Taxonomy (NCBI): domain Eukaryota; kingdom Viridiplantae; phylum Streptophyta; class Magnoliopsida; order Poales; family Poaceae; genus Olyra; species Olyra latifolia. The sequence continues at coordinate 37,691,009 of CM070532.1, forward strand.
CGAGTTCTTCCCGGACCTGAGCAAGCTCCATCTAGGTTTCCCCCAGCTCAGAGCGCACCGCCGCCACCTCAGCCCTGCGCCGAGCTTCTATGCCCACGACACGATCATCCAGGGCGGCGACCAACTATAATAAAACAAAGTGTTAGCACTAGCACCGCACCGCAAGCAACATCGTTCACAGAAAAACCATACCTCGCGGCGATGGCGCTCGAGTAACACCCTTAGCCCGACCCAGGCATCCTCCGTACCTGAAGACGCGACCGCTGGAGTTCGGGGGCTCTCTGAATCCTAGGACTTTGCTTCTTCTTCTGCAGTCTCAGCCCGGGAATCCTCTATGCTCGGGGGCTGGGCCGCCTCAACTGCCTCGGCCCAAGGGACTTCACCCAGAAGCGGAGCTTCCTCCTCAGCAACGTCGCCCTGGCCGCCCCTTGCACTCGGAGGCGGAGTTACCACGCCAGCCTTAGCCTGAGCGGTCTCCACGCTCGGAGGCTGCGCCATTTCTTCCTCGGCAACATCGCCTTGGCCACCCCTTGCGCTCCGAGGCGGAGTTGCCACCGCAGCCTCGGCCCGAGCAATCTCCACGCTCGGAGGCTGTGCCATTTCCCCCTCGTCCGCCACGGTTCGGCAGGAGGCCCGCTCGGAGTCCGCTCCTCGCTCTCCCGTAGAATGACCGGCCCAGCACCCGGCACCGCCGTCCTCCGTCGCCTGACCATAAGGGGGGCGGAATCCGGGCTTGAGTCCTCCAAAGGACCCGCCCCCTTGTCTTGCTCGGCCGAGTCATCCCCCGGGATCGGCTCCTCTACGATCATGGCCGCCAAGTCTTCAATGATTCGAGACGCTGCGGTTTGAAATGCTTCATCAATCAGAATCCTAACCGCTGCTCCCGACACGAGCACAGGGGGTCTTCTCCCCCACAGGCCCTTGACTATGCTCGAAAAAGGGAATGAAAAGTCAAGACCGCGGCAACTCGCGGCCTAGCAAAAAGGAGTATAGGAGAAAAGACTTACTTTCTTCCTCAGGCCATCGAGCCATGAAGAGAACGTCGCACCCGCCAGGTCCAAGGATGCTCGGAGGTCTCCCTCGGCTTCTCTTTCTCGCTGACCTCATCGCTCGGCTGGGTGAAGGTCGGCAGCGATCTGCAGCAACCAGGCGGTGTGATCGGGATGGTCTTCGGAACACTGGCGGAACCAGGCTGACAACTCCTGTACCTGGTCCGCCTTGCTCGGACGAGGCGCACGACCTCTCGGGCCACCCGCCGAGGGGGCCGCACGTGATGGTCGCTTCGGCCGCGGCTCCACGTCGCCGGCCGCCGGTGGGGCCGTTCTCTTCTTCGAGGCAACCTTCTTCGTCTTGGCTGCCTCCCCCCGTCTTTGGCCGGCTGCTCGGCCACCAGTACGGCCTCCGGGGCGGCCCGGTCCTAAAAGAAGGGAGGAAGGGGCCGTTAGAACAAAAACACTTCCCGACCAAAACATGTTGCGCGGCAAGAAGCATACCTGCTCGGTACGGTCGAGGACGTTCTTCGGCCCGCTTCTGCCCAACTCTGGGTTCACCTCCTTCCCCGACGCGAAGAGTTCGGCCACCCGCTCGTCAACCCAACACTCGTCGGGAGCTACAGAGAAAAAACCCAAAGATTAGCCAAGGAAAAAGGTCAAACAATCACCAGAGCAAAAGAACTTACGGGTGTTCGCCTCGCGGGTGATGTCGGTCCAGCCCGCGATGTCGAAGAACGGGTGCTCCCGCCGTCGCAATGGGGACACCCGATTCTCAGAAGTCGAGCAACGGCTCGCCCGGTCAAAGGCGTTGCCGCCAAAGACTGGATGGTGCTGAGGGTCTTCCCATCCTTCGGTTCCACGCGCGGCCGAGGAAGGTCCTTCTTCTCCGGTTGCTCGTGACGGAAGAAAAGTCCGCAGTCCGCCCCCTTCTTTGCGTAGAACCACCGCTCCGCCCAGCCGGAGATGGAGTCCTTCAGCGCGAAGGCAGGGTACATGTACGGTTGCGAGTTCCACAGCCGAAAGTACGCGCACCCCACCGCCGATGAACTCCTACTGTGGTGGAGCATGTAGAAGTAGAGGAACAGGCTTACCGTCGGCTGTACGCCGATGAAGCCCTCGCAGAGGTGGGAAAAGATGGCGAGGATAAGGATGGAGTTGGGGTGGAGATTGGTGATCTCAAGGCCACAATGGGCGAGAATCGCAACCACGAACTCCTACTCTGGGGCACGAAGCCCGTTGATGGCGAAGAGTTCACAACTCACGAACTCATCCTCCGCCTGCACCGGGAAAGCCTCATCGCCGGGAACATGCCATGACCGGGGGTCGAGATGTCCCTGCGCCTCAAGATCCTTAAGGCGCGCGGAAGTGGTTCGGGAAGGAACAAATTTCGCCATGGAAGATGGAGCAACAAGGGCGATGACAATGAGAAAGAAGGCAAAGGGCTCGGAGGCAAGAGAGCCGGCGGCATAGTGGGAGAAGGAGAAGGATGAGATTTTATTCTCCCCAACAGCGAAACCGCCCCTAAAACCTTGGGAACAGGCGCGCGTGCGGCTGTCACGTCGCCTCAAACGCGTAACTGCAAGCGCACTCACCAGAGGAGGTAACCGTTGGGAACCCGACGTTTGAAAGCGACCGATAATGTCCCCTCAGGGCGGAGTGTTTTAAGGGATTGACTTCAATCTTTTCGAAAAGAGACTTGTGATCCACGCATGCATGAAACCCTTATACAGAAATTCCGCCCAAAGTTCTGCTCGGGCGACCTCTGCTCGGCTAACCCGAAGTTCTACTCGGCTGGCCTCTACTCGGCTAAACCGAAATTCTGCTCAGGTGGCCTCTGGTCGGTTAACCCGAAGTTCTGCTCGGGTGGCCTCTGCTCGGCTAACCCGAAGTTTTGCTCGGGTGGCCTCTGCTCGGCTAACCCAAAGTTCTGCTCGGGTGGCCTCTGCTCGGCTAAACCGCAAGTTCTGCTAGGGTGGCCTCTGATCGGCTAACCCAAAGTTCTGCTCGGGTAACCTCTGCCTGACTAACCCGGAGTCCCGGTTGGGAGGTTTTTTGACCTCCCCGGTCATCCACCTATCTAGACGTCTCGGCCTCCGAGCCTTCGAAGCAGGGAATCATAAAGCCTCAAGGGGGGACTCGGTCGAGTCTTCCCACTTGAGGCTCGGGGGCTAGATGACGGGGCTTGGGGGTATTTCCAGAAATCCTCTCTCTCTCTCTCTCTCTCTCGGTGACTTGAGCCCGGCTATCTCTCCGAGCGAGCCATCCTCGCTCGAGGCCCGGGCAAGGGCCTGACTCGCCCGGGCCAAGGACGGGTCACCCCCATCGGCCGGGCGCCGGCCATATCGGGGGGATGTGGCTCCCCCGAGGGTACCTCGTTTTCCGCCCCTGTAGTAAATGACCTGAAACCCGCACGACTATTACGTCTCGTTGCTAATATCGAAGACCGTGGCTACCTACCCAAGTCTTGTTCTACTGTTTCCGACCCCCTTTTTCGTCATCGCGAATAACGGTGAGGATTGTTCCCGTACGGCGCACCAAAAGACGGCCTTCGGACCACTGGATATTGAGCTGCACACACATTAGTATAGGGTACACACCCATGTATATATAAGTTATGTTGTTGTACCTAGAAAAAAAGGAAGAGGCTTAGACAGACACACGAGGGCTTCGGCCACGCCCGGCGCGGATCAAAGCTCTTGTTTCCCCCCAAACTCAGGGAACCCGAGTTCTTCTCGGCTAGGGAGGCTCGGGAGCGCCATTGTATTCTCTTCCTGTATTACCTCGAATATAAGAACACTAGATGTAGGGTTGTTACCTCCCTGCGAGGGGCCCGAACCAGACTAAAAACCCCTATCTTCGTCTATGATTGTCTGATCGAGTTCGTCCTCTTGAACAACTCTGAAGCTGCAGGAAAGAGGCCGGTTGATCCTCACATTCAACAAGTAAGCTTGGCATGTGGGAGCTCCGTGCTCCCAACCGTCGACACTATGTTGTTGCAAATGTAACGATGTCTAAAATATAGGATTGGTGATGCCCCCAAATTTTCTGGATTTTTTAACAATTTTTTACCTATTCTATGGATTTTTCAATATTTTCTATTTTTTCTACAATTTTATTGTATCTTTGAAATAGAATATAATGTTTTACATGTTTTTACATTTTTTTTTGCATAAAACATGCTGGTTAACCCTAAAACAAAGCAGTTGATTGGCAAACCGACTGGCTAATTGTTTTATGAACAGCCCAAAACCGACTCGCAAATTCAATTTTTTATTTTGAATTTGTTTGGTTTTTAGGCGGTTTTCTCAGTTTTCAAGCGGCTAAGCATGAAAACCGCAACCAGCCCTTCTACACTTTTTTGGTCGGTTCAGTAGGGTGAACCCTGCTTCCCCTGTCTCTTTGCTTCCCTTCCCCTAGAAGACGATGTGGAGATCCATGCCTTTTTCCCTTAGTCAAGCAGTGACGCATGGCCGCTTAGACAGACGAGTCAAGTGCAATAAAGGAAGCCTTTTTAGTGCTGTTTATGGATGACATATAAGGTTTGCTATTGACAACGGTGGTCAAAGATTTTAAGGGAGTGTTTGGTTGCATCGACTCGGACCGTCCGATCCGGGATACGCAAGTTTTTTGTTTGGTTGGATCAAATAGAACGCGCTCGTCCTGGCCCTATCCATCTCACCATAGCTTTGCTACCCGTCCCTCTTCATCCATCGCGAGAAGGTAAAATCAATTCGTCTGGGTCGAGCTCCTTCCTCACGCCGCCTCCCTCACGCCATGGGGTAGCCCACCGCCGGGCGCCGGCGTTGCCCCTTCTCCCTCACGCCACCTCCTCCCCCTTCCTCCCCCCTGCCATATCCCTTCCCCTGCGCTGGTCCCATCACGCTAATTCCTCCCCCATCTCATTGGATCTCCCTCATGCCTGCTCCTCCCTTCCCCCTGCGCTGGTAAGTAGCAGCGCTGCACCCCCCACCCTCCCCCCCCATCTCGCTGGCTCCTCACTGAGTCAGAGCTGCTCCACACTTCAGGCCCTCACCCGACCAAGATTTTGATTTGAAGTTGCTTGTAACCAGTAGCGGGATCTCGGCCAAGATCTACCAAGAAGAAGGTGACTTTCTTCCAGAGCATTCTTGATTTCAGTTTGATTTCGTTTTTCCCGTTAATTTCTCATGAATTATTTTTTTTGTGATTGTGGTTAGGGTTGGAGAATTGAACGAAGCAGACCACCCCTCCTCTCAGCCACCTATGGATAATAATCATCTATATCACTTCTTGTGCTTTATTGATCATTGGTGTACCAAATCTTCAATTTAAGATTCGTAAATGTTGATCCTAAGGTGGAGCACTGAAGCACATCCCTTTAAAAATTGGTAGGTGGTGCTGCATAATCAGAGAAATATAAAGGAGTACTTTATTTGTGGCTAAAAGAAAAGGAAAAATATGTAGTCTATCATGAATATAGTGATGGTAAACTCCACACCAATATTTTAGAAGTGCATAACGTGTATTAATCATAATGCATGCTGTTTAGTATATTGTACAACTTCGTGTATTCAGTGGAGACTACTATAATCCACACATCGATATTTTTTCTTCAAATTTCTGAAGTGAGTACCGACTAGGTGGTACTGTTCATCCATAAAAGTACCAAAATTGGAACAATGAAGTGAGTACTGACTACCTTTCTTAACTAAACTAGGACCATACACCCACAAGCATGAAGGGCCTCACAGTTTTGAAACTGCATGGGTTGGCTCCATTAGTAGAACTGAGCATATCTCTTGCTGTGATAAAAATGTTTTAAATACTATTTTCTAATATCTACGTGTGTATTGACATTTTAAACATGTAAGATGGATGATGCCGCGAGGAAGAAGAGAAGATTGGCTCTTATTAGAATAGCTACTTACCTAGCTGGTTTGTTGTTAGTGGTGTATACTTGTAAAAAGTACATCAATAAAAGAAAAAGAGTAGAGTATGCTCTAATTTCATCTAGAAACATCTTAAGAAAATACTATTTGAATGGTATTTACCATAGAAGTGATGCTGATTGTGCGAAGATGTGTCAGCTAAGAAATGCTCCCTTTTTTATTTATGTGATACTTTATGCACAAGGGGATTGCTTAGAGATACTTTGCATGTCACTGTTGCCATGTTCCTTCATACAGTTGGACACAATGAGAGAAACCATGTGATTGGTTTTAACTTCAAACGGTCGGGTGAAACAGTATTATAAACAACACAAATACATCAATGTTATGCAGCCAAATCCTCATTACTGGACACTATTATAGCAGAACACCGTATTTACAAATTAGTCACAATGATGCTAGTGTTTGATGTTACCATTTGATTCTACTGTCAAGTACTATTTGATGCTAGTCACAATGCTATTTTTCACTGTCATTGCCTAGTGTTTTCATTGTTATCCTTTCCATGCCTCACAATACTCAACACATGGAGTTAAAATCTTGTAGATTAGTTTCTGTTGTGGCCTAGCTACTTCATTGTTCATGGTTTACTTGCATCACGATTTTTCGCGTTCATTCTGACAATTTGTTAACTTTGGTCTTGTAGTTCCCCAAGCCTGAGAAAAGGTGTTGAAGCTACACTTGAGATTCATACTGGAGCTACACTTAAGATTACTTCTTAGGAGATCTTGTCTAAGTTATTGCTATGGAAGAGTTGAACAATAAGAAATATATATGCTTTGGTACTTACCTTACATGTTACTCCTGCTACTGTTCTCGAATGGGTGCCATGGGTATAATATGACTAATAAGCTTGTCGTTAGGCAAGCCTATTTTTCTACTTATTGTAGATACTTGCTGTGGTTTGGACTAATGTCTTGTGAATGATGCTCATGCCATGTACTAATGTCTTGCTGTGCTTTGGCATCCAAGGAGCTTTGAATTTGATGTTTAGGAATTTGTTGAATAGTAATCTATTTGTTTTGTGGTATAATTGAAAAGTTACAATCTCTCTGTCAGTGGAGTGCAGCACAACGATTCTATGTCCCTTCCAAAAAAAGTGAATCCATATCCCTGACCATCCCAACTTAACCAAACACGAGACAAATGCATCCCTAACCCGTTCATCCCCTTGAACCAAACATGAGACAAAAACCAATCCGTCCCAGGTCATCTCATCCCCAGTAACCATCACATCCTTGATGGACCGGGACCCGGTAACCAAACACATCCTAAGTCACTGCACATGCCCAAACACAGAACCCAACTTCCCAATATTATTTAACGAATGTGTGTGGGTTTCATGATTGTAACCTGAGTTCCTTGCACAATCTATGTCGTTAGTCATGCTCCGAATTCATGTGGTAGTTTTGCAAAATGGCCCTCCCAAAACATTAAATTTTTGCAATCAAATCCTTCTCCATCCCCTATTTGCCCTCTCCTTCCTTGGGTCGGCAGCTTCTTCAGCCGCAACCACCATCCCTCGACCTAGCTCCACCGGATCGTTGGTCAGTGTCACCCCGCACGGCGGTCACAGCCATTGAGCGCCATGGAGGGGGTTAGTAGGTGTGACGATACTCGGAGGCATGTATGCGGTGGTCGTCGGCCGGGTGGGCTAAGAGGGCGCACAGATAGGAGAAGATAGGAGGAAGGAAGAAAGAAGGGGAGGGAGAGAGGAGGAGAAGGGGAGCAGGGCGCCCTTCCCTGACCATGCCCCAAGCGGTGGCGATCAGAGGTGAGGCTATGTTGGTGGGTGGTTGGGCCGCAGATTTGGTCGTGGCAAGATGCCGACTGGCGTAGGTGGGAGAGGGAGAGAGAAATGGTACAGAGGGATAACTGGTTGCATGAAACCATGAATTCGAAGAAACCATTTTTTTACAAAAAAAAGTGAAGGTTGAAACACAAATCTTGGTGCATAACCAACAATCAAAATAGTCCAAGCTAACTCATATATGTGCAGACAGATTTCCGTTAATGGATACGTTAGGTATATTGCACAAAATGAATTGTGCTAGCCTAATAAGTAAAGACAAATGTGCAATGCGCTCTTTGTTTAGTACGACTGTGTTGAAGATAGATTATCGTATATACCAAAGCACAATAAAGCATGGGCGTTAGGTGTGGTTTTTACATATAACAATGACTCACAGATTGAAATGTTCTGTGTCCACACCAATTTGTCAAATACGGCTAGACCACATCACCCAACTGCTCCCTGTGGTTGAAAACACGTCCAGTTTCACTAATGTTTAGTGAGTAATCAGCTAATTAATCATTGTTGGGAATAGTCCCACATTGGTTATTGGGAGGGCTTAAGCATGGTTTATAAGGGTGAGGGAGCACCCCCTCATAAAGCTAGCTTTTTAGGAGAAGATGACCCAAGAGACCTTGACCCGCTGCTCTGATTGGGCCTATGAAGGTACTGCAGCCCAGCGGCCTGGGGTTCAGACGCGCTAAGTGGGTACTGCAGCCCAGCGGCCTGGGGTTCAGACGCGCTAAGTGTAGCGGTCCGGCTGACAAGTGGTATCAGAGCCCAGGTAGCCTAGGTGGTTCTCGGGAAGACTTGAACATGATTTATAAGGGTGAGGGAGCATCCTCTCATAAAGCTAGCTTTTAGGGGGAGATGGCCTAAAAGACCTTGGCCTGCTGCTCTGGTTGGGCCCAGGTAGCCCAGGTGTTTCCCAAGTCTCGCCCCGGTATGTGAGGGGGAGATTGTTGGGAATAGTCCCACATTAGTTGTGGAGAGGGTTTGAGTATAATTTATAAGGGTGAGGGCATTGGTTGTGGAGAGGACTTGAGTAGTTTATAAGGGTGAGGGAGGACCTCCTTATTGAGATAGCTTTTTGGGGGGAGATGGCCCAAAAGACCTTCAACCTGTTGTTTTGCGTTGGGCCGAGACTTGTCTGGGAACCATCTGGGCCGGACCGCTAGCCACATACTTAGCGCGTCCGGACCCCAGATCGTTGGGCCGTATTACATTCGCAGGCTCAACGCAAAGCAACGGGTCGAAGGTCTATTGGGCCATCTCCCTCTAAAAAGCTAGCTCAATGAAGGGGTGCTCCCCCACCCTTATAAACTATGCTCAAGCTCTCCAAACAACCAATGTGGGACTATTCTCAATAATCATGCATGCGTTCAAGGAGGATTAGGTAGCAGCTGCTTGCTAGCTCCAAGGGATTGGCACGTTGACTTCCATCTTCCAGCAAATTACGCAAGCTCTCATTATAAAGACCTACAAGAACACATGTCATCAAGTAAGCATCCAGCTTCAACATTCTTCTTCTTCTCGATCGGGCTCGCATGGCGGAATCTCACCGTGCAAGCGCAACCCTACTGCTATCATTTGTAGCCCTGCTCTTCCTGCCGGCTGCGGCACAGGCGGCAGGCGGCGAGCAGCCCACCGGCAACATGACGCACCTCCACTTCTACTTCCACGAGCTCTTCAGCGGCGGGCCGAACGGCACGACGGCGGAGGTCTCCCCGCCGGCGCGCGGCAACGGTTCCTACTTCGGCACCGTGGGTGTCGTCGACGACATGCTCCGGGAGGGCGCGGACCCGTCGTCCCGCCTGATCGGCCGCGCGCAGGGGCTCACCGCCGGCGCGTCCCTCTCGGACGGCGCGCTCCTGACGATGCTCAACCTCGTGTTCACGGACGGGCCGCACAAGGGCAGCACGCTGGCGGTGTTCGGCCGCGCGCTGCTGGGCACGGTGATGGAGCGGCCGGTGGTCGGCGGCACCGGCGCGTTCCGGATGGCGCGCGGGTACACGCTCAGCAGGATGCTCAACTCCACCGACCCCAACTACCTGCTCGTCCTCGAGTACGACACCTACGTCTGGCACTAGCTCCGACGAATCTCTTGTGCATCCCGTCCTTGCTTAGTTCTTGGTGTTGTACTTCATTGTTGGAGTTCAGGTTCTTGTTTTTGAATAAAAAGATACAAATTAAATCTTTATGCTATTCAGTTTGCTTCGGTCTTTAAGGCAGATCTGAACATACGGAAAGCAAATGCAAATCTTTGCAGCATGACTACTAATTCAGGAGTCCAGGCAGCACATATAAGTCCAACCAACCACTAACCAGCAGGGTGACCCACGCATTTGCGTGGCTACGTACATTCGTTAGCATGTAGTTTAACTAAATACCATCTATTAGTTTTTCAATAGATTCAACAAAAAACATATCTAAGATCTACGCTGCTAGATTTTAACATATGAGAGAAGGATAAAACTAAGCAATATGCATGTAATGTAAAGATTCTCTCGTGTTAAAGCTTTTTTGTGCTCCTAGTGCTTTTACTTGATGGTTGATTACTTGAACTTCTAGTCAAATGCAATTGCATTGATACAACCGAGAATTCCAAATGATTGTATGTCCTCCTCCTAAGGATGAGAATGCACACATATTTTTCTTGCTTAGTTAGGTGTGCTTTGAATTGCTTTATTTCGGTAAATCGTCCACATGCGTCGTCTTTGAATCTGATTATGATATTAGATAATTGTATGTGCTTTGCGAGAGCGCCGAGTAAACGTGGCATATTTACAGGGTGCCTCTTCACATTGTCTTCAAATCTGATTATGATATCAGATGATTGCAAGTCCTTCGCAAAAAACGTCGGGTTACTATCTATTATTGTCTCTTCCTCTGCAGCTCCCTCTTTCTGTTGGTCTCTTCCTCTCCAACTTTCTAGTTCTCTCAAAAATATGTGTGCATGATGCATGCACTGCATATCTCAAGAGGAATCCTCACGTGTAAATTTGACTGTTTGTATATCTTGCATCATGGCCTGTTTGCATCGGTTTATGGATCAATATATCGTAGGAAGATCGTGGATCTCTAGTTGATCGTCTCTGCCTTGGTCATGTGTTATAATCTAGCTTCTATTTTGTTATTATAGTTAATATGTACTATTTCTTTTAATCTAAGTCGTTATAATTCGAACCCATAATGATAACCGGTGTAGACATTTTTCTGATTATCATGGGGAATTTCTAGCTAGAACGATTTGTCTTAAAGTTTAAGACACCTTTTTTAGATATAATGATTCCTAGTTGTATTGGTCATAAAAAGCTCTAATATAGTTCATATTGCATATGTAAGGCTGTTCTCTTCGGTTTATCTTTTTATCTTATCTTTTTATCTCCAAATGAAAAATTCAAATATTTTGCTTTTGTAGTCTGTTTTTTCAATCTCTAAACCACATCTCAGAGCTCTTAAAAATTAGTCAAACACTACTACAAAACACCACATCAGTGCCGGTTCAGAACTGGCATTAGTGCCGGTTTTGAACCGGCACTATGTAAGCGGCAGTGATAACCTATCACTGCCGGTTTTGGACCAAAACCGGCGGTGATAGGTTATCATTGCCGGTACTCGAGTAAAAACCGGTAGTGATAGTCCCTGCCGAACTGTGTAAAAAAATAGAAAAAATATTTTTTATGCCCGGAATATATACACTAATCATCTACCACCTACTATAGGTTATTAGGACACATTTTAGCGTGAAATACAAATGTTGCATTACCCGAGACTCGAACCTATGACCTCTCCACTCTACCCTCACCCTTCTAACCATCCCACCCAATCTCACGTTCTTACTTACAGAGGATATGGATACCTTTTAACCTTTACTTATCAGTGCTGGTTTTTGACAAGAACCGGCCATGATAAGTTCTTTCACTGCTAGTTTGAAAATTGGGGGCGGGTGTGAAAGAATTTATTATTGCCAGTTCTTGGCTAAAACCGGCAGTGATAACTAATTATCTGTGCCGGTTCTTGACAAGAACCGTCAGTGATAAGTTCTTTCACTACCGGTTAAAAATTAGGGATGGGAGGCCTAAAGAACCGGCAGTGATAAGTCCTATCACTGCCGGTTCTTTTCTCAAACCGATAGTGATACTTCACTATCGGTTTTGAGCAATCACTGCCGGTTCTCAAGCGCACAACCCGCTGAGGCTTACGAACCGGCAGTGATAAATTGGTTTTGGTCTAACCGGCAGTGATTGGGAGGCACGGATGACCATTTTTGTAGTAGTGAAATGAGCATACAAGATATTCCAAGCTATCTCGGAAAGCACTTGAAGTTTAGTTTATAAGTAAATAAGAAGATAAGAAAATAAGATAAGCTAAAGGGAATGTTGCAGTAGTATAGTTACTTTGGATATGTAATCACATTGACCATAATAAGCTCCAATATAGTCCATGTCTAATTCAAATGATCTAATAATAATTCTAATCTCACTATATCTACACCATTGTAATTAAAACCAACTACAGTTGGTGGTGTATATTTTCTCTCTCTTTTTCTCCGATTGATGTGAGAATTTACAGCCTTTCAGAGCGAATTTTGTGGCTCCTTTTCGCTCTTGTTTTGATTTATGCCAAAGTTTAAGAGACCTTTTACTGAATAAAGATTTGTAGTCATATTGGCCATGTTAAGATCTAATATAGTCCACGTTGCAAGTCAATATAATTATATTTGCTTCAAATTAATATGTACTCGTATTAGCCATGATAAGCCTAATATTATCTAATCTAGATGATTTAATAATAACTCTAATCTCATTAGATCTACATATCCTGAACCGGCTGAAATTTATGTATAGATTTTTCTTATTTTTCTCTGATTAACTAGGGAATTTCTAACCTCTTGGAGAGAACATGGTGGCTCATAAAAACCGGCAAGGGTAGAAGTGAGAGATATGTAGTCGTATTGTATTTATGGTAATATAGTCCATCTCCAATATCTTTAGAATTACATTGTTATAATATGGACATCGATAATAGATGGTATATTTTTTTCTCTGGTTACGGAAAAAATTTAATCTACCCTTTTGATGCAAATTTGGGTCCAACCCAAATACACACCGATTCTTCTTCATTGGTGGTGATGATTGCATGTGTTTTTACTGTAGGAGCTAAACAGGACAAAAGAAAGGGAATAATATATCAAAATTTACTCCTATTTTGTTGTGTCTTTAATTGCTTTGTGCGTGCAGGTGCGCCTCTCTCTTGCCAACTTCTTATGCACGGGCATCTACGTGTTGTGCACTCTGCCTCGTCCTTTTGTTCTTCGGTTCCTTCATCTAATATTTGCAAATGCAATACTTGTCATCTTCTTGATTTGTTGGTTGGTCATGACCTCAATGTTTTCTTCCAAATGAGTGACCTCAATCTCCCAACGGTTCAATGTGACTGCTTCTCAAGTACATATGTCCTGTGCTTGCACGTATCCTCCTATGGACTCTCGGTTGCACGTGTATGTGAACTAAATATATATTTAAGATCTACAGTGATAATAATATAGATGCACTATAATTGATGGTGCACATTTTTCTCCTTTTCCTCTGATTAATGTGTGAACTTCTAGCATTTTGAAGTGAACGTGGTCGCTCTGTTTACCTCCCAGCCCTGGCCAATGTCTAGTGAGGACATGTAGTTGTGTCATATTGGACATAGTAAGCTTTAGTATAGTCCATCTTTAAACTTTTTCGATCGACATCCACTACTAGGTAACGGGCCATTAGTCCCGGTTTGGAACCCGGCTTCAGTCCTGGTTCCTGAACCAGATAGCCCATGCGGAACTGATGCCCCGGTTCCAACCAGCCGAGACTAATGTGCTACAAATATTTAAAAATAACTCACGGATATATGAAAGTAGTGGGACTCTAACCAAAGACCTCAAGACTACTCACTCACCCTTCTAGCCAACCCACCTCTCCACGTGCTCTGATATAACTAGGATATGCATTCCTTTTGAACTTTCCTGAAACGAGGAATCAGTCCCGGTTCGTAACACGACATCAGTCCCGGTTCGTGTTATGAACCGGGACTGATGAGCACCCATTCCAGCAGTTTTGTACCCGCCTGCCAAAGGACTTATTAGTACTAGTTCGTATCATGAACTGGGATTGATGTCAGAGCCCAACAGGGATTGAAGCCTTGGAGCCATGAACCGGGACTGATGCCACTATCAATACTGGTTCGTGTCCAACCGGGACTAATGTGCCGGTATTAAAGGCCTATTCTCTAGTAGTGACCTCAAGACTACTCACTCACCCTTCTAGCCAACCCACCTCTCCACGCGCTCTGATATAACTAGGATATGCATTCATTTTGAACTTTCCTGAAATGAGGCATCAGTCCCAGTTCGTAACATGAACCGGGACTGATGAAGAGGCATCAGTCCCGGTTCGTAACACCGGGACTGATGAGCACCCATGCCAGTTGTTTTGTACCCGCCTGTCAAAGGACTTATTAGTACCGGTTCGTATCACGAACCGGGATTGATGTCAGAGCCCAACCGGGATTGAAGCCTTGGAGCCACGAACCGGGACTGATGTCACTATCAATACCGGTTCATGTCCAACCGGAACTGATGTGCTGGTATTAAAGGCCTATTCTGTAGTAGTGATCGTTATAATATATATGAATCCACTAGAGTCTTGCTATGGCAAACTCTAATATGGTCTATCTAAAATCTCATTAAATCTATAATGTCACAGCTCTATCACCGTGAAGTTCTCCATCTCGTACGTATGTAGACCCCTTGAGAAGTGCAACAGCATTTGTAGGGTGAACCATGACACTGATCTCTTTGGGCATGTTTGTTAGTGATATGCCCTAGAGGCGATCATATGAGATGATTGTATCATACGTCTATGTTCATGTACTTATTAGTTCCATGAATAAATGTCACTCCTTTGTTCATTGAGTATGACTTAATTGTGAAACACATTGGTTATGAGATATTATTCTAAACGATCCCTGGTCACATATCATTATGTGGAACAATAGTGATCTGACCAGCACATGTATTGATTGATGGTAATGTTTCACATACCATAGATATGGAGATATCAAATCAATAATGTGGGCACATGATAAAGAACATGGGGTTGGATAGACCGCCCGAGACACCTTCTTTGAGATTGTTATCTTAGAAGTGCCATCGAGTATAGTCTCGAGTGGTATACCTATCGATCCTTTGACACGAGATTCTTATTGATTCTCAGCATGCGTAATTGTATACTTTGGGGCTATCAAATGCTTCACCGTAATAGGGAAGTTATAAAGGTAGCTTACGGGTATGCCATGAAACATGACGTGAGATGTAAGAGATCAAGATGGAATTTGCCCCTCCTTGATAACGGGAGAGATATCTCTGGGCCCTCGGTGTGGATGGATAAGAAAAGTGCATGGCCATGCCAAAGTGATTAAAGAGTTAATCACAAATTATATCCATTACATTGACGAGTGAATTTGTCGAGCTATCACAAGGGTGGCACGCCTCTCGCCTTGAGCTTGAGTGATATCGTGTGGCAAAAGGATCCTATGTGAGTGTATCAAGGTTCAGCTGATTCGATCATTGTGTTCATTCGGGGTCAATATGTCTTTGCTAAGTACCGCTATTGACTTGTGGTCTGGGAAGGGTTCTCCGGGACATGCCGACTTGTACATGAGCCTAATGGGTCACACACTTAACGGGTTGGATCATATCTGATGGATTGGATCCATTAGTGGGTTTATACGGATTTGGATCTTCTAACGTCTTAATGGATTTCTATTGTAGAAGATCCATTAGCGTGAGACCTAGTGGGCTTCCATATCCATTAGAGCGAGACCTAATGGGCTTCTATCGTAGAAGGCCCATTAGTGCGCTCTATATAAAGGAGGCATGGGGGCATGCGGTGTGTTAGTCTCCCCACCACGAGCCCTAGCCGCCGCCACGTCCCATCGCCCCTAAGAACCCTAGCCACGCGCGTGGGTGCTAGCACACCAGCGCGCGGTGTTCCCACCCCGGACGTGTGGATACCGTGGAGGCGTCGTCGCTCTCGCGTCGGCGCTGATCGATTCGATCGGCTACATAACCTATACGACTACGTCGACGTTGCTGTGACGGCGATCCGCGACGAGGAGAAGTTGTACCACGTCGTGTTCGACCACGTCTGATGCTTCGCAAAGACGCGGGAGGCTTCACCCACTCTACTTCCGCTGCTAACGTGCTCCAAGGGTAATGCTCCATGATCTCCGACTCGCATGTTGCCTGGGTGTTCGCCGTACGAAAAATTTTGTTTTCGGCTAGCGTAGCACCGCGTTCTCCCACAATGTTACCATGTACATGTCCACCATTTTCATGTGGATGGTGATTGGCTAGGACATCAGGTAGACGACCAAAGAGGAAGCTTACTTGAGTATGCATGGACTTGAGCTTGGCGCAGGCTGGTGATGCGGTGGTGACCGGCGAGTTATCTCTTTCAAGCTATGTCCTCAATCCTAAGCCCACAGGAGTAGACGACACTACTACAGAACTGGGCATCACAACCGGTCCATCAGAAGTAGTTTGGTGCGAACCCGTTGTAATCTTCGTACTAGAACCGGTTCATGGGCAACGGGCGGGAGAGGGCTTTCAGAAGCGGTTTGAACATGAACCGCGTGTAAAGTCCCACCTCTACAACCGGTTTGTGTCCCAAACCAGTTGTGGGTTTCCAAAACCGGTTTGAGACACAAACCGGTTGTAAAGGGCAAGCTCTAGAAGCGGTTTGTGTCTCAAACCGGTTGTAGAACCATCCCGCCCAGCGCATTTAAAATATCTTCTTCCTCCCTGAGGACGCAGAGGTGAACGGGAAGTGTTAACAGGAAGGGCCGAGCTACTGTTCAAGGGGAGGTGCTGCCCAAATTTTCAATTGAGGTGATTTAGCTGCAAATTAAGTGTTTCAAGGTTAGTAACGTCATGTTAACATCCTTCTCACCTAAGTATTGTTGTTCTTTTTGCATTGGATGTGGAGAAATGTTGATTATTTGTTCTTTGTTGAAAGGTGTGTTTGTTTGCTAGCTAGCTTCATCACTGAAAAGTTTCTTTGCTTGTTTGCTAGCTACCTAACTTGTTTGCTAGCTAGCTTGATCACCTAATTTTAGGGAGTTGATGTCAAAATTAAGTTGTTTGCTTTAGGATCTAAAATTTAACGATAAATTTGCTAGCTAGCTTGATCACCCTAATTTTAGGAACTAATTATTGGAGTATGAAATAAATAAGGCAAAAATTAGAAGGATAAAAAAATAAAAAAGGTAGAAAGGGAAAAATAATTCGTTAGATTTAGTTAAAAATTGTAGAAGGATTAAAAATAATTTAAAAAACGTAACAATTAGTTATTTTTTTGTGCAATAAATGTGAAGGGTAAAAAAATTTTAGTTAGGTTTAGTTAAAAATGTATAAGGATAAAAATAATTACAAAGGTAGAAAGGAAAAAATAATTAGGTTCAAAATTGTAGAAGGATAAAAAATAATTAAAAAATGTAACAATTAGTTAGTTTTAGTTCAATAAATGTAGAGGACAAAAAGAATTAGTGTAGGTGGAGTTTTTTGTTGCAAAGAAAAAAATATTGTCTTTAATTGTAGGCGAAGAAGAACAAAAAGTAATTAGAAAGGTAGATCTAAGTGCTTGTGAGCTTTAGATTCGAAATGTAACTACAATTTTTAATAAAATATAACTTGGTGTAGATGAACCGCAATGGATGTACAATACGGACCGCCGCCCAGAGAGTTCATTGATGGCGCGGGGTTTTCGGATGCGATCGTTGCCTTCTTACTGCAGTGACTACATATATTATACGTGTGTAGACCGCAAGAATGAGAAGGAGCACTCCCACCGATGGCGGGTTATGAACTATTTGATCATGAGAGGATTCATGCTAAACTATACTGTTGGACCAACCATGGCGAAGTAGAGGATTAGCCGGAAGATGATGAAGACGACGAGGAAGAAGAAGAGGGTTTGAGCAAGATCGCAGACGCCAGAACATCTTGTTCGTGGAAGATACACTTGGGGAGTTTGGTGATGATGAGTGGACGAGATCTTTGCGATTCGGAGAGGGTGACTACACAAATGAGAGACAATTTGGCAAGTTCCAGCGCATGTTAGAGGACCACAGGACTCCTTTGTACCCAAACTGTAGGCAGAGCCACAAAAAGCTGCGCACCACATTGGAACTAATGCAATGGAAGGCCACGAATGGTGTCTCAGATAAGAGATTCGATGAGTTGTTATCACTCATAAAGAAGTTACTTCCGGAAGATAACACTATGCCTGAATCTACATATGAAGCCAAGCAAGTCGTATGTCCTTTGGGATTGGAAGTACAGAAGATACACGCATATCCTAATGATTGTATCCTGTATCGCAATGAGTACGAGGATTTTGATGTTTGTCCAGTGTGCAAAGAATCACGTTATAAGATGAAGCGTGACGACCTAGGTGAAATAGATGGGGAGCGTATGAAGAAGAGGCCTCCCGCTAAGGTGGTGTGGTATTTCCCTGTCATCCCTCGATTGAAGCGTCTGTTTGCTAACAAAGCGCATACCCAGATGATGTGTTGGCACAAAAAAGAGCGTAAGGATGACGGGATGCTTAAACATCCCGCTGATGGCTCCCAGTGGAGGAAAGTCGATCGAGCATACCCGCACTTTGCAGATGAGGCGAGAAACATAAGGTTTGGGTTGAGTACCGATGGTATGAATCTGTTCGGCGTGTTGAGCAGCAGCCATAGCACCTGGCCTGTTACACTATGTATCTATAACAATCCTCCTTGGTTATGCATGAAGCGGAAGTACATATTGATGCTGTTGTTGATCCAAGGGCCCAAGCAACCCGGCAACGACATCGATGTCTATCTGAAACCCTTGGTCGAAGATCTTGTAACGTTGTGGGAGGATGGTGTACGAGTATGGGATGAGCACAAAAGACAGTATTTCACCCTACGTGCATTGCTGTTTGTAACTATCAACGACTGGCCTGCGCTTGGTAACCTATCCGGCCTAACTATAAAAGGATATAGAGCCTGCGTGTAGTGCTTAGATGAAACGGACAGCATGTACCTCAAAAACTCTCGGAAGGTTGTGTACATGGGCCACCGTAGGTTTCTTCTTACGAAGCACCCGTTGCGGAAGAAAGACAGGAATTTTAACGGGAGACCAAACCTTCGTGCTAAGCCTGAGCATCGAAGTGGGCCGCGTGTGTTTGCTATGGTAAATGATCTGAAAGTAGTATTTGGAAAGGGTCCTGGGAGAAAATCTATGCCGAATGAGAAAGGTCAGGCACCCATGTGGAAGAAGAAGTCAATATTTTAGAACTTGCCTTATTGGGAAGTTTTGGAGGTCCGTTACTCACTTGACTTTATGCACATCACGAAGAATGTTTGCGTGAACCTGCTAGGACACTTAGATATGTACGGCAAATCGAAATATACACTGCAAGCTCGGAGGGATCTAAAACATTTAGAACTGAGGAATGATCTACATCCAGAAAAGACAGGAAAAGGACAACATTATCTACATCCTGCGAGCTACACTCTAAGCAAAGAAGAGAAAAAAAGCATGATAGAGTGTTTGAACAGTGTAAAGATCCCTTCCGGATACTCCTCATAAACATAAAAGAGAATAAAATCGTCCATCTAAAATCTCATGACTGTCTTGTGTTGATGACACAGTTGCTCCCAGTGGCTGTGAGAGGTATTTTGCCCGAGTGGGTCCGGGGGACAATCACAAAGCTGTGTTCCTTTTTCAATACGGTTTCGCAAAAGATTATTGATCCAGATAAAGTAAGTAAGCTGCAGGATGACGTGACAAAGTGTGGTTAGCCTTGAGATGATCTTTCCTCCTGCATTCTTTGATATTATGGTTCATCTCACTGTTCACATTGTCAAGGAGATAGGTATTCTCGGACCCGTGTTTCTGCACAACATGTTTCCTTTCGAGAGGTACATGAGTGTCCTAAAGAGGTATGTTCGTAATCGTTCTCGTCCGGAAGGATGCATAGCCGAGGGGTATGGCATAGAGGAGGTGATTGAATTTTGCGTGGATTACATTAATGATCTAAATCCGATTGGTGTCCCTATATCACGCCATGAGGGGAGGCTTCGGGGAAAAGGGACACTAGGACGGAAAGCAATGGCATGCAAAGATCTTCTTACTTTTAAACAAGCACATTTCACGGTTCTGAAACAATCTACTATAGTGGCCCCTTATGTCCTTCAGCACAAGAGTATTCTACGTCGCGAATTCCCAAGGAGGTCTGAGGATTGGATAACACTGAGGCACATGGATTCATTCGGCGCTTGGTTACAAAACTACATCCTTTCCAAAGGGTCGGACAATGAGCAGGTTACGCGCTGGCTCGGGGACCATCTAGTGAAATCGTGACATTCAAGGGGTACGAGATAAATGGTTACACATTTTACACGAAGTCCCAGGATAAGATGAGCACGAACCAGAACAGCGGTGTCCATATAGACGCCGTGGACAACACTGACAAGGTGGACACATATTATGGTTTCATAGAAGAGATATGGGAGCTTGACTACGGATCTTTGAAGGTCCCTCTATTTAAGTGCCAATGGGTTAAACTGAGTTCAAGCGGTGTGAAGATCGACAAATACGGCATGACAACCGTAGACCTCACCCAAGTCGGCTATAGGCACAAACCATTCGTTCTCGCCAATGATGTGAGACAGGTCTTCTACGTAATAGACATGTCAAGCAAATCTAAGAAGCAAAAGGACAAGGCAAAATGACAGGTGGTTCTCCAAGGCAAACGAAGGATTGTCGGAGTTGAGGACGTCATAGACGAGGAAGAGTATAGTCAGTTCGACGAGCTCCCTCCTTTTGCGGTGGATGTCGACATAAGTGTCCTGAATGACACAGATGTCGATGCTCCGTATATATGCCACGATCATAACGAAGGCACACTTGTAAAGACAAAGTATGTTACTAGTTAAGATGTGCTCCTGTATGGAACTTGTATATTTGAAGCATATATAGAAATTAAGCAATGAAATTTTAAACATTTTAAAAAATATGAAACACATGTATTGACATTTTAAACATTTTAAAAAATATGAAACACAAGTAACCTCGGCCATTTTAATAAAAACTTAATAGAAAGGAAGAAAGCATTTTTTTCCAAATTTTTAAATGAAACTTGTATATTTGGAGCATGTATAGAAATTAAGCAATGAAATTTTAAACATTTTAATGAAATATGAAACACATGTACTGAAATTTTAAACATTTTAAAAAATATGAAACACATGTACTGACATTTTAAACATTTTAAAAAATATGAAACACATGTACTGAAAAGGAAAAATAGAGAAGGAAAACCCCCAAAAGGCCCTGTACAAGCGGTTCGTAATACGAACCCCTTGTAGAAGGTAACCTCTACAAGCGGTTCGTAATATGAACCCCTTCTAGAGGTTGGTATCTGAACCCCACAGAAGAGGACCTCTACAAGCGGTTCGTGTCTGAACCCTTCTAGCGGTTAAATGTCTGAACCCCGTAGAATAGGACCTCCTGGCGGTTCATATCTGAACCCCTTGTAGAAGAGGATCTCTACAAGCGGTTTGAACTACCAACCGCTTGTACAGGCCCCTTTACAAGGGGTTCGTATTACGAACCGCTTGTAGAGGGGGTTTCCTATATATTTCATATCGTCTTTCCCGTGCGCTTCACTCTCCCCAAAATTTTTCTAAGTCTCGCGCTTCACTCCTCTGTCGCTCCGCCGTATCTCCGTCGAGCCCCCGCGCCGCGCTCGACGCCTCCTCCACCGTGCGCGCGCCCTCGTCGCCGCGTCTCTTCGTCGAAACCTCGCGCCGCGCTCGCCGCCTCTTCACCGTTGTGCGCGCGCCCTCGTCGACGCGCATCGCCACCGCCGTCGACGCGCCTTCACACCGCCGTGCGCGTGCCCTCGTGATCACCTCGCCGTCGGACCTCCACCGCACCGTCGACCTCGCGACAAGCCCCGCTCCCCCCAATTCCCCGGAGGACGTAGGTTGCCCACGCCCACACTGCACTCTCCCTCTGTTCTATGTCTGCACACAGGGTGTTCGATGAAACGTCCCAACGGGAAAAAAAGTTTTGAAACAATCGGGAGAGAGAGATATAGAGATAGGGAGTGATAGAGAGAGACAGTGAGAGATAGAGAGATAGGGAGTGAGAGAGAGACAGGGAGAGATAGGAAGAGACAGGGAGAGATAGAGAGAGATAGAAAGGTAGTGAGATAGACAGATAGGGAGTGAGAGAGAGATAGAGAGATAGAGAGAACTATTTAATTAATTCGAACTCTAATAATTACTATTCATGTATTAACGCATCACAGGGCATTCGCAAAGTTCCGACAGAAGTATAAAGGAACTTTCAAGAACGAATTCACAGTCCAATTAAGCACTCGAGTACGTAATAAAGCATACTAATTAATTCATATTCTTTAGTGATAGTTTTTCATCTCAATACTTTTATTCTTTTTAAATTTCATCATAGGTTATACAGAAAATGACAGGAAACAACTTATGTGGCTATTATGTGTGCCACTACATTGTCGGGACCCGAAAAACGGAGTCGAGCCCCTTCTGTGCTTTACCTGTACTAGTCCCTGGATCAAGTAGCTAGTACACACAAATTCCAGATATTTGGATCATTGCCATTATAATTCGAACAAATATTACATCAGAGTGCGTTACAAGGCGCTAAATCAGAGTACAAAATTCAGGCACGCAGGCCTTACACAGCGGAAGTCTCACATGCAGCGGAAGTCTTAACAGTCTTCCATAACTCCAAATGTCAGAGGCAAAATACAACAATCAATCCCACAGGCGAGCTGTAGTAGCGTCTTAGGCGTCGGATAACCTTTGTCTTGAAGTCCGGCAACGAAACCTTCATCTTGATACATCTCCTCCTCGGGATACCATTGCTGACAACCTGCTCGTTGGAATGAGCAGCCCCGCATGAAAGGCGAGGGTGAGTATACTTTATACTCAACAAGCAAGGCTGACTAAATGCAACTAAGGCTTAACAAAGGAAGGGTAAGGGTTCTTTTGCATAAAGCCAGTTTTGCAAGTCTTTCCTAAGGTTTTATAAAAATGATTTGAAATGAGTTGAGGAAAACAAATCTTTGAAGTATTTCTTTAAAACTCCGGCCTCGGCCGGTTTTGCCCAATCCTGGCTACTCACGGCACCCACTGTGCAATTACCCTCATCGCTCATAGAACCTACTATGAGGAGAAAAATCAAAACACATGACACCGATCGTGGTTTTCCTTTAAAACACCATTTAGAAAACAAAGATAAGAAGTACCAATGAGGCAGCTCCCCGTCGTTCGTCCTTGACCGTGGACACGGCTATCATGATAGTTTTACACTCTGCAGAGGTTGCACGCTTTACCCACGAGAGGTGACCTTCCCTAGGAATCACCCAAAGGGAAAAGAACACCACAAGGTCTTTAACCGACATTCCCCTAGCCTGACACTCCCTCTAAGGATTCCACCGCAGCGCTAGTTACTCTAGTTGGCTGAAGCCCCCTCTTGAGCCTGCAGAACAACACCAATTGCCTACTCCACCTCTGGAATGCCAAAACTAGGAGTCCGAAGGGTACTCAACCAGGGCTTGCCCACACAAGCACTCAATGGTCGCACTGTTATACTTAGCTCGTCTACCTCAAGGAATCGGTCCTTAGGGATCAGGGTGGGTCCCACACTGGACCCGAATCTCGTGCATGCGGCACCATCCTTGCAACCATCCACCCCAATCAGGTTTTGCAAAACATTTTTCCCGATAGCACCCACTATCAACTAGCCCAAATACATCAAAAGACAACACCAATTGTCCTTCTTAAAGATCACAAGGTAAAATGGTGATTAATGTTAACAAGCAATTAATCAGGTGGTTTACTATGAGCATTACTAAGCAGATGCAAAACCTAATCAAGGATATGGTAATAATTAATCAAAATTAATAATCCTAAGGTAGCAAGGGAATTTTATAAGGATTAATTATCAATGGGATTTACCTAGGCAACATAGTTATTTAGTATTTTATGTTAAACATACATGCTACTGTTCAAATCCTACAAAACTCGTTTGAAAACATGGGTTCAGAGGTTTCAGCACTTGCCTTGATCGACGTAGTGGGGAGGATCCTCGGCTGCGTCGGGAACGAACTCGGTATTCGGATCTAACGCAACGAAAATAAATAAACAATAAATACAATGCAAAAGAATTAATTAGACAATAGAATGTATGCCAATAGACATGAAACTATATAAAACAGTAGATAATAATTTTACAAACATTTTAAAATTTATTTCACAATTTTTGGAACTATGGAATTAAAGATACAAAAATTTTAAAGGTTCTTATTTATTTGAATTAATAAGGGCTAAACCGGTTTGGGCTCGAATTTGGCCTCGACGGCTCGGCTTTGGGGCGCAGCTTGTCCTAGTCCGTGATCGGCTCAGCGTCTGGCTCAGGCCAAGCCGAGGCGCTGCCCGGGCAGCTGGGTTGCTGACTTGATCTGTAGCAATGGGCGAGGCCCGGCCCGTCTGAAAGCGAAAGCAATGCTGCCAACATGATGAGTGACGCGCCCATGCGCTGAAGCAATGGCGGCAAAGCTGGCGGAAGCGGCAACCGACAGGAGGCAAGCGCTGCGGCCTGCGGCAGAGGGCCAGCGGCGCCGAAGTGGGGCCCACCTGCAGTGGTCCGAAAACAGGGAGAGTGATCGCGGAATCATGGCGAGGCGAGGCGCGGGGCGTTGGCGGCGGCGGCGGCGGGTGGTGGGGAGAAGGGGTGGGAGGGGCGGCGGTCCCGAGGTGGCGGTGGCTCAGGCCGCCGACGACGCCAGAAGGCAATGGCAGCCTTGTATATGTGCATGACATGACAGACAGCGTCGTGGCGCTGCCAGCCGTGGCGAGGAGGCGGCGGCGGGCGGGAAGGAGGCGACGCGCTGGGTACCGCAGGGAGGTCTCCGGGAGGAAGGGGACTGAGCGCGCGGTGGTGTGGTGGCCGTGGGAGGAGGAGGCCTTGAGTGGTGGCGGCGGCGGTGGCGCCCGGCCAAATTGGCGGGAAAACCTTCCTAGGGTCCCACGGATGGTTGAGAGGGGAAGAGGGGGGGTAATCACCGGCGGCGACGGCGAATTTGGCGAAGAACGGAGGTGGCGGCGGTGAGACAGCAGCTCCTCTGGCCGAATTCGGTGAGCACGGTCGACGGTTCTGCGGCGAAGGCGGGATAAATCTGAGGAGGAGGGAAGAACGTCTTGGAGGGTTCGGCCTAAGGGCTCACTGGCGGCAATTAATTGCAGAGAGGCAAAAGGTGAGGGGAGGGTGGAGGCTAGGGTTTATATAGGGATTTGGGGAGGAATTTGCGGGAGAGGGAGATCGACTCGGGTAGGGATTGATCTCCCACGATCAAGGGAACCAATTTCGCTGGTTTTTGGGGCGGAATTCCAGGAGAAGATCAAGATAGGAGTTGGGGGTGAACTTCCCTGTTTGTTTGGAAATAGAAGACCGAGAGGAATTCTAGGAAGAAGGAAAGAAAGAAGAAAGAGAGAGAAAAGAAAATAGGAAAGGGAGAAAAGAAAGGGGGAAAGAGAAAATAGGTGGGGTCCACTAGTAAGAGAGACAATAAATATAGATTCCATAATTTTGGTTTAATTTATTTTAAATTACAAGTAAATCATTAATTGATGATTATATTGTAAAATAGTATTTGAAAAATTAGTAAAATTATTATTTACCAATTACTTGTTTAAATAAACCTTTTCATAAAACTTTTAATTAACAAGGTTATGCAGTTAGGTTTTGAAAGGTTTTGATTTCTTTTTGCAAAAGCTTTTAATTAGGAACATACTCATTTTTAAAATGCTTTTATATATATATATATATTTTGAAATTTTCATGCCATGCAATGCATATGATTTTGGTTTTGAAAATGAGGATGTTACATACATGCAAAATCTTTACCACGGCGATGTGCCCAAAATAAACGACAAGGTGCGTGTATGTCAAAAGTACCAAATTAATGATGCATCGAAATTAAAGATGCATCTCAATTTCTTAGTACTTACAATTACGTGTTCAGAAATTTATTAATTTCCTGCTTTGGCAGCCTTACCTCGATGTGCAAGGTGTGATCCCGCCTCACCGGGTTGCAGCAATCCAAGAACAACTTATCGGCTTCATTAATTGTCGACGAGATTATATCCACCAAAGGCGAGTTCCACACAAAGGGATGGAGAGATTGTCCTTCTGTAAGGACAGGTGAAATATCAGAATCATCGAAGGCCACAAATAACGATGTAGGCAAGAAATGACCTCAAGATTCACCCTTGTACTCTTGAAATGTATAAACATTGCTTCAGTGTGCTCCTTATTTCATGTATGTACACATTTTTGATTCATTCGTATTATTGTGTAAATGAACTTAATTGTGGTTGTGTGAATGAGTACACCTCATATTATATTTTTAATTATGAAAAAATATTGTAGTTGTATTTAATTTTATTGTCAAAATTCATATTGAAAACCCCTCTCAGAACATATTCTATATTGAATATAATTTGCGCTCAGCCTCTCCACAAGCGGTTGGTAACTCCAACCGATTGTGGAGAGGGCACACGTGGCGCTCGCCCTCGCTGCCTTGGAGGCTCTCCACAAGCGGTTCGTAAGTCCAACCACTTGTGGAGAGGCCACACGTGGCTCCTCCCCTCGCTGGCTGAGAGGGTCTCCACAAGTGGTTCGTAACACGAACCGCTTGTAGAGAGCACCCATGTGGCGCCTCCACCACCTGGGCAGGAGATTCAACCGCCAGGTGTCGCATCCTGGCGGTTGAAGAACCGCGAGTGTTACCCAGAGGGTATCACTCGCGGTTGCCTATAATCGGTTCCAAAACCGGTTCTAAAACCTGTTTCGAACCGGTCGTAGTAGCCGGTTCGCTGGTAATGCGATCTACTTGTTGGTGTGGAGGTGTGGGCCCCAGCTCTGTAGGATAGAGCCAGAACCCCTTTTGTTCTTGCGCACATAGTTTTAGGCCAGGATCATGCTAACACCGCATAAAATTTAACATCAAGTTAGGATCAAAGTTGCCATAATGTATAGGTTAATTATACAGGGGAAAGGATGCATAAAAGTTCAGAGTGTGGGGACAAAGTAGGGCCAATTTATCCAGAACCAAAACGTAATTCTACTAGTTGATGGTTTGGTGGAAGTGGAGGGGCTTTAACTTCATCTTCTAGATTGAACACCCGCCAGGCATGCGACTAGAGTCTTCGTTTATACTCGGTCCAGGCCATCATCTTCGGGCTCGTCTTCTATGCTGAAGCATTCGTATGGGTCTTTGCTTTCGTCCCCTTCACCTAGAAACGTGAGTGGGTGCGAGGGTGAGCACACAATCAAACCGCGCTCGTGAGCCAACGCTACACCATAATGCAAGACTTTTTGGTAGAGGCTGGGCTCTTTTGTGTGCTTAAAGTCAGAGATGCCATACTTTTAAAATAAAAGCATTAAGACTTAGCCTTTTAACGAATCAAAGGCGTACTGGGCTATATATGCCAACTGTTCATAAAACAGGGGAGTTATTATAGTGGCGACAACGTAACCACGGCTATGGAATACATGTCCTAGGTGGCAGACACATACCATGGCTGTGGTCATGGTTTCCACAAATGGCGAACTAGCACCATAACTATGATGAGCTATCCCCAAAGGTATGGCGAACCCGTGCCCATACTACAATTAGCGCATGTGCTCCCATCTTCTGGCGAACCTGTGCCCATACTATAACTGGCGCATATTTTCCAAGTAAGTGGCGGTAAACTCACCCTTTTCGCCAAGATGCATTATCCCCTTGAGCTCAACAATGGTCAGGATCCGCAGATCCTAATCTCATCAAATAGATCAAAGAGTTTTATCGACCAACGTTCGCACTCGGGCATAAGTGGCACCTGAATACATGAGCTACCTCGTTAGCTTATTAAGTGCAAGGAATACTCGGGAACGGGGCACAACATATCTCCATAAATTTGTACTCGGGATACACACATGCTGACTAGACTGTCCAACAATGGAGCCATACAGATGCTACAATGTCGTAGTCTTGATTAGAGGGGATCTGGCTCATCTTTGGAACACTATGCTTTACCAACAATCGTGTGCAAGGAGACTAACTCCTGTCATGATACCTATCATAGAGATGATAGGACCGTACCATTGAGGTACCTGCTCCGCATACGATAAGTAGGGGCCAGCGACCAACTATATCATTTCTAAGGCAATGTATAGGATCGACCTATCATTCTGGTATTGCATCGTTGATAGCTAAGATTTAACCCATGGACTCATTAGTCAAAGTGTTTAACCTCTATACCTTAGGTTATCAAAGGACATGATAGGGTAATCATACTAAGGAGGGGGCTTGTGTTTAATAACACTATTTACCAAATGGAATAGCTAGACCACCTCTATTAGCCTTTTTGTTTTCAACAAATTATCTTCAGAAATCATACTGCATGCAAATTTATATGTAAATCAACATAATTTATGTAAAACTAGGTAAAAGAGAATGATCTAGAGGTATTGGCTCGCATGTTTCCTCATAATCCAGGTCTTGCGTCGGATCTTCATCCAGCTAGTCGTCTGTTGCCTCGCTTTCTATAGTATCGAACAACCACAAAATAAAGATTTGCAAGAGAAGTGGATAAGTCATGACAGGCGAGGGGGTCATCTAAAGTTTCGCACAGATTTTTCCGACTTGAATATTTCCCGTAAATATCTCCCTTTCACAATGGGGTGTGGGTATGCGTGTGCGTAGGGGGTTCCTAACGTGCAAGTTTAAGCATTCTTGATCAGTCAAACTCTAATCTGGGGAGATGCCTATATGATTATGCGGGTGCATAAATTTACCCTTGGCTATTCCCATGATTATAAGATAGTATTTAAAGTATTTGTTCTGCAGTAAAGTCATTATTAATATTTATTATTTGTTTTTTCCTATTTATTTTACCCTATTCTAATTTTCCAGAGGCTAAGGTCTACGGTTTATATCTCCATATGATTTTTCTCAAGTGTCAGAGGTGATATAACATTTTATAGAATTTTTCCATAAATTTTTAGAGGCTCTTAAGAATTTTTGGAAATTGCTAAACCATTATCTGGATTTCTTTAAAAGTTAAAAAGGTTAGAAATTTCCTTGGAACAGTAACGGGCCTAACCCGCCCGTGCTTCGGCTCGGCCCACGGAGAGAAACGGCCTAGAGCCGTCACGCGAGTGAAGTGGCCCGCGCGGGTGCAGCGCGCTCCCCTGCGCGGGTGCGACCGACAGGTGGGGCCTTCAGTCCCATCGGTCAATGATCACGTGAGGGGGGAAGTCTGGGGTCTGAGGCTGATGTGTAGGCCAGTAGGGTCCATGAGTCGGAGACGGGATGGAGCTTCGGGAGAAGGCGTATTCTCAATATGTGCCTCTTGTTCGGGGAGACGTCACCAGAGATGGGTGCGACCACTTAATCTGACAGGTGGGTCCTAGGGCCTACTTCTCAGTCACTGACGAATCCGGCCACTGGAATTTTTAAATGGGCCCACAGTGGCGCTGGGTCCCACCAGTCAGTGAGGAGGAGAGAGAGATGTTGGCGTCATGATGTTGGGCGAACATCAGCCTGTCGTCTTCCCCAGGCCGAGCTCCGGCGAACTCTCCGGCTTTGGTTTGATGGCACTACAGGGCATGGCTTGACCAATCGGTGGTCCCTACAAGTTCGGGGTTCCTAGACGCAGGTCGTCCCACCGAGGATTTTGCCGGTGATGAGCAGGGACGGCGGCGCCATGGACAGAGCGGAACGGGGCTACGGCGAACTAACTTTATGGCAAATTGCACGTGCTTAAGCTTGGATTTTGGGTCGGGGAGTATCTGGGAGCTACAAGGACCATTACCTATGGGTTGGCTGAGGTCGGGGTAGATCATAGCGGGCTGTTGATGGTAAGGTTGAATGCAATAGAAACAGGGGTGACGTTAGCGGCCCTCCCCGGTGATCCTCTGGCCAATTGCTTCTGGGAGATGGTTGGCGATGCCCTGAGGAAGCTTCAGGCCGAAGGAGCATCCCTGGGCTGCAGCAGTTAACGCAAATGTGGAAAGGGGTGGATTCGGCCGAACGGGAAAAAGGGAGAAATTGGGGCGAAACGCTTCCTTTTATAAGGCCTTAGAGTGGAAGGGGCATTCTTGGAATACAAGCTCGAGTGGATTTGGTCAGGGCAATGGTGAATTGGCGTAATCTCCCGTTGCGGCGGCGTAACGGGGATTGCCACCATGCTTCTAGTAATGATGATAGGTTAGCAACGTGGCGCGATGGGGTAACACCTTCAAGGTGACTCAGCATTGCAGGGTCAGGTCGGAGCTAAGCTACTCTAAGCTGCTCCGACTAGGGCACTGGCGAGTGGCGCCGAGGAAGGAGGCAGGGAAAGGGAAAGAAAGGCAGTTCAGGGAGCTCCTCCTAGGCCTGGTGGGCTAGCTTGGGCCTAGGAGAGGTAGAGGGCTGAGGAAGGCCGGCCCAGCTCGGATTTGGGCTGAAGGGAAGATGAATTTTGGAGGAAGAGAGATTAAGCCCAAAGGGGCATTTTAGTAATTCAATTTGAATTTAAAATTTAAAATTCCCATTTGCTAGTAAACTTTGATTAGGATCTCACTAAGAATTTTGCTATATTTTATTGTTATTATTGTCTTTCATCTTTAGTTTCTATGCTAAATTTAATTTTTTTTTAGCAACTTTTCCTTTACCAAAATGATGAATAGGGGTTACCAAAATTTGCCTTGAAATTAGCTCATTGTCTTTTATTCTCCTTATCTTCTATTAAATTGAAATTAATTTCTAAATTAAAAATTTTATTCAAGCTTGTTTAACTTAGTTCTTTTATACGGACTTATGCGCTTTTAATCATATATATGTGTATATATATATATAATTTTATATTATTATTATTGTTGTTATCTTTTGCTTAAACTTTAGATTAGGGTGTTACAGGAGGCCATATAGTAAGCTAGGGTTTACGGTGGGGATGGGTTCATGTAGCTGGCTGCAGCAACGACATGCCAAAATCCATGAAGAAGGCGAGGCTGACGCCGTTAGCGAACCTGGTGTGCATCTGGTTCGACACTCAAGAAAAGAGTATATTTAACTCGGGATCGGTAATATCTGGCTTCGATTTATTGACCCACTTGTTGGTGTCGTATCGTATCGGCCATGGTAAGTTTTAATATGGTATCTTCAATCATGTTAGATCTACACTGTTTACATCTAACCATACTATAATCACCGGTGTAAATCTTTCCTTTTTTCGCTGATTAATATGGAAATTTCTAGTATTTTAAGATCAATATGGTTGCTTCATTTAACCTAGCTTTAGTCTATATGGATTCATCGTGACGAGGAGACGAACCTCCTTGTGCCGATAAGCAAGCGAAAGGGTGCGAGGCGGCGCGCAGCCCATCCCCTCGATCAAGTCCGCCCGCTTGGCGAACGCCGAGGGAAAGAGCTTAGTCCCGACGCGGTCAGACGCGTCGAGACCGGATGGGGGTGATGATGACACGAGTGTTTTTATCCTGGTTTAGGCCTCCACTGTGGGATAACAGCCCTACATCCAATCTTCGTTTAATGCCGAGCTTACACGAGTACAAGGGGGTGAAGTCCGGGCTTTGGAAAGCCCGGGCCTCGAGTACAATAAGTGCTCAAGGCACTGTTTGTGTGTGTGTTCCTACAGTTACCTGGGCACGGAGAACTACCGCCGGGAACTAGAGCTCCTACGAGAGTGCAAGTGCTCATGTTCTACAGTGGCTATCCTCCGAGTGTGTTGTGTGAGTGCAGAAGCCGGGGGTCCTCGTTGTTGTGGCTTGTATGCCCCTTTTATAGGCGCCTTCCGACCACTATAGCTTGCGCTGGCCCGTTGAATAGTCGCTGCCTTTTTGCCATGCCGGAGCGTCCAAAATCTACCGGTAATCGAGTGTATCTCCCGATCACCGCGCCGGACCGCTACCGGTCAGCACGTGTCTTTGCCCATCTTGGTGATTGATGAGACCGATCGCCAACCCGTCGAAGCTGCCGCCAGCGCCTCCCAGACCGATGCAGTCGCGATTTAATTCTTGACGACTCTGGGGACCCGAAGCGTATCCTGTCCGCGGCGCGGCATGATTTGCCTCGGGTCCTGAGACTTGAACCTCGGAAGCCCTGGGAAGTGAGAGGCTCAAGCTTCCGAGGCGGGGAAGCTCGGGCGTAAGCTTTGCCAAGCTCGGGCGCGAGCTTGCCAGCCCCGAGCTTACCTCCTGTGGGGCCGTAGGTAAGTTAATGGGCCAAACCTTCATGGGCCACGTACTTTCCCCAATAGCCTGCCCCCGAGCCTCGAGCAGGATGATGGCGTACCACTCAGAGGTTTATGTAACTGCCTTCGGACGAAATGCCTGCCTTTTCGCGCGCGTGGGGCCCACAGCTTCGGCGGGAATCCCAAATCAGCGTGGTTATGCGTGCCGCTTCCTTCTCCTTGGTTTTCGCGTCTTCCGGCGGACAGGCGACGGTTCGTCTCCCCGCGCCGGTTTATATCAGGCGGTTTTCCTCTTTTCCGTTCCCCTTTACGCCCTCTTGTACTACTTGTTCTTCTCGCCTTCTTGTGCTATTTGCCCTTCCGCCATCCTTCCCCCCTCCGATCTTCCCTTTCTGATGGCGCCCTTCACGCGGAGCCTCCTTACCGAGGACGACCTGAAGGGGCTGGAAGCCGCCGGCTTCATTGAGGTCGGCGGATGGAGGGTGGCTGTCGATGAGGCAGTTCCCGCACCCAAAAGCAAGGAGTTCGTCTGCTTCGAGCTCTTTGCGGTTCACGGGCTCCGGGTCCCGGAATCCGAGTTCGTTGACGCCGTCTTGGCCCAGTGCGAGATCGAGTTGGTCAACCTCAATCCCAACTCGATCCTGTTCTTGATGATCTTCGCGCACCTCTGCGAGGCGTTCGTCGGGGTGGAACCATCGGTCAGCCTCTTCCTCCACTTCTACGAGCTGACCACGACCGGCGGAAGCAATGTGGCGGGGTGCGACTACTTCAAGCTCCGCCGCAACCTGAAGCCCAAATACCCGGTGTTCAAAGCCAAGGAGAACGTCGGGGGGGTGGGAGTCGCGGTGGTACTACGCCAAGGTGATTGACGACTGCCGATTATGGTTCACCAACGTGAGCCCGGGGAAGTTGACGCTGCCCCAACCCTCGCTGGAGCCAGCGGAGGTAGCCCTGGCGGCCAAAATCCGAGATTTGGCCAGCCGGGGGCTTAATGGCTACGACATTGTAGCCGACTTCATCAAGCACCGGGTGAGCCCGCTGCGGAAGAGGGTTCGCCCTTTCTTCGAGATCCGCGGGTGGGACGACCTTACCCGTGAAGGCACCTCCCGTAAGTTCCTCCTTCTGACCTTGTAGTCCTTTGCCCGAGCTTTCTTTGGGCATGTTTCTGATACTCCCACTCTTTTCTCTGTAGCCCTACCCGAGGATGACGTGGTATGGGCTATGAGGCTTCTCCTGCTCGCGAATCACAACGAGCCATCTGGCTCGGGCGTTCGCAACGTCCTGGACGAGGTACGTGCTTCCGCGGGCTTAGGCGTCCCTGGAGGGGGTCTTCTGCAGGCGCGGGCTAATGTTCCGCGACTTATCCTGCAGGGGGAAGTGGGCGAGGAAGCCAGGCCCGCCGCACCTGCACCTGTGGCGGCTTCGGGAGCTGCCAGCTCGGCGACCGGCGGCGACGCGGGCTTGGCCCCGGTGCGGAAAGGACAGGCCGCGAGCAAGCGATCGCCCTCGAAGAAGCTACCCGGTCGCTTCCCGGGCAAGGTTGCTCGCGCGTGGTGGCAGGCGCCCCGAGCTCCTGATTTGTCCCCGACCAGGTCCGGGCTGGAGGTTCTCGGGCTCGGCACTCGGCTGGTGCGCGGGATACCCAGCCGGCGCCGAAGAGGCGTCGGTTGGTGCTGGATGACGACTCGGACGACGGGTTGCGGGACGGATATTGAGCTCGCACGTAAGTCGCTTGTTCTTGCTGGTTTCTTCCGCCTCTTTTCTCCACTTATCATGGCTCTCGGGCCTATTGGGCGTGCTCTGATTACTTCCTTCTTTGTTCACAGTCGCGCTGTCTCCCCAAGCGGGGGAACTCATCCCGGTGCAGCCAGAGGAAGTGGCCCGAGAGAACTATCCCGTCGAGAAGGAGCCCGGGCCTCGAGGCTCGGGGCCCTTGGCCTTTCCGTTGGTGGCACGCAATGACGTGCATCCCCATGCCGTGTTTGTGAAGGCGGAGACAAACGATGAGACATCGCTCCTGGCACCGCTCCGTGTCGAGGGGCGGACCTCAACCGACTGGTGCCCGATTGACCTCCGTGGAGTGTCGGAGCTTTTTGAGAGGAGTAACACACCCATCCCTCCACTGGACATGGGCGACACCCTCCTTCTTGGCTGGAACTGGCCCGTCCGGGTCATTTCGGCCGCCAGCGTCGTCCCAGTGGACGGACGACGGTACATCGCTCCTGGCGCCGCTTCGCGTCGCGGGGCGGACCTCGATCGGGTGGCGTCCGATTGACTTCCGCGGCGTCCTAGAGCTTTTTGAGAGGTGTAACATGCCTATCCCTCCACTGGACCTGGGCGACACCCTTCTTCTTGGTTGGAACTGGCTCGTCCGGGTTATCACGGCCGCAAGCGTTGTTCTAGTGCGGCTATGGAGTGTGGCCCCGCTGGTCGCCGCGGATGGATCACGGCGACGCCAGCGTGGGTAGAGCACGCGCTTTCATCTGTCGGGATGGGCCGCCAAGTGCCCATTCGGCTCCGACCGGTTCCCGGCCAGTCGCTTGAGGAGTGGCTGGCGAACCGGATGGGGATTGGGCCGAAGGTAGATGTCGGGGTACAAACTGATCTTGCCCCCGAGCCATGGCTTCAGGTCACTGAGGCTGCCGGGCCTTCAGGGGAATCGGCCGAGCCTGCGGAAGTGGCGGTGCTGGAACCGGCCGAGGGAACCCGGGACGAGCCAGCGGAAGGAGCGTGCGAGGCCGTGGGAGAAGTGGCCGAGCCTACGGGAGGCTCGGCCGGGCCTGTAGCTCGAGCGAAAGCTTGGGCATCCTGGTTATGGCACGGCCTGCTCCTATGGGTGCTTCGCAGGTTCGGTACGAAGCCATGACTGTAGAGGCCACCAGGCGGGTAAGCGTCTCCGAGTTTGGCTTCTGACGTTTTGTTGACCCTACTTTGGGTTTTTCTTTTTCCCTTAG
This sequence comes from Olyra latifolia, assembly GCA_036346145.1. Classification (NCBI taxonomy): domain Eukaryota; kingdom Viridiplantae; phylum Streptophyta; class Magnoliopsida; order Poales; family Poaceae; genus Olyra; species Olyra latifolia. Next base: position 37,726,038 of record CM070532.1, read on the forward strand.
CCCATCCTCTTGGTGCAGTTCTACCGCGAGGTCGTTGGCATCGCTTGCTCATTTGGGGCTGAGCACGATGCCAAACGGGAGGCCCTGCAGGCGGATGGCGCGCGTTGGCGACAGCAGGCCGATACCGCACGCGCCGAGCTTGAGGAAGCTCGCTCGAGCTCGGTCCAGGCAGTGGCTCTGGAGGCTCGAGTCGCAGCGGCTGAGGTGGCCTTAGCCGCGGCGCGGGATGATGCCGGGGAGGTTTCACGCCGGTCGCTAGAGGCCCTTAAGGCCGAACGCGACCGCACCACCGAGCTCGAAGAGCGCCTCCGGTCGGTGGAGGCATGCCGTGCTGCTGAGGTTGCTCGCGCAGTGGAGGAGCGTGACCTCCTTGCCGCGAAGCTCTCCCAGACGAAGTCAGCTGCAGTGGCGATGGAGGATCTGTTGAAGACCCACCGGGATACCGTGCGGGACTTGGAGGGAGCCAACGAATCCCTGTGGGTCAAGATGCAGACCGCCCGAGATAGAGAGAAAGAGTTCCTCGATCTTCAGGGCCAACATGACGAGGTACTGGCCGAGCTACGCAAGCTCAGGTGCCAGCCTAAGTCATAGGCTTTTTCGTCTTTTTTCTTTTTGTTGGGCGGTGATCCGGCTCGCCCTTGTAAATACCCTTGATAATGCAGTTGACTTGTTTTGACTCTTTTCCTTCGGTGCCTCTTCGGTCCACCTTCTCCCTGGAATGCCGAACATCGATTTGACTGTTGCACCATGTCCCGAGAGACATTCGCGTCAAATCTTGGAAACACTTCCACGTCGGAGCTGCTTCCCGATGCCATTACTCTTAGGATCACTTCGGCTTCCCGAACCTGGCTATAAAAAGAGGCCGATGCGACGGCCACTTCTCATTCCAGACTTCTTTCTTCCATACCTCCTTCTCTTCTTACTTCCTTTAGTACCTCCTTTGCTTCCATGGATCGCGAGAAAGAGTTGGCGGAGCTTTGGGCGGATTACGACCTTGCCCTTGCCGAGATCGCGGAGGAGGAGGCACGCACCCGCGACGTCGCCACCGTCGAGGCGCTGGTTGAAGTCGTCCCGAAGCTCCGCGAGGCTTTTGATCCACTCGTGGAGACGCTTAGTCGATGCCCGTGCCGCGACGCCGCCGCCGCCAAGATTGATTGCTGCTTGCCCGCCGAGGTAGGTGATGAGATCGTCGGCACCGGGGGTAGCGTCGAGGCTTTTGTGTGGCGGCTTGTAGGCCATTCCAAACTCTTTTAATAAAGTTGTTTTGTGGTTGTTGCTGCCTCCTTTCGTCTTTGTCGTCTTTGCTGCATGCGAATGATCACAAGTAGTCGTATATGCAAGAAAGGGTTTGAAGGTCGTAGCATAGTCCTATCGATCCTAGCCCCCGAGCCATGGTCGAGCTTCCGAGGAGAAGCCCGGGCGTGGCTTAGAGAAGATCGAAAATCCTCGCTTGGGTATCTGACCTTGGGAAATCAACTTTTAAGAAATCGACCCTTTAAAAATCGACCTTTTAAAAATCGACTCTAGCCCCCGAGCCATGGCCGAGCTTCTGAGGAGAAGCCCGGGCGTGGCTTAGAGAGATCAATTTTTGAAAAATCAACCCTAGCCCCCGAGCCATGGCCGAGCTTCTGAGGAGAAGCCCGGGCATGGCTTAGGGAGACCGCATCCCTGGAACGGAGCTTGTGGCCCTTGCTCTGTTTCTTTGTAAGGAGCAGAATGTTGGACTCTAGAGGTATCTCGGGCTGTGACGATTTTATGCGGGCTTATGATATAGGGCCGGAAAGCGTGTGCCTGCGCGGGATCTTGCGTGGTGCGATGGATATCGGCTTACCCGTGTGCAAGGGAGTCCCGGGGGTTAGCTTCTGCGTAGCCACTATTCTGCCGATGTGTATTGAAACAGCCCGGGCTTTCTCCCAAGCCCGATCATAGGCTTAGGTCACCCGGGTTAGCTTGGGGCTATCTAGGGTTTGAATAGATGGACGAAATAGGAGAAAAGTGGGGGGGGAGGAGACTTACGACCTTTGCTCAGGTGTAGAACCTCCGGAGTTGAGCGATGTTCCAGGAACTATTGAGGATTCTACCATCCGGCATAGCCAGTCTTACAGCCCCCGGGCATGTTGCTGATACGACCGTGTACGGGCCTTCCCACCTTTTTAGCCGCGTGCCGCCGTAGGGATTGCTGGTATGCTGCCACTCGCAGTAGTGCTTGCTCACGGCAGGACTCGGATAGGTCGAGATCTAACCGTCGTTCCTCGTCGTTGTCGATTTCACCTGCAAAATCAACACGAACTGAACGAAGTCTTAGCTCGGAGGGTAAGACCGCTTTCGAGTCGTATACGAGCCTGAATGGGGTCTCTCCGGTAGCCCGATTGGATGTTGTCTGGACTGCCCAAAGCACCGAGGGTAGCTCTTCTACCCAGTTGCGATGCTGCTCGACGAGAGCGTCGTAAACTCGGCGCTTGACACCCTGCATAATTAGCCCATTTGCACGTTCGGCTGCACCGTTGCTCTACGGGTGAGCCACCGAGGCTAGGGCGACCTTCATGCCGAGCTCTCCACAGTAGTCCTGGAATAGCTCGCTCGTGAACTGTGTCCCATTGTTAGCGATCAGCTTGCTCGGGACGCCGAACCTGGTCACGATGTTGTTCCTGAGGAACCTCTTGGCCGTTTGGGCTGATATGCTCGACACTAGTTCGGCCTCGATCCACTTAGTGAAAGTGTCGATGGCGACGAACAGGTGCGTGCAACCCTTTAGGCCTCTAGGGAACGGACCAAGTATGTCCATTCCCCATGTCGAGAATGGCCAGGTCAGCGGGATGGTCTGCAGCTCGTATGCTGGCTGGTGGGATTCCCAGGCATGATATTGGCAGACTGGGCAACGTTTGACTAGCTTCCTTGCGTCGGTCGACGCAGTGGGCCAGTAGTACCCCATGCGAAAGGTTTTTCCCACTAGGGTTCTCAAAGAGGCATGGGCCCCGCAGATCCCGTCGTGGATGTCTTGGAGGAGAATTTGCCTTCCTCCCGAGTCACTCACTTGCAAAGTACGCCGTTAGAACCCCTTCGGTACAACAAGCCCCCGAGTAATCAGTAAGGTCGGGCTTGTCTTTGGAGCCGGGATTTCTCAGCTATGTCCTGTGGAAGTGTCCCATGCGTCAAGAACTGGACGAATGCCGTCATCCAGGTGTCGTGCTGCTATAGGAACAAAACGGTACCGGCCGTTTGGGTCGAGGCAACCGTCTTCTCGGGGGCCTCTTCTCCGGAGGGAATAAAGGGCTTTAGTAGGTGCTGCACGAGCACCCCCGCCGGGGCGGTTTCTTATGAGGAGCCAAGGTTCGCGAGCTTATCGGCCAGGCTATTAGCCAGTCTAGGAGCGTAACACACTTCGAAGCTTGTGAAGTGTTTCTCCAGCTTTCTCACTTCTGCCAAGTATCGTGCCATTGAGTCGTCGCAACACTGAAACTCCTTGTTTACCTAGCAGACGACCAACTACGAATCCCTTTTGTTGTTAGCCATTTTATGCCGAGCGCAGTGCATGCTCGTAGGCCGGCTAAGAGGCCTTTGTACTCCGCAGCATTGTTCGTTGCGGAAAAATGAAGCTATACTATATGCTGAATTTGTTCTCCTTGGGGGGAGATGAGAACAAACCCGCAACATGATCGCTCGAATTGGCGCGACCCATCAAAGAAGATGGTCCAGTGCGCTTCTTGGCTTGCGAGCTCGGGCGATCCTCCCGAAGGGTCGGCCGGGCCGGTCCACCCAGCCAAGAAGTCGGCCACGACTTGGGACTTGATCGTTGTTCGGGGTACGAACATGATGTCGAATTCACCAAGCTCGACTGCCCACTTTGCGACCCTCCCGTTCGCGTCTGGGTTCCGGATGATATCGCTTAACGGGAAACTCGTTGGGACCGTAATTGGATGGGCTTGGAAATAGTGGCGCAACTTTCGCGGGCCATAAGGAAGGTGTACAAAAGTTTCTGGACCTCAGGGTACCGCTCCTTAGGTCCATGCATACCTCGCTTACGTAGTAGACAGGTTGTTGCTTGCCCTCGCGTTCGACTGCTAGTACAGCACTCACAGCCTGCGAGACGACCGCCAAGTAGAGGAGTAGATCTTCCCCGAACTTTGGCGTGGCTAGGACGGGAGACGTGGACAGGTAACGCTTTAGCTCGCTGAAAGCGGCCTCATCTTCCTCTGTCCATTCGAAACCATAGTGCTTGCGCAGGATCTTACAGAAAGGTGCACTGCGCTCACCGAGACGAGATATGAATCTGCTGAGGGCCGCCATCCGCCCGGTGAGGGCTTGCACCTCCTTGGTGCAGGTTGGCGACCTCATACCCTCGATGGCCTCGATTTTCTCTGGGTTTGCCCCGATGCTCGCCTTCCCTATCACGTAGCCAAGCAACATCTCAGACCGGACACCAAAGACGCATTTTTCAGGATTCAATTTAACTTGATGCTTTCTGAGATTAGCAAAAGTTTCCTGAAGGTTGGTCACATCGTCCCGTGGGATTTTGCTTTTTACAACAATGTCGTCTACATAGACCTCTACATTGCGCCCTATCTGATCAGGGACCGTCTTCTGCATTAGTCGCTGGAACGTGGCTCCCGCGTTCTTTAGACCGAATGACATGGTCATGTAGCAGAAGGTACCAAAAGGTGTTACGAAGGCAATCTTCTCTTCGTCTTTCCTTGCCAGCGCGATCTGGTGATAGCCCGACTAGGCTTCCAGGAAGCTCATGAGCGCCGAGTCCGCCGTTGCGTCGACCAGTTGGTCTATGCGCGGCTGGGGGAAATTGTCCTTGGGGCAGGCGGCATTGAGGTTGCGATGGTCGACGCACATTCGCCACTTCCCGCCCTTCTTCTTGACGACGACTGGGTTAGCGAGCCAGTCGGAATGCTCCACTTCTCGGATGAAGCCGGCTTGGGGGAGCTTGCCAAGTTGCTCCTGGATGATGTCGGCCTTTCACTTTGGGAAGCGCCGTAGGGCCTGTCGACGAGCTTTTGTCGGTGAAGCAGCTAGCTCAGTGCTCGATTACCTCCCTTGGGACTCCGGGCATGTCGGACAGTTCCCACGCAAACACGTCTGCGTTAGCCCGGAGGAAGGTGACGAGCTCGAGTTCCTATTTGGACTCGAGGTTGACCCCTACGTGGACGACCTTGGCTGGGTCGTCCTCGGAGAGGGGGACTGCCTTGGTGGGCTCCTACGGCTGCAGGGCCACCATGGGGCGGACTGGTGGCCCTTCGGCCTTGGCCAGGTCACGCTCGGGGAGCTGCCCGACCATGGCCAAGGCGCTCTCATCACAGGCCATCGCGGCCTTATGGCTGCCCTTGATCGTGATGACCCCGTGAGGGGCCGGCATCTTTAGGCAGTGGTACCCGTGGTGGGTGGCCGCCATGAACTTGGACAACGCGGGGCGTCCAAGGATGGCGTTGTACGGAAGCTCGGAGTCCACCACCTTGAAGGTGACGTACTCCGTTCGAAAGTTCTGGGGGTCCCGAACGTCACGGGCAACACGATCTGCCCGATCGGTTGTAGGGACGACCCAGGGACGATGCCATGAAAGGGAATGGCAATGTCCTTGATCTAGGATCGTGGAACCTGCATCTGTGAAGGATCAGGATGCCGCCTAGAGGGGGGGTGAATAGGCGTAATAAAATTTATCGCTAAATTTGATCGCAGCGAAAATAAATGATTCGGACTGTCCGAGTGCTTCGGATAGTCCGAAGTATATTCGGATAGTCCGAAGAATGCAGAACGAGGAAATGAGCGAAAGTAAATCTAGGCTCCTTGAGAGATGTTTCCTGCACCAAAGAGTGTTAATGAGCCTAGAGTACCTGAGTATGAAGTATGGCCAGCAATATCTTCTTCACAAACAAGATTACCACTTCAAACACCAAGATTTGAATTCGAACACGAGTGGAGTTGAAATCTAAGAGATGAAGACGGAGACCCAAAGATTTTATTCTGAAGTTCGGATCCTTGAGGGGATCCTACGTCTCCGTTGAGGAGGCACAAAGCCCGGGTCTCTTTCAACCCTAATCCTCTCGGTGTTGCACCAAACACTCACCGGCTTCACTAACTTGAATCCTTCCCTTGCAGAGGTGGATTCGACCTTCACAAACTTCCAGAGGCTCACCACACGAAGCTTGGAAGCTCACTGGCGACTCCTAGCCGTCTAGGAGTCCTCAACCTCCAAGAGTAATAGATCGGTGAGAAATCCGCGAGAGGATGAATCCCGGTGCTCAAGATGGATCTAAGCAAGCTCAAGCTCTCCAAATCTCACTTCTTTTCTCCCTCTAGAGAATCCAATCAACAAGCTCAAGAGGAGAGAGAAAAGCTAGGGTTCAAGGAGTAAAAAATGAGGAGGAGTAAATGCTCTGAGTGAATAATAATGTTAGGTGAGAGTGAAGTGAGGTATATATATGAGCCCTTGAAACTAACTAGCCGTTTTGACTCAGGTCCGAATAAGTTCGGATAGTCCGAGTAAATACTCGGATACTCCGAATAGTGTAAAACCTCAGAGACAGAGACACCCAGCTCGGATACTCCGAGTTGAGTCTTCGGATAGTCCGAACCTTCGGATACTCCGAGCGGTTCGGATACTCCGAGTGAGATCTCAGATAGTCCGAATAATTACTACCCAAAGAAAGCGAGGGGTCACCTCGGATAGTCCGAATAATTACCGGATACTCGAGTGATTTCGGATATTCCGAGTGAAATCTCGGATATTCCGAATGGGACTTAGCCTTAAAGTCCATTTTCCTTCTGGGAGGACAGAGGGGGTCAGCTCGGACAGTCCGAGTAATTACTCGGATACTCCGAGTGACCAAAGGCATTTTGTGTCTGGATTTTGGATTTTGGTGACAAGAGTTCATAAACTTGTAAATTGCCAACTAATTTCCATCATGAGCACATAGAATATCCAAACACTCTTTCCCGTCAAATCCCTCTTAATAGTACGGCTATCCTTAGACTCAAAATTTAAATAAATTACAAATCACAAGTCTAGATACCGTCTTTTGCTTCATTCGAATTTAGGGTTCATCAAAGCCCATAACTTCACAGTGGAGGACTAAGATGTGAAGATAACACATAGAAATCTCATTAGTCCCTTAATCGTTTTGTCATTAATCCCCAAAGCACATAGGGGGCCTAGATGCACTTTCAATCTCGCCCTTTTTGGTGAGTTGATGACAACACGATTAAGATTTTACAAAAGGAATGAAATAGACTTTCCTTTGAATTCCAAACATATAGTGGAGCTCCCCCTAAATGTGTGCATAAAAAATTTGAATAGAAGCTTGAATGCACATATTTTTCAAGAAATTTGATAGAATCTCCCCCTATATCTTTGCAATCCAATCATGAGTAAAATTCATTGTAGCAATATGACATGGCATGGGGCACACAATGAAACACTAATATTTGCAAGATAGAACAAGATAGTAGACAATTTCTACAAGGACAACAATTATCAACAACAAACATCCACAATTACCATAATCAATTACAGGGACAGAATTAGAAGTTCAGCTACCACAAATACCAACCACAAGTTTAACACAACAGTTCATCTCCGAAGAACATACAAAAGATCACTAAGACAAATTTAGACTAGATTCCTCTCCCCCTTTGTCATCAAGGCACCAAAAGAGTAGAGGAAACTAGGAGCAGAATCAGCATCATTTGTCTTCGCTGCCGTCCTCATAAATGGGAGCAAATGCAGCGTCATCTCCTACCTCGCTGCCCTGAGTGGAGTGAAGACCGAAGAGGTGCCTAGTCTGAGTGTCCACCGTGGCGGAGGACTCAGAATCAGACTCCTCAGCAGAACAAGGCAGGTTGAGCTTCCTCTTGATGTCTTTAAGTTGACGACTAGTGTCAGCCAGCCTGAGGTTGGTCTCCTGAATCTTCCTGTGGCTTTTCATGCCAAGACAGAAGATAGCGCGAAACATTTTCTTCACTGAGCCACTGGAGGAGGAGGAAGGTCTAGGAGAGGATGGCCTGACTCTGGAAGTAGAGGATTGACCTGGAGCAGGAGACTTGGCAGGAGATCTGGTCCTACCACGTCTGACAGAGGGAGTTGAAAAAGGAGTGGCTTTGATAGAACGAACCCTATAGGCGGTGTGCTCCACATCTCTCACAAACCTCAGACCAGTGACCCCTTCTATCACACACATCACATATGGAGCAAAGCTGCAGCTGCTGCGAGGATTGAGTGAGTTTGAGCGAATTTCCTGCCAAATGAAATCAAACACGTCAAACGGACGTGTTCCCTCACCAATCCTGAGAAGGAGATTCCTGGAGAAAGAACTGATGTTGGTTGCATCTCCCTCTTTTGGCCAAAGTGTCTTCCTCAGTAGCTTGTAGAGGATGGCATAGAATGGCTTGAGTCCTCTAGTGGTTCCCAGTTTGAAGGCCTAGGTGTCATCATAAATGGACTCCATTTCATTTATACTGAAACGTTCTGACATATGAAGCTTGTCCAGGTTGTACCACCCTTCAGTTGAGAAACCCAAGCAGTCAGCAAATTATTCCTTGGTCACTGAATAGTAGAGCCCGTCTGCCATGAACCACATAGTACTATCCTCATCAGAATCTACATAGAGCGTTGTATAAAACTGAGCAACCAGCTCATTGTTCCAAGCAAACTGAAATGTTATGATGTCCTTGACACCATGACGCTCACAAGCCTGTAGCACTTGATTGAAAATAGGATCCTCTTGCTCTTCCATATAATCCCAGTCAACCCACTGCATGGACACCATAGGACTTTTCTTATCAGCAATCACTGAGTCATAGTAGTCCTGTTGGAAGTGGTTCCAGAACCTCTTATCCACATACTCTTCCTGATGGAACTCTAGAGGGTTCTTGTTTCTCAGTCTACGGACTTCCTTTCCCTTCCCTTGACCTGAGCTATAGTCAATCTTCTTCTTAGACATCACATCTCCTGAAGTGACCCGCATAGAGGGATGGACTTGCAGAGGCCCAATGAGCACCCCTGAACGACGCTGCTCAGCCTTCTTGGCTTCCCTTTGATTGAACATGGCAGCATGCGGATCATCACTAGAATCCTCTTCATCACCTCTCCTCGAAGACTGAGAGAGAGATGATTAGTGACCTTCGATCGCCCTCTGCCGCTTCTCGACACCGAGTAGGAGAAGCAGCTGCATGAGGAGGAGGAGGAGCTGAGGAACTGCCGGCAGGGTGATCATGCTTTTTCTTCTTCCAGGCCATGGTCACAGAGATATCGCGAGAGAAGCGATCACCACCTTGAGAAGGGTCCATCTAAGAGGTTTCAAAGGAATGATGAAGATTAGACTCTAATTAAACACTAAATGGATGAGAATAGGGTAAGTTTGGACATTTCAACTTCGGATAGTCCGAGGTATATCTCGGACAGTCCGAATTCTTCGGACACTTCGAATAGGTTCGGATAGTCCGAAAGCTTCGGATAGTCCGAAGTGTAACTCGGATAGTCCGAGTTGCGCGAGTTCAAATTTGCCCTAATTCATCCAATCTAGAGATTAATCAAAGTAGACTAGAGCCTAACAAGGAGGATCATCCTAGAAGGTCCTAGAACAATCCTAGACACTAGGTTTAACAGGGAACCAACGAAATGAAGTGAAAAACGAGGAGCGGTTTCCACCGTACCTTGAGAGCTGAACACGGAGACTCCGAGTCAAATCCCGGCAATGGCGCGGTGGAGAAGAAAGCCCTCGCTCCGGGGAACTCCTCCGAGGTCTTGAATCGAAGGATTTGAGGTCCAAAAGGAAGATCCACAAGCGGGGCCGAAATGGAGGAGAGAGAGAGAGAGAGAGAACGCGTGGTAGAGTGGAAATGAGAAGAGAGGAGGAAGAAGATAACCGCGCGGGGTAAAATACCCGAGACAGTTAGTTCGGATACTCCGAACTAATGTTCGGATACTCCGAGCAATTCGGATAGTCCGAACAATTATTCGGACACTCCGAGCTGCCCTTCTCTGGAATACTGAGTACAAAACAGGAGAATGCCACCGGTTGGAAGAGGAACAAGGATGTCCTATAGAGTCTTCTCATCTTGTGATCAGCATCTCAATCAAACATTCAAACTATGATCACATGATGGTTGACATGATCGACAAGATCAAAAGATCAAATGAACACATCTAATTTAGAGAAATAAATAAAATAAGCATTTTCAAGATGTTTTTCAAGCATCATCCAATTGTGTGCTCACCTCAAGCCACGTTACGAGAATCTAGAACATTTAGCCCACTCCTTAGTTCACAAAATCTTCCTTCATTGAGTGGTTTAGTAAAGATATCGGCTAATTGATGTTCAGTTCTTACATATTGAATTTCGATATCACCTTTTGTGGAGTGGTCTCTTAGAAAATGATGGCGTATATCGATGTGTTTAGTGCGAGAGTGTTGGACAGGATTATTTGCAATTTTAATAGCACTCTCATTGTCACACAATAGTGGTACTTGGTTGTAGGTTAGGCCAAAATCATCTAGGGCTTGCCTTAACCAAAGTAATCTAGACAACTTGACTCCTACCGCCACATACTCTATTTCAAGAAGGATAGGGCTACGGAGTTTTGCTTTTTGGAAGACCAAGAAACTAGGGACCTACCCAAAAATTGACAAGTTCTTGAGGTACTTTTCCTATCCACTTTGCAAACTGCATAATCCGCATCAGAATATCCAACTAATTCAAAAGATGACCCTTTTGGATACCAAAGACCAAAATAAGGAGTGTGGACTAAATATCTCAAAATTCTTTTCACGGCCACCATGTGGCACTCCTTAGGAGCGGCTTGAAATCTCGTATAAATGCACACACTAAGCATGATATCCGGCCTAGATGCACAAAGATAAAGAAGTGAACCAATAGTAGATCGATATACCTTTTGGTGTACTGGCTTACCATCTTTGTCAATGTCAAGATGACCATTGGCTTGCATTGGCGTCTTGATTGGTTTTGCCTTCTCCATATCGAATTTCTTCAACATGTCTTTGGTGTACTTGGTTTGGCAAATAAATGTGCCCTCCTTGAGTTGCTTTAATTGAAATCCAAGAAAGAATTTCAGCTCACCCATCATGGACATTTCAAACCTATTTGTCATTGTCCTACTAAATTCCTCACACAATAGATCATTAGTAGAACCAAATACTATATCATCAACATATATTTGACAAATAAACAAATCATTATCAACATGTTTAATAAAGAGAGTAGGATCAGCCTTTCCGATTTCAAACCCTTGGTTGACGAGGAAATCCCGAAGACACTCAAACCATGCCCGTGGGGCTTGCTTGAGACCATAGAGTGCCTTGTGAAGTTGATAGACATGATCCGGAAATTCGGGATCCTCGAACCCGGGTGGTTGCTCAACATATACCAACTCGGAGAGCGGTCCATACAAAAATACGCTTTTCACATCTATTTGCTTCAACTTAAAGTTATAGTGAGTAGCATAGGCAATTAAAATACGAATGGAATCTAACCTAGCTACGGGTGCATAAGTCTCACTAACATCCAAACCTGGATTTTTTGTGTGAAGCCTTGAGCAACCAACCGTGCTTTGTTCCTTGTCACAATTCCATTTTCATCTTGTTTATTACGAAACACCCATTTGGTTCCAATAACATTTTATTTGGGTCGTTCCACGAGCTCCCATACTTGGTTTCTTTTGAAATTATTCAATTCATCTTGCATGGCAATGATCCAATCGGGATCTTCAAGTGCTTCTTCTACCTTCAACGGTTCAAAAGAGAAAACAAAGGAGTAATGTTCACAAAAATTAGCAAGTTTGGATCGAGTGGATACTCCCTTGTTGATATCACCAAGTATATTATCAACGGGATGATCCCTTTGTATACTTTGGTGTACCCTAGGATGAGGAACCCCTTGATGCTTCTCTTGAACATCTCCACCCTTCTTAAGAAAGTTGTTGGAGACGTCGATTTCTTGACTTGAGGAAGGTGGCTGTCCTTCAGTTGAAAGGTTATTCGGAGTATCCGACATACCACTCGGAGTATCCGAGAGTGTTCGGATAGTCCGTTGTCCATGTCCGGATTGTCCGTCTTCTTGTTGATCTTGAGCATCTTGAGGCTTGATTTCTCCAATTGCTAGCTTCTTGATCGCCTTACAAGGTGATTCTTCATTTTCTAAAACACAACGATCAACTTGCTCCGCTTGGGAGCCGTTAGTTTCATCAAACGTTACATCACGTGTGATTTCAACAATACCCGTGGTATTATTGAAGACACGGTATGCATAAGCGTTTGATCCGTACCCAAGTAGAAAACCTTCATCAACCTTAGGAGCAAATTTAGAAGACTTAGCTTTCTTTTTAAGAATGTAACACTTACTCCTAAATACCCGAAAGTAGGAGACATTCGGCTTCTTCCCGGTGAGTAGCTCATAGGTTGTCTTCTTCAACAACTTGTGAAGATTAAGCCGATTGGTAGCGTGACAAGCGGTGTTTACCGCTTCCGCCCAAAACCTATCGGAAATCTTGTATTCGTCGAGCATCGTCCTTGCCATCTCGATTAGGGTTCTATTCTTCCTCTCGGCTACCCCATTTTGTTGAGGGGAATAGGGAGCCGAGAACTCGTGTTTTATCCCTTCCTCATCGAGATAGTCTTCTACTCCCGTATTTTTGAATTCCGTTCCATTGTCGCTCCTTATTCTTTTGATCTTCAATTCAAATTCATTTTGCGCTCTTCGCATGAATTTCTTGAGTGTTCCTTGAGTCTCGCTCTTATCATGCAAAAAGAACACCCACGTGAAGCGTGAAAAATCATCTATAATAACAAGACCGTATTTGTTACCTCCTATACTTATATAGGCGATTGGTCCAAATAAGTCCATATGTAGCATTTCCAAAGGTCATGATGTTATCGTTATATTCTTGGCGGGATGAGATGTGCCCACTTGTTTTCCCGCTTGGCATGCACTACATATCCTGTCTTTCTCAAAAGTGACATTTGTTAGTCCAAGAATGTGTTTGCCTTTTAAGAGCTTGTGAAGATTTCTCAAGCCAACATGAGATAGACGGCGATGCCATAACCATCCCATGCTAGACCTAGCCATTAAGCACGTTTCAAGGTTGGGTTTATCCATGAAAAAATCCACTAGATAAAGCTTTCCCTTTAAACGCCCTTTAAAGGCTATGGAATTATCACATCTCTTAATGACATCCACACCTTCATTAGTAAAAAGACAATTGTAGCCCATTGCACACAATTGAGGAACGGACAACAAATTGTAGCTCAATGATTCAACAAGTAAAACATTAGTGAGAAGAATGTCATCGGTGATGGATATCTTACCAAGACCCATCACCTCACCTTTGCCATTGTCGCCGAAGATGATACTATCACTTGTTGAACCATTTGGATCTAGATATGAAAACATACACTTCTCTCCGGTCATATGATGGGTACATCCACTATCCAAAATCCAACTTGATCCACCGGAGTGATATTTCTACAAAATAGAATTATACTTGTCTTTTAGGTACCCAAACTTGTTTGGGTCCTCTTAGGTTAGTAACTAGTGCTTTTGGCACCCAAATAGATTTGACACTAGAATTCTTGGGTTTTGGACCTACATACTTAGCAACTATATGACCAAGGTTAGTTCTTTTGAGCATGAAGGAAGCATTGAAAATAGAATGAGTAAGATGGTTAGAGGATCCTTGTGCTTTAACAAACTTGATGGGCTTGGCAATGGGGGCTACCACAATGTGGCCCTTCTTTCCCTTAGGAGGAATATAGCCAAGCCCCTCATTTTTAAAGTTGCTTTGCCGCTTTCCTAAGAACTCCTCAAGTCCTTTGCTTGACTTGTAGGATTTTTGAAATCCATTCTCAAGAAGTCCTTTCAGCTTTTCATTCTCTTTCACCAACACTTGCATTGTCTCAAAGTTAGTTGTACAAATATTTATATCAATGTTATAACATCTTGCACAACCGTTACTAGTTGAAGGCAATGAGAGAGAAGTAGCTAGGTTTGATGAGTGAGAAGGACTTTTCGAGAGATCAACAAGCTTTACTTCAAGAGCCTTGTAAGTGTCCTTTGCTATAGCAAGATCCTCTATGAGTGAAGCGTTGGTGATATCAAGATTAGTTACTTGAGATGTGGCTAAATCAATACTCTTAGCCATCTCAACGTTCTTTTTCTTCTCACAAGCCAAACTTTTCTCTAATTCAAGGTTTCTCTCCTTTTCTTGAATGAGCAAGTCTTCTTGAGTTTCAAGAATAGCTTCTTGTCTCTCTATTTCTTTCAATATAGCATTTAATTTTATCATATCAAAGTCTTTTATTGATCTAAACAAATCATCATCATAATCACTTTCATCATCTTCACTAACATTATTGCAAGGATCATTAATAGTAGAGATTGAGTTCTTGTTTGATACCTTGCGCCCCTTAGCCATGAGGCAAGTTGGGACATCATCGTCATCACTTAGATTGTCAAAGAGGGTCTTTGAGCTTGTTGGCGTGTATGATGAGGTGATGGCGACGGAAGCAATCTCTTCCTCGGATTCGGAGCTTGAATCCGATTCGGAGTTGGATTCGGAATTGGAATCCCACTCCTTCCCAATATGAGCGTGCTCCTTCTTCTTGCCTTTCCTCTCATCCTTCTTGCGATGCTTGTCCTTTCTCTTCTTCCTGTCGTCATCATTTTTGTCATTCTTCTTTCTTTGTGGGCATTCGGCAATGAAATGATCGGCTTGCCCACATTCATAGCACTTCATTTGAGAGTGCCTTCCTCTTGACTTACTACCATTGCTCTTGTATCGACCCTTGGACTTGAAGCCACTCTTTTTGAGGAATTTGTTGAATCTCCTCACAAAGAGTGCCATTTCGTCCTTGCTCAAAGGACCATCATCGTCATCTTCACTTGTGCCTTCATCAGTGTCATTTGATCCTCTAGTTGCCTTTAGAGCAATGTCCTTTTTACTAGCCCTCACAAGTTCTTCCACGGCATCGGCGTCCTTGACCATCATCTCATCGGCCACCAATCTTCCAAGTACATCTTGAGGAGTGAGAGAACTGAAATTGTCTCTCTCCCAAATGAGTTGTACTAGGTTTCAGTTCTTTGGAGTTATGACACGTAGAAGAATCTTTACCACAGCTCTATCCGTCAAGTCCTCACATCCGAGACCTTTTGCTTGATTTACTAGAATCATCAAGCGATCAAACATTTGAGTGTAGCTTTCTCCTTCTTCTAGCACAAACCGACCGAGTTTCCCATTGATGAGCTCAATCTTTGATTCACGAACGCTTGAGGTTCCCTCATGTGCAACCTTTAGCGTGTCCCAAATGACCTTTGCATCTTCAAGCCCATCAACCCAGTTGAACTCAGTTGGACTCAAGGCATTCAACAATGCATTAGCCGCTTGATCGTTGATGTGACGCTCCTTCTTCTCATGAGGTGTAAGCTTGGTGGAGTCCTTGGGTTTAAAACCTGTTTCAACAATCTCCTAAATCGAAGGGTGAAGAGACCTCAAGTACATCTTCATCATATGTTTCCATACCGGGTAATGAGTGCCATCGAAATATGTCGCTTTACCAGACGACACGGAGACATAAGATGATGATCCCGAGGGGCCGACAGTGGGATACTCAAAAGGAATTTCTGCACCGGTGCTAACACGTTGGTTATCCGTGTTGTCATCGGTGAAACTAGTCCTCTCAGTCGACATCCTAATTTCTCCAAGTGGTTAAGCTTAACACAAGAGATTAGGCTCTGATACCAATTAAAGGATCGGGATGCCGCTAAGAGGGGTGAATAGGCGTAATAAAATTTATCACTAAATTTGATCACAGCGGAAATAAATGATTCGGACTGTCCGAGTACAGCTCGGACTGTCCGAGTGCTTCGGATAGTCCGAAGTATATTCGGATAGTCCGAAGAATGCAGAACGAGGAAATGAGCGAAAGTAAATCTAGGCTCCTTGAGAGATGTTTCCTGCACCAAAGAGTGTTAGTGAGCCTATAGTACCTGAGTATGAAGTATGGCCAGCAATATCTTCTTCACAAACAAGATTACCACTTCAAACACCAAGATTTGAATTCGAACACGAGTAGAGTTGAAATCCAAGAGATGAAGATGGAGACCCAAAGATTTTATCCCGAAGTTCGGATCCTTGAGGGGATCCTACGTCTCCGTTGAGGAGGCACAAAGCCCGGGTCTCTTTCAACCCTAATCCTCTCGGTGTTGCACCAAGCACTCACCGGCTTCACTAACTTGAATCCTTCCCTTGCAGAGGTGGATTCGACCTTCACAAACTTCCGGAGGCTCACCACACGAAGCTTGGGAGCTCACCGGCGACTCCTAGCCGTCTAGGAGTTCTCAACCTCCAAGAGTAATAGATCGGCGAGAAATCCGCGAGAGGATGAATCCGGTGCTCAAGATGGATCTAAGTAAGCTCAAGCTCTCCAAATCTCACTTCTTTTCTCCCTCTAGAGAATCCAATCAACAAGCTCAAGAGGAGAGAGAAAAGCTAGGGCTCAAGGAGTAAAAAATGAGGAGGAGTAAATGCTCTGAGTGAATAATAATGTTAGGTGAGAGTGAAGTGAGGTATATATATGAACCCTTGAAACTAGCCGTTTTGACTCAGGTCCGAATAAGTTCGGATAGTCCGAGTAAATACTCGGATACTCCGAATAGTGTAAAAACTCAGAGACAGAGACACCCAGCTCGGATACTCCGAATAATTACTTCGGATACTCCGAGTGATTTCGGATATTCCGAGTGAAATCTCGGATATTCCGAATAGGACTTAGCCTGAAAGACCATTTTCTTTCTGGAAGGACAGAGGGGGTCAGCTCGGACAGTCCGAGTAATTAATCGGATACTCCGAGTGACAAAAGGCATTTTGTGTCTGGATTTTGGATTTTGGTGACAAGAGTTCATAAACTTGTAAATTGCCAACTAATTTCCATCATGAGCACCTAGAATATCCAAACACTATTTCCCATCAAATCCCTCTAAATAGTACGGCTATCCTTAGACTCAAAATTTAAGTAAATTACAAATCACAAGTCTAGATACCGTCTTTTACTTCATTCGAATTTAGGGTTCATCAAAGCCCATAACTTCACTGTGGAGGACTAAGATCTGAAGATAACACTTAGAAATCTCATTAGTCACTTAATCGTTTTGTCATTAATCCCTAAAACACATAGGGGGCCTAGATGCACTTTCAATCTGCTCAAGAACCTGAGCAGTGACGATGTCCAAGAAGCTCCCGCCATCTACCAGCACGCGATCGACTCGTGTATTGCTGATGATGGGACAGAGAACCCCCGGGGAAAGTGATAGACTGATGAAGGCAGTAGCAGTTGTTTGGAGGGTTTGCCCCCGGGGCCGGCTGAGGTCGGGGCTGGGGTGCTCGCCCCTACCATTGGCCTGCGCCCCGGCCGTTCCCGCCACCTGCCGGGCGGGCTGGCCGCGGATGCGGCCGCTCAGGGAGAGCGGGCCTCTCGGGCTCTACCGCCATGACGTAGTTCGGGACAGCAGGCTCCTTCTTCTTCTTTTTCCTCTTCTTCTCGGCGTCACCCTTCTTGGCATCTGTGCTAGTCCGGGCCGCCGCCTTCTCCTCCGTCCTCCCTCTCTTGTGCTCCACCGCCTCAGAGGCGTTGATGTATCCTTCCGCAGCACGAAATAAATCGGCTGCGGTATGGATTGGATGGAGCTCAAGGTCCTCGGTGAAACGGGTATTCCACACTTCCTCCTTGAAGGCCTCAACGATGGCCTCGTCGAAGATCGACGGAATGGTGTTGCACACCTGAACGAACCTGCGGACGTAGTCCTGCAGGCCTTCTCCCGCCCTTTGGACCACAAGCTTTCGGTCCTGGGGCTTTCCAGGGCGCGCATAGCAGCCCTGGAAGTTCGTCCGGAGCGCCTCCTGCAGCTGTTCCTAGCTGCGTATCGAATCTCGGCACTGGTTGAAGAGCCAGGTTCGGGGCATTCCCTCCAAGATGGTAGGGAAGTAGTTGACCATAACAGCCTCATTACCGCCTGCGGCTAGGATGGCAGTAGTATAGACGGCGAGATATTCGTCGGGATTCTTGCTCTCGTCGAACTTCTCGATGCTCCCGGGCTTGAACTTGCGAGGCCATAGGGCCTCGTGTAGGAGAACGCGGTGCTACGCTAGCCGAAAACAAAATTTTTCTTACCGCGAACACCCAGGCAACATGCGAGTCGGAGATCATGGAGCATTACCCTTGGAGCACGTTAGCAGCGAAGTAGAGTGGGTGAAGCCTCCTCGCGTCCGCGAAGCCATCAGACGTAGTCGAACACGACGTGGTACAACTTCTCCTCGTCGCGATCGCCGTCCACAAAGAACGCCGACGTAGTCGTCTGAGTTATGTAGCCGATCGAATCGATCAGCGCCGACGCGAGAGCGACGACGCCTCCACGGTATCCACACGCCCGGGGTGGGAACACCGCTGGTGGTGTGCTAGCACCCACGCGCTGCTAGGGTTCTTAGGCGATGGGGCGTGGCGGCGGCTAGGCTCGTGGTGGGGAGACTAACACACCGCACGCCCCATGCCTCCTTTATATAGAGCGCACTAACGGGCCTTCTACGATAGAAGCCCATTAGGTCTCGCTCTAATGGATATGGAAGCCCACTAGGTCTCACGCTAATGGATCTTCTACAATAGAAATCCATTAAGACGTCAGAAGATCCAAATCCGTATAAACCCACTAATGGATCCAATCC
This sequence comes from Olyra latifolia, assembly GCA_036346145.1. NCBI lineage: Eukaryota > Viridiplantae > Streptophyta > Magnoliopsida > Poales > Poaceae > Olyra > Olyra latifolia. The sequence continues at coordinate 37,744,764 of CM070532.1, forward strand.
ATCAGATATGATCCAACCCGTTAAGTGTGTGACCCATTAGGCTCATGTACAAGTCGGTCATGTCCCGGAGAACCCTTCCCTGCACCACAAGTTAATAGCGGTACCTAGCAAAGCACATATTGACCCCGAATGTACACAATGATCGAATCACTGAACCTTGATACACTCACATAGGATCCTTTTGCCACACGATATCACCAAGCTCAAAGGAGAGGCGTGCCACCCTTGTGATAGCTCGACAAATTCACTCGTCAATGTAATGGATATAATTCGTGATTAACTCTTTAATCACTTTGGCATGGCCATGCACTTTTCTTATCCATCCACACCGAGGGGCCCAGAGATATCTCTCCCGTTATCAAGGAGGGGCAAATTCCATCTTGATCTCTTACATCTCACGTCATGTTTCATGGCATACCCGTAAGCTACCTTTATAATTTCCCTATTACGGTGAAGCATTTGATAGCCCAAAAGTATACAATTACGCATGCTGAGAATCAATAAGAATTTCAGGTCAAAGGATCGTATAGGTATACCACTCGAGACTATACCCTGATGGCACTTCTAAGATAACAATCTCGAAGTTGTCTCTGAGCGGTCTATCCAACCCCATGTTCTTTATCATGTGCCCACATTATTGATTTGATATCTCCATATCTATGGTATGTGAAACATTACCATCAATCAATACATGTGCTGGTCAGATCACTATTGTTCCACATAATGATATGTGACCAGGGATCGTTTAGAATAATATCTCATAACCAATGTGTTTCACAATTAAGTCATACTCAATGAACAAAGGAGTGACATTTATTCATGGAACTAATAAGTACATGAACATAGACGTATGATACAATCATCTCATATGATCGCCTCTAGGGCATATCACTAACACCTCGCGCAAAGCTCGGGAGAAGGCCGGGCATCCATGGGCGGCCTCGTTGTTTTCAACGGGGGGTCTACCGCCCGGAAGCGGCCCGAGGTGGGAAAAAACTCCACCCGGGGTGCGCTGAGGAGCGTCGTCCGCTATGGACATGGATGCTTGTCGGCGCGACCGAACGCTCTGGCCGCGCCGCCTCGAGGAGCCACTGGTGTGCGACTGGGCCTAGAGGTGCTCACCGAGATCCCCAGCGAGCTCCCCTAGGCCGTCAGCAACCGCGGCGCCTAGGTTGGCCATGGTGAACCCTCGCGGGTCCTTCTCCAGGTCACGCATGACCTGGGCAATCGCCTTAACCCTTTGCTGACAACGCAGCACTGGGTTGGTGACAGTGGTGGTAGGCGAGTGCGCACGTGCGGCGCGAGCGGCAGGTGTCGGGCCGGCAGGCCTACCACAGATGTCTGCCAAAGTCCGCCTGACCGACCCAGCGAAGTGGCTACGAGCGGCTTCACGCCGCTAGTGCTCTTCGCTTAGGTCAGTGCGTGGCTGGTGCGGGGTCGCTCCGCCTGACGCCGCAAAGACATTGCGTGAGGCAGGTTCCCGCGAAGGAGACATGTCGGTGTCACCCACGGAGGCGGTGCTATCGGCACCTTCGACTACCATGGGCACACACCGTCCGCCGGCCTCGGCGGCAGGGCGCCGATTCTGCGCAGCAGATCGGTCCTCCTTCGACGCGATCACAGACGCTGCTGTGGTCTGTCCGGATGCGGCACTAGTGGTGGGGCCTCCAGTCCCTCCATGAGGGTTTCGCTAACGTGAGTCAGCGAAGTGCCGGCTTGGCCGGGCAAAGCTGGGGAGCGAACAGCTACTCTCGAGGTGGGTGTTGCTTCCACCTCCATCTCGTCGAACTGAGCTCCGGCGAGGATACCAGCCTGCCACTCCTCATACGACTCGTCGACGTCGTCGAGATCGTCGCGATCGTCGTAGTTGAGGTCCACGGTATCAATGTCGTCGTAAGACAACAAGGCCATCCTCGACTCGATCGAGGGGAGAAGACCGCAATCAGGCCCCACGGTGGGCGCCAGCTGTCGGTGATCGGGAGGCTAACCTCCGCAGCGCCGATAAGCAAGGAAAGGGGGTGCAAGGCCCGAAGGCGGCCCTGTCCCCTGGACCGAAGCCCGGTCCGCTTGGCCGGACCCTACTGAGGGAAAGAGCTTAGTCCTGACGCGGTCGGACGCGTCGAGACCGGATGGGGGTGATGATGACACGAGTGTTTTTATCCTGGTTCAGGCCTCCACTGTGGGATAACAGCCCTACATCCAGTCTTCGTTTAATGCCGAGCTTAAACGAGTACAAGGGGTGAAGTCCGGGCTTTGGGAAGCCCAGGCCTCGAGTACAATAAGTGCTCAAGGCACTGTGCGTGTGTTCCTACAATTACCTAGGCGCGGAGAACTACCGCCGGGAACTAGAACTCCTACGAGAATGCAAATGCTTCTGTTCTACAGTGGCTATCCTCCGAGTGTGTTGTGTGAGTGCAGAAGCCGGGGGTCCTCGTTGTTGTGGCCTGTATGCCCCTTTTATAGGCGCCTTCTGACCACTGTAGCTTACGCTGGCCCATTGAATAGTCGCTGCCTTTTTGCCATGCCGGAGCGTACAAAATCTACCGGGTAATCGAGTGTATCTCCCGATCACCGCGCCGGACCGCTACGGTCAAGACGCGCCTTTTGCCTATGCGGTGGTTGACAGGACCGCCGCCAACCCGCCGAAGCCGCCGCCAGCGCCTCTCAGACAAGGCGCGATTTAATTCTTGACGACTCACTGGGACCCGGCGATCCTGTCATGGCGCGGCATGATTCGCCTCAGGTCCTGAGACTTGAACCTCGGAAGCCCGGGAGAAGTGAGAGGCTCGAGCTTCCGAGGCGGGGAAGCTCAGGCGTAAGCTTTGCCAAGCTCGAGCACGAGCTTGCCGGCCCCGAGCTTGCCTCCTGTGGGGCCGTAGGTAAGTTAGTGGGCCGAACCTTCATGGGCCACGTACTTTCCCCAACAGATTCCTTCTTTTAATCTAAGCCGTTATAATTCGGCCCACCATGATTAACAACATAGATTTTAATCTCCAATTAATGTGAGAATTTTCAGTATTTTATGTTAGTGTGAGAATTTCGAGGACTTTAGAATTAACGTTGTACGTTCCATTGGGCCCAAATGGCAGATATACTTACTACCTAATTGGTTGCCAAGTTGCTCATATCTAGTACGGAGTCAACTTGGCTACTTAGGTTAACTAGAATTGATCGCGCGCCTTGGCGCGCACGACCCGGTTGTTCCAATGGCCATGAATTGTGTTGTTTAGTTAAAGAATAAAATGAATTAAACAAAAGAATCTGAAACTCTAATCTCTTCTTTTTGTAACCACAACTGCAAAACATTTTGAGTTAGTAGTCGCTGCAGATCTCAATTTGTGGATCATCTTTTTCTTCCATCATCAATCAATGTACATCTTGCCAAAGAAATCAAATACCCTTTCCTTTGCTTATTTGATCAGTGATCGAAGGCCTTACTAGTGTGTTTACTGACTGTACTTCCGAACATCGACTTTATTTCAAGCTGTTAATTAGGAAAAGTACAATAGATACACAAGTTCAATTGACCGTCCAGACCTTTACATTCTTCATCATTTAACATGTGTGCATAGCCTACAACCGATAAATGGAATAGATCAAAAGATCAAAGATCGAGACCATCCAAATCCTATTAGGGAATCAAGCAAAAGAGGAGCAAAAGTGGTGATATTGCAGCCATATAGATATACCTTTTTGAGATGATATTACATTCTACAGAAGAATGCATGGTAGATGACTATCCGAAATTTGTATGTATAATGCCATTTTCATCTATATGACTCTATGATACCATACTACTTATATTATCATTCATACGTGGCATCCGCATGGCTAGTTTTGAATGGCTAGTCCATAGATTCATTGATTTGGTTGAAACTATCCTTGATCTCGATGGTGAGTTGGTGCCATTAGGCAAAGATGCATGAACAATTGATTCAACACATAATTAGAACACACATGTGCAGAGGCATGTACCTGAAAGGGAGAGATAAACTTTCTGGATGATATGTTTTGACGATTCTAAGCCTAATTTTGATCAAGCAACATCATCAACATCATCGGTACTTGTTAAATCACTGGTCCGTGCTAAAATTGTACGGTTGTTGACTTGTTGGATTTTGTATACAAACCAAATGGAGTCTTGGTAAATATACCATAGCTAAAAGGATCAGCCAATTGATAAGCACACTGAAACATTATTAAATTTGAATCTACTTATTCAATTTAGAAAAGAAGCAGTGTCGTAACAAACTGCAATACAACAAAGAAAAGATGTAGCTCCCTGAGACAGTAATCATGCTGAAAATGGTGAGAGATGCTATTTGCAAACCTTAAAAATCTCCACTAGAAATTTCTCAAGCGGCCAGCTGAAAAAAAATTAACATGCCCTGGAGCCCACTGCCATCTTCTTGGTCGTTCATACTATGCACAACAGCAATGTGAACACATTATGACAACAAAAAATTTAGAAAAAAAAACATCTGGAAAAACAAAGTAATAAAAGAGAGAAACTAAAAAGAAGCATAATAAGTTTCCATACATGTGCACAGAGAGAGTAAGAGAGAGTGTGTGTGTGTGTCTCAAATCCTTCTCCATTATGTTTTCTATTTTATCTTTCCTAAAGATTCATGCTGCTAACAAACTGTCACTTCTAGTTGCTTTTTCTAGCTGATGGTAAGTTTTCACTCTTTTGCACATCTAAAATCTAATGCTCAACCTGTGCACATGATATCTTGACTCTTTATCTTTGAGATGAATAGATGATTCATGTTGCTAGTGTATGTTCGAAATCAGAACAATAACCTAGCTAGACAACTTTGTGTAAGCTAATAGCGTATAGCAAGAAAGTGATAATTCTTGTTCTTATTTGGCTTAGTTGTTAATAAGAATAGAAGGAGCTTTATATAGATGCCTGGAGATCATGTAATACATCAACACCTAAGAGGTAAAATCATCAACAATCAACATAACCTATACCCATGATCTTGCTTAAGTACTTAGGATTACAGAAAGGGGTGTGGTGGTTCTTATTTGGGTACTCAAAATGCTCCCCCAAGAACCTTTCTTTGTACCATTGAGAAATAGAAATGGAACTAAATTACTTTACAAATTTGACATGACAAAACTATATGGCAGAGTAATTTGCACCTCAGATATCACTCATGACACCATTGTTTGTTGTAATTCTTACTTACTTACCTCTTATCAATTGACAATAATATGCACAGGACCGCAACTCCAAATTGGATGTGCTCTTACTATGCTAATACATCTTTTCTCTACTCTCTACATATCCATTGCCTTTTGTACTAATTTTTTAGTCAACTTATAACCTAAAATGTCTTTGTTTTCTTTCCAGTTTTGCAACTTTCTGAGAACTTCTCCAATTCCTACTTACAAACCCTGGATCGATTTTTTCTTTCAGTTGAAAACATATATTTTGGTGCCTTTGTTCTCCTACAGTGTATTGGTCCAAATGATAAGAGTGTTGAAGGTACAGTCTATAGACCATACTACAAACCTGAGACTTATTATTAACATGAAAAGCTTTCAGTTTTTTACCATGGTCTGTCAGTAATTTTATCTTTCTTAAAAATTTATGCTGCTTAGAAACTATAAGTTCTATGTTGTCTTTTCTATTGTCCAGAATAGATGGCTAACAAACCTCATCATCTCTCAATGTAGCTACCACAATAGCAGCTGTATTTTATAATCTATTGTTCCAGTGATTAGTCAGGACTAAGAGGCCATATAGACAAACAATGGGTTACTGAAAAAACAATTAGGCTCCTCATGGAAACATGATAATTTGCAAAAGTTTGTAAGTATTGCAAATAATTACTTGCAGTGTTTTGATCAACTTTCCCTGTGAGGCTAGAGACATCGGTGATTATTCAAAGGATATTGGGGGTGAACCCTGTACTCATTGAAGCAGGCGAGGTAGAGGCGGTGGAGGCTCAAGTGGGGATGGAGCGATTTGGCCTAGAGCTTGCACCGCACGGAGAAGGGCGCGATGGTCTACAAGACGGCGAGAGGCGGGCACGTCTCGCTCGACGGCGAGAGGTGGCTGATGCGGATCTCATTGCTAGGGAAGGGCAGGCTCCCCTCAGGCCCCAGCTTCATTGGGAACACCTCCGCCTCGCAGAGGAACATGTCACCGTGGAACAACCTCATGCTGAGCCCCACCGCTGAGTATGGGACCTACACTACCGGTTCAAAACCGGCTCTAGTACCGGTTTTGAAACCGACTGTAGGCATCCGGAAGTGATGCCCACGGGGTTGCACTACCGGTTGATCCACCCGGTAGAGCTTGCCAGAAAAGAGAGCGCACGTTTGGCGCTGCAGCGTATCTACTACCGGTTTGTATCACCAACCGGTAGTACCCTTGCTCGAAAACGGCATTTCTTTGGCGCCAACAGCAAATCCACTACCGGTTTATATTACAAACCGGTAGTAGATCTACTGATTCACTACTGGTTTGTATTACAAACCGGTAGTAGATCTAGGGATTCACTACCAGTTTGTATTACAAACCGGTAGTAGAGACCCTGTTACCCATCCGACAACAGCAGGTTTAATTGCAATCCACATTTCAATCAGATTCTTAATTCACAGATTTGCATATCAGTTTTCAAAATGCACACATAATTCATTCACAACACAACAAATTCATTCACAACACAACAAATTCATTCACAACATTAATTACTTCAACAAAGTACATATTCAAATTCAAATAATATTCATATCAACCTAATTTAACACATATTCACATCAACTACACGAGGGAACTTAAGTTTACAATTCAAAATACAATAGTTCATTTTTTTCGTCTATCGCTTTTTGAAACCGAGGTTGAGCCCACGAGTTCGCTAGTCCTTATCGTAGAGCACGGTCTGTACGCATGTTCGTGGAAGGTGCCCTTTGGAGATATGGCCTCATCAACAAGGAAGCCGGCGAGTTGTTCTTGGATTGCGTTGACTCGGTGTGGCGAGAGTATGCCTTTCTCAGAATTGGTGAGCTGTCATTAGGTGAAGTGAAAAAATTAATCAATCCATGAACTTTGATGTGTACGAAGTGAGAATTACGAATCGATAAGTATCTACATACCCATTCGGTACTTTGCATCTGATTGTGGTTGATAGTGAAATACCGCATGAACTCACATACATAGTAGCCACATAAGTTATTTCCTGACTCCTGCCTCATACACTGCGGTGAGAAGAGTTGAAAAATATTATTGGTATGGAAAGGTGAAAATCATTATTGGCATGAAAAAGTGGTACGACACATGAATATTCGCTACGTACTGGAAAATCAGTTATAACATGAAGTATCTCCTTGAATTGACCACCCTTCTGTGCACGGAAACTTGCAAATGCACTGCGCGTGATTACGGATAGTAGTTATTAGAGTTCGACTCACTTGAAATAAATATTACTATAGTAATAATGAAAGGAACAATATTACCTGTTAAGCAAGCGTATGATTTTTTCCAAATTTTGTACAGGCCTCTTTTGTGAGTCAAAAACAATGATGTGGCTGCGATCTAAGTAGATAGCAAGAAGGACCCAGTGAAACCTGCGCACATGTCAACATAGGTAATTAGTCCTAACTTCATGTCATGTGAAAAAAATTTAGAACGAGAAGATACGAAAACATGTACCCAAAGTTGTAGGGTAGAAATATAAAGTTTTTGTAGTATTGTCCAAGGAGAGCATTGAGGATATTGTCCTCGGTTTCTTTTGCCTTGTCCGTAGCGGTTGAGTCATTTACAACAATTGGATCGATGTAACCTATATTGTAAATAGACATGTTTCTGCAATTTTGTATCTCCATTCTGCATAAAAAGAAATTAGTTACACTTGCAATTTAATTAAAAATGCACACGGTGAATTTTACAAAGAAGACACTTACAGAGTCCAGCAACCCATCAAGGAAACGTCGAGGGCGTCTCGCTGGTACATTTGGTAAATATTGTCGAAATCAATCCATGCGAGGCCGTCGCCGCGAAAGAAATCCTCTTGTTTGAATTTGGCGGCAAACATTGTTCTGCCATCCTTTGACTCCCGGAAGTACCATTCGTGCAATTGCCGCATTTTCGTTGATAAGAATGGCACCTCATCAGGTCGAACTAATGGCTCATCCAACTTAAATTGCCATCGAACAAATGCCGCTTCAACCTCACCAACTCCACGAATCTGATCTTCCATCAGTCCAGTTTCTGCCATGAACTGTTGCATCTGCAAATCCGCTAGGATCGCGATCGCTTTTTTAGCCTTACTTAGTGTGCGTTCAGAGTCCGACGGCAACTTCTTCGGCTCCGCCCACGATGTCGTGAAAAATGTTTTCACTGCAGCGTCGATTGGAACCGTCTTCTTAGGCTCCGGACGTTTGAAGTGTGCAGTTACACTTGCTTGAACTTCTTTTCTCGTCTCCTCGGGAGTTAGGTCGTACGGCTTCTTGGATGAAGCCAACTTTTTAGCTCGGGTAGACCTCTTCTTTTGTGGAGCCGACTTCTTCGCTGGGGCCGGCTTAACTGGGCCGACTTCTTGCTTTCATTGGTGGACTCTGCTAGGGCCCAATTTCTTAGGTGAAGCCGACTTATGTTTAGGCACTAGGGGTGGTGGAGGAGTCGGGCTTCTTGTCACCGCCATCTTCTTGCGTGGAGGTGGTGGAGGAGTCGGGCTTCTTGTCACCGCCATCTTCTTGCGTGGAGGTGGTGGTGGAGTTGAACTTCTAACAAGCATAGGATCTGGGTGCGAGAGGTCCCTCGGCGGAGTGGACACCTCCTGGTTACCTTGAAATATAATATAGCGCTTGCGCCACAAGATAATACTGTGTAGGGCCTCTCCAAGCTTGGTAACCCCGTCACCTCCAGGAATGTCGAGGTCAAGGTCCTCAAATCCTTCGCACACCTGCTCCACACTGACCTTAGAATAGCTCGGCGGTATCTCATTGCAATGAAAGAGCCGCCCGGCCCACGGGAATGCCATGGCATAAGCGCCTTGAGGACACAGTTACGCGCTTCAAGATGCAGCTCACACGAATGGCGGTCGTGATGTCATCCACGGATAATGGCCCAAGTCCACTTCAGGAGCCCGGTGGAAGCGCAATGCCCGCCTCGTAGAGAGGCCGATGACAGCGTTAGGATTACTAGGCAGTTCCTGTAGTTGGGTAATGGCTAGCTGCACTTGTCGTTTAACTTCTTCGTTTATACTTGCCTGTGTTGCATTAAGCCGTTCTTCCAATGCACGATACCTTTGTTCTTCTTGGGCTTTGCTTCTCTGCCGACTCCTATAATCGTCGCCAGACTCAATGGGCCGCATTTCCATGGAACCACGCCAACACCGCGTGTTCGTCTAGGGTGCTCGGGGTTTTGCAGGGCCATAGTTAGCTCGTCCTTCTCCCTATCTGGCCTGAATGAGCCTTGGGAAGACTGTTCGAGGGCGTCTACAAGTCTTGTGGCCACTTCCTGCACTTTCTCTGAATACACCAAGCTACCGTCATCTGCAAAGCTTCCCCCGTGGGCAAAGTACCAATTTTTCGATCGTTCAGGCCAGTCGTGCGTTATGGGTGTTATACCTCTGTCCATCAGTTCTTGTTCCCTCTTCTGCCATTGTGATATCTTCTTGACGTAACCACCAGTGCCAAGGTGGTGGTGGTATCGCTTCTTCGCTGCATTAACCTTGTTCTTTGCACTCATAGATTGACCTTGTTCCGATTGCTTGTACTCCACAAAAGCATCCCAGTGATCCGCCAATTTTAGCAAAGTATTAAAGTCGGGCGTTCGACCCTTCTGCACGTAGGTGGAGTTCAGATACTTCTTCCAAGTCTAGAAATGGATGGCCATTTTCTTTAAAGTGTATTTCTTCACTAGCTCTTCAGACCCGGGTGGGAAGGTGAACGTCTCTTTCATATCAGCCCAGAGCATGTTCTTCATCTCGTCAGAGACCACATCGTTGTCATCTCGTTTGCCACTCCATTTTCTTAGGCTAATGGCACGTGATCCCTGACATGGTAGCCCCAGGCGTTGTTGTAAGGACCCAAGGATGACTCCGGTGCAACAGGCATGCCATCGGTGTTAACTTCAGTGATTACATGTTTTACTGTCGGCTTCTTGTTAGGCCCTCGACTTTTCACTTGGCTGCTCGAACTAGCAGGCTTAAAAATATGACAAAGAAGATACAGGTCAGGATGTTTGGTAATCATCAAAGGGTTACCAACATATGCTTTCATATGAATTACCTCAGTGGTAACAGCTTCGGCGGCCTCACTGGGCTCAGTGTTAACGGCTTGAGCGGCCTCACCGGCCTCAGTGTGAACAGCTTGAGCGGCCGCACCAGGCGCACCAGTACCTTGCGCGATCTGCTCGAATATAATTTGTTCCTCCTCCTCGAAGGTGGGATCAAATTCCACCTCTTATCTCTTATAACTGTAACATGATCCTATTTAGTTTAGAAAGAAATAACCGAGTTTGGGCAAAACATGACAGAGAAGGAGTCGAATTGGGCTAGGCCAAGCCACGGCCTAGAGTTTTAGGAGTCGAACACTAAGGCCCTGTTTGGCAACAAAATGTTTTCATAGTTTCTAGACAAAACCATGGTTTTGGAGAATACCATGGTTTCTAAAATCATGAGGTGTTTGGTTGCCCTAAATCGACATCACACTTAGGGTTGCCCTAATTCCTTTCATGTGTTAAATTTTAAAGAAATTCTCTCGATTAAAGTATGACAATCTAGTCACTTGAGAATTCTCTGAATTTTTAGGTGAGTGGCATTGAACTCACTACTGAAAGGCAATCCATATTTACCATCCCCGTCGCACCTTGTGATTGTACAAATTCAGTAGCACTAGCTGAACATTGCAGAATATACAAAATATAGCTAACTGATTTTCTCAGTTTATAGCTAACAAAATATGACTAGCATTGTGCATTGTGCATCTCCTAGCATTGTTTCATAGTTATGCTCCATGATTTTACATCTCCTAGCATTTTGCATCTATGGGCATCTGCACATCGGGCATCTATGTGTAGCGCATAAACCAAGATTCAAGTTACATCTTCCCAAAACTTAGCAATGTTGAAATAAGAAGCCAATCAGCATATGGATCAATTTCACAAACTTAGCAATGGCGACAGAGACACATACCAGGGGTCGGTGACGGGGACGGAGATGGCGGTAGGGCGGAGACGGCTGCGACGGGGACGGGGGCAGGGATGGGGTCGGCAATGGGGACACCGGCGACGAGGCTGGGTCATCGGAGGCGTCGACGTGGGGAGCCGTCGGAGGAGTCGGCGTGCAGGGTCGTCAGAGGCGTCAGCGCGCAGGGTTGTCAGAGGCGTCGGTGCGAGGGGTCGTCGGAGGCGTCAGCGCGGGGGGTTGTTGGAGGTGACGGCGCGCGGGATCCTCGGAGGCGGAGACGGCGGTGGCAACAGGGGTTTGGGGAAGTTGGAAATTTGGGGGAGAATAGGGTTAAGTCCCCTTGCGCGCGCGTTTTTGTGGGGCAATTCACAGGCCACGACCGGTTGGTTAAACAAACCGGTAGTAGAGCAGGCTCTACGACCGGTTTGAATAAACAACAGATAGTAGTGCTTCCTCTCTACTACCGGTTTGTTTGACCAACCGGTCGACGTCTCAACAAAAAGAATCCCGTGGCGGGCAATTCGCATGCCACTACCGGTTAGTGACACAAACCCGTACTAGAGACGGCTCTACTATCGGGTTGACTAATCAACCGGTAGTAGAGCCTTGAAAATAAAAGAATTTACGGCGCGAGCGGGGCTTGAACCCGCGACCGAACGGTGGGTCCCACATGTCAGTGGTAGACTTCAAATTATTTTAGATGGTTTTTTATTGATTAAATTTGTCTTGGACGGTTATTTATTTTTAGGAGCCCATAAAAATGAAATGAAAATATGACCAAATTCAAAAATTGAGCAAAATTCAAATATGCTATCAATTAATTTGATCTTTTTAGAAACCTCGAGAGTTAGAAATATTTTGCCGAGTGTTTTGTAATGTTTTGTGAGCCCATACAAAAGAAATAAAAATAAGAAAACATATTGACAGGTGTCACACATGTACCATTACCGGTTGTTTAACCAACCGGTAGTAGACCCTGATCTACGACCGGGTTGAATAAACAACCGGTAGTAGAGCTTCCTCGCTACTACCGGTTTGTGTAACTAACCGGTACAATAGGGAATTCCAAACGACACAATATTGGCTCAAACCGAGGAGCCACCTCTGCCTCAGTGCCTCTTCCTCTGCCTCTTCGTCTTCCACTGCCTCTCCTTTAAAACCGACGATCTTCCTCTGCGTCTTCATATTTCTCAACTGCCGCCTCTGCCTCCACTGCCGCCCCACCGCCAATGGCTTCCTCCGGCGCCTCTCCCCATCGCAGCTTCGCCTCATCGCCGCTTCAAAGACCACCGACGCGCTGCGCCGCGCCGCTGCCTCTCCACTGCATGGCGCTGCTCGCCTCTGCCACCGCCGCCATCGTTGCAGATCCACTAACGCTGCCGTCTTCCGACGACGATGAGAATCCGCGCCCTCGGAAGCGCATCTTTTAGTGCAAGCCGAGGAAGGAGTCCGTCTTCTACCCGGCGGAGTTCTCCATGTCCGCTATAATATAAGATAAAATCTATTATATGAACAATTTCTATAATAGATTTTATCTTACATTATTGTAAATTATTAGTTTCTACAAATTGTACAAATTTTTATACATTTCTCCACAAATACATTCATGTACCAAAAATTAAAAATCAACCGGTGTCACACATGTACCATTACCGGTTGTTTAACCAACCGGTAGAAGAGCAAGATCTACTACCGGTTTGAATCAATAACCGGTAGTAGCGATCTCTCTACTACCGGTTTGTTTAACCAACCGGTCGTGGTCTCAACAAAAAAAATCCCGTGGAGGGGCAATTCACATGCCACTATCGGTTGGTTAAACAAACCCGTACTAGAGATGGCTCTACTCTCGGGTTGACTAAACAACCGCAATTGTACCATAACTAAAAGAGGAGAAAGGGCCTGGTCACTGACAAGTGGGCCCATATATCTTGGGTCCCACATGTCAGTGGTAGTAATTTTCCATACAGTGCTCGAAAATCATAGAAAATCGTTGGGAAACCATACAAATTAAATAAAAAATATCACAAAATTCATGAAAATATGAAAAATTGACATATATAAGAAAATATGATCTTTTTAGAAACTTCTAGACTTCAAATTATTTTAGTGGGTTTTTTTATTGATTAAACTTGTCTTTCTAGGTTATTTATTTTTGGGAGCCCACAAAAATGAAATACAAATATGAAAAAAACTTTTGCCGAGTGTTTTGTAATGTTGTGAGCCCATATAAATGAAATAAAAATATGAAAAAATATTCATAGGTCACACACATGTACCAAAAATATTCTTAACTGTTTACATACTTTGTTTTAACAAGTGTTCCCTCATTATGATCGTGGCGTACATAGGGAGCTTCATCAATATCGTCGAATTGATTATATTCTTCTTCATCTGTGACGTCCTCAACTCCGACAATCCTTCTTTTGCCACAGAGAACCACGTGGCGCTTTGGCTGATCGGTAGACTTGTCCTTCCGCTTCTTCGGTTTGCTACACATGTCCAATACATAGAAGACCTGTGTCACGTCATTGGCGAGCACAAATGGTTCATCCCTATATCCGATTTGTGTAAGGTCCACGGTTGTCATACCGTACTTATCGATCATCACGCCGTTTGCTGTTAGTTTGACCCATTGGCACCGAAATAGAGGAACCTTCAAAGGTCCATAGTCGAGCTCCCAAATCTCCTCTATGAAACCATAATAGGTGTCCTTATTTCTATTGTTGTCTATGGCATCTATACGGACACCGCTGTTTTGGTTGGTGCTCTTGTTATCCTGGGCTCTAGTATAAAATGTGTACCCATTTATGTCATACCCTTGGAATGTCAATATTGTATCGATGGTCCTCGAGCCAGCCGCTTCAACTGCTCATCATTGGTCTCCTTACCCATCATGTGCTTTTGTAACCAACCGCCAAAAGGTCCATGCGTTGCCGTGTGATCCAATCCTCGACTGCCAACAGATTGAGACCGTAGAATCCTCTTGTGCTCATCGACATATGGAGCCACTACAGCTGATTGTCGCAACACCGTGTAATGTGCTTGTTTAAATGAAACAAGATCATTGCTGATGATTGCTTTTCTCCCTAGTGTCCCTTTTCCCCGTAGCCTCCCCTCATGGCGTGATATAGGAACTCCAATTGGATTCAGATCGTCGATGTAATCAACACAAAACTCAACCACCTCCTCTGTCCCAACACGCTGGGCAATGCAGCCTTCTGGACGAGATCAGTTACGAACATACTTCTTTAGGACACCCATGTACCTCTCAAAGGGAACATATTGTGCAGGAACACGGGTCTAAGAATATCTATCTCTTTAACAATGTGAACCATGAGATGAACCATAATATCAAAGAAGGATGGACGGAAGATCATCTCAAGGCTCACCACACTTTGGACGACGTCATCCTGCAGCTTAGCTAGGTTATCTGGATCGATGACCTTTTATGACACCTCATTGAAGAATGAACACAACTTGATTATTGTCCCTCGTACCCTTTTCGGTAGAATACCTCTCACTGCAACTGGAACCAATTGTGTCATCAACATGTGACAATCATGGGATTTCAGGTGTACGATTTTTTTCTCTTTCGTGTTGATGAGTCTCTTTATGTTCGAGGAGTATCTGGATGAGACCTTAATACTGTTCAAGCATTGGATCATGCTTCTTTTCACTTCCTTACTTAGAGTGTAGCTCGCAGGATGTAGATAATGTCTTCCTTTCCCTCTCTTTTCTGGATGTAAGTCGTTCCTTAGTTCCAATTGTTTTAGGTCTTTTCGTGCTTAAAGTGTATCTTTCGATTTGCCGTACATATCTAGGAAGCCTAGCAGGTTGACGCAAATATTCTTCACTATGTGCATGACGTCAATTGAGTGACAGACCTCTAAGAGTTTTCAATAAGGTAGGTCCCAAAAAATTGACTTCTTCTTCCACATGGGTGCCTTGCCTTCTTCACTCATGACAGGTTTGCTATCAGCACCCTTTCCAAAAACTACTTTCAGATCCTTTACCATAGCGAATACCCGTGTCCCATTACGATGCGCAGGCTTAGTACGATGGTCTGGTTTCCCGTTAAAATTTTTATCTTTCTTCCGTAACGGGTGATTTGTATGAAGAAACCTACGGTGGCCCATGTACACAACCTTCCGACAGTTTTTCAGGTACATGCTGTCAGTATTATCTAAGCACTGGACGCAGGCTTTATATCCTTTGATAGTCAGGCCTGCTAGGTTGCCAAGTGCAGACCAGTCATTGATGGTTACAAATAACATGGCGCGTAGGGTGAAGTGTTCTCGTTTGTACTCATCCCATACCCGTACACCATCATTCCAAATTGTTAGTAGATCTTCCACCAATGGTTTAAGATACACATCAATGTCGTTTCCAGGTTGCTTTGGGCCTTAGATAAGCAACGGCATCATAATGTACTTCCGCTTCATGCACAGCCATGGAGGAAGGTTGTAGATGCATAGAGTCACAGGCCAAGTGCTATGACTGCTACTCATCTCGCCGAAAGGATTCATCCTATCCGTACTCAAGCCAAACCTTATGTTCCTCACCTCCTCTGCAAAGTCAGGGAATGTTCTATCGACCTTCCTCCATTGGGAGCCATCAGCGGGGTGTCTTAGCATTCTGTCATCCTTTCGCGCTTCTTTGTGCCAACGCAACATTTGGGCATGCGCTTTGTTCGCAAACAAACGTTTCAACTGGGGAATATAGGAAAATACCACACCACCTTACCGGGGGGACTCTTCTTCTTGGGCTCCCGCTCTATCGCCCTTGGATCATCACGCTTGATCTTATACCGTGATGCTTGGCACACTGGACAAGCATCCAAATCCTTGTACCCCTACGATAAAGGATATAGTCATTAGGGCATGCATGTATTTTCTGTACTTCCAATCCCAAAGGACAGACAACTTTCTTGGCTTCGTAAGTACTTTCAGGCAGCGTGTTATCCTTTGGAAGCAACCTCTTAATGAGACATAGCAACCCGTTGAATCCCTTATCGGACAAACCATTTGTCGCTTTCCATTGCATCAAATCAAGTGTGGTACGCAACTTTTTGTGGCACTGCTCGCAGTCTGGGTACAAGAGTGTTCTGTGGTCCCCTAACAGGCGTTGGAACTTTTGGAATTGTCTTTCATCGGTGTAATCTCCCTCACCATCACGCAACATCTAATCTAAATCATCCCCATCAAACTCCCCCAATGTATCTGCCATTGAACCGTATTGGGCTGCGTCCAGGTTTACACTATCTCCCTCTTCTTCTTCATCGTCTTCCTGTATAATCCCTTCTTCACCGTGCTTGGTCCAATAGATATAGTTAGGCATGAAACTTCTTTGGAGCAAATGGCTATGAAGAGGCCTTGATTTTGAATACTCCTTCTCATTCCTGCAGTCCAGACATGGACAACATATAAAGCCTGATGGCTTGTACGCAACGGCCGCACTGATAAAAGGTTGCACACCCTCAATGTACTCCTTCGAGCATCGGTCCGTGTTGTACATCCATTGCCGATCCATCTACAATAGCATGTAGCAAGCTAATTTTTAACTAATTTTCACATGATGATTTATCAATTTTTAGAATCTCAAAACCTACATTAATTTACCATGTACATAAATTATTGCTAAATTGGACTCTAGCCCTTTCCTAAGCTATTCACCATGCATATAAATTAATCAATTAAATTATGATCGAGCTAGCTCTAGATTGGAGCAAAATCACCAAAATTTTTAATTATTTGCAATTTACTTCCAAAAATGATCGAGCTAGCTCTAGATTCAAAATCCTTCATCGATCATGTGAACTACAATTCCAAATTTAATCTAAGTAAACTCCAAACATACATAACAAGTTTTTAGCAATTTACTTCAAAAATGAGGTGAGCTAGCTATATGAAGTGAGGATGATGTTACTAACCTTTAAGCACTTGGATTGGAGTAAAATCACCAAATTTTGAAAAATTTGGGCAGCACCTCCCCTCAAATTTCAAAAATTGCCATGGCCAGCACTTGGATTGGATCTATATTCAAAAGATTTCATGAATCATGGAAAAAACCACATTTCCTCCAAATCTAAAGCAATCTACTTCAAAAATGAGGTGAGCTAGCTATATGAAGTGAGGTTGATGTTACTAACTTTCAAGCACTTGGATTGGAGTAAAATCACCAAATTTTGGAAAATTTGGGCAGCACCTCCCCTCAAATTTCAAAAATCGCCACGGGCAGCACCTCCCTCCCTTCTCTATTCATGGGCGACAGCTCTAAGAGAGGAAGATGACTGTTTAAATCGCGGGGCAAGGAGACCCCATGATCTACTACTGGTTGGTGATACCAACCGGAGGAAGACTACTGTTTAAATCGTTGCACGGGGAGACCCATGTGATCTACTACCGGTTGGTATAACCAACCGGTTGGTATAACCAACCGGTTGGGACCGCAATTATCGCCTACCGGTTTGTATCACAAACCGGTATCGCAAACCGGTAGTGGAAGATTCACTACCGGTTTGTGGCTGCAACCGGTCGTAAAACAACCCTCTCCAACCCAGCCTTGGCCTTGGATGCCCTTGTAGCCATTGAACCGGTAGTGATGCAATCATCACTATGGGTTGATATCCAACCGGTAGTGATGGGCCGGTAGTAATGCCCAGTTCTGTAGCAGTGCCCGCCGGGGGTCGCTGCACAAGCGCCGCCTCGGCTACCCCCGCCCCCGGCTGCCACCAACGGCACGGGGCAAGGCGTTGCCATGCACGGGTAGAGGAATCAGAGAGGAGTGGGAGCTGTAGAGCGTTTGACTTGAATTGCATCGATTAAGGGGCACACCTGAAGGTCAGTAGTCGCCGTTGAGTCCTCCATGACGTCGCCGAACCATGTTGTCGTTCCCATCGCCTGCTCCGCCGCGTATGTCCCTCTGTCGTTCGCGTCCTCCACGGTCGTGCCTCCACCCAATCCTCGCTTTCATGCGATGCCATGGGGCCTCTCGACAGAGCCGTGTGCAGCGGCAGAAGCCCGCCGCGTCACTCACCTTAGTCGCCCCTCAGTTGGCACGACGGATCTTTCGGGGAGAATGAGGAACACCGAACGCAGCTAGGGGACGAGGGGGCGACGCGATGGTGGAAGGATGGCGGGTTGACAAAGGGTAGAATGCGGGGGAGCAAACGAAAAAGGTTATAACATGAAAGGGCTTCTCTGTGAGCTTCTAGGGACCGAAACACGAAACCAAAAAGAGCGAGGGGATTTTTGCATTAGCAATCTGGTGTGGCGAGCTGGACGGTGTGAGCTAGATGGCCGGATCGACAGTCGACGCAAGCTGGACGAGCAGATCCGACAGTCCTCGATTTTTTGCCGACGTGGACAGCACCAAATGCCGTCTTTGATAGTGGCTTTATAGTACAGACAAATCTTTCAACCCTTGCTGAATCGATTCCAACTGTGGATCAAGCTAGGCCCAGAGTGATGATCTCATACCAATTGATACAGCCCGAGGTAAACTTTCATAAAGATCAGAACTTGAGGTAAGGAAATTAGGACAAAAATCAGGATCTGAGGTGCGAATAGAGAGAACAGAGGTGAGGAAGGTAGCTAGGGTCTTTCTATTACTTGCGATAATAGCAATGAATATCTGAATATCTAGGCAAATGTAGGATGATCAATATCTTGGATGAATTACAATAGTTGGGCTAATAGCCTAAAACACAAGATCCTGAAACTAACACTTTAGAGCAAACCAACCAAACAATTGTTGCAGAAAACAATAATAAAGGGAAACTTCAACACATGTGGCGCTATGAAGTAGCATACCTCAGCATTGGGGCCTATGGATGGGCACAAGCGCTGTTGAACATATTAGATATTTTTTTCTAGATTAAAATCAATAAATTAATCACTCATGTTCATCCTTACCATGCTAAATGACTGTCAAACTTTCTAAAGCAATATCTAAAATTTCCTAAATGTTTATAATAGTGAATCCATCGTGAGCCAGGTAACAATAAATATATGCCTTTGCACTGACACGATCAATTTTACTATGGGTTTTCAACATCCACGTGAATTCTTACATATAAAAATGTGACCGATGCTAAATAAGAAGTTATCATTTATCAACCTATACCTACACGGTGTACCTCAACAGAAGAAGAAGACTACTGAACAACATTTAGTGGCTAAAAGGTGGAAATTAAGAATCATGCATGTAGTTGATACAACATGGCACATTTGTTGGGTAACTCCATATGAGCAGTAAATCTGAGATGGTATTGCTCCTGGCAATATAACCAAATCCCGGCCACAAGTAAGCTAAATATGCACAGGAGGTGTTCGAGGAAACAAATAGTACTCACCAAACTACATAATCACCGGACGTACACAATGTTAACGCGCACAGGATGAATAGATGGTAACCTACATAGACGCCCGCAGTTCCAAGTTTTGGTCGAGCAAGTTGAGCACAGCCTAGCAAGAAATGGCAACGCAGACAAGAAGCAAAAAATGGCGCACCTTGATGCCCGGGAATGACAAGCCGAGCTCCTCCTCGGGAATGACGACGGGCCATTTCTCCCCGGCCTCGTGGAACATCTGCTCGGTCTCGATGAGGAAGCCATGAGCGAGGATCTGCTCACGGATGCCTTGCGTGGTGGCGCCATCGGTGGCAACGAAGGCCTCCTCGGCACCGTTGAAGTAGGTGACAAGAACGCGTGGGGGTGGCAGGGGTTTAGGGTCATCGTCCGCGGAGGCGAGCATCGAGGGGAGGCGCCGCAGCTCGACGGGGTTGGAGTCCTTGGCCTTGCGGCCGTTGCACTACGCAAGGAGGTCTACCACGGCGGCCTTCCGCAGTTCCAGTGGGCTGCACTCCACCAGCACTTTGGAAAGGAACTTGAGCATCTCTTCTCGCCGCTGCCACTTCGCCTCCCGAGGATTTTGTCGTGGCGTGAGGCTTCGCGCTGAGGTGCAGAAAACTTTGGGCTGGGTCTGGTTCGATTGGGGCCTTGGGCAGTCCAGCTCGGGCCAGTTGCACTGGTCTTGCTATTGCGAAATGCCCGGTGCCCCAGAGCCACTCCGCCATCGGAATCCGACGCCCCGAGCCACACCGGCACCGGATCCGGCAACCCCAACCTTCACTACCGCCGGATTCGCCCCCCTCCCCCGACCCACGGCGCCGCCGAATCTGCCAACCTGACCTTCGCTGCTGCCGCTGTTTGCCTTATCCTCGCTGGGTTGCACCGTAGCAGGTCCTGGCGAGGGTGGCCGTGCGAAGGAAGGGGATGGGGTGGCGTGACTCGGAAGGAGGGGTGGAGGATGAGAGTGAGAAGAGAGACCGAGAGGGGGCGGCGGGTAGGGCTAGGAACAGCGAGAAACAACGGAGATGGTGAAAGGACCGTGGGTTGACTTTCTGTGCTAATGGAGGGTGTAAACTAAAAACGTCGCCTATGGCAACCACTGCAGAAGGACTATGATGTGAATCGGTGGGGCCTCTACGTGAAATCATAAAGTCGGAGGGCTTTTTGCATCAGCAATCCGATTTGCAATCTGTGTCGCGAGCTGGACGGCAAGCAAGATGGCCTGAACGACGCGATCAAACAGTCCTGAATTTTTTGCCGACTTGGACGTCGCGGTTGAGCAGGGTTGCATCCCTCTTTATAAAGAAGATAATTAGTGTCCATCTCTAATACGGAGTCAAATACGTGCATTACTTTCCTTAGTTGCCATATGATTTTGGTTTCCCAAGATTAGGTCTCTCCTTTTTGGCGTCGGTGGAGCACGATTTTGGTTCCGCATGATCGTGTCTAATCCCAGTTGCCAAACAATTCAGATACTATCGATATCTAATCACGTTAAATCTATGACAATTATAATCCGACCCCAATGTAATCAACAGTGTAGATCTTTCTCTTTTTTTCTAACTAACATGGGGATTTCTAATATTTTAGGATTAATGTGATCGCTCCGTTGGACCATATTTTATATATATAGTTTCTAGTTTGCAGCTAATATGCACCCTTTTCCTATTGTATTTTTATTCTGAATTTCTATTGTTTTAATTTTTTATTTGTAGTTGCTATGGACTTAATCTTTTAATCTAAGTCGTTATAATCTGGCCTCACTGTAATCGATGGTGTTGATTTTTTCTTTGTTTGATTTTTGTGGGAATTTTTTTGATTAACGTGGTGGCTTCACTGTCTCCTGTTTTAATTATATCATAGATTTCTATTTTTCTCTGATTAACATGGGAATTTCTAGTAATTTAGAATTAACATGGTTGCTCCGTCAGACCATGTGTTATATATATAGTTTCCATGCGTATTTAATAGACTAGGATATGCATTCCTTTTGAAGTATGCTGGAATAAGCCTTTAGTCCCGGTTCGTAACACGAACCGGGACTAAAGGCCTACCTTTAGTACCAGTTCGTAATACGAACCGGGACTAATATGTGACTGTGCCAGCTAACATGTATCCGCTTGCCAAAGCCACCTCTAGTACCGGTTCGTGTTACGAACCGGGACTAATGTGAGCGAAAAATCGTGATTTTACCCCTGTAGCCACGAATCGGGTCTATTGCCACATCGGTCCCGATTCGTGACCAACCGAGACTGATGTGCCGGTATGAAAGGATATTTCTCTAGTAGTGGTACGGATCCATGCTCTACTCTACTCTCTACGCAATATTTAGAAAGGAATAGACATCTTTCAAAACACATTTAATTGTAGACGTATCTTTTGGTAGAGTAGTCTCCCATATCTACACCTTATCGACTGGATCCGAGAGGACGTTCGCTTATGGGGGCAAGTGGTCGCTATGGACCATCAAGTATAGTTAATTTGGCCTTCTACCCTCCCTCTCCACTCCCCTTATCTCTTATAGAGTGTACAGTCTCTTTTCTACCTTAATGAAGCCTGTTTGCTAAAAAAACACCACTAATACACTACTAGAAAAATGGGCTTTAGTTCCGGTTGGGAACGGGGTTTAGTCCTGGTTCCCGAACCGGGACAGGCCATCCGGGACTAAAGGTCGCGTACCTTTAGCGGTTCCTCTAACCGGTACTAAAGCGTAGAAAATATCTAAAAAGTAAGGCGAACCCAAAACTCGAACCTAGGACCTCATGCCACCACGTGACTCCCCACTCACTCTTCTAACCAACCCACCTACCCACGCGTATTTAATAGACCAGGATATGCATTCCTTTTGAAGTATGCTGGAATGAGCCTTTAGTACCGGTTCATTTTAGTACCGGTTCGTAATATGAACCGGGACTAAAGGCCTACCGTTAGTACCGGTTCGTAACACGAACCGGGACTAATATGTGCCTGTACCAGCTAGCAAGTATCCGCTTGCCAAAGCCACCTTTAGTACCGGTTCGTGTTACGAACTGAGACTAATGTGAGTGAAAAATCGTGCTTTTAGCCCTGTAGCCATGAACCGGGACTATTGCCACATCAGTCCCGGTTTATGGCTAACCGAGACTGATGTGCCGGTATAGAAGGCCATTTTTCTAGTAGTGCTAGAGAATAGGCCTTTAATACCGGCACATTAGTCCCGGTTGGATACGAACCGGTACTGATAGTGGCATCAGTCCCGATTCGTGGCTCCAACTCTTCAATCCCGGTTGAGCTCTGACATCAGTCCCGGTTCGTGATATGAACCAGTACTAATAAGTTCTTTGGCAGGCAAGTACAAAATAGCTGGCATGGATGCTCATCAATTCTGGTTCATGTTGTAACACGAACTCATCAGTCGGGTTCGTGTTACGAACCAGGACTGATGCCTCGTTTGAGGAACATTCAAAAGAAATGCATATCCTTGTTATATTAGAACGTGTGGGTGGGTGTGTTGGCTAGAAGGGTCAGTGGATAGTCTTGAGGTCTTAGATTTAAGTCCCACTACTCTCATATATTCGCGAGTTATTTTTAATATTTATAACACTATTAGTCTTAACAGTCCCGTATGGACTGTCCCGGTTTAGGAACCGAGACTGAAGCCCGTTTCGAACCAGGACTGAAGGCCCATTCCCTAGTAGTGCACATTAAATTCCACCAATGGGGTTTGTAGAATATATCATTGAGGATGTTCAAATTTTTATTTTCTTTTTCTCTGTCGAATGTGTTTTCCTATTTTGATCAATAGAAAATAGGGCTAAGTCCCCTTTTCATAAAAAAGGGGGGATGTTCAAAATTGGAAGCTTGTTGTAGCTGATGAGCTGGATGCTTAGAACATGTACAATAGAGAATTAAGGGTGTCTCTTAGCACATTCTTCTAAGTAAAAAAGACAAGTATGTACAAAGGACATACACAAGAGCTAACATGCTATTTAATGCTGCTCCTCTCTAATTCTGTCTAGGAGCTTGTGAAGAGTCGTCTCTTCACCAAGAGTCGACTCTAGCATTTTTTTCACTTTCCCCCTGCCACATTAGCGAAACATGTCCACCTCATCGCTAAGAGACGCCCTATTAAATGGCTTTGTACATACCCTTAGCATAGATTTTTTTTTTTTTTGCCATGAGAACTCAGCTAGTGGTTCATTTAGCACGTTCACGGGCCCAGATGAGTAGCACATGGGTTGTAATGAACCATATTCTAAATGAACGTATTTGCTTCGTAAGAGGCCACATGAACCTACTTGATCCCTTCACACAAACTTACGACATATGAACATGAGTGGGATCTAATATGCAAGTTTGGAAATATATCGATAGTATGTATTGCAGAAATTCGAGGGAAGACAAAAACATAGTTTTATTTCTCACAAGTCTCTGGACAATTCGGAGAATTAACAACAGAACCATGTCCATGTCCATGTCCATGCCACGACACACAAACTTATTAAGAACCAAACAAGTGCAACAAAGGCACCCTAGCTAGTCACAGTTCAACTCCCCATAACTCGGTTTACATAACAACTTCCAGATTATTTTGAGTTGCCAGACATGCAGACGCGGCACATAATTAACTAAGCCAAGGATGATTTGTCTCATATCAGCAGCAAACGCAGGCTGCACATTTGCATGTTTCATGGCCTCTACCCATTGACACCATTGTCTCCTTCCATGCCCACTCCTACACAGCAATTAATTAAGGCCTATCAACAACTGCGCATAAGAACAAATTGTGATCATGCTGTAAACAACAAGCCATTTAACCTGTGGAGATACTAGCATGGTTAGAGCTTGCTGAAGCTTTAGATGGACCAGCAGCTGGGGTATTACTGCCTCCATTTCCATTGGCAGCAGCAGAATGCTCAGCCAGGTCTTTCTGGCTGATGAATCGCCCGCCTTCCCCTCGAGGCCTCATGTTTGAGACCCTCATGCGAGACTGTTTAAGAATCCGCTGAAATGATGAAATTACGCAATATAACAGTGAAGGAGAGCGTAGTGACGTCAAATTTTTAAGTTCGCAAAATTGTGCAGGTTAGGTTAGAGACGTCTTCAAGGGAGAGAGAGCGAGAGTATTACTTTCCGAACTTCAGCAAGTTTCTCTTCAGGGCCGGAAATCTTTTTGAGCCGTTCTCTCCTCCGTAGAATTGCTTGGAATTGCTTTGAGTCGGAATAGAGTAGTGGCCCATAAGTTTCTTCTTCAGCAGGTAATGGCAATGGAGGAGGTTGCTCCACCACCGTGTCTTGGGGCTGCATCTGTTAACACATTTATTTGTTGTCTCAAGAACATTGTTGAAAAATATCTATAAAAAAATATTGTTGAAAAACAAAGTGGCTTAATTAGGAGCTTTTGACATTTAGTCCACATAATGACATAACTAGTGGTCACTGATTGAGCATGCATAAATAATTAAATTGTTATCAGTAGCAAAAGGCTAAGAGTAATATAGAAAAATTCAGATTTTCACTGTAAGAATAACCAGGAATTAATGTATGGAGGTCACTGACCATAGGATTTGATTCAGAAGCCATCCCTGCATGCGCATCACCAAAAATTAGACCAGGGCTGAAGCATGGAAATGCCTGGAAAGGGGAAAGGCATGAGTTTACTCACTTGTTTTGGACAAACAAAGTTAAAAATATATAGCAAATTTCAAAACTAGTTTCTCTATATATGGTCCTACCAATAAAAATGAGACTTACAGTAGGCGGATTGTATACAAGTTCAGGATGTATATTTGTAACTTGCGGATTGCATGCTGATAAATCCGGAAAAACCTGCTCCTTGCCCTTGTTTGCAAAATCATGAGGGTTATCTAGTAACATCACGAAGAGGGGATGATGATAAGTCATTCCTATTATAATTGCATAGAGAAGTAAAAACGTGAGTAGGATTGAAAAATGTCTCGTATATTACATGCCATTGCGATGAACCTACTTGTGCTCCTGATCTTCAGACTGCCCGAAAAATTGACATGCATTATGTTAGTCATTATAACAAATGAAACAGATGAGGATTAAAAAAATATAAGAATGGAAGAGACATGGATTACAAGCAATCAGCCTTAGTGATTGACAGCATCAAACTTAGTGATTGATCCTATCACAAACGTATATCAGCCCTCCACAACTAACCATGCATCAGATAAGGGTATAATAGCTGGCCTAATCCATGGGTATGTTTAAACCTTCTGAATATTCATGGATTAAGAACTACAGTTTTACATGTTAACTTAAAGACTTTCCTATTTTATGATTGTTCGTATAGTCAAATTAATTTTCACTAGCAATAAAAATTACAATATGCGCTCTTTGGCTAACTAAAGCCAAATCTAAGACTAGTGATTCCCATCATATTTATGGTCGTTAAGAGACCATATTCGGTTATGAAAGATACCCTTTGCAAGCAGTCATAAATTTGCTAAAAAAAATTGTCACTGAATCTACCATAACAATATTTAAATAAAGAATCCATGGTACTCCAAGTTAAACGTAGGGGATAAGAGATCTCTTGCTCTTAGAATCAAACAAAATTAACGAACAACCCAAATAATATGGGTGCATCTTAACAAATTATTTATACATAACCTCGAGATCCGAAGTTCTATATTAAATATACCAAAGCTACAACATCAATAATTTTGTCTCCAGAAAGCAACATATAGTTGAAACTACCAATAGATTGACAAGATTCAATCTAAGCTCAAAAGTTCCCATTTTTCCTTGTAATTAAATGTAACCTAGAAAATGCAACTTCATAGCTTATAATCGTTCTAGAACCCATCAAGAATCTCTAATTCACACAAACCCAAAATAAATTACGTGAGCTATTGTATGAGCATACCAAATTAAACACACATTAGAATCTCTCTACTTGTTACATTAAGAGACATCAAAGAAAGAGAGAGAAACCTGTGAGAGGGAAAGGCAGCTATCCCCTTTCTTTCTGTCCCCCTGCCTCCTCATTGGCTTCCCTGTATCGATCTCCAAGAAGGTTTACCCTTTGCTGCTTTATATAGTTCGACGTTTATCTTTCTCACATCACAGGTTGTTGCATATAAATCAGATGGCACATGAAATGTGTGTGAGAGCAAAGGACAAAAGAGGTCAGAAAGAGAAGTTACTACACGTACATTAGTTTTTTTTTTCGTTTCTAGTGGGGATTCAAATTTTTTCTTGGGCTAGTTGCACCATATGTGATTATTGTTTTTTATAATGAGGATTTCGCAGATAACCCTAACAATGTTGGTATTTCCACGCAAACCATTTGATAGTAAACCATCAAGGCTCCGGTGAAATGACAAAATGCTTTTCCATAGATAGGATGGCTCATGTCTTGCATAACAAGAATTAAAATTACATAAATGGAGAAACTAGCATGGTATACATATGAAATTTTAGATTTGTTCCGACCAATTACAAGCAAAAGCAGGCGAATATTTGCTATTTTTGGCATAAAATCAAACATCTATAGCATTTAATACACATTTATAAAACCTAATGTTATTTTAAAACATGGCGCTTGCATAGAAAATAGTGCACAAAATCCAAAGGGGGAAATGAGCCATTTCGAGGTTAAGGCAGAGAGGGAGACGATGAGGGAGGGAAAGCGACACGTAGGGGCCGATCCCCAAAAATAGGTTATTCAGGTCGCTGGGTCATTATAGTAACTTGTAACTTATATATACTTATATGCTAATAGAATACAATTGGATTTACATGTGAGTTTTGCAAAGTCACTGGGGTCGCTTGACCCCAGTGCTTATATGCTGGATCCACCCCTGGCGACGCGTTAGTGAAGATTCCATACTTTTGTCGATTAGTTGTCGTCGCCCCGTTACCCAGTAGACTACATGCATATATTTGTGTTTACACGCTATGAAAAAGAGGGAAAATATCTCTTACACTACTAGAGAACTCACCTTTAGTACTGGTTGAAAACTGGCTTTAGTACCGGTTTTTGAACCGGTACAAGCCATCCGGGACTGATGCTGATTATCAGTCCCGGTTCCCTCACCCGGTAGTGATAGGACTAGAAAATGTTTAAAAATATCGAGGATGTATGGGAGAAGTGGGACTCGAACCCACAACCTCATGAGTTGTGACTCTAGCCTCACCCTTCTAATCAACCCACCCACCATCGTGTACTGATATAGATAGAATATGCATTTGTTTTGAACTTTCCTAAAACGAGGCATCAGTACCGGTTCGTAACACGAACCGGTACTAATGAGAGGGCATCGATACCGGTTCGTGTTACGAACCGGACCGATTACCCGTGCGTTTTGATGATCTGGTTCGTATCACGAACCGACTATCGAAAGCATCGATCGGTTCGTAGCTCCAACCGGGACTACTGCCCTGTACCCAATGAACCGGTACTGATGGTACCCAATGAACCGGTACTGATGCCACTATCAGTACCGGTTCTGCGCTGGTATGAAAGGTCAGTTTTCTAGTAGTCTTAGTTATCGAGTACGGTATGGTGGTTCCGTTATCCGATACAACAAGTGCATATGTTTGTATGTCTACACACTCTGAAAATAGAAAAACATGAAGAAAGACGCTACACAATCAAATGGCTAACAAAAAAACTAAGGCCTTGTTTGGCAATAAAGTATTTTCATAGTTTCTAGGCAAAACTATGGTTTTGGAAAATACCATGGTTTATAAAATCATGAGGTGTTTGGTAACTCTGCAAAAAACATTGTTTTGAAAACCATGGTTTTGTCAAAACCATGGTATTTTTGGAGTTTTGGAAACTCCACTTTGAGCTAAGTTTTGACTCATTGCTATCACTATTCATAGAAAATAACTTTATAACCAAACACTTTGTAGTTCCATGAAATACCATGGTTTTGTGAAGGTTGGCAAAACCATGATATTTTTTATATATAACACTTACAAACCATGGTATCTCAAACCATGGTTTTTTAAAACTTTGCTTCCAAACAGGGCCTAAGTTGGATATCTACATGACACCGTGTAATCCGAACAAAACCTATACTCGTTCTTCTTCGGTTCTTACCATTTCCATCACTACCAAGTATATAAGTGAGGCCTGTGCTACCGTGGCTCTTGAGAAAAAAACACAAGGATGGTCACAAGAAGAAGAAGAAGCGGACAGTCTTATGATTATGAAAAGTAGAAGATCCTCCTTGAGAGTAGAAACTAAACAAATCGCAATGGTAATTAATTCCAGAAAAGTGAAAACAAAATTAAAACCAGCAAATTCCGGCGGACTGCACCAAACGTAAGGTACACCCTTGCGGTGCTAACTGAAACGGCGCGGCCTGATCTGATCGCTCTCCTGTGTGGGGTGCAGCGTGTAAAGCTGCAGCCGTGAGTCACCCAGTGGTTTGGCGCCATCCGTTTTCTGCAACCTGCAGTGTGTTTTTCATATGCACGAAGCTTCCCCGTGAGGGACGCCTCTCGTGAACTTTGGTGCCGACCTCCATGTGTTGTGACTTGTGAGCCTGGATAACCTAAATAGGAAAAATTAAGAGGTGCTAAGGGGACGAACTTATATTGTAAGCTTGGAATGTACCAAACGCACGATCAAGTATCGTGGGTAACCTAAATCTGTACTAATTAATATATTGAGTGATGGTGGTCATGTGATACGTCATTCATCTCCGCCATCTGATCTCTAATCAATGCCTCAGATCAATCATCCTCCTTAGCGCAAGCTAAATCAAATTAAAATTATCTCTTTCCTAATCTTCACAAAGCAAATACACTAAAATCAAATCAGGATCATTACTTTACTATTCTATGAATTCGTATTTTAGAAAGGTTCATGTCCACAAAAAAAAAATTTCTATAGATTTGGTTTGTTTTTCTATTTTAGTGTGTTTTGTATTTTAGGAAGGTTTTGATCATGTTCAGAACTTTATAGGACATATAAGATGAACCTATATACCTATGATACGCAAGTGCATGTGTGCATTGATTTATACATAAAAGAATAAAAATAGACGGAACCAACACATACAGAGGTAGGACGTAATCGAGCATAGTGCGGAGATAAATATATGTGTTGAATACGTTGATCACAACATGGTATAAGACGGCATCTAATCTTATTTTTTATCTAGCAAAGTTCGGCTATATATCGCCTAGTACATATATTAAGAGATTAGTAAGGACCAGGATTAAAGGGTCGTTTTATTGGGTTTCTAGGGAGTAATGCAATTAATTATAGTAGGAATTTTGATGCCGTTAAAACCTTTTTTTATTTCTGCCGGGTTGTAATCCGATATGGCTTAATTAAAAAATCCAGCCCCTGATCCAATTGCGGTCACTTCCTGCAATTAACCTCCCATGAGCATTTCCTCATCTCTGCATCGCCCCTTCGCAAAAGTGGGCCAAACTCATGGCATTTGGAAGTATCTAACAGCTGGTTCATATCTATACTATCATAGTAACCTTGCTTTACTACGAGACAATGATATAGTGGGCCATATGCCTTTGATGGCGTGAATGTCTTCCTAGTGTATGCTTGTTGCATCTGATAGCCTATATAATAGGTAGTATCCACTTTTAGAAGACTATAGGCTAGTGTATGCTTGTTGCATCTGATAGCCTATATAATAGGTAGTATCCACTCTTAGAAGACTATAGGCTGCAGGTTCAAGCCCTCACAACCTCAATTTTGTTGAAATTTTTATTTTTTTTAAATTCAAATTTGAAATTTAAAAAAGACCAAAAAGGCCGAATTTTTCCGATTTTTTAGATCAGTCCCCACCAATTTTCTTCCAAATCGAAAACAAAACCTTGATGGTGGGTAATTTTAGTAATGTGGATAAAATGGATTTGTTACAATGAATGACATATTGGGTAATTTTGGTAATGTGGATAAAATGGATTTATTACAATGGATCATATGGTGGATAATTTTATGGATTTATTATAACGGGTCACATGATGGGTAATTTCACTGAAGTGTGACGCTGACCACCAATGATCACCACCACTAGAGTTTTTTAATAGTAGAGATAACTACATGTCAGTGATCCTGATTATTAATTTGATTGAAATATGCATGCAGCTCACCCATCGTATGTGTTGTTTTTCCCGCCTTAGATTTCTTCTTATGACTTCGGTTCATTGATTGATTTGTTGTTCTATGGATGTCTCTGAGGATGAGTTCTCATACTTGTGAACCGTTCTGATGATTTTGCTTGCGTAAGATTTCAGTCCATAATCATCTGTGATGTTTTCTCTTCACCGAAAATTGGGTGTGAGAATATTCGGATGGGTTTTTATTTCCAACAAGTAGATATCAGATTGAAAGTATAAATACCCACTACAGGAATTGCAGCGAAACCTGACTCCATCCATCTATCTCGATGGTCGTCCATCTTTCTTGGAACGACCGTCGAGATAGATTGATGTCTCTCGATAGCTGGCAGTCGGCCGTCGAATCCAAAACTTGTCTCAACGGTTGTTCACAAAACCGTCGAGAGAGTTGGATCGACCATCCATGTGAGCGCTGATCGCCTCACAGCGTTTAACGCTCTCGAGGGTCCACCGTCAACCTTCGAGAAAGACTTGAGCGGGAATGGGGAAAATTGCATGCGCCTGCTGGCGCTCAAGTGGCTCACTCGACGGCCACTAAACGGCCATCAAGAGACGTCTTAGCTGGATGATGGCTTCATGGCTTTACTTGTCTGACCGGCGAGCCAGGCCACTCTCTCGACGGCCGTACCCCAAACCGTCGAGAGTGACTGGATTTTGATAAATTTTAGTAAACTACCATACATGCATATATGTGGCTATATGGATTGCATTTATGAAAGTAGGCATTGCAAGGTTTATAGAAATAGTTCTTCTAGTTTGCGATGAATTTCTATATTTGTTCGAACTGTGAGCATGAAAAGTAATTTACATGTACTTTATGAAGATAGAAAATTATTAAATTGTTTTGGATTAACTAAAAATGTTTGGATTGGTGAAAATTTAGACAAGAAATAAAGTATCGAACATGTCACCTAGCAGAGCTTGATAATTTTACACGTTTAGTCTGGCAGTGGGATGAAACCGGCTTAGTTGTACAAAATAATTCTCGAACATCTAGGTACACTAAGGGGCTGTTTGGTTATCGTATGAGCTCAGCCAGGCTGGTGGGAGACAGGCTAAGGTGATGCAAAGGGATGCTGTTTGGTTGGTTGTATCAGATTGAACAGGCTGCGCAGAGATGTTATTTGGTTGGCTGCACTAGGAGGGAAGCGGGATGGACAAATTCAAAAGAGAAAAATTAAAAACAAAGAAAATAAATCCAAAAATGAAAATAAATTCAAAAACAAAAAACAAAAAAATCAATAAATTCGAAAACAAAATTCAAAATTCAAAAAAATCTGAAGTTTTTTCAATACCTTGTACTTGAATCTACGGTTCCATTTTTTTGTTTCATTGAATTTGGATGTCGTTTGAATTTTTAAAATTTTTTCAAAGAATGTGAAGTTTGTGCATTGAATTGGATGAACTAGTTAGTCGTTGACTCAGTGCATGCACCCATGCCGCCGGGTCATCCTTGTCTTTGGCCTAGTCGCTGAAACGGCCGGTGCTGGCGTTCCATGAGCCAGCCAAGACAGTGATTTTGCATGTGTTGAGCCTGGCTCCCGTGCTCATTTGGCCAACCAAACACCGGTTGGGTGGCTCGCGTGAGCCTGGCCAGGCCGCAGCCACCCAACCAAACACGCCTTAAAGCTCGCTGGTGAGTCGATTAAGGCGAATACACAAAGATCCCTAGCTGGGAACGTCAAAATTTTTTCAAACTTTTTTTCAAGCATACTAAGTCATATATGAAGCAATATAATCGAAGGTTACAGTCAATATCATCAATACATTACTTTATAAATTCAAAATAGCCAGGGGTGTCCACCGAACAACCAAGAAGGGGGGCCGTCGAGTGAAACTTCTGTCTCGACGGCAACAGGAAGAACTGTCGAGACAGATGGCCCTCTCTCAACGGTAGTCAACGAAAACCTTCGAGAGAGTGGTCTCTTGATGTCCAAGGCAAAATTAGCTCTCGAGAGAGCTGTCTCGACGGCTTCCACCCAAACCGTTGAGACAGATGGCCCACTGGCTCACGAGGGGTTGACCTCTCTCAGGACCAGCCAGGGGCGAAACTAGAGCAAAAACTACTTTAGTTCACCACTTTACTAGCATATATGTGTATACATATAATATCATGTATAATTATTTATGAGCATCAATAATTTAGTACCATACTACCATTAAAACCAATGAAGATGTACAATTATAAAGAAGTAGCAACAAAATGCGAAAATGCTTACCAAAATGAAGAAACCAACTAAAAACAGTGAATGATTGTTGCAAGGGAAAGAAATTAAAAGTGGAGTCATTGGAAAAAGATGGCGAACATTGGTAAAATATATCATCCAATTTTAATAGCCTGGAAAACGGAGCAATATGAATTAAAGTTATGAACAAAAAAGATAGAATAATAAAATAAAATAGATACATTACCTTTTAGTATTTCTGTTCTTTCAAATTCATAAAACGATCAACGACAGCATCATCGGTGACTTTCTTCGGTTCTTCTTTCTCCATGTAACAAATGAGACTATCACTCATGAACTCATCGCCTATGTGATTGCGCAAATATGTTTTTACTATTCTCATGGCTGAAAAGCATCTCTCAACAATAGCTGTGGCGACAAGCAATACCAATACTAGTTTCAAAAGTTAATATATCAAAGGATAGCATATATGTTTCTTTGTCTCCACCATTTTCTGATAAACCTAACAAATAGTTTGTATGTTAGAGAATCTACCATCTGCTCGCACATCGGCAATGTAGAGACACAGATTATGGTTAAGATCTCTCAATTCCAAAGAATTAAAATTATTTGGATAGAGTTTAGCTAAGCTCATCAGATTCTCCAAGTTGAAATCATGAAATGAGTCTCTTAGACTTAAAGAAGCTGACCAAACAAGAAAATTGGATATGGTCTCGTTGAAACGACTGTCAAGCTCTTGGCATAGCCAATCAAAAACATCATTGAAACAATCCACTTCATAATGATGCTTATTGGCAATTCCAATTCTTTGTCGTTACTTCTTTGGATTAATGTAGGTTGCTTCCATTTCCAACTTAGGGATGTCATATTTCTCACAAAAGGCATATACTTCACCTAGGACAGATTCTCATCCTTCTCTTCTAAGGTTGTACAAATGCAACCTAGTTGATTTAACACATTTGATAGCATTCACAATATCTTGGTCCTTTTGTTGCAGTGCCAATAACAAAGTATTTGTGCTTACCAAGAGAGTCAACATTAGATGCAACAGCTGATCAACAATCGCATACTAAGACGTGACTCGCGTCTGTCCGGCTTCCCATTAATCCTATACGGCGTGCAAATCAACAGCTGCTCAGCGCCTTAATTAGCCCAGTGGCCCAGCCTATGCAGATGATGCAACTCTGCTACCATCTTGCTGCAACACGCTAGCCGAACGGGCTGCTCGGCCTAGCTTCAGGGGTTCACTGATTTTTTGCAGGGGGTTCACCCATGGGCCATACTAGTTCATCCTCACCAAAATATTTTTTGGACCCTGTGTTCTGTGACACCCAGTAGGCCTATTGGGCTCCACCCCTGGGACCAGCCACCCTCTCAGGGTGGGCTGGACCTCAAGCACGTGTCTTGACGGCCCACCAATGTCATCGAGACAGACCCATGGATGTGCTAGGGTTTTTGGCCCTGCTTGGTTAGACTCGATATCTGCCGGGTCGATGCCGTCGAGAGAGGGGTTGCGATAACCATTACCAACACCCTATCTCAACAGCTTTAGTGAAGCCGTCGAGAGTGGTGGCAAGTTTTGAACGCCCAAGGGCTCGGCACTTGGGCGTTCGCCCAAGTCCCGAGCCCTTCTCACCCAGCCGCCGCCTCTGCCGCCTTCCCGAGCTCCCGCCGTCTGCAGCCTCCTTGACTCAGCTGGTGACCTGGCCGACCTCCTCCCCTGCGCTCCTCCCAACCCGGCCCCGCCGTTGCCGCGTCGCTACTGCCGCCTCCCCGCCACCATCGCTTGCCGGAGGAGATGAGGAAGATGAGAGGAGAAGGAGGAGATGAGGCCGCCGGGGGAGAAGGAAAGAGGAGGAGTCGATGCCGCCGCTGGTTGAAGAAGAAGAAGAAGAAGGAGGAGGAGGAGAAGGAGAAGAAGAAGGAAGTTGAGAAAGAAGGGACCCTACTGCCACTGCCCCATTGTCACCACTGCCGCCGAGCTGAGGTAAATTTCGTGCCACTTTTTTTTTAATTTTTGAAGATTAGTCCAACGGCCACTCATGCAGTCGAGACTAATCTCCTTAGTTAAGTGCATGCCTAATTAGCAATTAGTTAAAAATAGTGTAAATTTGATAGAAATTGTGACAAATTGCTATAATTCGATAGAAAATGTTAGAAATTGCGACAAATTAGTATGAATTGTTATAAATTGATACAAATTGATATAAAATGTTATAAATTGGTACAAATCGATAGAATTTGATAGAAACTGCTAGAATTTTCAAGAATTTTCAAGAATTTGTAAGAATTTCATAGAATTTGCTAGAATTTGATGGAATTTGTAAGAAATTCAAAGAATTTGCTAGAATTTGATAGAATTTGCTAGAATTTGATAGAATTTACTAGAATTTTGATAGAATTTGCAAGAATTTGATAGAATTTGCTATAAATTAGTAAGATTGGCTAGAAATTTGTATAATTTGATAGAAATTTCTGTTTATTGCTCGAATTTGCTATGAATTGATGCAAATTGTAGGGGATTGCTACAAAACAGTATAAATTGTCACAAATTTTTTTAATTTCGTATAAAATGTCACTTAGCCGTACGTCACCCGTTCAGGACCGTCACAAACTGTAAGGATGTTGCACCATGATTCGTCCGGCTCCATTACGAGAAGTGGAAAGCGTTCCCGAACTGTTCAGTGGACTGTCGTGATTGGCGTCCCAATAGATAGCCTATGAATACCAGTTTGGTTGTGACGCGTTGTGGTACCTGTGGTTTCCGAGATGAGATTTCGATGTCATGACCCTATAAGGTTTGCCAGTGCATAACATAAGTGTTGGGGAAGCGGAAACAGCAGTCTGACCATTGTTGAACTAAGGGAACCTTAGGGTTATGCTGCCAAAATTGCTTCTCAAATCCATGGGCCCCACAACGGTCGTAATTAAACCGGCATTCGTGAGTGGGTTTTGAAGAGGAATAGAAGAAGACAGGAGTTGGATGTACGATGGTTGGCGGTAGAATGGACAACACACCGATGAATGGTACGAGAAGACTCGTGAATTCATGGATCGTGCTTTCGAGGCAACCCCGACCCTAACGTCGCGCATGTGGCCTATCCATGCGCTCAATGCCTTAACTGTCAAAAGAGATCGTGGGAAGAGATGCAGTTGCTTTTGTGTAAGGTTGGGTTTAAGGCAGCGTATCAACGATGGGAATACCACAACGAGGGGTCCGAGATGCACCAACAGATCCAGTTGAAGGTTTCGGTGAAATCGACCGGATGCAGGACATGATGGAGGACTACGGTCACCATGTCAAGGTAGAAGAGTCCCCCGCATCCATGACTGAATTTCTGAACCTTCTGTCGTCCGCTTAAGAGCCGTTGCATGAGAAAACCACGATGACCCAGTTGTCAGCGGTATCATATATGATGGCGTTGAAGTCTAAGTTCAATTTCTCTATCAACTGTTTCGACGAGATTTTGGGTCTGTGGTGCTCCATCCTCCTTGAAGATCACAAGATGTCATCGAACTGGTATGAGTCGAAGAAACTCATCGGTGGACTAGGAATGTCATACGACAAGATAGAGTACTGTCCTAACCACTGCATGCTGTATTATGTGGACGATGATAAAAAGCAAGGTGCGATCGTTGTGGAGAGTCAAGATTCATAGAAACATCGATGCAGATGGCAATATCAAGCAGTCGGTTGTGCCGAGGAAAGTGTTGCGCTACCTCATATTGACAAAGTGCCTTCAACGGTGTTTCATGACAAAGGAGACATCGCAGCAGATGAGATGGCATAGCATAAGGAGGGAAAATGACTAAGGGGTGATGTTATGGTCCATCTGTCAGATGGAGAAGTTTGGAAGCATTTCGATCAAAAGCATTCGGGTTTCACAGCCGATCCAAGAAACGAGCGTCTGGCACTCGCGACTGATGGGTTCACTCCGTTCAATTTGAATGCCCAAATGTACTCCTGTTGGCCGGTCTTCGCGATCCCTTTGAACTTGCCTCCGTCTCTCCTTATGAAGAGTTCATGTTCTTGTCTCTAATCATACCCGATCCGAGGAATCCTGGGAAACACCTAGATCTTTTTATGAGTTCCTTAGTCAAGGAGCTACAAGAGCTATGAGAAGAGGGGGCAATGACATATGACCGAGGAACGAATAGTAATTTTCGCATGAGGGTAGTGTATTTGTGGTCAATCCATGACTTCCCAGCGTACAACATGTTTTCCGGTTGGAGCACGCATAGGAGGCTGTCTTGTCGGATATGCATGGATGACATATAGAAGTTCTAGCCGGTGAATGTTGGCAAGACTTGCTTCTTTGACTGTCACCGGAGATTCCAAAAGACCAACCATCCCTTCAGGAAACAGAAGACCGCATTTCGCCAAAACACGGTGGTCAAAAAACAAAAGCGTGGCCGTTTAGGAATACAAGAAATAAATGATTGGCGTAACAGGCTGATCAAAGGGAGGAACGACGTGTACGAGGGGTACGGGGTCTCGCATAATTGGACATACAAGTGCTCATTGTACTCTCTCCCGTACGCCCAAGACTTGCTGCTACAGCACAACATCAATATCATGCACCAGGAGAAAAATGTTGCAGAGGCCATATTTGGTACAAACCTTGACATTGTCGATAAAACAAAAGACAATCTCAAAGCATGTCTCGATTGTGCGCTGATATGCAATCGGCCATCAATGAACATAATAGAAGGGTAGACGAAGAAGCCAAAGGCCCCGTACTGTCTCACTAGAGCACAAGGGACAGAGGTTCTGCTTTGGTTCCAAGAGAAACTTAAATTCCCCGACAGGTATGCATCAAGTTTTAGTCAAGGCATGAGCATTCCTCACGGAAGGATACATGGCATGAAGAGCCACAACTACCACATATTCATGAGGGACCTACTACCTGTCGTGTTTTGTGGGTACGTCCCCGATGACGTCTGGAGAACCCTTGCAGAGCTGAGTTACTTCTACAGAAAATTATGTGCTAAAGAGATCAAGAGGGAGGAGATGGTGCAGCTCAAGAAGGATATAGCTGTGCTCGTCTACAAAACTAGAAAAGATATATGTCCGGTTTCTTCAATCCAATACAGCATCTGCTTGTCCATCTGCCTGTAGCAGCAAAGCTCGAAGGACCCATGCTGTATCGATGGATGTACCCCATAGAACGACTCCCGAAGAGCATCCGAGCAAGTGTGAAAAACAAGGCCCGGGTGGAAGGTTCCATAGTAGAGGCTTGCTATATCCAAGAGATCTCCAACTTCACAAATAAATACCTGGCGAGGAAAAACAACGTAAACATACAAATCCTAAGGTATAACACCGTTGGTCGTACGGTCGATTCTGAGCTAAAATTGTTCCAAGTCCTAGGCACTTCGGTCGGACGGAGTACGAGACGTGAGCTCACACGGTGGGAAAAGGTTACTGCGTCGTTGTATATCTTCGACAACATAGAAGAAATGAAAGACATGTAACAGCAATTTGTACAAGCTGAATGGAGAGGTATGGGCGAACCAAATGCAGCTCAGCTCTGCAAGCTGATGGAAGAAGGTGCTATACCTGGTCGTGATGACTTCTTAGCTTGGTTCTGGAAACATGTAAGTGCCTTTGATCTTTTCTCTTGCTTTCGATGACTTCTTATCTTGGTTTGTTAACTCTTTTCCTTGTCTATCACGCAGTGCACTCACCATGCCAGCGTTCATAATGATCTCTCGATTATGTCGCGTGGCTGCAAGCATTTCTTGAGCATGTATGGCTACTACGATATCAATGGGTTCTGCTTTCAGTCCGCACCTGCCGAGCGTCTCAAGCCTAATCTGTGATTAGTAAACAACTGTGTCATGTGCTGTGGGAATGATGGCATCGATTACTACAGTATCATCTAGGAGATAATCGAGCTGGTCTTCGATGGTAGCAAAGAGCTCTTATTGGTTTTGTTCCGTTGCGATTGGTTTAACCCTACCAATGGCATATGATGTCAGGATGAGCTTGGCTTAGTCAAGGTCAAACATAGCTCCAAACTTAAGGGTTCGATCCATTCATTCTCGATAACCAAGCCAAACAAGTCTACTACCTACCGTATCCATGTTCTGCAAAGAAAGAGATAGAGGCATAGTGGATTGTGTACAAGGTTCGACGGCCAGGAAGATTGCCTATACTGACAGTCGACGACTACGAAGGTGCATTCAAGGAAGTCGATGATGGGCCGATGCAAGAAAAGCGCTTGAAGGGGACAATTGTGATCGACATTAGCCTAGACCTAGATGGACTAGACGCCATAGTGGAGGACGATGTCGAAGAGGAACACGATGCTCAAGATGAAACCAATGACTTCGAACCGTCAACAGACGATCTAGACAATGTCAATTCAAATTACTTCTAGTGGATGGTACATATGCACTTAAATTATTTGTATATCTGCTTGATTTATTTAAATGTTACTAGCTTTCTATTTATATATGTGCTTGAACTTTTTAATTGTGTTACTAACTTTCTATTTACGTGCAGGATGCCTCGATCTCGATGACAATTTGTCTGGACCCCAATGACAAACGAGTAGTTGGATGACCTGATGGAGGAGCACGAGGAGTCGCAGGGCTCCAGACAAGGCGGCACCTAGGCGTAGGAGTCGGCCAGGGGTCTAGCCAGGGGACAAGGCGAGTAGGTCGCACGTAGGTAGGAAGAAGAGGGGCCAGAATAAGGTCCCCAGTGCACAGATGAACCCTACCTCGAGGATCCCCATTGTGATCGATGATGATAGATACATTTAAAAGCCTTGCTTCAATATCATATTTTCATATGTAAAATTGTTAACATTTTTCAATCTTTGTAGCAATATATCGACGGTGGATGCCTCGCTGAAGAAGCAGCTGGGCTACATGCTGGGGGTTTTGGTCCGCAAGTTTTACCCTGGCATGGTGACTATGGGCGACGTCACCAGGCTAGCGTATAGCTGGGAGGACTACAAGCTTGCCCCCCCATGGGACTTCGACCGCCACCGCCCATTGCCTGAGGGATTTCTGGGTAAGTCTATCTAATCAACTTTACCTTTTGATTTGTCATCATGTTGCTATTCTACTTCGTTTGTGAAATTTCAGCTCAGGTACCGTCCCCATACAGGGTTGACTGAGTCTGATTTCGAGCCTGTCCAAAACAAGAATGCAAAGCAAAAGATTCAGGACCTGATGTACGGCACTCGTATCATCACGGTGGAGGAGTTCTAAAGGTAAGCAACTATCACTATAAATCTTGCAAATTGGTATTTACTTTTTGTATAGCTGTGAAGTGCTTGTACATTTCAGGAGAGAGCACCAGGAGCGTATCATCACCTCCGAGGCCCGTATGACATACCTGCAGGCCAACAAGTATGCTCGGGTGCCACCTGAGTGGGTCACGCACCACCAGGCGGCATGGAGGGCTCCAGGCGAGAGGTGGGCTAGTAAGGAGTTCCTGGACAAGTCTGCTAAGGCCAAGCAGAACTGGGCCTCGAAGTGTTACTACAAGGCCGCAAGGAAGTGGTCCTTTCCACAGTTTAAGAAAAAGATGGTAAGCTCTGGTTTCTTCTTTACTTTTTTTTTTTGGCTAATTTGTCTTTCCCCTCTTGTAGGCGCTAAGTACCGGGGTGGTGCCCACCATGTTGGACATTTGGAAGAAGGCCCATACACTGAAGCCTAAGCAGCCTAGCACCTAGCTGTGATGGACCCCCACGCGCAAGAGAAGATGGTAAGTGTCAATGAAAATTTTCACCCTTAGTAGATTTGTAGTTTTTCTTAGTTTAACTCGAAACAACGCAGGATCGCTATCAGGAAGCATACACTCAGGAGCATGGCACGGACAACTTTCCAGAGAACGTGCCCCTCGACCCAGTGGTGATTCACAAGCACCTGAGGGGCAAGGCGCATGGGAGGCTGGTGATAGGAGGGGACTATCTCGGGTGAGCTAATTACTATCTAACATGTCATTTGTTTGAAACCATTGATTTTGAAAACTGACCACGGTCCTTAATCTTAATTGTAGGTTGCAGGATTAAATGCCTGAGGTCCGGGCCTCTCAGGGCATCACCGAGAGCCAGCGTGAGTTTGAGGCCCGGGTCCAAAGGGAGAACGAGGACAGATTGAGGGAGCAGCAGTAGATGATAGAGGCGCTGCAGGCGAGCCTGAAGACGAAGCAGGAGGAGCGGTGGCAGCGCGAGGAGGAGCAGAGGAGGGCATAGGAAGAGATGATCTCGAGGATCCTCGTGTTGGAGGCAGCATCAAGACTTGCTAGGGTATGTGACTACAACCACCTCATTTCATATCTTTCGACTCTACATGTCTTTACCTAATGTGTCGCGAATGTGTAGGCCTTGTCGAGCAATCCACCGCCTGGTGCTGCTTCGGGATCAGCCGCTCCAACTCTGGCTCGGTGCGACGACTCACAGGAGGCAGACGACGCGTCCTGGAGCGAGCTGATAGACTTCGTCTCCGGCTTCCTGAGGAATGACCACTCGCCGGCTTCCTAGACTTGTTTTGGTTTGTGGATGAATGGATGGACGGATATGTGCGCATGTTTTGGTTTCTAGATGGTGTCGCCGGGAGATCCTGCCGACGGTGAGAATCAGCGCCCCTCCCTAGTCCTGGAGAGGACGCTGAGAGAAGTGGTGGTGAGAGAGCAGAGCGCTCAGTGAATAAACTAGAGTTAATGTGTATGGTCAGAATGCTTGTTCTCTTTCATTGATGAGCATATTAATTTATATAACTTTAGGGCCAGGGTTTACATGCATGAAAAATACCTAAAGTACCCTGGCCCATGGGGAATACCCAGATTGCCCTGATCTCCAGATCGTTGATCCTACAATCAACGGCTAGACTAGTTTTCTTACAATCCACGTTATCCTGCTCCCTAACATGCCCTTGGGGGGCATACTCTGACAAAGTTGTTGATTTGATTTGATTTGATTTGATTCGTTCTTGTCAGACACTGTCACGAAGTCTTCGTCTTCTGACCCGACATTTGTAAAAGGTCACTCTCGGTCTTTCCGAAGGGTCTTCGTGAATCCCTCGATAAGACATCCTCCGCCATCCTTCGGTATAAGTCCCGAGGACTCCTTGCTTGAGATGCACTCGGAATATTTTATCCTTCGCGTCCTTCTCTCGACCCTTGGCGCATGTCCAAGTCTTCCACTCACGGTCCGTCTCGAGGTCATCTTGGGCAGGCTCCATCACTTACCCCTTCAGATAGAAACCTTCGTGAAGGATCTTTACAACATCTTCGTGGACATCCACCTTCCCTGGAGAAGGGGTGGCTGCCCCTACAACAGAAGCCCCTTACGGTCACGTCGCCACCTCGCCGTGGTGTCTGCCGGAATATCAAGCCCCCCTTCTCCACATCGAGGTGGTGTTCCCGAAGATGTTGTTTCCTTTTTGTTTCCGATGATATCTTCACCTGTTGATGTGACTTGGACTTGACGTTTTGACATTGTCAGTGGCCTTGAAATCGACGCGTTGATCCTGGCCGTTAATCGTCACACGTGTCATCTGATCTGTAGGCGCCCGTTGGAATTTTTTCTATATATGTATTTTTTTTTGTGCCTGTTCGGTTTCTTCACGGCGTATCGTCGCCGTTGATGCGGACACGCGGCGTTCATCCATGCCCTGTTGGCTTCTATATAAGGGGCCACGTCACTGTTCTTCTTCCCCACTCACGCTCTTCAAACTTAACCTCCCGCCGTTCTATTGCTCTCGCTCCTGTGCCCTCTGTCCGCCGCCGCTAGTTCTCCCACTCCTGCGCCCTCTTCCGGCCGCCGCTGGTTTGCTTGTCCTTTTGCGCTCCTGCTGCCGGCCGCTCTCTCGCTCTCAGGCTTTCCTTCCACCGTCACAGCCAGTAGATCATCGCTGCGGGTTCTCCGCCGTTCTTCATCGCCGACTAAGTTTGCAGGTATGCCGCTCGCCCGCGTTGTTTGTTTAGTTCGGGTTATGGGGTTTCGGTGTATCTTTGGGGTTGACGCCGACGAGCTTGCCGGCGAGGTTCTTGTGTCGGTTGCGACGCCGTTCACATGCACTTCTGTTCTCTTATTCGAACAAGTAGTACTTTGTTTTACAAAGTTTTTGCAGTTCAAATTCTGTGGAGGTTGTTTTTGTTTGTCTGTCTGTCCCTTTTTTTTATTTTGATTGTTCCGAAGGGTTGCTTCTGGGAAGTACTGATTTCCTCTTATTTGTGCAGTCCTCGGAACCTTCGATGGCCCCGAAAAAGATCTTCAGCCCTGCAGACCTTGCACGGCTATCTTGGGAGTTGGGACAGTCTAGGATGACTGCGGATATGCTCGCGAAGGTGTCGGACGGCTCCTTTGCTGACGAGGCGGACTTCAGGCTGCCGGGCCAAGAGACGACTCCTTAGCCGAATGCCGACGATGCCGTCGTCTTCCACTCGCTAGTGAAGGCGGGTCTTCGGATTCCATGCACTCGCCTCGTTGGGAAGGTCCTCGAGCTGTACAGGGCGCAGCTCGTACACCTCTCCCCGAACGCCGTGGCGCGGCTTGCAGTGTTTGAGTGGGCGCTCCGAAGCCATGGAGCGCGACCCAGCACCCGAGTCTTCGGGTTTCTTCACGAAGCTCGGTGGCAGGGGAAGACCAGCGGCAGCCCCTTCGGATGTCTGAACTTTGTCATGAAGTCGGCGCACTCTGCGGAGTTCCCTTCCCTGGCTACGAAGAAGAAGTGGGATGGAGCGGTGGCCGAAGTTGAAGTCAGCTATCTTGGTTTTACCAGAGAGTAGATGCACCGGACACTCCATTGAGATATACTTGGGGGGCGGCGGATTGCATCAAATTTCCTGTGGATAAGTTATGCAGCTCGACGAGGCGCAGTGCTGCTCCTCAAAGGATCGATAGCAGTTCTCCATCTTGTTGCCTTGCCGAGGAGTTATCTGTGCCAAGGTGGGGCGCTTATCTTGTACTGGGAGGACTTCGTTATCGTTGGTGAGGGAGGCGACATCCTCACTCTTCGTGACGAGAATCACTGTCCCCAAAAGCTGGAATCGGCCGTGGAGAGGGCCGAGGGGATGTTCGGGCCACTTCGTTCAGACGAGGTCGCACGAGCCCGCGAAGCTGGGGTGGGCG
Source organism: Olyra latifolia (assembly GCA_036346145.1). Taxonomy (NCBI): domain Eukaryota; kingdom Viridiplantae; phylum Streptophyta; class Magnoliopsida; order Poales; family Poaceae; genus Olyra; species Olyra latifolia. The sequence goes on from CM070532.1 coordinate 37,788,652, forward strand.
CCCGCGTTAACCGCATCCTTGGGGTGGTTACCCCCTGGGCGGAGCCCGAGCCGAAGAGGGGCGGCAAGAGGAAAGTTGCAGATGGTGCTGCCGCGGGTTCCTCGAAGCGGCCCCGTGGTGAGTATTCTCCTTTACCTGCCATATGTCTTCGGTGTATCGTTTCTAACTGATTTTTCAAATTAGAAACCACCAGCGCTGAGGATGAGGAGGAGGAGGAACAGGAGGTCGAGGAAGAAGGTCAGCTAGCCGAGGACGACCGCACTTCGCCGGACGCGCAAAGTGCTGCTAGTGGTGGTGACGATCCACTGCACGTCTTGGTCAGCAAGTGTAACATACCCAAAATTTTCCCATTTTTAGCATAAAATTTTTTTTCGCATCAAAATTAGTTAAAAACACCCTCCTCAAATAAAATATAAATTCCCCATCCAAGTTCAATTTTTATCCCTTCGAAAACACCTTCTATTAATTTTTCAACAAATAAAAACCTTTCAAAAATCAAATATTATCCTATATTTAAATTCTACTTATTTTTATAAATTTTTAGAAACCAATTTCACATTTTTATAATTTTTCTATAATTAATTATGATGTTTGAAACCTTACCTCTATTATAAAAATTCTCAAAATCCATTGAAACTATCTGGCCAGAACAAGCCCATTAAGGTCCATAACCCAACACGGCCCATTTATCTTTTAAGTAACTACACAAATTCTGGACCGTCGGATAAAGATCCAACGGATATCTTCCCACACCACCATACCGATTTATCTCTTTTAATCGTAACCGTTCATTTTCAAACCAACCACCTTGATGTAGCCACATCGCCCCTTCTCCATATTTCCGTACCGGTTCAGCCCAGAGAATCCGACGGCGCCCACGGAATCACGACTCCATCCAACGGCTCACCTATTGTCTTCCTCCTCACAACGCACCACCGCCGTCCAATCTTCCACCGCCGCCGTCGCCCATAGGAACTCGCCGCCGTCGCCGCTCCCGTCCATATCTCGCCCCTGTTTTGCCTCCACAGGATAGGCCTCGCCACCGTGAACCTATCCGGCCACCTTGCTGCCCCTATCCTTCCCCGGCAGCCCGCCTATCCGCCGCTGCCACCTTAAAACACCGCCGCCGCCATGAAATTCCTGTTCCGTGACCATCACTCCAATCCCGGCCTATAAATACCCTCCTCCGGCGCCGCAACCCCTCAAGCACCCAGCCCCGCCCACTCCTTTTCCCTTAATCGCCCCGAGCTGCTCGCTCCGCCACTTTCTTCTCCATTTCCGGCGAACACGCTCCTCGTCGTTCCGATCCCTTTTAACTCTCGATTCCTATACATAAAACACTCCACCACTCCCCATAAACCAAGCCCAACACTCACCCAAGCCGAAACCTCATCGGAGCTCCTTCTCCGCCGTCGCCCCGTTATGCCGCCGCCATGACCTCGCCGCCACACCAACTCCGGCCACCCCGAAACCTTCCAAGACCACCAAAAGCTATCACTCAACCCCAATTTCTTGATTCCCCACTTAATTCCTCACCGCCGGTCCTCCTCCGCCATCGCCGACGATCACCTCCGCCGTTCGGCCCGTTCCCCATTTTTATTTCCTTCACTGCCACTGCCACACCGGTCCCATTGGTCAACCACCCGGCCAAAACGGCACTCACTGCCATTCGGGCCCCGCTCGTTAGCCTCAGCACGTTGAGCACCTGGTCAGCCCGCATTGGTATAAGCAATTGGGCTAAAGCCCAACAAAAGCCCAGTAAGAACTTAATTTTCTTTTAATTATTTTTAAATTTCATTCATACGGTTTGAATTTACTTAAAATATTAATCACTTTTATAAATTCTACAAAAATTCATACAAATCTATAATACAATAAAGAATTATATAAAAATATAAAATATCATATTTTGTCACTAAACAATCTTAAATAAATATTTTTACTTTCTCTTCTTTATATATTAAAACATTTTAATTAAAGAATATAGAAGTAAAATTAGTAAAAACTTCCAATATAAAAGTTACTCAAAATAATGTTTTATATATATAAATAATATCTCTATATTTTTAAAACTTATAGAAATCCAAATTTAAACTTAAAAACCCTTTCTTCAATCAAATTAGAATTTTCCTAAATATAAAATTTTGCTAGTAAAATTCACATAACTCATTCAACCCATTAAAACATTTCCATATAAAATTATAATGCCAAAAATCAATCTTTTTATATTACTATCATTATAAGGTCAAATAAAAATATTAATACACCAAAATTAATATAAATGTTGACCTATTATAAATCTCTCCATAATTCATAATCAAAATAATTAATCATTAAACAAATTCTAAAAATAATTACATATTAAACCCTAGCATTATACTGCCTAAAAATACCTATTTTTACATAAAAACCTACCCTTTTCCTTTTAGAAAGTATTTACAAACTTTTAGAAAATCGTACAACCCATCACCCTTTTTACCCAAATTTTCTTATTTGGATATTTATTGGAATTTCTTTCTTTTCTTATTTTTGCGACGTATAGATGACGAGCTACAATCAAGAATGTCCCAAAGATATTAAGAGTGATCTGATCTCCAATTAAGGCAGGTTTTCTTATCCTTGATGTATTTTGATATACCTACATTTCTTTTACTTATTATTTATTGCATATATTTTCTAGTTATTTATTTATACATTCCAAGTATAATTTTTGTCCAAGCTCCAATACCTTAAAAAGCCACCTAGAAATAATCAATCCCTGATAAAACCCTAGTGTAGGCAAAAATATAAAAAATTTGATTATCTCATGAAAGAATAAGAGAATTGGTCCGTATAAATAAGTTGGGTTGGATAACTTATTTGATATGGAAAGAATTTTAGTTTGGGAGATAAAATGATTTCTTATATAGAGCAATTTGGAAAAAGCAGTTGTTTGCTTGGGCCAGGTACCTTGGGGATAGAAGGTACACACTCAAGGACACAGGTGGGCGAGGGTGTGAACTCCCTGAAATCATTGCTCTATAAACTATAGAAGCAAATTCGGAAATATCGTTATCTTTGCCGTCTTGGGCCAGGGTCACAGCATGTATGACTGGTGGAAACACTCAAGGGCACTAGATATTTGATCAGTGATAAGAGGATATCTAGATATCGTTTACTTCTATAAAAACTTGAGTTTAAAATATTTAAGAATGACATAGTTTACCGCCCATCCATGGAAGTCATGAATCCACGGGTAAAGCTGGGCAGGTTCTGCAGAGCTGAAAATAAATACATCGATGGACCTTACTTCGGGTATATGAAGTTGTGCCAAATGGGTGATGCCTCTCTTACATGTCAAAACTCATGAATTTGTTTTACAAAAATTGCTGTCTGGTTAGCAGATAAGTAAGGATGGAGAAAGATGATAGAATTTGTACTCTTATTATTAATTGTTTTAGAAATATAATAGGACTTTTAAAAGTTTAAAATTTGCATATTCACCATAAAGCTTTGCCACTCATTGAACCCTGTTTTCTTATAATATTAGTATTATTCTCTCAAGAAACCTGCAAGTACAATTTGTACTTACCCACATTTGTGGGCAATTTGTTTATTTCTTGAACAGGATCCACTCTATACTCAGATTGGACATTCATGAAGAAGAGAATACGCATAGGATCGATTTCTAAGGTTTACCTTATGCTCAGTCTTTGCCTGTGGTGTATGGGCATGTATTTTCTTTTATTACCAGGCTATATTTCATTTCCGCTGTAAAATATTTTGTAACATATACCAAGTTGTACTATTTCTGAATGCAACTGAAATCCTGGACAGTTGGCATTCTAGACATTTTCTGGTAAATTTTTACTGGAAATTTGGTCCGTCACAGCAAGACCCGGCCCCTCGGGACCTTTGGATCCCGGGCACAGCTCCAATGAACTTCAAGAGAGCCACGGAGCAGGATCTCTTCCTTCGGGTCAGGGTCCCATGACCCCCGAAGGGGTCTCCATGGATGTAAACGCGGAGGCCGAGGACTACACCGCGTTCTGGCTGGCTGATTCTCCTTCCGCCGAAGGTTAGTTACTAACCCTCGGTATGTTTTTTACCTTGTTAGCTGTTTCTTATGTTTCTCTTTTCTTCAGAGGGGGTCAACGAAGAGCCACCTTCGGCGCCTATCCCCGGGGCTGTTGGTGGCAGTACCGATGCCATTCTGGCGTTGGTGGCAACTACTATTGTGGAAGGAGGGCCTTCGTCTTCTGCCCCATCTGCGCCTGGCGCTGTCGGTTCAACTTTGCCGGCTACTCCTGCGCCCGGCGCCACTTCTTCGGCAGTGGCGACAACTGTAGAGGGTGGAGCTTCGTGTGCTACCCTCGTGCCCAGTGCCGCTCCTGCTTCCGGTGACTTTTTCATTGAGCCCACCACCATCCTCCACGATGAGCATGTGGAGTCCATCCTCGGGGGGGTGCCTTCATCAGTCCTCGATCGTTGCGAGGCGTTCCCTTTACTGGTGAACATGTGCAACGTCAAACTGAGCCTTGCTTCGGTAATGTGTATATTTCTATTATTTATTTATTATATTTTTCTTTTAATGTCTTCGTGTTCTTTATGTTTGAATCTCATTTTGCAGAGTTTGGTTTGGAATCGTGCCGCATCGGCACAAGTGGTGGATCTCTCGGAGAGGTGTGTTGTTCTCAAGGGTCGCGTCGCTACACTCGGCCGAGAGAACCACACCCTTCGGGAAGTGAGCTCGACGGAGAAGGAGCTGGTGGTCCTCCTCAGGTCAGAAAAGGAGCAGACAGAGCAGCGTGCGAAGACCGCCGAGGAGGCCCTGGCTGCGCTTCATGCTGAGTTCGAGGCCCAACGAGCCGAACTGGAGTCGTCGCGCAAGGAATGCAATGGCCTGCGCGACGAAGTGAGAAATGGAGCCGTGGAGCTTGGGGCTCTTCGGGGCTCAGCGGCGAAGGTCAAACAACAACTGGGGGCGCTGCAAGCGGAGCTTCTTTCTTTGAGTCAGGCCTTCGCCAAGGAGATCGCTAGGCTCAGAACTATTGCTGCGAGCGCCCCATCGAAGAATCCGGCGTTGGCCCTCAAATATTTGAAGGAGGCAATCGGGACCTTCGTGGAGGGTTCCTTGCGCTACGGATCGGACTGCGCCGTCAGTTCTGTCTTCGCATTCTCAACAATGCTGAAGAACACTGGGTGCACACACTTTTTAGGTGGTTCATCTCCAAGCGTGTCTTACCCTTTGGCCTTCACCGCCAGCTCGTTCGACCGCGACTGCCGCCAAGTTATTCGGGATTTTCTTTTCAAGTTCTGGCGAGCCGGGGAGGCTTGCTTTCTACCACGCTTTCATGGCGCATGCGAGGAAGCAGACCTCTTCGGTTCCACCTTCGAGGACAGCGAGGCCCCAGGTGTCAAGCGAAGGTCCCCCGACGGTTTCTGTTCCTCAGGATCCCAAAGATCCTGCAGATCCGAAGGGCAAGAAGCCAGTGGAGTAGAATAGTGGTAGTTTTAAGACTGTAATATTTTTGCTAATGTAATATATGATCTTCTGTTTCTAAGTTGGGCGCATTTGTAAGTGAACTTGTTTATCTGTGTGATGTTTTGCTTTCATTTGGCATGAGCCTATTGCTTCTTCGTCTTATTGCATTTCCTATACATAATATCGTTAGCGTACTCAGTATTCGCAAAGGCTTGTGGCCCGCAAAGGTTTCGGGTGCTCGGTGCGAGTGCTCTCAGCCTCGCACCAGCCCCTTGACGTTTTAGATTATTACACTTTCGCGAAGGCTCATGGCCGGCGAAAGTGGTATTTTGGGTGTCTTGCGCGAGCGCTCTTGGCCTCGCGCCAGCCCCTTGGCGCTTTTGCGCGTTACACGTTCGTGAAGGCTCATGGCCCGCGAAGGTGGCATTTTGGGTGTCTGGCGCGAGCGCTCTTGGCCTCGCGCCAGCCCCTTGGCGCTTTTTCGCGTTACACGTTCGCGAAGGCTCATGGCCCGCGAAGGTGGCATTTTGGGTGTCTGGCGTGAGCGCTCTTGGCCTCGCGCCAACCTCTTGACGCTTTTGCGCGTTACACGTTCGCGAAGGCTCATGGCCCGTGAAGGCGGCATTTTGGGTGTCTAGCGCGAGCGCTCTTGGCCTCGTGCCAGCCCCTTGGCGCTTTTGCGCGTTACACATTCGCGAAGGCTCATGGCCCGCGAAGGTGGCATTTTGGGTGTCTGGCGCGAGCGCTCTTGGCCTCGCGCCAGCCCGTTGGCGCTTTTGCGCGTTACACGTTCGCGAAGGCTCATGGCCCGCGAAGGTTTTGTTTCGGGTGCCTGGTGCGAGTGCTCTTGGCCTCGCGCCAGCCCCTTAGTCAGTTTGAAGTGTTTGCACGGGAATGCTCCTTTTCTTCATTTCATTTGGAATTACATTTTGGCAATTACATTTCCGTAGGATTTTTCCGGTCGTAGCCGGTTTTTGGCGTTTGAGCCTCGTTAAAAACTCTGCTCGTAAAACCCACTAGGGAAAAACCGAGTCAGAGAAAAGAGTACTCAGCGCTTCTACATTGTCTTATGGGTAATATTTGATCAGACTCTTCGCGTTCCAAGTGTTCAGGACCGAAGAGCCGTCAAGGTTCGAGAGGTGGAACGATCCTTGTCTTGTTTGTTTGTTAACAATGAAGGGTCTGTCCCATGTGGGCTCTAATTTGGATGGTCGTTGTGACATTTTCCAAAGGACCATATCCCCTTCTTGGATCTCCCGTGGTCTTACACGCTTATTGTAGGTTTTGCTCATTAGCTCATTATACTTCTCTAAGGCCTGTTTTGCTTTAAGCCTGTCTTCCTCGACGGTGTCAGTTGGTGGTTGATCATTGATGTTGGCTCCACCTGTTATGATTCGAAGGGTCTTAGCTTGGATTTCAGCCGGCGTCACTGCCTCTTCGTCATACACCAGCCTGAAGGGTGAATATCCCGTTGGTCTCGTGGGTGTTGTGTGAATTGCCCAGAGTGTCTTCTCCAATTCTTCTGGCCATCTTCCTTTTGATTCATCCACTAACCATCTTTTCAGTGATTTCATGATGTTTTGATTTGCTCGTTCAACTGCACCGTTCGCTTGTGGGTGTCCCACAGAGGCATAGCATGTTTTGATGCCGAGATCTTCACAGAATGACTTGAATTTTGATGAGATAAATTGTGATCCATTATCAGCCACTACCTCTTGGGGTATGCCAAATCTGCATATCACATTTTTCCAAAAGAAACGCTGGGTCTTCGCCGCTGAGATGTTCGCCAATGGCCCTGCTTCAACCCATTTGGTGAAGTAGTCGATTGCAACAATAATCCATTTAAACCCTCCTGAGGCTTGCTTGAGCTCTCCCACGATATCGATCCCCCACCTCGCGAAAGGCCACACTGGGGGTGAGGGCTGCAGGTTTGTTGGCGGAGCCTTTGGCTGGTTTGACATCCATTGACATCCTCGGCATCTTTTCACAAATTCCTCTGCATCGCTGTTGGCCGTTGGCCAATATATTCCCATACGCAACACCTTCGCTGCTAGAGCCCTCGGGCTTTGATGCGAACCATAATTCCTGCGTGCGTTTCCGCCAGCGCCTCCTTTCCCTCCACTTTTGAAACACATCTCATCCACGGCGTGCCGATTCCCGGCTTGTAAAGGAGGCCATCCATCATCGTGTATGTTCTTGCACTTTGCTTCGTTGTGTACGCCTTCTTGCTATCCTCGGGTAACTCATCATCACGAAGATATTTGATGATGACTGTTCGCTAGTCTTCTTCCAAGGATCTTGCTATAAGCTACACTTCAGGACATATAGACGCTCGTAATATTGCTTCATAAAACACCCCATCAGGTATTCTTGTAAGGTATGCCGCTGCTTTGGCCAGCTCGTCTGCTCTCATATTTCCCCCCTTGGTATTGTTTTCACAGAGATCCCCACGAAATGCTTCTCCATTGTTCTTACTGCTTCCAGATATTTTGCCATCTCGGCGTCTTTGGCTTGAAAGTCTTTTGTTATATGTCCTTCTATCAGCTTTGAGTCGGTGTCGATGACGACTCTTTTTGCTCCGAGGGATTTTGCTTTCCGAAGACCCAGCAACAATCCTTCGTATTCAGCCGCGTTGTTCGTTGTTTTGAAGTTTAACCCGAGTGAATACTCTGTACTTTGTCCTTCGGGATCAGTTACAATTGCCGATGCTCCCGCCTTCTCGCGTGAAAGAACCATCGGATTTTATGCTCCACAAGAAGTCTTTGGGCCTTCTTCGGAAACTTCAGCTGACCACTCAGAGATGAAGCCGGCGAGTGCTTAAGCTTTTATGGCTGTCCTTGGCTCAAAGGTGATGTCGAAGGGTGCTAGTTCCGCGGCCCATTTCGCTATTCTTGTCGTGGCGTTTTTGTTTTCAAAGATAGACCTCAGAGGGTATGCTGTGGGGACCTTTATCTTAAATTCTTGAAAGTAGTGCCGTAACTTTCTTGACGCCATAAGTAATGCATAGGCTATTTTCTCTAGCTCAATGTAGTTTCTTCTCGCTCCTTGCAATGATTCTAATACATAGTATACCGGCGTTTGTCCCCCTTCGGCTTCATCCTTGATGAGGACAGCGCTAACTGTGAAGTGGCTTGCTACGAGATACAAGGTCAGATGTGCTGCCCCTTCGGGCTGGCGAGTCTTGGCAGTTGTTGAAGATGATCTTTCAGCCTTGCGAAGGCATCTTTGCATTGTGGTCCCCACTCAAAGGGTGTTGTCCCTTTAATTGTGTTGAAGAAGTGTTTGTGTTTTCTACTGCCTTCGGAAGAAATCTCCCTAATGCTGCCAACTTTCCCAGGAGGCTCTGTGCTTGCTTTTTGTTTTCTAGATCCTTCATGCATTGGATTGCATCTATCTTCTCCCTGTTAGCCTCGATCCCTCGGTGCGACACAAGGAATCCCAGCAACTTTCCCGTTTCCACCGCGAAGTCACATTTCGTCGGGTTTAATTGTATGCCTTCCGCTCTCAGGCTGGCGAAGGTCTCTTGAATGTCCTCGCAGTGATCCCTCCTCCGCTTGCTTTTGATGACAATGTCATCGACATATGCTTCCACGTTTCTTTCCATCTGTTTTGCAAGGACCTTCGCAATGAGTCTTGCGAACGTTGCGCCTGCATTCCTTAGACCGAAAGGCATCCTTCGGAAGCAGTATGTGCCGAAGGGTGTTATGAACGCCATCTTCTCTTCATCTTCCTTTTTCATATACACTTGATGATAGCCAGAGTAGGCGTCCAGGAAACTCATCAGTTCACAACCCGCTGTCGCGTCAACTAGTTGGTCAATCCTTGGTAAGGGAAAATCGTCTTTTGGGCAGGCCTTGTTAAGATTTGTGAAGTCAACGCACAACCTCCATGTACCGTTTGACTTCTTCACCATCACGACATTTGTGAGCCACTCCGGGTACGCAACTTCCCGGATGACTTGAGCTTCACGTAATTTTTCGACTTCCATCTTCGCTGCTTCTTGTCTGTCGGGCCCTATTTTTCTAAGTTTTTGTTTGATTGGTTTTGCATCCATCTTCACATTCAACGAGTGTACGATTTTCTCTCTGGGGACCCCCTTAGACTCTCCTGGTGCCCAGGCGAAGATATCACTATTTTGCTTAAGCAAGTTGATGATTCTTTCTTCTTCTTCTTCGGAGAGGGCGGTTCCGATGGATATTGTTCTCTCTTCATTTTCCGGGAACAATCGAATCTTCTTCGTTTCGCTCTCCGGCCTGACCTGGGCTTATAACCCTTCGGTCTGTATTGAGAATCAATCCTCCCCGTGGTCTGGACTGGCTTGAGCCTCGGTATGCCTTCAAGTTCATTTTTCCTTGCCGATTGTTGATTTCCTCGAACGGTAATGACTCCTTCTTCGCCGGCATTTTCATGCATAAGTAGCTGTGATGTATAATTGCTCCAAAGGCATTGATGATCCCTCTCCCAAAGATGGCATTGTAGCGGTACTCCATGTCAACGACATGGAAACATATACTTTTCGTTATCCTTCTCTTGCCTTCACGGAAGGTTACTAGCAATGATATCTGGCCTATGGCGGCCACAGGCTCTCCCCCAAACCCTATGAGAGGCATGTGCGATGGTGTCAGCCTGTCCTCCGGTATATTGAGTTGTTTAAATCTTATTTGGCGAAGATTATGTCTGCGAACTTCCTCCATCCTGCGTCCTTTGGACATCATATTCTACGATTTCAGCTGTGATCACGAAGGGATCTTGGTGTGGGAATTTGACGCCTTTGGCGTCGGTTACGTCAAAAGTTATCGGCAGAGCCGGTTTTGGTTTACTTGATACGGAGACGTGTGACACTTCGCGGATGAATTCCTTCCTCTTTCTGTTTGATGGGAGATTCAACGAGGATCCTCCGGTGATGACATGAATAACTCTTCGGTTTGGCTCGTCAACATTGTGAACCCTCTCGGGGGATCTGCGGTGCTGATCCCTCGGACGCTGGTCTTGCCTTCGTTGTTGTTTCTGGTTTTGGTAGTTTTCGCGTTGCATTTTAACATCCCTGCATTCCTCGGTTGTATGTGAATAGTTATCACCATGCACCGCGCAGTATTTCTTTTCCTTCCCCTGATTGCCTCCTCGGAATCTGTCGTTCCTGTGATAATTCTCCCTCCGGTAATTGTCATTCCTTCGATCATCTCTTCTCGTATTATCTTTTTGATTGCTGTACTCATCCCTTTGGGAATTATATTCTCTTCGGGGATAATCCCCTCCTATTGTCGTCAATGGCTCTTCTCTCGTCAGTTTGATTGGGTTCAATGTTGCTTACCCTTTTGTTGGAATTGTGATGTCTCTTGTTCTTCTCTGAATTGCTCTCTTTGTGGCCATCACGTTCCTTGTTTGTGTTCAGCTGGCCTTGTCTCCTCAAATTCTCCTCTTCTCCCTTTGCATACCCTTCAACCTCATCGTAAAGAAGCGCAGCTGTTTATAGGGGGTCCTGAGTCAGCTTGTGTAGAAGGGGTCCAGGTTGAAGCCCTCTTCAGAATGCATTGATTACCGAAGAGTCAGATATATCCCTTATCTGGCATCGTACAGCAGCAAATCTTTTATAGTAATCCCTTGTGCTTTCCTTCTTGCCCTGTTCCAAGGCAAAGAGGTCCCCTTCCACCATTCTTTGGATATAGTTGCCTTGAAAGTTGTTAGCGAAGGCATCTTTGAGTTGGTCCCATGAGTGTATAGATCCTTGTGGCAGTGAAGTGTACCAAGAGAGTGCAGTGCCCTTCAGCGTTAACAGCAAGCTCTTCGCCTTGATATCATCATCTCCACCCGCTGCTTCAACTGCCGTGTCATATACATCGAGGAATTCATTTGGGTCGGTGTCTCCAGAGAACTTGAATACACTTGGCATCTTGAATCCTTCGGGCCATTTTTTGCCACGAAGGTGTGCGCTCAGAGGCCCTTCGGTAGCCTTCTTCGGCTGTGCCACCATTACATTTTGCCGATGCTACTCATGGTTCTCCTCTGGGTATGGTATCCTTCGGGGCACGTAGCGCTGTTGGGGTTGCATTGTCACGAGCTCTCTTCGGAGCAGGTCGATTTGTTCCTTCAATAGCCTTCTCCTATCTCGCAGGATGTCTTCAGTAGATGAAGGGTCCTCGTGTTGACGCTCTTGCATGGGATGGGTGGGCAGGTTTTGCTGCATCTCCTCTCGAACGACTCTGCTGGGTCCTGGCTCGTCGAATCTTCCCCCGCCCACGTCCGGGGCATCTTGGCTCTGGTTCCTCCAGCCCTGCAAGTTGATGCCGGGAGCTCATGGGATGTTTCCACCAGGTCCTTGCGCCGGCGCGTCCTCCCGCCGACGTTCAGTCGTTGGCGCAGCGGCGATCGCCCTTTAGGCCGCTCCCTCCATCGTCTCTCCAGTGATATCTTGTTCGGACGGACCTCGATGAGTGCATCTCAAGCAAGGAGTCCTCGGGACTTATACCGAAGGATGGCGGAGGATGTCTCATCGAGGAATTCACGAAGACCCTTCGGAAAGACCGAGAGTGATCTTTTACAAGTCTCGGGGTCAGAAGACGAAGACTTCGCGACAGCCTCTGACAAGAACGAATCAAATCAAATCAAATCAACAACTTTGTCAGAGTATGCCCCCCAAGGGCATGTTAGGGAGCAGGATAACGTGGATTGTAAGAAAACTAGTCTAGCCGTTGATTGTAGGATCAACGATCTAGAGATCAGGGCAATCTGGGTATTCCCCATGGGCCAGGGTACTTTGGGTATTTCCCATGCATGTAAACCCTGGCCCTAAAGTTGTATAAATTAATAAGCTTATCAATGAAAGAGAACAAGCATTCTGACCATACACATTAGCTCTAGTTTATTCACTGAACACTCTGCTCTCTCACCATCACTTCTCTCGGCGTCCTCTCCAGCACTAGGGAGGGGCGCTGATTCTCACCGTCGGCGGGATTTCCCGGCGACAGATGGATGGATGGACATGTTTTCGTATATTTGTTATATGTTGTTTGTTTTTACTTCAAATTGTGATTGTGGATGGATAAGTGTGCAATTTGGGGGAATTATGAATTATGTGGGCTTGTTTTGGGTTTGCAGGTGCAGCAAGCCGCAGCTGCTAAATTCTGATTTTTTTTTGCCATTTCAGCAGCTCTTTTTTTTTCCTGGAATTTACTTATTCTTAGCGGTCAGGCCTAGGCCATTGAGAAAGAGGGGTCCAGAAAACCTTACAGGACCCAAGCTCTCTCGACGGCCTTGGGCCTATCGTCGAGCGAGGTAGGCCCAGCGATATTCTGGGGTTTCCTCTCTCGACCGCTCTGAGACCGCGTGGGCATCGACAGAGGTGGCCCTAGTTCCCGTGGGAGTTGTCTCTCTCGACTGCCTCCAGGCCGTCAAGAGAGAGGGAGACGGAGCCGTTTGACGGCCAACTGGCCGTCTCTCGACGTCGCTCGACGGCTACGTGGTGAGCCGTCGAGAAAGGAGCTATCGACGGCTGTGCTGTCAATACAAACGGTCTCTCTTGACTACTGTTTATCGACGGCCATTTGTCGACGGCCGGCTGTGGAGAGTAATCGATCTCGATAGTTTCTTGACCTCTATCGATGGCTTTGGCCATTGAGAAACCCTGCGATTCCAGTATTGATCTATTTTCATTTTAATATAAATAACATTACAGGTGCTTTGACTACTTTTTTCTGAGCGTTAAAATTATTAAGTTGCATGCACCGACCAGTTCACCCAAAAGCCTAAGCTTATGGGGAAGGTGGACAATTCACTTATACTTTCAACACTCCCCCTCACGTGGAGGCTCCCTCAGGCCTCAGATGTGGAAGAGGAGTGAACGATAATTTTTTTATTTAAATTGCGTCTACCAGGATTCGAACTCGAGACCTCTGGCTCTGATACCATATTAAGTTGCATGCACCGACCAGTTCACCCAAAAGCCTAAGTTCATGGGGGAAGGTGGACAATTCACTTATACTTCTAACAAAAATTAGTGGGAAAATTTTATGTTGTGTGTGGTGAATTCCACCGAAGAAATTCTACTCCTCTATTCCAATTAATTACGGTGTTCAAAACCAAACACTACAATGGAATCAAATAGTAATCATAGGTTCTCCCACAAGTTACAATGTATTTCTATTTGATTACCGTTGGTGCAATAAATTCTTAACGAACCACCATCTAAAATGGATAATACAATAAAAATGGTTACGAATTAGAGCGCAAGATCTAATCCGGACACTAATACAGGAATGACCTTTCATACCGGCACATCAGTACCGGTTATACATGAGCAGGGATATCGATTACATCGATCCGGTTCAACGGTCTCTTGGTCGGGGAACATCGATGGTGAAGAAACCACCGGTACTAATGTTCTAACATCTATGCGGTTGGTGTAGCCAACCGGTACTAAGAGGTCTAGGCGGCCCGGTGCCTTAGTACGGTTGGTTACACAAACTGTCTCGATGCTCTAGCATCAAGACAAGTTGGTGGAACCAACCGTATTAATTTGAACCCCCTTCACGGCTAGTCGCTAGCCCCACACTTCTTCTTCTTCCTAGCTCCCACAGTCCCACCTCGCTTCAGTTCATCCTGGTTTTCTTGGTTCCTAAACTTTTGCGGTTCCTTGGTTTTCTTCTGTTCATTATAACTTGTTTTTATTGATTTCGCATTGAATTTTGCGATTCTGCATTGGAATTTGCTTTGTGTTTAATCACATTTGACTGCATTGCAATTTGCCGTGTGTTTAATGGATCCGACCTTTTATCTTCCCTCCCTATATTTTCCCCTCTATCAACATGGAGAAACGATGCGCACCATTTCGATCCTCTCTCTCCTCGCCACCGCCACCACCGCACCGCATTCCTCCGCCATGGTTCGCCGCCTTAAGACCTGCAGGCGATTTGCAATCCCCATCCTCATTGCAACATCCCCGCCGGCAAGAAGCCCATCCACCTCCACCGCCGTGCCGCCCCACCCACATCCTCCGCCGCAACCTCGCGCCGCCCGCTAACCTCGTCGCAACCTCGTGGCGCCCGCACCAACCTAGAGGAGGCATGGAGGACTTGACCGCCGGCGCCTGTCTCTTGCCGCCACCATATCAACCTCGCATGTTGAGGAGGCGGGCTCGGCTGCTGCCGCTTTGTTGCCACCGCCAAGCTTCGAGGATCGGATGCACATGGAGGTGGGGATCCCACGCCCGCGCCGCCTCGTCCTCCCCTGCGCCTCGTCCGCCTGACGATGACGAATCGACCGGGAGGCGCTGATGGCGGAGGAGGATGAGTAGAATATAGTGGATGTTTAGTTTAATTATGTATATAGTTTAGTTATTATGTATGTATGTAGTTTAATTATGTAGTATGTGATGAACTATTTTGTGATCGAATCAATGAGATAAGTGTTTAATTATGTATGTATGTGATGAACTATTTTGTGATGGAATCAATGAGATCAGTGTTTAATTATGTATTTAATTATGTATGTATGTGATGAACTATTTTGTGATGGAATTAATGGGATCTGTGCAATGAAATGAGTTATGGTGAAATGGTGATTTGTGCAATGAATTGTTGATATGTGCAAAAATGTTCATCGACAAATGAGTACAAGTATGAATCTGTGAAATGAGATCTGTGCAATGAATTGAGTTATGGTGAAATGGTAATATGTGCAATGAATTGTTGATATGTGCAAAATGTTCATCAACAAATGAGTACAAGTATGAATCTGTGAAATAGTGATCTGTGTAAATGCCAATTTGCATTGAAATGGACCGGCTGAAGAAACTAACCGGTATTGATTCGCTAACATCGATGCGGTTGGTCTAACCAACCGAACTTGGCCTCGCTAATACCGGTTAGTTACAAGAACCGAGACCGATGTTAGAGCATCAAGACAGCCTTCCATAACATGGACCGGTGAAGAAACCAATCGGTATTGATTCTCTAACATCGACGTTGGTTACACCAACCGAACTCGTCTGCTTAATACGGTTGGTTACAAGAACCGGACCGATATTCTGATCAAGACAGCCGGTATCTTAAACCGTACTAAGCAAACCTTATTTGAACGATCCTCTTCCCCGCCTTCTCCCCATTAATCGCCAGATCAAGAACATCGCGGCCAAGAGCTTAGCTAGGCCAAGAGAAAGGGGGACGGGTGCTACCAAAATTTTGGTCATCATACTCCCAGCCAAATTAACCAAGGTTAGTAACATCGTTCCTCACTACATTTGGTGTAAAATGGAGCTTCTTTTTTGCTTGAAATGTGAAGAAAATTTGATCTTTTGTCATGATCGATCAAGAACGGTCAAATACTTGACCAAGAGCACCAAAAAGGGAGGTCTTTGCCAAAATTTGGTCATTTTACTCCCAGCCAAGTTAACCAAGGTTAGTAACATCGTTCCTCACTACATTTGGTGTAAAATGCAGCTTCTTATTTACTTGAAATGTGAAGAAAATTTGATCTTTTGTCATGATCGATCAAGAACAAAGGCAAATACGGCCAAGAGCTTTAAGAAAGGGGAGTCTTTCATAAAATTTGGTCATTTTTACTCCAAACCAAGTTAACCAAGGTTAGTAACATAGTTCCTCACTACATTTGGTGTAAAATGGAGCTTCTTCTTTGCTTGAAATGTGAAGAAAATTTGAGCTTTTCTCATGATTGATGAAATAACTAGTTGTGTAAGTTTGGAATTTGCTTGGATTAGATGTAGCTCGCGTTGAATGTGTGGATCTAGCTCAAATTTAGGTTTTGGTTCCATCGATCGATGAAGATTTTTAAATAAATTTAATACTCCTCCATTCCATTTTATAAGGCATATTTTGACTTGAGAAAAGTCAAACTTTATAAATTTTGACCAACATTTAATCAAATTATATGCATCTTTAATGGATAAAAGTTATATCAACATGTTGGCCTTTTAAATTGCTTTGAATACAATGTGATATTATAAAAATCGCCAATATATAATAAGAGAAATTAATGGTCAACGTTTGTCTTTAAAGACTTTTTCAAGTCAAATTTAGGTTTTGGTTCCATCGATCGATGCGTAATTTTCAAATAAATTTAATACTCCTCCATTCCATTTTGTAAGGCATATTTTGA
This sequence comes from Olyra latifolia, assembly GCA_036346145.1. Lineage (NCBI taxonomy): Eukaryota > Viridiplantae > Streptophyta > Magnoliopsida > Poales > Poaceae > Olyra > Olyra latifolia. The sequence continues at coordinate 37,805,225 of CM070532.1, forward strand.
CTTGAGAAAAGTCAAACTTTATAAATTTTGACCAACATTTAATCAAATTATATGGATCTTTAATGGATAAAAGTTATATCAACATGTTGGCCTTTTAAATTGCTTTGAATACAATGTGATATTATAAAAATCACCAATATATAATAAGAGAAATTAATGGTCAACGTTTGTTTAATTTGAAATTTGCGAAATGTTAAAAAATTCATTATTGAAAAATGAGCTAATAGCTGCCTTGATGTAACATAATGTAGATGGACCGGCGATGGATGTACATGGACCAACGCACCCCGGAGTTCTTGCAGGGTTTACAAGCTTTTCTTCGTGCGGCCGATGCATACACGAAGTCAGGCTACATATGTTGTCCATGCATAGACTGCAAGAATGAGAAGGAGTGGCCAAAATCCAGCCACCTTCACTTCCATTTGCTCTCAAGAGGTTTCATGCCAAACTATACCTGTTGGACCAAGCATTGTGAAGAAGAGACTATACGAGAAGATGTTGAAGAAGAAGATCAGGGGGACAACAATATCCCCGATACTGGCCAACACGGTTCTTTCGAAGATACAATGGGGGAGTTTGGCGATGATGACCTAGAACAGATGCTGCTTGATGGAGAGGGAGAATACACCAATGAAAGACATTACGAAAAGTTCCAGCACCTATGGGAGGACCACAGAACACTATTGTACCCAAACTGCCGACAGGGCCACAAAAAATTGCGTACCACTCTAGAACTCATGCAGTGGAAGGCGACCAATGGATTGTCTGATGAGGGATTCAACGAGTTGTTATGCCTCATAAAGAAGTTGCTTCCAGAGGGTAACACGCTGCCTCAAACTACGTACGACGCCAAGCAAGTTGTCTGCCCTTTGGGGTTGAAGGTACAAAAGATACATGCATGCCGGAACGATTGTATCCTATATCGCAATGAGTATGAGGATTTGGAAGCTTGTCCGGTGTGCAGAACTTCGAGGTATAAAACTAGGCGTGATGACCGTGGCGAGGAAGAGGGGCAGCGTCAGAAGAAGAGACCCCCCGTTAAGGTGGTCTGTTATTTCCCTATAATCCCCCGGTTAAAGCGTTTATTTGCGAGCAAAGCGCATGCCCACATGATGCATTGGCACAAAGAAGATCGTAAGGACGACGGAAGGCTAAGGCACCCCGCTGATGGCTCCCAGTGGAGGAAAGTCGATAGAAAATATCCGGACTTTGCTGAGGATGCAAGGAACATAAGGTTTGGGTTGAGTACGGATGGGATGAACCCTTTTGGCGATATGAGCAGCAGTCACAGCACTTGGCCCGTGACTCTATGTATCTACAACCTTCCTCCTTGGCTGTGTATGAAGCGAAAGTACATTATGATGCCGTTGCTTATCCAAAGGCCGAAGCAACCTGGAAACGACATCGACGTGTACCTCAAACCATTGGTGGAAGATCGCTAATTTGTGGACCGATGGTGTGCGTGTATGGGATGAGTACAAAAGAGAGCACTTCACCCTCGTGCATTGCTATTCGTAACCATCAACGATCGCTCTGCACTTGGTAACTGTCAGCCTATCTATCAAAGGATATAAAGCCGCATCCGAAGGCTTAGAGGATACGGACAGCAAGTATCGAAAAACTCCCGAAGGTCGTGGTACATGGGCCACCGTAGGTTCCCCATTTGAAGCACCGTTCTGACGGAAGGGTGAGAATTTCGATGGGACGTAAGAGAAACGAAGAAGCCCCTACATCGCGATTGGGACACTTGTATTTTCTCCGTAAAGGATCTGAAAGTAGTAATTGGAAAGGGTCCCGTAGCAAATCTGTCCCTCTTGAACAAGGTCATCTGAAGCCCATTTGAAAGAAGAAGTCAATATTTTGGGATTTACTCATCGAAAGACGAGAGGTCCGCCACTCATCGGACTTCATGCATATCACGAAGAATGTCTGCGTGAACTCGCTAGGCTTTCTAGATATGTACGGTAAATCAAAAGATACACTTCAAGCCCGAAAAGACACGCATCTCATTGGGACTCAGAACGACCTACATCCGAAAAAGAGAGCGAAGGACAACATTACCTCCACCTGCGAGCTACACTCGAGCAAGGAAGAGAAAAAAAACATGATTAAGTTCTTTAACAGTGTGAAGGTCCCTTCTGGGTACTCCTCGAACATAAAGAGACTCATCAACACGAAAGAGAATAAGATAATACACCTAAAATCACATGACTGTCACATGTTGATGACACAGTTGCTCCCAGTGGCGCTGAGAGGTATTCTGTCGGACTGAGTATGAGGGACAATCGTAAAGTTGTGCTCGTTCTTCAACGCGGTGTCGCAGAAGGTCATCGAACCACGGAACTTATCTAAGCTGCAGGATGACGTGGTTGATAGTCTGGTCAGCCTTGAGATGATCTTCCCTCCGTCCTTTTTTGATATTATGGTCCATCTCATGGCCCACATTGTCAAAGAGATAGAAATTCTCGGACCGTGTTTACGCAGATAGTATGTTCCCTTCGAGAGGTACATGGGTGTCCTAAAGAAATATGTTCGAACGGTCTCGCCCGAAAATTGCATTGCATGTGGTATTGGCAAAGAGGAGGTGATTGAGTTCGTGGTCGACTACATTGATGAGCTAAACCGATTGGCGCCCCTGTTTCATGCCATGAGAGCAGGCTACGGGGAAAAGGAACTCTAGGGAGAAGAGAATTCTTTAGCGATAATCTACTTTCATTTAAACAAGCACATTTCACAGTCTTGAAACAAGCAACTGTAGTGGCTGAGTTTATCCATGAACATGAGATGATTCTACGCGACTAGTACCCAGAGAAGTTAGAAAAGTGGATCGCACTAGAGCAAATGGATCGTTTCGGTGGTTGGTTACAAAAGAAACTGATGGGCTCCCGAACAGACAATGAACAGTTGAAACTCTTGACTCGGGGACTATCCATGACAATCGTATCATTCCATGGGTATGAGATAAATGGGTACACATTTTACACAACTACCCAAGATAGCAAGAGCACCAACCAAAACAATGGGTCCGTGATAGATGTCTTGGACAAAATGGAAAGATGGGCACCTACTATGGTTACATAGAAGATATCCGGGAACTCGAGTATGGACCTTTAAAATCCCTCTGTTTGGTGCCAATGGGTCAAATTGATGTACCGTTGAGATCGATTTAGTGCGGTATGACAACCGTGGACCTCAAGCAAGTGGCCTATAGGGACGAACCGTTCGTGCTAGCAAATGATGTGACACAGGTATTCTACGTGATGGATATGAATAGCAAATCGAAAAAGCAGAAGGACATGCCTACTAAAAGCAAGAAGCGTATGACAAGCCTCATCAAGATAACAACCGAAGCGAAGACTAGCGATCGGCCAAGGCGCCACGTGGTTCTCCTGTAAAAGAAGGATCGTTGAGTTGAGAGCGTCACAGATGAAGAAGAGTACAATCGGTTCGACGAGCTACCTCCTTTATGGTGGACGAGACATTACTATCTTGAATGATATAGAGGAATCCCCTATGTACGACATGATCATAATGAAGGATCACTTGTAAAAACAAAGTATGTTAGTAATAAGTCGAACCGTGTTATATAAACCCGTATGAATTATGATTTTTATTAACCAAGGAAGCAACAATTGAATTTATATAACAAGGTGAAAATCAGATTAATAAGTATGATTTGTTGGAAAATAATAATGTAAAGAATATATGAATTTTTAATTTATTTTATTTTTAAAAATCATTTTAGTGTGGAATAAGTATGAGTTATTATTTTTAGTAAGCAATGAATCAATAATTGAATTTATATAAAAGGTGAAAATTTATAATAAATTTTGAAAAATTAAAGAGATTTCAAGGCTCCCAACAGCTTTTCTATAATTTTCGAGAAATTAATGGCAAATTAGTACCAATGACATGTGGGAACCACTGAGAGATGGGCCCACATGTCAGTGAGCTGATCCCTATCTCCTAAGAAGGGTACAAAAAAGGTTCGTGCCGTGAAGGCCGATCAAAACCCCATCCTTTTCCTGGTGGCGGCGCTTGGCGCTGGCTCCCCGAGTGCGATCACGGTTCGAAAGCTTCATGGCCTGTTGTATTTTTTTTATTTTGGTGTAATCTGTCGGGACTAAGTGAGCATTCGGTCCCGGTTTGTTACACCAATCGGATCGATATGAGCAAGCGGCCCGGTGTAATACACTGGGGATCGATGTGATGTTAGTCCCGGTGTATGACACGAACCGGGACTGATTCCCTCATCATATAAATTCGAAAGGGAGAAGTCCCGGTTTTCCAATGTGATTTTCTTTACTATCAGAATTTATAGTTTATACAAAATGTTTTATACTTTTGATTTTTAATTTATGTTTTATACTTTTGACTTTTAATTTATGGTACATGAATGTATTTGTGAGGACAAATCTTATGGGTCCAAAAACAACATATATTATAGGAAATGTACATATATTATACCATTATAATAATTTACAAATAATATTGGTACCCTGTACAATGTCCCACGGGTTACCACAAAAGATGCTAAAAGCTAATTTCTAATAATATACTAAATAACTAATAATTAATTTCTAGCATCTGTCGGGACTAATCGTCGCCTTCGTCGTCCTCCTCCTCCTCCTCGTCGGCGTCGGCGCCATCGTTGGAGGCGTCGTCGTCGTCGTCGTCGTCGTCCTCCTCCTCCTCCTCCTCCTCCTCCGACTCCGGATCGTCGTCCTCCTCGTCCTCGTCCTCCTCCGCGACGACGTCCTCGTCGTCGAAGTCCTCCTTGTCGTCGTCATCGTCGGACAACTCGTCCGACATGGACAACTCGCGGGTAGAAGACGGACTCCTTCCTCACGGTTATGCATTTAATGCGCTTCGAGGGGACACTCATCCTCGGAAGACAGCGGCGGCGTTGGAGGCAGACCCGCAGGCATCGGTGATGGTGGTGGGGTGGAGTTAGAGGAACAGGAAGAGGCAGAGGACGAAGACGCCATTGATCGAAGAGGAAGACGGTTAATTAGGCAGAGGAAAATCGTCGGTTTTATAGAAGAGGCCTCTTGTCAGAGGCAGAGGAAGAGGAAGAGGCAGAAGCGGCTCCTCGGTTCGCGCCAACATTGCGTCGTTTTGAATTCCCACATAGTCCCGGTTAGATACACCAACCGGGATTTAGGTAGTCCCGGTTGGAGACACCAACCGGGATTACTTTCCCCAAAATGGAGATCACGGACTTGTGGTTCCCACATGGCAGTGGTAGTAATTTGCCATAAATTACAAAGTATGTTACCAATTAAAACCGTGTATGAATTATGATTTTTTTATGAAGGAAGGAAGCAATAATTGAATTTATATAAAAAGGTGAAAATCAGTTGAATTTATATGAATTTATATAATTGAATTTAAGATGGTTTTAATTTATTTTATTTTTTGAAATCAGTTTAGTGTGGAATAAGTATGATTTATTATTTTTTAGTCAGCCATGAAGCAATAATTGAATTTATATAAAAGGTAAAAATTTATACTAAAATTTAAAAAATTAAAGAGAAATTTCAAGGCTTCCAACAGTTTTCTATAATTTTCTAGATATTAATAGCAAATTAGCAGCGTGCGCTTGAGCGCAGGCTCCCAGCTCGCTCCTTTTTTTTGGCAAATCAGTCCCGGTTGGTGTAATTAAGCGGGACTAAGGAGATTCCGTCCTGCTGGTGTCCTCAACCGACTAAGTGAAGATTCCATCCGGTTTGTGATACCAACCGACTAATAGTTCCTAGGGCACTACCTATCGCGGTATTGGTCCCGATTGGTGTAACCAACCGATCGATAGGTTAGTCCCGGTGGATGATATCAACCGACCGATGCCACCATCATATAAATTTAAAGCGAGCGAGGTTGAGGCATAACTGCTTTATCGTCTCCAACTCTCTCGCCGATGCCGCTTTCTCGCTTCGCGTCTTCCTATCCTCCGACGACCCAAGACGCTGCCGCCGTCCTCCTCGTCACCGACGACCCCAGGCTGCCGTCTTCCTCGCCTCAAGCGACCTCGCGAGCAAGGTACTCCTTGTGCTCCTCTCTCCTTCCTTCCTCGCTCCTCGGCAAAGTGCAGCCGGCAGAGCATGGGACGTTGAGCGCGGGCTCGGGCAAGCATGACAGAGGCGTGACACAAAGGGCACGAGCGACAGGAGTCTTGGGCCAACAGAGCACAATCACGGTGCGCCCAGAGTGTTCGATTTAAATGCCCAAACGCACATAATGGCGAGCCAGATTTCAGACTGGGAGTAAAGTAGTTAAATTGCCAAATAATTGGTCCAAGATATAAATTTTACATGAAAAAATAAAACATAGCATGTATTTAATGGAAGACAATCGACCTCTCAGATCTTATTTATATGAATTTTGAGATGTATATGTATATGCCAATTTTATAGCAAATTTGAATTCTAAAATGTATGTCAATTAATTGTGAAATGTAATGTATATACCGCCCCTGCCATCGCCGCCTCGCCCTCGATCATGTACCTTATCTTCCCCACCGCCCTCCTCGTTGTCACCCGTTTATGTATAAGTATATGTGAAATGTGCAAGTATACTATTGTTAATCTTTTTTCGTTAATTTTCAATGCCTTCTTATAGACTACAAAACTACGATGGCGGGAGAAGGGTTTGATGGAGACGAGTTCATGAGAAGTTTGATTTCGGGAGAAGATGGTTACGAGCTCGATGATTCCATCGAGGCCGCAAGGCTTGTCGTGGACTTAAGGCTCGTTGAGACCGATGAGACTCATGCCGAGGCCGCTGAGACGACCATGGTAATTAGATCGAACTTGTATATGCCGGTTCCACCATCATGCTAAGCCAACATTCTAACACGTAGACATTATTGTACCATATTTTCAGATCACTCAATCGAGTAACCAATCACGCCACGAGGTTCAAACAAGAAGTCGAAGGCAAGACATGTTATCACCGAAGTCGGCGATAACGGCCAACCTCTTGGACCCTTAGGGCGATTGGGCGTTCAATTCGCATGCGGCGCCCACGCCGAGGACCATGTGCCGCTTAGCATCGTGAGATGGGATAATGTCCTGAAGATACGGGACATGCTCGACCGACTGAAGGAGACATTCACCTTCCCCAAGGGACCGAAGAGAAGGTGAAGAGTTACACGCTCAAGAAGATGGCCATCGATTCCAAACATATAAAAAGAAGTTGAACACGAGTATGTCAAGAAGAACCGAATTCGACTTCAACAAGTACCCAAAGTTGCGAGAATCACTGGATGCGTTCGTGAACTACAAGAATTAATGAAGGTCAAAGTCCGACCGAAAGGAACAAATGTAATGCTCGAAGAAGCAATACCACCACCACCTCGCCCCGGTGGTTACCGCCAGCGATGCACAAATGGGAGAAGAGGGAACAAGAACCGCTGGCGGCGAAGGGTGTCGCACCGCGACAATGGAATGGCCGACAAAGCGAAGAGCTGGTTCTATGCTCACGGCGGCGGCCTTGACGATGATGGAAACACGGTGTTCGTGAATGTGCCGACAGATGTGGCGAAGACTTGTAAAGTCGATCGAGAATCTTCCTGAGTCACCTTCGTGCCAAACAGGAGAACGACGAGCTTACAAGGGCCCTACAAAACCCGGAGCACCTCGGACGCACACGAGGCGCTGGCGCTGTTCCGCGGAAGATTGGGTTCGCTAAGGACGCCGCTACCTATAGGAGTCGGGTGAGAAGCAAGTCCCGACAGTACAACAGACTCCTAATGCTTGAAGAACGCTCAATCAAACACAACAGAGCATGAAAGAAGAGATCCAAAGACATGTACAGTTAGCCTTGAGCCAACGGCTAGATGCGGCCAGAACCTCCCGCTAATCCGGACCTCATTAGTCCTCAAGGCGGCGGCATTGTGCTTCCGGTGGGTTGCCCGAATCGACTTGGGCCATCGGCTGTGGATCTACATCACGCAAGCGGACACCTTGTGAGCTGCACGCCCAAGTGAGGAACATCTCTTTCAAGGCGGCTCACGGCATGGTCGACCGGTGGAGCAGGCTGGTCATCCATGGCCAACAGATAATGCCGCTACTCGGGGTCTCGGTCAAGGAGGTATGCCCAGTGCGAGGACTGACCTCGATATTCCTGAGGTGGCGGGACTACGGTTAGGAGAGGCGATCCATAATTTCATCCAATGGCGGAAGAAGTACATTATTTTTGAGATCACATGGACGTGTCCTCTCCAACACCTTCATCACCTCCGGCACACATAAGCGGTCCGTCATCACCTCCATCGCCACCGAAGGAGATGCCTCCTGAAGAAGCTCGTCTCTGCACCAAGCTCTCGACGCTAAACTCCAACTCCAACATCGCCGCCCAAGACAAGCAAGCCGGCTCGCCAAGCTTCATAAAGGACGAGGTCCACCCAACCTAAGAAGCTAGCTGCACTTGCAAAGCGGGTGTACGATATGACGGAGGAGGAGACCGAGAAAGTAGTCGAGCGAGGTCACTAAATTTTTAAACCCAAGTCACCAGAGAAGAAGGTTCACCGACACGGAAGAATTTCTAAAAGGCTTGAGGACGGTGAAAAATTTGAAGGACAAAAGGAAAAACCTCGTGTATCGACTACTGGCGCACATTGGTCAAGGAAAGGTCCAAGAAGAAGACGCCAAAGAAGACGACGCCATCACCGATCGAAGGCCAAGGAGATACAAAAATTCATCGAAGAAACCGGTCTTCACCCGTGAGCAAATATTAGGAGACATGCAGATTGAAGCTGCAGAAGTCAGATGGCAATATACACCGGGCGCTTCCTTGGTCAGGCGTGAGGAGATTGGCCAGCTACCAACTAGGATGCGCCAATTCCATGAATGGTACCTGGATGCGTTCAAGCATGGCCTAATGTCATTTGCCGTGAAGTACAAGGAAGAACAATTTTTTCACGGCGACAGTGAATTTTATGTCCAATGGCCAGTAATGTACGAGCTATACCAGTCAGACGCCATCGACGTGGCCATGTTGAGTTGTTGGACTCTGTAAGTGTCTTATTTAATTGCAAAAATCCACCGTGCGGGCCCTTGCACTATACTAACTTGCAAGCCTAACTAATTTCTTCTTATGTAGAATGGAGATAGAAAGATGCAAAAGTGTTTCTACTCTCAACACAGGCTTCCTTGACCCTTTAGTTATCAATGAGACAAATGTTAAAATATCCCCTGCCGATACAGAGACCAACATATACAACGGGCTAATAGGTCAAAAATATCATTCAAAGATACTTTTACCCTACAACTTTGAGTAAGTGTTTTGCATCACTCGTTCTAATCTTTTTTCACAACACGATGTTAGAACTAATTAGTTACCTATGTTCCATATATATGTACAAATTTTCATTGGATTCTTCTCATTATCGAGCTAGATCATAGCATGATCACGCTTATAGACTTTGAGGAGACCAGGTTGAAAAGTACGAAAACTTGATCGACATTCTCAACCGGTATTCTTGTTCTTTCCATTATTGTGCTCGTTCTACTCCATTTTAAACAAATTCTAATCATGTTCAATTTGCAATCACGTGTGTAGTGCATTCGCAGGTTCCGTATTAAAACCGTGGGCTTAATTCAACGAGGAATTCGATATTACACTTGCCTCTTGAGTATGTATGCCATCGGGGTAGCTTTTGAGTTAGTTAACTTCATTTTCATGCATTCATTTCACGCCTGTTAGCTTTTTTCACCACAGTCAAGCGCCACCGTCAGCACCAATATATGCGGCTACTATGTGTGCCATATTATGCACATCCCGACCGGATGTGCTACCGACTTGCAATGTGCGTCCGATTTTCGCCAATGATCGTGAGAGCGATCCAAGAACAACTTCGCTTACTGGATTTTCGATAAGGTCAGAATCCAAGAGGCGAAGTTTCACGCTCCAACGGCAAATAGGTGGGGCCCTTCGATAAAGACCTATGAACTGTCGGGTCAACATCTACGGCTACCAAGAAGCGATGCACATAAAAGATCACGATGAACGCTCGTAATTAAAGTTGTAATGAATGTCATTGTGATACCTAATAGTTGTAATTAAAGTTGTTAATAAAAGTTTTGTGATTTAATTATCGTTATGCATGATTGATTATATGTGCTTTAATTAATTGTGACTTAGCACACGTATATATATATATAATAATAATAATATTAGACTTAACACACACGTACACATATATAATATATATTACCTCATACGCATATATATATATATATTATTTATAGCTCGGTAGTGCAGCTCAAGATCGGTTGGAGGAACCAACCGATCGAACAAGCAACTTTATCAAGACCGATTGGTGCCTCCAACCGTCATCGATCGGGCTTCGGCGAGGCACGGGTAAAGCCACGTGTGCTGCTCAATACCGTTGGAGGAATCAACCGATCAATGAGCAATAGACTTATCACTACCGGTTGGTGCTTCCAACCCAGATCGAGCGAGGCTTGGCGAGGCACGGCTAAAGCCACGTGTGGCCTCCAACCGTATCGATATTATATCAAGACCGGGTGGGAACCGGGATCGATGCCATGGGGCATCGCCCCGGATATTCGCACGGTTCAAAACCGATCGATGGTTGTAGAACCGGGGTGATGGCCGATCAGTAGTAGTGGGATTTCCTCGGTGCCTGGCGATCGCCTCACCTCCTCCTTCTTCAAACACATCACGCCACCATCTCCGTCGTCTTCCTCCCCTGTCGACGAGTTCAGGTTGGGGTTCACTCGTGCCCCTAGGGTTAGAGGGAGGCGGTACGGCAGTGCAGCAAGGCAATGGTAGCACCAGTAAGGTCTTTCTTACCATAGACTGATAGTGTATCAGTTAGCAATCAAGCCAGCGACAAGGCTCCAAGGTCGGGGACGCCAAGCTAGCGACAAGGCTCTAAGGTCGGGGATGCCGAGACCTTTGCTAATGAAATTTGGTTTAGTTAATCCTTTCAAAAGTTAGCTAGATCTGAAGCTCTCGAGATGCAGGTCATCACAGAGTAGTAGGTGGTTAACATAGGGGATCAACACATGGCGTCCTAGAGTTAAAGTGGGCGAAGCTTGCATGGCGATGGGAGGAAGGGGATGGAATAGCGAGGTGGCGAGGGTGCCACTAGACACGGTGGGTCGGCGGGGATGACAACAGTGGTAGAGGCGGGTGGAACACTTCAGCAAGAGGAAGGATAAAGGGGAGGAGCAGGGTAGCATCAGAGAGAAAGAAGGAGAGGAGGAAAGGGTGGCACTGGAGAGGAAGAAGGATAGAAGGAGAGGCGGGCACTGGAGATGCATGAGGTGAACTGCGGAATCAATCCTAATCTAATAAAATTATAAGAAAAGTCTATTTTACACCTCTGACCTATGAAACCAGGTATTCCAGCCCGCAAAACTCGAAAGTGGCGCACTTAACACCTCACGCTGGTTTGGGAGGTTGTTTTGCTCATTTGGCGAGTAAGGTGGAAGTCCAATCACAAAAACAAAATTTAAATAAAATTAGAATATGTGAGGCCCGGCTGTTACCATCTCCCTTCTCACCTACCTCTCCCCCTTTCTCTTACTCGCTCTCTGCTGCTCCCTCTCTCTTCAAAGTCTCCCTCTCTAGCGTTGCAAGGAACGATGATGGCGACGCGGCGTTGTTGGCCATTCTCCTTGAGAAGACGGTGACAGGACGACGACGCTACCTCCGCCCTTCCTTGCGCTCGGTCGTTGTTGAGCTCTGCCCTGACCAGATCCAACGTAGTCGCAGCCTCCCTAACCTCCGCCCAGTGGGATCTAGCGCTGTTGCGCCCTCTCCGATCACCATCTGGCCACGCCGCTGGAGTCGCACAAGCCCCGCCCCAACCTGCTCAAGGTCTGTCGCCAGTCCAAGAGTTATTGGAATGTGTCTATGGTGAACGCTGGCAGCCTGAGCAGGATGTACTCTTCGTTGGCAACATGACGAGCCGGAAGAGGATGACCTCCTTCTCTCCTGCAGGACGACAGGCCGGCACAAACATGGCCAACTTGCCCTAGCCGAAGTCAGCGTCACAGAAGGCGCGTGTCTTCTCGAAGCAGTCCACTGTCGACTGCATGGCAAATATCCTCACGTGCGGGTGTGCGCACGCCACACAAAACAAAAGAGCGTCTCGAAGATGGTGCAGTGGTCAAGCTCACCGAGGCCACAGACACCCCCAGCTCTACTGCTGGGAGTTTGGGCCGGCCGTCCGGGCCAGCACGGACATGGCTCGATTTTTTAGACCCAAAGCACGGCACGGCACGAAGCAAAATGGGCTGGGCCAGCACGGCCCGAATGGCGTGCTGGGCCAGGCCTGGAAATCAGGCATGTCGGACTGCCCGGCCCGGCCCGACTGTTTGGGACGTGCTCGGGCCGGCCCGGTCTGAACCGAGGCACGATCAGTAAATAATTATTTTCAAGGTGTTCTTTTGCTCGTATGAATTTTGGTTCAACACGAAAGTTGTAGAGAATTGCGAGACGCATCTTTTTCGTGTTGACAACTTTTTCATTTGAGCAAATTATGAATTTATAAAAAAATATTTAGTGTGCTGCCTGCTGTAGGGCCGGCGGTACTATACCCGGTAATTCCTATTTTCCGAGATCTTCGATTGTTCGGATGAATTTTCACTGAACATGAAAGTTGTAGAAGATTTCGAGACGAATCTTTTTTGTGGTGACAACTTTTTTATTTGAGTAACATATGAATTTATAAAAATATTTTTCGCCTGCTGTTTTGTTGTTTGGGCTGTGCTCGGGCCGGCCCGGCCCGAAGGCGGCCCGGCGTGCCTTTGGGCCATGCCGGGCGGGCCTGAACAGCCAAAATTGATCGGGCCGTGTCGGCCTGTTTTGGTTCGGCCCGAGGCACGACGAGCCCGGGCCGGGCTGGCCCGGCCCGGCCCAATTCCCAGCACTACCCAGCTCCCTAGGTCGAAGCAAAATCTGCAATTCAGCGCCACCGTGTCGGATACATAAGGGATCTCGGTGAACTCGTGGTGTGGGAAGAAAACCACCAGCGGGTAGAGGTGGGACTTGGGCCGTGTCGGGCCAGCACGGCCAGGGTCTGTCATGCTTTGGGCCTGCATGAAACTGGCTGGCATGGCCCAGTCATTTCTTCGTGCTAGGCCAGGCTGGCACAGACGATAAAATCAAGGCTTGGCACGGCCCAAAGGTACGTCGGGCTATTGTCGGGCCGGCTCGGCCCAAGCATGGCACGGGAGAGAACACAACATACTAAATATTTTTTTATAAATTCATATGTTGCTCAAATAAAAAAAGTTGTCTACATAAAAAAGATGCGTCTCGAAATTCTCTACAACTTTCATGTAGAATATAAATTCATATGAGCACAGAAAAACCCTGAAAAATACAAATTACAAGTTCGGGTTTCAATTGAGTCTTTGGCCGAACACTGACCCCATACATCCAAGCCGTCTTAAAAATTTCATCATGCTAGGTTTTAGGCCCACCAAGACGCCATTCGGCCGTGCTAGTTCGGCCCTTTTTATGCTTGGGGTTGTGCTTCGCGCCATTAAAATCGGGTCATGCTCGTGCTGGCCCAATGAAGCCCGGCCCAATTCCCAAGTCTACCAACAAGGCATGTACGCTGCACGGTGCGGTCCACGCGTGGTCTTCGCCCACAAATACACAAACTCCATGGTGCCCAGGCCATCGAACATGAAGCGGGAGAGAGCGGCAAGATGGGAAAGGAGATGAGAGGTAGGAGAGAGAGATGGGATGATTGCTGGGCCCAAGGCATTTATTTTTATTTAAATTTTATTTTTGTGATTGGGCTGCCACTTCACTCGCCATGTGAGAAAAATAATATTAGATGCATCGGTTTTCAAATTTTGCGAGCTAAGGTGGTTCCATAGTGCAAGGGCCTCAGCCCTAACATCCCATATCTGCCTTCGAGGGCAAGCTGCATGAGACTTTCATTGGGGTTATGTAAACTTTTGATGGCCCAATCCGATTCGTTGCACCCAGTTTACATAAATGGGCTAGCCCAAACTACTCTCTAATCACTCGTGCTCAGGGTCACTGGTCCAGCAGCAGCCGATAAGACTCCCATCTCAGCGGTGATCAACAACTCCCGCCACGTGGCGATTGCAGTGCGGCCATCCAATCCTCTCAAGTATAAATATTCACTTACCCCCTCGCATCCTGGAAATTTCATTTTTGTTCGCTTCGTACAGGCTACCACATCTTGCGACGAGGACCCGGAACAAAGGGGAAGGAAGCCTTGCCTCGCCGGAGATGCTGCCGTCGGCGACCGGGAACATCGCCGGCGACGTCCACTCGGCGCGCGAGATGTTCCATCCCTTCCTCCTCTGACTTCTTGCGGCCGCAAGGTTTGGCTGAATCTGGGCTGCTGGGTGGGCGTGAAGGGATGAGCTTTGGAGCCGTGGACGTGGAGGAGGATGGCCGCGGCGCGGTGGCGATGGCGGTGGCAGGTGGGGAAGAGGAGGTGCGGAGGATGCCAGCAGAGGTCAGCTGGGAGATGCTTGACAAGTCGCGGTTTTTCCTCCTCGGCGCCGCGCTCTTCTCGGGCGTCTCCGCCGCGCTCTACCCGGCTGTCGTCCTCAAGACGCACCTCCAGGTGGCGCCGCGGCCGCAGGCTGCGGCGTCGGCGGCAGCGGCGGCAATCCTGCGGCGCGACGGGCCGCGGGGGTTCTACCGCGGCTTCGGGGCGTCCCTCGCAGGCACGGTGCCGGCGCGCGCACTCTACATGGCCGCGCTCGAGGCCACCAAGAGCGCTGTCGGTTCTGCTGCTGTCCGCCTCGGCATCGCGGAGCCGGCGGCCTCCGCGGCGGCATCAGCCGCGGGCGGCGTCTCCGCCGCCGTCGCTGCGCAGGTGGTCTGGACCCCTGTCGACGTCGTCAGCCAGCGCCTCATGGTCCAGACTACCGGCCGCTACCACGGCGGCGCCGACGCGTTCCGGAAGATCCTCCTCGCCGACGGCGTGCGCGGCCTGTACCGCGGCTTCGGCGTCTCCGTCCTCACCTACGCGCCCTCCAGCGCCGCGTGGTGGGCATCCTACACCACGGCGCAGCGCCTCGTCTGGCGCGCCGTCGGCCCGGAGCACCACGAGAACCACGCGTCCGTGATGGCCGTGCAAGGCGCGAGCGCCGCCGCGGCGGGGGGCGCGGCCGCCCTGATGACCATGCCGCTGGACACTGTCAAGACACGGCTCCAGGTCATGGACGCCGGGGCCCGTCCGGCATCACTCGCGGCCGCGGCGCGCGCGCTGCTGCGGGAGGGCGGGTGGGGCGCGTGCTACCGCGGGCTTGGGCCGAGGTGGGTGTCCATGTCGCTCTCCGCGGCCACCATGGTCACCGCCTACGAGTTCTTGAAGCGGCACTCCGCCAAGGAAGGGTCTTTCTGAACTCTGATCACGCATAGATGTAATAACCTTAGCAACCAAGTGGGATGAATGATCCCTGTACATATCTAAGTGTTCGCATCTTGCTTTGATCCCTTCACGAGATTATGAGATGCAAGATTTTGCTGGGTTTCGCGGCGCCGGCGACGATAACGATGAAAAGTTTGGTGAAATGAAGAATCTTTCTACATTCCATTAGGGTGGTTTCAATTTGGTGTGCAACCGGACGATGGTTTGACCACCATTGCCATTGCGCATCTTGGTTAGCTGCTAGCCTGTTGCGTTGTGATTTCTCATCGTGAGTTTGTGTGCGCATGTGTCAGTTGTCAAGCTGCTGATGTGTGTGATATTCTGAGAATAAAGTTCCTAAGATATTTTCAGAGTAAAATCTCTCTGTACAAAGAGAAATACTTCTGAAGGAGTACTCACAGCAGCTGGTGTCAGAACTGAGATCAGCATGGGACGAAGGCTCTGTTTCTTTTCTCGGCGGTTGACGTTTTGTTACAGTAAAATTTATTATTTTAATATGATTTCTTTTATGCTTATTAAATTTTTTTGAAAAGATTTATAATTTATTATAGTAAAACTGCCAACCACCTGTTTCCGCTGAAAGAGACGTAACAGAAATTTCAGATTGGAAGTTACCGACAAGACTTACAATCTGATCTCTGTAATTTCAGACCAGCAGGTTGAGTGGCCCAATCAGGGTTTTAAAGGTTTAATTGTGAAGATAAAGAATGGCTGAGTCAGAGCTGATGCGCCAGGCTCTGACCCCGGAACGCTAATCCACCTCGGGTTGCGTGCTAAGCTGGAAGAAAGCAAGCTATTTATACGACGAAACTAAGAATGATAAGCCTCCTGTCAGATCAAGAAAAAAAAATTTTCCATAGGGAGCAGATCAAGAATTCAAGATTGCTCATTGCTACCACTAGCAGCAGGCAGAAGCATATAAAAAGTGAGCCAAGTAACCAATCGGTTCTTCACAAGTGAGACCATGCTGAGGTGTACTTAGTTCAATTCGATCATCTGCCCGCCGTCCCACCGAGCCATTCAGGATTGGGTTTGGTGGTTGCACGGACCTGTTCGCGGGACCAGCGAGCAACCGAGGCATCCAATAAACGGTTGGCACCTGCCTTTCCTTAGGCTATCACTTTTTGTTTTTGTTTAAACCAGCGATAGATTATAATTAAAAAATTTTGTTTAAACCAGCGATAGATTATAATTAAAAAATTATGGACGCTCGATAACAGATTTGGAGAGCCAAAAAAGGTTAAAAAATATTTTTAGGAGATTTAAGAAAAACACTAAAAACCTCACAAAAATGACCGTAAAATGCTACAACGCTTGTCTTATACAAAATAACAAATTTCCAACTGTAATTTTAATTTTAATTTCACCTAGGTTTTGCCCTCGATGTGTTTGGTTAAGGTTAAGGGTGGATTAAGAGTTTAATCTGCTAAATACCTCTGGATCAAGCGAGATTATGTTAATTCATTTGATCCTATTTATCCCCACTAACTTAGGATTAGCTAGCACAAAAAAAGGATGTGATAATTTATCCCTTAGTCTTTACTAACACCACAAACCTAGCTAAATAGAATAGATTAACAGAATTAGTTGCCAAACACAAAACTTAGATTAAATTGGATTAAGCTAATTTAGTGTGGTTAAGATCTAGTTAATCTAACCTTGAATCAAACACAGCCTAACGAGATCCAAATCTGGACCTAACCTGTTGGGTCCATGATCGCTGGATCAGGTTCTGGTCAAAGCCCGTCCTATCATCCTCTTATTCAACCCAGTTCTGTCCTCCTACTATCTAAATATTCAACAATGCAGGCATGATGTAGTTTCTTCCTTCCATGCAAAGTATACCCGCTCCCCTTTGTAGCCATTCCTAAACCTACCCAATAAACCCATCATTTGTCATCAATCCCCCTCCCTACCTCAGCGCGCCCGCAAATTCAAGCAATCGTTGCCTCGCTGTCACCCCATACTCGTATGTGGCACCGCCGGCCAGCTCCTCTCTAGGGGCTCAATGTGAAGACGACCTCCCCTTTGGTGAATGCACGAGGACAATGGCCACCTTCTCTCAGCGGGCACAGTGGGATGGTGGCCACTTCTTCTAGGTAGGACGGGTGCGGCAACCTTCTCTCGACCGCTAGCACCTCATGTAGGCGTCTCTCGTATGGGGCCGAGGCGGAACAGGGCAAGCTGAGTCCAAGTCGAAGCGACCAAGTTAGATCCTAGTGACATGTCGGGTCAGGATAAGGCACAACAGGCATAGGAGTTGGCTAAGTTGAACGAGTGAAGGCACGACCCAACCCCGACCCATCTCATCTACGAAGATGTCTCGCCAACCAGTAACTATTGGTGGATCAAAGAAATTCTTTCATTGGGTGTATCCGTTCATTAGCCTTTCTGAATTTTTAGGGGTACCGGTGCTCATGAACGCAACTAGATTGGCCCCTGTCCCTACCATAGTGGCATAGTACTATCATCAAGGAGTTCGTTTTGCTCCATTGCTTACCTTCTAGAACATGTATCTACCCAGCTGTTTTGTTTGGTTTCTTCGGTAAATGTGTCGTGCTCGGCGTCTCGGATAAATATGGGTATACTCTCCAGTAGATAAATATGGGTATACTGTCCAGTAGATAACATTTGTACCCAAGATA
The DNA here is from genome assembly GCA_036346145.1 of Olyra latifolia. Classification (NCBI taxonomy): domain Eukaryota; kingdom Viridiplantae; phylum Streptophyta; class Magnoliopsida; order Poales; family Poaceae; genus Olyra; species Olyra latifolia. Next base: position 37,823,273 of record CM070532.1, read on the forward strand.
GCTTAGTGTGAATTGCGTGAGCATAGAAACAAGTAGTGTTGGTGCCCCCATTCTTTACAGCATAAAATTTGATTAAAATTTATGTCTTGAATTATTTTTACAAGTCATTCGTGGTAGCACTTTGTAACTATTTTTTAAGTCTTTTAGTAATTTCTCTCAAAACTCTTAAAAATATTTTTTAATATATTTTTTAGCCTCTCTAGACCATTTTTCGAGTGTCCTCGACTTTTCAGATTATAATATATCCTAACTTCTCAATTGTATCAATCAGGCATGACAAACTCGAACTAGGAGATAACTTAAGCATGACAGAAAGACAGTGTATAGCTAATTAAGCTTCAATCACATAAACGGCAGCAAACCAGTGGAGAAGCACTTTAATTGGCTGATGAAAGAGAAACCCGATGTTCTTAGTAGGCGCCGTCGTGGGCTCCAATGCGCTGCCGGCCGCCATGGACACAGGCAGCAGCTGGCGCCAGGCATTTTATTTTATTTCTGGAATAATTCAGGATTATTTTACTACCCGTTCATGGATAACACGAGAAGTTGGCGTTCCTGCTGCTACAGGTCAACAAACAAGTTGGCCCGTGATGAGATCGAGAGCCGATGAAAAAAGAAAAAAAAAATACTACTCCTCCGGACAGTCGCAAATAATTATTTTTAAGATACATGTCAATCAAAGTTTTAATACTTCAGTTACGAATATTTTTAAATAATTAAATTGTGTGCGTAAAAATTATATGTATAGATTCATCTCAAAAGATAGTTCAATAATATTATAATTTTATTAGCTTTTTAAATAAATTACAATAATAATTAGTGGTTAAAGTTACGTCCCGAAGTCTGTGCAAAGTGAAAAACTTTAAGGGAAAAGCTTGGATACAGACGTCTGACCGATTCGGCGTCTGCGAGACCGTAGAGTCGGATGCTGCCCACGCGCCTGCGAGTACGTGCCTGACCAGACCGTGCATGGTCTCTGCCTTGCAGCTTCACGTGGCAGGTCCCACTTGGCCCACTGGGCCCTTTTTTCTCATTGCGCATTTCCACTTAGCACCACGCCATCTCCTACATCCATCGAGTCGCCCTTTCTCTCCTCTCTTAAGTTGTTCGCCGTTTTCACTAGCTAAGCAACAACAGGACAGGGGGCAAGCTGCTCGCTGGCTGGCCACTGGCGGTGGCACCATCACTTGCCAGCCACGCCTCTCTACTCTTTCCCTATCTTTCTTTCTCCATTTATTTTCCATCTCTTCCCTCTTCGATAAAATATGAGCTTTACGAGCTTTTGGCGGCCGGATCCGGCGAGCACGGCATAGGAGCTCGCTGGGTCTGGAGAAGAAGAGGGCTAGAGAAGATTCATCCCTATTTCATCATGAAACCCTCAACCATATACGTGCGAAACTTGGTTTTATTCTTATGAAACTTCTTATATTTATATGGGGTGATTTTTTAACAACAATGGAACATGAGGTTTTATCAGTAGTTTAACCAAGTTTTATTAGTATTTATTTAAGTTTTATCGGTCATTCTTCAAGTTTCATCAGTCGGTTTGGCTAAGTTTCATCAGTCGGTTTGGTCAAGTTTTATTGGCACTCAAGTTTTATCCCTAGGTAGCCAAGTTTCATTAGTATTTCTTCAAATTTTATTAATAGTTTTTCAAGTTTCAACAGTTATTTTGCAACGTTTCATCAATTTTCGCTCCTGCTTCATATGTATATTGTCAAGTTTTATGTTTTTATAGGTTTCATCAATTATTTTCTAATTAGGCCATGTTTTTTTGGGCTTATCTAATCTGACTTATCTGTCTTATTTCTAACTTCGAGAATTTTTCGAGGTGGCCTCGAGAGTCGGATGGCCTTGAAATTTAGGATTTAGGGAGCTTTTAGACTCGTCTACGAGATAAAAATAAAACGGATTCAAAAAGTAATAAAAAAGTCAGACGAGCCAATATTAGTCAGATAAGTCACGAAAATTCAAAAAGTAATAAAAAAGTCAGATGAGTCAATATTAGTCAGATAAGTCACAAAAATTTCGTGACTTATCTAACTAATATTGGCTCATCTGACTTTTTTATTACTTTTGAATCCACTTTATTTTTATCTTGTAGGCGAGTCTAAAAGCTCCCTAAATCCAAAATTTCATGGCCATCCGACTCTTGAGACCACCTCGGGAAATTCTCGAAGTTGGAGATAAGACAGATAAGTCAGAGCTCATAAGCCTAAAAGAACACCCCTAAATTTCCGTGCTAATATCAGCATGACATCATGTGTCTAATGAGAATTATCCCATTCGACGTTCGATCCGAGACGCTCGCCAAACTTTAAATATTAGTTTTCACATGAAAGGAAGACAGGCCCGGATCCTAGTGAATTCTTGGCTCACAGACTCACAGGCCCACCAGGGATTTCATTAATTATTACCTGATGGAATTCCAAACTTTACTCGAGGTAGACGGTAGGACCCGTAGACGGTAGGACCCGTTCTACCAATTTTTTTTTTTTGGCAAAATTCGGGCAGTAATCTGGCAAATTTAAATCAAAGTTGTTTTTTTAAAGTTACAACTTCAAAAATAGAGAAAAATGCTGTTTGAAGGGTCGGAACACGAAAAACTGACCGTGATGGTGGGTTGTGACCTTACTAGTATGCCATCGGCAGGGTTCAAACTCAATCGGCTGTAAACACCGTTTTATATTGGGAGGGGCCTCAGGTAGGAGGTTCTATCTGAGAAAAAAAAATTGAATGCTGCTAGTAACATCGTCGAAGTACTAATGAAACATTTTTCATTAACATTTGAAGCATATGTTTCACCCGTTATTCAAAGATGCTTTAATTCATACGAGCAAATATTTCACAAAGCAAACAAAATATTTCTGATAATTTCTACTAATGTTTCAAATGTACATGAGAAATATTTCATAGAAAAATAAAAATGCTTCAACCCATCTGAATAAATGTTTCACAAGAGCAAACAAATGTTTTATATATTTTTCACGGATGTTTCACAAGAACAACCAAATATTTACACAATGTAAACAAAATGTTTCCCAAAAGCATACGAAATGTTTCAAATATTTCTTATAGATGTTTCATATGTATGTGGGTAATGTTTGGGCACAACCTTACAACCTACTGAGCTAATAAGAGAGGGGAAGTCTTCCATCAGCACTAGATAGAGAGGGAAGGGAGCAGGGAGAGAAAGGGAAGGAAGACTGTGGACAACATGGGTCCTGGATATTTGGAGATAGACGATTGGATGCACCACCTCCTTGGGCCAAGTCACATGAATTTTCCAGAAGACGGGCCTGGAGGACGGCACAGCCCGACTTGCTCTACAAGGAGTAGGATCCTAATTCTACTCGAATACGTGGAGATAAGCGAACCCGACTCGGCTATATCCCTTATCTCCCTAATACGGACTAGGAAACCAATCTGTAACCCTACCCCTTGCACTATATAAAAGGGGTCGGGGTCCCTAGTTAAACATCTCATCATCATCATACGATCATTGTGATCATCCCCTGTTCATTGTGATCGATACCCCATAATACAAAACCACGAGCACAGGAGTAGGGTATTACCTCTTCGAGAGGGCCTGAACTGTATAAATCCTGCCCCCTATGTTACCATTGAGTTGTGATCTTTCGCATAGCCCTATAAAATATATTGCCGATACAATTCGTCGACAGCTGGCGCGCCAGGTAAGGGCTAGCGTCACGATCAGCTTCATCAACTTCGATGGCTTCAATCGGCGGATTCATCTTCACCTACGCCCCTGGCCAAGGCTTTGTCTTTGGAGATCTCGGCTTCCTCGCCAACAACCTTGGGGAACTTCGGTTATGTGAACCGGATGACGTTCGGCTCACATATTACCGGGGAGGCTGTACACGGCTCCAGCCGAACTACACCGCGTCAGGTTGCCTCTTTCGAATTCCGATCCGGAAGAAATTCAATCTGACAACGACGATTCCGACTGGCCCACCGCAGGGATTCCCTTCGGTCTCAGTCGGGATTATGGGCCTTTGGTTCTGCCAGCTTCTTTCGCTGATGAGGAACCAATCGGCGATGCTATTCCTGACCTGGATCGCAATTAGATCCAATCGGGAACTGCAGATTCTCAGTTGTGCAATACGCCGTTCGGATTGAGAAACTCGACCACTGTTTTCCATGGGATAACACGCCGCCTTTTTTGGTCTGGGCTAAGGGGTGGGGCCCAACAGACACTTACTGGGACGAGCTTCCCGAGTTTCGGCTCGGGGATAACTCCTAACCGGATCTGCTTCCTGAGTGGACACTAGGATGCCATTCGGATTAACCAATTCGGCTGCTAAGTTTCAGCAGATCTATTTTGTCAAATCTCAGTCGGGTTTCCTTTTGCCAGACAATTCATCACGGGAAGTGGGGGTTATAATCACCCCCATCGATCAGCCAACAAGTCGGGATCAGCTAAGCCTCTCTTACTCGGAATCCGAAGTGGGAAGACAAAGATCAAGCGGTTCCTCGATCGCATCACGGCGTTTGCGTGGTGGATGGACAACCTTTCGGGTCGGCCCTGCGCCAGCTAGATGAAGCAGGAGCTGAACATAACCGCAGAGGTAGAAAAGATCTTCGTGATAGATTGCGTGGTCGTGGGCATGAAGTTCAGGAGGAATTACTCCAAGTCCGAATGGGTGATCACTCGGTCTTTCGTACGCCACAACAGAATATCCTTGCATGCAAGACCCTCCTAGATAACGTTGGTCCGTTACTCGGGGAAAACAGTCCCACAACGCCGATCATGGAGCAGATTAAAGCCATGGTGACGGCAGCGGCTGTCCAGGGTACTCGGGATCAACAGGCCGAATCGGCCAGAAGCCAGACTGCCACGAGCAACACTCGGCGCAGTCGGCGCACACCAACTCGCGGGCAAGACGCTCGTCGAAGCGCAAGTCGCGACCTTCGCCTCGACATCGAAGCTCAGCGGAGGGAGCGAGAAGAAGATGATGGACATCACCAAGAAGACCGGCGCCGCACTCCGCCGCGCCGAATACTTCCCCGTCAGTCTCCTCCCCCTGGGGATGGAATGATTGATGGGATCAAAGCATTCACACCGTGACTTCGTCAGGTCAACTGGCCCGAGGGGTTTAACCCTAAGGGAATAGTGAAATTTGACGGGGAGCGGGACCTAGAAGCTTGGTTGCAGATTTACTCTTTGGCAATCAAAGCCGCCGGTGGAAGCTTTGATGTGATGGCAAATTATTTGCCTGTCATGTTGACTCCCCTGGCTCAGGGTTGACTTGCAGGCCTTCCAGAGAACTCAATCGGTTCCTAGGGAGAGCTTTGTGACCAATACATCGCCAATTTTCAGGGCACTTACAAGAAGCCTGGGACCCAATGGGACCTTTATCAGATTCATCAGAGGAAAGATGAGTCGTTAAGGGATTTCATTCGGCGTTTCACAAAGAAGAAAAACATAATCCGAGAGATTTCAGAAGCGGTCGTTGTCACAGCTTTCCAAAAGGGAATTCGTGACCCCGACTTAATAAAAAAGATGTCTCGGAAGACCCCAACTACTGTCAAAGAGATGTTCGCTCTAGCGGACCGGTATGCCACTGCTTCTGATGCTCTCGCTGAGCGCCAGGAGGATCACCCGAGTAAAAATGAAGGCAAGAAAGACAAGCCCGAGTCATCTTTCAAGAAGGACAAAAAGTGGAAGGGTGAAGAATTGGTGGTAACCACGGATCAGGGTCGGCAGAGGCCGCCTCGGTCCAATGACTACAATAAAGTAATGGAGACGCTATGTCCTTTCCATCCGAATGGAAAGCATGCGGCAAAGAACGGCAATGTCCTGAAGAAGATAGCTCAGGAGCACAACAAGGACACTCCGAAGGACGCTAAGCAAGATGATAAGCATGATCCTCCTCAAGGTGACGCTTACCAAGAAACCGAGTGCGAACTCAACTACATATATGGGGGATCGGATGCATACAAATCCAAATGTAAGCAAAAGCTTACTACTCGGGACGTCAATGCAGCTGTTCCGGTTACCCTCGAATACCTCTGATGGTCCGAAGTCCCGATCAAGTTTGATCGCTCGGATCATCCCATTCACATCCCATGTCCAGGAAGATATCCACTCATCCTGGATCCTATGGTACGGAACGTTCGCCTGCGCAAAGTCTTAGTCGACGGCGGAAGTGGGTTGAATATCCTTTTCGCCAAGATGATTGACGAGATGTAGATTCCAAGGTTGGCGCTTCAGAAGACTGATGCGCTGTTTCATGGCATAATTTCGGGAACCTCCTCTGTGCCAATTGGGAGAATTTCTCTCCCGGTCACTTTTGGCACTCGAGACAACTACCGGACAGAAAACCTCAGCTTTGAGGTGGCCGATTTCGAGACTGCGTATCACGCAATCTTGGGAAGGCCGGGCTTGGCCAAATTCATGGCCGTCCCGCATTACGCTTACCTGGCTATGAAGATGCCGGGCCCGCAGGGCGTCATCACAGTCCGCGGGGACGTCAAGTTTTCCTATCTGCTCGATAAGGAAAACTATAACTCAGCCTAGTCGGTTGAAGTGGCTGCCGAGTTGGACAAGATCCGGCAAGCAGTCATCACTCTTCGCGACGAAAGCGACGTGCCAAACAAGAAGCAATCTAAGTCAGGCATCAAGCCTGACGCTGATGTTAAACGGATTTTGCTCGACCCGTCCGATTCGAACAAAACGGCTCTGATCGGGACAGGGCTCGATCCGAAATAGGAAGAGGCGCTCGTCACCTTCTTCCAAGCAAATCGGGGCATCTTTTCTTAGAAACCATCTGACATGCCGGGTATCCCGAGGGAGGTGATCGAGCACTCTTTGAATGTAGACGACAAAGCCAAGCCGGTCAAGCAGCGGCTGCGTCAGTTTGCGCAAGATCGAAAAGAAGCCATCAAGGCGGAGATCACCAAACTTTTAGCCACTAGTTTCATAAGAGAGGTGCTCCACCCCGACTGGCTACCAAATCCGGTGCTTGTACAGAAGAAAAATGCTACTTGGCGTATGTGTGTCGACTATACCGACTTAAATAAAGCATGCCCCAAGGATCTATTCGGACTACCTCGCATCAACCAGGTGGTTGATTCCACTACCGGTTGCGAGCTTTTGAGCTTTCTGGATGCCTATTCGGGCTATCATCAGATCACCTTGAAGGAAGAAGATTGCATCAAGACTTCGTTCATCACTCCGTTCGGGGCTTTCTGTTACGTCACTATGCCCTTCGGATTGAAGAATGCTGGAGCCACATATCAGCATTGCATTCAGCGATGCTTTCACAACCAGCTCGAACGTAACGTGGAGGCATATGTCGATGATGTTGTCATCAAATCTCGGGTATCCTCTGACTTGGTCACCGACCTGTCGGAGACATTCGAGAGCCTGTCGGCATACAACATGAAGTTGAACCCGGAGAAGTGTGTCTTCGGGGTCCCTTCGGGAAAGCTACTCAGTTTCGTGGTGTCTCACCGCAGAATTGAGGCTAACCCGGAAAAGATCAGAGCTATCATGGAGATGGCTCCCCCAACTTGCCAAAGAGATGTCCAGCGTCTAAATGGGTGCATGGAGGCACTCGGCCGATTCATCTCACGACTCGGCGAGCGTGGGTCGCCCTTCTTTAAACTATTGAAGAAGTAGCAGGACAAGTTTGTCTAGACACCCGAAGCACAGAAGGTTTTTGAGGATCTCAAATTGTTCCTCACTTCACCACCTGTCTTGGCATCTCCCATGCCGCAGGAACCGCTTCTGCTATACATTGCGGCCACCACTCATGTAATGAGCGCCGCGGTGGTAGTAGAACGGGAAGAACAAGGACGCATCTATAAGGCTCAGCGCCCGATCTACTTCGTTAGCGAAGTATTGGACGAGTCCAAGGTACGCTATCCACAAGTGCATAAGCTTTTGTATACGGTCCTGATCGCTTCTTGGAAGCTGAAGCACTACTTTCAAGAACATCCAATTTCGGTGGTCACTTCTTTCCCTATTGGAGATATTCTCCATAATCGGAAAGCCACTGGGAGAATCGCTAAGTGGTCAGTGGAACTCGGGGCTTTCGAGCTCTCATTCAAGCCACACAGCGCTATTAAGTCACAAACACTCGCCGACTTCGTTGCCGAGTGGACGGAGATGCAGGCTCCCCCCAGTCGTCGAAGAGTCCGAGCACTGGAACATGTACTTCGATGCCTCTCTCCGGCGATAAGGCGCGGGGGCAAACGACTCAAGTATGTTCTCCAGATTCATTTTTCAGCTTCAAACAACGCAACCGAGTACGAGGCACTCATCCATGGGCTCAGATGCCATATCGCTCAGATCCGTGATTGGTTTTGAGGATTCTCAACTCGTGGTGTGCCAAGTACAGAAGAATTGGACTTGTGTCAACGACAATATGGCCGCCTACTGTCAGGAGATCAGAAAGTTAGAAGATAAGTTCGATGGAATGGAGCTTATACATATCCTACGGCGAGACAACGAGATGGCAGATGAGCTTGCGAACATGGGCTCTAGCCGAGCAGCAGTCCCAGCTAGGATCTTTGTGCAAGAGCTCCATGCCCCCTCCATCACACCACAGGAGCAACTACCCAACCGGACAAACCACTACCCGAGTCAGAAGTGCTCGCCCTCGACTCGGATTGGATGCGACCGTATTTGGAGTATTTGTAGGAAGAGAAGCTTCCCGATGATCGGGGAGCTGCTGAACAAATTGAACGTCGGAGTCGTGCATACGTGGTACTTGGAGAAATCCTAAACCATCGAAGCGCCTTCGGCATACTTCAAAAGTGCGTATCCGAGTTGGAAGGACGCGCCCTGTTGCGTGAAATTCACTTAGGTATGTGCGGCCATCATCCTGCTTTAGCAACGTTGGTCGGCAAAGCCTTTTGTCAAGGGTTTTACTGGCCAACTGCAGTCTCGGACGCAAAGGAGATCGTCCGAAAATACGAAGGTTGTCAGTTCTTTGCTCGGCAGATTCATGTGCCGGCTCTGGAACTTCAGACGATCCCTATCACTTGGCCATTTGCCATCTGGGGGCTCGACATTGTCGGACCTCTCAAGAAGGCCCCGGGTGGTTTTGAACATATCTTCGTCGCCATAGACAAATTCACCAAATGGATTGAAGCTAAGCCTGTGACCAAGATTACGGCTGCCAAGGCCACCGAGTTCTTCCCGAAAATCGTCAGTCGGTTTGGTGTGCCCTCTCGGATCATTAGGGACAACGGCTCTCAATTCAGAAGTGATGAGTTCCAAAGCTGGTGCGAAGATATGGGCATAAAGATTTGCTTTGCTTCGGTGGCTCATCCTCGGAGCAATGGGAAAGTCGAGCGCGCGAATGGCATGCTTCTACAAGGTGTCAAAGCACGCATCTTCGATCAGCTCAAGCCATATGCAGCAAAGTGGATGAAGGAATTGCCTGCCGTACTCTGAGGGCTTCGCAGAAGTCCCAGTCGGGCAACGGGGCAGTCACCTTTCTTCCTTGTATATGGATCTGAGACGGTCCTCCCAACGGAGCTATAATTCGGGTCGCCTCGAGTTCAAAAGTACAACGAGGACGAGTCAGAGGCCAATTGGTTTGACGAACTCGACCGACTGGAGGAAGCTCGGGATGCTGCAACTATTTGGTTGGCAAAATACCTTCAAGGGCTGCGTCGTTACCACAATCGTAATGTGCGGGATCGCGCCTTCTCGGTTTGTGATTTGCTCCTTCGGATCAATCAGTCGAGTGGCCATAAACTCTCTCCATGCTGGGAAGGTCCGTGCATTATTGACTCGGTGTCACGCCCAGGGCTTACCAACTGAGCCGAGAAGACGGCACCATCATGGATAACTCATGGAACATTGAGCAATTACGTTGGTTCTATACCTGACGGCAGTTGTACACACATTTACAATTCAATAAAGATAGGTTTTTGTTTACACTATCTTTACGCTTGTGCAATTCAGTTTCTGACTTGCTACTTATTTGTGTTTCAATTAAGTAGTAAGTCAGGGGCTACACCTAATTAGGTGCGTAATCGCGCACCCCTTCTTTCTCTTTTATCGAGTTTGATCTGACTTGCTCCCTAGTCGGATTCCGACTAATCAGTATGTCGGGGGCTACACCTAATTAGGTGTAGTCTGCACCTAATCAATTTCTTTCTTTTTGAGTTCTTGTTGAGCCTAAGTATTGTTCGTTCCGAGTAACGAAACTCTTGTTTCCATGCAACACTCATACTTCCCGACTGCGTTCTTGGAGATAGAGCTCCGCACCAACTCCTAACGCTAGAAAACCTGATGCGCTTGGCAGAGTGCTTAGAGAACGGAACCTGATCTACTCGGGTAAAATACATAATTGCTCAAAGAAAGATAATATAACTTATATTATAGTGGAAGAACTGTTTACATACAGTGAACTGATAATTTACAAGAAGTTCATGTATTTATAGGAAATCCAAATCTAAGTTATCTACAAGTGACTCGGCCGCGGGCTTCACCTCTTCAAGCAGGGCTAGCGCCTTCTCCTTGGTGCAGTCGAAGCCGTCCTTGACAGCCTCAAGCTCGACTCGGGGATACAACGACTTGACGATTCCCAGCGCTTGACTGGTGCTCAACAAGCCGACTTCCTTAAGTCGGGCCTTGAGCTTCTCGGGGGCTTCAGTCCACCTCTAGATCAGCTCAGCCCGGTTACTTGGCTCGGCGTCACCAGCATAGAGCCGTCGCCGAGTAGGCTCCATGGCCACCAGGAGCTCTTCATATTGCGCTTGCGCAGTTCTAACGTTTTCGTTCAAAACATCATACTGCGCCTGCATCTTCTTCTTATACCCTGTCAGCAGAGACACATATGCAGTCATGCAACTGCACAACATTGGAGACTCGAAGTGGGTTGGGTGAGGGGACTTACTCTCTAACTCAGTGACGGCTCGGGCCTCCGACTCCTCCAGGGCCAGCCTATGGTCCTAGGACTTCTTCAGCTCTGCTTGGGCGGCGGCCTCAGAGTCCTTGGACTTGGCTAGCCCCTCCCGCAGGCTGGCGATCGTGCCGTCACGAGCTGCACAATGTGCAAAATGTGATGTTACTCAGTCACACACAAATCATATAATCCTAACTTTGGTTGGGATACTTACATCGAAGGGAGCCTGCGAGGTCGAACTTCTCGTCCTGCAGCTCCTTGATCTTGGCCTGAAGCTCCCGACGCTGCCTGGACGCCTCGATCTGGGTCTCAACTATTTTCCCCTCCATGGCTTTAATCCATTCTATTTGGGGGAGGAAATAGTTGAGAAATTTGGTTTTCCTCTCAAAAAATCGCCAAGTTCCTGCAAAAGGAGTAAATAATGACCACTCTTCTTCAAGTCGAAAATACTTACTCGGTTGGTCGGGAAACTTACCCTGATCAATTTGCCGCATTCTATGGCGTGCTCATAGAAGACCACCCTGGCCTTCTCCTCTGTTTCGTCATCTAGCAGAGCCCAGTCCCCGGCCTCGTTTCTCTAGGCTGCCGAGAACTTAGGCTCAGTCTCCTCCGGGGGAGACGGAGGACGGCGTGGAATTTCTTCCACCATCCGCTCGGCTTCCTCGCCGCCCCAGTCTGTCGGCTTCGGGCTCGCCGGGGGGAAGGGGGGCGTCATCTTCTCGGGCCTTGGCCTCAGACGCGGCTTCAGTTGGCTTGGTCGGCGGAAGGTTTGCGTCGGCCGCTGGAGGAGGAGGAGTAGAAGAAGGAGGAGGAGGAGACGCCTCCCGACTGGGCTTAGCAGCTATCTCTTTAGGCTTCGGTGCTGGCTCGGTCGGGCGGGCCGTCGGGATTTTCTCCGACGGTTTCCTGAAAGAAGGGACACTTCAGCATATAAACAATACACATCGAAGACTAGCAAGAAGTGGCAAAGTTTTACTCACCGATTGGAGGTCTTTATCTTTATCTCGACACCCCTCTGAGCGGAAGACCCACTTGAAGAGGCGTCGGGAGGGCCACTCGATCTGGCCTAGGACGCTGCAGGCTTAGGCGCCGAGTGCCCCCGTTTCTTCTTCGGCGACATCCTGCGACCCGCCCTCGGAGGACGAGCCGCCTGACTGCTCGGCGTTCGGGTCGGTGCTGGCTGGCTCGCTCCTTCCTTGGGGGCTTCATGGATCGTGGGGCCTGAACCCTGTCGGCTGCGCTCCTCGGGCGGCAGGACGCCCTCTTCTTCGAAGGAGACCGGGCCCTTACCCTTCTTCGTCGTGGGAGCCTCTTCAGACTCCTCGCTCGGGCGCTTCTCGCCCTTGTGGGTGGGGCCCTCAGGCGTCGGGGCGAGGGACACGAAGGCCTAGCGGTCCTGCGCAGAAATACAGCCTAAAATAAACACGAAGGCTACTCGGCCGTTACCTCAGGTGGCGGATTGGCGAGGGAGAAGCTTCTAGGACACCCTTGGTTGGTAAGGGTGTCCCCGTGGTGAAGAACTCTGCAAGTCGGTCAGTGGCGTCCGGATGGGAGATCTGGGTGGCCACCTCCCGAGTCGGATCGGTCGACCCGGTGTATTCAAACCCGAGCCGGACCCTTTCCTTGAGGGGCTGGACGCGGCGCATCATGAAACTAATGGTGAGGGCCACGCCAGTCAGCCCCTGTTCTTTCAAATTTCGGATCAGGCCGAGTAGCTCGGTGACCTGATCCATCTCAGAAGAGGGGGGAGAAGAAGTCCAAGAGGGGGAAGCCCGGGGCTTTCTCCCGTCAAAGAAAGGGAGACTGGGGAGAGGATTAGAGCAATAGAACCACTCCTGGTTCCATCCCTTCATGGAGGTTCAGAGTGGCAGGGAGAAGTACTCTTTCTTGAGGCCACTCCGGAGTTGGAATCCGGCCCCGCTGACGGCCTTGGGGGCATTGTCGTTGGGAAAGGCTTTCAGATGGAAGAGGTGGCGAAAAAGGTTGAAGTGGGGAGAAATCCCTAGAAAGGCTTCGCAAAGATGAACAACGAGGGAGATTTGAAGAATCGAGTTGGGGTTCAAATGGAAAAGCTCGATGTTATAATGGTGGAGCAAACCACGAAGGAAAGATGAAGTGGGGAGTCTGAACCCGCGAGAAAAGAAGGACTCAAAAACAACTATCTCCTCCTGGCGAGGAGTAGGGGAAGACTCACCCGCGGCGGCGCGCCAGCCGATGAGCTCATGTGCTAGGAGAACACCGGCGTCGACCAGAGCTTGCAATCGTTCCTCGGTGGTGACGGAGGTTGCCCAGATCCCCGTCATTTGAAAGAATGTGGTGGGGGATGGGGGCGGCGAGATTGAATCTGGAGATTGGTGGCGGCGACGGCCCTAGGGTTGTTCTACAGCGGCAGAAGTGGGAAACCCTAGTGGGAGCGCTACGAGGAGATGAACGGACTTAGGCACACAATGCGAGTGTAACCGTTCGAATGCCTTGGTATTCTCTATTTAAAATGAAGTGGGCGATGTTTCAGTTTCCGCGTTGGGCGGGAATTAAAGAATGAAGCCCTAATCATCGATTCAAGATTCGGGGCCGGACTTAGATTCCAGAGAGCACGTCCCACGTGGGCCGCAAGCTGTACATGTCGTTACTCAGGTACAGGTGCCACTCGGATCAAACCTAGTCAAGAAAAATAGCGTGGCCCCAGTCGGGCCTCATGCCAGTTGTTAGTCTCTGAGGACTGGGCGCTTCCCGGGTAATAACTTAGCTTTTGATGTACCTCCTGGGGTCAATAGTCGGTCTGACTTTTAGTCGGATTGGGCATCAAGAGTTACCTCTTCAGTCGGGTCTCAGTGGCACATCTCTGAATCGTTCGTCATCATGATGAACACCACTCGGATGACCTTGACTTGGAGGCGGGCGTATTCTCCCGAGAATCACTAGCTTGACACCGTACTAAGTCAGGTCAGGGCGCCTGAACACCATAATACACGAATTGTGACATGTCCCCTGTTGGACTGAATGTCGAGTTCTGTCAATCAGACCCGAATGTCATGATTTGTTACAGAGAGGATAAGGCAGGGTGACACTGATCACTCGGCTACATCCACTTTTCTTGGTATGCCTCTTTGTAGGGCTAACAGCCAGCATGTCGATCAGTCGGACTGGGTATCAAACATCTTTGTAGAGGCTTGAGATTTTCTCTTGAGTCCTTTGCAACTATTTTGTTTAATCAGCAGGTTACTCGGCGAGCAGAACTACATCAACCGAACAAAGGCCGAAGTCACTCGGATTACACTTGATGGGCTACAAGCTAAACTTGGAATTAAACAACTCAATCATGAAGCACTCGGGGGCTACTGTGGATAACATGGGTCCCGGGTATTTGGAGATAGACGATTGGACGCACCACCTTCTTGGGCCAACTAGCATGAATCTTCCAGAAGGCGGGCCTAGAGGACGGCGCGGCCCGACTTGCTCTACAAAGAGTAGAATCCTAATTCTACTCAAATACGTGGAGATAAGCGAAGCTGACTCAGCTATATCCCTTATCTCCCTAATACGGACTAGGAAACCAATCTGTAACCCTACCCCTTGCACTATATAAAGGGGGTCGGAGTCCCTGGTTAGACATCTCATCATCATCATACGATTATTGTGATCATCCCCTGTTCATTGTGACCGACACCCCATAATACAAAACCACGAGCACAGGAGTAGGGTATTACCTCTTCAAAAGGGCCTAAATCTGTATAAATCCTGCCCCCTGTGCTACCATTGAGTTGTGATCTTTCGCATAGCCCTATAAAATATATTGCCGACACAATTCGTCGACAAAGACACTGTTGGATAGGGATGGAGAGGAAGAGAAAAAGGGGGAAGGGGAGGCAGACGTTGCTAGATAGGGATGGAGGGGGAGAGAAAGAGGGGGAAAGGGGAGGAAGACATTGCTAGATAGAGATGGAGGGGAGGAGAGAGAAAGAAAGAGGAGGAGGACAGTAGAGGGGGGAAAGAGGCAAGGACAAGGAGAGGGGGGAAGGGAGGCGGCGCTAGAGCACTGCAGCCCGACGGTGGTGCGACTACAACAGGATGGGGAGGAAAGGGGAGCAGCAGCAGGAGGATGGGAGGAACATTTTTTTGTGTTGTGTGAATGGATAAGGTGGGGAAGAAGGAATGGCTGGGAAGAGAGTTAGTATGAGCCGGGTAGCGCAATGCGGGTTCGGGCGTCCGGACGGACTTCCACGTCAAAGCCTTTTGTTTTATATTCGATAAAATTTGTGTGTAAATCTAAAATTTTTTTATCCAATTAAAGAAAATTCCAGATCCTACTTGTAAAAGCCAAAACAGAAGAATTTCAATATTTTTTTTTGTCTGTATCTTTATCTTTAAGAACCAAGCATTCATGTTTTACTACAAACAAAAACCACACTTTCTACTATGTAATATTTCATTTGTTTGACTCACTCCCTTAGCCCCGCTTTCAACCTTTCATACTTGGCCTTGTCATGCTTCCATGCCCTCTAATTTGGTATATCTTAAACTGATCGAAAATTTTCTAAAATACGGTACATCAAAATAAGGAAACTAGATAAATAAGATGATTTGATATATCTTGAGCAGATAAAAAACTTTCTAAAATACAAAACGCTAAAATAAGAAAGCAAGCCAAATAAATCAAAAGTACGATTACAATATCTTGATCGTTGAATGAGTGATGGAGGATGGAGATGGATGACGTATCGCTGCCGCTGCCACCACTAGAGACCTTTTAGTAGTAAAGATAATGACTACTGAAAATAGTCTAGTGGTGAGTGATAAATGATAATGGTCAGAAACACACATTTGTGCAAGTTTTTGAACCGACACAAACAATCAGGCACTGATGATGCACTTCATCAGTGCCGGCTCCATAACCAGCACAAAAAGTCCCTAATTAGTACCGGTTCTAGTTTGGGACCAGCACTAATAGGGGGATCTCAGCACAAAAAGGTTGGCCCCATAAATGGGGCCTGTCGTCATCAGGCAAGCCCTCATCGTGACTTGTGGAGGCCGGATCCGGCCGCCCCCGCAGCCGTCGCACGTCATCCTTGCCAGATCTGGTCACCCGTACCGCTCCGCGCCTCGTGGCCACTAGATCCAGCCGCCCCCGCTACCGTCACGCCTTATCCTTGCCGAATCCAGTCGCCCGCAACGCCGTTGAGTCTCATGGCCACCACATCCGATCATCCCTGCCACTGTCACATGTCGCCCCTCCTAGATCCAGCCACCTGCGCTGCCATCACTCTTCATGGCAGCAAGATCTGGTTGCCCCTGGCATCATGGTGCGTTAGCCCTGACGCCATCGTGCATTGCCTTAGGCCTCTTACGCCGCCGCTACGCATGATAGCCACAAGATCCGGTCGTTGCTGCTGGATCCGACCATCTAAGCCGCCGTCACGCCTACAAATACGGCTGGTGGAGAGAGCATAGGGGAGAACGAGGGGTGCTGGTTAGGGGGAGGCCGATGTTAGAGTAGGGGAGGCACGCTGGTAATGAGAGCAGTGGGGAGAGGGAGAAGCAGAGGAGGCCGGCCAGTGGAGCGTAGTAGGTGCTGGAGTAGTGCTGGTGTAGAGAGCAAAGGGGAGAGAAGGAGGCAGAGGGACGAAGGCGGAGGGGATGGCAGATGTGATGGAGGAAAGAAAGAAATAGAGAAGGGAGCGCTAGGTAAAAACAGCAGCACATCGTGCCCTTTTTTGGATTGTCCCACCCAATTTTTTTATGTCAGCGTCGGTTCTCTTTTTAAACCGGCATAGATACATATGTGCCGGTTCCTATTGAAAACCGGCACAGATACATATGTGCCGGTTCCAAATAGGAACCGACACAAATAATCAATTATTTGTGCTGGTTTTAAATTTGAAACGACACTACTACTCTTTTTTCATGCCCATGCTTTAGAACCGGCACTAATGTGATTATTTGTGCCAGTTCTAATTAAACCGGCACAAATATATCGGTAGATATAATTGTTTTTGATGTAGTGTATATTCACTCAAATTAACCACCACATGTCATGTGTTGTAACAAAATCTTCTTATTTGATTTAACCCCTTGAAAGTTCTTCAATAACCCAATATTTGTCTTATATAATCTTCTCATCCCTACAATTCATTATAGCAAAGTCGAACCTACCTTGTTCTTTTTAGTTTAAATTAAAATTAAAAGCTACAACTAAAAATTTATCATTTTTGTATAAGCCAAACGCTGCATTACTTTGTAGTAATTCTTTAAGACTTTTAGTGGTTCTTCTCAAAGCTGTCACAACTATTTTTTACAATTTTTGAGCTCTCCAAGCCCCAATTAAGAGTCCACAACATTTTTAGATTATAATCTACAGCTGAATTAAGCCTTATTCTCTTCAACTTAAATTAAAATTAAAAGCTATAATTGAAATTTTGTCATTTTTGTACAAGTGGAACGATATAGCACTTTATACCTATTTTTTAAGGCTTTTAGTGATTCTTTTCAAGCTCCAAAAACCATTTTTAATAATTTTTTGAGCTCTCCAAATTCCATAACGATGGTCTACAACTTTTTCATATTATAATTTACATTGAAAAGAACAAATCCTTATAGCCTTGATGGTAGGATTTTAATTTCTTTTTGGGACCGATTGTGAGGTCGATCCTTCCCCACCTCTTGATCTGCATTAGTCCCTAGATCAGTATACTAATGCACACTATTTACATAGCCAGATCATTTCATACAAGTGAAAGACTTATATTACATTAAGTACCTATATTAAGCCCGAAGGCTATTAAGTATTACAACACGACACATTGGCCCAAAATAGTCCAAAAACAACAACAGATTAGAGTGCGATAAAAGATCCAAAAGAGTTGGGAGTTGTCGCTAGTGCATCATGTCCAGTGGACCTCTATTGTGACAATAGTGGTGCCATTGCACAAGCGAAGGATCCTAGGTCTCATCAAAAATCCAAACACATACTCAGGCGTTATCACCTCATCCGAGAGATCATCGATAGAGGAGATGTGAAGATGTGCAAAGTGCACACGGATCTGAATGTCGCCGATCCGCTGACAAAACCTCTTCCGCGGCCGAAGCATGAGGCACACACAAGAGCCATGGGTATTAGATACTTGCATGATGCACTCTAGTGCAAGTGAGAGATTGTTAGTGATATGTCCTAGAGGCGATCATATGAGATGATTGTATCATACGTCTATGTTCATGTACTTATTAGTTCCATGAATAAATGTCACTCCTTTCTTTATTGAGTATGACTTAATTGTGAAACACATTGGTTATATGATATTATTCTAAACGATCCCTGGTCACATATCATTATGTGGGACAATAGTGATCTGGCCAACACATGTATTGATTGATGGTAATGTTTCATATACCATAGATATGGAGATATCAAATCAATAATGTGGGCACATGTTAGAGAACATGGGGTTGGATAGACCTGCTCCGAGACACTGCTGAGATTGTTATCTTAGAAGTGCCATCAGGATGTAGTCTCGAGTGGTATACCTATACGATCCTTTGACCTGAGATTCTTATTGATTCTCAGCATGCGTAATTGTATACTTTGGGGCTATCAAACGCTTCGCCGTAACAGGGGAGCTATAAAGATAGCTTATGGGTATGCCATGAAACATGACATGAGATGTAAGAGATCAAGATAGACTTTGCCTATCCTTGATAACGGGAGAGATATCTCTGGGCTCCTCGGTGTGGATGGATAAGAAAAAGTGCATGGCCATGCCAAAGTGATTAAAGAGTTAATTAAGAATTATATCCATTACATTAACGAGTGAATTTGTCGAGCTATCACAAGGGTGGCACGCCTCTCGCCTTGAGCTTGACTGGTATTGTGCGGCAAAAGGAACCTATGTGAGTGTATCAAGGTTCAGCTAATTCGATCATTGTGTACATTCGGGGGTCAATATGTGCTGCTAGGTACCGCTTTTGACTTGTGGCCTGGGAAAAGGGTTCTCCGGGACCACGGCTGACTTGGACATGAGCCTAATGGGTCACACACTTAACGGGTTGGATCATATCTGATGGAATGGATCCATTAGTGGGTTTATACGTATTTGGATCCTCTGACGTCTTAATGGATTTCTATTGTAGAAGATCCATTAGCGTGAGACCTAGTGGGCTTCTATATCCATTAGAGCGAGACCTAGTGGGCTTCTATCGTAGAAGGCCCGTTAGTGCGCTCTATATAAAGGAGGCATGGGGGCATGCGGTGAGTTAGTCTCCCCACCACGAGCCCTAGCCGCCGCCACGTCTCACTGCCCCTAAAACCCTAGCCGCGCGTGTGGGTGTTAGCACACCAGCGCGCGGTGTTCCCACCCTGGACGTGTGGATACCGTAGAGGCGTCGTCGCTCTCACGTTGGCGCTGATCGATTCGATCGGCTACATCAACTGTACGACTATAACGACGTTGGTGTGACGGCGATTCGCGACGAGGAGAGGTTGTACCACGTCACGTTCGACTACATACAGTGCTTCGGAGTGCGCGGGGAGGCTTCACCCACTCTACTTCCGCTGCTAACGTGCCCCAAGGGTAATGCTCCATGATCTCTGACTCGCATGTTGCTTGAGTGTTCGCGGTAGAAAAATTTTGTTTTCGGCTAGCGTGGCACCGTGTTCTCCTTCAGTGGTATCAGAGCCGATCTTGCGTTGTCTTGGATCTGGATGCTGCGCATATGTTGATATGCTATTGAATTGGTCACGGGTTGATGCGATCAATTGGTATAGGGTTCATGAGGTACGAGTTGGTAGTGCTACAAGGCCAAAAAGATTAGTTCATGCTTTATCTAGATTGTGCCGCGACTTGTCCATACCGGCTGGAAACACCATCTAGACTTCCGTCATGTGCCATCTATGATATTAGCCAACAGATCGAGGCCGCGTGCGCGCAACCTTCTCGACGGGCCTCGCGCATTTGATGTATGAGTTGATGGTTCTACACGATCAAAAGATTAGTTCGTGCTCGTTTTGTTTCATGCCGTGCATTACCCCTACCGGCTAGTAACACCATCAGGGTAGTAGCCCGCGCCGAATAGATCATGCCAACAGATCGAGATCGGTGTGGTCGCCGCCTTCTCAAGAATCTTATGGAAATTGAGGCATTCTTATGGCTCGGGATCGGTATGATTTGATCAATCCGATGGAATTTCCATAGCATTTTCGTAGATGTGATCTACGTTCCCCGAAAATAAAACTAGTTCACATCGCAGGGTAGAATACGATTCTCCGCTTAACTTATTTTTGCAGGGAATGATGTGAATGGTATGGCTCCCTTGTGTGTATGTGATGCATTAATGTAATTTTCATAGCCTGCGTGCTATGGTTAATTGCAGCTTGGGCTGCCATGTTTTTGTATAACAGCCTGCGTGCTGATTTGTGATGCTTCATATCCTCATGTAATTTGTCACTAGCTATCATGTGTAGTAGCTTGGTGTATTATCATGGAGGCTTCTAGCATGGTGACTCGGTGGACAAGAAGCGCGATGATGGAGATTGGAACGCCACGGGCCATACTATTTCACAAGTCAATATGATTGTTTGTGATGATTCCTGTCATGCTATTCCTTCATATTTCGTATTTGGTGGATATTATTTTTATATGATAGAGTAGTTTCCCTCGAAAAATTAAGAGTTTGATGTCCTTCCAATAGCTGCACCCATAAGGTCTTGTACGTTAATTGGCAGTTTCAGCATACAGCAGGGTGCCATTAATTTCCTTGACCATTGGGGTGAAGTCGGACTTCACAAGCATAGTATTGGTTTACTTATCGAGGCTATCAAAATGGTTTTGGGCCTCAGGGCATCGGTGTTGGGAGCCGGGGCATTGGATGCCACCGAACGAACAAGAATCACATACGATGTGATTGGCAAGGGGTTGCCTACCTATGTCACTTAGTCCTAGGAGTCGCCTCCGCACACTAGATCTTTGAATGACTATGGATCTTGTCCTACTAAAATGCACTAGAGGGAAAGTGATTTTAGTGGGAGCATCTTTTATTAAAACTGTTTAATGGAAGATAAACATGAACATTGTGCTAAGACTTTGCTTTTATTACTGTTGTAGATGGCACCTATCATCGCTAATAATTCGGTTTTAACTTGCGATCGATTCTCGGAAGAGAGAAGCTCTCGAAGCAATTTCATTGATTGGTATCATAACTTGAGAATTGTTCTCAAGCAAGAGAAAAAGGAATATGTCATTGAGGAGCCATATCCTGAGGAACTAGCTGATGATGCTACTGCTGCTGAACGACATGCTTATGAGAAGCATGTCAATGATGAGGTTGATGTTGGCTGTCTCATGCTTGCTACAATGAACTCTGAGCTTCAGAAGCAATATGAGAACACGAATGCCTATGCTATGATCACAGGTCTTCGTAGCATGTTTGAGAACCAAGATAGAAATGAGAGATATTCGATCTCAAAAGCTCTGTTTTGCGTGCAAGCTAGTGAAGGTAGTCCGGTGAGTCCTCATGTGATCAAGATGATTGGTTACATTGAGAACACAGGAGAAACTGGATTCCCCTAAGCCAAGAGTTGGCCATCGATGTGATTCTCCGCCGCTTCTCGCAAGCTTCGAGCCTTTCATTATGAACTTTCATATGAATGGCATGGAGAAAAACATGTCTAAACTGCATGGGATGCTTAAGATAGCAGAGGAAAGCATCAAGAAAAGCAATAATCATGTGATGATGGTCCAAAAGGATAGTGGTAAGAAAAGGAAGCGTGGGGCAAAAGGCAAGGGTAAGGATGTGATCGCGAACCCGAAACCTAAGCGTGATGGTAAGACCAAGGGTGGTCCTGCTGCTTCCGATGAGTGTGACTACTGCCATAAGCCTGGTCATTGGCGTAGGAACTGCATGAAATATCTGGAGGATAAAAAGAATGGAACTTTGGTTTCCACTTCAGGTATTAATGTTATAGAAATTAATCTTGCTACTTATCCTAACGAGTCATGGGTATTTGATACCGGATCGATGATTCACACTTGCAAATCGTTGCAGGGCCTAAGAAGGACTAGAAGTTGTGCAAGTGGTGAGGTGGAAGTTTGCGTCGGCAATGGTGCAAAGGTTGCTACAGTGGCCGTTGGCGTTTATCCTTTATCGTTACCTTCAGGATTAGTTTTGGAATTAAATAATTGTTATTACATTCCAGCTTTGAGCAGAAACATTATCTCTTCTTCATGTTTGGAAGAAGATGGTTTTGAATTTGTAATAAAGAACAAACGTTGTTCAATTTATTTCAATGGTATGCTCTATGGTCATTGTCCATTATTGAATGGGCTATATGTGCTAGATCTTCAAGATAAATTTGTCTATAATGTTAATGCAAAAAGGCTCAAAATAAATGATTTTAATCGCACTTATTTATGGCATTGTCACTTAGGCCCCATAAATGAGAAACGCGTGCAGAAGCTCCATAGAGATGGTCTTCTTGATTCATTTGATTTCGAATCATTTGACACATGCGAATCTTGTTTACTTGACAAAATGACTAAGACGCCGTTCACTGGTTCAAGTGAGAGGACTAGTGAATTATTGGCCCTAGTACATACGGATGTATGTGGACCAATGAGCGTTGTGGCCAGAGGTGGATTTCAGTACTTCATCACTTTTACTGATGACTTTAGTAGATATGGCTATATCTATTTGATGAAGCATAAGTCTGAATCTTTTGAAAAGTTCAAGGAGTTTCAGAATGAAGTACAAAATCATCGGGGCAAGACAATCAAATTTCTGCGATCTGATCGTGGAGGTGAATATTTGAGCCATGAGTTTAATAATCATCTTAAGAGTTGTGGAATTGTTTCACAATTGACTCCGCCAGGGACGCCTCAATTGAATGGCGTGTCTGAACGGAGGAATCGGACTCTGTTGGACATGGTTCGATCTATGATGAGTCAAACCGATCTTCCGTTATCTCTTTCGGGACTTGCTCTAGATACTGCTGCGTTCAACTTAAATAGGGTTCCATCAAAATCCGTAAATAAGACACCATATGAGATGTGGAAAGAGAAACGTCCCGATTTGTCTTACCTAAAGATTTGGGGCTGTGAGGCTTATGTTAAACATTCGATGTCAGATAAGCTCCACGCCAAATCGGTCAAATGCTTCTTTGTGGGGTACACGAGATCTGTAGGGTATTACTTTTATAACCAGGAGGAGGGCAAGGTGTTTGTCGTCCGGAATGGTGTCTTTTTGGAAAAGGAGTTTTTCAAAAGAGCCAGTGGGAGCAAGGTGCAACTCGAAGAAATTTGGGAAACATCTGAAAATGTTTCAGCTCCTACTGTTCCACATGAGGAGATGCAAAGCGTTGCAGAACCTATGGAAGAGGCACCAGTCCCACGAAGGTCTACAAGGGCAATCCGCGCTCCCGAGAGGTATATGTTCCTCGCTACGGAGCAACGTGACATTTTATTGTTGGACAATGATGAGCCCAAGGATTATGCGGAAGCGATGGTGGGACCAGACTCTGAGAAATGGCCGGAGGCCATGAGATCCAAAATAAAGTCCATGCATGATAATCAAGTTTGGGACTTGGTTGATCTGCTTGATGGTGTGAAAACCATTGAGTGCAAATGGGTCTTTAAAAAAAAGATAGATGCTGATGGAAACGTTCACATCTATAAGGCACGGTTGGTGGCAAAAGGCTATAAGCAAATTCATGGTGTCGACTATGATGAAACTTATTCGCCTGTAGCCATGCCGAACACTATCCGGATCATGCTAGCGATTGCCGCACTTCACGACTATGAGATATGTCAAATGGATGTCAAAATGGCTTTCCTAAATGGAAACCTAAGTGAGGATGTGTACATGACACAACCCGAAGGTTTTGACGATCAAAAGAATGTTGGCAAGGTGTGCAAGCTTCAGAAGTCCATTTATAGACTGAAGCAGGCATCTCGGAGTTGGAATCTTCGTTTTGATGAAGTGGTCAAAGAGTTTGGTTTCATCAAGAATGAAGAGGAGCCTTGCATTTACAAGAAGGCAAGTGGGAGCGCAATTGTATTTCTGATCTTGTATGTGGATGACATTCTATTGATTGGAAATGATATTCTAATGTTAGAAGCTGTTCAATCTTATCTGAGAAAATGTTTCTTGATGAAAGACTTGGGAGGTGCAGCTTATATTTTGGGCATAAAGATCTATAGAGATAGATCAAGGAGGCTAATCGGATTAAGCCAAAGTATGTACATTGACAAAGTTTTGAAACGGTTCGAAATGCACAATTCCAAGAAAGGTTTCCTGCCAATGTCACATGGTGTTAGTCTTAGCAAGACCTAGTGTGCTTCGACACCTGATGAGCTGCATAGAATGAGTAAGATTCCATATGCCTCTGCTATAAGATCCGTCATGTACGCCATGTTGTGCACACGCCCAAATGTTTCTTATGCTCTAAGTGTTACGAGCAGATACCAATCAAATCCAGGTGAGAGTCACTGGATGGCTGTAAAGACCATTCTCAAGTACTTGCGAAGGACTAGATATATGTTCTTGGTCTTTGGAGGTGAAGAAGAGCTCATCGTAAAGGGTTACGCTGATGCTAGCTTCCAAACCGATAAAGAATGATTCACGATCGTAATCCGGTTTTGTATTCTGTCTTAATGGTGGAGCAGTGAGCTGGAAAAGTTCCAAGCAAGAGACAGTAGCTGATTCCACGACTGAGGCTGAGTATATTGCAACTTCTGAAGCTGCAAAGGAGGCTGTTTGGATCAGGAAATTTGTTTCTGAGTTGGGAGTTGTCGCTAGTGCATCATGTCCAGTGGACCTCTATTGTGACAATAGTGGTGCCATTGCACAAGCGAAGGAGCCTAGGTCTCACCAAAAATCCAAACACATACTCAGGCGTTATCACCTCATCCGAGAGATCATCGATAGAGGAGATGTGAAGATGTGCAAAGTGCACACGGATCTGAATGTCGCCGATCCGCTGACAAAACCTCTTCCGCAGCCGAAGCAGGAGGCACACACAAGAGCCATGGGTATTAGATACTTGCATGATGCACTCTAGTGCAAGTGGGAGATTGTTAGTGATATGCCCTAGAGGCGATCATATGAGATGATTGTATCATACGTCTATGTTCATGTACTTATTAGTTCTATGAATAAATGTCACTCCTTTGTTTATTGAGTATGACTTAATTGTGAAACACATTGATTATATGATATTATTCTAAATGATCCCTGGTCACATATCATTATGTGGGACAATAGTGATCTCACCAGCACATGTATTGATTGATGGTAATGTTTCACATACCATAGATATGGAGATATCAAATTAATAATGTGGGCACATGTTAGAGAACATGGGGTTGGATAGACCCGCTCCGAGACACTGCTGAGATTGTTATCTTAGAAGTGCCATCAGGATGTAGTCTCGAGTGGTATACCTATACGATCCTTTGACCTGAGATTCTTATTGATTCTCAGCATGCGTAATTGTATACTTTGGGGCTATCAAATGCTTCGCCGTAACAGGAGAGCTATAAAGGTAGCTTACGGGTATGCCATGAAACATGACATGAGATGTAAGAGATCAAGATAGAATTTGCCCATCCTTGATAACGGGAGAGATATCTCTGGGCCCCTCGGTGTGGATGGATAAGAAAAAGTGCATGGCCATGCCAAAGTGATTAAAGAGTTAATCACGAATTATATCCATTACATTGACGAGCGAATTTGTCGAGCTATCACAAGGGTGGCACGCCTCTCGCCTTGAGCTTGACTGATATCGTGTGGCAAAAGGATCCTATGTGAGTATATCAAGGTTCAGCTGATTCGATCATTGTGTACATTCGGGGGTCAATATGGGCTGCTAGGTACCGCATTTGACTTGTGGCCTGGGAAAAGGGTTTTCCGGGACCGCGGCTGACCTGTACATGAGCCTAATGGGTCACACATTTAACGGGTTGGATCATATCTGATGGATTGGATCCATTAGTGGGTTGATACAGATTTGGATCCTCTGACGTCTTAATGGATTTCTATTGTAGAAGATCCATTAGCGTGAGACCTAGTGGGCTTCTATATCCATTAGAGCGAGACCTAGTGGGCTTCTATTGTAGAAGGCCCGTTAGTGCGCTGTATGTAAAGGAGGCATGGGGTCATGCGGCGAGTTAGTCTCCCCACCACGAGCCCTGGCCGCTGCCACGTCTCACTGCCCCTAAAACCCTAGCCGCGCGCGTGGGTCCTAACACACCAGCGCGCGGTGTTCCCACCCTGGACGTGTGGATACCGTAGAGGCATCGTGGCTCTCGCGTCGGCGCTGATCGATTCGATCAGCTACATCACTATACGACTACAATGACGTTGGTGTGACGGCGATCCGCGACGACGAGAGGTTGTACCACGTCGCGTTCGACTACGTACAGTGCTTCGGAGCACGCGGGGAGGCTTCACCCACTCTACTTCCGCTGCTAACGTGCTCCAAGGGTAAGGCTCCATGATCTCTGACTCGCATGTTGCCTGGGTGTTCGTGGTAGAAAAATTTTGTTTCGGCTAGCGTAGCACCACGTTCTCCTTCAAAAATATC
Organism: Olyra latifolia; assembly: GCA_036346145.1. Classification (NCBI taxonomy): domain Eukaryota; kingdom Viridiplantae; phylum Streptophyta; class Magnoliopsida; order Poales; family Poaceae; genus Olyra; species Olyra latifolia. The sequence continues at coordinate 37,849,727 of CM070532.1, forward strand.
TTCGATAGTGTTCACTGCAAAATCATTTGTATTTTTAGAGGATAATAGTATTTTTAGCAACTAGTAAACTCCTTATTAAGAGTAGACATAATTTGGAGGTTATAATGAATAGGGAAAATAGGTCTAGGTCAAAATAGGGTTTTATTCCACTTAAAAAGAATTAAAGATACCATGATATCGATCTGTTATTGACTAAAGATTTTCTGAATAAAGGGGCTGCTTTGAGTTAAAAGAGAGAATTATTTGATTTTATGCCATAAAGAAAAGGCTATAGTTATTTTACAGAAATGTGTACTACCTATCTGTCCAAGATTATATTTTTAATAAATCCATTAGGTCTCATAGTATTTATTATAATTGTTCTATAAATTTTAGGGTTTAGAAGTATTTTTATAAATTAAAACACATAGTTCTGCCTTTTTAATTAACCAAGAAATATCCCTAAAAGATTCCTAATTATATAGAGGAAAATAATGGTCTAACATGGTGAGTTATATTTTTCTAAAATCATGTGCCAAATCTAGTATTTTTTAGAATTTTTCCCTAATTTTGTGGAAGCAGTTTACCATTTTTAATAAATCAATAATAGTTATTGGATTTTTCTTAAATCAAAAAGGCTGGAAAACAGTCCCCGTGAATAGGACTGGGCCAAGCCCAGCACTGTGTTATGGCTGAGCGTGAACATGTGGCCCAAAGGGCCCGCGAGCGGCCCACGCACTACGCGTTTTAAGTGGAGGTACCATCTGACGGGGAAGACGTATTCCCTCAATACGCTTCCACTAACTGACTGGCGGGACGGAGGGTGCACCAGTCAGCCAGACGGGGGTAGCCTCAGCGCTACAGGGGAGGCCGTCGTCTTCCACCTCTAGACGGGACGTAGGGACGACCATGGCCGCATCGGTCTGGACACGTCTAGGCCGAGGAGGAGCACATCAGCTCGGGGAAATGGTGAAAATGGATTCCACACATCGATCTGCACCCAATGGTGCCAAGGGTACGGCGAACGACGCGGAGATGCGACGGTGCGACGAGCTCAAGCAGCAGCCGGTGGTGTCTGATGCCGACGACGAGGAACTACAACATCTACGGCCTAGTGCATGGGCTCAAAAGCATATAGGGGGTACCTAGACGATACCTATGGCAATATCGAGGGCGGAGATGGGCAGGAGATGGCCGGTGACGAGAAGGATGACAGCGGCTGAACATGGAGCATGGCGACTGTGGATTTCAAGGGTTCTTGAGTCCTAGGCAAGGCACGATCAGGCTAATCTCAGCCACAAGAAGCTCAAGATGTAGGGAATCGAAGGACGACCCACCGGGGAGAGAGAAATCAAAATGGGGACAAAACTGAGCCAGCGACGGTCCTCCCAGCCTCCCGGGCTCTGTAGGGCATCAAAGCTTGATTAAGCTGAGGATGTCGTAGGGGAGCTCAAGGGCTTTCCAAGGATAGCAAGAACGCGCTGAATCACTCACCAGGAGAGCGGTGCCTGATGACAAAGTTCACCGGAAAGTGGATGTGGAAAGAAAACGAAGGGAGAGCATGAGAGCGAGGCTCGGGCCTGGCTTATAGGCTGCTGAGGATGACGAGTGAGGTGAAGAGAGTGTCTCGCAATGCGCTACTGTGTCGAGAGGGAGAAACAGGGGCGCGGGATGAGAGGGGGCGCTAGGATGGGTCAGTGCAGCTAGGATGGTGGCGCCATGGGGCGGTGGTTGCCGAGCACAGCGGCATGAGGCGGTGAGGTACTGAGGCGCGGTGCCATGGGGTGAGCTTGGCAGCTCGTGGGTGCCAGCGCGGCGAGAAGAAGAGACAGGGTTTTTCTGGCGGGTAAAAGGAAGGGAGGAGGGAGAGAGAGAGAGAGACATGGGGGGAGAGAGAGAGAACGACGAGAGAGCGAGCAGGAGGTTGCTCAGCCGAGGTGAGGCTGGGCTGGCTGGTTATTGGGCTAGATTGGAGGGTTTAGACAGCCAGGATAGGGAATTTAAACCCTTTTGAATTAAAATTTGAATTTGAATTTGAATAACCCAATGGCACATTTCAAAATCTAAAAATACTAATCTAGTTATGAAAATAGGTAGGAATACATGTATTAGCTATATATACATGTATCACAAGAATTATTTTGCAAAAGAGTAAAATCAAACAATTTTTTTTATTTTTGATTTTATATTTATATATATATGTGTGTGTGTGTGAACTTTGCACAAGCTTATTTTGATTTTGAAATGAAATATATTTTATATACGAATAATCTCTGATTTGAATTCAGTTTGCAAAATTTTGGGGCCAAAATACCTAACCACAATAGCATTTTTTCAAAATTTCAAAATATCTTAAATCCAGGCTGTTACACCGATTCCGTGACAGTCCCCTGTTTCCTAGCTGTTTCCTAGCAACATGATAGAGTCGTCTGCTCACTTAAAAGAACGCAGATAACTGCAAAGCCCTACACAAATCAGGCGATTTGCCCTTCAATAATAGGCGCGTTGTCTAAAAAAAAGCCCCCTAACCTGCTGATTAGAGCATCTCCAATAGTAAAGTCAATTACTAGTTATAAGCAATCTCTATATCATTTATAGATAGCATGTAAATAAACTTTTCAATGGGCTACTTATAGCATACTCTCAAAATTAAATATGGATCCACATGTAGTAGTCTTTATTTGTCTTGGAAAAAGTTATGAGCTAACTTTTGTCTCTCTCGTCCTCTTCTCTCCTCCACATAAGCAAAATGCTGAGTTGAAAACCTTATACTCCCTCCGTTGGAATTTATAGGGCGTATTATAGATTTGGATTTGTTGTTTAATATACGCACACATTTCCAATGTTATTTTAGTGAGATCTTTCCTATAGTACCCTCATTTGAAGCATGCTGCATATGTGTGATTAAGTTCATTTGAAGCATTAATTGCCTCCTCCAGCAATTAAGTTTAAGGATAAATTTGTAACTTGACCATTGTCCTTGGTCTTGGAGCCCATCTGTAATACGCCCTATAAATCCCAACGGAGAGAGTACCTATCTGAGGTGGTCTTGTTAGAGATGCTCTTAGGAACACTATAGAATAGCTTCAGATAAAAAAAAACACAAAAGAAAATAAAGAGGAGAATAATGATGACCTTAACTTCTGCTCCCTAGAATTCAAGTGATTTCAGCATTAATGCATGTAACGAATGCATCTGATTATTTTTTCAGTACAAATGTGTGTGATTTTCCTGATAAAAAAATTGAAAAACTTATTTAAGTAAGTGAAAAAATCCTAAGCATTGCAACAATTTGAACTCATGAACTGTTTGGAAAACACATCTGAGGTTAGAACATGTTCTGATGTGCAATACTATTGCATATCTATTTTAGTCATGCACATGCTATTTACAAAAAATATCTAGTAGATGTTAAATACTATTATATCTACAAAATATTTTCACCACAAGTATTCATAATTTATACAATGAAACAAAAAACATACATAACGGTACTGTAAAAAATATTATATGTCGGTCCGGCCTCTACGCCTGGAGCGGCTTCCAGCACGAGCACGTCGGGCAGCGTCACAGACTCAGGACCTGTTTGATTTGCCGCCAAATCTGACACAACTAAGTTTAGGCGCGTCACAGTTTTTATGGCTGGTGTTTGGTTCACGCCACAATTGTGACTTGCCACACTTTCTTAGCAATCAGACCCACGCGTCATAGACTGATTTTTTTGCCACACTTTGCCTAAGGTGTGGCGCTAATTTTTTCCGCCACAAAAGTGTGGCTTGCCACACTTGCCTAAGACTAGGTTAGGCAAAGCGTGGCACCAACCAAACATGCCCTCACAGCCGACGTCTTCCTCGCCACCATGAGCATCCTGTACCGGCGTACCCGCTGCTGCAGCCGCCCGACAGTGGCCACCACCCAGATGCGCAAGCCGAGACGCCGACGAAATCGCCGGTGATGTCGCTCGCCTCTCCTTCACTCTCTTCGATTTCATCAGGCAAAGAGGAAGTCAGGCGGGTGCAGGGTTTAGAAAACCGATCGGCGCCCCAAAACCGCTCTCCTGGTGGAACGGTTTTTTGCCAAAAACCGGCAAAAACCGTCCAAAACCGGTAAAAACCGTGCAAATTCAAAATCAAACGAGCAAATGGGCGGGACGGTTTTTCGGCGGTTTTTAGCGAGAAACCGCCGGTTTTAGCGGTTTCCCGGTGGTTTCTGGCAAGAAACCGCCGGTTTTTGCGGTTTTTATAACCCTGGGCGGGTGACACGCGGTGCCACCGTGGACGGAGACAGGACGCTGGATGCTACTGGCACCCGGTATCATATAATTTTTTTTTTTTGTCTCAGACGGGCGAAGAAAGCACAGCATTAAATGACTACGGAATCCGGAGGCAACACTTTTTCAAAAACCAGAGAAAAACGCCCCGACCTTTTCAAAGAAACTCAAATCTCGAAGCAGCCTGATCCGACGGCTGCAAAATCACTTGTGCAAGGGAACCGCAGCACAGGCGACTGTCAGGAATTCCGTTTCTTTTTTCTAGCAAAGCCTAGCGTCTGTTTTATATGACCACAATGCATTTCAATTTTTTTTATTCTATTTTTAAAATCTTTTTTAGAAATACTCATAGGAAATATAAAATTACAAAATTGGGCATGGGTCGCCCCTAGGTGGGGCGATCGCCTTATAGATGGGCGATTGGTCCAGTGACCGTTAGGGGGGTAATGGCTTCGGACCGGACTGAGTCCGATGGGTTCCAGTAGCGAGCGCGCGTGGGGGGCCGGGGCAACGGACTGTGTCCACTCGTCACCGGACCCTAGGGTTTTCTCTATCACTAGACTGAGTCCGGTGGCATCAGACTCAGTCCGATCAAGCCTGCAACGGCTAGTTTGTGCGGGATTTCAAATCCCAACGACTAGTTTTAGGGGGCTAGGCTATTTAAGGAGATGTGAAAAGCTTTGGCGTGGGGGATTGGTTTCGCTAAGACTTTGAGTGTGTCCCAAAGTGTGAGAAGTGGGCAATAGAGTGAGAGCACCCAATTTAAATAATACTTAGGACAATAATGCTCTAGAACTCTAGGCAAGGAAAATTAAATAATACTGAGGAACTCTTTTATGTAGTACTATTGTTCCATACTTTAACACCTGGATATATTTTAATGGCTAGCTGGGGAGCCTCCTCACAGCCATTCGTGCTTCATACCTGGTGGGAGTCTTTTGGTCTGGGAGACCATGCTCGTCCTCTTGCTGAGGACATGCGGGTCATAGACTATGGGGAATGGAGAGATGAGCCCCCTTTTCTATGAGATCATCATTTTCCGTTGGTTTTTTACTAGCCGACATACGACTGTGAGAACCCCTCCGTTGTACAGTGGTTTGACCATGTGCACGAGGGGTTCACTGGTCGCAGATTCTACCGATGTCCTGATTACCACGTAAGTCCTGTGACAGAGAAAACCTAGGGTTCGGTGGCGAGCGGACACAGTCAGCTGCCCTGGCCTCCACACGTGCTCTCTACTGGAACCCTTAAGACTCAGTCCGGTCCGACAGAGGGTAAACAGTCATTGGACCGATCGCCGGTCTATGGGGTCATTTGCCCCACTTAGGGGTGACCGACACCCAATTTTGTAATTTCATATTTTCTACAGTATTTCTGAAAAAAAGATTTAAAAAATATAAAATAAAAAAATTCACGCATCTCTCCGGCTTCTCAGTCGCGGGACGCGCGCAGCCCACGGCCCGCCCAAGCGAAACAGTTTCTACCACGATAGGGAAAGGCCCAGCCTGAAGAAGCCGGCCTATCCAGACCAAACTGTCAGTTTAATGACGGCCCACCTCCTGACGTATACATGGTCTGGACACCATCGTTAACGGGTTCAGTAGACCAAACCTCCCGTGGGCCGTGCCAGAGGGAAAAAAGGCGGTGGCGGCGCAGCATGAATTTTATTTATTTTATACCTTTTGTATTTAAAATTAAAAACTATACTGCCGATTAAAAATTATAAATCTGATCGCCCGCCGTCCGCCCGCCCGTTCAACGTGCTGGATTTGATAAAACAGCCCGATGAACGGGCAGGTACTCCCTCGGTCAATCCTGCCAGTTGAACGGGCGATTTTCTAAAACCCGCTCGTTGAACGGTGGGATTTTGTCCCCCGTTAGATTTTTACGCTGTGGCAAAACCTGCCAATCCATCCGGCAGCTTTTCATGGGCCCGCAATTTCTACCCAACCAACGGGCGGTTTTTAAATCCGCCCATTGACTGGCCATTTTTTCCTTTTTTTTTTCATTGACCGTTGGAGCTGTGATGTGACACCCTAAAAATTTTCAAAAAAAATTTGTTTCTAAATTCTCTTAACAAATATTAAAGCAGCTAGGTTTAGCACTAATCCTTCGCGGATTAGTCCCAGCCCAAACCAAGCACAACCCAAACTTGTCCCTAACCCCCTATATAAACCTCTCAAATCAACCCTAATCACCCTAAAATCAATCTACACGCTGTTGCCGTCGTTCTACCCGACATACTCGCTCTCGTCCTTGTCTTCGTGCCTCCGGAGTCATTTGTAAATGCCGCTGAGGTAGCGCCGCTTTCCTCGCCTTCCACCTCGCATGGCATCACCGCCGATGCCGTTAAGCTCTAGCCGTGCTTGCGCTTCTTCTTGGCGACGTCGTCGTGCACGCCCGCGCCGTCGTCGAAGCCGCGCTTTTCAGCGTTCCGCCGCCGCCGCGTGCTCGCTGCCGCTTCGCCACCGCCGCTTACTAGAGCCGCCGCCGAGACTCAGCCGTTGCCGCCGTGCCGCTTCACTGCCGCCGATGGTGTCTTGCCGCGCTGGTTGCTTGCCGTCGCCGTCGTGCCGCTTCCACAAGAACCCCATTGCCGCCGCCAGGCTAACGCCGACACCGCCACGCCCACGCTGTTTAACCCCGCCGCCGCGCTTAGCCGACCACCGCCGCCGTCAGATGACGCCGTGCCCAGAAGGCCGTTGCGCTAATGCCGCTGCCGCCCGCGCCCGAGCTCGCCCGAACCTGAGCCGCGCCGCCGCCGCCGACCACGCCGGATTCTCACCCGCCCGCTCCTCCTCCTTCCTCCTTTCTTCTTCTTCCTCTCTCTCTATCTATCTCTCTCTGTGTGTTTAGCTTCCCAGCCACACAGCACCCAACACCTTATCTCTTCACGCGTAGGCTGCGTGCTACAGTAGCCAGCCCGCGAGTTACAGTGAAATTTCCCAATTTCCCGAATTTCAGCAACATTGTTCCTTCACTATTTCGCTACGAATTCATCTAAACTCCAAATCCAGAGATTCCAGTTTCTAAAAATTCATAAAATTCATATCTATCTACTGTAATTTTTATATAATTTTTCAATTGATTTACTATTTTTTTTATTTATTATTGTTTTCTCGTTTTGCGTGCGATAGATCACGTGTGTGACGAAGGAGAGTTCGCCGACACCGCCGACGTTCCGCAAGGTCAAGAAGATCAGGAAGGCAAGTCTTTCCCCTAAAATTCCAATTTCTAGATTTTGCCAAAATTGCTATTTAATTAAATTATACGTATTTGTCATAGTAATTCGTAGTGCACGTCTTATTTACATGGTATGCACCCACGATTATGACAAACCTTAGGATAAGAATATTATGTAATTTGCTACTGTTTTAAATTATTAGTTGGCTTAGCATTGCTTACATAGTCACTGGGGAGTGATTTCCACTTATTTGATCATCATTAAACACTTTAATATGAGAATCTGGAGTATCTGAGTATGAGACATGAGAACTTGGGTTTTATGGTAGGATTATTCACTCATTAATTAAAATTTGACCAACTAATAATTTGACTCGGAGCGGGTGACTCGGGTCGACGCTCTGGTCCCTAAGGACCGATGATCGTGATGGATTTAACCGAGAATTTCCCGTGCGACCGTAAGCCCGGTATGGGACGGGCCTGATCTAGAGGGAGAGTAACGTCGGGGTTGTCACCGTCCTTACACCGTGGATGAGATCCCGAGGGATGCGTCATTATCGGTGTATAGCCTGGGGATGGAACTTCGGGGTACTTGTGTGTAATATCAGGTATGGTCGAAGCCCTCGGGATACTTGTGTGTAATATCAGGTATGACCGTGACAGACTCGGGATTGGTCTTTCGATGGATTTTGTTATGATGCTTTCCGACGGGGGAGTATCGTATCTTGCGGGGTTTCCCGTGCAACCTCTGCAGAGTGTAAACCCATTCGAATAGCCGAGCTCCCGGTTATGAGCGTCTTGGTGGTTTTTCACATCGTAACTACACCTTAATTAATTTGAGTTGGGTAAGGTTATTCCGGCAGTGTGCCGTTGCTAGATGATCCATGGTGAACGAGAACGAGCATGAGAACTTTCTTGAAATGATGATTTGAGATAATGAGAATCTGATATATGAGTCACTGAGTTTGAGAATTATGCCATTTGTTGAGATTAATTATGAGAATTGCTATTTATTTACTTATGTTTTGTTAAATGTTTTTATACTTCTAAGTTAAATGCTTTTATGCAAATGAGCCACTATCTTTCCTAGGATAAGTCTAACCTGGCCCTTCCCAAGAAAGACTTGCTAGCATTCGCATGCTAACCCCGGCTTTTATTCGGGGCTGCTTATTCCACGAGCAGATCAGGATCGTGAGGTTACGCAGGAACGTTGGATTTTTCCCGGAAGGTGATCCGGAATACTAGGAGCTTCCCCAGTCAGTTTGTCTGTGGCTGATGATGGGTCTACTTCAGTTGTTTTCATTTGGATCTTCTGATGCTATATTATATGGTAATAATTGCTTCGCCGTACTCTGATTTATTTTATTAGTTATCGCAGTGTTGGTGTTGATACTTTATTTCTGTTCTACTGTGGGTACATGCTTGATCCTTGGGACATGTACCGTTAACACAGAGAGGTTCGGTTTAGTAAAACCGGATCCCGACATATGAGTGCTCGGCAAATCCCGTCCGTTCATTCGGCAGGTTTAAATTGGTGGTATAGTTTTAAATTTTGAATAAAAAATGGTATAAAATAAAAAAATCCGAAGCGCATGCACCCATCGCTGCGTTGCATGGAGATAAGACGGCGCCGTCGTCAGAACGCCGGCCGCGAGGTGACCTGCCTGCGTCGAGATGGCTCCATCGGTCGATGGGTCGAGATCAGAATCAGATGCGGGCAAGACTACAAGAACAAACCCCCAAAAATTCCTCTTCCCCTCTGGAGCAGCGGCACAGCGGCAGTCCTAGGGATTGGTGATAGCCCTTTTCTCGATCGATCCATCGATCCGATCGAATGCTGATGCTTTAGTAGCGGCCTCAAAGGAAGAGAAGAAAGAACGAATGAAAGGTCCGGTCTTTTGATTCTTCCTCACGGCGTCCATCCTTTTGCTTTCTGGTCTTTCGAGAAGGATGGAAGGTAGGGCGTGCCCATTTGTATGTTAATCGTTGGTTCACTGATGCAAGGGCAAGGTTCACATAACCTTTTTTTCCCTCGAAATTCCCTACTGAAAAAACCGCACAACCGCTGTAACTTAGAGAAATTTGATTTCAAAAACATCTCGAAGAACTTTTGGAACTACTTGAAAAAGCAAAAAATCGATAATTCAGAATATGTCAATCGATCCAAAGATGTGCAATTCATATTATGTCACTCCCGTGCCCACATATCAATAATATTAGAAATGATGTATTATGAATTGCACATCTCTAAGAGTAGCATATGATAAAAGCCCTATCAAATAATGCTAAAAAACTAACGGTTTTCAAAGAAAACCAACAAAACCAGCTTATAAAGAAAAGCCACTCAGTTTCCATCGAAAGCCACTGATTTTCTAAAAAAAGGACCAAACCCTAATCCCTCTGACCAACCAGCCACCACTCTCCCTCCGTTTCTCATGAAGAAACCGCTGCCGCCTCTCCTCTCCCTAGGCCACCACCACCTGAGAGCCTTCTCAAGTCGCCTCAAGTGTTCGCGACAAAAGTGAGATCAGCTAAACATACTGTGGGTCTAGGGTTTTGAAACCCCGTCAGTACCAAGTTTAGGGTTTAGGGCATGCCAGTTGATTTGAGCCTATAATCAGTAAGAAAAGACGTAATCAGTTTTATATAGCCGATTAGATCTACGATAGTAGTATAAACCCTTTTCTGATCTTAAGAGCAACCAAAAGAGTTAACAAATTTAAAAGATTATGAAACTATCGGCTTAGATTAAATCTAAACCAATAGATTCAAAGAATAAATAATTTACTATTAAACCGATAGAATCAACTAAATAGTAGACTGAGGGGTAAACAGATTATCAGCTAGATTAACATGTTAATATAACTAACAGAATGAAGGGTGTCAGAATCTCGGCTAATAGCAAGCTATAAGCCGATAGAACGAAGATAGACAGACTAAAGCCAACGAATGTGCTGATCGATAGAATGAGGGTAAAATCTAACCCCTTGTTGAAACGGCGATGCGCAGTAATATCGACTAAAATAGTATTTCGATAAAACCAAAAGCCGATGCAAGTATGTAGATTGAACTAAATTGAGACAATACTTACTTGCAAACAACTCCTAGGGTGTATTCTGAAGCCGATTGAGAAGACGATGCGTAACAAGTCGATCGAAAACAAAATAAGGTGAAACTAGACTAAATGCAATGGAAAGTAAAAGATTGAGAAAAGATAGATTTGATTGATTGGTGTTGGACCCATTATACGCTGTTATCGGCTATAAATTTATACGGGCTCATGACCCAACCGACTAGGACTCTAACTCGTTTTCTATACTAGTTTTGACTCAATACCAGACATTTATGTTAAACCCTGCATAATTTACCTAATAACCCATACGGGCTCATCTTGCCATAGCCAATTCGGTCTATAATAACTTTCTCCGCAGCCAGCCCATCTCATTCGACTCTAGAACCTTCTAATTGAATGGACTTTTCCAAAATTAGGCGTCAACACCAAGCCATAGTTGGTGTTCTGAATCTCCTCCGGCCGCCATTGTTATCGCTATGTCTCCCTAGGCCTGGCTTGGTACGTCGTTGGGATCGCTGCACTAATGTTTTCTCTTCTTTTTAGCATTTTTTCAACTCGAATGGTAAATCTCATTCAATTTTTTTTTAAAAAAATCATGCTAGGGCCTTCAAACATATTAATACTATTTATAGAACTTTTTTTTTTTTACAGTTTTTGCATTTGAAGTGGTTCCATAGCGCGGTTTTGCTTTAGAAACCACCACAGTTGGGTCGAATTTCGTGAGATTGTGAACCATGGCAAGAGATACATTTTCGAATTTGATGAATGCGTGGCCTATTCGATAGATCTCCAGATTCCACTGGAATTTGATTATGTTCTGATTGAGGGGGCACCTCCGGTGCTCCACTCACGCCAAGGAGCGACCCACCCCTTCTCCAAATTTTCTACCTTATGAGTGGTATAGCACGGTCGACAATCCATGTAGCTTTGTATTTTTGTCTAGTAAAAGAGCTATTTTACAGTACACAATAGCAATATAATAGGATGGTAGATATTTTAGATCTAACCGTTAATTTAAAGGGCATCCCTCATAAAATAATATTATTCCTGTAGTACAAATACTATCTAGGCAGTGTAAAAAATCGAAATCAATCAAAGCCATTTGATCGAGAAGAATAGATAGCTCATATATTTATTTTAGTATACCGTAAAATTTCTCTAGATATAATCTATAAGATCTGTTGTACATAATTGAGATTGATCTCATGTAAGTGTGTGTCTATATATATATATATATATATATATATAGAGAGAGAGAGAGAGAGAGAGAGAGAGAGATGGCTAGTGTGCTATGGATAGCACGGATCTCTCCGTACTATCCACGGGGTTTAAAAATTCTGAGACTGAAATAGATGATTCGAACCGTCCATCTTGTTCATCTCGATGAAATCTCGCTACACACCAAATTTCAAATTTTTTTGAATTTTTTTACTATTTGTTTCGTATTTTTGAAAACTGAACTTATTGGAGAGTCCACAGCTAATTAGATCAGCGATTTTCAAAAATACAAAACAAATAGTAAAAAAATTCATTGAAATTTGGTGTGTAGTGAGATGTCATCGAGATGAACAAGATGGACGGTTCGGATCGTCTATTTCACTCTCAGAATTTCCAAACCCTGTGGATAGCACGGATCTCTCCGTGCTATCCATAGCACACTAGCGCATATATATATATATATATATATATATATACCACTTTCATTTCATATGAAAATAAAAGTAAAACAAACCGAGTTCTGAGCGTTTAAGGTGCTGGATACACAGAGAGTGGAGGAGCAGGAGGGATCTCCACCCTGTAGAAGCAGAGCATACAACTAAAGGGATATTGCTAGTAGCACAAAAGCAAAAGGGACTGAATAACAGAAATGTAGCAAAAGCGGCACAACTTCAAGTGGACACTACTAGTTTTGCATCATCCAAATTCTTGCTTCGTCTTCCCATGTGTTACGTATATCTCAGACCATCTAGAAGATTTTCTCTACCCACGTAGCCACCAGCTCCTTGTCGCTCTGCTTAAGTAGCCTTTTCCAGTATCGGAAAAAAGCACAAACCAAATACAAAACTTGAGTGGGTTTTTTTATTTTTCTTGTTGTCAACGCAGGGAGCATTTCTCTTAAGCCACATGGATGTGGACCAACAAACAGCGTTAGGAACACACATCTAAGCACTTGTTTGACTTTTTTTTTATTACTTTTGAGTCCGTTTTTTTATCTCGTAAGCATGTCTAAAAGCTCCATAAATCCTAAAAACCAAGGGCATCCGACTCTCGAGACCACCTCGAAAAATTCTCGAAATTATGAGATAAGTCAAATAAGAAAATAAAAAATAAGACAGATAAGCTGAAAAGAACATACCCTAAGGTTTCATGTAAATAACCCACACGATATAAGTAGAGCTAGAGCCCAAGAGATCTTTTCTTTTAAGCGGTCCAACATCAAAACTTTCATTGCTTCCTTATATTCCCAAAGGACGCTACAAGCCTACGAGTGATCATTTGCCATGTGCTATAGCTACTCGAGTTTTTTCTTCAAACCCGGCGCCAAAGCATGTTCCATACAGTTTTTTAAAAATTATTTGATTATCTAAAAAACATTTGGCTTTTTGACCTATTCCTTCACGACCTCAAAGCCATAAGATAAAAACTCTTAAAAATTCAAGTCGATTTTCAGTTTCAACTTGGCAAAATCAATTTTCAAATATTTCAAAATCCAATTTTAATAAATAATCAAATAATTTTAAGCAACAAAACACCGCAACAACAGATCATAGAAATTTCCGTGCTCGTGGCTGAACAATTTTTTTAAAAAAAATAGACATGGTCCGAAGTACGATTTCCACCTATTGTTCGCGAAAGGGTGCCATGATCGGTGCCCGGGGCATCATATCCCTTGGCTCGCAAGCTGTCAGCTGTCACGGCTTAGCACGACAGTGCTGCCTCCATGACGCGGGTGATGATGATCTCTCGTGCAGCGGCAGACAGCGCGTGTGCACCCCTGTCAAGTCCCTCGCCACGGATCCCTTTCAGCTTTCCTTCCTTTTTAGGAAAAATTATTCGCCGATGCTCGGTCAGGCGCTTCCAGCCTAGTCACCAAGGGTTTCCGCTTTTGCTTTCCTTCGTACGGCCTACGGCGCCTTGGTGTTGCTGTGTACTGACCAAACGGAAATGTCAATGAAACAACAGTGGTTTTACTTGAAATTGCTGCGAAGTCTGAAATTTTAGGAGCACTCTTATTTCTATTAATATCATTTCTCAGAGTTCTCAAAACCTTGTCGAACAAAAGCATTCGGACTTATCTAAACCGTTTCTCCGAGCACTCAAAGGCCAGCTTTCGAAATCAGTGTTTGGCCATAGCCAAACTAAGCTGAATATTGTAGTGTGCAAATCACTGATCAAAGAATCCTCGGATATGTAATTACCGTATGGTGACTATTCACATTTCACAGTAATGCAACGTCGTGACATAGCCTCAGTTCAAACTTGAGCAATGCGATTAGATTTTTTTTTTCTCTAAAATCAGGATTGATTGAAGGCGGTTTTGCGTAGAGGAACTTTCTACACCATCAATTCTATCTGCTGAAATAAAATGGATCGCTGAGAGCTTATTGCTGTCACTTAAAATTCTTAAAGTTTTGCCAAAAAAAAAAGGAAAGCATTCCGGCTTCTCGATACCCAACATTTAAGTCGCAACCGCTCCAATCCAAACAGGATTAAAAAGGGGTAAATTGCCATAGCAGCAATTCTACAGAGAAAACAAGAGAAAATTATTACATCATACATATTTCAAAAAAAGAAAGTGAAATATCAGGGCATCAATTCTATCGAATTTCTAAATGGATTTAAATAAGACCAGATCGAGGGAATGTCACTATATTACCTTACTATTTCAAGGTAGCTTCCTCTCCAGACATATTTTTGACATCAACTCGAATGGTTTTTTTTTGGTTAATTTTGAATTAAACTTGATAGTTTTGATAGACTCGTTTTGATGCCTTTTTTCCAGAAAAATATTTAAACAATGCCCCCAATTGTTTTCTATAGATGCATTATATTTGCATCGAAACAAAGATCGACTCAGATACACAAGCGCAAACCATAGCCACAATCACAAATACACGCCTCCACAAAAGCGAAAAATCTAAGAAAACAGAAAACGCCAGAAAAAAGATACTACAAACTATCAGACTATATTACAGTTAGCCCCCTCTACTCGTTCCAAATCAAATAACCTTTCTGCAACTCCGACCAAGACCATACCCATACGGACGGGAATGGCCAATTCCACGACGGAACCCAACTCCGGTCGTGCCGTACACCGGAAGCTCGTCCCCGTAGGCGCCGACGCGACCGGCCCCGGCGCTCGACGGCGCTATGGCCGCAAGGTTCTCAAGCTCGAACAGGTCGGAGCTCGCGTCGCTGTTCTCATCGCCGCCGCCGTCGCTGTCCGCTTGCACGTCCACAGGCCGGAGCAACACCTCCTCGACCTCCACCACCGGCATTCTCCTGCAGCGGCCCACGGCCGCTGCGGCCACGGCGACCTGGCCATCGATGTCCAAGAACCTCACGGTCCGAGCACTCCGGCTCCGGCTCGCCCGCGGCCTCGCCAACGGGGGCGTCTTGGCAAGGCAGGACCGCGCGTACGACGGCGCCGTGGAGCACGCCGGTTCCTGATCAGCTGGAGCCGTCTGCCGCCGCGCCGAAGGCCGCTTGCCGGTGAAGATGGAGTTGAGCAAGCTGGCGAGCCGCGCGCCGGGGGAGGCCGGCCTCCGGCAGCCGCCGCGGGCGGACGCGGCCGGCTTCTTTGCCGCCCTCGCCTTCTCCGGAGTCGCCGGGTTCTGCTTTTGCGGTGGCAACACCGCGCCCCCGCCACCGGGCCCGGAGGTGCGGATGGGGCGGAGGCGGCGGAGGGAGTACTCGAGCTCGGAGGACGAGAAGTACCCCCGGCCGGGGCAATCCCTCGCAGAAGCGCCCGCCGGCGCCGGCGGCGCGCGCGCCCGGTGGCTGGCGGCCAAGGAGGGCTTATAGTAGTAGTAATGCAGCGCCGCCTCCTGCTGCTTCTTCGCCGCCGCCGCCCTCGGCGCGCCGGGCTCGTCCATGGAGTCACAGATCGCGTCGAGGAGCGTGGATGAGAACGACGGCTGGTCGGCCCGCCGCCTCGGCCTGGGCCTCGCCGGCGCCCACCTCATCTCCATCCCGCACCCACCTCAGCCAACCAGGAGCTAGCAGTAGCGAGGCTCGCACGCGGCAGCGATGATATAGGCGAACAGAGGCCAGAGCAGAGCAGGAGGAGAAAGAATGCGAGGCGCGACGCAATGGCGGGCGGGCGCGCGTGTGATTCCGTGGCGAAGTGGAGAGTGGAGTGGAGTGTGGGCGTGCGGGCGAGGGGATCTTGCTGCCGGGCGGCGCGGGGCCCCCGCCATTGCCCTGTCTGGCTGTCCCTCTCGGCTTCTCCTCCTGCTGCTCCTTCCTTTCCTTCCTCCTGCCGTCTCTCTCTCTCTTTCCCTTTTGCTTTGTCGGCGCCGGAGTTTCTTCCCGCCCTAGGATTGCTTCGCTTTCACCGTGTTACCGTTTCAGCCTGTTTGACGTCTTGCCGGAATCTCTGCGAAATAGCTCAATTTTCGTAGAAATTATGAAAATTTTATATGCAACATTCGAAGCAAATTGCAAGTCGTACATACGTGCCACCCCACCGCCTCCCCCTTATATAAAGCGCATTAACGAGTTTCCATAGTCGAGTCCTACTGGGACTTTAATTCTATACAAATCATTATCCCAATAGCGCTATAATTTTACACAGATCAGTATACCGGTATTCCAATAGAACTCTAATCCTATATGGATCAGTGTCGCAATAGGATTCTAATCCTACATGTATAAGTATCCACGAAACTCACTAATGAATTCAATCCATTAGACATGTCCTAAGTTAAGTGTATGATTGATTAGGTTCATATGCAAGTGGCCGTGACTCTGAAAACTCTTTTTCGAATCACAAGTCAATAGCGGTTCCTAGCGGACATATTGACCTTAAATACACAGAATGATCATATCGGCTGAACCTTGATATACTTACCTATAAATTCTTTTGCCGTATAATACCAGTAATGCTCAAGGCGAGATGTGTGCCTGTAATAGCCCATTTTGAGGCCTTTTTAAAAACTTTTGAAAAGTTCAAAATTTGGCTTGAATTTCCCTGTAATTACTATTCACAATCTAAAAATTCAAATTCTTAATTTCAAAATCCAAATTAAAAATGCAAACTCCATCTACCATTTCTCAAATTTCGCTCTAAATTGCAAAATTCAACTTTAACATATTCAAAATGGTAATTTATATTTCTCAATTTAAAATCCCAAAATTCAATTATAATTTTATTTATATACTTATGCTCTCTTTTATAGCTATAATTAGCTCAAAATTTAAAATTTAATATTGGAAAATCTTTTCAAAAATCTTGTTGAATTCTTCTCTAGGCTTCCGAAGCCCAGCCCAGCCTAGTGGGCCCTAGGCCTATCCAGCCCTCCCGGCCTTTTTCTCTCTCTCCCCTTCTCTCCCTCTCGCAACACTCGACGCCTATTTAACCCTTGGCTCAGCCCACTTTTTGCCGGCCTTCACCAATCTCTAGGAGTCGTCCCTCACCTTCCTATGCTCAATTTTGGTCAAGAACAACCGGAGCTCCCTGGCGACGACACCCCTGCCCCAGCTGCTGCCACCCCCACGGTGCCAACTCGCTCCTGTGCTTCCCCGAGCGCACCATACCCTTAGGTAGCTCCCTAATATCCCCTAGACGTTTCTCGTGCCGGTGAACTGGCCGCCGACTGTAACAGCCCTAATTTAGTACATTAGAATCTAAGCATGCATATAGTTATAAACTTTCTTTTTAATTCTTGTTGTTTAACCATTTTCATACTTGTAAAAGATTATTCATTCTTGTTATTTGTATATAAATGTGCATATATAATTAATCATATCCCAAAATTGTATCCAATTAGGAACAGATTTAAATCCAAATTTTTAAACCTAATAGAAAATCCACTTCTATGTCTTAGCTTAATCAAAACCTTATAACCATTTCCTTTAAAATTCAAACATTGAATTTTGAAGATTAATCAAATCCTAAACCTAAGGGCTAAATTGGTAATCCAACTTTAAATTAACCTAAAATCCCTAGACTGTTAGTGACATGCCCTAGAGACAATCATATGACATGATTATATCACATCTTTGTTTATGTACTAATGATAATGTGCTATCAGTTCCATGAATAAATGTCACTTACTTTGTTCATCAAATACGACTTGATTGTGAGACACATTATTTATGTGATATTGTTCTAAATGATTCTTGTTCTTATATCATTATGTAGGACAATAATGATTTGATCAGCATATGTATTGATTGATAATAATTATCGCAACATCATTGTCGAAGCTAGAGGTGGCGGGGGCGCTTCTGCCACCGAGGCGGCGAGCGGCGCATCCACATGCACCGGCGCCCTCTACCCTACCACGCCCGGCTTTCTGAGGCAAACCGCACAGCAAACTCAAGGCAGGTGTAGCGTCCCTTAAGGATGACAAAGTCTCAAGGGCACATTGGTTACAAGGGTTGAGCTAGGCACGCGTGCTCCCATGTGGTCATGGGTTCGAGCCCCACCCGGCTCCTCTTTTTTCCACCGGATTTAAATCCAGTTCATTGCCTGGGCAGGATGAAATGCCGCCCGATTGTAGGCGGGATTTAAATCGCGCCGAACCAACGGGCGGGATTTAAATCGCGCCCAACCAACGGGCGGGATTTAAAACCCGCCTGACCAACGGGTGAGATATTATAAACCACCCGACGAACGGGCTGGATTTATTTCCCATCCGGCCGTAGGGCGGGAGGCGGATAGTTTTTTAATTTTTTGAAACGGTGTATTAATTTTTTAATTTCAATATATAGAATAAATATAAAAATTAAAAAAATTGATGGATTTCACTCACAACACGAGGCGAAAATGATCGCTTGCTTCTTCCATGCCCACGAAAGGAACGCCCCGGAGAAGGCCTTAGGGGATAGAGACGAGGTGGATCCGATCAATGGATCTCAGGATATGAACGGAAAATGAATCATTTGTTTCTTCGGCCCAAAGCATATATGGGCTGGTCGAACAACTTCTTCTGCAATATGAACCCGTTTCGAAGGGCGAAAGTAACATCCACTATAAAGCTTTATGATAACACTATGGAATGTGAATTGTCATGTGTATGGGTCTATGGGAGTACTACGCGGCAAAAAAATTCGATCGAATGTAATATATATTTTATAACACTAATTTTTTTAGGATTGTTTATACAGCTTAAAAAACAAATGTTCGTATGAATTGTACAGGCTATAGACGGCCATAGCCAATTGAAAGCTAAATGAATATTGATGCTGACGATGGATTTCATGACACGAACAGAGAATGATCACTTGCTTCTTCGTTGCCCAAGCACGTGGACTGGGCGCACGTCTCATTCTGCACACGAGTTCGTTCCTAACATGAAAGGAACACCCACAAGAAAACTGAAGGCACTACAAGAAGAACCCCCTTTTGCCAACACATACCTCCCAATGTTTTAACCATGTGTTGAGAGTTAATCTTATAACCACACATGCTTTGCGTTGTAAACTCTATTCGTAGTATTTAGTAGTATTTTAGAACTAATCTCTAAATAAAATAAAAATAATAATATAATTAAAATATCTCAACAATCAAGTTAATTATGGTTAATTGGTCTCACGCCAAACCTTTTATCTCCCACGAGTTGTATGTCCTGCTCCCGCCGTGCTCCGCCAAATCGCCGCCGCTGCCTCATCCATCACCGGTGCTCCCCTTCTCCATCCCACGCCGGCACTTCCCCTCCTCCATCCAACGCTGGCGCCCCCCCTCCACCGCCGGTGCCCCCTCCTCCACCTTGCGCCCTCCTCCATCACGTGCAGATTGCCCTCCTCCACCGCCGGCCAGCCCAGCCCTCTTCCAACACCTGCATGCCTCCACCTCCATAGCCGGTGCGCTTTCCATCCTGCAGACCGGCGCCACCACCTCCAACGCCGGCCGCCCCTTCTTGGTCCCACGCCAGCACGCCCCCTCCTCCATCCACGCCGGGGCGCGCCACCACCTCCCACACTGGTGTGCCCCTCCTTTGTCCCACGCCAACGCCCCCTCCTCCATCCACGCCAGCACGGGCCGCCTCCTCCATCCACGCCGGCTGTTCCCGGGTCTGGACCATCTCCAGAGCAAAGCTCGTCTGCCGCCTCTTGAAAATCTATTATGAGCCCTAGAATTATTCCCCAAAGAGTTGATCTACTCTATACTTGTATTTCCAATTTCTTGTGAGTTTGTTTACTTGCTGAGAATCATGCTCTTGAGATACTATGCAATCAAATGCAACCTTTGACATCCCTGGTTGCTTGGCTCATATATGTTTTCCTCTTTTTTAGATCTGACACACGAGAAAAATCCCCAAAAATTGGGTGTTTGAGCAGTTGAACAGGGCGGCAGTAGTGAAGGAGCTCCCATGGTGCTTTGAATGAATTATCTTGCGATCTTTGAGGTTATATATAATGCTCTGTTACATTTAGTAGCATATAAATTTGTTGAGCAATGGCAAAATAAACCAATTTTTCCTCATAAGCACTTCTCTAAACATGTGCATTGAACATGGCCTAAGTATGCATCTAGTTTGAACTGCTAGTTAGTAGTAATTTTATTATTGGCATGTACATTTGAATCTTAAGCGTTTTGTAAGGTCTCTCTCCACTGTGCTTGTTGGCTGAAAGTGAAAAAAAATTGGGAAGATTTCTTATTTGTGCACAACTGTTCCATGGGGTGTATTCCAGACTAAGAGGTGCCCTTTTTTTTTTTCTTTGTGCTGTTTATCAATGAATGGGAACTTTTGAAATCTGGAGAAACTACTTGAAGTCATAGCAGTTTCTTTGGTTATTTGCAGATTTATCCATAAATGGGAATTTTTTTTCATTGTGACTCCTTGAACTGAGACATGGATATAGAAACCATAAAGTTGCTTTTGCGTCATCCTAATGGAACTAGACAACAGTTAGAGGGTGTAAATGGATTTCTTGATTTTGCCTATAAAGATAAGGAGGAGGATGCCCAGATTCTTTGTCTGTGTAACACATGTGTGCACACTATGGTACTATCGAAATGTGAAGTACGTGGCCATTTGGTGTGCTATGGTATGCTTCAGAGTTATAACAGATGGGTTTTTCATGGTGAGGCTTCAGAGTGTTTAGAGGAATGTAATGTTGATGAAGAACCACAAGCTAGTAATGAAGAAAGGCATGTGGGTATGCAACAATTGATTAATGATGCATTTGGACATATGTATGATGACATCCCTATGCAGGATAGTGCTGATTTGCCAAATCCACCTGTTGATAGACCAAATTTGGAAGCACAAGAGTTTTATAAATTGGTTAAAGATTCTAAAAAAGCTTTATGGCCAGGATGTGAATTATCACAGCTATCTTTACTAGTCCTTTTGTTTAATATAAAATCCATGAACAAATGGTCTGATAAATCATTTGGAGATCTACTTGACATTCTTCACATGACACTTCCAAATGGTAATGAATTGCCAAAAAATTTTTATGAGGCTAAAAAGGTTGTTTCAAAATTTGGGTTAGGTTATGAAAAAATTCACGCATGTCCAAATAATTGTTGTCTGTTTTGGAAAGGCAAGGCAGATGATGATTTTTGCTCAACTTGTAAGGCTTCTAGATGGAAAGGTAAGGATCTTGGAAAGAAGTTGACCAAGAAGGAGAGATTTAAAACAATTCCAAGCAAAATATTGCGATACTTTCCTATCAAGGAAAGGGTAAAAAGATTGTTCATGTGCAAAAAAACGGCACCTCTCTTGCGATGGCATGATGAAAAGCATATGAAGGATGGCCTATTGCGACATCCAGCTGATTCCCTAGCATGGAAGGAATTTGATGAAAGGTACCTAAATTTTGCATCTGATTCTCGCAATATTCGGTTTGGCTTCGACATCTCTGTCATCTACGAATGCTTAGCATTCATGTAAGATTTGCTTTACCAAATCAACAAACACATCAGGTTGTTGTCAAGGAAGCAACTTCATATTGCTCAAATCATCAGGTGGATCATGACAGTGTAAGATTTTTGTTCACCAATTATGTTTCTGTTGGTTACATATTCTGTCAATAATCAATCCTGTGGTATCTTAATGTTCATATTTAATTGCTTGACCCCTTATTAATTAATAGATTTATGTTCAGAACAAAAAGATATCCATAGGACCTACTACTGAAGTAGTTGCTAAAATACAATGCTTATGCTCTACAATTGTCCCTTTGCAATTTTGTTTCTATAAGAAAATTTAATGGTAGACTTATGCTCCACACTTACATTTTGTAGAATCAACAACACAATGGAATGAATTGTTTGAAGTCCAAAGCATTAGCGGTACGCAAGTTTTTGTTTATGCATCTATCCAATTAATCCTTGTTTATATGATAAATGATTCTTAACAAATTTTATATTAGATTGCTAATTATGTGAACATGTATGTATATGTGTAAACTAGACTGGCACTACAGTATACCTAAAGAGTTCCAAAAAAGGAAGTAAGAATGTGGCCATTGCTACTATTTAGAGTTGTGATCCAAAAGCTACACATAATGGCGTTCAGCTAGGAAATGAATTTTGGTTGGTCAATGTCATTGCTGCAATGGATAAATATGAAGAATTGATACGACCCATCAAAGGCTACAAATTGTTGGCTCATGCGGTTGGATCAAGCACTGCATGGCCCTCAACTCTTTATGATGCTTCTTTTAATTATATTACTTTGATAGTGCATTTTTTTCGTAATGCCTCATTAACAATAATAAATTTTCCATGCTAGATTGAGAAGATAAATGGATGATGTCATATGACATTTGAATGCAAAGGAGGAGTTAAGACCACACCAAGGACATCTTTGAATACAAAGAGAGGAGTTGATCGACTTGCAAATGATTATTCATTGAAATATTTTATTATTTATTTTTAAGTTATTGATGTATCGAATACAATATTATTTCGGATGGTATCGTGTGTGTAGTGTGACAACTTCAATTTATATATATATATATATATATATATATATATATATATATATATATATATATATATATATATATATATATATATATATATATATATATATATATGAGGTTTGAACTTAATTACCCCTTTCTGTTATTTAAAATATTGTGAAATAAATAAATCATCAAAATATTATTATTAATCCATATGGCGATAGTTTCTTACAACGTATTATTCTCCTATTAGCAACGCATTTACAGGTGTGGCGGTAGATCCCCGCAACGCATTATTTTCCTATTACCAACGCATTTACATGGCGGTAGATCCCCGCAATGCATTATTTTCCTGTTACCAACGCATTTACAAGTGTGGTGATAGATCCTCATAACGCATTATTCTTGCATTACCAACGCATTTACAAGTGTAGCGATAGATCTTCGCAACGCATTATTCTTCCATTACCAACGTATTTACAAGTGTGGCGATAGATCCTCACAACACATTATTCTCCTATTACCAACGCATTTACAAGCGTGGCTAGATCCTCGCAACGGCCCCAGTGGCCACGCATTTTAAATACGTTGGTACAGACCCTCACAACGTTTATACGGGCTTTTAACAACGCATTGATGCGGTTGGTAAAGGGGATCTCCTTGTAGTGAGGGGATAGTGATCCAGGTGGATGAATGGACTTTAGGGCCATGAACCGAAAATGAATGGGTTGTTCGTTTGTGGCCCAAGCACATGGCCTCGGCGTCCGTCTCCTTCTGCATATGAGCTTATTTCTAAGTGCTAAAGTCACATCTCGAGAGATTTCTTTTACAGCATTGTGATTTTTTAGTGCTAAAAAGTACCAAAAAAAATAAATTGCATAATTTGATAACAGTGTAATTTTTTAAAACAATTTTAGGACTCTTTATTGAGCTTAAACCAAAAAAATTATATCAATATCACAAAAGGTAATATCCAATTGAAAGTTGAAGTGGATAATTAACGATGATGGTACGACAATAACCGAGAATGATGCTCGCTTCTTCCAACCCAATCACGTGGGCTAGGAGCATGTCTCCTTCTGCAACGTACTAGCTTATTCCTAATGACGAGAAGGAATGCCCAGTGGAAAATTGAAGTAGATAGTCGTTCGTACTCAATTTTGGCAAAAGCCGATTACGTGGGAAGGTTATAAAATCGGCTAGATTTGGGTTGGACATAACACGGGTTACATTGGATCAAGAAGGGATAAAGAGTCCGAGTCAGCTTGTTACATATATTAGGCAGTTTTTAATAAAATAGGCAAATATTAGGTCGGAGTCCGTACGGTGTACAAAGTTAGAGTCCTAGTCGAACGTCTAGAGTCTATATAAATATATGGCCGATAGGTGTGTAAATGGTTCAGTACCAATCAATCAAATCTACTTTTTACCTGTTCCTTTACCTGTCATCGCATTTAGTCTAGTTTCGCCGGATTTTGGTTTCGATTGATTTGATGCGCATCGCCTTCTCGATCGGTTTTAGGATACAACCCTAAGCGAGTATTGTCCCAGTTTAGTCGATCCTCTCGCTTGGTTTATCAGAACATTACGCATCACCGTTTCAACTAAAGATTAGGTTTCATCCTCATTCTATCGGCTAGTTTGGCTTACAATCTAGTCGATAATCTGTTTACCTTCGTTCTATCGACTTGTAACTTGCTATTAGTCGATAGTTTGTTTATCCTTCGTTCTGTTGACTTGATCGACTTGTTAATTAAGTCAATAGTCTGTGTAGCCTCTTTTTGCTATTTTATTGATCTCATCGGCTTAGTAGTAGATTGTTTATCTCTTGAATTTATTGGTTTAGACCCACTCTTTGCCGATAGGTTTGTTATTTTTTGAATCTATTACTTCTTTTGGTGGCTCTCAAGTATTGATAGGTTCCTACTACTTTAAGATCTAACCGGCTAGTTAAAACTGATTACGTTTCTTTTTGCTAATTATAGGATCAAATTGGCTGGCACACCCTGAACCTTAGAATTCGGTGCTGACGGGGATCCTAAGCTTAGACTGGGTTTTTTTTATCTTATCTTATCCTACTTATTTGTCTTATCTCGTCACTTCAAGAATTTTTTGAGATAGTCAGCTGGTTGGTCTTCAATTTTAGGGTTTAGGGAGTTTATAGACACGTCTACGAGATAAAAAAAAACAACTTAAAAAGTAATAAAAAAGTGAGATAAGTCAAATAAGATATAAAATAAGTAGGATAAGCTGACAAAATTAAATTACAATTTGGGTAAAAAAATGATATAAAATAACAACCGGTAGGACAAGCAACGACATGGGACCAGAGCGCGGGAGGACAGTCAGTGCAGCGACAGAGAGCGATGGGGGGAGAGAGAGAGCGAGCAAACGAGAGAGAGACAGAGAGAATGACGAGGTGGGAGTGGGCGAGGCTCCCGGGCAGCGCTGGCAGGTGGGATGGAGGGACAACTCAAATCTGGCCCAGGCATGAGTCTTAATGCAAATCCAACACCGGAGGGTGTAAAGCATGGAGGGGCTAGTTAGCCCGGCCAGCTGACCATAGCTCAACTATATATAGAGAGTTTTGTTACCGTCAGCAAAGCACATTCCTTTGGTGCTTTGCAGCTATGTTGTACCATCTGGATGAACATGCATGTCTCGAGGAGGACAGTTGACACGGCACAAATTGGAGAACCCCAATTTGGATACGAGTTGGCCTGATCTTTCATGGTACACTCAGCAGAAAATTCTTTTATAAAAGGAATTTGCTAAACCCTAGTAATTACCTTGCCTCCAAACAATCAAAATTCACTACTAGGAAAACGGGCTTTAGTCCCGGTTGGGAACGGGCTTTAGTCCTGGTTCCCAAACCAAAATAGGCTATCCGGGACTAAAGGTATGTGACCTTTAGTCCCGATTCCCCAAATCGGTATTAAAGCGTAGAAAATATCTAAAAAATAAGGCGAATCTTGATTCACTACTAGAAAACGGGCTTAGTCCCGGTTCCCAAATCGAAACAGGCTATCCGGGACTAAAGGTATGTGACTTTTAGTCCTGATTCCCCTAATCGGTATTAAAGCGTAGAAAATATCTAAAAAATAAGACAAATCTTGATTCACTACTAGGAAAACGGGCTTTAGTCCCGGTTGGGAACGGGCTTTAGTCCCGGTTCCCAAACCGAAACAGGATATCCGGGACTAAAGGTACGTGACATTTAGTCCCGATTCCCCTAATCAGTATTAAAGTGTAGAAAATATCTAAAAAATAAGGCGAACCCAAGATTCGAACCTAGGACCTCATGCCACCACGTGACTCTCCACTCACTCTTCTAACCAACCCACCCACCCACGCGTATTTAATAGATTAGGACATGCATTCCTTTTGAAGTATGCTGAAATGAGTCTTTAGTACTGGTTCGTGTTACTAACCGGGACTAAAGGCCTACCTTTAATACCGGTTTCTAACATCAACTGGGACTAATGTGTGCCTATGCCAGCTAGTATGTACCCGCTTGCCAGAGCAACCTTTAGTACCGGTTCGTATTTGTGAGTGAAAAATCATGCTTTTAATTAGCCATGTAGCCACGAACCGGGACTATTGCCACATCAGTCCCGGTTCGTGGCCAACCGGGACTGATGTGCCGGTATGGAATGCCATTTCTCTAGTAGTGATTATAGATGGAATTGGTAGCTTGGAACCGAAACCTTGGCCGTTTTTTGTCCCATGCAGACGACGGTATATTATTTAAGAAGAAGAACCACGCAGTTCAGAAAACAAAAACTAGCACCACAACTAGAACCACTAATCCAAGATAAAATCCTCATCGGGAATTCACAAAAGCGCAGACACAAATGGCCACCAATCATGACGAAATCTATATTTTTATTCAACTCAAATATAACTAAACCTCCATTACATGGACCTGATATGGGCTTATATAGCCGTGCTAGGAGTCTAGGACTTCTAAAATAAGAAACAAACTCTAAATATAACTTTGACTGGAATACGAATAAGAAAAGGAAATTCTAATCTACTTTTGTCCCTGGTATGTTGCATCATGTATCTCTGAAAACATAAGCTGAAAACTTATTCTTTGTGTGGGACTTGAAATTATCTTTCCAAATCACTACTACAAAACTGGGCATCACAACCGGTCCATCAGAAGCGGTTTGGTGCGAACCCGTTGTAATCTTCGTACTAGAACTGGTTCGTGGACAACGGGCGGGAGAGGGCTTCCAGAAGCGGTTTGAAACACGAACCGCGTGTAAAGTCCCACCTCTACAACCGGTTTGTGTCCCAAACCGGTTGTGGGTTTTCAGAACCGGTTTGAGACACAAACCGGTTGTAAAGGGCAAGCTCTAGAAGCGGTTTGTGTCTCAAACCGGTTGTAGAACCATCCCGTCCAGTGTATTTAAAACATCTTCTTCCACCCCGAGGGCGCAGAGGTGAACGGGAAGTGTTAACAGGAAGGGCCGAGCTACTGTACGTTCAAGGGGAGGTGCTGCCCAAATTTTCAATTGAGGTGATTTAGCTGCAAATTAAGTGTTTCAAGGTTAGTTACGTCATGTTAACATCCTTCTCACCTAAGTATTGTTGTTTTTTTTGCATTGAATGTGGAGAAATGTTGATTTGTTCTTTGTTGAAAGGTGTGTTTGTTTGCTAGCTAGCTTCATATCACTGAAAAGTTTCTTTGCTTGTTTGCTAGCTAGCTTGATCACCTAATTTTAGGGAGTTGATCTCAAAAGTAAGTTGTTTGCTTTAGGATCCAAAATTTAACGATAAATTTGCTAGCTAGTTTGATCACCCTAATTTTAGGAACTAATTATTGGAGTATGAAATAAATAAGGCAAAAATTAGAAGGATAAAAAAAATGAAAAGGTAGAAAGGGAAAAATAATTCGTTAGATTTAGTTAAAAATTGTAGAAGGATTAAAAAATAATTTAAAAAATGTAACAATTAGCTATTTTTTGTGCAATAAATGTGAAGGGTAAAAAATTTTTAGTTAGGTTTAGTTAAAAATGTATAAGGATAAAAATAATTACAAAGGTAGAAACGGAAAAAATAATTAGGTTCAAAATTGTAGAAGGATAAAAAATAATTTAAAAAATGTAACAATCAGTTAGTTTTAGTTCAATAAATGTAGAAGGACAAAAAAGAATTAGTGTAGGTGGAGTTTTTTTGTTGCAGCAAAAAAATATTATCTTTAATTGAAGACTGAAGAAGAACAAAAAGTAATTAGAAAGGTAGATCTAAGTGCTTGTGAGCTTTAGATTCTGAAATATAACTATATTTTTTTAATAAAATATAACTTGGTGTAGATGAACCGGCATTGGATGTACAATGTGGACCGTCGCTCCAGAGAGTTCATTGATGGCGTGCAGGGTTTTCTGGATGCAGCCGTTGCCTTCTTGCCTACAGGCAGCTACATATGTTGTCCGTGTGTAGACTGCAAGAATGAGAAGGAGCACTCCCACCGATGGCAGGTTATGAACCATTTGATCATGAGAGGATTCATGCCAAACTATACCTGTTGGTCCAACCATGGCGAAGTGGAGGGGGTTAGCCAGGAAGATGATGAAGACGACGAGGAAGAAGAAGAGGGTTTGAACAGTATCGCAGACGCCAGGTAATACTGTTCCGTGGAAGATACACTCGGGGAATTTGGTGATGATGAGCTGGACCAGATGCTGCGTGACGGAGAGGGAGACTACACAAATGAAAGACAATTCGATAAGTTCCAGCGCATGTTAGAGGACCACAGGACTCCTTTATACCCAAATTGTGGACAGGGCCACAAAAAGCTGCACACCACACTGGAACTAATGCAATGGAAGGCCACGAATGGTGTCTCAGATAAGGGATTCGATGAGTTGTTATCACTCATAAAGAAGTTGCTTCCGGAAGATAACATTCTGCCTGAATCTACATATGAAGCCAAGCAAGTCGTATGTCCTTTGGGATTGGAAGTACAGAAGATACACGCATGTCCTAACGATTGTATCCTATATCGCAATGAGTACGAGGATTTTGATGTTTGTCTAGTGTGCAAAGAATCATGTCATAAGATGAAACGTGACGACCCAGGTGAAATAGATGGGGAGCGTACGAAGAAGAGACCTCCCGCTAAGGTGGTGTGGTATTTCCCTGTCATCCCCCGATTGAATCGTCTGTTTGCTAACAAAGCGCATGCCCAGATGATGCGTTGGCACAAAGAAGAGCGTAAGGATGACGGGATGCTTAGACATCCCGCTGATGGCTCCCAGTGGAGGAAAGTCGATCGAACATACCCGCACTTTGCAGATGAGGCGAGAAACATAAGGTTTGGGTTGAGTACCGATGGTATGAATCCGTTCGGCGAGTTGAGCAGCAGCCATAGCACCTGGCCTGTTACACTATGTATCTATAACATTTCTCCTTGATTGTGCATGAAGCGGAAGTACATATTGATGCCGTTGTTGATCCAAGGGCCCAAGCAACCCGGAAACGACATCGATGTCTATCTGAAACCATTGGTTGAAGATCTTGTAACATTGTGGGGGGATGGTGTACGGGTATGGGATGAGCACAAAAGACAGTATTTCACCCTCGTGCATCTTTGTTTGTTACCATCAACAAGCGGCTCAAGGCTTGGTAACCCGTCCGGCCTAACTATAAAGGATATAGAGCTGCGCAAGTGCTTAGATGAAACAGACAAAGATGTACCTCAAAAACTCTCGGAAGGTTATGTACATGGGCCACCGTAGGTTTCTTCTTACGAGGCATCCGTTACGGAAGAGAGGCAGGAATTTTAACGGGAAACCAGACCTTCGTGCTAAGCCTAAGCTTTGAAGTGGGCCGCGTGTGTTTGCTATGGTAAATGATTTGAAAGTAGTTTTTGGAAAAGGTCTTGGGAGAAAATCTATACCGAATGAGGAAGGTCAGGCACCCATGTGGAAGAAGAAGTCAATATTTTGGGACTTGTCTTATTGGGAAGTTTTGGAGGTCCGTCACTCACTTGACTTCATGCACATCACGAAGAATGTTTGCGTGAACCTGTTAGGATAGTTAGATACGTACGGCAAATCGAAAGATACACTGCAAGCTCGGAGGGATCTAAAACATTTGGAACTGAGGAACGATTTACATCCAAAAAAGACAGGCAAAGGACAATATTATCTACATCCTGCGAGCTACACTCTAAGCAAAGAAGAGAAAAAAAGCATGATAGAGTGATTGAACAGTGTGAAGGTCCGTTCCGGATACTCCTCGAATGTAAAGAGACTCATAAACATGAAAGAGAATAAAATCGTCCACCTGAAATCCCATGACCATCTTGTGTTGATGACATAGTTGCTCCTACTGGTTGTGAGAGGTATTTTGCCCTAGTGTGTCCAGGGGACAATCACAAAGCTGTGTTCCTTTTTCAATGCGGTTTCGCAAAAGGTTATTGGTCCAGATAAACTAAGTAAGCTGCAGGATGACGTGGTACAAAGTGTAGTTAGCCTTGAGATGATCTTTCCTCCTCCTG
The DNA here is from genome assembly GCA_036346145.1 of Olyra latifolia. Taxonomy (NCBI): domain Eukaryota; kingdom Viridiplantae; phylum Streptophyta; class Magnoliopsida; order Poales; family Poaceae; genus Olyra; species Olyra latifolia. The sequence goes on from CM070532.1 coordinate 37,879,829, forward strand.
TATTCTTTGATATTATGGTTCATCTCACTGTTCACATTGTCAAGGAGATAGGTATTCTCGGACCCGTGTTTCTACACAACATGTTTCCTTTCGAGAGGTACATGAGTGTCCTAAAGAGATATGTCCGTAACCGTTCTCGTCCGAAAGGATGCATAGCCAAGGGGTATGGCACAGAGGAGGTGATTGAGTTCTGTGTGGATTACATTAATGATCTAAATCCGATTAGTGTCCCTATATCACGCTATGAGGGGAGGCTCCGGGGAAAGGGACACTAGGACGGAAAGCACTTGCATGCAAAGATCTTCTTACCTTTAAACAAGCACATTTCACGATTCTGAAACAATCTACTGTAGTGGCCCCTTATGTCCTTCAGCACAAGAGTATTCTACGTCGCGAATTCTCAGGGAGGTCTGAGGATTGGATAACACTAAGGCACATGGATTCATTCGGCACTTGGTTACAAAACTACATCCTTTCGAAAGGGTCAGACAATGAATAGTTGCAACGCCTGGCTCGGGGACCATCTACTGAAATCATGACATTTAAGGGGTACGAGATAAATGGTTACACATTTTACACGAAATCGCAGGATAAGATGAGCACGAACCAGAACAGCGGCGTCCGTATAGACGCCGCGGACAACACTGCAAAGTGGACACATATTATGGTTTCATAGAACAGATATGGGAGCTTGACTATGGACCTTTGAAGGTCCCTCTATTCAAGTGCCAATGGGTTAAACTGAGTTCAAGCGACGTGAAGATCGACAAATATGGCATGACAACCGTAGACCTCACACAAGTCGGCTATAGGCGTGAACCATTCGTTCTCGCCAATGATGTGAGACAAGTCTTCTAGGTAATGGACATGTCAAGCAAACCTAAGAAGCAGAAGGACAAGCCAAAGTGACACGTGGTTCTCCAAGGCAAACGAAGGATTGTTGGAGTTGAGGACGTCACAGACGAGGAAGAGTATAGTCAGTTCGACGAGTTCCCTCCTTTTGCGGTGGATGTCGACATAAGTCTCCTGAATGACATAGATGTCGATGCTCCGTATATACGCCACGATCATAACGAAGGCACATTTGTAAAGACAAAGTATGTTACTAGTTAAGATGTGCTCCTGTATGAAACTTGTATATTTGAAGCATATATAGAAATCAAGCAATGAAATTTTATACATTTTAATGAAATATGAAACACAAGTACTGAAATTTTAAACATTTTAATGAAATATGAAACACAAGTACTGAAATTTTAAACATTTTAAAAAAATATGAAACACAAGTACTAAAATTTTAAACATTTTAATGAAATATGAAACACAAGTACTGAAATTTTAAACATTTTTAAAAATATGAAACACAAGTATCTTGAAATTTTAAACATTATAATTGAAATATGAAACACAAGTATCTTGAAATTTTAAACATTTTAAAAAAATGAAACACAAGTACTAAAATTTTAAACATTTTAATGAAATATGAAATACAAGTACTGAAATTTTAAACATTTTAAAAAAATATGAAACACAAGTACTGAAATTTTAAACATTTTAATGAAATATGAAACACAAGTAAGAAAATTTTAAACATTATACTGAAATATGAAACACAAGTACTGAAATTTTAAACATTTTAATGAAATATGAAACAGAAGTATTAAAATTTTAAACATCTCAAAAGTCAGTTAAATAAAAAAGAAAGAATAGAGAAGGAATCCCCCGAAAAGCCCCTCTAGAAGCGGTTGGTAATACAAACCCCTTGTAGAAGAGGACCTCTATAAGCGGTTCGTAATACAAACGCCTTGTAGAAGGGAACCTCTACAAGCGCGCAAGACAATCTGGATACCCCCTCTACAAGCGGTTCATAATACGAACCCTTTGTAGAAGGGGACCTCTACAAGTGGTTGGTAACACGAACCCCTTGTAGAAGAGATCTTTACAAGGGGTTCGGACTACCAACCGCTAGAGGCCCTTTACAAGGGGTTCAGACACGAACCGCTTGTAGAGGGGTATCCTATATATTTCACTCGCCTTCCTTGACGCCCACTCTCCCCAAAATTTTTCTAAGTCCCGAGCCGTCCGCTTCACTCCTCTGTCGCTCCGCCAGATCTCCGCCGAGCCTCAGCCCGCGCTTCACTCCTCTTCACCGCCGTGCGCGGGGCCTCGTCGACGCGCCTCGCCACCGCCGTCCACGTCTTCACACCGCCGTGCGCGCGCCCGCGTCGTCCCGGTCCCCCAATCCACCGGAGGACCTAGGTTGCCCACGCCCACGCCGCACACTGCCTCTGTTTTTTGTGTGCACACAGGGTGTTCGATGAAACGTCCCCACGGGAAAAATATAGACTGAGAGAGAGATAGGGAGAGAGAGCTGAGAGAGATAGAGAGAGAGAGCTAGAGAGACTAGAGAGAGAGAGGGAGAGAGATAGGGAGAGAGAGCTAGAGAGAGATAGGGAGAGAGAGAGATAGGGAGAGAGAGATAGTGAGAGAGAGCTAGAGAGAGATAGGGAGAGAGAGAGAGATAGGGAGAGAGAGATAGGGAGAGAGAGATAGTGAGAGAGAGCTAGAGAGAGATAGGGAGAGACAGAGAGATAGGGAGAGACAGAGAGAGATAGGGAGAGAGAGAGATAGGGAGAGAGAGGTAGAGAGAGATAGTGAGAGAGAGATATATAGGTAGTGCTGATGATATATTTAACAATGTTTCGCAATTATGTCATGTGCACAAGTAGCAATACTAATTTAACATTGTTTCGCAATTATGATATATAGATAGAGCAACCACGCAGTGTTGACAAGCTTTTCGATGAGGAAGAACAGTTCCTGCTAGACTCGATCGCGCAGGGTAGCATCAGAGGATATGACGAAGGTGACGCTAACGCTGCTGCCGATGAGGCCGTGAACCAAGGCGACGCTAATGCTACTACCGTGTGTTCCGGTGATGCCATGGACACTGGGGCCAGCGAGGTAATGCCACAATAATGCCCTGGTACACGCCGCCTTTCGAGCAATATAAAACAATCTTAACACACTCATATTTTTCTGTAATTTAAGCAGGGTACATCGAGCAACCAATCAAAGCGAGGACCTAACAAGAAGCCGTCGGCAAAGCATGTATTTACCGACGTTAACTCCGACGGGATGCCGATTGCCCCTCTTTCAGCAATTGGCCCATTCAAACGCTTGTGGTTACCATGTAAGGGACCACGTCCCAATTAGCATCCAGAAATAGGCTGAAGTCCCTCAAGCTACCAAGGACCTACTGTGGACAGATATTAAGGACAATTTCAAATTCCCTGAAGGGTTAGAAGACAAAGTAAAGAAATACACTTTGAAAAAGATGGCAACCGTATTTCAGTCTTGGAAGACGTCTCTAAATGCCAAGTATGTGCAGAAAGGAGAAAGGCCTGACTTCAATCTATTTCCTAAGCTGGCCGATCACTGGGAAGCGTTTGAGAAATACAAGCTGTCAGCTCAAGGCCAAACCGTGAGCCAAAAGAATAAGATAAATGCACAGAAGAAGAAATACCACCACCATCTCGGCACCGGTGGTTACATCAAGGCTATACCGAAATGGAAAAAGCGGGAGGAAGAATTATTGGCCAAGGATGTACCACCTGCTACTGCTGACTGGGAATTTTGCCTGCGAAATTGGTTCATGGCTCACGGGGGGCCCTTGCAGATGACTGCAGCTTGGTGATGGCACCAGGAGTGCAAGATGTTGGGCAAAGGATTGTACAAGCCGTTCAACAGTCTCAGTCAGGTTCCTTAGTGACAGATAGGGAGAATGACGAGCCGACACATGCCCTCCAAAACCCGGAGCACCAGGGACGGACAAGAGGTATTGGTTCGTCGACGCCATGGAAGCACGGATTCGTGAAGGATTCCCAAACATACAGGAGCCGAGCAAGAAGCAAAACCAGAGAGCTATACAAATATAGCCAATTGGAAAGGGAGCTAAGAGCTACCCAGTTGGCGACATAGTTGCTCAACAAGTGCAGATAGCCCTTAGCAAGCTTCAGGGAACAGGTCCGAGCAATCTGCCAGATGCCATGATCAGCCCGCAGGCCTCCGCGTGGCGGAGCAGCTGTGCGTCCACCGCGGCACCTGATGGGGATGACCTCGACCATTTTCCAGTGGACAACATCAAGGTTCGCCGCCAGTGTGAGCTACATGTCCAGGCGCGAAACCTCTCCATAAAGGTGGCTTACGACATGGCGTTCCCAGTAGAGCCGGGCCAGAGATTTCATTGCAACGAGATACCCGCCGGTTACTCGAAAGTGGTCGTGGAGGAGGTGTTATGTGGTTTTGAAGATCTTATGCTCAATATTGCTGGAGGTGATGAGGTAGCCAAACTTGGACAGGCCCTCCACGGTATCATCCTCTGGCGAAAACGGTACATCATGTTTCCAGATGGCGTGGATGTGTCATCTCCACCAAGAGACATCGAACAATTGGAGCCGGCTGGAGGAAGCTTGCCTTCTCCACAACGACAAACCACGCCTCCTCCAACGTCACCTCCACGCAATGCCTCGCTGCCAATACAGAGTACTCCTGCTCCACCACCTGCTCCACGCAGAAGCCCAACTCCACCAGCACCTCCAACAAAAACAAACCCCCCCTAGGAAAAGCACACCTCCACCATCTCCTCCACGAAAGAAGCTTCAAATAAGAAGGAGCCATCCTCCTCCCGAGAAAGCCCAGTCCAGCCGATCAACAAGGTCAAAGGAACCGAAGCAAGCAATTGATCGAAAAGCTTCAAAACACTTCACGACATCCCATGCAATGCCACTGCCTACGACATCAGACTACAACCGGACAATAGCAAAGGCTACACAGAAGTCTAAACGGGCTAAGGCAGAGGCCGCAAAGAAGAAGAAAGAGTAAGAACAGCTTGACCAATTCATGAAAGAGGCAAACCTCGGTTCTGCAGCTGTAGCTCTTGGATTAACAGATGATATCCCAATGGCAGAAGTGAGATGGCAATATAAGTTGGGCCGGGAGTTGGTTAACCCTAAAAACATAAAGGATTTACCAACCAAGATGCGGCAATTTCATGAATGGTACATGGTAAAGTCAGCTCAAGAAAGAAATATGTTCCCCTCCATATCACAAACGAACATTTCTTTCGCGGGGACAACCAAATATGGCTAGAATTCGAAGACTTGTACCATTTTTACCATCAGGACGCTGTCAACGTGTCTCTCATGAACTGTTGGTGTCTGTAAGTGTCAAGCAAATAAGTTTACCATGTGCTTCCTCGTACCAAAAAGTTGCAACTCTAATAGTTTTTCCATTTCTATGTAGAATGGAGATACAACGATTCAGAAGACAGGGTGACTTCAACATTTGGCTTCATAGACCCAAAGATTGTCAACGAGGCTGTCTTCGGATACAACCCAAAGGTTGTTGAGGAATATATTCTGGATGCACTCTTGGGACAGCACGACAAACCGTACATACTTCTGCCATTCAACTTCGAGTACGTATATATCCGTTCCTCACAACCTCTTATTCCTTGCTTTTTAAAGCATACATAATATGACTAATTACATATATATGTTGAAATATATTAATAGGTTTCACTGGGTCCTTCTTGTTATCATGCTCGATAATAGCAAGATCATTGTTCAAGACTCAAGAAGTAAACCACAGCAAAAATATCAATATATCATTGACACGCTAAATCGGTATGGCATATATTAATTTATAAGATGGTTTTCTTATTCTATTGAAATACCTGGCTATTTAATTAATTCGAACTCTAATAATAACTATTCATGTATTAATGCATCACAGGGCATTCGCAAAGTTCCGAAAGAAGCATAAAGGAACTTTCAAGAACGAATTCACAGTCCAATTAAGCACTCGAGTATGTAATAAAGCATACTAATTAATTCATATTCTTTAGTGATAGTTTTTCATCTCAATACTTGTATTCTTTTTAAATTTCATCATAGGTTATACAGCAAACGACAGGAAACAACTTATGTGGCTATTATGTGTGCCACTACATGCAAAATCTTTGCCACGACGATGTGCCCAAGATAAACGACGAGGTGCGTGTATGTCAAAAGTACCAAATTAATGATGCATCAAAATTAATGATGCATCTCAATTTCTTAGTACTTACAATTTACGTGTTCAGAGATTTATTTATTTCCTGTTTTGGCAGCCTTACCTGGATGTGCAAGGTGTGATCCCGCCTCACCGGGTTGCAGCAATCCAAGAACAACTTATCGGCTTCATTGTCGACGAGATTATATCCACCAAAGGCGAGTTCCACACAAAGGGATTGAGAGATTGTCCTTCTCTAAGGACAGGTGAAATATCGAAATCATCGAAGGCCACAAATAGCGATGTAGGCAACAAATGACCTTAAGATTCACCCTTGTACTCTTGAAATGTATAAACATTGCTTCAGTGTGCTCATTATTTCATGTATGTACACATGCATTTTTGATTCATTCGTATTATTGTGTAAATGAACTTAATTGTGGTTGTGTGAATGAGTACACATCATATTATATTTTTAATTGTGAAAAAATATTGTAGTTGTATTTAATTTTATTGTCAAAATTCATATTGAAAACCCTTCTCAGAACATATTCTATATTGAATATAATTTGCGCTCAGCCTCTCCACAAGCGGTTGGTAGGGCACACGTGGCGCTCCCCTCGCTGCCTCCGAGGCTCTCCATAAGCGGTTTGTAAGTCCAACCGCTTGTGGAGAGGGCACACGTGGCGTCTACCCTCGCTGGCTGAGAGGGTCTCCACAAGCGGTTCGTATTACGAACCGCTTATAGAGAGCACCCATGTGGCGCCTCCACCAGCCTGCCAGGGAGCGTTCCGAACCGCTTGTGGTGTCGTACCACAAGCGGTTCGGGGAACCGCGAGTGTTACCCGGAGGGTATCACTCGCGGTTGCCTACAACTGGTTCCAAAATCGGTTCTGAAACCTGTTTCGAACCGGTTTGTAGTAGCCGGTTCGCTGGTAGTGAATAGTCCAAAAACACCCAATTTGGACTTCATTTGAAGGAGTTATGGTCGTTTTAGTAACCCATTGTCGGCTAGCCCGAGTCTGACTTGAATTTGAATCCAAATTGACTTCAAACATTTCTATCTTCAAACTCTTTGATTTCTTGCCTTCCAAGCCATCGGGAACAACTAAAGAGGTCTCCTAAGCAAGGAAAAACCGTGGTATGGAAGAGAATAATTTATATTTGCCTTTCAAACCTTGGACTTTCTGTCTTTCTCAACTCTCCCACGATGTCACGGATAGCATGCATGGTTTGCACTGTTTTTGTGATAACTTTTCTGTAGGAAGTTTCAAATCATGCACCGGTTGATTCATTGGAAAATAGACTTGATTAACTTTCCAAATATATATGTGACTTACAAGCATTAGAACTGTCAGAATTAGCGTGCACATCACCTTGAAGATCATGGATATATAGCACCGCACATCTTATCTATCTATTGTGAAACAACAACACGTAGTGAAATAATTTTAGACTTGCATGATAAATCACTAACCAATGTTGTAGTGGTATGTATGGATGTATCATTCCATCCCTCGAAGCTGTCCTCGGTTTTAGAGTCGTTTTTAGAGCCTTCTTATTGGTCGCTGAAATCGCCTCGTCGATCTATATAATGCTTTCCAACCTCGGTCGTAGCACTTGCTTCTTACCCTCGTGTACAAATGTGTACATGCATGTTAGTTTTTCCATCATGTAGAGCACTGTGATCATATTGCCGTGGCGTCCCAAGCAACATTTGACAAGCATCCATCACCACAACATAACAAACCACCTTATCAACATATGTGCCAATAGCAAAAGATGCATTCGTACTTTGCATGTTATCTTCAATGTTCTCGAGTTGTATAGCCATTCCACATGTTATGGTTTGTGGATGCCAGCATGTGAACAGCCCCAAAGCATACACCAAATCCTTACTAAGCATATTTGTGAAACACCCACCGTCCATGATCAAATTGCATGATTTTCCTTTGGTGCTGCCCCTTAGCATGTATCTCTTCGCTTTGCACCTTCTTTGCCAAAATATTAATACCACCCAAAGGAGGGTCACAATAAGAATATTGTCATTATTGTGGTCATTGTCTGACATCTCACCTTAGGATTCACTACCCGTAGAATATTCTTAAGATTCACTACCCGTAGAATATTCAATAGCATATGTGTGTCAACGAAATGCTCTGAACAAAGGATTTTCGAGGAACTCCCTCCTAGCTCCACATGCTTAGCAAAGCAGCATGTGGAACTCGCGAGAGGGTGACCTTAACAGGGAACATGACACTTAATTGAGCTTGGCGCTCTCGGAGGTTTTGACCTTAATCGGGAACATGACACTTTTTTTATTAGATGTTTTGAACCCCTACATGTACATATGTTTCCTATTTATAGTGGAAAATTTTACATTGAAGGGACCGAAATGCTTATACAAATCTACAAAAACAGGGTTACATTGGTTTTTCTTGCTAAATGACTAAGCTGCTCCTGCCCAACAACTAAAGGAGGGCTAGAAATGTCCTTGGGTTCCTATTTTAGAGACCTTTGGACTAGCATGCCCTTCCACCGCCATACTAAAGTGAGGGCAACGTTGGTAATGCTAGCTTCCGGGTGGTTATGGCTTGTCCCCTGCTAGAAGGATCTAATGATGCTTATCCTGACACGAGGATGGACCCACTTGTACTTTTTGTCCCCTTAGTTGCTTTGGTTGCTAAGTTGGTCTTTCCTTCATTTGGGTGCCATTGGAGAGGGTCGGGAGAAGCTTGGGACCGGCCCTATCGGGGCCTCAAAGCGACGGTCTGACGAAGCTCGTGCCTTGCTTCGCCTTGATGATTAGTCCAGGGCACCCTCGCTTTGCTTCGGCGACTTCTGCGAAGCAAGTGTAAAGCTCCTTCCTTGCTTCGCCTAGACACTTGGTTCTCGGCGCCCATGCTTTGCCCGCAACCATCATGTCACAGGGGTGGATGTAGCACTTCTACAACAATGTGTAATAAGCACCTTCCACTGATTTGGACAATCCTGTAGGAGAACGTGGTGCTACGCTAGCCGAAAACAAAATTTTTCTTACCGCGAACACCCAGGTAACATGTGAGTCGGAGATCATGGAGCATTACCCTTGGAGCACGTTAGCAGCGGAAGTAGAGTGGGTGAAGCCTCCCGCGTCTTCGCTGGGCTAATGTGACGTAGTCGAACACGACGTGGTACAACTTCTCCTCGTCGCGGATCGCCGTCACAAAGAACGCCGACGTAGTCGTCACAGTTATGTAGCCGATCGAATCGATCGGCGCCGACGTGAGCGCGACGACGCCTCTACGGTATCCACACGTCGGGGTGGGAACACCGCGCTGGTGTGTTAGCACCCACGCTGCTAGGGTTCTTAGAGGCGATGGGGACGTGGCGGCGGCTAGGGCTCGTGGTGGGGAGACTAACACACCGCACGCCCCATGCCTCCTTTATATAGAGCGCACTAACGGGCCTTCTACGATAGAAGCCCATTAGGTCTCGCTCTAATGGATATGGAAGCCCACTAGGTCTCACGCTAATGGATCTTCTATAATAGAAATCCATTAAGACGCCGAAGATCCAAATCGTATAAACCCACTAATGGATCCAATCCATCGATATGATCCAACCCGTTAAGTGTGTGACCCATTAGGCTCATATACAAGTCGGCGCGGTCCCGAGAACCCTTCCCTGCACCACAAGTCAATAGCGGTACCTAGCAGCACATATTGACCCCGAATGTACACAATGATCGAATCACCTGAACCTTGATACACTCACATAGGATCCTTTTGCCACACGATATCGTCAAGCTCAAGCTTGTGATAGCTCGACAAATTCACTCGTCAATGTTTCAAACACATTGGTCTATGTTAGTGATATGCCACGATCATATGAGATGATTGTATCATCGTCTATGTGATAGTTCCATGAATAAATGTCACTCCTTTGTTCATTGAGTATGACTTAATTGTGAAACACATTGGTTATGAGATATTATTCTAAACGATCCCTGGTCACATATCATTATGTGGAACAATAGTGATCTGACCAGCACATGTATTGATTGATGGTAATGTTTCACATACCATAGATATGGAGATATCAAATCAATAATGTGGGCACACAATAAGAATCTCAGGTCAAAGGATCGTATAGGTATACCACTCGAGACTATACCCTGATGGCACTTCTAAGATAACAATCTCAGCAGTGTCTCGGAGCGGGTCTATCCAACCCCATGTTCTTTATCATGTGCCCACATTATTGATTTGATATCTCCATATCTATGGTATGTGAAACATTACCATTAATCAATACATGTGCTGGTCAGATCACTATTGTTCCACATAATGATATGTGACTAGGGATCGTTTAGAATAATATCTCATAACCAATGTGTTTCACAATTAAGTCATACTCAATGAACAAAGGAGTGACATTTATTCATGGAACTAATAAGTATATGAACATAAACGTATGATACAATCATCTCATATGATCGCCTCTAGGACATATCACTAACAAATCCTTCATCATATGTTCTCTCTTTGCATTTGAAGCACCCAATATTACTAGCACATTATGTGAGATCACACCAGAATTGTCCCTTGGCACTTAATTTGATGTAACCCCTTTCGAATATTGTGATGTTGCCACAAAAGTATGGAGTCAACTTTGGAAACTCCTAAGCGAATTATGCTAGTTTCAAGTACAACACTAATAATCGTCATTTCTTAAAACCTACTAATGACATAAAGAAACATGACAATCTCAACATTGTCTCAAAGTGTGTTACCCAACATCATGTTGTCTAACATGTATTTACTTTGTCCATTTGATATCACAATATCTATGAACAGTGAGACATAATCATCAATCAATACATGTTTTTAGATGGTGGAAATATCCCGGCCTCTAAATCCATAGATGTATATGGCCCACAAAAGCATCTCATACATGTCCGAAAAAACTAAAGTTTCAAACCGTAAAAGTACTAAGGCATAACCTATAAAAACTCAACAAATGCCAATCCTGTTATTTGTTCTCCACCCAAAGTTGGAGAAGAAAGATAGAGCCTCCACCTCCAAGGAATGACATGATGAGTAGAGCGTGTCCCTATCATCCTCTCGTTGAAGTAAAGCACATTGACGCAAGCAATAAGCTCCCCGAAAGATGACTTGTATGAATGAGATATTCTTGCATTTGTCAAAAGCTAAATCATTTCGACAAAGCCAAATAGCCCAAATCAAGGCTGCCACTAGGGGTGCAAATGGATCGGATATGGTCGGACAGTACCGAATACAGATATAGATCTATTTTTTTGTCGGATATGGATATGGATATGAATAGTGCTGGACACGGATACAAACACAAATATTGCCAAATATGGACATGAATAGTGTCGAATATGGATACGGATCATATAAGATCGATATTATCAAATATATTTCGAAACATATATTACTCAGATAATATGTGAAAATGCATACTTGAAAAATCATCAATATAATATGTTTAGTCGGGTGTTGTCTGGTGTAGAGTAGTGTCGCCAGTCTATGAGTATGTCTTATAGTATCTATCGCATAATATCCATTATTCTTTTGGATATTATCCGTATCCATATCCACAAGAATAGCCGGATATCCGTAAAACTATCCAAATCACTATCCAAATTGATTCGGTCGGTTGGAAAATATCTGCACCATTTGCACCCCTAACTACAACACCAATCCAAACTATTTTTCTTTTGAATAGTATTAAAATAATGACTCTAGTCCCCTAAGATGTGATGACAATTGCTTGGAGGATTAATACCCAAAGCAACCTGAACAAGTCTCCAAACTACCATAGCAAGCTCGCAGTCAAAGAAAACGTGTTGAATGGTTTCATTACAACTACAATAACAACACTTTTGACTACCACTCCAATTCCTTTCAGCTAGATTGTCTTTTGTCATAATACTCCTTTACATAAAAACCAAAGAAACATTTTGAACTTCAAGGGTAGTTTCAAATTCCACAAAAACATGTTTGGATAACGTGCATTTTGATATATCATACGTTGATAAGCTACACAATTACATATGTGGTTCATAATTAATATGTAAACTAATACATGAAATGTGAAAGATACATTACATTTATGAACCGAAAATCATTACAAGATAATACATGCTTGAAATGTGAAAATAGTAATAAGTATTGTCATACCAATTACAATATGTTATTTTTGTTTCCAAGGATACTCACGTACGGCCCATTTACAAAGTACGGGTTTGTTTTTTTTTTTAAATGTCTTGTTGACTTTAAACATATCCAAAAGGGTTGAATTAGTTCAATGATTTCTCATTGAATTTAGTATTTCAAGGGCAAAAAAAAATACAGTAATCAGGGAATCATATTTCTATATAAAAAAAATATAGCATTAAACATTGTAACATTGAGTTTAATTACCTGCGAAAGTAACATCTTACGGTGAAGACTATCACAAACAGAGGACGCGAGTTGACTAAACCTGCAGGAACTATCTACGTTGTTTATCATTGATTGAGCCTCACCAATTCGTCCAGCACAAATCTCAATTACTTGGACTAGAAGCAAACAAGTTTGTTTGTCATGAACCATGCATACCCTGGTGGCACAGAACTGGATTTGCTATATCTGCCATCCTGAATATTCGTCTGTTGTGTCATCCATTCAATCCACTAGAAATGCAAAGAATGACGTTACAATGATTATTGTTTAAAAATCGTAATAATTAACCTAGAAATTAATGCAATTATTTGTTTAACTTACAACACGTCTTAAGAGATTTTTGGTGTACTTTGGTCCTTCATGAATAGGTATTGCCTCTTCTGCTAATATATCAATAAGTCGATGCAGTGTCCTCACAAGGATTTCTTCTTTTAAATCTCCTTTAAGCTGGCCTGAATGAATGATTTATTTGGATAGATTGATTTTGAAGCTCACAATAAGTCGATGCAGTGCCAATAAATATAGAATGTTCAATCAAGTTTAGTTTTTGTACTCACCCTGATTCATCATCATTTTCTTCATAGAGATTGTTACTCATAAAACGTTCCATACTTTAATTGGCCAACACATTGTTACGAAGGTGTGTAGAAATGACATTTCCAAGCACTGACACTCTAGTCCATGCAAGTCGCTCAGTGGCACGGCTTGGTTCAAAAATGCATGCAGCTGCTAGAAAATACGCCCTCAAAACATCTTGTTGTGCCACCCCAAAAATCTCAAGTCCATTATCAATGGACCACCTAAATATATGCGGTACCAAAGAATATCATCATATTTAAGCAAAGTTAATATACAAAAATGAGGTACAAGAAAATTAAAATCATGGAATTATATATACTTTTGTAGACGCTGTCACTCAAGTTGATGCAGAGCTTGACAACGGTTGAAATCTTGTCTTGCCAACTCAAGATATGCATCGTTATTCACAAGTGGCATCCTGCCAACAGCCAGCCATAACATAAGGGTAAAATTTACCTACTTTCCTAAATATATAATGTGAAACGATATTTGAATTTGGAGTACAATAGCGAAACTTGACCTGTACAGTGCCTTTCCAATCCACACATCATCATTACCGTTATAATGATCTAGATAGGTTCTTGCTTCTACACGTGGCAAGCTTGCATACCAAGGAAATGTTGGGAATCACTCCCTCTCTGTGAAGTGTTTATCTTTTTTCGTTAATCACCAATCGATGAAGTACAGAATATATAGATGACCTGCAGGCCATAGCTCACATGACGCAGGCACGTAAGGACCCAGGCATGATTAAGCTCGCTTCTTGCGGCCAACGGCAAGCACGCACCTCACGCACGTCCAGCTGCCGCAAGACTTGCTCCACATGCATAACTAGCCGCTAAACTCACTCCTGAACATCTCACAATGACCACACATGCACACACTTACCGTTTCACACGGCATGACTTCTCGTCATGCATGCGATCGGTCCAAGACATCACCCCGCACATTTCACATGCCGAGCTCCTCTTGATCTACTAGCTCCTACATTGCTACTATGCAAAGGACTACATGCGCTTATTTGATAGATGCAAGTTAACAATAAACATGCATGTGCACTAATGATACCCCCTAACAATTACCCCCTAATCTTGTCATATCTTCATTCAGAGTAGGGCTGGCTTATCATCGCTTGAAGCTGTTGCAAGGAACGCTTTCTCGTTCTTCTTTTTCTTAGGACACTCGTATGCAAAGTGTCCAAGCTCTTAACAATTGTAGCATCTCTCCTTGGTTTTGTCCTTGTGCCCTCCTTTAATTTCTTGCCTTGTCCCCTGGAGGAACTTGATGAGTTGTTTCCAAATTCCTTTTCCATCCATTCTTCTCGTGTCAGCAAGAGCAGCACATCTTCTTCACCTCCTGTCTTGATCCGCTCTTCATGTGTCTTGAGCCTCCCGATCAGCTCCTCGACGAACATCCCTTTGACATCCCCCAATTGCTCGATCGTAGATACAATCTGCAAGAAACGATTATGGAGTGCGCGAAGAAACTTCTTGTTGATGTAGGAATCCTCCAGTGGTTCTCCAAGCTCGCGGATCTTGTTAGCGTGAGTCGTGATCTTCATGGCGAAATCGTGGATCGTCTCGGAGCTCTTCATCTTGAGTACATCAAGCTCTTCTCTGAGCGTTTGTACATGTGCCTCCTGGACGCGTTTGGACCCGAGTTGCATCTCCTGCAGGGCCTCCCATGCATCCTTGGCAGACTTCTTCCGCACCAAAGCGATGAGAGTGTGCTCGGGCAGAGCTCAACGTCCTTCGCGTCCTTTGCCTCCACGGCCTCCCAAACGCCCTGCGCATCAAGGATGACACGCATCTTGATTGACCACGCTGAGTAGTTGCTCCGTGTGAGCATGGGCTAGCTCAGTGCGACGGAGCCGCTAGTCTTCACGCCGGAGTTGATTAGTTGGATGTCGCCGTTGCCGCTGCTGTTGCCATCGTTCACCATTTCCAACAATCTCCCCTTCACACATTGGGCCGAGATTTGTCCGGGAACCATTTGGGCTACCTAGGCTCTGATACCAAATGTTGGGAATCACTCCCTCTCTCTGAAGTGTTTATCACAAACACGCACAAGAGACACTAGTTTTTTTGGTGCAGTCTTAACAGCAAACACACAATATTGTTAGGTATAATCTTGTCATTAGTGCACATGCATGTTTGTAGTTAACTTGCATCTAGCAAATAAGCGCATGTAGTCCTTTGCATAGTAGCAATGCAGGAGCCGGTAGATCAAGAGGAGCTCGGCATGTGAAATGTGCGGGTTGATGTCTTGGACCGGTCGCATGCATGACGAGAAGTCATGCCATGTGAAACAGTAAGTGTGTGCATGTGTGGTCATTGTGAGATGTTCAGGAGTGAGTATAGTAGCTAGTTATGCATGTGGAGCAAGTCTTGCGGCAGCTGGATGTGCGTGAGGTGCGTGCTTGCCGTTGGCCGCAAGAAGCGAGCTTAATCATGCCTGCAGTTGCTAGTCTTCAGGAGCCGAGAGAATCGGTCCTTACGTGCGTGCGTCATGTGAGTTATGGCCTGCGGTTCATCTATATATTCTGTACTGCATCGATTGGTGATTAACGAAAAAAAGTATTGTATGTTTGCTGTGAAGGCTGCACCAAATTACTAGTGTCTCTTGTGCGTGTTTGTGATAAACACTTCAAAGAGAGGGAGTGATTCCCAACAATTGGTATCAGAGCCTAGGTAGGCCAGGTGGTTCCCG
Organism: Olyra latifolia; assembly: GCA_036346145.1. NCBI lineage: Eukaryota > Viridiplantae > Streptophyta > Magnoliopsida > Poales > Poaceae > Olyra > Olyra latifolia. The sequence goes on from CM070532.1 coordinate 37,895,623, forward strand.
GACAAATCTCGGCCCAATGTGTGAGGGGGAGATTGTTAGGATTAATCCCACATTGGTTGCGGAGAGGACTTGAGCATGGTTTATAAGGGTGATGGAGCATCCTCTCATTGAGCTAGCTTTTTGGGAGGATGGCCCAAGAGACCTTCGACCCGCTGCTTTGCGTTGGGTCTGCGAAGTTATCGCAGCCCAACGGCCTAGGGTTCGGACGCGGTCCAGCTACAGGAAAGTTTAGTGTATATTGTACCTATTGGTGCATAACAATAATATTGTTAGTATCGAGGCAAGAAATTAAGGGTTGTGGTTCACTCGGACCAAGTTTTGGGCAGAAGTTTAGGCGTTGTATTCTGCTCATTCGAGCTTTGCCCACCTAGGTGTGGCTATGGAAAAACTCTCAAGCAATAGAAACTAGGTCCTCTAAAACTATGGCCTTGCATGTTCTTGTCTAGTTCTTGTGTTTGATCTTGTTTCTTTGATATTTTTTATTGCAACTTGTTTATTTGCCTCACCTCCTTCTAAATGTTGCTGATTCATGATGCCTTAAGGTTGCTCATATCATCTTAGGGCTTTGGCAACCTATGAGAGGCTAGAGATCAAGTTCTTGCACTTATTGCTCTTCTTTGCAGAAGTTGTTCTTGCGCAGCCCATAGTTTAGGATTTTTAGAAAAATCTAGAAAAATTCTTTTTAGTGCTTCCAGTGGGAAAAGTTGCCTGACTTCCATATTCATCTTTAGAAAAATTTTAAAGTCATTTGGGCCAATCCTTTGAGAGCTATGAGGTGAATACCGAGCCCTATATTTTCTGTCTGAAGTTTCTGGCAGACCATGGTTCATGGATTTTTATATTTTTTCTACACGGAGTTTTGAGCTGAAATTTGGTGAGTTGTTGCACACTCAATCATCTGCATGGAAAAAAATCTACGAAATATTTGGAGGCTCAGAAAGGCAGTAAAACCACTTACGCTTTTTCTAAAAACCACTTACGCTTTTTCTAAAGCACCTTAGGTTATTGAGCTGTTTTGTCTTGTATCTAATCTCTTTTGGCTTTGTGCACGTTTATTTGAACCCTCAAACAACCAGAAATGTGAGTGCAAAATCCTCACATACTGGCATGGATTTTATCTATGCATACTTGAGGTACATACAGTGTTCAGTGTTTTTTGTTCATAGAGGGTTGGTAGGTTCGAGGAGCACCGCTCAGAAGAAAAATCTTCAAAGCTCCAATTCACCTCCCCTCTTATCGCTGTAACCATGCTTTCAGAAGGTATGTGATCTTAAGTAAATGATGGAGCACCTTTAGCATTCAATCTAATCCTGGCGTCACAGTATCTCAATCTAGGACAATCATCATGCATCATTTAAGTCAAATCTTGTATCATTTTATTGATCAGTAAACACTACTAGAAAAACGGGGTTTAGCCCCGGTTGGGAACGGGTTGTAGTCCCGGTTCCCAAACCGGGACAGGCCATCTAGGACTAAAGGTCACATACCTTTAGACCTTTAGTCCCGGTTCTTTTAACTGGTATTAAAACGTAGAAAATATCTAAAAAATAAGACGAACCCAAGACTCGAACCTGGGACCTCATACCACCACGTGACTCCCCACTCACTATTCTAACCAACCCACCCACCCACACGTATTTAATAGACTAGGATATGGATTCCTTTTGAAGTATGCTGAAATGAGCCTTTAGTCCCGGTTCGTGTTACTAACCGGGACTAAAGGCCTACCTTTAGTACCGGTTCGTAACACGAACCGGTAATAATCCCGGTTCGTGTTACGAACCGGTACTAATATGAGCCACAAACCGGTACTAATCATGCTTTTAGCCTTGTAGCCACGAACCGTAACTATTGCTATATCAGTTCCGGTTTGTGGCCAATCAGGACTGATATACCGGTATGGAAGGTTATTTCTCTAGTAGTGAAATAGTCCCAGTTGCTAGGTGCCCAGAACACCAAAAGCACATAGAGCCAGCTTTAGCATAGGAGATGAGCATGTGTGCTTCAGGAAGCGAGTCCATCTCCCAGCAACGCGCATGACCCCCACCCTGGAAGCGGCAGCATCTTTGCCGCGAATTGAAGCACCATGCACCTGATTTTTGAATCGGCAGAGCAGAAAGTCAGAACTAGCCTAACGACAAAAAAAATTCCTCAAAGGCACGTGTCAGATAATAATAATAATAATAATAATAATAATAATAATAATAATAATAATAATTGGTAACTTGGTGCCTGAAGTATGAAAACTATAGAGAAATGGTCATTGATCGATTAAATACTGGTTTTTATCAAAATGACACATGTTTGACATTTTTTCGTGAACTTTTATCAAGAATTCAAAATAAATTTCCTATTTGAGGTCATGGTACGTAATTTTATAAGCTTACAATAATTTTCCCATACTTATTGCATTTTATAAATTTTAGCATTTTCTATATATTTTAAAATATAGGAAAAAGGCTAACAATTTGTTGAAATTTCAGAAAAATCTAGAAGATTTTCATTGAGCTCAGGTAATCATAAAGAACTCAATATGACTTACTTTTTTATGTTATGAAACATTTTTATGTAACAATATATGTAAAAGTATAAGCTTCTTCAGTCAAAACTGCGATTTGAGCAATCACATAGAACCATATGCACATGGTTTTCGTATTTTTGAGATCATGTTAGCCTAATTTTGGTTTTCATTATCAAAAAACGCTGGTGACCGTATTTAAGGGACAAAAATAGACTTTTTTTCTTAGGAAATTCCGTACTACGAAAGTTTGGTTATTCAGTCTAATTTGCATTATTTAATCAAATAAACAGCTGTCATTAGCATCAAATTATTTGTCAAATCGCAGACCGGTCTGAGACTGAGCGAGCAACTTTCAAAATTCAGCATGCAGAACAACGTCCACGGGAAACCGTAATAAAATGGTCGTACCAATTAATTGTTTTCGCTGGATATTGCATGCGTTGCACGATGTGAAGTTGCATGGTATATTGGAACTCGGGCATGAAAATTCGTGGAGTTCACACACACATATATATATATATATATATATATATATATATATATATATATATATATATATATATGGCAACGTATCCGGTGCAACCGGATCCGTCGGTGCAACCATGCAACCAGGCCATCTCCACTCCACGATTTGAATCCAGCGGCGAAACCCGACGTTTTGTGCACTTTTGCGATTACCCGCCCGCCTCAGCACTTTTCTCTACAACCGAGTCCCTCTATTCTTTGCACAGCGGCTGCACTCTAGCTCTGCCCAGCACTCTGCCCGCGAACACGAAAACACGCCGCGCACTAATCCCCTTCGCCGCCGCGCTAATGGCTGTGCTGCCGCGCTAATCCCTGCGGCGTCGCCGCCGCCGCCGATCGTGGACAGCAGCCGATCGTGCAGGACAGACGTGGACAACGAAGAGCAGAAGGAAGCACGTAAGCAGAACGGAGAAAACAATCCAAGCAGAGGTGATCGTGTCTAGGGTTGCTTACTGGATTCTTCTTCACAAAATAATTTTTGTAGTGTTGGAGATGCTGCATGGTTCTTCTTCCGGTGCAGCCGTGGGCATGGTCTTGCAGCACCAAGATGAGCATGATGTGCCACTGCAGCCGTCCCCATCATTGGAGCAAGCGACGCTAGTTCTAGAACAATCTGTAAAGGAATTGTGCACTCCTAAAAGGAAATGCAATTTGTCTCTCAATGTGAGTATTCTCTTTTTTTGTCCGATCAATCTACAAATTGTTTACTACTTAGATCAAATTAATTTGTTAGTGCATAATATTTGCAGTGTTCCTCGTTTACTCCTGAGTGTGAGGACGGTTTCAAGTCTAAAGTAGGGATGGCATTTGAAAGTATTGAAGCTATGGAGAAGTTTTATAAGGACTATGCACATGATGTTGGATTTTCAGTTCGTATTGGGCAGCAGAAGGTGTTGGATGAGGTGGTTCAGACGAAACGATATTATTGCTCAAGGCAAGGATATCGGGCGAAAAAAGGTAAATTAAACGTTCATCCCTCCTGCACACAGAAGAAGCCACATAATGTTAAGGAAACTAGATGTGGATGTGATGCACACATTTTTGTCAAACTAGATCATGATAAAGGGTATTCCATAGTGTCAATGGTTGAGCATCACAATCATGGACTAGTGTCTCCAGATAAGCGTCATTTACTTAGATCAAATCGTGCAGTTAGTGAGAGGGCGAAGACTACTTTATTCACTTGTCACAAAGCAAGCATTGGCACCTCACAGGCATATAGGCTCCTTCATGTGAGTGAGGGGGGGTTTGAGAATGTAGGGTGCACGAGGAGAGACCTACAGAATTACTACCGCGATCTTAGAAAAAAAATCAAGAATGCGGATGCATAAATGTTTGTGGCACAACTTGAGAGAAAGAGGGAAGTAAATGACTGTTGTAGGGAAAGCCACCCCATATTCAGGAGAGATGGATGTCCACGAAGATGTTGTGAGGATTCTTCGTATAGATCGTTACCCGAAGGGGTAGGTAATGAAGTCTATCCGAGATGACCTCGAGGTGGACCGTGAGTGGAAAACTCGGACATGCGCAAGGGGTTGAGAGGGACGCGAAGGGTAAAGTATTTCGGGTGCATCTCAAGCAAGGAGTCCTCGGGATTTCCACCGAAGGGTGGCGAAAGGTGCCTAGACGAGGAATTCACAAAGACCCTTCGAGAAGACCGAGAGTGATCTTTTACGAGTTCCAGATCAGAAGACGAAGACTTCGCGACAGCCTCTGACAAGAACGAATCGGATCAAATCAAATCAACAACTTTGTCAGAATTTGCCCCCAAGGGCATGTTAGGGAATAGGATAGCGTGGATTGTGAGAAAACTATTCTAGCCATTGATTGTAGGATCGACGATCCAGAGTTCAGGGTAATCTGGGTATTCCCCTAGGGGTCAGGGTACTTTGGGTATTTCCCATGCATGTAAACCCTGGCCCTAAAGTTGTATAAATGAATAAGCTCATCAAATGAAAGGGGGCAAGCATTCTGATCATTCACATTAGCACTGGTTTATTCACTGAGCGCTCTATTCTCTCACCACCTCTTTCTCGGCGTCCTCTCCAACACCGGGGAGGGGCGCCGGTTCTCACCGTCGGTGGATTTTCCGGCGACAGTTGGCGCCGTCCGTGGGGAGAGACGGGTGATTGCGGTGATGGCTAGACCCAGGAGGAATGTCACAGCGGCTGGAGGCGAGCCACCGGAGTCGGGGCACGATGGAGTGTATGCAGGGCAAGAGCGCCAAATCCATGGCGAGCGAGACATCACTGGCGAATCGATGGAGGGAGCGGCCCAAAGGGCGGTCGCCACTGCGCCAACGACTGAGCATCGACGAGAGGGCGCGCCGGCGCAGGGACCCGGCGGAAGTACTCCAGGAACTCATGGCACCAACTTGCAGGGCTGGAGAAACCAGAGCCAAGATGCCCCGGACGTGGGCGGGGGGAGATTCGACGAGCCAGGACCCAGTGGAGTCGCCGAGAGGATGCAAGAAACCCACCCACCCATCCCATGCAGGAGCATCAACACGAAGACCCTACAATTACTGAAAATATCCTGCGGGACAGGAGAAGGCTGCTGGAAGAACAAATCGACTTGCTCCGAAGAGAGCTTGTGACAATGCAACCCCAACAGCATTACGTGCCCCGGAGGGTACCATACCCAGAAGAGAACCAGGAGCAACATCGGCGAAATGCAATGGTGGTACAAATAGAAAAAAGGTCATTGAAGGGCCTTCGAAGATACCTTCGGGGCAAAAAATGGCCCGAAGGATTCAAGATGCCAAGTGTGTTCAAATTCTGAGGAGAAACAGATCCAAACGAATTCCTAGATGTATATGATACAGCAGTTGAAGCAGCAGGAGGAGATGATGACATTAAGGCGAAGAGTCTGTTGTTAACCCTGAAGGGCACTGCGCTATCTTGGTACACTTCATTGCCGCAAGGGTCCATACATTCATGGAACCAACTCAAAGATGCCTTCGCTAATAATTTTCAAGAAAATTATATCCAAAGAATGGTGGAAGGGGATCTCTTTGCCTTGGAACAAGGCAAGAAGGAAAGCACGAGAGATTACTATAAAAGATTTGCTGTTGTGCGGTGCCAGATAAGGGATGTTTCTGACTCTTCGGTAATCAATGCATTCCGAAGAGGTCTTCAACCTGGACCCCTTCTACACAAGCTAACTCAGGACCCCCGCAATCAGCTGCACTTCTTTACGATGAGGTTGAAGGATATGCAAAGGGAGAGGAGGAAAATTTGAGGAGGCAAGGCCAACTTAATACAAACAAAGACCGTGATAACCATAAAGAGAGCAACTCAGAGAAGAACAAAAAACATCACAATTCTAACAAGAGAGTAAGCAACATTGAACCCAAGCGGTTTGAGGAGCGAAGATCCAGTGATAACAATGGAAGAGGGGACCATCCTCGAAGGGATTACAATCCCCGAAGAGAGGAGTACAACAATCGAAGAGATAACACGAGAAGGGAGGATCGAAGAAATGACAATTACCAAAGGGAAAATTATCGAAGGAATGACAGGTTTCGAGGAGACAACCAGGAGACTAAAGAAAAGAAGTACTGTGCGGTGCATGGGGAAAATTATTCTCATATAACCGAGGACTGTAGAGACGTCAAGACACAACGCGAAAACTACCAGAACCAGAAAAGACAAAGAAGACAAGACCAGCGTCCGAGAAATCAATACCGCAGGTCCCCCGAGAGGGTTCACAATGTCGAGGAGCCAAACCGAAGAGTCATCCACGTCATCACCGGAGGCTCTTCGTTGAATCTCCCATCAAACAGAAGAGAAAAGAGTTTATCCGCCGGCGTCGCGACGTTTGATGACAAGCAAACCAACTCCAGCTCCGCCGATAACTTTCGATATAACCGACGCTAAGGGCGTGAAGTTTCCACATCAGACCCCTTCGTGATCACGGTGAGATTGTTGAATATGACGCCCAAAGGATTTGGTTGACGGAGGAAGTTCAGCGGACATCATCTTTTAAGTGCGTTTAAACAGCTCAATATTCACGAAGATAGGCTAACACCATCAAACATGCCATTGATAGGATTTGGAGGGAACTCGTGGGTGCCGTCCGCCAAATAACCTTACTCGCTCACTTCTGCGAAGGCAAGAGGAAGACGACAAAAAGTATTCGCTTTGATATCGTTGATATGGAGTACCGCTATAATGCTATCTTCGGAGAGGAATTATTAATGCCTTCGGGGCAATCATACATCATAACTATCTCTGCATGAAAATGCCGGCCCGAAGGGGCGTCGTGGATCGTCCGAGGATGCCAACAATCGGCACGGAAGAATGAGCTCCAAGGCATACCAAAACTTAAGCCAATCCGGACTACCGAGAGGATTGACTCAATACAGCCGAAGGGTTACAAGCCCTGTGTCGTGCCGTAAAGCTTAAACGAAGAAGATTCAGCTATTCCCGGAAAATGCAGAGAAAACAGTGTCTATTGGAACTGCCCTCTCCAAAGAAGAAGAAGAAAAAGTCATCAACTTGCTTCGGCAAAATAGTGACATCTTCGCTTGGGCGCCAGGAGAATCTAAGGGAGTTCCCAGAGAAACAATAGAACATTCGCTGAATGTGAAGACAGATGCCAAACCAATCAAACAAAAACTTAGGAAGATGGGGCTTGACAGACAAGAAGCAGCAAAGGAGGAAGTGGACAAATTGCGTTAAGCTCAAGTCATCCGGGAAGTGGCATACCCGGAGTGGCTCGCAAATGTCGTAATGGTAAAGAAGTCAAATGGCACCTGGAGATTGTGTGTCGACTTCACAAACCTTAACAAGGCGTGCCCGAAGGATGATTTTCCCTTGCCAAGAATCGACCAGCTGGTCGATGCAACCGCGGGTTGTGAACTAATGAGTTTCCTGGACGCCTTCTCAGGCTATCATCAAGTGTATATGAGAAAGGAAGATGAAGAGAAGACGGCATTCATCACACCTTTCGGCACATACTGTTTCCGAAGAATGCCCTTCGGTCTAAGGAATGCAGGTGCAACGTTCGCAAGACTCATTGCGAAGATGCTGGCAAGACAGATGGGAAGAAACGTGGAAGCTTATGTCGATGACATTGTCGTCAAGAGCAAGAAGAGAAGAGATCACTGTGAAGACATTCAAGAAACCTTCGATAGCTTGAGGGCAGAAGGTATAAAATTAAACCCGACAAAATGTGCCTTCGCGGTGGAAACCGGGAAGCTGCTGGGATTCCTTGTATCACACCGAGGGATAGAAGCTAACAAAGAAAAGATAGATGCAATCCAATGCATGAAGGATCCAGAAAACAAGAAACAAGCACAAAGCCTCTCGAAAGTGGCGACCCTAGGAAGATTTCTCTCGAAGGTCGCAGTAAAAGCACAAACACTTCTTCAACACAATTAAGGGACAAGACCCTTCGAGTGGGGGCATAATGCAAAGACGCCGCTGGTGAAGGATCATCTCCAACAATTACTAAGACTCGCTAGCCGAAGGGCAGCATATCTAACCTTATATCCGGCAAAGAAGCCACTTCTGATCGGCAACAGTCCTCGTCAAGGATGAAGCCGGGGGAGGACAAATGTCGGTATACTACGTCTCGGAATCGTTGCAAGGGGCGAGGAGAAACTATATTGAGCTGGAGAAAATAGCTTATGCGTTACTTATGGCATTAAGAAAATTACGGCACTACTTTCAAGAATTCAAGATAAAAGTACTCACAGCATACCCTCTTAAATCTATCTTTGAGAACAAAGATGCCACGTCAAGAATAGCAAAATAGGCTGCTGAACTAGCACCCTTCGACATCACCTTTGAGCCGAGGACAGCTATAAAAGCTCAGGCACTGGCCGACTTCATCTCTGAATGGTCAGCCAAGGTTTCCACAGATGGACCAGCATTATCTCCCTTGTGGAGCATTAAATCCGATGGTTCCTTTACAGCAGAAGGGGCTGGAGCATCGGCGATTGTAACTGACCCAGAAGGACAAAGTACAGAGTATTCCTTGAGGCTAAATTTTAAAACGACAAACAACGCGGCGGAGTACGAAGGACTTCTGTTGGGTCTTCGGAAAGCAAAATCCCTCGGCGCAAAAAGAGTCGTTGTCTACACCGACTCAAAGCTAATAGAGGGACAAATCACAAAGGATTTTCAAGCCAAAGATGCCGAAATGGCAAAGTATCTAGAAGCAGTAAGAACAATGGAAAAGCATTTCGAGGGAATCTCTGTGAAAGCCATACAAAGAGGAGAGAATATGAGAGTAGACGAGCTGGCAAAAGCAGCGGCATATTCACAAAAATACCCGAGGGGGTGTTTTATGAAGCAGTATCACGAGCATCTATATGTCCCGAGGTGCAGCTTATAGCACGATCCTTAGATGAAGATTGGCGAACGGTCATCGTCAAGTACATTCGTGATGGCGAATTACCGGAGGATAGCAAAAAAGCTTACACAACAAAACAACGAGCAAGGACGTACATAATGATGGATGGCCTTCTCTACAAGTCAGGAGTTGGCACACCATGGATGAGATGCGTTTCTAAAGAAGAGGGCAAGGAGGCGCTGGCAGAAACCCATGCAGGAATCTGCGGTTTGCATCAAAGCCCGAGAGCTCTAGCAGCGAAGGTATTGCGTATGGGGATATACTGGCCAACGGCCAACAGCGACGCAGAGGAATTTGTAAAAAGATGTCGAGGATGTCAATGGTTGACAAACCAGCCGAAGGCTCCGCCAACAAACTTGCAGCCATCATCCCCAGTGTGGCCCTTCGCAAGGTGGGGAATTGATATTGTGGGAGAGCTGAAGCAGGCCTCGAGAGGTTTCAAATGGATTATTGTTGCAGTTGACTACTTCACCAAATGGGTTGAAGTAGAACCATTGACGAATATTTCAGCGGTGAAAGTTCAACATTTCTTTTGGAAGAATGTGATATGCAGATTTGGCATACCTCAAGAGATAGTGGCTGATAATGGCTCACAGTTTATCTCATCAAGATTCAAGTCATTTTGCGAAGACCTCGGCATCAAGATATGCTATGCCTCGGTGGGACATCCACAAGCAAATGGCGCGGTAGAACGGGCAAATCAGAATATCATGAAATCACTAAAGAAAAGATTAGTGGATGAATCAAAAGGAAAATGGCCAGAAGAGTTAGAGAAGACACTTTGGGCAATTCGTACAACACCCACAAGACCAACGGGGTATTCCCCCTTCAGACTGGTGTATGGAGAAGAGGCGGTGACACCCGCTGAAATCCAGGCCAAGACCCTTCGAGTCATAACAGGTGGAGCCAACATTACGGAGCAACCACCAATCGATACCGTTGAGGAAGACAGGCTCAAAGCAAAGCAAGCCTTAGAGAAGTATAATGAGTTAATGAGCAAAACCTACAACAAGCGTGTGAGACCACGGGAAATCCAGGAAGGGGACATGGTCCTTCGAAGAATGCCACAACGGCCATCCAAGCTAGAACCTATTTGGGACGGACCCTTCATCGTCTACAGACAGACAAGACAAGGGTCATTCCATCTCTCTAACCTCGACGGCTCTCCGGTTCCAAACACTTGGAACGCGAAGAGCCTGATCAAATATTACCCATAAGAATGTAAAAGCGATGAGTACTCTTTTCTCCGACTCGGTTTTCTCCCAACCGGGTTTTACGAGCGGAGTTTTTAACGAGGCTCACGCGCAGACAACCGGCTGCGACCGGAAAAATCCTTCGGGAATGTAATTTCCACGATGTAACTTCAAATGGAATGAAGAAAAGAGACATTCCCGTACAAACATTGTACACTAATCAAGAGGCTGGCGCAAGGCCAAGAGCACTCGCGCCAAACACCCGAATCGTACCCTTCGTCGGCGACGAGCCTTCGCGAAGGTATAACGCGCTAAAGTGCCAAGGGGCTGGTGCAAGGCCAAGAGCACTCGCGCCAAGCACCCGAATTGTATCTTTCGCCGGTTACGAGCCTTCGCGAAAGTATAATGCGCTAAAAGCGCCAAGGGGCTGGCGCGAGGCCAAGAGCACTCGCGCCAAACACCCGAATCGTACCCTTCGTCGGCCACGAGCCTTCGCGAAGGTATAACGCGCTAAAGCGCCAAGGGGCAGACGCAAGGCCAAGAGCACTCGCGCCAAGCACCCGAATTGTATCTTTCGCCGGTTACGAGCCTTCGCGAAAGTATAATGCGCTAAAAGCGCCAAGGGGCTGGTGCGAGGCCAAGAGCACTCGCGCCAAACACCCGAATCGTACCCTTCGTCGGCCACGAGCCTTCGCGAAGGTATAACGCGCTAAAGCGCCAAAGGGCTGGCGCAAGGCCAAGAGCACTCGCGCCAAGCACCCGAATTGTATCTTTCGTCGGCCACGAGCCTTCGCGAAAGTATAATGTGCTAAAAGCGCCAAGGGGCTGGCGCGAGGCCAAGAGCACTCGCGCCAAACACCCGAATCGTACCCTTCGTCGGCCACGAACCTTCGCGAAGGTATAACACGCTAAAGCGCCAAGGGGCTGGTGCAAGGCCAAGAGCACTCTCGCCAAGCACCCGAATTGTATCTTTCGTCGGCCACGAGCCTTCGCGAAAATATAATGCGCTAAAAGCGCCAAGGGGCTGGCGTGAGGCCAAGAGCACTCGCGCCAAGCACCCGAATCGTATCCTTCGTGGGCCACGAGCCTTCGCGAAGGAATAACGCGCTAAATCGCTAAGGGGCTGGCGCAAAGCCAAGAGCACTCGCGCCAAGAACCCAAATCGTATCCATCGCAGGCCACGAGCCTTTGCAATTGTATAGCACGCTAAATAAGCATAGCATATGGTGCGATAGAGCAAACAAGCGATAAGCTAAGGCTAAATGAAAGCAAAACATCATATAGATAAACATGTTCACTTACAAAACGGGACAATTTAGGACATAAAAGGTTCTGTATTACATCGAAAAAAACTACAACTAAAAAACTGCAACTACGCTACTCTACTGGTCTCTTGCCCTTAGGATCTGAAGAATCTTTGGGAGCTTGAGGAGTAGGAGCTGTCGGAAGATCTCCACTTGACGCTTGAGGGCCCGCAGTCCTCGGTAAAGGAGTTGAAGACGTCTGCTTCCTCGCATGCGCCATGAAAGCGCGGCAGTAAGCTGGCCCCCCGGCTCGCCAGAAATTAACAAGAAAATCCCGTACAACTTGGCGGGAACCACGGTCGAACGAGCTGGCATTGAAGGCCGAAGGGTAGGGCGCACTTGAAAAGGAGTTACTCGAAAAGTGTGTGCACCCAACACCCTTTAGCTTCGCTGTAAGTGCGGAAACAGAGCTGAAGGTCCCGATGGCTTCCTTCAAATATTTGACAGCCAGCGCCGGATTCTTCGGGGCACTTATGACTCTGATCCGAGTCTAGTAATTTCCTTAGCAAAAGCTTGACTCAGAAAAAGCAGCTCCGCTTGCAATGTCTCCAGCTGTTGTTTAATCTTCGCTCCAGAGCTGCGAAGAGCTCCAAGCTCCACAGCACCATTCCTTACTTCGTCGCGCAGGCCATTGCATTCCTTGCGCGACGATTCCAACTCAGCTTGTTGAGCCTCGAACTCAATACGGAGTGCAGCCAGAGCCTCCTCGGCGGTTTTGGTCTTATTGCTCGCTTTGTTCCTTCTCTGACCTGAGAAGAGTCACCAGCTCTTTCTCCTTCGCACTGACTTCCCGAAGGGTGTGGTTCTTTCGGTCGAGGGTAGCCACGCGATCCTCGAGAGCAACACACTTCTCCGAGAGGTCCACCACCTGTGCTGCTGCAGCACGATTACAAACCAAACTCTGAAAAAGGGGATACAAACATAAGTAACACAAAGACTTTAAAACAAAGCATAATAAATAATAAAAATACATATTACCGAGGCGAGGCTCAACTCGACGTTGCGCATGTTCACCAGCAAAGGGAACGCCTCGCAACGATCGAGGTCTGACGAAGGTACCCCCCCGAGGATCGAGTCCAAATGTTCATCACGGAGGATGGCGGTGGGCTCAACAAAGAAATCCCCGGAGGTAGGGGTGGCGCTGGGCAAGGAGGTAGCTCGAGAAGCTCCACCCTCTATAGTTGTCGCAGCTGCCGAAGAAGTGGCGCCGAGCGCAGGAGCAGCGCCAGCGCCTGAGGCGAAGAGCGAAGGCCCACCTCGGCAACGGCAGTTGCCACCAAGGCCAAGATAGCGTTGGTATTGCCATCAGCAGCCCCGGGGATAGGCGTCGAGGGTGGCTCTTCGTTAACTAAGGATCGGTGATTAACCTTCAGCGGAAGGAGAATCGGCCAGCCAAAACTCTGTGTCAACAACGAAGTCGGCGGTATAGTCTTCGGCCTCCGCCTGGATATCCAAGGAGGCTCCATCAGGAGTTACGGGGCCTCGACCCGAAGGAAGAGACCCAGCTCCATGGCTATCATGTAACTCGTTGGAGCCATGCTCGGGATCTATGGGTCCCGAGGGGGTTTTGCTCACCAAGACGTCCAGGGGATCGTCTCCACCACTGGCAGCGCTTTGCGCGTCCGGTGAAGTATGATCGTCCTCGACAAGGTGGCCCTCCTCTTCAACCTCTTCTTCATCTCCTTCCTCGTCCTCAACGCTTGCAGCTGAATTCGAAGAATAGTCAAAAAAGGCGAATCAAAGGTGTATGGCGCTAGGAAAAATACTCACCACGGGGACGCTTAGACGGGCCTGCAGTGGTCCCATCGGCAGTTTTCCTTTTCCCAGCCCTCTTCGGCTCGGGCTCTGTCCAGGGGGTAACTACCCCAAGGATGCGGTTGACGCGGCTATCCACCCCAACCATGAGCCAGGCTGATTGTCTCGAGCACGAGGTCCGAACATCCTTCGCCCTCTCCGCGGCCGTTTCCAAGCTTCACGGTCGGTGGTCCTTGTCGCGTAAGGAGAGGTGGTCACCTCTGTCATCCACAATTACTCGTCTCTCCCAGGAGCGCATCAGCGGCCCCACCTTGGCAGCATAGAATTCCTCGGCAAGAGAACGCATTGAGAAGCGTTTGTTGATCCTCTGGAGTAGCAACCTCTGCGCCTCTTCGGAACCGTTGAGCTTTTCCACTGGGAACTTGATACAGTCAGCTACTCCTGGGGTATACCTCAGCGAAGAATCAGCTTCATCAACTTTCTGGTAAAACCAGAATAGTTTCCAGCTTAGCCCCGCAGCGCCGTCCCACTTCTTCTTCGTAGCTAGTGACGGAAAATCCGCGAGGTGTGCAGCTTTCACCACGAAGTTCAGGCATCCGAAGGGGCTGCCGCTGGTCTTCCCCTGCCACCGGCCTTCGTGAATAAAACCAAAAACTCGGGCGCTGGGTTGCGCTCCATGGCTCCGCAACGCCCATTCAAATACTGCAAGCCGCGCCACGGCGTTTGGGGAGAGGTGTACGAGTGCGCCTTATGCAGCTCGAGGACTTCCCGACCAAGCTAGTGCAGGAATCCAAGACCCGCTTGCACTGTGAGTGGAAGACGACGGCCTCGTCGGCATTTGGCCGAGGAGTCTCTCGCCCCAAACAATCAAGTCTTAAGTCATCGCGAAGGAGCCGTCCGACACCTTCGAGAGCATATCCGAGGTCATCCTAGACGACCCCACCTCCCAAGACAGCCGCGCGAGGTCTGCCGGGCTTAGAACTTTCTTCGGCGCCATGGAAGATGAAGGAAACTGCACAAAAAGTTGAAAAGTTAGCACTTTCGTGAAACAGCCCTTCGGGATCATGTATAAAGAAAAAAACAACAATGACAAATGAGGAGGGAACAGGAATGATAATAATAGACCGCGAAAAACTTTAGAGTCCCCATTTTAAAATACTACTATTCGAACAAAGCGGGATCGGAGTATGAATGAATTGACAAATGACGCAAAGATCTCGCCGGCCAAATTCGTCGACGTCAAACTCACCAAACAACCAAAACAAATGTACCCAAAAATCAAGCAAAAAGGCGGGTGAGGAACATACCTGCGAAAGTAATCGGCGATGAAGAACAACGGCGAACCACCGGTGATGATCTACGGGCGGCAGTAGCACGGAAGCGAAAGCAAGCAGACGGTGGCCGGAGGAGGATGCACGAGCGAGAGAGTTGGCGGCGGCGGGTGAAATGTGCAAGAAGCAAAGGAACCGGCGGCGGGGGGCGGAGCGCACAGAGGCAAGAAAATCGGAACGGCGGGTGTGAAGAAAGCAAGTGGGGAAGAAGAATAGTTACATAGAGCCTTATATAGAAACCACCATCACACGGATGAGTACCACGTGTCCACATCAACGGTGGTGATACGCCGCAGAGAAACCGAACGGGCGCAGATGAAAATATATATAGAGAGAGAAAATCCCAACGGGCGCCTACAGATATGATGACACGTGTAATCATTAACGGGCAGGATCAACGCGCGGACTTCGAAAACACTGACAACGTCAGAACGTCTAGTCCAAGTCACATCAATCGGCGAAGATACCAACGAAGACAGAAAAGAAACAACATCTTCGGGAACACCACCTCGGCGTGGAGAAGGGGAGGCTGGATATTCCGGCCAGACACCACGGCGAGGTGGCGACATGACCGTAAGGGGCTTCTGTTGTAGGGAAAGCCACCCCATATTCAGGAGAGGTGGATGTCCACGAAGATGTTGTGAGGATTCTTCGTATAGATCGTTACCCGAAGGGGTAGGTAATGAAGTCTATCCGAGATGACCTCGAGGTGGACCGTGAGTGGAAAACTCGGACATGCGCAAGGGGTTGAGAGGGACGCGAAGGGTAAAGTATTTCCGGTGCATCTCAAGCAAGGAGTCCTCAGGATTTCCACCGAAGGGTGGCGAAAGGTGCCTAGACGAGGAATTCACAAAGACCCTTCGGGAAGACCGAGAGTGATCTTTTACGAGTTCCAGATCAGAAGACGAAGACTTCGTGACAGCCTCTGACAAGAACGAATCGGATCAAATCAAATCAACAACTTTGTCAGAATTTGCCCCCAAGGGCATGTTAGGGAATAGGATAGCGTGGATTGTGAGAAAACTATTCTAGCCATTGATTGTAGGATCGACGATCCAGAGTTCAGGGTAATCTGGGTATTCCCCCAGGGGTCAGGGTACTTTGGGTATTTCCCATGCATGTAAACCCTGGCCCTAAAGTTGTATAAATGAATAAGCTCATCAAATGAAAGGGGGCAAGCATTCTGATCATTCACATTAGTACTGGTTTATTCACTGAGCGCTCTATTCTCTCACCACCTCTTTCTCGGCGTCCTCTCCATCACCGGGGAGGGGCGCCGGTTCTCACCGTCGGCGGATTTTCCGGCGACAATGATGCATTTTTCTTTGATTTTGTTGTGGATGAACAAGGAAGGTTGGTGCATGTGTTCTGGGCTGATGCGACAAGAAGAAAAAATTTCAATTATTTTGGTGATGTGGTATCCTTCGACTCAACATACACCACTAACCAATATAATATGATCTTTGCACCATTCACCGGGGTTAATCATCATTTGCAAAGTGTGTTTTTTGGGGCTGCATTCTTAGCAAATGAGAGGATTGAATCATATGTATGGTTGTTTAAGACATTTCTTGAAGCAATGGGAGGAGCAGCACCTAGCCTCATCATAACCAATGAAGATGCTAGCATGAAAGCTGCAATTGCTCAAGTTCTACCGGAAACAACTCATAGGCTATGCATGTGGCACATAATGGAAAAGATTCCGGAGAAGATTGGACCGTATGTTATAGAGGATAGTAATTTTTGGGCAAGGTTGAACTCATGCGTATGGGGTTCTGAAACCGTGGAGGAGTTTGAATCACAATGGAATTCTATCATTTCAGACTTCCATCTAGAGGAAAACGAGTGGCTTGCAAAAAGGTATCATATTCGGGCATCATGGATACCGGCATATTTTATGGACATCTCTCTAGCGGGCATTCTTAGAATAACTTCAAGGTCGGAGAGTGCAAATTCATTCTTTAACCGATTCATTCAACGCAAGTTATCATTTGTTGAGTTTTGGCTTAGGTTTGATACAGCTTTGGAGTGCCAACGTCAGGAGGAACTAAAAGCTGACAACACAAGTATTCATACTTCACCTTCATTGTTCACACCGTGGGGCATGGAGAAACAAGGTAGTGTAGCATACACCCATGAGGTGTTTGAGATATTCCAAGAAGAAATAATTGCTGCTAGAGACAATTGTTGTGTGAAGAACATTGCATTTGCTGAGGGACTATTCAACAAAATTGTGATAATTAGTGAGGAGTCCAAAAAAGATAGGGAAGTTTAGTGCAACACAACAACAATGATGGCCAATTGCTCTTGCAAGTTATTTGAGTCAAAAGGTATCCCCTGTCGACATATTATCCAAGTGTTTAGAGGTGAAAATCAAAATGTATTACCTACTAACTACATTAAAAAAAGATGGGAGAAGAGGTGCAAAAGGTAAATCTTGTTCATTGGTTTCTTTTTATTCAAGATTTAATGCAACAAAGCTAAATTTCAGTTTTTTTTGTTTTAGGGAAAGTGTCTACGATGAACAAGGAAACCTACTAGAAGAGAAGGCCATTGATTGCTTTGAGGCGGCAAGGAGAAAAAAGATTTGTACTTTACGGAACAAAATAGAAGATCTCATTCAAAAGGCCAAGTACTCAGACGAAGGGATGGACTTTTTAATATCAACTGTGTGCAACCTAGAGATGCCACTAGAACAAATAGCCCAACCTAGTAGGCCCACTAGACAAGATGAATACGAGGATTTCATTGGCTGTAAAATTCCAGATGAAGTTAACATACATCCACCAACTGATATTCATTCAAAGGGGAGAAGTAAAAGAATTAAAAGGAGCAAGGAGACTAAGAAGGAGACTAAGTCAAGAAGCAAGGAAAGGGTGCCACGCTTATGTAGGATTTGTAAGCATATGGTGCTTCATGATGCTCGCAATTGTCCAAACAAATAAGGTGTAGGTAACCGTGCAATATGATTTTTGTTTTCCCTATTTTCTTCTGAGACTCACAATTGTTCTTTTCTTAATTTTTTTCCTTAGATGTCCACATGATGTTGTGAGTTGCAAAGGAGCATACAAGGAGGAGCTTATTTCAAGGAGGACCTTATTTCAATTTGAAGTGACCTGTTTAATGGAGAAAACTTCCAAATTAGAAGAGTTTTGCCTTAGCATCCAAGTAGTTGCATGCTAAACAAGGACCAAGTAGGCTCATGGTATAGTGGAAACTTCTCGTGTTGATCAGCAGGTTATATTCTTTTGAGCAATTGCAACTTGATGCTGTCAGTTGGAGTAATATATCTTCCCTCCAATTGGGTAATGTTATATTAGCTTGATTGGGCAATGGTATTTCATCAGCTGGTTCCATGGTAGGTTAGGAACAGAAAGGCCTCTTTTGTCAACTTGTGTTTGCTACATCTGTAAAAGGTGCATTGTCAACTTGTTCTAATTCAACAAGAAAAGAAACCATGCCTAATGTACATAATTCACCTACCTGCTGCTCAAGCATACAAGTATACTTGCACTGCAGCATATTATTTGCCTCTTTGCCAATCCTGGCAATACATTTGTCTTCTTGCTACACTAAATCAAATCATGCGAAGAGTATACTTGCACTGCAGCTAATGAGTTGCTGTCTATTGTATTAACAAAAAACATTTTGCACAACACAATCAATCCAGTTAAGTCTACACTGTGACTTGTAATTATCCCAGAAATCATAAATATTGCTGAGGATTCAAAGATGAATACATTCAATTTTCACATTTCACATAAAAAGTCAGGTACATGGCATTAGATACAATCAACAAATTGAGTCAGATACAATTCAATCTGAATTCTGTTATATTCATCACGGACACAATTAATTTGGATACATATACACATTCAGTTACACAATGCCCAGTTACACAACAACTTCAGAATTTCAGACAGGGACACAAATGCCCAATTACACAGTTACTTGAGATACATTCATCAGGAACATGAGATACATTCATCAGGGACATGAGATACATTCATGAATTTCAGATACATGAGATACATTCATCAGGGACACAAATGCCCAATTACACAGTTACTTGAGATTTCAGAAACAACATGAGGCGGCGATGAAGGATTCTGGGCACGGCGACAGAGGACTTTCGGGCGGTAGTGGTGGTGGCGGACATCTTGCTGGGGCGGATGGCGGCGGACCCAATACTTGGGGTAGTGGTGGAGGCTACCCTGGGCGCGTCGGTGCCCTAGGCTAGGGCGCGACGGTGGAGGCCACCCTGTGGGGCGGCAGCGCCCTACAAACAACATGGGGCGGAACCCCTTCTTGGCGACGACGGCGGCGGACCAACCTTGGGGCGGCGGCGGACCAACCTTGGGGCCCTAACTGAGGGGCCGCTGGAGGGGGTGTTGGAGGGCGGCGGCGCCCTACCGTAGAAGGCTGTCGACGGTGGTGCTTGGGAGGAGGAGCCAGCGATGGAGGAAGACGGTGCCCGGCGGTGGAGGGAGGCGGCCCGACACGATGCGGTGAGATGGGGATCGATTGGGGGCGAGGTGCGAGTCATGCGAGGGGGATGGAGGCAGCCACGAGAGGATAGAGCGCGGCCGCTATGCAAAGAATGGACTATGGAGGGACTCGATTGTAGAGAAAAGTGCTGAGGCGGGCGGGTAATCGCAAAAGTGCACAAAACGTCGGGTTTCGCCGCTGGATTCAGATCGTGGAGTGGAGATGGCCTGGTTGCATGGTTGCACCGACGGATCCGAACCTAAAATAGATGGTTGTTTGGAAATGGCTAGTGTGCTATGGATAGTGTGCTATGGATAGCATGGATCTTTCCGTGCTATCCACGGGGTTTGGAAATTCTGAAACTAAAATAGATAATCCGAACCATCCATCTTGTTCATCTCGACGAAATCTCGCTACATACCAAATTTTATTTTTTTTAAATTTTTTACTATTTTTTCATATTTTTGAAAATTGAACTTATTGCATTACTGCAGAACGGAACATCACAAGCGGTTCGTAAGGGCCTGTACAAGCGGTTTTTGAACCGCTTGTACGAAACCGTGTGTGATACCTGGCTGGTATCACACGCGGTTCCCTCAACCGCTTGTGATAGTGTGTAAAAAAAGGTAAAATATATTTGGGGGAAGTGGGATTTGAACCC
Organism: Olyra latifolia; assembly: GCA_036346145.1. Lineage (NCBI taxonomy): Eukaryota > Viridiplantae > Streptophyta > Magnoliopsida > Poales > Poaceae > Olyra > Olyra latifolia. The sequence goes on from CM070532.1 coordinate 37,915,761, forward strand.
AGGACCTCATGCCTCCTCGTGACCCACACCTCACCCAACTAGCCAACTCACCCACGCGTGCTTTTTGATAGAGTAGGACAAAATTTCTTTTAGCCTTTGAAAACTAGTTTTACAAGCGGTTCGTGTTCAACCGCTTAGAAGTTATTTTACAAGCGGTTCGTGTCCCAACCGCTTAGAACCCATTCTACAAGCGGTTCATGTCCCCAACCGCTAGAAGTCTATAAGCGGTTGGGAACACGAACCGCTTGTAGAAATAGGTTTACAAGCGGTTCGGGACACGAACCGCCAGAAGCCTCTTCGCCCGTTGGTTTCAAACCGCTTGCATTTCTCAAACTACAAGCGGGCCGAAGTCAACCGCTTGTGATAGGCCGTTTGTGAAACCCTTATCTGTAGTAGTGTTGGAGGGTCCACAGCGAATTAGATCAGCGATTTTCAAAAATACGAAACAAATAGTAAAAAAATTCAAAAATTTTGAAATTTGGTGTGTTGTGAGATTTCATCGAGATGAACAAGATGGATGGTTCGGATCGTCTATTTCAATCTCAGAATTTCCAAACCCCGTGGATAGCACGGATCTCTCCGTGCTATCCATAACACACTAGCTTCTCTCTCTATATGTGTGTGTGTGTGTGAGTAGCGAAGGAGTGATCAGTCCTTCAGGTCGATGCATACATATGTGAGTAAAGGTGAGTCGGTGTGGATTAGGAATACTATATATAACAACAAAATGAGTTCAGGCACAGCGTTATATAAAATTAAGGAGTTGCAATAAGCAGTCATGTTTTGAACAGTCTCCTTGAGAAGGACATTCAACATAGCTAAAGTTCTCCTCACGTGTGTGTGTTTGTGACCACGGCGAGTCCATGCAGACCAGCTTAAGTGGATACCTTTAGATATGGGCTATAGTGGTTCGGTCAACACAAATGCATGGTGACAATATAATTTACGCAATATCGCATCAACTTGTCAAGATAGCTTTAATTAGTTGCAAACCTGTTGTGCGAATATGTTCACAACCTGAATTTTGTGATACACTCTATTTATCTTGCAATAGAGCAGAGGCTCTAGCTAGTGCACGACAAGCTACGCCTTAAAAGCGCAAAGCAGAAAGAAAGGGTTGTTCCAGTCATTTGTTTTGAGTGGAACAGTGATTTTTTTCTTTTTTTTGGTTTGTTTTGCATAACAATTTATTTGTTATATTGTTTTGCTTTTTAGCCTTTTCTATGTAACAAGTGTCTAGCTTTTAGTTATGTAATGGTTGTTTGTGTCTCTAGTTGGTACAGAAGTCAAAAGTTATACTTTTATTATTAAAAAATGATCTTCAGTCATAGTACAACAAATAAATTCTACCTAGGACCAATGTCGATACTCTTTTCTTTCTAATTATGAGCCGAGTAGATAACGGTGATGCGACTGATAATGAATGTATAATGGTGATGATGATGATGCAATAAATAACCTAATTGTAATTCATAAAGGAGAGTATATATTTAAAATTAAATTTTTGTCTATGGTATTTTCTAAAAATACTAGGGTTGCTGTTGCAGTGGTCTAAGTTGTTGAATTTTAATTTTGGCAGTAAAAGATAATTCCCTTAAGATGGTCTTAATTACCTTAATTAAGCAGTTAAGTAATAATATCTTGCTTTATCGAGTTTCAATATTTTAATAATTTCTACAAAGGTTGACTAAGCCTCTGTAACAATTTGGGGTTCAATTGAAGTCATTTAATATTTAAAATAAATCAAGCTTAGTTTCTATTTTATTATTACACAAGGAAAATGGTGTAAATGGTCATTTTAATTATCCAGAGAGCATTATTGTTCCTAAAATTGTACAATAAATTTACTAATTACTAAATTATAGTTATACTCTACTAGAATTTTATCATGATTTTAGAAACTTAAATACTAATTACATAATGTGCAAAACCAGTTATAGACTATTAATAAGGGGTTTTCTTAATTAAACAGAGATCAAAAGGGGTTACTGTGCCTATCTTTAATTTTATTAAATCCAATCTACTATCCAGTAATTACCCTAATTTTTCAGATTTTTATTAAGTCATTTATATTTTATTTAATCATTATTCCCTTTCTGTGTTTATTTCTTTGAAAGAAAATCCTTATAATAGAACTACTAACTTAAGAGTGGCATAGATCTATTTTACTGTTCACCTATATACTTTAATTAAATCCCGCAGGTCATCCAGTATTTACCATAAATTTTTTTTAGGATTTTTGGGGATGTCTAGCTAATTCTAATAATTCATTTCTATTTACTGGAATTTCTTAAATAGAAAAAAGTTGGGAAATCCACATGAACAGTAATGGCCGGCCTAGTTGCATGGCCTAGATCCAAGTCACGGGTGAGAGGCGCCGGCAGGAAGGCGCCACTTAATCAAGAAAACGTACTCAAGTGCGTATGCTTCTACTTAATCTGACGTGTGGGACCGCGATCCTACCAGTCAGTGAAATAGAGAGCCTCGCGTGGGAGGTTTTAAAATAGACCTCCACTGGCATGTGGGTTCCACATGTCAGCGGCATGGTTCGTAGTAAATGTGAACCACGCCCCTGCTCGATTCCAGTCGAGCTCCAGTGGGAGCTCCGGTGCTGGTTCGGGGGCGTTACAGGGCCGATGCGGTAGCGCTCATGCTCGGAAAGGGTCCCTGGGTACTCTAGCTAGGATGTGTCATTCGGGGATTCGCCGACGACGCGCCCTATCGGCGGCGACGCTGGCAGAGGCGGCAGGGAGCTATGGGATCTTGCGGCCATGACGACTCGGTTTGCCTCGGACTTAACTAAGGCGTGGGTGAGCATCAGGGGGTCCATGAGGTGCTTACCAAGCGAGGAATCGCGGCGAGGGAGGGCCGAGGTTGGAGGTCGACGACAAGGTGGGCGGTAGAGGATCGGTGGACGGTAGAGGATCAGGGTCGTCGCGGCGAGGGAACTCCGGTGATGATCTTGTAAAATTAGTTGAGGGGAAATATTAGTGATGCTTTGGCAATGCTCTGGGTCCAAGGAATTAGAAAATATGCTCACCAAGGAGGGAGAAATCGAAAAGGGGGTAGATCGGGGGACTGAACACTGGTGGGGAGGAAAGTTCTAATTCCGGGAGCTACACTAGTTCTCGGGCTGATTGCTTTGTGGATAGTGGAGGTCGAGGACCTAGTGAGGTGAGGGTGCAAGCTCAGGACGCAAGAGCGATGAGCGAGGGTGAATTGGTGTGATGGTTGTACGGATGGCAGGGAGGCAAAAAGGGAGAAACGGGGGAACGACTCCATTTGGGGCTTTATAGGCCCGGGTCACTGAAAGGACCGGGATATCGCCTAGAGGGGGTGAATAGGCGTTGTAAAATTTTAATTAGACTTAAGCGGAAAATACTTCACCAAAGAATGTCAGACAGTCTGATGCAGATTATATCGGACAGTCCGATGTACCAACTTCGGACAGTCCGATGTTGTGGAACACTTGACTATGGATTTTAAATCTGAGCAGTTTCTCCTTCAAACCAAGATGACTTCCTGCAACAAATATGTTAAGAAATACTAGCAGCACAGGAAAAACACAAAGATCTAGAACAAAAGTTCACAATGAAATAGATCTAGATGAAAGGCAAAAAGGAGAAAGGAGACAAAGTAAGCAAACGATTTTTCCCGAAGTTCAGATTCTTGAGGGGATCCTACGTCTCCGTTGAGGTAGGCTAGGTCGCACTTAAACCCGGGTTCCTCTCAACCCTTTTCCTCACCAAGTCCGCACAAAGCTCCCTTGGTTTACTCAGTGGTTTCTTCCCTTTCGAAGGAGGAGACCGGCCTTCACAAACTTCCACGGCGCACCACACCAAGCTCCTATGGCTCGTGATAGACTCCTAGCCATCTAGGAGCCCTCAAACTCCAAGAGCAATAGATTGGCGGAGTATGAGCTTGAAGACGACCCAAGTGCTCAAAGTTGAAGCCTAGTCGCAGGTGCACTCGGATCTTCACCTCTCAACCCTTCCCTCTTGATTTTGCTAAGGAATTAAAGGGGAGTGGTTAGAGGCTTTGAATGCTAGAGAGAGAGAGAGAGCAAGAGCAAGAGCTAGTGGCAGCTGGTTGGTGGAGTAAATGCACTTGTTAACCCTAGCTCGGACTAAGTGAAGGGGTATATATAGCCCTGGGTGGAAATCTACTCGTTAGGTTCGAAACAGTGTAACATCGGACAGTCCGATGTCAAATATCGGACAGTCCGAATGAAATAATAAATCGTTACAGAGAACCTAGAACTCTGACAGTTCGGATAGTCTCATATGCATAACATCGGACAGTCCGATCATAAAATTAATTTTAGACAGAGAACCCCGAACTCTAAAAAATCGGATAGTCTGGACTAAGGTATATCGGACAGTCCGATCAAAAATTTATTTCTAGACAGAGAACCCCATACTCTGAAAAATCGGACAGTCTGGACTAGTCAACATCGGACAGTCCGATACTAAACATCGGACAGTCCGATACCAGACTTTGTGGACTAGGAATGTGATGGTGTGAGACTTGCCCTATGCACTAAGTTTCATCTATTGAGCACTTTGGGGGTCTAAAAGTCACATTTAGCTATATCCCTCTTTATAGTACAGCTGCCCTTAGACTCAATTAAAGTAAAATAATTACAAGTATTCGGAAAACCTTCTCACAACCGATTAGCTTGATTGAGGGGTCCATATACTTCACTTTTGCTCCTCTTGGATTAAAACCTAAATAAATCCTTGACAAACTCATTAGTCCTTTTGTTCGGTTGTCATTAATCACCAAAATAATTATGGGCCTAGATGCACTTTCAATCTCCCCCTTTTTTGGTGATTGATGACAACACGAGTAAAGCTTGCAATAAGTTACAAATTTGAGTAAGAGACAATTTCAAGGATTTCTATGGGAGCTCATCCTATATGAGTGTAACAGAAAATATGCAAATAACATGTGCACTAATAGATCAATTTAATAAAGCACCCCCTAAAACATTGCATCAATTTAGACTAAAAGGCATAAGACATACATTGCATAATAAAGATCCAACAACATAGCATAGTATCGACTTAGATGTTCATTACATAACAATTCAAACAGAACACAGAGAGAACACAGAGCATAGGAGGATTATAGATAATATAAGATATTTAACATCATCTCCTCAAGCTTACACTCTCTTCCCCTTTGGCATCAAGACACCAAAAAGGAAGAAAGCAACTTGAGGAGGCCTTCAGTCCTTCTCAGAATCCTCTTCAGAGTCCTCCTCCTCACTGCCACTGTCATCCTCCACCACATCTTCATCTTCACTTTCATCCTAATCAGCAGCAGACCCAAAAAGCTGATGCACTGCATGCTCATCCTCACTAGACTCCATTTTCGACCCATCTGAGGAACATTGCATGTTGAGCTTGCGCTGAATTTCCTTTTGCCGCTGAGCAAGCTTCTTGATTCTCTTAGAATTTTTCTGCCCCATGCAAAAGATAGCACGGAGTGCCTTCATGATGGGAGAGGAGGCCTTGGACTGAGCTGGAGAGGATGGAGCTACTGAAGGAGGCTGCCTTGAAGAGGAAGCTCCCATTGAGCTTCTGCGAGGCACTTTGCCAATAGGCCTCACTTGATAGGCCGTATGCTCTACCTCTTTGTGAAAGGTTGAGCCACTCACTCTTTCAACCATGCACATGATATATGGAGCATATGGGCAGCTTCTTTTGGGGTCAAAAGAGGAGAGGTGCATTTCTTGCCAAATGAAGTCAAAGACATCAAACTCTCTATCATTTTCCCCCAAACGCTCCAAAAGGTTCTTTGAGTAAGCTGAAATATTTGAGCGGTCTCCTTCTTTTGGAGTGAGTGTCTTGCGAAAAAGTTTATTGAGTACATCATAAAATGGAAGAATTCCAATTGTGGTGCCTAGCTTGAAATTCTTACCCTCCTCATACATGAACTCCATTGAGTTAATTCCTTTAAATCCATCATCATGCAGTTTTTCTTTGTTCCTCCTCATTGCTTGAGGGAAACCAAGAATATTGGCAAAATCTTCCTTCTTGATGGAGTACCAAACTCCTTGAGTGGCCCAGTGGATAGTCTGATCTATGTCCCTTTCAAAGTAAACTGTGGTATAAAAACTGAGCAATGACCTCTACACACCAGTTATACTTAAATGCCATAATATCATAAATATTGTGTCTTTCATAGGCTTGAATGATTTCATTGAAGATGTTATTTTGAGCTTTTTCCATATAAGCGCAATCTATCCACTGCATTAGGACAACCAGAGTCTTTTTCTCAATGATAACAGACTCATAGTAGTCCTGATGGAAGAAATTCCAGAACCTGTTATCGGTGAACTCTATCTTTTCATAAGCTAGAGGGTCCTTGAGCCTTTGAACTCTGGCTTGAGCAGACTTTCCTCTATAGCTGTTGACCCTCCTAGGATATTGTGGGAAAGTTCAAGGTTTGGTGATCACAAGAGGTCCAATCACCTCTGCAGGCTCTTTCTGCTGCTGCCCTTGCTGCTGCTGAGCGCGACTGTCCAGGTTAGGTGAGTCCCTAGGAGCCCTGCAGAGGATGCATAGCACTTGCTGACAGTCCTGCGAGTACGACCAGCTGAACTGCCTCCTGAACCTCCTGATGAAGAGGGAAAGGAACTGGGATCGTGGCGAGACTTAGTCCGACGCTCAAAAGGCATGGGAGCCTTCCCACGGTCCCTACCACTGCTACCCATTCCATGATCCATCACAAGTACTGAAAGTGATACAATAAGTGTTTTAGAATGTGGAGAATCTGAGGCATATAGATTAGGTTTGCTCTGAATTTCAGTAACATCGAACAGTCCGATATTGACTGAATTCGATCGCAAAGACCTAATCAACAATCTAACCAATGGAAATTTATGCCACTTCAGCAGGGATAGCCAAAGACATCAAGGAACGTTTTCCCCACAGCATTTTCTCTAGGTTTGCAAAGAATATGAGATCAGATGAAAAATAAACCCTAGTTACCTTGAAAGGAAGAACTGCCCGAATGCAGTGAAGACTTCGATGAGGGAAGTCAATCTCCACTCCCAAGAGCCGGAGGGGAGAGGATTTCTTCCGGATTCGAGCCTCGAAGAAGTCCTCAACTGAGGGAGCGCGAGGGCCGGGAGGAAGTGGAGAGACTATCCAATATGGAGTGAAATGGGAGGAACTTGGGAAATTCGGACTTATACCCGACTCACTCACATCGGACAATCTGATATGCAGATATCGGACAGTCCGATGTTGCCAGATAGGATTTTCAAGGAATTCAAGGATGACTGTGATGGATTAAGGAGAGGGCTAGATTTAGGAGAGTTAAGCATGTGTCTTACCACCTGCGATCAGCAACTCCAAATCACTTCAAAAACTATGATCACAAGTGATTTGACTAGATTAACATCCAACCAAATAAATAAAAAAGAATCAAAAGAAACTTTTCTCTCCTATAAAAAGTTTTGAAATTCATTTTCAAGCATCATTCAATTATGGAATTATGTGCACAATTTCAAACCACGTTTCAAGAATCTAGGATATTTAGCTCATTTCTGAACTCACAAAAACGTCGCTCATCAAGGGGTTTGGTGAAGATATCGGCCAATTGGTGTTTGGTTATCACATGTTTGATCTCGATATCTCCTTTTGTTGAATGATCTCTTAGAAAATGATGGCGAATATCTATGTGTTTGGTTCGAGAGTGTTGCACGGGATTGTTGGCTATTTTTAAGGCACTCTCATTGTCACATAGGAGAGGGATATGAGAAAAGTTATAGCCAAAGTCTTTTAGGGTTTGCCTCATCCAAAGCAATTGCGCGCAACAGTTTCCCGCGGCACTCGGCCTTGGTAGTAGATAGGGCAACGGAATTTTGCTTCTTGGAGGACCAAGAAACTAGGGATCTACCCAAAAACTGACAAGTACCGGAGGTACTTTTCCTATCCACTTTACAACCGGCATAATCCTCATCCGAATAGCCGATTAGGTCAAAGATAGACCCTTTAGGATACCATAGGCCAAGGTTTGGAGTATGAACCAAATATCTAAGAATCCTCTTAACGGTCACTAAGTGACACTCTTTTGAAGCGGCTTGAAATCGAGCACACATGCAAACATTTAGCATTATATCGGGCCTAGATGCACATAGATAAAGTAAAGAGCCAATAATTGACCGATATACCTTTTGGTCGACGAGCTTACCACTTTCATCTAGGTTGAGGTGACCATTGGTTTGCATGGGTGTCTTGATGGGTTTGGCACCTTCCATGTTAAGCTTCTTGAGCATGTCCTTGATGTACTTTGTTTGACAAATGAAAGTCCCATATTTGAGTTATCTCACTTGTAACCCAAGAAAGAATGATAACTCTCCCATCAAAGACATCTCAAATCTCTTGGTCATGATCTTGCTAAACTCATCATACATAAGCTTGTTAGTAGAACCAAATATGATGTCATCGACATATATTTGGCACACAAATAAATCATTATCTATATTCTTAGTAAAAAGAGTTGTATCAACTGTACCAATTTCAAAACCTTTATCCAAGAGAAAATTCCTAAGGTATTCATACCATGCTCTTGGAGCTTGCTTAAGCCCATAGAGCGCCTTATGGAGTTGATAGACATGATTAGGATACTTTGGATCTTCAAAGCCCGGTGGTTGCTCCACATACACAAGTTCGGAAATTGGTCAATTTAAAAAGACGCTTTTCACGTTCATTTGGTAAAGCTTGAAATCATGGTGAGTAGCAAAGGCAAGTAATATTCTAATAGCTTCTAGCCTAGCTACGGGTGCAAAGGTTTCATCAAAATCCAAACCTTCAACTTGCGTGAAGCCTTGAGCAACTAACCTTGCTTTGTTTCGTGTAACCAAATCATGTTCATCTTGTTTGTTACGAAAACCCACTTTGTTCCAATGACATTTTGATTTGGCCTTTTCACTAAAGACCATACATCGTTTCTTGTGAAGTTGTTCAACTCTTCTTGCATGGCCATTACCCAATCGGGGTCCTTGAGAGCTTTTTCAACCTTCAAGGGTTCAAGAGAGGAAACAAAAGAGTAGTACTCACAAAAATTTGCGACGCGAGATCTAGTAGATACTGCATTGTTTATATCACCAAGGATGTTGTCGATGGGGTGATCTCATTGAATGCTTTGATGTATCCTTGTGTGAGTGGTCGTTAGCGTTGGATCTTCATGTGACTTATCTTGATCATCGACCACGTTATCTTGATCATCATCGACTTGTATGGATGTAGATGGTTCAACTTGAGTTGATGAAGGTGGTTCAACTTCATTTGGCCCTCCTTCTTGAGGCTTGACTTCTCCAAGTGCTAAGTTCTTGATTGCTTCGTATGGAGCTTCTTCATTCTCTAGCACATGGGAGTCAACTTGCTCTACTTGAGAGCCGTTAGATTCGTCAAATGTCACATCTCTCGCTATTTCAACAACACCGGAGGTTTTGTTAAAAACACGATAGGCGTAGGCATTTGATCCATAACCGAGTAGAAAACCTTTATCAACTTTAGGTGCAATTTAGAAGATTTAACCTTTTTATTGAGAATATAACACTTATTTTCAAAGACTCTAAAGTATGAGATATTGGGTTTATTACCAGTGAGAATCTCATATGATGTCTTCTTTAGAAGCTTGTGAAGATAGAGTCTGTTAGTGGCATGATAAGCGGTGTTAATAGCCTCCGCCCAAAAGATGTCCGAGACCTTGTATTCGTCGAGCATTGTCCTTACCATTTCAATGAGAGTTCGGTTCTTCCTCTCAACTACCCCATTTTGTTGAGGTGAGTAAGGAGCTGAGAATTCATGTTTTATACCTTCATCATCGAGGTACTCCTCAACTCCGGTATTTTTGAATTTTGTGTCATTATCGCTACCTATCTTCTTAACCCTCAACTCAAACTCATTTTGGGCTCTCTTCAAGAACCTCTTCACGTTTCCTTGTATTTCACTCTTATCATGCAAAAAGAAAACCCACATGAACCGTGAAAAGTCGTCTACAATTACAAGACCATACTTGTTACCTCCTATACTTATGTATGCGATGGGTCCGAAGAGGTCCATGTGTAGAATCTCCAAGGGTCTTGTAGTTGTCATTACATTCTTGATGGGGTGAGAAGCTCCAACTTGCTTCCCGGCTTGACACGCGCTACACATCCTATCTTTCTCAAAAGTAACATTTGTTAGCCCAACAATGTGATTGCCTTTTAAGAGTTTGTGAAGGTTCCTCATACCAATATGGGCTAGTCGGCGATACCAAAGCTAACCCATGCTAGATTTAGCCATGAGGCATGTTCCAAAGCTAGGTTTATCTATGGAAAAATTCACAAGATAAAGCTTCCCTTTGAGACGACCTTTAAAGGCAATTGAACCATCACTCCTCTTAATAACATTCACACCTTCATTTGTGAATAAGCAATTATAACCCGCTGCACAAAATTGAGGAACCGATAGAAGATTATATTTTAAAGAATCAACAAGTAACACATCGGTAAGGTAATTATTATTTGAAATTGCAATCTTACCAAAACCAATCACTTCACCTTTACCGTCGTCACCAAATGTGATACTATTGTTTGATTGTCCACTTATATCAAGTTGAGAGAACGAAGTTCTTTCTCCGGTCACGTGATGTGTGCATCCACTATCTAGCACCCAACTTGTTCCACCGGAGAGATATTCCTACAAAATAGAATCATTCTTTGATTTTAGGTACCCAAACTTGTTTGGGTCCTCTCAAGTTTATCACAAGCACTTTTATTACCCAAATAGATCTAATATGAGAAGCGCCTTTTGATTTGGGTCCAATATGATAAGCAACTACTCTACTAAGGTTAGTTCTTCTAAGCATATAGGAAGCATTGGAAATAGTATGAGTGATATGATTAGAAGATCCTTGAGGTTTAACAAAGTGAATGGGTTTTGTAATCGGGGCTACCACAATGTGGCCCTTTTTTTCTTAGGAGGAATATAACCAAGCCCTTCTTTTTTATAGTTGCTTTGTCTTCCAAGAAACTCCTCAAGACCCTTACTAGCCTTGTACGACTTTTGAAGTCCATCAATATCCTCAAGAAGCTTCTCATTTTCATGTGCTAGAGCTTGCATAGTTTCAAAGTTAGTGCTACAAGCATCAATATCAAATTTATAGCATCTAGCACATCCATTACTAGTGGAAGCAATAGAAAGAGAGGTTGCCTCATTTGAGGATGAGGGAGTACTCTTTGAAAGATCAACAAGCTTCACTTCAATAGCCTTGTGTGCATCCTTTGCACACTCAAGATCCTCTATCAGTAAAGCATTGGTGATCTCAAGAGTAGCTACCTTGGATTTGATCATTTCAAGATCCTTAACTATTTCATCATATTTCTTTCTCTCAAGGGCTAGACTCTTCTTAAGGTCAAGGTTTCTCTCCTTCTCTTGGATGAGCAAATCGTCTTGACTCTTAAGAAGATCCTCTTGTCTTTCCATTTTTTCTTTCATAGCATACATCTTAGATATATCAAGTTTCTTAAGAAGCTTAGACAAATCAACCATATCATCACTTTCACTACCACTATCATCAAGATAAGATGTAATTGAGGATTTCTTTGTTACCTTATGCCCCTTAGTCATGAGGCAAATTGGAGCCTCATCATCATCATCACCCAACTTGCCGAATAGCAAGTTTGAGCATTTTGATGTTGTGAAGCTAACCACGGCGAACAGAGGGGGGTGAATGAGAGCCTCGAATTTTTACGGCCGTTCTTTTTCGAATTCACCGGTACCCCAAAATGTGAATAACTTGACAACTATGTGTACCCCTAGCATGAATGAGAGTCATGGAATATGTGGGGATTTTTCACACACAATCCTGGTTGTCAAGTGTCCAAAAGAGAAGAATCAATTCAAACCTTACTTTAAGAAAGGAGATCAAGCCAAATAACCAAAGTGACTTTCAGAAAAGCAAAAAGCAGATTTGTTCTCACTTGGAGGAGATGGATGGTGGCTTTCTGGTGCTCATCAAATTTTGGGAATTTTTCTCCCTATTTCTCAATGGGTCGTGCACAACTTTACCAAAAATCATCTCAAAACTCCATGTAGATAAATCATGAAAATTCAAACATCACAAGCTGCTTTCTGGAAATCAAAAAACAGAAACCCCAGAGTTTGTTTCCACTTGGAGCAGAGGGATGGTGGGTTTCTGGTGCTTCTCAATATTTGCAAATTTTTCTTCCGATTAATAAATAAGTCATGAAGCACTCCACCAGAAATCTCCTCAAAACTCCTTTTACAGAAAATATGAAAAATCAAAAACCACGAGCTGTCAAGAACATCGAGCAGAAAGTTTGGGGCTCGGTTTTCACCTCACTGCTCCCAAACGGTGCAAGAACAGGACTCCAAATTTTTATAGTGAATAGATATATGAGTCACAGACCTTCTCCAATAAGAATCACTCAAAAAGCATTTTTCTAGATTTTTATAAAAATCAAACACTGCCTGCTGCGCGGAGAACAAGACAGGAACTTCAAGAACAGACTTAAGCCATCAAAGCATATAAAATAGAAAAGGAGGCACGGGAGTTTTTCAGAGATGGCTCAAGATCGAAACAAGAACACACACAAATCCCACAAGATCATTTCACTCTACGGTATTTAAATGCTGAATTTAAATGCTGAAAGTAAGTGCAAGAACGATATAAAAACGCTGATCTATTAGCTCATGAACAGAACTACAGATCAGGGACCCGGGAGACGCAGCTCCCCACACTCACACAGGAGACGCAGCTCCTCAACTCTCACCTATGTTGGCTGGCTACAAATGGCTCAAGGGACACCCTCCAAGTGAAGCCTTGGGGTCCTATTTATAGCCCAAGCCACACATTTGTGAAAACACCTGGGCGGCCGGAAACCCGAAACACACTCCGGTCTCTCGCACGAATCCTGAAGCATTGCCAACCACCTCCAGCGGCTCCGATGCTCCCAAGACTTCGACGAGGTCGTGCACGAGCGACGTCCAGTGCCCGGGCGCCCGAAAAACCTCCACCGCAGACTCGCGACCGGTCCTCCGACCACCGCCTTGACCCACCTAGCCGGTTCTTCGGCGCCAAGCGCATTGAGACCATCACTGCGTACACGAGAACAACACGAATACAAGGAAACAAACCGATCTCCGATCGGGTTACTGTTCATCGAGCAGTGAAAAGCGAGAATGAGCACGATAGGAAATCGGTGACGGACGCTGTCCGGTGATCTAGGAGCGATTCGGACCGGGAACCAGAGGTTCCGTGGACCGTTAAGCTTAACGTCTAAGTGCAAGCTCCAAGCTGCAGGGGTTCAAAACTTCGCAAGAATCAAATTTGTAACATGCCAAATCAAAAGTGGATTTGAATTTTGAATTTAAACGAAAACCACCACATGCTCATCACTCATGACTTCACAGATGTAGAGGTAGTAGAAGGCGTAGCAATGGCGAGAGTAGCAACCTCCTCATTATCATCGGAATCGGAGTCGGAGTCGGACTCGGACTCGGAATTTGAGTCCTACTCCTCTCCAATGTGAACATACCCTTTCTTCTTATCCTTTCCCTTGTTCTTGTCCTTCTTGTAGTGCTTGTCCTTTTTCTTTCCTTCCTGTTCTTTCTTGTGTGAACACTCGGCGATGAAATGGCCAGTTTCCCCACACTCATAGCATGTCCTCCTTGAGTATCTCTCCTTTTGCTTTCCGGAGGACTTCTTGTGACGACTTCCAAAGTTGTAACCATTCTTCTTGAAGAATTTGTTGAGATTTCTCACCAATAGAGCCATCTCTTCTAAGTTCATGGTCTCCTCACTTTCTTCATCACTTGAGCTTTCAATGGGCTCCTTGGAGACCTTAAGTGCCACTCCCTTGTTCTTGGTTGGTCTCATGATTTCTTCCACTGCTTGTGCTTCCTCATTCATCATTTCATCCGCCAAGATTCTTCCAAACACATCATGGGGTGTGAGGGATGTGAAGTTGTCCTCTTCACGGATGAGTGAAGCTTCACCATAGCCCTATCCGTCCAATCTTTACATCCAAGTCCCTTAGCTTCATTTACAAGCACCATCACTCGATCAAACATGTGCTTGTATCCTTCACCTTCTTCCAAGACGATCCGTCCTAGCTGTCCATTGATAATCTCAAGCTTGGATTCATGGACGCTTGAGGTTCTCTCATGTGCAATTTGGAGTGTGACCCAAATCATTTTTGCATCTTTAAGTCCATCCACTCGATTGAACTCGGATGAGTTCAAGGCATTGAGAATTGCATTGGTGGCTTGATCATTCAAGTAGTGTTGTTTTCTTTCTTTCGGAGTGAGCTTGAAGGGATCTTTTGGGTGGAAACTGGTTTCAACAATCTCCCAAATACACGGGTGAAGTGACCTTAAGTGCATCTTCATCCTACGTTTCCATGCCAGGTAATGAGTACCATCAACATGTGGTGTTTTACCGGATGGCACGGAAATATATGATGAAGACAATGAGGTGCCAAGGGTAGAATAATCAAAAGGAATACTTGCACCAGTGCGTTCACGGTTTTCTTCCGTGACCTCAATGGTGTCCCGCTCTTGTCCTCAGTCGACATCCTAATCTCTCAAGCGGTTAAGCTTAGTGCAAGAGACCTTACTCTGATACCAATTGAAAGGACCGGGATGTCGCCAAGAGGGGTGAATAGGCGTTGTAAAATTTTAATCAGAGTTAAGCGAAAAATACTTCACCAAAGAATGTCGGACAGTCCGATGCAGATTATATCGGACAGTCCGATGTACCAACTTCGGGCAGTCCGATGTTGTGGAACACTTGACTATGGATTTTAAATCTGAGCAGTTTCTCCTTCAAACCAAGATGACTTTCTGCAACAAATATGTTAAGAGATACCAGCAGCACAGGAAAAACACAAAGATCCAAAACAAAAGTTCACAATGAAATAGATCTAGATGAAAGGAAAAAATGAGAAAGGAGACAAAGTAAGCAAACGATTTTTCCCGAAGTTCAGATCCTTGAGAGGATCCTACGTCTCCGTTGAGGTAGGCTAGGTCGCACTTAAGCCCGGGTTCCTTTCAACCCTTTTCCTCACCAAGTCCGCACAAAGCTCCCTTGTTTTACTCAGTGGTTCCTTCCCTTTCAAAGGCAGAGACCGGGCTTCACAAACTTCCCCGGCGCACCACACCAAGCTCCGGTGGCTCGTGGTAGACTCCAAGCCGTCTAAGAGCCCTCAAACTCCAAGAGCAATAGATTGGCGGAGTATGAGCTTAAAGACGACCCAAGTGCTCAAAGTTGAAGCCTAGTCGCAGGTGCACTTGGATCTTCACCTCTCAACCCTTCCCTCTTGATTTTGCTAAGGAATTGAAGGGGAGTGGTTGGAGGCTTTGAATGCTAGAGAGAGAGAGAGAGAGCAAGAGCTAGTGGCGACTGGTTGGTGGAGTAAATGCACTTGCTAACCCTAGCTCGGACTGAGTGAAGGGGTATATATAGCCATGGGTGGAAATCTGCCCGTTAGGTTCGAAACTGTGTAACATCGGACAGTCCGATGTCAAATATCGGACAGTCCGAACAAAATAATAAATCAGGACAGAGAACCCAGAACTCTGAAAGTTCAGACAGTCTGATATGCATAACATCGGACAGTCCGATACAAACATCGGACAGTCCGATCATAAAATTAATTTCAGACAGAGAACTCCGAACTCTGAAAAATCGGACAGTCTGGACTAAGGTATATCGGACAGTCCGATCAAAAATTTATTTCCAGACAGAGAACCCCATACTCTGAAAAATCAGACAGTCTGGACTAGTCAACATCGGACAGTCCGATACTAAACATCGGACAGTCCGATACCAGACTTTGTGGACTAAGAATGTGATGGTGTGAGACTTTTCCTATGCACTAAGTTTCGTCTATTGAGCACTTTGGGGGTCTAAAAGTCACATTTAGCCATATCCCTCTTTATAGTATGGCTGTCCTTAGACTCAATTAAAGTAAAATAATTACAAGTATTCAAAAAACCTTCTCACAACCGATTAGCTTGATTGAGGGGTCCGTATCCTTCACTTTTGCTCCTCTTGGATTAAAACCTGAATAAATCCTTGACAAACTCATTAGTCTCTTTGTTCGGTTGTCATTAATCACCAAAATAATTAGGGGCCTAGATGTACTTTCAGTCACTCGAGGAGTGAGAGGAGAATCCGATGGAGGTCAAGAGGGGCGGGGATGTGGCCAGGCGAGTGAGGACAAGGGTGGCAACGGTGCGCCAGCGGTGTGCCAGAGGTGCAGTGCAAGGACGGGGCAGCGTGCATGGCAGCGTGGCCGTGGGCAGTGAGCCGCTTTAATGCGCGAGGAGGACAAGACGAGGGTCAGGAAGCGACGAGACGGTAAGCAGCATCGGGCAGGCCCGGTGTAGGTGGCAGCCAGTGTCCGTGCAAGGTCGGTGCAGAGCTGCAAACCAGATGCACCACAAGGCAACAGTCGTAGGGCAAAAAACTGCCACGGGACGAGGCGTGCTCGGGCTCGTCAGCCAGCGCGACTGGCGAGGAGGCGACGTACGGGCCGCCGGTCCATGGGGCGTGTGGAGCCACAACGGCAGAGCCGCGGGAAGAGAGGAGCCGACGATGGAGAGAGTGAGAGAGAGGAGCCGGGAGAGGACAGAGCCAGGGTGAGCCGAAGGGATGCCCAGCTGGCTCGGCTAGGAGAAAACGGGCTGGGTCAAGGGGCTGGAGGGGTCAGTGGGTGGGCTAGGCCCAAAAATAGGTTGGGCCCACGTAGGGAAAGCCACTTTTGTAGAAAGATTCAAATGAGAATATTTCAATTTGACAAATCAAACTGATCTTGATTAACAGTATAGTGTCTTAGGTTAGGATTTGTAATTAGGGGATTAACTTAGGTAAAACTAGGAATATAGGAGTTCAGTCATAGGTTAAGATGTCAATTAGGGGTATGGTGAGGAAATTGGGTTATGTGACCAAATTCTCATAAAATCCCAAAGAGGAGTGAATTATGCTTAATTATGTGTGATTTCAAGGTCTAATTAATAATTAGGTTCTGTTTTAGGGTTAGCAAGGATATTCAAACTAAATTCTCCAACTAAGCCTATATATATATAAATACACAAAGATTAACTTGTGCAAAAAGGCATTTTGAAAATAGATGAGTAACTAAATGCATGCTTAATATCTAATGATAAGATTTGGGTTGTTACAGCACCACTCCCCGAGGCCACCGCACATAGAGCGATGCGACACGGCGTAGTGCCTCGCTGCCCGGTCCTCCTGCACCATTACTCCTGCCCACGCCCCTAGCTAGCTCGGTCGCTCAACTAACCGGCGATAAGGCATCAATCCCTTAGAGTTATGCATCACCATAGCATCCCACAGCCTCACCTGACCACCTGGACCCGCAAGCAAGCTCCCCGGGCCGCCGCTTGTGCATTTGACCCACCTCCGGGCAATATAAAGCCTGGAGTGACTCTCCCATTGCTTTCCGTTCCTATCTAAGTCCGCAACTGCGCTCCAGCACAGCCCTCTGCCTCATCTGGTGAGTAATATCGCCTGAGCTTAGATGAGAGCTCTCCATCTCCTCTATACCGTCCTTCCTCTAATCAAGTTCTCTTGCCTTGTAGCTCGCTAAAGCACCTGTAGAGCCCCACCTGTAAGGAACCGCCCCCTTTTTGATTTTGTCACCGTTAGTGAGTCCCGTCCTAATCCTATGCTCTAGAAGCATCCTACAGATATCGCCCTCACCCCCTAGCCTCATTTTGGCCCAGGTGTCGCCGGAGCTCGCTGCCACTAAGGACTCGGTTTCGCACGCTGCTGACCTTTGTGACGCCTAAGCAATCCAGCCCTCCTTCGTCCTTGCCGTCACTATTGGTAACTCCCCGACCCAGTCAAGTAGCTTCTGCGCCATTCGCGCACGTGCCAGAACCCTTGGGTAGCCGGCGCCATGGTGAACAGTGACCACCGCCGCTTTCCCCCGTCGCGCCGCCATGACAAACCATCTCCGGCGACGCCGTCACTTCCCATAGGTTCACCTTAGGCTCTAGGATCTTAGCCCTAGTGAATCTTAGCCCCAGTGCTCGTGAGCCATGGTGGCCTGAGTCGCCGGCACGCCTTCGCCCTCTTCCTCCCGGTCGCGATCAGTCAGAGAAAGAAGACGATGATGCCTAGTGGCGTCATGGTTCTCCGGCTGAGTCGCTGACCGATGGACCTTGGTGCTTAGTCGTTAATTAATAGTTAGGAGTTAATGTGTCACTAACAGGCGAGCCCCGCTGAGTTTAAACTCGGAGTTAACCCACGCAGGCGTGTTCCGTCGCTGACAAGTAGGACCAGGGACCCACCTGTTAGGTTTAGTGGAAGTGTACTTCCACAGATACGTTTCCTCCTCGTGCTAGCGCCCTCGCGCCACAGCGCTTTCCCTGCCAGGCTGCGCTGCGCTAGCCCGCTCTGCGCAATATTGGGGCAGGCCCAGTACTGTGCTGAGTATTTTTTTTAGCCCTTAACAAATTTAAAAACTCACAAATAGCAAATAACCTCTAAAAAATTCTAGAACAATGCTGTAAAATACTAGATACATTTATGGACCTACGAAAAGTATTACACTTTTTGTTCAATGGATATTATTGTATTTAAAATTCTAGACTCATGCTAAGAGCTTTTAAATAAATTTTAAAAAGGACAAAACCCATTTGTATTCTGATTTGAAAATTCTAAAACTATTTTATTTCGGTTTTTGATATTGTGCTATTGTTTGGTGTATTGTCTGTGTGCGAGGGTTCGACTCGGAGAGTTCGTGGAACCCCCTGTTGACGAAGACTACCCTCACCAGGACTTCGACCAAGGCAAGTCACTTAACGCATATTGATTGAACCCTTGTCTAATTTAAAGGTTTCAGTAGAATTTCCAAACATCCATGCTACTTATAAAATAGTAAATTCTAGAGCTTAGCTATAATTGAAAAATAAAAATGTGTTCATGACCCGAATTTCTTTGAACCTTATGTCTAAATACATATTACCTTGACTACGCAATTCCCTTGAAATTAGGATAAAAGTACTTTATCGACTTAAATGATGAACACATGATTTCCTATTATTAAAATGGTTGCAACTGTGGGGTTTGGTGAAATAAGGCATTGGATGTAAATGCTGGGATTGGGATTTTTATATTCCCCCTCCCTTAAATGCTTCTTACTAGGGAGGACCTAGTTGATGGTATGGTGAATGGTATGCACGATTTCGTGTTCATGCTCGTCCTCATTCCTTAGTTTAAGGACTGCTCATCCTATGAATCTACAAACTTAGGCTTACAGTACAACCTCGAGTTCCGTTATGGGACAGACATGACCTATTAAGCTCTAGGCTCTAGTAGCAACTTGCCAGTGGAGATGTCCTTCGTAGACACCTGGGTTGTACGGGCATGCATGGACTGTTCTACCATGTTTGTCGGTGCCTAGGACCTTTTACATTGGCCTTCTTGTATAATGTGAGGACTAGGGCAGTTGGACTGATCCTCCACGGCTGCCCAGGGATGACTCACGGAGCAATTCCTATTAAGGCTCACAGCCCAAATGGCTTTGTGATTCACACCCCAGTGTATAATCTCCTAAGGGTAAAGTGTACCTACTCTACAAAGTTAAAACTATCATGATAGCCATGTTCATGGTTAAGAGCATGCCAAGGGAGTATTTATATGGTAGACTCTTCATTTTTAAAACCCGAATCCTAGAGAAAAAGTTTAGAAAAAGGATTTTTGACATAGGAAAAGTCGAAACAAATGATTTCATTTGTACTCGAATGGTTTCAAAAACAGCTTTCCTTTCACTTAGGAAAAACTTAAAAACTTGCTTTCCGCAATAAGACCTAAGCCTCCTCTTGTATTAAACCACATACCGCATCCTTTCCTAGACTTGCGGAGTATAATTGTAGTCACACTTATTGTTTTCCCCATTATTTTTGTAACCCCAGTCGAGGAGCAACGGGCCTACGACTAGCAGTTTGTCGACGCCATACTATCTTGATGCCTGTGGGGGGGGGGTTAGAGTAGTTTTATAGTTGCTTCGAGCACCATGTATTGTAAGCTGCCAGATTCTATAATCCGGCTTGCACGACTGCATTTGTGTAATGTATTGGGATTATTCCTGAGTTATGTAATAATATATATGTGCTGGTAATGTATTACTCTGTTTTTACGGTGTGCACTAGTTGTGATCCTTGGGACTAGTACAGAATACACAGAGGGGTTCGGCCCTTTTGGCCTAGTCCCAACAAATTCCCCTTATTTATAATGAGCTAATACAAGTACCAAATGACCTCTACACCCCTACTGCTCTGCTAAAGCAAGGGCTAGGCGGTCATCTTGCTGATGGCCCTAGGTAAAAGATCATGTTACCACCGCCGCTACGCTAATGCGAGGGCTACAAAATCTTTTACCCTTGGAGGCGATTACAACTTGTTCCCTGTAGGAGGGTTTTAATGATGCTTTTCCTGACACTTGGGGGATTCCCATGGTACTAACTATCACTAAGCTAACTTGGATGTCAAGTTGATCCTCATAGGCTTTAGTTTTCTCTCAAGTGTTTGATCTCCCTCCACCTTTGTGAGGGCCCTATGGGGCTTAGCGAAGCCTCTTCCTAGAGAAGCCTTTGTGAAATTGTCGTGAGGCTCGACGAGAGTTTTCTTCGTGAAGGTCTCGCGAGGCTTCGTGGAGGTCCAATTGGTGAAGGTGTCGCAAAGCTCGATAAAGATCCTCTTGGCAAAAGTTTTCAATCATCATGTTGTAGGGGTGGGTGGTAATAGTGATGGTTGTGCAAATTAAAGCATGAACCCTAAAAACAAAAGAACATAGAGGAAGGCTTGGCATAGGTGATCACCTTGGACAAGATACCATTGTTTGTCTTTAAGAGGAAGAAGACACCAGAGACAGTTACAGAGGTGAGGGGATGAGGATTTGAATCACTGATGGGTAGCCCAGCTCGGGCCTGGCGAGTTGGCCTACGCTCGGCCTGATTTTTCTGGGTCAAGTTGGGCAGAGCTAGCTAACCAAGTTGGGCTGAAGCCATGTTTTCTACCCTTTCTCAATTTTTGAGCTAGGCTCGGGTTTGTACTCCTAACCCAAAAAAATATTGGCCCAACCTAGCCTTGCACTTTAGCCCCCAGCTGCCAGGTGACCCAAACTCCATTCCCCACCTAATCCCTATACTCCACTCAACCACCCCCCAATCCATAATTCCCACCCAACCAACAGCCAATCTCCCACTTCACTGGCGGCCGGGCTCACTCCGGATGCATCGTTTTAGTGACCACACTGCCCACCCGCTCGCCGGTCCCTCATGAGTCATGACCTCTTCTTATTTAGGACCCCAACCCCTGCTCTACACCTCCGTCACATCGTCTCCAAGATCTAACATTGTTGTCATGAGCCATGGACCAGTCGTTGCCATTGTGATTTTGATGCCTCCCGGAGCTTGGTGCTGCTCGTACCCGCCGTCACCGCATGAAACTTAATGCCCCCTTCCCTCCCCTTCCCCCATCTAGTAAGCATCCTCCTCATCCTCTTTCCTCCTCCTCTAAACACCACCAGCTGCCCCATATACTATTGACGACGCTGCCACCCCCTCATCTCATAGGCCACAGATCCTACACTGTTGGCCGCCTCCTTGTTTTCTCTCTATTGATGCTGCCAAATGTCTGCACATCTGCCTCCCTCCAGTCACCTCATCTGGCGTCCCCTTATTGGCTCACCCCCAATTAAATCAAATATTGTCTACACATTTAGTGTCTAATGCTTTACTGTATAATGTTGAATTGCTAATGATGTTACACAAATATGCTGGAAATTAAATCAATGAATTGTTGGATATATATCTGAGGTCATGCCTTCATGTGGGGCTTTAGGTCAGGCATTCAGGCTTTTGGCTAGGCCGAGAGCAAGATGAACAATAAATAAGTTGGGCCAGGTCAGGCTCAGGCTTGGTTCCAAAGCACTGAGCTTTATCAGGCCCAGCCCGAAATATGACCCGACCCATGGCATCGTCAGGTATAACAAGGATTAGTGGCTTCCTCCTTCTCAACAAGTTGCCCTGCTCAGAGTCAAACCAATCCAAATGTGAGGATAGGATCAGCAGGTCCAGACAATCATTCTGGGGCTGCTTGGTTGCCTGCATGGACAGAGATTTGCATCTACAAATGTAGAATCTTGTTTTTTTCTTATGTTTGGTTGCCTACATCTAGTTTTGAGCCTAGCTCTCTGGATGCAAGATTCTCTATGCAGCCTGGCTCTGGAGATAGGGAGAAAATGCGCGTATCTCTGGATGCAGCGCATGGTAGCCTCGTGTGCTGCGCAAGGGGCCACTGTCAGCCATAATAGCAAACCATGCATGGCAGCCTCGTGTTCTGCGCAAGTTTTCTTTTTTCTTTTTTGTTTATATCTTTTAATTAGCATCTCCGATTACCGAACCGATTTCAAAAATGGGTTCCTGACATTTTTTGAACAAAACTAGACCACACTTGCTATATAAATTTCAAAATACCTGCCTACTAAACTGTCGGGACCCGGTTTTACTAAACCGAACCCCTCTGTGTTAACAGTACATGTCCCAAGGATCAAGCATGTACCCACAGTAAAACAAAAATAAACTATCAACACCAACACTGTATTAACTAATAAAATAAATCAGAGTGCGGCGAAACAATTATTACCACTTAATATAGCATCAGAAGAACCAAATAAATAGCTGAAGTAGACCCATCATCAGCCACAGGCAAACTGACTGGGGAAGCTTCTAGTATTCCGGATCACCTTCCGGGAAAAATCCAACGTTCCTGCGTAACCTCACGATCCTGACTTGCTCGTGGAATAAGCAGCCCCGAATAAAAGCCAGGGTTAGCACGCGAATGCTAGCAAGTCTTCTTGGGAAGGCCCAAGCTAGGCTTATCCTAGGAAAGATAATGGCTCATTTGCATAAAAGCATTTAACTTAGAAGTATAAAAGTATTTAACAAAACATAAGTAATAAATAGTAATGCTCATGATTAGTCTCAACAAATGGCATAATTCTCAACTCAGTGTCTCATATTTCAGATTCTCATTATCTCAGATCATCATCCCAATAAAGTTCTCATGCTCATTCTCATTCACCATGAATCATCTAGCAACGGCACACTGACGGATAAACCTTACCCAAGTCAATTTAATTAAGGTGTAGCTACGATGTAAAAAACCATCAAGACGCTAATAACCGGAAACATGGCCATTCGAATGGGTTTACACTCTGCAGAGGTTGTACGCTTTTCCTGCAAGATATGATACTCCCCTATCGGAAAGCATCGTAACAAAATCCTTCAAAAGACCAACCCCGAGTTTGACACGGTCATATCTGATATTCACACAAGTACCCCGGGGGCTTCGATTGTACCTGATATTCACACAAGTACCCCGAAGTCCAATCCTCGAGCATTACATCGGCGATGACGCATCCCTCGGGACCTCACCCACGATGCAAGGACGGTGGCAAACCCGATGTTACTCTCCCTCTAGATCAGGCCCGTCCCATACCGGGCTTGCGGGCGCACGGAAAATTCTTAGTTAAATCCATCACGATCATCGATCCTTAGGGACCAGAGCATCGACTTAAATCACCCGCTCCGAGTCAAATTATTAGTTGGTAAAATTTTAATTAATGAGTGAATAATCCCACCATAAAACCCAAGTTCTCATGTCTCATACTTAGATACTCCAGATTCTCATATTAAAGGGCTTAATGATAATCATATAAGTGGGAATCACTCCCCGACGACTGTCTAAGCAAAACTAAGCCAACTAATAATTAAAAACAGTAGCAAATTACATAATATTAGCATCCTAAGATTTGTCATGATCCTGGGTGCATACCATGTAAATAAACGATATACACTAGGAATTACTATGGCAAATACGTATGATTTAATTAAATTGCAATTTTGGCAAAATCTAAAAATTGGGATTCTAGGAAAAAGACTTGCCTTCCTATTCTTATTGACCTTGCGGAATGGCGTCGGCGAACTCTCCTTTGTCACCCACATGATCTACCACACGCAAATCGAGAAAAAAATAATAAATAATAGAAAAAGTAAATAAATTGAAATAAATTATATAAAAATTACAGTAGATAGATATGAATTTTATGATTTTTTAGAAACTGGAATCGCAGGATTTGGAGTTCGGATGAATGCGTAGCGAAATAGTGAAGGATCACTATTGCTGAAATTCAGAAAAAAGGGAAATTGCACTGTAGCGATGGGCCAGCTACTGTAGCATGCAGCCCACGAACGTGAGGATAAGGGAAGGCTGCTGTGTGGCTGGAATCAAAAGAGAGAGAGAGAGAGTGATGGGTAGAGAGGGAAAGAAGAAAGAGAGAAGAAGAAGAAGAGAGGAAGAAGAAGTGAGGAAGAGAGGAGGAGGGCGCCGGCGGCAGGGTCGGCTCCGGCGAAAGCGGCGGCTGGCGGCGAATCTGAAGACACTCGCGGACGCGGCCGGTGACGGTGCGGCAAGCGCTGTAGCAAATGGGCGTCGGCGGAGGCGGCTAACGGTGGCTGGAGGCGGTGGTTTCGGGAGAGGAGGCGACGCGGCAGCAAGCGGGCAACGCGGGTCGCCCCGGAGGAAGAACGGCGGCGGCGGCCCATGGCTACACGCTGGCCGGGCGCGAGCTACTGAGACGACAATGGCGGCGGAGGCGGCTCAAGACGGCTGGTCGGAGAGAGCGGCTGCGGCAAGTGGTCGGCGATGGCAATACAAGACGAGCGACCTGCAAGGTGGAAAGCAGGGAGGCGACGGTGGCAGCTACCTCGACGATGGGCATAGTTCCGACGAGGTCCTCCCTAGTGGTTGGTGATTGATGTTGCTATCGGCGAGGTTGCAGATCTGTTTCGGTTTGGAGAAGATTGGTTATTTAGGGTCTTGGGCTATCGCTGAATTTTGCTGCAGGTTTATATAGAGGAGTTAGAGATCGGATTGGGCACAAGATCATATTGGTTTTGAAATCAGTTAGGATTGCTTGGGGTCGGTTTGGGGATGAAACCGGCCAGGATATGATGAAGGTGATCTAGCCGGAACTTGGCTCAGCCAAGAGTGGGTACGGCCAGGAGATGGTACGGCCGGGGTTGGTTAGGCCAAGGAGTATAATAAGTAAGAAGTGAAAAGAAATAAAATAGATAAAAGGGGAAGAAGAAATTAACATAGGAAAGGAAAGTTTTTTTTCCTTCCTTTTGAAAGTATGAGATGTAATTTGTAATTGAAATTGAATTTTAAATAAAATTTCTGATGTTTTTATTTTTGGGATGTCATATAAACACTCAACCAAACACCGTCTCTGCATCTGTGCATCTCGTATCCCATCAGCCTGACTGAGTCGAACGGGCCAGGCTCGTGAGAGAAGGCAACCAAATAGCCCCTCTAGTTATTAGAAGGATGGAGAGCTCACCCTCGACGATGTTTTTGTGCTGTAAGAAAGGCAACCAAATGAAACCTAGAGATCAGTCGGGGGGAACTGGTGCTTTTGACGGGCAAGGAAATAGTAGATTGAATTGGAACCAGAGTCTGCTTGGGGATAAACTTGGTTTGGATTTCGATTGCGAGTTTGGCTTACTCGAAAGTGGTTTTGGAGGGTGGTGGCTTGAGCTGCGTAGGCTCACCTTGGTTGGGCTCCAACTGTTCACTAAAGGTAGGAGAAAGGTGGGCTTGGCCAAGAGGGACTTGGTTCCTATGTAGTTGCAATAGGGACTGCAAGTTAAGCAGTTGTCTGACCGGGGTTGGATCCAAAATCTATGTGCTAGATTTAGCCAGAACACTGTAATAACAAAAAGGTTACGGTACGACACTGCAGCAAAAAAGTACTGTAGCAATCAATCTCAGTCGTGGTCTGATGAAATGGATGGACTAGATTCTTTGCAGTTGCTTAACGTGCAGTTGCAATAGCAAGTGCACCTGATCTCTATACAGCCGAGGGTGTGGCACCACGAAGAAAGAAAACAAAGAGGGAAACGATAGGAGAGAAAAAGAATGAATGAAGAAGAGGGAGAGAGAAAAAGAAACGAAATGAAAAGATAAGGGTCGAAATTGAAAAATATTTGATTGGCTTGAATTCAAATTTGTTTTTCGTTTTTGAATATAAAGTTTTAGGATATCACTGTCACGTAGCACATGTGATATATATTTCCCAGCGCTCTATTAAATGAGCTTCCAGCAAATTAATTCCAATGACAGAACTATTATTTATGCTCCTTTCCTCTAAACCTCTTTACAACACATTCTATATGCTTAGATGTTCACGTCAGCCCTATGAAAAACATTTATATCAAATAACACGCTCGAAAAGAACTTTTGAGACATGTCTATCGACCATATCTGGTGCACAAGTGATAGCATAGTAACAACTTTTCACAACATGCAAGAACGTCTGCTTGGTCTTGTTACTTGACCTATCATCTGATCTCTGCAGAAGATGCTTAGCAAGTTCTTGCATATTCAACTCAATTTCTTTGTCAATGTGGCTTATTATTGCCCCGTTCTTCACGGTATCCTGTAATTTCCAATGTTAGTTGAATATTAAAAGCAAATAAATATACCAAACACCTATTAGCTCCGTACAACAAACATGTTGAAGTTACAAAATATGAAATATATGGATCAAGTTACCAAAAAAGTAATTAAATTTCATATGTTATACAAATAGAGATAGTGGTAACATATCATACTTAAAGTAAAGTACTTTATATATTTTTGATAAAATTGTTTTTGTTTCTTGAGGCCTCCGTACTTCAAGCCTAGTTTATGAAATCGGAAACTTAAATGACCGATCCAAACTACTCATCTTGCTCTACCCATTGAATTTCATTGTTGACATTTTACATTTTAATTTTTAACTATTTTTTTATTTTTGAAAACTGCTTGATTGGAGGCTCCACGTCTAATTAGATAAGAGATTTTTGTAAAATCCAGAAAACAGAAAATAAATTTGAAACAATGAGAAATTTGGTTGGTTGGGAGAATTTAATGAGATGAATAAATGAAGTGTTCAGATCGGCCATTTGAGTCTCTGATTTTGTAAACATGACGCAAAGTATGGAGACCTCCGTACTTCATGAATTACGGTAGCCTAGGAGCCTTGACCACATAATTGTAGTGCCCCATGATCAAATTTCCTAAATATTATAATTGTTTGAGATAATCAACATTTTTTTTAAAAAAGTCTACTTTATACATAAGGGAAAAATAGAATAATCATGGAGTTATTTTCTCATATAAAAAATATAGCGATAAAACCGTTGAAACGTAGAGGTTACCTGTGGTTGTAACATCTTTTGGTGAAGTTTATCACAGGCAGAGGATGCGAGTTGAATAAACCGAGCACCATTTATGTTGTTTATCATAGATTCAACCTCACTGATTCTTCCCGCACAAATCTCAATAATTTGAGCAATAAGCAAACAAGCTTGTTTGTCATGTACCATGCACGACCCTGGTGGCATATTGGGCTTGCTACATATGTCATCCTGTATATTATTCTGTTGCATCATCCAATGAATCCACTAGAAATAGAAAAAATTGCATTAGAATTATTACTTAGTAAAACTTCACAATAACATGCAAATTAGTGCAGTTCTTTGTGTAACTTACAACACGACTTAAGTAATTTTTGATGTACTTTGGTCCTTCACGAATAGGTAGTGCCTCTTCTACCAATAAATCAATAAGTCGATGAAGTGCTGTCACAAGAGTTCCTTCTTTTGCATCTCCTTTATGCCTGAAAAAACGATTTTATGTTCGAACACTGAGAAACATCTTTACTATTTTATATATTACATAGCAATTTGTATAACAAATCGTATAGACACATCTATTATGAACCTTAATTATGAAATGCACTTGAAAGCATGCCATGCCATCTTAAATGATCTATACCAGGAATTTATCAATTCCAAGTTAAAATTGAAATAAAAGCAATGCTACTTGGTTATACTATTAATTTGGTAGTGCTAATTTTTCAGGTACTAGGAATGCAATGGCACCATGTTGAAATATTTACTTAAAGGCAGAATTGGTTACATGACATTGATCAAACCATAAAATCCAAAATTAATAGAATTTGTACTGTCCAAAATATTTTCTTCATCATTAACTTTTACATAGAAAGGCACATATATTATGTCTAGATAACAAGAGTATGAATGCTATTTGGTTCATCCAAATAAGAAATATATTTGAATAATATGTTTTACTTGGTACACTAGAGTGAAATTACCAAGTATTTTTATCCCCCTAGCACATTCAACAAGCGTTTCATACTACTAGCTTCATAGGCGAAATAAACAAACCAAACCCAAAGCAGGATTTCCTTCGTTAGGATTTTTGTATTAAATATGGTGTGTTTAGATGTTGACCTATGAAATTATAACAAATCATTTTATTGACTAGTTTGCTTAATTTGTGAAGTGTGTATTAGCAATATGTTATTTATTTATAGGGAAAAGATTGTTGTAAAGAACAAGGTCTGCTACAACGTGATTCAAATCAATAGAATGGTTGGGTTTTTTTGCAGAGGTTTGCAGTATTAAACGCATCCTACACTGAATAATATATCATAAGTAACAAATCTAATATTTACTCTCTGATAATGTAATGGTTTGCTGTGTTGCCTAATGACAAGAGACAGAGAAAAACATTCTACAGAAACAATTATCGTGTCACATGATTGTTCAAATCTGGATTAGTGTTCAATCAAGTTTAGCTATAGTACTCACCATGATACATCAACATTTTCTCCATAGAGGCTGCTGCGCAAAAAATGTACCATCCTTTTCTTGGCCGAAATATTGCTATGTAGATGTCTAGAAATAGCATTGGCTAGCACTGACACTCTAGCCCATGCAAGTCGCTCAGCAGCACGGCTTGGTTCAAAAATGCAAGAAGCAGCTAGAAAATAAACTCTCACAACATCTTCTAGTGTCAACCCAAAAGCCTCAAGGCCATTATCAAGGAACCACCTAAATATACATGGTAGCAAAGAACAACATCAGATTTAAGCTAAGGTAATATAGTAAAATGACACACAAGAATATTAAAACTATGGAATCAATATGTACTTTTGTAGACCATGCCACTCAAGCTGATGCAGAACTTGACAACGGTTGAAATCCTGTCTTGCCAACTCAAGATATTCATTGTTATTCACAAGAGGCATCCTGTCAGCAACTATCCATCAGATATGGGTGAAGTTTACATATTTTGTTGAATATATATGTGCTATATATGGAACAATGTTTGAATCTGAAACACACAAGTAAAACGTTACCTGTAGAGCGTCTTTCCAATCCACACATCATCGTTGCCACCATATTGGTCTAGATATGCTCTTGTCTCTACACGTGGTAAGCTTGCATACCAAGGATAGTCTAGTGTATACTGGACCTGTTGATGCAATACAATATTCTTATCGGTATTTAGATAATGCAACAAATTTCCAACAAAACAAAGCTGATATTTTTTCACAATATAGGAAATTAGACTTATGTTATGCCAAGTAAAAATAAACATTATTTGATTAATCTATCATGTTATATCCTGATTGTTTCCACCTAGGAATGATTTCATTAACTTGAATGACTTGAATGGGATGACCTCTAATTTAGGCCACAATGACTGCATTTGTACCGTCTATTTATCACTTTTGCAACTTAAATAACACATGATTCATAGACCAGCCGTTATGAGTTCGGATTAATTCTAACACCCTAGCTAATCCTGCTTCAAACTGAATAAGATCGGCATTTCTAGTATGTTTGTATTGTAGCAGTTCCTTTTATTTAGTTATTTTTGGGAACTTTCAAAATTATGATATCAACTCCTGCCACATGAATAATACTACAACGCTAACTGACACATATCATTACAACAAAGGTAAGAAGGCATAAGACCTCAAGAATTAGATTGATGGCTCAACTAACAATACTGTCCACTTTCTACTCCATCTGTTTTCATCTAGCGCTAGCACGGCTCAGCATACCTCGCCAGGTAGATCCTTAGCAATAATCCATTTATCATGAAGCGTGCCCTGGGCTTCTCTTTGTCGAAGGAATTCATATGAGAAAATCCTAGCACGTCGCAAGACATCTTCTCCAGGAAAACTTATTTGAGAAGCCCTATTAAGATTATACATCCCAGTCACTGCTTGATTTGATTGTCCAACAAAACAAAAGAACTCGCCATCCTTCTCAAAATTCTTAAACACACCTGAAAGCAACAACAGTATGTCATTCAACAAATTAATAAAATCTACAGAGCATATACAACGCTATATTTACAATTTTCTCTAAGTTAATTTAAAAGGAAAAAACGGTGTTGTACTTGGAGAGACACTGTATCCATGGAGTCGTAGTAGTCGGAAAGCCATAGCGGTATCATCCACATCTTTCACATCGGAGTTCCTAGCCCAGCAAATCCCTTCTTCTGTCCAGTGCCTATATAATAAGAAAAGCGGTGAAATAAATTCCTCATAATGTGCCAAAAATTTGGCATTAGCGAGCTATGGTGAATAAAAATTGTGCTAAAAACGAAAATGTGTAAAGGAAAAACCTGTTCACATAGTCCATGCACTGTTCAATCTCCCTTTCGAAGTATCTAGAGATCCCAAGACGCTCCAATCGATCAACGACCCAGATGTGCTCAAAAAGATCAACAGGGTACACATTGGGAACTGAAATAGTCAAGATCAATAATCTGAGTTTTGTTTTTGACGTTGATGAATAATGGGAGTTCGGGAGGCACAACATATCATATAATCCATCGAGGATTTCTTGACAATTTCATGGTTCTCTTACCACCTCCGTCGAATTTCTTGACAATCCTGTCGATGTATTCGAAGCATCTCTTGTCACCAGTTTGAATAAGAGCATAAGCTGTAGCTGAAGGTGAATACAAGAAGGACCCATCACTGGATTGGAGCTTTAGTAGTTTTTGCCAGTCCAGCCCCTGCATTCCTTCAAGGCTATGAAGAATTGATGTCGGAATTCTATGCATCATATCCTTTGGAATCCTACGTTATGGCACCAAAAGAAATAAAAAGGCAAGTTAGTAAAATTTCCCAATGGAAACAAAAGCAAAATAAGTGGTGAAGGATACTCTAGATATAAGACATATACCTCTTAAGCTTCACTTCTCTGTTAGCATATATTCCCTGTAAAGCATGGTGATCATACGGGAAATCAATGCCCAAGCTCCTAGCTGCCTCTATGAGAGATGGGAATGCAATCTCAAAACCTATGGGCATTGATTCTGGGTCTTCCTCTTCTAATCTCCACAAGTTCTGATGGAGGTAATTAAGTCCTAAAAAACAAAGCTCACAAACCAAGAAGCATGCATTCAGCAAAGATCAGCCATGTCTTGGTTCATTTTGAACTAACTGAGCATCTGCATCTTTGCACTACCTTTCTTGCATTTGTCAGGCTCAAGAGACCATTTTGTCAGTGCTATAACACAGGCAAGGGTGTTGGTTATCCGGTCATAGGCAGAGAACAAGGCTGCATCACCCCAGGAGCCGTCAGGCAGCTGGTTGTTGACGATCCACCGGACGGTGGTCGGGAACTGCGGGCCCTCGCCGCCGTCCAGCGTTGGCACCAGGGCGACCCACGCAGTATCGTAGGCTGAGATGCTGATCTCTCCGTCGTTCATCGACCTTAGCATCGCCCGAACTTGATCAACCTGTGGCTGCAAGTCTGCCCCATGAACCTGATAGAAATTTGCATGACAAAAAGCACAAGGTCGGTAAAAAATCACACACTGTCGATAAATCTTTATCAGAAAGAAATTGCAAGCACATTAGAATTAGAAGCTTACCTCAGAAATCACATGGTCATCGATATCACGTGGCTCCTCTGGCAATTTTGTGATCCGACTTCCAATTTCCTTGCGTTTGTTTTGCAGCCCTGCAGGTACAGTGTAATTCAGTCACTCGAAGCATAACGAATGAACACATGAATGGAGCATGAGACGCCAAAGAAACATGAAGTTTGTCTAAACGGAGTAATTTTTGCCTCGGTGTCAATTAACTGACATCACATCCCAGTGACTGATCCTATATTCCATCATCAATTTTCGTATTACGTTGGACAATTGCAAAAAGATTTTTCACTTCACTTCAGGTTGTACGTGCACATCTCACTGGGTGCTAGTCTAGTAGCCCAGTGACAAACAAGTGGATTTTTTTTCCCCACAGGTCGGAATGAAATATAATTTCTGCCACCGAAAACACTCTCCGCAAGGCGGCAACATGAAGTTGTGCAAAGATACCTTGGCCAAGGAAATCAAACCAAACTTACTTAAGTCCGATTTATTACCCAGTTTATATGCTTTTTTCTGTCAAAATATAATTTAATTATACTTTACAATATTCTCTGCTTTGCCGGCATGTAACGCTGGCACAAAGACAGCCTCTACTGTCCAATCTAATCCTGCCTTTGCAGTGTTAGATACAAGTGCGCAATCTACGACAGACATCAACCAGCAATCGTAGTCGAATCTTTGATCATTTTATTCGATAAGCAAATTGATCCACTGGCTATTTGCCTAAAAAGAGCATGGCCTTTCAAAAGATCAAAGTTCCCCTGGCAAACATCCATATCCGCACCTATATAGCTTGAGATTGGGCGAACTTCAGCAAAGGATTTTAGCTGACAGAACAGTCGTGATGATACCGACAGCACCAACTTCAATAATGCATCGACAATCTTTCCCTATCAACAGTTGAACAACACTGTTGGAGTGCGAAGGAGCTAACTTTATTTAGCTGCTAATGTCTGTCTGTGTCTTGAGATTTGACCAGTGACCACAAACTACCAGTCTAGTTTCCACCCTTTAGACTTGCTGCTGAAAAGACTAAATCCTTGTACAACTATTAAGTATGAATTTCACGTGAATTTAGCTGTCTACGCTGCATGGCAAAACAATATTCCAATGCCAATGGCTGTAGAAGAGCACTAGTCTCTTTTATATAAGAGCATTCACAGTAGAGCTCTAAAGCTACATCTAAGCACTTACTCCTGTTTAGAGGCAGCCTCTAACTAAGGCAGGGACTTTAAAAACCACCTCTAAGCTAGAGGCACCTCCAACCTTAGAGATAGCATCTAAGGCCCTGTTTGGTAACAAAGTATTTTTATAGTTTTTAGGCAAAACCATGGTTTTAAAGAATACCATGGTTTCTAAAGCCATGAGGTGTTTGTTAACTCTGCAAAAAACATTGCTTTGAAAACCATGATTTTATCAAAACCATGGTATTTTTAAAGTTTTGAAAACTTCACTTTGAACTAAGTTTTGGCTCATTGCTATCACTATTCATAGGAAATAATTTTGTAACCAAACACTTTGTAGTTTCAAGAAATACCATAGTTTTGTGAAGGTTGGTAAAACATGGTATTTTTGTATATACAAACCATGGTATCTCAAAATTATGGTTTTTTAAAACTTTGCTTCCAAACAGGGCTAAGCAAATTGAGCATTAATTATACTATATAACTAGTGGGTGTAATAGTCCAGGTTTAGAGTTGATATTGTCTCTAACCAGTGCGTACAGAGCCTCTATGCCTGAGCAATTTGCAAGTCCAGTCTTAAAGCAATATTGTGGAACATTTTGATAAATCTAAAGAAGAGATGTGTGTGTTGGGGAGGGGGGGCCATCAGTAGGGATGGAACTGGTACGGATAATTTTCGACCGACCGAATTGATTTGGATGATGATTTAGATAGTTTCACATATATCCAGTTGATTTCTCGGATAAGGATATGGATATACATAATTTATATGGATACGGATACGAAACACTGATTATCCGACGGATACGGAATATCCGAGTGTTTGTTCAGATAATATCCGAATATGACATACGGATATTATCCGAATAACACATATCAGAGACGGACTGGTGGAGAGGCTAGGCCATAGCTGCTGGGCCTAGGCGTTGGGTGCAGCCACTGTCCACTTGATTTTTTTTTCCTTTGTAATTTATTTTTAAATACCAGTCAGAATTTAAATGAAATTCTCTAAATTTTGATTGACCTTTCTCCTAATTTTCAATTTAAATTTAGAAATTTTCAATTTGTACTGATTTAATAATATTTGTGCATAAATTTTTTAATTTTTGATATGACATTTTCTTATTTTTCAAAATTCCTAATTTTGAATTTAAATTGGGACCGATTTTGGAAAAAAAAACTGAAATTGGATTTTAAATTATCCGACTAATATTATTCGTATCTATGTCAATTCTGATCCATATTTGATCTGTATCCGTAATCGATATTATCTTGTATAATTCATATTCGATTTTGTATTCAGCACTATTCATATTCGATTTTGTATTCGATAAAAAATATAGATACAGATACGAATAGGACGATATATGACCTTATCCGATCGGATCACATCCGTACGCACCAGCTTCAGCGAACGTACGTTGTTGTATAGTGAGCAGTGATTGTAGCGGTAAAGCCACAAAAGGCAGGCAGCGACAAGACGATGGGGCCCCGCCACAAGCACGAGCACGAGTCAGAGAGTTGATACCTTTAGCACTGGAGCTGGATACGCCTATGGCCTGCGCCCTCCACCCCGCGACGCGCGTGCCGGTGGGGCCCAGCCCTGCCCCCGCCCGGCCAGGGCCTGCGTCTTGGCCCCGCATGCACCATGGCCCTGATTGTTCTGTGGCAAAAGAAAAAGAAGAGTAGCAGCAGATACAACAGTGAGAGATTTAACTCGTGACAACCAAAGCGACGGACAAGAAGAAGAAGAAGAAGAAGAACGCGAGCGGGATCAAAGCCCAGAATGCAACGCCTCGTCTTCCTTATTGGTCGGTTTCACTTCCACGCCACATGCCACAGCAACATGTGGCTGGACGTACCAGTGATGTGGTCAAACCGCACCTGAGATCGACCATCTCAATCTACTAATGAATTAGCACGTGGTGTTTTGACGATCCAAGAATAGCATGGTGCGGTTCTAGGGGGAAAAGAAATAGGAGGAGAAGCGTTTCCATTGAAGCCAGAAAAGTAACAGAGGCAAGGCGTGGTACTGGGGGCAGGGATCACCTTTCACTAGAGGAGCACACCACGGCGATCGGGCGAAGCCGAATGCCCTCGCCGGCGACGAGTGCAGCTGCATGGTTGATGACGCTCGCAATGCACTGGGGCCAGCCGCTTGCTGTGCTCTCTTCTCCTCTTAGATAAGGATGAAGAAGTTAATTAAAGAGAGAAAGAGGGGAGAGAGATGGAGAGTACAGGGCGCGGGCGGCGCGGCGCAGGGCGAGTCGGCCCGGACCGGGGCGCGGTCAGGCGGCGCAGGCGGCAACGGCGGCTCGGCCCGGCGGCGGCGGCGCTAGCCCGCGTCGGCAGCAGGGGCGCGGCTCGGGCGGCTCGGCCGGGGAGCAGCGGCAGCGCGCTTGGAAAAGGCGCTGCTCTCTGCAGCGGCGGCGGTGGCGCGGCTAACGGCGCCTGCGGCGCGAGACGTGGCCAGGATGGCTGGGCGAGGCGGCGACAGCGGCCAGGGCTCGGCCGGCAGCGGGCACGCGGCTGCGGTCGGAGCAGCGGCAGTGCAGAGGAGCAGGGCTACCTTGGCAATGTCGACGGCGGCTGCTTCGGCAGCGGGGACGGATTGCGGCGACGATTACGACGATGGCTCCGGCAGGGCGTCGAGGCGCGACGACGTGGGCGGCAACGGCAGGAAGAAGTTAATTAACAGAGAGAGAGAGCACCAATGCAGGCTATTAATAACCAAGCAGCAACGGCGAGCCTTTATTTGTCGGGAGTATTAAGAGTCGAGAGTCCGCGCATGTTTTGACTTCGTATCCTGGTCCTGGCTAGGCTCCTAGGCGAAGCGAATGATTCCTGCCGAAGAAAAGCTCTAGTAGTGGACAAAGACCTTAAACGTTTGCTTTGGGAACGGGTGGTCCGAGCGTGACATTCCTATGCACTCGTCGCACCAAGATACTCTCTTCCGTGATCCGTCCAGACTTGAAAGAGAAAAATAATGCAACAGCCCAAATTTGGGCCTTTTTTGAAAAATTTTCAATTAAAGACAAAATCAATGTGCTTACTATTTACTATCAAAAAAATCAAAATTTAACTCTAAATTCAAACCTTAATTCAATCAAATTCGTCTAAATTCAAATTTTGATTTTTTTTTTTATCGAGCTTTCACCTATTGTGCTCAGCCCAATTGGGGCTTTAAAAAAAACCTCTAAAGATACATCTAAGCACTCACTCCTGTTTAGAGGCAACCTCTAACTATGGCAGGGCTTTAAAAACCACCTCTAAGCTAGGGCACCTCCAACCTTAGAGATAGCTTCTAAGCAAATTGAGCATTAATTATTGTATATAATTATTGGGTGTAATAGTCCAAGTTTAGAGTTGATATTGTCTCTAACTATTGCGTAGAGAGCCTCTATGCCTAAGCAATATGCAGGTCCAATCTTAAAGCAATATTGTGGATGTCCTAAGCAAATTAGACTCCAGTGTCTCCATTTTGAGAAATCTAAGGAAGAGGGGGCATCAGCTCAGCAAATTTCTAATTTCCGGTAAATCCTGAAATAGAAAGTGAATTATCCAAAAATAGTATAAGGTATCCAAAAATCATAAAAAAATTTCTTGAAAATATTAGGTATTGAACTTGACCTGAAAAAATATAAAAAGATCAAATTAAATTAAATCTTGCTCTCTAGAAAATTGGAAGAAGCTAATTAAGCCATTTTCCTTATTAAGAAATTGCTAGAAATCAAATTAGCTTTATTGAAAATAGGTATTGAGCTATGAAAATTCCTAAATTTTCCTAGAAATAATTCCAACTTAAAAAATATTAAACCAAGTAGAAATTATAAAAAATTAAAGAAAACCCACAAGGGCTATCTAGAATTAATAATTATAGCACTTTAATTTATTCTAACAATTATTTCCCAACATGGGTATCTTTATTAAGGGTAATTAAGGGAATACTCATGCATGGCATACGATGACACAGAGAAATTCTCGCTACCTTAGTCAAGACATGGTACGCTAGGTCTAGTTAATCGTATATAGGTTATGCATATATGCATCATTCCTTTTGCACCTGGTTATTCATTGTCTTTATTTTCATGAATAGACTTTGAGGACCCGGAGGAAAGATGTGAAGACGTAGAGGAAAGTACCGTTCCCTAGGACAAGGCAAGTTAACATCCATAATTCATATCTTACTCAGTTTTACATAAGTTATTTTGTTTTAACTAAGAAATTCATGCTCTATTCTATATTGCTATTACTTGAACTACTAGAGTATATATACCTATTCCTTAATCATGGTGTACACATGCCCTGTTCCTTGTTATGCTTGATTACCATGCATGATTGTCTTGATTATCATGTCATTTGGAACGCTAGGATAATTACTAGTTAATTTAGACTCATAGTCCTTTGGTAAAACTTGCTTAGACATGATAAGGTCTAACCTATGATTTCTAAGGAATAATTGCCCCATAATGGTGGATGTTAGTTCACCACTACACTGCTCACATCATAACATGAAATGGTATATGTCTAAAATGGTAGGGGATTGAGGGAGGTAATTGGGTGTTATGGGTTACAAGGCTGGATAGGGTTGAGGTTCTGTGATTGTATCTATGGGTCCATGGAGCATTTGGTCAGTGAGGTGTACGTCTGAGATCTAGGCTTAGAGGTCGAGGACCTGGAAGAGATTGAGGCAAGGAGCGGAGTGTGGATCTCTGGCTCCTAGGCCATGGTTATTGAGAAGCGGGACCAAAAGTGGTCCCTTGAACTTGAACAACGTTGGATATGGTACAACACGCAACTTGAACTTGAACACGTGACCATCGCGCAGTAGTGCGGTTGTTGGAGTCTAGTTGCGTGCTCCGAGAAGACCCTAAAACAAACTCTAGCCCAAGGTGGAGGCGGAAGGGTGCTGTCACCGAGGGTGATCTAGCTCATGCACTTGCTAGACTGGCAATCCAGTAGAGTGCTGATCCATAACGGGAGTGCCTAAATCCCAGAATAAGATAGAGAGAGAAAGGAGGAAGACTGGAACACTAGAAGCAACAATGTTTGGGTAGGTTTGGTCGTACTGAGGTTAGGTCCAGAGGGTGGCATTGGTTGGGTGGAAGATTAAGTGTGGACCCACAACTCATTCAACAAAAATTTAACAAAGTTTTAAAATAGCTAAGTCATAGGATTGTATTACTAGTATTTCCAACTG
Source organism: Olyra latifolia (assembly GCA_036346145.1). Lineage (NCBI taxonomy): Eukaryota > Viridiplantae > Streptophyta > Magnoliopsida > Poales > Poaceae > Olyra > Olyra latifolia. Next base: position 37,954,022 of record CM070532.1, read on the forward strand.
ACTTTATGCAAATAAAAGAACCAGTAGCCTTCTCTTAGAGGCTTTATCATTATTTGTATTAGAAAGGTGTTAACTCACAAGTGTGGTTTGATTGCGTATTTACCCTCGTACTTACTCACTCTTTTAGATGCAGATCAGCCCGAGCATCCTTATGAGTGTCATGAGGATGAAGACCCAGACTATAATGGTCAGGATAAAGTCTAGGGCGGCCCTCCAGTTGTTTGCAAGCTTGCATAGTCGCTAGATGCACTTTTGATGTCTTCTTATGCTTTCCGCAAGTCATTGAACTCTGAACCTTCTTTTGGATATAATATGACATTTGGCCTGTCCAACCGTGATGTATACTATTTATCAAAAGACATTATTTCGATTAAGTAACTGTGAGATCTCTATATCGCTTGTATGCAAATAAACCAGCTATGTAATTGTGTGCAGTAGCCTACTGATGTAGGGACTAGTGCAGGAAACATAATGATCCTTAGGGACAGGAAACTTGAGGGGTAACAAAAAAATATAGATCCTCACCTCACCCAAAAAAATTAGTACAAGACGGTTACAAGTAGAGAGGTGGTTCACATATTAAAACTAGAAGCAGAATATAAATACGGGAAGGAGCGGCGTCATCGGACATGGGCCGATGGCTACCGCAGTTGAGTAGCCACTGCAGCCAGCGGCGGGTGACAACGACGGGAGGGTGAACAGACGACCAACAGAAGGAAGCAACCAGAGTCGTCTCACTAATGCCTCGACCACTTCCTCTAACACCTCGACCACCCCCATCTGTGGCGCCACCATTGTTGCTGGTGACACTGCACTGCCCGCACCCCTGCCGCTGAGGCCATCCATTCCTCTTCTTGCCATCATGTGTCGCCCCAGAGGAAGCATATTAGAGGTGAAGAAGATGAGATGGGATGATGACCATATCTAAGTTTTGGGAAATTTCAGTATTTCACACTCAATTCGCTGTCCTCTCGGAATTTAACACGCAATTTGTTTGCCTTTCGAAATTTGACATCCAACCCATGAATTCTTTCGTTTCATGACACTCCTCCCATTTTCTTTTTCTTCTCTCATTTTCTATTCTCTTTTCCACCTAAAGTGATGAAAATACCCTCTCTCAACTGATGGAAAAACTTGAAATGCTCGGTCATATTTGAATTCATTGAAATTTAACAAATTTCAAAAAGTTGAATATGGGCAAATTTCAAATGCAGTTTTTTCACTGAATTTAAAAATTTGGCGGTATTCTAAATTTGATTTCAAAATTTGACCAAATCTTAAAATTTGAAAATTTTCATATTTGGTCATAAAACATTTGGGCATATTTGAATTTGGTCAAATTTCAAATTTGAATGTTTTCAAATTTTAAAATTCAGTCAAATTTTCACATTAAATTCAAAACCACGGTCAAATTTCTTCATTTGAAATTTGCACAGATTCATCTTTTTGAAATTTGAAAATTTGACCAAACTCAAATATGATTGAACGTTTCAAGTTTTTCCATCGATTGAGAGAGGGTTAATTTTGTCAATTTAGCTAGAAAAGGAAATAGAAAATGAGAAAAGAAAAGGCAAATAGAAGAAATGAGAGAAGTGTCATGAAATGATAGAATTCACGGGTTGGGTGTCAAATTCCAAATCATAAATGCTAGGGAACAGAATCCTGTTTCTTTGCTTTCCGACAGGATAGCTAGGCACCGCTCGATCCACGTGGTTGTCTGGTCGGCACACTGCGCCCACTCTTCTCCATCTTTTCCCACCGATTCCACCTTCACTCCCATCTCATATCCTGATGTGCAACTCCAACATCACCTCGCCGCCTCCGTCTGCATGTATAGCTCCCACGTCGTGCCCGCCTCGCCTGGCGCTGGCAACGCCTACCACGTGTCCGCCTCGTCCAGCACCAGGTACGGCAAAGTTCCCACCTATGCCCACCCCCGTCCTCCTACCCTAAGACACCCCGCATGTAGTCGTGACCTTGGCCTCGGGCTCGATCCAAGACCCCACGGTGTCGCCGTCCCCTCTCACCAAGGCGGCCAAACTCGTCATGCGCTTCCGGGAGTAGGGACAGCCGCTTGTCGCCGCGTGCCGGCCTTCTCCAAACCACCCAACCTCGAAGAGGCCCTCGACAGGGTGCGCCGCAACACGGCCTATTGTCGGGCCAACTACGCTGAAACTCCATGGCACACTATAACACACTCCGGTACACCCTCTGAAACACTGCACCCGTCGCTCTAGCGAAACACCGTGAAACACTCTAGTATACTTTGAAACACCATGACACACAATGAGTGATACACCACGGTGCATTCTAAAACTCCATGACATACCCTATCACACCGTAATAAAATTCGAAACTCTATGACACACTCCGGTACACCACGATACACTCTGGAACACCTTGTCCTTTTTTTGGGTAGATAGCTCTCATTCCGAAAAGCAGTCGAGTTGGATGTCAAATAGAGAGACCAACTAATTGAGTGTCAAAATACCGAAATTTCCCTAGTTTAGGACATTCCGGAAGCTTTGAACGGGACAGTGCGCGAAATGGGCCATCGGACCGGAGCCTGGATTGGAGATACCAGAATTTTTTCTACCGATAAAAGGAATTTCCACATGTCATTCAAGGTATCACAAAAAACGTGGCACCATCGTACCTAGTTTTCCATGCATGCTTTGAATTGTTTGGAGCATGTTGGTCAAGGTGTGTTCAAAGTTCAAACAAGCAAGGACTGACGTATGGCACAAAGTTTCCACGCATGGTTTGAAGTTTGGCCGCCCGCATGCTGGTCAATGCGTGTCCGAAAGAAACACAATATCATCGTACAGAGTTTCCATGCATGCCTTGAAGTTTGGAAGGATATGTTGCTAAAGGTGTTGCACATGGCCTCAAACAAATCTGAATATATATTCAGATTTGGAGTATCTTTTACTGCTACTAAGACCCCGCTTGGCACAGCTCCAGCTCCCAGCTCCACATCAAATATAGAGTTTGTACTTTAAAATAAAGTGACTTAAGTTTATATTTTTAGTTTAAAATGTAAATAAGATGATTCACCTAAACATCCTCGATGTATATACCTACAACTCCAGCTCCATGAATTTCTGGAGTTAGGAATATAGTGCTCTACCAATTCCATAAATTTTCGTGAAGCTGGAGCTGTGCCAAACAGAACCTAACTCGATCATTTCCAACCAGTGAATCCAACAGGAGTTACCAATACCATAATTCAGCTTCACGTGCATGAAAAACTGTCATTCGGAGTTTCCGTGGTTTGATGTTTGACACAGAGAAACTTTTGCCTCCCAAAAAAGTGCTGCAAACACATGTTTCTTAAAAAAGGAGTGCCCATAGTAATAATAAAAAAAATATGAAACATGATTTTTTTTTTGTATTTTTTGTTTTATACATCTTAAATGAAAAAGATAGATTTTCACCGGTGACAGTAATTACAATGGCATATAAAGAGGAGGTCACTAAGCAATGGCACAAAGAGAATTGACTTTGCAGTCCAAGATGAGTAAAAGTACAGAGGTGGCTCACAGATTGAGTCTAAAATTAGAGAATAAAATATGGGAGGAGCAGCGTCACCGGACACGGGCAAATGCATGGCGACTGCAGTTGAACACGCTGGACGGCAACTGCAGCGAGCAGAAGAATGGGATGACAATAGGGCAAGAGAGCATGGAGAAGAACAAATGAGCAGAACGGTGAAGTGATTTTTTTTTACGAGGAACACATCGCCAGCCTCCCTTGATAGTACAAATACTTTGGACACAACAAACACTCATACAAATCTCCTGTGAGGGCCATACCAACCAGCACCACCTACACAAATAACAAACGAGAACCCGAAGCACCCATACAATGCGATGCCAACCGTCAATCTGACGATTCCGGTTGAGGTTCTGGCCCAAAACACTCTCTCCATCCTTGACATGCCATGGGTTAAAAAGCGATGAGCCACCGATGAACCTAGCAAACCGGTCACGCCAAGCTGGTCGATGACACTGATCTATAGCTTGGGACCGGCCATAGTGCCTAAGAAAGATTCGGGAAACATCACCATCCTCAAGGAAGACGAGAGTGACAACTCCGAGGACAGCTTCGCCATCCCCATTGCTGGATCTGGTGGCAATGAAGGCGGGTGGCATGGAAAATACCTTGTCCATGACTATTGCACAACCATCCACCGCCTGGGCCCCCATCGGAGCCAAAGGCATGGAACACAAACCTCGGGGAACTACTCCCGACATCAGCGACATCGCCAACCGAAGTATCCCCATCATGGTAGCGAACCTTAAAAAATACTCGTAAAGACCTAGATCTAGAACTAGCCCCACCATACCCAAGCCCGCTGGCCACCACCATCATTGGATCCTGATGGTGAGCCCCCCAACTGCTTGTTGCTGGTGAGCCGCTGACGAGGCGACAGAGAAGACCATCCGGAACCGTGGGAGCGGAAGGTGGAAAGGAGGGAGGGGACGAGAGGGATGGAGAGAGGTGGAAAGGACGGCGATAGGGCAAGAGAGCAGGGTATAGATGTTTAAATGGGCGGCACGGCCCGGCACAACACGGGCCTGATAAGGCATGGCCCTATTAGGCTTGGCCCGGCACGACACGGTTAAGTAACCGGGCTGTGCCGTGCTAGCCCAGGAGCTCAACTGGCGGCCCAGGCACCGCACGACAGACGATTAATCGTGTCGTGTTGTGTTGGTCCGGTCAGCCCGACAGCACAGCAAGGGGCGGCGCGCTGTGGAGAGGGCGAGATGCGGCAGAGAGGGCGAGGGCTAGCCGGCAAGGGGCGGCGCGCGGCGGAGAGGGCGAGATGCGGTGGAGAGGGAGAGGAGCGGGCCATCATGAGTCATGGAGAGGCGAGGCGAATCGGGAAAGGGCGGCGGCGCAAGCGGAGAGGGCGAGATGCGGCAGAGAGGGAGAGGAGCGGGGCCACCGCGGAGTCACGGAGAGGGCAAGGGCAAGCCAGCAAGGGGCGGCGTGCGGTGGAGAGCCGGAGAGGGCGAAGGCGAGGGGAGGCATGCGGCGGAGAGGGTGAGATGCGGCGGAGAGGGCGAGGGCGAGTAGGCAAGGGGCGGCACGCAGCGGAGAGGGCGAGATGCGGCGGAGAGGGAGACGAGCAGGGCCACGACGGAGTCACGGAGAGGGCGAGGGCGAGCCGGTGAGGGGTGGCGCGCGGCGGAGAGGCCGAAGAGGGCAAGAGGCTGCGGGGGGCAGGGGGATTGGGGAATGGGGATTAGGGTTAGCCGGTTAGGGACCTTTTAATCGGGCCGTGCCCGGGCCGGCACGCCATGCCGCACTTACATCCCAAGGACGACATGCTTCATTGGGCCGGGCCGGCCTGGGCACGACCTTGACCGGGCCGTGCCATGCTTGGGCCAAGCCAAAAAAACTAGGCCTCGTGCAGGCCCATTTGGCCCAGCTCATCTGGCCATCTATAGAGCAGGGGGATGACCAGACGAGCAGAAGGATGGCGCCATTTATTTTTTTACGAGGAACACATCGCCAAACTCCCTTGAAAATACAAACACTTCGGACAGAACAGACACTCATAGAAACCCCTGTGAGGGCCATACCAACCAGCACCACCCATACAAACAACAAAAGAGAACCCGGAGCGCCCATATAATGCCATGCCAACCATCGATCTGACGATTCCGGCTGAGGTTGTCGCCCAAAACACGCCCTCCATCCTTCACACACCATGGGTTAAAAAGCAATGAGCCGGCTGATGAGCATAGCAAACTGGTCACGCCAGGCTGGTTGACGACACTGATCTGTAGCGTGGGATCAGCCACAGTGGCTAAGAAAGAGTTGGCGAACATCACCATCCTTGTGGAAGACGAGAGTGACAACTCCGAGCATAGCTTCGCCATTCCCATTGTTGGATCTGGCGCCAATGAAAGCGGTGTGGCATGGAAGACGCCTCTTCCAAGACCACTGCACAAGCATCCACTGCTCGGGACCCCATCAGAGCCAAATATGTGGAACACAAACCTCTGGCAGCTATCCCGACATCAACGGCATCACCAACCGAAATATCCTCATCCTAATAGCGAACCCTAAAAACTACCCGTAAAGACCTAGATCTAGAACTAGCCCTACCATTCCCGAGCCCGTTGGCCACCACCATCATTGGATCCTGACAGTGAGCCCCCCTCCTGCTTGTTGCTGGTGAGCCGCTGACGAGGCGATAGAGAAGACCATCCGGGACCGTGGGAACGGAAGGTGGAAAGGAGGGAGGGAAGGAAAGGGGTGGAGAGAGGGAGGCTGGGAGGGAGAGGGAGGACAACGGGGTATGCCGCCGGCGGCGATGTTGGGTTTTGTACAAGAGGAGTCAGGGTCGCGAGCTGCTAGCTTGCGCCTTCTGATGGTGAATCTTATGGGGCTATCTCCTGCGAAGAGGAAAACCAGGGTAGTGCCGTTTCGCTGTAACAAAAATGATCATTTGCCCTCACAAAAGTTGCACATCTAGATTTGTCGTCCAAAATATTGATTTCTTGCATATGCCCTCATATGTAAAGTACATTCTAAGATTTGCCCTCTTAGGGATTTAACCTCATTTATCATTTATGTAATATTTTTCTCCACCTGAAAATGACCATACTGCCTTTCTCTAATCCAACAGGGGCAATCGTCTTAGAAGGGCACATCTGTTAAAACAACTCATCACATCTCAAGCTAGCTCACCAGTTTCATCCCAATAAAAAAAAAGCTCGTCACGGCACCATCAATAATAAGACATTGAACCAAAAAATTCGATAGCATCAAATGACCTAAGGGTCGGCCACGAGGCGGGTCTGTATCTCACTGTCAAATTTTATAGGAGGCGGAGGGGACCCATATATCCGGTAACCTGTGGTTATTAATATTTTAGGAAAGTTTTTGATGAAATTTTAATTCAAAGTTTGAATTAGAACAGATTTTGAGTAAGATCTCACATTCTTAGTGAATTAGAATAGATGCTTTATCCATATCAGCTATGGTCTGCTCGGCAGAGAACTAATGGGATTCGAACCCATCTCGAGCGAGGTCAGGCCACATGAGCTCAGTCTCAGGTGGGTTTGGGCTTGACTCGAGCTCGAACCAGCATTGAGCTTATGGTTGGGCTCCTACTCGAGCTCAAAAAAAGCTCAAGGTACGTCAGGAGCTCGAAAGGAGGCCAATCAGCCAATGCTTGGAGAAACAAGAGGGGGTAAGCCCCTGCAAGGAGGGATGGAAGAGGCGACACCAAATTAGGCTCGGTAGCGATGTTCCATGGACGGTGGCAGCACATGCTGCCGGTAAAGTCAAAACCGTTCGGAGTTAGAGAACAAGGCGCACTCGCATCTATGCTGAGTGGTGGCGCTCGAATTTGGTGGAGTGACAGCGGTGCTCAAATCTGGGCTGGACGTCGGCAGATGACTAGGCGGTCGTTGGCATGGAGGCATCGGTTGGGTGTTGAGTGAAGGACTAGTCGGGCTGTTCTTTTCAGCTTAAAAATCCGATTATAGTTTACAACAAAATATTTATTAATTTTTATATGTGAAACCGTTCAAACTAAACCAAATTGGACCTTGCGCCAGCCATTTTAGGGGCTCTTGGTGTGGCCGTCAGGGTGAGGTGACTCTTGATCAAATTCACCCAATTGCGGCGTCTCGTTGGAACTGAACCCTGCGTGCTTTGCGCAATTCCATCGCAGCCAAAAAAAAAAAACTTGTGCGCTCCCTTTAACATAGCGCTGACCTTTCAGGGCTGCATGTTGGTCAAGGTATGTTCAAACATGCAGGGACTGACATATGGCACAGAGTTTCCACGCATGGTTTGAAGTTTCCATGCATGTTTTGAAGTCTGGAAGGAGGTTGCTAAAGGTCTTGCAAATGGCCTCAAACAAATCTGAAATATATTCAGCTTTGGAGTATCTTTTACTGCTACTTGTTAAACAACCACGCTACCGGGTGTATTCCGAGGTTGTTGATTCACACGCAAGACAATCAGAGTATGAACACAGATGTAGGAGGGAAACGATTCTTTATTGCTTTCTTATATGTATACAATGGGAAAATCCCTCCTCTTTTTATAGGGTGACTCTAAGGTTTCGGCATAGGCCAATACCGGGCCTTCGTGGGCCGGTTTCTCAACACTCCCCTTTGGTCTTTGCCGCGAGATGCATATGCCTCATTAAAAACTCCATAAAAACCCAGTGGGAAAAATTTGGAGAAAGAGTACATAGCATACGCCTTGTGCTGCACGAATTGCCTCGTTAAAAACCTTATGTGAGAAACTTCTGTGAAAACTCACTAAGGAAAAAAGAGTACAATTCACCCAATTTTCAAATCATCTTCATGACATTCCCTTGGGTACTCAGACTACATGTCTAAGATTTACTTTGGAGTATGTGAACATTCTTCCCCTGAAATCTGCACTTCTAAGTCTTTTCATCCCAATTCTCTTTACGCACCTTTCGAAAGTAGATGCTGGGAGAGACTTAGTGAATAAATCCGCTAAATTCTCGCATGACTTAGTGTGCAATATCTTGATCTCGTTCATCTTATGCATTTTATAAGCATAGAAGAACTTGTGATTAAAATGTTTCGTAAGGTTGCTTTTTCACATAGCCCATTTGCATTTAAGCAACACAAGCTGCATTATTTTCATAGATTATTGTGGGGGTTTGCTCAATATTCAGTCCACATGACTTCTGGATGTGGTGAGCCATTCTTCGAAGCCATGCGCATTCTTGAGAGGCTTCATACAAGGCAATTATTTTCGAGTGGTTTGTAGAAGTTGACACAAGTGTCTGCTTGGACGACCTCTATGAAATGGCCGTCCCACCACAAAGGAAAACATACCCTATTTGTGACTTGCCAGTATGCGGGTTAGATAGATACCCTGCATCTGCATAGCAACCTAGATTCAATTCTTGATTCTTTCCATAAAACAAACCAGTATGCGGGTCAGACAGATCCTTTCTTCCTTGAAGGTATTGGAAGATGTCCTTGATCCCCTTCCAATGTCTTTGGTTGGCTCTGCACTGTACCGAGCCAGCAAATTCACGGCGAACGCAATGTCCGGCCTAGTGCTGTTCGCGAGGTACATGAGCACACCAACTGCACTTAAGTATGGGGTTTCAGATCCCAGGACTTCCTCCCCCTATTCTCTAGGCCTGTATGGGTCTTGGTCTGCTTGTAGTGACCTTCCGACCATTGGGGTTTCAATTACACATTCTTAAAGCCAAACCTTTCCAACATATTCCGAGTGTAGGCTGACTAGTGTACCAAAATTCCTTCGTGGATATGCTCAAGCTACAAGCCTAAGCTACAATACATAAATTTTTCACTTCTAAGTCATACTTCAATTATGAATTTGCTTCTTCTCTTTCGTTACTTCAATCCGTATAGTGACTCATCGAGTTTCACACCATATGGATTTCTATTTACTCTGCCATGGTTTGGGACGGTGATACTTCATGTATCTTCATATATAAGTCCGGATCCAAGTCTCTCTCTATATATATATTCAGTGACAACATCCTTCAATTCATTTTTTATCCTCAACTTCATGTTGAGTACTGCCAATGAGATTAAATGTCTAAACGTAGTTCATCCCATGACCAGAGAGTGAGCCATCAGCCTTTCTTGTACCATACCACTTCCTCATTCATTTCTCTTGTTCCACGAAAATTGCCATCTTCCATTCCTTTCAATCCAGCCTTTCTCGCACTCTTCCGAGAGATGCAGGCTTGGGATCAAATTCACTAATGGTGGCAATTCTGTTTTATTTCCTTTGTATCGACAATGGTTGTTGCTCAATTCAAACACTCTCTTGCTAATTCAAAATTCATAGCTATTTCATCACGGGGCGCTTCATGCACTTCTATTTGCTCTTCACCGCTATTTCCTATCACGGGAGAAAGTTCCTTTAGTTTATTATTGCCGATGTGTGTACTCACATTCATTTCGGCTTCTTCTTCTTCTTTTGTTTTTTCCGGTATATTTAGATCTGGGAGCACCTCGCTAGCAGGCTTCTCACCAGAGTTGTCAGGACTCAACTGGCTCCCCTTCTTTTTCTTCGGGGCTTTTTTTTTGTGATTGGTTGTGGCAAGCTGTCTTATCCATTTTTCTCCAGGCGTCCCCGGATAATTAGGATTCGAGTGACCAGATTTCCTGTCCTTTTCTCTGAGGCCTCGGAATAGGATGAGGGATACCTTCTGTAGTATTTCAACCCTCTCTGGTGCATTACTCCAAGTAATGCGACTTGATCACATCCTTCAAATCACAAAAATGATTAGACAGATTTCATTGCTTTAAATATCTTCTAGACTTCATCATTTGCTTTACTAGTGCGGGTCATGCACGGGGATCTACGTGGCTTTCCACGTGATTTTCCGGCATTCTACTATCATGGGTTCTATTCCTCCCCCTAATGACGGAAAAGATCCTCATCAAATATGCAATTCATTTCTGTGTGTGGTATAGGTACATATACATTCAAAATTTCAAAGTGGAAAATTTTAGACCCTTTCATGCACTAGTTGGATGTTGTGGGACTGCTTGTCCCCTTACACTAATTAATGAGAGTTACTGCTTGTAGTTTCTTTCGGTTACAACTCTGCAAGAGGGGCCTGGCAATTAATTTGATTCATAAAATTAATGTCGTTTCTAGTCCATTCTTCGTGTGGACATAAGGTACTGAGTGCTCTTCTTTATTTTCCAATGCTGTGAATTCTTTAGTGTTGTTCATTCTTCTTGATGAACTTCACACAACAATAAAGAAATATATTTTTAGTTCTTATGATCTGCAAGATCAGTTTCACAAATGCATGATTCCTTGTAGAGAGTATGCATTTGGCCACTTCAAAAGAAACATTAATGAGCACCAAAAGTACTTAATTGCCCTAATACGGGCTGTATTAGGCCACACATAATCCCTAGTTCAATCTAGGGTAGGAGCCCATGTATTAGTTTCCTGGTGGCATTGAGAGTGCGCACGAAAATCTTCGTGATTCGCGAAATTCTAAAATTAATACTATGGCCCTATGAGTTGTTTATTTTTTTCTCCTCATCATCTTAAAGTTCAGGATGGTAAATTTACTATGCCATAGATAGAAGAGATCAGAGCTTCTAAATTCAGCATTCAAGGAAGTGTACACTTCGGGTGCACAGATTCTAAATATAGTATAGCCCATATTCAAATGAAGGAGGTTTTTCTAAGATTATATTCTTGTATCCGTCATGCTTCATAATGCATAAGTATTCTTTTCATTTTCTTCATTGGTTTCTACGTGAAACTCATTTGTACGGATGTCCTAAGAGAGCCAGAATGGATTCCAGGTATGACAATGCTTCCCTAAGTGCTAGTGTAGTACCAATAGATAATATTCTTATGACTCTTCTTGAGTCTGATACGCATAAATTGCAATACTACCAGTGTTCTTCATGATCAACTGGAGTACTTGGTCTCTCTTCAATTTTATTTGTTATTTCACTATCAATAATGCATACCTCCCATATAGGGCACTACCAAATTCTATATTGCAATTAGGCAATGGCAAAATTCATAGTTCATATAATTCAAACAAGAATTGCAACTTCAAATATACTGGAATAAAGGTAGAATCAATCATGAGAATAAGGTCTGCTCTGCTAGAGGTTCAATTCTTTGTTGAGATAGTTTGCTCTTCGGGAGCTTCAATTTATTATTCATATACTTCGCTCTTCTGGAGCTTCATATTCATTATTCAATGTCTTCTAGCAACCACAATCTAAAAGGTATACTGCTTTGTGCAGGCGCACTAAGGCAGCGATGGTCGCTGCATTCGACGCATCGGAGGTTCACAAAAATCCATTGGATGCTACTGTTTCAACTTCAATTTTATATGTTGGTATCTTCTTTTCCTTATCCACTTCATGTGTGGCTATAATGTAATCAAGGGGGGGCGAGTTAGACATGTCTCTACATGAGTGTCCTCTTCCATGAGGTCATGCCTGCCTTCCATGGCAAGGTGGACCTCTAATGCTTCCTTTTTCTTTCCTGTTGGTCTGATAAGTCATGATTACATACTCAATGTCACAACAAATTTTTGACCATTGCCCCTAAATGCCATACTTAGCACGTATGATCCTACTGGCCATATGGCTTTCTTTTGTGGCTTGTCCATGTTTCTTTGCTTCTCTTGAGCAGTGGACTTTTTCTTAGGCTGACTTCTTCTTATTTCCCCTTATAGCCCTTCTTTTAATAGGTGGGCTTTCTCTCTCTGGTAGCTGCCATAGAACCGAGAAAGGAAAAAAATAGAGAATATCATCTCCTTACCTGTGATCTTCTTGTCACGGAGAGAGGGATTAGTGCAAGACCTATGCAAGATGGAATTTTGTTAGGCCATGGTTCTATAGTTTGCAAGTCTCATGTACACCGGTTTCTACTGTGCTAGTCGTAGAATAGTGTGCTCGAGCTTCTTAAACTGCTTCAGACATGCAACCCCATACTGATCTAGCTCACTCTCCCTCAGCTATATATTTATTCTTTAAAATAGTAGAGGTGGTGACAGAGAAAGTGCAATACTTGATTGTTCTGCTCATCGATAGGCTTCCCATCCTTCGAGGATCTAATCCCAATGGTAACCTGAAGCTTCGTGCTTCCGAGTATGATTTTTAGCATCCAATGCCCAAGTGAGGTTGCTCTAGCATTCGGTGTCAGTTCCTCAGATTCATAGTTAGCGATACCCGACAATTACATATTTCAAAGTTCATTCACATGATTACAACATGTAATCTAGTAGATAGTGGTCCATGACATAATTCTTCCAAATTCTCATGAATTCCAGTATACAAATAAGCCATTATCAATTCATAGCAGAGACACAATAAATAGGCATAAAATGTTAATTACAGCAACTAATTCAAAGTATAATTGCACAAAGGTAATTAACAGATATAAAATAGTGCTTCAAATTCAAAGACACATTCAAAATTCATAGTCTCGATGCACTTTTATGCCTAAATATGTCTTTTCTATAATTTCCAAAAAATCTAAGGATCTTTCTGCAAAATTCAATGGCCTAGAAAAACGTCGTGTAGTTTCCAGGAAATCCCTAGACCCTGTCATGCTAGAATATAAATTCTCAACAAATTTTGCAATTTCCATGGGATTATGCAATTTTCAATATTTCAGATAATTACTTCGTGTAATTTTCTCAATCATGACAAAATTCATAAAATAAGCATGAAAGAGTAAAAGAGGGCTTCAAATTCAAAAACGGGACAAAAATTCGAAATCCCGAGGCCCTTTTATGCTAGGAAATGTGTTTTCTGTAATTTTCAACAATTCCAGGGGGTTTCTGTAATTTTCAGCATTACAGAAAAATTCTCTATGTAATTCTGATATTTTACGAGGGCCTAAGTGTAAAATCTGGTGGCCCACGACTTTCTCCCTTTTTCTTTTTCCTTTCTTCCCCTACCGGATTTTCTCTCCGCGCGGCCCATCCATTATGCCCCCCCAGCGCCCTCCTTCTTCACATTCTATTTGGGCTGGCCCATCCCGGTCGCCCTCCCACCCTTTCTATAGCAGGCCGGCCTTCGGGCCCCCAACGGGGTTCGGCCCACGCGAGCCTGCTGGGGAGAGAGGCTGCTAGGGTTTCCCCATAGCGCCGTCGGCGCCGTTGCGCAAGAGGCGCGTTACACGGTACAGGGATCGGCCGGCGCGGGCCTGGTCGGCACGAGTGGCGGCGCTTCATCGCGGCGGCGGCGCGGTGGCGGCGTTTCAGCGTGGCGGCGAGGAGATGGCAAGTTGGCGGCGCTATAGGCGGACGGCGGCGGTGCGGCGGCACTTAGGCGGCGGGCGGCGCTCAAGGCCATCGGCGCGAGGGCCACTTTTGGGCAGCGCCGCGCTGATGGCGCACGTCGGTGGCGTTGCGTGCGCGTGATGCGGCGGCGGCGCCGGCGATGCGCTGCGGGCAGCGGCCTCTTCGAGCGGCGATGCGAAGCCGATGTCGTGCTGGCGCGTCATGCACGGAGGAACGGCACTCGGCCCTAGGCGGCGTGACTGCATGCGCGTGCGAAGGGGCAGCGCGCAGCCCGAGGCGAAGCGGCGCGTTTTTGAGGCTTGATGGCGCGTGTGCGGCGTTGCGTCGCGTGTCCCGCACATTGGCCGTGTGAGAGGGCGAACAAGCGGCAAAGGCGGCGGGCGTGTCGCGCGCGTGCATGGCAGCCGGATGGGAGCTTGGCGACGCCGCGCTGCGGCGCGGCGTCGCCGGGTGAGGCTGCGACGGCGGCCGCCGACGCGAAGCCGAGGCCAACGGCAGATCGGCGGCGCTGCATGCGGAGTTGCATGCGTGATCTATTTTTTTCTGTCTATTACGAATCTATCAAAAATAGATCTACTGTATACAGATTCAATTGCCTCATAGGTTCAAGTTTCTTTTACCTTCGTTCTTCGTGAATCGAAGTAGGGATTCGACGACTGTCGCATAGGACAGATCGGCTGGTCCTGTCTAGACCTGCCGGCGTGATGGTGATTCGATGCCGATAGGACGTCGATGTCGTCGTTCGATCCCTCCGGCGTCTTGCGATTCCTCGAGCGTCGTGCTGATAACGTGTTAAACAACCACGCTACCGGGTGTATTCCGTGGTTGTTGATTCACACGCAAGACAATCAGAGTATGAACACAGATGTAGGAGGGGAACGATTCTTTATTGCTTTCTTATGTGTATACAATGGGAAAACCCCTCCTCCTTTTATAGGGTGACTCTAGGGTTTCGGCATAGGCCAATACCGGGCCTTTGTGGGCCGGTTCCTCAACACTACTAACTCGATCATTCCTAACCAGTGAATACAACAGGAGTTACCAATATCATAAGTCAGCTTCACGTGCATGGAAAACTGTCATACCGAGTTTCCGTGGTTGGATGTTTGACACAGAGAAACTTTTGCCTCCCAAGAAAGTGCTCCAAACACAAGTTTCTTAAAAAAGGAGTGTCCATATTAATAATATTGCCAAAACACGCTTCTTATGCAAATTTTTTTTTTGATTTTTTCGTATTTTTTTGTTTTATACATCTTAAATAAAAAAGATAGGTTTTCTGGTGGCAGTAATTACAATGACATATAGGAAGGAGGTCACTAAACAATGGAACAGAGAATTGGCTCTGCAGTCCAATATGAGTAAAAGTAGAGAGAGGTGGTTCACAGATTGAGTCTTAGGTCCTGTTCTTATCAGCTTATAAAGCCTTATTTGTCTTATTTGGGGTTAGGGCTTATTTTCATTTAAAATAAAAACAATTTATTTTTTCAAATCCTCTTTTTTTCTATCCCAAAGACTTGCCTAAAACCTTTAAAATACAAGTTGAACGAAGCGGTTTCGACTCTCGAGGCTACCTCGGGAAGCTCTCGAAATTAGGAGAAAAGTCAAATAAGTTATATAAGACAAATAAGTCAGATAAGATAGGCTGACGAGAACAGGGCCTAAAAGTAGAGAATAAAATATGGGAGGGAGCGGTGTCATCGGACACGGGCAAATGGCGACCACAGTTGAACACGCTGGACGGCAAATACGGCAAGCGGCAGGAATAGGACAGCAATGGGGCAAGAGAGCAAGGGGGATGACCGAACGAGCGGAAGGATGGCGCCATTTATTTTTTTACAAGGAACACATTGCCAATCTCCCTTGATAATACAAACACTTTGGACAAAACAGACACTCATATAAACCCCTGTAAGGGCCATACCAATCAGCACCACCCATACAAACAACAAATGAGAACCCGAAGCACCCATATAATGCCATGCCAACCATCGATCTGATGATTCCGGCTTCCGGCTGAGGTTGTGACCCAAAAAACTCCCTCCATCCTTCACACGCCATGGGTTAAAAAGCGATGAGCCGACCGATGAGCCTAGCAAACCAATCACGCCAGGCTGGTTGATGACACCGATTTGTAGCATGGGACCGGCCACAGTGGCTAAGAAAGAGTTGGCGAAAATCACCACCCTTGTGGAAGACGAGAGCGACAACTTCGAGCATAGCTTCGCCATCCCCATTGCTAGATCTTGGCGCTAATGAAAGCGGTGTGGCATGGAAGACGCCTCTTCCAAGACCACTGGACAAGCATCCACCGCCCGGGCCCCCATCGGAGCCAAATGCATGGAACACAAACCTTCGGTAGCTACTCCTGACATCAATGGCATCGCCAACCGATATATCCCCATCCTGGCAGCGAACCCTAAAAACTACCCGTAAAGACCTAGATCTAGAACTAGCCCCAGCATACTCGAGCCCGCTAGCCATCACCATCATCGGATCCTGACGGTGAGCCCCCCTTATGCTTGTTGCTAGCGAGCCACTGACGAGGCGATAGAGAAGACCATCCGGGACCGTGGGAGCAGAAGGTGGAAAGAAGGGAGGGGAGGAGAGGGATGGTGAGAGGGAGAGGAAGGAGGACAGGGCATGGGTATCGCCAGCGGCGATGTTGGGTTTTGTACAAGAGGAGTCAAGGTCGCAAGCAGCTGGCATGCCTCTTCTGATGGTGAATCTTGTGGGGCTACCTACTGCAAAGAGGAAAACCAGGGTGGAACCGCTTCGCTGTAAGAAAAATGATCATTTGCCCTCACAAAAGTTGCACTTTAGGATTTGTCGTCCAAAATATTGATTTCTTGCATATGCCCTCATATGTAAAATACATTCTAGGATTTGCCCTCTTAACCTAGCACATTCACATGGAATACCGTATCAGCATAAAAACAGACTAAAACTACCCTTTGACTGTACGTATTCCTAATTATTTTTGCCTTTTGTATCTTGTATCTGCTCATTTTATTTATTCCCTGATCGGTTCATCTAATACACGCCGAGCATCATTTCTTTTATTTTCACTAATCAAATCCTTGGAGGTTCTGATTAGACCACGAAACCAGCTCACTATTGTGTTGTTGGCGATCTCTTGCAGAACATGACAGGCGACACCCTTGGCGTCCCGGCGAACAGGGGCGGAAGGCCCAGTATGGTAATGTATGGCAACTGCCATACCTAGCTGGGTTGCCGATCCCCAGCCCCTCGGCCCAAGAAGCCATACATGATTACAGGCAGAGGTAGCACGACCCTTGCACAGAGTATAGCATCAGGCAATGGCATGCAGATGAAACGGATGGCCGATCGGCCGAATGCTAGGTCCAGACAGCAGTCAGCATTGATTAATGATTGGACCATAGTTCCATACAAAGTAGAGTACAGGGATGGCCTCACGGGCTGAACTACTATCGCCAATCGCGTTGCGCCTGTTTGGGCTGTTCGTCTCATGTAGCAGTAGCAGATCGGCACGCTGCATACGGATGCAGTCACTGAGCCACGCAATGCAGCCGCACGCAGCAGTAGTAGACTAGCAGTACAGCACGGTCGCATGGTTGAGGACGCCACGGCTGCACCGCACGCCGGCGACGCCGCACGGTGCGCACACCAGCACGCAGGGCGCTAGGTGGCTAGGGCGCTGTGACCCCTCAACTTTCCTGTTGTTGAGTACACTGTGTTCCTATATATACTGGTTTCTAAATTGATAAGCTAGTGCACACTTTTACATAGTCGGATCACTTGTATACAAGCGGTACAGAAATCATTACACAACCGAAATTAGCGCCTTTTAGTGATTAATTTACAACAAGACCGATCAGTCCAAATATTATAGTATATCCCCAAAGAAGGTTCAGAGTGCTATCGACATTATAAAAAGTTTAAAGACAACAAAAGATCATTAAGAGGCTATGCAACCTTGCAAACAACTGGAAAGCCGTCCTAGACTTCATCATGACCGTCGTAGTCCAGATCCCCATCCTCATGACACTCGTAAGGACACGCCCAGCGCGCGTGCGGCGAGCGCGGCTGGTAAGGTGGAGAAGAAGGAAAGGGGGTGTTGGGCCGACTTCGGCCCTAGATGGGCTACGCTCAATGGGCCAGGCCCAGTAAAATTTAAATTTGAATTTAGATGAATTTAATTGATTTGAGGTTTGAATTTTTTAGTTAAAAATTTGAATTTGTTAGACGGTGAATATTAAGTACATTGATATCATATTTGATTTGAAATTTTTTCAAAATTCGCCCCATATTGGGCTGTTACAAGGACGACACTGCACGAGGTACGTAGAGACATTGTGATTTATGAATCGGATTGCCATGCAACCTTAAAAATCACGAGAAGTAAAGAGCAAGGGAAAGTCTAAAATAAAAGGTAATTTTATTGGAAAATATTTGTTAATTGTTATAAATATCATCTAGAATTCTTGTTGCGAAATTATTTATAAAATTTTTTAATTCTTGGGTGATTTGTATGTAGATTTGAAAGTCGGTAAATACAATTGCCAAGGTCTCCTAGACGCAATTAGTGTTTTAGTGGTGCATCTATTGCCTTCTTTTTCATTTTGTGTGCTTTATAATGCTATTTTTATTCTATTTAGCATCACATATTTTATTTATGTGCAACTATTTAATCTATACTATAGACTTCCGCTGTATCATAATTTTATTCTGTCCTTCGACACTGCTGGCGAACGTGTACTCGCGCGAACTCGTGTTCCAGAGTCGGGATCCCTAGCAGCGTCTCCTTGGCCGCGGCCTGCTGCCTTTTGACAAGCACGGGGTTGGCTTTTATTTCTCTTATTGGGGGAAGCGTAATTGACTAATTAAACATCTTTTCTTTTTAAGGCGACCAGACATTAAAATGATTTTGAAGTCCTAAAAGTTGTGACAGTTAGTGAGTTAATTAGACGACTCCCGTTGTATAAGTCTGTCGATATTTATATAAAGGCATCGGTAGACAATATTGTCTCTAACATGGGACTGACAACTGGCTTGTAAGGTTTAGAGGGGATCCTTCTGCAATAGTTAGATGTGCCATTACCTTTAAGCTAGTGTTTCCTAGGTGGCACCTAGACCCACATAGGCGGCACCTAGGCACCAGGCAGTGGCCTCCCGGCCCACTTTTGGCCTAGGCGGTGACCTAGGCGGCGCCTATGCAATGATTAGATGGTTTTAGACCGCGATTAATGGTTGGTGACATGATTATATAGAAGATTTTCTTTAAAAAATATGTGATTTATCCTTTAACATCTTAAATATAGCATATAAATGTATTTCTATATTATAAAATATCAACACATTTCTTTGAATCACACATTATGTTTAAACTGTTGTCCACGTATAAATCAGTTGGTCGCCTAGGTAGCCTAGGCGCTAGGCGGCCCCTTCCCGCCCACGTAGCGCTTAGTGTCTCAGATAACCTTGCTTTAAGCTTACACTTACTAGACCGATATTTCATAGACACTATTTAATGCTCACTATGCTTGGCTTAGCTAGAGGCTCACAATAGTTAGAGAGACGGCCTGTAAGCAAGAGAGAGTGCTTATAGACAGTCTTAGAGACTCTAATGTGGATGTTCCTCCCTTACATTGCAATGATTTTAATGTCCTAAAAGGTGAGATAATATATGAGAGTAAGAATTCCATGTACTCTTTTTACGCTGTGTTGAAAGGATTTGTGACCGTTTTCGCCTTAATCTTTTTCCCTAGCGATTATTTGTTTCATCGTTATCATATCGGTTCTTTGCTTGTTGATATCATGCATGCAGCAACACACTAGCACCGAATCTTTCAGCTCTAATCAAACCTGAAAGGTTGAGTAAGGAGGGGTATCAATATAACTAAAGTAAGTCCATTCTTCTATATCTTTACTATTAAAAGTCTCTATTGATGAGTGCCGATCCGTTCTCTTCAAATTTTGAAATCACAACTAAACATATTATGCATGGCATAATCCTACTTCTTTCGCCACCATCCCCTTTTATTCATATAGCCATTAAGGTTGTGTATATAGAAACAACTGATTGCAAACATACATGTACCGCGATCTATGAGTAATCCGTAGCAATGTAGAGGCATTCAACTAGTATATATATACATCTATTCGTGTACCTCGTTACAGGGTGTTATTTAGAGATGATCAGATTTGTTGATTGTCTTATTTATTATTAAGTTGAACTCTCGAGAGCTTTCTAAATTGGCTTGGAGAGTCTACCCATTTTGTTTAAATTATTTTTTCTAGAGTTTTGGCACGCATCTTTGAAATAAAAATGGGTAGAAAAATACCAAACTATTTGCGTTTTCGAAATCAATCACGAACCGGTACTAATGAGTGGGCATCAGTACCGTGATGCCTCGTTTCAGGAAAGTTCAAAAGGAATGCATATTCTATCTATATCAGTACGTGATGGTGGGTGGATTGGTTAGAACGGTGAGGCTGGAGTCACGAGGTTGTGGGTTCGAGTCCCGCTTCTCCCATACAACCTCAACATTTTTAAACATTTCCTAGTACTATCAGTACCAGATGAGGGAACCGGGATTGATGCTCAAGGAGCATCAGTCCCGAATGGCCTGTACCGGTTCAAAAACCGGTACTA
This sequence comes from Olyra latifolia, assembly GCA_036346145.1. Classification (NCBI taxonomy): domain Eukaryota; kingdom Viridiplantae; phylum Streptophyta; class Magnoliopsida; order Poales; family Poaceae; genus Olyra; species Olyra latifolia. The sequence continues at coordinate 37,974,451 of CM070532.1, forward strand.
AGGCCAGTTCCCAACCGGAGCTTAAGGAGCATGAGTCCCGGATGATCTGTACCGGTTCAAAAACTGGTATTAAAGCCAGTTCCCAACCGGTACTAAAAGTCAGTTCTCTAGCAGTGACTTATTTCAAAAACATAAACATTTTGGTATTTTAGCACTTCAATCTGGAAGGTGTGGGTCAGAGCTCAAAGAAACAATTTCAAACAAAATTGGTCGGACTGTCCAATCCACTCCAAAAAATCTTTTGAATTTAGCTTATTAGGAAATAAGACAGTTAGGATGTGTTTGGTTAGTTGAATGTGGTAGTACAACATGTGATTCAGGTGTTTGGTTAGTGGGATAGGATTGTATGGTTCCTCGTATATGCGTTTGGTTGGTGGGATGAGGTGGGATGGAATACTAGAGGATGATTCAAATTTAGAAAATATTCCGTTCCATCCAACTTAGTACCATCAACACATAAACCCGGGTGAACAGGGCTAAGTCACGCTGAGGAAAGCTGGTATAGGGCATGTTTGGTTTGTAATCCTGGATAGCCATGCCAATGCAAAGGTCATGACAATTCAGGACATAACCTTTTAAAGGTAAAATTTTAGGTGTTTGGTTTGAAGCCAATAAAGAATGACTAATAAAAAATATTTCAAAATTTTAAAAAAATTGAAAAGTATTTAGAATGGGTTGCTTATTATTTTAGATAAATTATTAAATTTATTTCGTGCAATTTGGACACTGTATGAAATTGATACGAAAATTGAAAAATAAAATCATTTGAAAACAACAAGACAATCTAACTTGTTAGACTGGCAGTAGCTGCTCCTAGCGACGCTCGTGAGTCTCTGCAGGTGGGACCGCGTGTTGGCAAGAAGCCACGCCAATGAATGGCGCTCCATTTTGGCGCCCTCGTGTTGGCTACGTTTCACATTAAAAAATTTGGTAAGCCAAATTTTTCATGGGCACACCATTCGTCGGCTGCGAACCAAACGGAGGCTAAATCACGAAGGCGTGCCAATGATTGGCAAGACAACTGAAGCTCACGAACCAAACACGGTCATAAAGCCAGGGAAGCGGCAACAAGATTACAAGAGAGGGACTGCTTTGCAGCGTGCCACGTACGTCCACAGGCGCCGGTGCCGTCCCTCTTGGCAAAAGCGCGACAAGCCTACTATTTGACCAAAGGATATATGATGGGGGATCGTTGATGGTGAACTGAGCTGTTGTTGGACTGTTGCTGTCCGCCTCAGGGGTTCACCGTTCACGACTTCACGTGCCCATGCACAGCCGACGGATCGTGCTGCGGCAGCGCGTCCCCATTAATAAATCTCTCGAATTCTCGGAATGCAAACGCAGCAGCGGCAGCCTTGGTGGGTCCCTATTCCTGTCCCACGCTTTCTTGCTTTCTATCTATCCAGCATGGACTCGATGGCAGCCCGTTGGCGGGCCATAGGCCATACCTCCGCCGGATCCGCAGATGGCTTTCTCCTTTATGCTCGAAAGAGATGAATGTTGCCTAGGATTAGGATACGTCGTTTCTTATTTGGATATTTTTGATATTGTAATCATTTTTATGGGTTGGATGCGCATATTTTGGTGGATACAAAAACGGTTATGGGATGAGGGATATTAGTGGATATAGGTGTTCAGCGCTTTGTTTTGGATAATTTATTTTCTGGATACCAACATGCTCTCCGCTCATACATCCAGTAATAGCTAGAGCAAATGGTTAGACTTGACGAGCTCCTTGGTATCAAATTGAGATGAGATCGAGTAGACCGAGCTCGAGTCCATTTTAAGCCGAGTTCAAGGCATTCACAGCAAAACCCTAAGGCCCACCAGACCCAATAGGCATCACCAGACCTTATTCCACTCCCTAATCCCCACTCCTTCCTCGCAGTCCCATGCATGAGAATCGCTCCTGACTCCTCCCCTCCTAAACTGCTCTCCTTTCAAACTACTCTTGGTACCCACAAAGTGCTGACCCTAACCACTCCTTTCCCTTGCCTCCACTTCCTCTTTGTCTGCATTTCCTAGGGGCCATATTGAGGAAAGGGCCACTGCCCACCATCACCGCCATGGGGCTATGGAGGAGATGGCTAGTTCCGCAAGCACAACCATTGTCCCCTATGAGGATCTCCCTGCGTGGGCGTCATCTCAATGGTTGTCATCCCTCACTGTCCCACCGCCCCATCGCCAGCCAACCACTCACCCCATGACCATGTCACAAATTTTTCTCTCTCTGACCTAGCATCAGGCCCTCTATCATGCCTAAACCGAGCCAATCTTGAGTTGTATCAACAAAGCTACTCTTGACCCAAGCTCGAGCCTACCTCCATGCTCGAATGCCTTTCAAGTCGAGCCTGAGCACAATCAAGCTCGAGCCGATGATGCCTGGGCTCACTCAGAATTGGCTCGAATCTAGCACTACACCCAGTCCACCGCAACGATGACATAGGCTCAACATTATAGAGTTTTTTCTTTGACTTGGGAAATTATATGATTACTATACCTCTCCGAGACATCACATGTTTATGTAACTTGTGCCTCGTGCTACATAGAATACGCATATGATATTGATATGGTACGGATGTTCATAAACACAATGCTATATTACGTGTTGTGGGTATAGGTCATGCAAATTTTTCCTGTCAAACAACTAACACAAAGTGGTAAAACCCGTTACTGTATTTGTATTCAATTTTATTGATATACGAATCTATATCAAAAACCTATTGATATGAATAGGGTACAGATAACATCGATCAGTTTATAACCAATCTGTTTTCATGTCCAATGCCCTATTTGGTTGCTGTCTCCGCCAGTCTGGCACGCATAAGACGTGTAGAACGGTGGAAGTCAGGCTGAGTGAGTGCAATGCGATAATGTTTATTTGCCTTCATGGCTGCATTGTTTGATCATGTCTAGTGTTTGGTGCACTGCATCTGTGCTTGCATCTACCTTAGACATTTTATCGAACACCTTCTTGCCTTGTCATTGCCGTGCACTCCCCAACCCACGGCTGCCTGACCATGCCCACGCCGAGCTGTCCCGAGAGCGACTGGGCTACCCCGCTTTGTGCCCTGCCCCTGCCTGGGCGCGGCCTCGTCGTCCTCCGTTGCACGGCCCCATGGCCAGGTGTGGCTCATCGTCATCCATCACGCATTCACGCGGCACCATGGCTAGGCGTGGCTCATCCTCATCCCACGTTGTGGCCGTCTTGCTCCGTGCTGCAGCCGCACCACCACGCCACGGCATGTCGTCGAGCTCGTCCACACCGCCACACCACGGCGAGCTCCGACGTGCCGTCCCCATGGTCTAGTGTAGACACCGTGGCTGCCACCAGGCTCCCTGGACTGCCGCCGTACGTCCTATTTTGGTCTCCATCGGTGTCCTTCCGTTCCAAGCTTTGGGCAGTACTCAGCCATGCTCTCGAGTCGTCCCTCCTGCGCCCACATGGGCCTGGCCCTGGGAAATAGTGGATTTTCTAGTTTCGTCGGAGCTAAGCCCGAAGGGTGGTTTTGCACCAGCCGAGCCCCGAGCCTGGCTCCACGCTGTGGACAGACATCCAACTCGATCGGCTCCACAGGGCCTAGCTGAGCTAGCTTCATCAGGGCAACCAAACACGCTGCAAGTGCTTGCGCTACCTTTCTTTTTTCTTTCAGTGCTTTCCTTTTTCCTTACTTTTGAGGATCACAACCTTTTATAATGGACATGAACGAATGGGTTAATTGTGTCGTCAAACATATATACAAGGAGGTGTACCCTCGAAATAAGAGAAAATCCGAGGGAGGTGAAACCTGCGAGGGTGCTGTGTCCAGTGTCTTCAAAAGAAGCTCCTTTGTTACACACTACTACAGAATTGGGCATCACAACCGGTCCATCAGAAGCGGTTTGGTGCGAACCGCTGTAATCTTTGTACTAGAACCGGTTAAGTGGGCAACGGGCGGAGAGGGCTTCGAAGCGGTTTGAAACAAGAACCGTGTGTAAAGTCTCATTTCTACAACCGGTTTGTGTCCCAAACCGGTTGTGGAGTTCGAACCGGTTTGAGACACAAACCGGTTGTAAAAGGCAAGCTCTAGAAGCGGTTTGTCTCTCAAACCGGTTGTAGAACCATCCCGCCCAGCGATTTAAAACATCTTCTTCCTCCCGAGGCGCGCACGGTGAACGGGAAGTGTTAACAGAAGGGCCGAGGTCTTGTTCAAGGGAGGTCTGCCCAATTTTTCAATTGAGGTGATTTAGCTGCAAATTAAGTGGTTCAAGGTTAGTAACGCCATGTTAACATCCTTCTCACCTAAGTATTGTTGTTTTTTGCATTGGATGTGGAGAAATGTTGATTTGTTCTTTGTTGAAAAGTGTGTATTTGTTTGCTAGCTAGCTTCACCAGTGAAAAGTTTCTTTGCTTGTTTGCTAGCTACCTAACTTGTTTTGTAGCTAGCTTGATCATCTAATTTTAGGAGTTGATCTCAAAATGAAGTTGTTTGCTTTAGGATCCAAAATTTAACGATAAATTTTCTAGCTAGCTTGATCACCCTAATTTTAGGAACTAATTATTGGAGTATGAAATAAATATGGCAAAAATTAGAAGGAAAAAAATAAAAAAGGTAGAAAGGGAAAAATAATTAGTTAGATTTAGTTAAAAATTATAGAAGGATTAAAAAATAATTAAAAATGTAACAATTAGTTATTTATTTGTGCAATAAATGTGAAGGGTAAAAAAATTTTAGTTAGGTTTAGTTAAAAATGTATAAAGATAAAAAATTACAAAGGTAGAAAGGAAAAATAAATAGGTTCAAAATTGTAGAAGGAGAAGAAATAATTTAAAAATGTAACAATTAGTTAGTTTTAGTTCAATAAATGTAGAAGGACAAAAAAGAATTAGTGTAGGTGGATTTTTTTGTTGCAGCAAAAAAATATTGTCTTTAATTATAGACTGAAGAAGAACAAAAAGTAATTAGAAAGGTAGATCTCAGTGCTTGTGAGCTTTATATTTTGAAATGTAACTAAATTTTTTTAATAAAATATAACTTGGTGTAGATGAACCGGCAATGGATGTACAATGCGGACCGTCGCTCCAGAGAGTTCATTGATGGCGTCAGGGGTTTTCGGATGCGGCCGTTGCCTTCTTGCTCGCAGCAGACTACATATGTTGTCCGTGTGTAGACTGCAGAATGAGAAGGAGCACTCCCACCGATGGCGAGGTTATGAACCATTTGATCATGAGAGGATTCATGCCAAACTATACTGTTGGACCAACCATGGCGAAGTTAAGGGATTAGCGGGTAGATGATGAAGACGACGAGGAAGAAGAAGAGGATTGAACAAGATCCCGGACGCCAGCAACATCTTGTTACGTGGAAGATACACTCGGAGAGTTTGGTGATGATGAGTGGACCAGATCTTTGCGTGGCGGAGAGGAGACTACGGATGAAAGACAATTCGACAAGTTCCAACAAGATATTAGAGGACCACAGGACTCCTTTGTACCCAAAGCGTAGGCGGGGCCACAAAAGCTGCGCACCACATCGAACTAATGCAATGGAAGGCCACGAATGGTGTCTCAGATAAGGGATTCGATGAGTTGTTATCACTCATAAAGAAGTTGCTTCCGGAAGATAACACTCTGCCTGAATCTACATATGAAGCCAAGCAAGTCGTATGTCCTTTGGGATTAGAAGTACAGAAGATACACGCATGTCCTAACGATTGTATCCTCAGACGCAATGAGTACGAGGATTTTGATGTTTGTCCAAGTGCAAAGAATCGCGTTACAAGATGAAGCGTGACGACCCAGGTGAAATAGATGGGGAGCGTATGAAGAAGAGACCTCCCGCTAAGGTGGTGTGGTATTTCCCTGTCATCCCCCGATTGAAGCGTCTGTTTGCTAACAAAGCGCATGCCCAGATGATGCGTTGGCACAAAGAAGAGCGTAAGGACGACGGGATGCTTAGACATCCCGCTGATGGCTCCCAGTGGAGGAAAGTCGATCGAACATACCCGCACTTTGCAGATGAGGCGAGAAACATAAGGTTTGGGTTGAGTACGGATGGTATGAATCCGTTCGCAAGTTGAGCAAGAGCTATAGCACTTGGCCTGTTACACTATGTATCTATAACATTCCTCCTTGGTTGTGCATGAAGCGGAAGTACATATTGATGCCGTTGTTGATCCAAGGGCCCAAGCAACCCGGGAACGACATCGATGTCTATCTGAAACCATTGGTTGAAGATCTCGTAACATTGTGGGAAGATGGTGTACGGGTATGGGATGAGCACAAAAGACAATATTTCACCCTACGTGCATTGTTGTTTGTTACCATCAATGACTGGCCTGCGCTTGGTAACCTGTCCGGCCTAACTATAAAAGGATATAGAGCCTGCGTGCAGTGCTTAGATGAAACGGACAGCATGTACCTCAAAAACTCTCGGAAGGTTGTGTACATGGGCCACCGTAGGTTTCTTCTTACAAGGCATCCGTTATGAAGAGAGGCAGGAATTTCAACGGGAAACCAGACCTTCGTGCTAAGCCTGAGCATCGAAGTGGGCCGCGTGTGTTTGCTATGGTCAAGGATCTGAAAGTAGTTTTTGGAAAGGGTCCTGGGAGAAAATCTATACCGAATGAGGAAGGTCAAGCACCCATGTGGAAGAAGAAGTCAATATTTTGGGACTTGCCTTATTGGGAAGTTTTGGAGGTCCGTCACTCACTTGACTTCGTGCACATCACGAAGAATGTTTGCGTGAACTGTTAGGATACTTAGATATGTACGGCAAATCGAAAGATACACTGCAAGGTCGGAGGGATCTAAAACATTTGGGCGAGGAACGATCTACATCCGTAAAAGACAGCAAAGGACAACATTATCTACATCCTGCGAGCTACACTCTAAGCAAAGAAGAGAAAAAAGCATGATAGAGTGCTTGAACATTGTGAAGGTCCTTCCGGATACTCCTCGAATGTAAAGAGACTCATAAACATGAAAGAGAATAAAATCGTCCACCTGAAATCCCATGACTGTCTTGTGTTGATGATACAGTTGCTCCCAGTGGCTGGTGAGAGGTATTTTGCCCGAGTGGGTCCGGGGACAATCACAAAGCTGTGTTCCTTTTTCAATGCGGTTTCGCAAAAGGTTATTGATCCAGATAAACTAAGTAAGCTACAGGATGACGTGGTACAAAGTGTGGTTAGCCTTGAGATGATCTTTTCTCCTGCATTCTTTGATATTATGGTTCATCTCACTGTTCACATTGTCAAGGAGATAGGTATTCTCGGACCCGTGTTTCTACACAACATGTTTCCTTTCGAGAGGTACATGAGTGTCCTAAAGAGGTATGTCCGTAACCGATCTCGTCCGGAAGGATGCATAGCCGAGGGGTATGGCACAGAGGAGGTGATTGAGTTCTGTGTGGATTACATTAATGATCTAAATCCGATTGGTGTCCCTATATCACGCCATGAGGGGAGGCTCCGGGGGAAAGGGACACTAGGTCGGAAAGCACTTGCATACAAAGATCTTCTTACTTTTAAACAAGCACATTTCACTGTTCTGAAACAATCTACTGCAGTGGCCCCTTATGTCCTTCAAAGACAAGAGTATTCTATGCCGCGAATTCTGTGAAGGTCTCGAGGATTGATAACACCGAGGCACATGGATTCATTCGCACTTGGTTACAAAACTACATCCTTTCGAAAGGGTCGACAATGAACAGGTTACAGCGCTGGCTCGGGGACCATCTAGTGAAATCGTGACATTCAAGGGTACGAGATAAATGGTTACACATTTTACACGAAATCGAGGATAAGATGAGCACGAACGAGCAATGGCGTCAGTATAGACGCCATGACAACACCGCAAGGTGGACACATATTATGGTTTCATAGAAGAGATATGGGAGCTTGACTATGGACCTTTGAAGGTCCTCTATTCAAGTGCCAATGGGTTAAACCGAGTTCAAGCGGCGTGAAGATCGACAAATATGGCATGACAACCGTAGACCTCACACAAGTAGGCTATAGGCGCGAACCATTCGTTCTCGCCAATGATGTCGAACAAGTCTTCTACGTAATGGACATGTCAACCAAACCTAAGAAGCGAAGGATAAGCCAAAGCGACACGTGGTACTTCAAGGCAAACGAAGGATTGTTTCGGAGTTGAGGACGCCACGACGAGGAAGAGTATAGTCGATTCGACGAGCTCCCTCCTTTTGCGGTGGATGTCGACATAAGTGTCTGAATGACACAGATGTCGATGTTCAGATATACGCCTATGATCATAACGAAGGCACACTTGTAAAGACAAAGTATGTTACTAGTTAAGATGTGCTCTGTATGAAACTTGTATATTTGAAGCATATATATAGAAATTAAGCCCGAAATTTTATACATTATAATGAAATATGAAACACAAGCATGAAATTTTAAACATTTTTAAAAATATGAAACACAATTCTTGAAATTTTAAACATTTTAAAAAATATGAAACACAATTCTTGAAATTTTAATCATTTTTAAAAATATGAAACACAATTCTTGAAATTTTAAACATTTTTACAAAAATATGAAACACAATTCTTGAAATTTTAAACATTTTAAAAAATATGAAACTCAATTCTTGAAATTTTAAACATTTTTAAAAATATGAAACACAATTATGAAATTTTAAACATTTGTAAAAAATATGAAACACAAGTCTTGAAAATTTAAACATTATTCTCAAATATGAAAGCAATCTTGAAATTTTAAACATCTCAATAGTCGATTAAATAAAAAGGAGAAAAGCCCTCTAGAAGCGGTTAAGTAATACAAACCCCTTGCAGAAGGTAACCTCTACAAGCGGTTTGTATTACTTAACCCCTGTAGAAGGAATCTCAAGCGGTTCGTAATCTGAACCCCTTGTAGAAAGCGACCAAACAGTGCTTGCAAGAAGACATTCTCCACCCTCTACAAGCGGTTCAGAATATCTGAACCCCTTGTAGAAACAACCTCTACAAGCGGTTAAAATACTGAACCCCTTGTAGAAGGCCACCAAACAGGCGCGCGGGACAATCCGGATAGCCTTTACAAGCGGTTCAGATATTACGAACCCCTTGTAAGTGACCTCTACAAAGGGTTCGGACTACAAACCGCTTGTAGAGGGCCCTTTACAAGGGTTCGTTTTACGAACCGCTTCTAGAGGGTCTATCCTATATATTTCAGCTCGTCTTCCTCGCTTAGATCTCCCCAAAATTTTTCTAAGTCCCGAGCCGTCACACAGATCGCTTTGCTCTGTCGCTCCGCCAGATCTCCGCCGAGCCCCAGCGCGCGCTCGACGCCTCCTCCACCGTCTTGTAGCGCCCTCGTCGCCGCATCTCTCCGCCGAGATCCCACGTCGCGCTTCGCCGGCTCTTCACGTCGTCTTGGCGCTCTCGTCGACGCGCTCGCCTCGCGCTGCCGGCTGTGGGCGCGCCGCCTCACCGTCGGACCTCCATCGCCGCCGACCTCTCGACAAGGCCCCGCGCCCCAATCCCGGAGGACCTAGGTTGCCCACGCCCACGACGCACTCTGCCTCTGTTTCATGTGTGCACACAGGGTGTTCGATGAATCGTCCCAACGGGAAACTGAGAGAGATAGGGAGAGATAGGGAGGGAGCTAGAGAGAGAGAGAGCTAGGGAGAGATAGGGAGGGAGCTAGAGAGAGAGAGCTAGGGAGAGATAGGGAGGGAGCTAGAGAGAGAGAGCTAGAGAGATAGGGAGGGAGCTAGAGAGAGAGAGAGCTAGGGAGAGATAGGGAGGGAGCTAGAGAGAGAGAGCTAGAGAGAGATAGGGAGGGAGCTAGAGAGAGAGAGAGCTAGGGAGAGATAGGGAGGGAGCTAGGGAGAGATGGGGAGGGAGCTAGAGAGAGAGAGCTAGAGAGAGATAGGGAGGGAGCTAGAGAGAGATAGGGAGAGACCTAGAGAGAGAGGGAGAGATAGAGAGGGAGCTAGAGAGAGAGAGCTAGAGAGAGATAGGGAGAGAGCTAGAGAGAGCTAGGGAGAGATAGGGAGGGAGCTAGAGAGAGATAGGGAGAGACCTAGAGAGAGAGGGAGAGATAGAGAGGGAGCTAGAGAGAGATAGGGAGCACTTTGGACTATACATATAGATTCGTTTCGAGAAGCACTTCTATAATATCATATTTTATGCCGTTTATCCAAAAAGTACAAATATAATTAGTGATCAAAGTTGTATTTCAAAAACCGTGTCAATAGACATCACGTAAGTTTTAAGAACCGCAGGTAGTATCTCACAACGAAAAAAACCATCAAATTTCACACGAATACGGCATGGCTTGGATGAGAGATTAGTGGCCCGATCCGCAAAGTTGCGATCAGTTCATCCGCACAAGTTGCGATCAGTTCATCTGTCTATGCTTTTTTTATCATGTGCACAAGTTGCGATCAGTTCTTAACATTGTTTCGCAATTATGATATATAGATGGAGCAACCAGCAATGCCAACGATATTTTCGATGAGAATCGGTTCATCCTCGACTCAATCGCGGAGGGTAGCATCGAGAATACGATGAAGGTGACGCTAACGCCGCTGGCGATGAGGTTTGTGAACCAAGGCGACAGTAATGCTACTACCTTGTGTTCGGTGATGCCGTGGACACTGGGGCCAGCGAGGTAATGCCACAATAATGCCCCTGGTACACGCCGCCTTTCGAGCAATCTAAACACACTCATATTTTTCGTAATTTAAGCAGGTACATCGAGCAACCAATCAAGCGAGGACCTAACAAGAAGCCGTCGGCAAAGCATGTATTTACCGATGTTAATTCCGACGGATGCCGATTGCCCTCTTTCAGCAATTGGGCCATTCAACAACGCTTGTGGTTTCCATGTAAGGACCACGTCCCAATTAGCATCCAGAATGGGTGAAGTCCCTCAAGCTACCAAGGAGCTCTTGTGGATGAGATATTAAGGACAATTTCAAATTCTGAAGGGTTCAAGACAAAGTAAAGAAATACACTTTGAAAAAGATGGCAATCAGATTTCAGTCTTGGAAGACTTCTCTAAATGCCAAGTATGTGCGAGAAGGTGAAAGGCCCGACTTCAATCTATTTCCTAAGCGGCCGATCACCGGAAGCGTTTGAGGAATACAAATTTGTCACTCAAGGCCAAGCCGCGAGCCAAAAGAACAAGATAAATGCACGAAGAAGAAGTACCACCACCATCTCGCACCGGTGGTTACATCAAGGCTATACCGAAATGGGAGAAGCGGGAGGAAGAATTATTGGCCAAGGATGCACCACCGCCATCGCTGACCGAATTTCGCTGCGAAATTGGTTCATGGCTCACGGGGGCCCTTGCAGATGATGGCGGCTTGGTGATGGCTTTGGGAGTGCAGGATGTTAGGCAAAGGATTGTACAAGCCGCTCAACATCTCGGTCAGTTCCTTAGTGACGAGATAGGGAGAATGACGGTGACACATGCCCTCCAAAACCCGGAGCACCGGGACGGACAAGAGGTATTGGTTCGTCGACGCCATGGAAGCACGGATTCGGAAAGGATTCCCAAACGTCAGAGAGCGAGCAAGAAGCAAAACCAGAGAGCTATACAAATACAGCCAATTGGAAAGGGAGCTAAGAGCTACCTGGCTAGCATCGGCGACATAGTTGCTCAACAAGTGCAGATAGCCCTCAAGAAGCTTCAGGAACAGTCCGAGCAATCGCCAGATGCCATGATCGGCCCAAGAGCCTCGTGGCGGCGGAGCAATTGTCGCCCACCGCGGCACCTGATGGGGATGACCTCGGCCATTTTCTAGTGGACGACATCAAGGTTCGCCGCTAGTGTGAGCTACATGTCCAGGCGCGAAACCTCTCCATAAAGGTGGCTTACGGCATGGCGTTCCCAGTAGAGCCGGGCCAGACATTTCATTGCAACGAGATACCCCCCGGTTACTCGAAAGTCGCCGTGGAGGAGGTGTTAAGCGGATTTGAAGATCTTATGCTCGATATTTTTGGAGGCGATGAGGTGGCCAAGCTTGGACAGGCCCTCCACGGTATCATCCTCCGCGAAAACGGTACATCATGTTTGCAGATGGCGTGGAGGTGTCATCTCCACCGCGAGACATCGAGCAATTGAGCCGGCCGAGGAAGCTCGCCTCCTCCAAGCGACAAACCATGCCTCCTCCAATGTCACCTCCACGCAATGCCTCGCCGCCAATGCAGAGTACTCTGCTCCACCACCGCTCCACGCAGAAGCCCAACTCCACCAAAGACCTCCAACAAAAACGAACCCCCAAGGAAAAGCACGCCCACCATCTCCTCCGCGAAAGAAGCTTCAAATAAGAAGGAGCCATCCTCCTCCCCGAAGGGCCATCCAGCCGATCAACAAGGTCAAAGGAACCTTCAAAAGGGCATATGATATGACGGACGAGGAGACAAGCAAAGTTGTTCTTGCAGGTTGTTGCACACTTCGCACCTAAGGTGCAGCGCCAAGCAAGCAATTGACCGAAAAGCTTCAAAACACTTCGCGACATCCCATGCAGCGCCATCGCCTCGACGTCCGACCACGAACGGACAATAGTAAAGGCTACATGAAGTCTAAACGGGCTAAGGCAAGAGGCAAAGAAAGAAGAAGAAAGAGCAAGAATAGCTTGAACAATTCATGAAAGAGGCAAACCTCGGTTCTGCGGTGAAGCTCTTGGATTAACAGATGATATCCCAATGGCGAAGTGAGATGGCAATATAAGTTGGGCGAGAGTTGGTTAACCCTAAAACCATAAAGGATTTACCAACCAAGATGCGGCAATTTCATGAATGGTACATGGTAGAGTCCGCTCAAGAAAGAAATATGTTCCTCCGTATCACAAACGAACATTTCTATCGCGGGGACAACCAAATATGGCTAGAATTCAAGACTTCTACCGCTTTTACCATCGGGGCCATCAACGTGTCTCTCATGAGTCAGCTTTGGTGTCTGTAAGTGTCGCTAATAAGTTTACCATGTGCTTCCTCGTGCGAGTAAAGTTGCAACTCTAATAGTTTTTCCATTTCTATGTAGAATGGAGATACAACGATTGAGAAGACGGGTGACTTCAACATCGGCTTCATAGACCCAGAGATTGTCAACGAGGTGTCATCGGATCTGACCCAAAGGTTGTTGACGAGTACATTCGGATGCACTCTTAGCACAAAGACTACAAACCATACATACTTTTGCCCTTCAACTTCGAATGCGTATATATCCGTTCCTCACAACCTCTCATTCCTAGCTTTTTAAAGCATACATAATATGACTAATTACATATATATGTTGAATATATTAATAGGTTTCACTGGGTCCTTCTTGTTATCATGCTTGATAATAGCAAGATCATTGTTCAAGACTCAAAAGGAAACCACGGAAAAATATCAATATATCATTGGCGCTTAAATCGGTATGGTATATATTATTTTATAAGATGGTTTCCTTATTCTATTGAAATGCCTAGCTATTTAATTAATTCAAACTCTAATAATTACTATTCATGTATTAACGCATCACAGGGCATTCGCAAAGTTCGAAAGAAGCATAAAGGAGCTTTCAAGAACGAATTCACAATTCAATTAAGCACTCGAGTGCGTAATAAAGCATACTAATTAATTCATATTCTTTATTGATAGTTTTTCATCTCAATAGTTGTATTCTTTTTAAATTTCATCATAGGTTATACAACAAACGGCTGGAAACAACTTATGTGGCTATTATGTGTGCCACTACATGCAAAATCTTTGCCACGGTGATGTGCCCAAAATAGACGACGAGGTGCGTGTATGTCAAAAATACCAAAGTAATGATGCATTGAAATTAATTATGCATCTCAATTTCTTAGTACTTACAATTTACGTGTTCATAGATTTATTTATTTCCTATTTTGGCAGCCTTACCTCGATGTGCAAGGTGTGATCCGCCCACCGGGTTGCGACAATTCAAGAACAACTTATCGGCTTCATTGTCGGCGAGATTATATCAACCAAAGGCGAGTTCCACACAAAGGGATGGAGAGATTGTCCTTCTCTAGGACAGGTGAAATATCGGAATCATCGAAGGCCACACATAGCGATGCAGCAACAAATGACCTCAAGATTCACCCTTGTACTCTTGAAATGTATAAACATTGCTTTGATCGGTGCATGTGCTCCTTATTTCATGTATGTACATATTTTTAATTCATTCGTATTATTGTGTAAATGAACTTAATTGTGGTTGTGTGAATGATCGAGTACACATCATATTATATTTTTAATTGTGAAAAATATTGTAGTTGTATTTAATTTTATTGTCAAACTTCATATTGAAAACCCTCCTCGTAACATATTCTATATTGAATATAATTTACGCTCGGCCTCTCCACAAGCGGTTGGTAACTCCAACGCGCCAGGAGAGGCCACACGTGGCGCTCTCCTTGTCGCCTCTGAGGCTCTCCTGGCGGTTCAGATGTCCAACCGCTTGTGGAGAGGGCACACGTGGCGAGGATGCGCCACGAGGCTCTCCTGGCGGTTCAGAAGTCCAACCGCTTGTGGAGATGGCACACGTGGCGCCTCCCTCTGGTGAGAGGGTCTCCAAGCGGTTAATGTCTGAACCGCTTGTAGAGAGCACCCTTGTTTCGAACCGGTTGTAGTAGCCGGTTCCCTGGTAGTGACAGTTTTCACAATCCGGGTGACTTTTCTTTTCATGGTTGTATCAAGTCTTTTTTTCATGTGATTAGAAAAGTGTGTTTCACAAAACGAGTAAATTAAGGTATTTTGTTTTTCTTATAAACTTAGCCAAGCGTACTTGCTTTACTATAAATAAATCATATTATCTTCTATCACATCATGGTTCAAGTGATTGGCTCATCTCCCCAGCTTAGCTTTCTCGCTCAACTATGTTGTAACTCTACACCGTTTGGCAATATATTGCATACCAGTTAGAGCTATATGTTTACTGTTAGAAAGCATATCAAATCAATAAAAAGTATTTCTAGAAAGTATCATAGAAGGCATTCTATATTCATTTCTTTATCAAAAGATTAATAAAATAGCAAAGCATTAAAGTAAGAATCATGTCAAATATCTATTATTAAAAAGAATCTTGTGATGCACAGCGATGATTATTACCTTTCATTCGCTATCCGGACATCATCTGTACATTTTCTATTTATTTGTTCTATTTTTTTTATTTGTTCTATTTTCTTATTGGTTGCATTGTATTTTTAGAAGTTGTCCAATAGATATACCAAATCGTCCTATTATCCAACTTTCTTGTTTCTATGTACAGAAGCACCACGCAATGCAATGGAATATGAAGGCGAAGATGAGGGCTTGACTACTGGAGCCAACGATGTTGAATGTGACGTAGCAGAAAGTTAGGGCTCTCCTCCGGTCAATAAAAAAAACTAATCCTAATATATGTAAACTGTTGGCTAGAAGAATTTGTTGGTTGAGTTGAATGATTGCCATCACTCCCACGTATCCACAGTAGAGATATTTCATATTTACCTATGAGGGCTGGTTTTTAGCAAACCAAACCCCTCTTTAACAGTACGAGTTCCAATTATCAATGCCCATATCCATAATAAAGCGGAAGTAAAGTTTATTGTGAACATAGAAATAACTTAAAAAATATATTAAGGTACGTGCGAAAGCCACTTATTATAATAATAAGCTAATTGTCTAAAATGAATAAAATAAGAACAAAATTAAAGATAGACACATCGTCCGCCATAGATATAGTGACTAGGAGAAGCTTCTAGTAGTCCCCAAGATCACCTTCTCTGTTACTTTATAGCGTAGAAATCCTTGCATATTCTCGATCTCCTTATCTGCTCATTGCAAATAGGCCCCGCATGAAAGCGACGGTAAATACGTAAAGGTGTGGTGTACTATCTTTGTATTTCGTGCTGCAGCGATGTCTAATGCACAATTATTTCTCTCTCTCCTCTTTAGAGCGCGTACAATATTATATACTGCTACAGTCTACAGTAAGTTGTCATATCACCTATAGACAAACTTAAAGATAACTATACAATAGTATAAACAATCATTTTCTTTATAGAAAATTTATCTCTACATATAACCATCTTGATTCTCGTGGTACAATCGACTACAAATATATAGACAGCATCTTTCTCTTTTCTCTTTTTCTTTCGTCCACATCAGTAAATAGGTGATATGATAACTCTTATAAATAGCAATTGTCTATGTACCATCTATATATTGTACATGTTCTTATATGATGTGCACTTTAGAAAAAAATTTTGTTGCATGGTATTTAATACCTATAGACACTACAGATGTGGACCATTGTAGTGTCGACACCGCATAAAGTTAAAGATAAGCATATGAGTGTAAGTGCGTTCATACCATTTAACAAGACTTCCAAGCATTTGAACTTACATTCACATCCCCGGACGCAAAACCTAGTCAAATCTTGCTTACGTTCATCCACTTGTTCACTTGTTGATGGACACACGGGGCGGCCCGATCTTACAGTGAGTGGATAACTTCGATTTAGCGGAGTATAACTATGACGATCTGGCTACGAATCACGCAAGGATAAGCACCGGTAATCGCTAAACCATACTCCTGATTATTATCAACCATGCCAAAGCCTGGATGACTTGACCACGAAAGTCTATTCTTATAAGCAATTAAAGAATAATAAGAACTAGAATGAAGCACACACATAAGTTAAGGTTTTGAACTAATTTATTGTTGCTGTAGCCGAGTAAGGAGAATAAGAATATAGTTCCACACATGGGGCAACTAATCTAAATAAAGCCTAAAGAGAAATGGAAGGGACTTGTCCAATATATAGCCAGGGAGATGGCTACTAGAAGGTGCTCTCATGCAGCTAGAGATACATGGGAACACAGCCTAAAATTAAAAGTGGCACAACACCCAAATAGACTGAAACCGCTGAACGTTTTTTACTGCTATGGCTAGCTCAGTAAGAATTTGAAGTTGAGGCTGGATCCGTTGGAAAGAGCACGAAACTTCCTTTCCATCAAATGCTCACATGTTCTAAACGGAGTCCGTTTGCATTATCTATGAGCGTTTAATTTCATACTTGTCATTGGAGGACGAGTTAAAACCTTTCGCGTTCCCACCTTGCTTTATAACTTGTGTTGGCGAATTAATGCTCTCTTGATGATCCTTGCCTAGATTTCTAAATATGAGAATATTATTAGGTAGCGGTCTATTCTCCAATGTAAAATTATGTGACCCTAAAAACAAATGTACTTGATAATTCGTTCCCGAGCCGTGTAATCGGTCCTTGAATGTTCATCACTTGTCCTTGCTGCGAACAAAAGGAGTACCATGATTTTTATGGGCATCAACAACTCTCGGACTGACGCCATCACGATCAACTGTTGCAATAGGACAACATTCACAAAGAACGTGGTGTGTTTTGATGCTTTCATTCAGCATGGTTTTTTTTAAAAAAAAGAAAATAAAATCTCTGTTGGTACTCCCCATTATCGTGCCGACTATGAGCAATTTTTAGATGAAATCCAAATCCCAAGGTGTCATATATTCATTATCAGGTGTCTTTGTAAATTTTAATCTTGAGAGAACAATGGATACTGTCATCAGGCCAAGCCGGATAACTTAAAAAGGGACAGCCCAAGGCGCTCAATTTCTATGCGAGGGCAAGAGAGGGACTAGCTCAAGAGAAACTCACAAACTTACGGACTTTGATTTTTTTTTTCTTAAGATTTCTTATGTCTTTTTATTCACTTGAGTCTCGCATCTTATACAGGGAGATTATAGGCTTATTCAGACGAGAATGCCCTTTCTCGGAGGAAAAAGCAGGGGCGTCAGGGTCTTTTCCTCAGAAATGACCTTCATGCCCCTTCTTTTTCACATTGTCTAGGGTTATAACGGGGCTTTCCCCTGCTTTAGAGGCATCTGTTCGTAAAATGCCCCACAACCAACTATCTAAAATAGGGTTCCAGGAGTCATTACAACTTTGTGAGCGGTTACAACTTGTCCCCTGGCTTGGAAGGTAATAATGCTTTTTCTGACACGCTTGTCCTTATCTGGTACGGGTTGTCCCCCAAAAGGTCGAGTAGCGCCTAATGAACCTAGACCTTCCTCTGAAAGTGCTCTACCTCACGAGACACGCTGCCTCATAGGCTACGGCCCCCTCATTACTCCACTCCCGAGCCTTCCATCCCGAAGCGGTCCCTCTCCGAGCGAAGGAGCTGTGAGGTTCCGGCGCGGCTTCGCCTCCTTCGGCTGGGCACTCTATTCATGAAGTGGTCCATTCACTAGGCGCCTCCCAGCGAAGAAGCTGCGAGGCTTCTACGCAGCTTCGCCTCCTTCGGCTGGGCGCTTCGTCCCGATGCGATCCCTACGCTGGGCGCCTCCGAGCGAAGGAGCTGCAAGGCTCCGGCCTGGTGCCACTGTGTCGCAGGGGATGGGTGCTGCACTTCTACAACAAGAGCCCCCAATGGTCAAGTACCTGCCTCGCCATGCTCTTGGGCATGCTCTCGTGCCAACACACCATCCCCTTTGGCATGAGGGGTAGGCTTCGTCTCAGTTCTTCGCATCTACAACACACTTTAACATTTTTGCGGAGTTAGAATTTTCATAGCGCCGTTTACACACCTTTGATTATGTCGCTTGGTCTTTGAATTTGCGTTGAATGTGCACTCGCACGCGTTGTCTTGGGCACCCAAACAGTCGTTGCGTGTGCTGTCAGCCGCAGTCAGCGCTGCTTTTTAGACTTTGGGCTCCGAGCCACTGTAGCGTGGTTGAGTTGTTCTCACTTTTCACGACGGGCTCGACACGTGGCTGCACCGGGCGCCAGATCTTGCCGATCCGACGGTTCACGTGAGCTGTGACTCTCTATGAATAGGCTGCCCAGGGCTCTGCGCATCTTCTCCTATGCACCCTTGAGCCTGAGCCCTGTTCTTGCCACTACTATTGCGCCCACGCCACCTTCTTGCCACTGCGCCTTTGTCTACGCCCCGACCTTCTCGCTTCTGCTCTGTCGCCATGGGTCGTGGGTCTCGCTCCTCCAAGTCGGTTTTGGACGAGGCCGTGGCGGCCACTCTGACTCTAGAGTTGGGGCGCTCCCTGAAGGACAATGAGGACATCACCATCATGGTCAGGGCCATCCACGTCCCACGGGAGTCCATCCGCTTGTCCGGCGAGGAGGTCACATCGTCGCCCTGCGATGATGAAGCCATGGTGTTCCTCGCATCCATCGAGGCGGGACTCCAGTTCCCAATGGCCGTGGCGGTGGGCGAGATCTTGTCCTTGTATGGCGCAGAGTTCTCGCAGCTTACCTCCAATTCTATCATGAGGATAACCATTTTCGAGTGGGCGCTGAGGTCACGTGGAGCGAAGCGGACCGGAAGCCTTTTCGCCTCGCTCCATGACGCACATTGGCAGAAGAAGAAGGTCGGTGATTCGACGATCTCGTGCTTCGGCTCCCTCAACTTCTAGGTGAAGAGGAAGCTGATCGGGACTGTTCCTACGCTAGCCGCAAAGAATAAGTGGGACGTCGGCTGGATGCAGCGCTGGTACTACCAGCGCCTGGACGGTGACGACCTCCGTTTGCAGACCACTGGCGCCACCGTCAAGGTTGTCAGCACCTCGAAAGTGGAGCTAATCGGCGCAGAGCGAATCTGCCTCACGCTGGTTAAAGACGTTCGAGCAAGGGACAGCATGTGTGACCTCGCCGAAGAGTGCACACTGCTTCGCCTCACTCCCTTCATGAGGGAGTGGGGTATCTCCTTGAAGGTGGCACCGGATAGGGCGCTAATGGTGACCTGCCATGATGGCCTAGAGCCACGGGGCCTCGGAGCGTTACGCGGCGAGGCCGCTCGACCCCTACACAATGGCGGAGCATGAGAAGAGTGCCGAGCCCGTGAAGTGGACGTGGGACTGCCGCCTCGTCGAGTGGGGCGAGTGTGACGTGCCACGAAGCAAGCGCAAGTCAATCGGGACGTCCTCTCCCCAGCGGAAGCAACCAAGAGTCGCTGCGACCATGCCTCCTCAGCATGCCGATTCTGCAAGGGAGGGGAAGGAGGACGAAGAAGAAGACGAAGAGAAAAAAGAAGAGGAGGAGGCGGAGGTGGAGGCAGACGGGGGTAAGCACCAGCTGCGCGGGCCCTCAATCGACTCTTACCCACGTGCCATCTCGCACTCCACCTCCTTTGTCCAGGTGCCGAGGGTCATAACCTTCCTATTGGACGATGAAGACGAGGAGAGCCCGGCTAGTAGCCCCTAGACCGTGAGACCTACGGAGGGCGATTTTTCTAACGGTCGAGTTCTTGCTTCGACCAATGAAGGCGAGAGCGCGATAGGTAGCTCTACGGCCCTGCGGGATCCCCCGTCGAAGCAGCGGGCGAGGCCGCGCCCAAAGATTCTAAGGGAGATGAGGTGGAAGGCAGGGAGGAGGCACCAGACGCTGCTTCCCTGGTGCAGGAGGCACCCTCAGAAACCCCTGATGACACTGCGGACACTTTCACCCCGCAGGGCATCGTTGCTCCCCTTCTCGACCTTAGCGGGGACGCGAGGCGTGTGGCCGGGGTAGTCTCCTCTAGGCCAGTCCCTATGGTGGGGATGATGGACTCCAACTTCCGGACTCGCCACAACGCCATCCCAACCTTCAGGGTGGCGAGGGCCGTCTTTGCCAAGCCTACGAGGCAGCCTCTCCTGGAGAGCTTCGATGATACAGAGCTATTCAATGCTCTCCACAACACGCTGACTAAGGTTAGTGATTAATATTTCGCATTACCGTTTCAACCTTCTTATGCTAACCAATCTTATTGCCACGCAGGGCTCCACCTTGGCGGGTGAGGCTGCATCATGATTCCACGAGCGCGAAGCCGCTCGCTTGGAGGAGGACTCGATGAATGCGCGACTCCGTGACACCGTGGAGGAGGAACTGGAGGGCATGCGTGCCTCCCTCGAACGGGCCAAGGAAGAACTTGCCGCACAAAGGGCCATGGTGGAGGAGATCGGGGCCCTGCAGGCCGCTTTTGTGGCCGCAAAAGCCGAGATTGTAAAGCTCTAGCTCACGAAGGAGGCCGTGGAACACAAGCGATGTCAGGCTAAGTCCCAAGCTAAAAGACCAGTTACGGCGACCAAAGAGAAGGTGAATGGGAGCCTTGAAGAATTTCTTCGGACCGGTGCTCCTCGAACTTACCACCCAACTCAAAATCCAAACACACTTGTAACATCCTCATTTTTCAAAAAATAAAATCATATGCATTGCATCTCATGAGAATTTATTTAGATATTAAAGTATTTAAAAATGAGTATGTTCCTAATTAAAAGATTTTGCAGAAAGAAATCACAACCTTTCAAAACCTAACTACATAATATCATTAATTAAAGTTTTATAAAAAGGTTTATTTAAACAAGTAAATGGTAAATGATAATTTTACTAATTTTTCAAATACTATTTTACAATATAAGCATCAATTAATGATTTACTTGTAATTTAAAAATAAAATAAACCAAAATTATGGAATCTATAATTATTCTGTCTCTCTTGCAAGTGGGCCTCACCTATTTTCTTTTTCCTCCTTTCTTTTCTCCCTTTCCTATTTTCTTTTCTCTCTCTTCCTTCTTTCTTTCCTTCTTCCCCGATTTCTTCTCGGTTTCTTCTTTCCAAGCGAGCAGGAATCCTCCCAACCCCTATCTTGATCTTCTCCCTGTAAATCCGCCCAAAACCGCCAAAATTGGTTCCCACGATCGTGGGGATCAATCCCTACCCGAATCGATCTCCCTCTCTCGCAATTCCTCCCCAAATCCCCATATAAACCCTAGCCGCCACCCTCCCCTCACCTATTGCATCTCTCGGAATTAAATGCCAGTGAGCACCATTAGCCAAGCCCTCCGAGGGCGTCCTTCCTCTCTCTCCGTGGACTCATCCCACCTTTCGGCCGAGGATTAAATCGCCGTGCTCACCGGATTTCGGCCAAGAAATTTCTTCATTCTCTGCCGCCGTTGCCGATCCTCGCCAATTTAAATGCGCCGCCGCCGTATTTCCTCCTTGTCCCTCTAGAGCATCCCTAAGTCTCCCTAACCCTAGCCCCGGCCAATTTGGCGGGCGCCGACCGCCGCCGCCGCCGCCTCCTCCTCCCCCACGGCCCGGCCGCCGCGCCACCGCCCACTCCTCCCCGGAGACCCTCTCACGCACCCCCCCCGTCGCCTTCCTTTCCTTCCCAGCCTCCCCACTGCCTCGCTGTGTGGTCCTGTCATGCCATGTGCTGCTGCTTGGCTTGCTGCCGCCCGCCCGGCCTCCCGCCCCGAGCCGACCCAGCCCAGAGGACCCCGAACCTCCTCCTCCTTCCCCACGTGGCGCCGCCGCCGTCCGCCGCCTCCTCCCCGAGCCGCCACCAGCATCCTCTTTGGGTCACCCGACAGGGCCCCCCTGTCGGTCACCTGGACCCCGCAGAGCCTCACTGGCGTGCAAAGGCCAAATGGGCCGGCCCACTTGCGCCGCCGGCCCGAGTGCCCCCTTCCCCTTTTCCCTCTTAATTTCTTATTATGTGTTATATTGTAAATTGCATATAAATTCATAGAAAAATCAGAAAATTGTGAAATAAACTTTATTAGATTCATAAAATTCTATATTATTTTTATGTACAGTTTGTTTACATGTTTCTGATAAATTTAATTTTTGATAATTATATTAATTCTTGCATGTGTAGGAATTTTATAAATTATTTTAGAGGTCCAAAATATCAAAAATTATTTTATAAAGTTAGATATATTATAATATGATTTCTGTACTGTTTTGGTAAAATTTTAAAATTTATTTATTATTAACTCTCTTTTGTACCTTTAATATTAAGTTTATAAAAATCATAACTAAATATAGGGAACTCTAAAAATAACGAAACCAATTTCAGAAGTTTTGGAAAATTATTTTATACTGTTCTATACTGTTTGCATCATCCTCATGTCATGACATGCATGCCTCATATTTTATTGCATGTGGTCCTTATTTGTGTTTCTTTTAAGCGTTAGACCGAAAGTCTCGGGAGTTCGTTTCCGACGCAGCTGAGGATCCTCCCCACTACGTCGATCAAGGCAAGTGCTGAAACCTCTGAACCCATGTTTTCAAACAAGTTTTGTAGGATTTGAACAATAGCATGCATGTTTAACATAAAATACCAAATAACTATATTGCCTAGCTAAATCCCATTGATAATTAATTCTTATAAAATACCCTTGATACCTTAGGATTATTAATTTCGATTAATTATTGCCATATCCTTGATTAGGTTTGCATCTGCTTAGTAATGCCCATAGTAAACCATCTGATTAATTGCTTGTTAACATTAATCACCATTTTACTTTGTGATCTTTAAGAAGGACAATTGGTGTTGTCTTTTGGTTGTATTTGGGCTAGTTGATAGTGGGTGCTATCGGGAAAAATGTTTTGCAAAACCTGATTGGAGTGGATGGTTGCAAGGATGGTGCCGCGTGCACGAGATTCGGGTCCAGTGTGGGACCCACCCTCCCTAAGGACCGATTCCTTGAGGTAGACGAGCTAAGTACAACAGTGCGACCATTGAGTGCTTGTGTGGGCAAGCCCTGGTTGAGTACCCTTCGGACTTCTAGTTTTGGCATTCCAGACGGTGGAGTAGGCAATTGGTGTTGCTCTGCAGGCTCAAGTGGGGGCTTCAGCCAACTAGAGTAACTAGCGCTGCGGTGGAATCCTTAGAGGGAGTGCCAGGCTAGGGGAACGTCGGTTAAAGACCTTGTGGTGTTCTTTTCCCTTTGGGTGATTCTAGGAAGGTCACTCTCGTGGGTAAAGCGTGCAACCTCTGCAGAGTGTAAAACTATCATGATAGCCGTGTCCACGGTCAAGGACGGACGACGGGGAGCTGCCTCATTGGTACTTCTTATCTTTGCTTTCTAAATGGTGTTTTAAAGGAAAACCACGATCGGTGTCGTGTGTTTTGATTTTTCTCCTCATAGTAGGTGCTATGAGTGATGAGGGTAATTGCACGGTGGGTGCCATGAGTAGCCAGGATTGGGCAAAACCGGCCGAGGCCGGAGTTTTAAAGAAATGCTTCAAAAATTTGTTTTCCTCAACTCATTTCAAATCATTTTTATAAAACCTTAGGAAAGACTTGCAAAACTGGCTTTATGCAAAAGAACCTTTACCCCTCCTTGTTAAGCCCTAGCTGCATTTAGTCAGCCATGCTTGTTGAGTATAAAGTATACTTACCCTCGCCTTTTATGCGGGGCTGCTCATTCCAACGAGCAGGATGCGACACCGAGGAGGAGGTGTACCAGGATGGGGACTTCGCTGAAGGAGTTCAAGATGAAGACTACTCCGACGTCTAGGAGCGCATCCGTCAGACATGCCTGTGGAGTTGCGTTGGGTCTTCCTTTTGAAGTTGAACTATGTTATTTGAACTTCCGCTGCTAGGCCATGAAGCCTAAACTTGTAATAATTATGAGACTCTGATGTAATAAAGTACTTTTCATTGAATGGTGATGATCCAAACTGTATATCTGTGTGTACTAGCTACTTGATCCAGGGACTAGTACAGGTAAGACACAACAGGGATTCGACTCCGATTTTCGGGTCCCGACAACACTCAATAGTTGTATGTACCCCAAGTGGCACAAGTGAATACCGTGCAGGTATGTAGGGAATTCTAGGCCATAGTGCTGATTGTTGAGGGTTCAAACAAAAGTAAATTCATTCAAGGGTTGTTGAGGCACAAGACAAAACACCCAACCACCAAAAGCACTTTTGAAAAGCAAGCAGGAATATTTCAACAGAAATTGACTCTGATCACAGGAGTGGTTGCTGGCTTTCTTGGGCTCAAAAAATTATGGAAAATTTTCTCCCTCTGCCTTGATGAGTCTGCAGTCTCTAGCCAAGTTTTAGATCAAAACTCCTCACAAAGAAATCAGAAAAATTCTTGAACCACGGACTGTCAGAAATCGCATACGGAGATTTTGGGGCTCGGTATTCACCTCATACCTCCCAGATGCTTTGCCTAAGAGACTTCAAAAATTTTTCATGGATGGATATGGAAGTCAAGCAACTTTTACCTTTGGAATTAACAAAAAGGATTTTTCTATATGTTTCTAAAATTCCTAGACTACAAGCTGCGCAAAGGAAACTTTCTGGACAACAGTGCAACTAGTTCAAAAACTTGATCTCTAGCGTCTCCTAGGTTGAAAAAAGAGTCAAATCATATGTGCAACCTCAAGGCATCATGGATCAGTAGCAAGTAGAAGGAGGTAAGGCAAATAAACTAGTTGCAATAAAAATAACCAAAGAAACAAGATCGAACACCAAGAACTAGGCAAAAATAAAGCCATAGATATGAGGAACTTGTTTCTATTGCTTGAGAGAGTTTTACGCAGCCACACCTCAGTGGGCAAAGTTCTCAATGAGCAGATACAAATACCAAAACTCTCAACCCAACACCTCCTAACAAACACACATGGGGTGGCACCCCCTCCCCTCCTTTTATAGGCCATGAGGTGGAGTAGCTCTCAAGGAAACCCCTCTCCACCCTTGGATGAGTTCTTTAGCAGCCAAGACATCTCATGGAGGGTTGAGATTGTTCTACTCACACAGCCCCACATGGGCCACACATAGGCTAACCCGAAACCCAACACAAGCATGGGTTTTTCGACTTGACCGCTCCGTTTTCGCACCTTCGAGCCTCCAACCCGAACCTGGGACCTTTGAGCCATCTCAAGTCGTTTCCTAGCCGTCTTCGTGGACCCCAAGCTTCAACCCAACCGTCCCATGACATCCTCACCGTTCTGGACCTTGATCCCCCTAACCTAGTCCCGGTACCTTCTCCTACCATGGCTATCTCCAAACCTGCGTCCATAAAGACAAACACATTTCCATTCCTTGAACCGGACCCAAGCATCGATATACTTGGTTTGGGGTTAGTTCAAAACACACAAACTCAATATTGGATAAGTGAAAATTAAGATATCTCAAGTAATTTCAAAAGGGGCAAAGGAAAAACCCTAGATTAAGTATAGCAGATAATTCCTGTTTTTTATGAATTTTTCAGTTGCTCAAATGAAAAGTTGTCAATACAAAAAGATGCATCATGAAATCTCTACAACTTTTGTATACAGTACTTAATTTTTTTTAGAACGGGAATATCCATAAAAATGAAATCTACTATAATTTGCCATAGGAGCCCGAACCGGTTTAAATTAAGTCTCAAAGACAATCTCATTAATCAAATCAAATCAAATATACTCATGACAAAACATGAGAGCACCACATGGTCTCACACCGGGCGCAGGAGAGCAAGGATCTCCTGGTCAAGAAGACGAAGGCCAACGAGTTCCTGAAGAAGGAAAAGGAGGAGCTCTTGGCGAAGATGAGGGCCACCACCGCCAGTTCTGACATGCACTTTTGCAACTGCAAGCGGGAGGAGCGTGCTGCAGCAGGCATGAAGCTCTTAGAAGAGAATAGCTCCGGGATGACTACGGCCACCGACGCGCTCCTGGGCAAGCTCCCTCACTTCAAGATTGAGACGCCGGACCACCGTATGAGCCATGGCCACGAGGCAGTGAAGTTCCTATAGAACACCGCCAAGAGCGTCACCAATGCCGCACTCATATTCGGGAGCCATTGCGCTTAGGCCGGCTACCTCTAGACACTTCGTCTCCTAGAGGCGTCTGGGTGTAGCCATGTGCGGGGCCTGGGGGGCTCTACACCAAGGTTCTCGAACCTTGGTACGCTAGAGGCCCCCATCGTCTTTACGAAGAAGTCAACGGCGCGTTTTCATAATGAGTTCTGGTGTCGGAGCGGGGAGGAAGCTGCTCGGACGTCCGTCGCCACTACTCGGGCGTTGGTGCGCTCGTCCGACGTGAAAAGGGGGATTCGATAAGAGAAGGGCAAGGCCTCGGCTTCTTAGGCATAGCTTCTTATTTTTTCATTTTACAGTATTCCCTTTATTCACTTCTCTTGTACTTCGTGCTTTGTGTATATAAATGAAAATTCATCATTGCCCTGAGAAGTGCTGTCTGATTTTCCTGCACTGAAGTGAATAGTTGCTCGCTGCAGAATAATCAATGAAGGACTAGTTATAGCAGCAGCTCTAGATGTGTTGTGAGGGCCCCCGGGCATTTAGCAAAGGAATTGGTGAAGGAATGAGTGGGTGGACACCCTGGCCTAGACGTAGGCGCCAATAGATGTAGGCTAATAGTGCCTCTTTCTTCGCGAGATGGTGAGTAGGCGTAAGCCACCAAGCACCCTTCGGCAATGATAGAACGAGTAGGCGTAACCTACAAGTGCTCTGCAAGATAGTGAGTGGACATAAGCCACCAAGCACGCTTCGGCTACGAAAGAACGAGTAGGCATAACCTACAAGCGCTTCACAAGATGGTGAGTGGATGTAAGCCACCAAACACCCTTCGGTGATGGAGGAACGAGTAGACATAACATACAAGTGCTCCGCGAGATAGTTAGTAGATGTAAGCCACCAAGCACTCTTCGGTGATGAAGGAACGAGTAGGCGTAACCTACAAGTTGTCCGCGAGGTGGTGAGTGGACGTAAGCCACCATCATTCTTCGACAACGAAGGAATGAGTAGATGTAACCTATAAGTGCTCCGTGAGATGGTGAGTGGAAATAAGCCACCAAGCACCCTTTGGCGATAAAGGAACGAGTAGGCATAACCTACAAGCGCTCTGCGAGATGGTGAGTAGACATAAGCCACCAAGCACCCTTCGACAACGATGGAAGCAGTAGGCGTAACCTACAAGCACTCCGCAAGATGGTGAGTAGACGTAAGGCACCAAGCACCCTTCGGCGACGAAGGAACAAGTAGGCATAACCTACAAGCGCTCCATGAGATGGTGAGTGGATGTAAGCCACCAAGCACCCTTTGGCGACGAAGGAATGAGTAGATGTAACCTAGAAGCGCTCCGTGAAATGATGAGTGGACGTAAGCCACCAAGCACCCTTCGGTGATGAAGAAACGAGTAGGCATAACTTACAAGCGTTCCACAAGATGGTGAGTGGACGTAAGCCACCAAGCAACCTTTGGCAATGAAGAAACGAGTTGGCGTAACCTACAAGCGCTCCGCAAGATGGTGAGTAGACATAAACCACCAAACACTATTTGGAGACGAGGGAGACAGAGAATTTTTATGTGGTAATAACCCTCAACAGGAAGTCACCATGGGAGGGGGCTTGAAGCATCCCCCTCCTATTTTTTCATTCATTCATTTGCTTCGCTTTTACATTTGGCTTTGACAAGATCTATGGATAAAATTTCTTCAAGGCCTCCGAATTCCAAACCCTCAGGACTTCTTCCCCTTCGAGTGTCATCAGCCTATGCGCTCCTTTCGATGTTGACTCCTTGATGACATAGGGGCCTTCCCATGGAGTCTCCAGCTTCATGTGGCCAGGGGTAGCTTTCTTGAGCACCATATCTCTAGGTGCTAGATCCCTTCTCTTGATTTTCTTGTGGAAGCTTCGCTCTGCCTTCTTGCCGTATCCTTGCATTTTCATTAGCGCTCCAAGCCTCTGCTCCTCCATTAGATCATTGGTAGTGGAGGCGTCTTGCTGCTCCGGGCCTCGTATGATGCGCAAGTGTAACATCCACATTTTCAAAAAAAAAAATCATATGCATTGCATGGCATAAAATTTTGAAAATATAAAATATTTGAAAATGAATATGTTCCTTATTAAAATTCTTTGTAAAATAAAATTTTCTCAAAACCTAATTACAAATGTAGTATTTTTATTTAAAGGTTGCTAAAAGGTTTATTTGTGGAAAATGAAATGTTAAAAGCTAAGTTGCATTTTAGTCTTTAAATGATTGTTTATATTTTGAAGCCTAGATAAATTAATTACTTAATTCTTTTTCTTTTTCTCTCTCACCAGTGGACACCACCTCTCTTTTCCTTTTCTTTTCTTTCCTTCTTCCTCCATGGTTTCCTCGCGAGCAGACCCTGCTCCTTTCCTTCTCCCTCCTGCGCAGCAAGGCAGGGAGGAAACTTCCTCCCCTATATCTTTGGAAAACTCCTCTAAATCTCTCAAATTCTTAACAGAACTGATCCTCACAATCAAGAAGATCGTTTCCCTGCCATAATCGCGCCCCTCACTACCTAATCTTCCTCCCTAATCCCTATATAAACCCCTCCTCCCGAACTCTCTTCTCCTCTTTTCGTTCTTCTTCTGTTGCGACCTAGGTAAGGCTCTATTCTCCAAACCCTCCGAGGACGTCCTAGAGTTCTTCCTCACAGTTCTATTTTGCCCAGGAACTCGCAGATCCGAGGTCCGTAGCTCCGACAATCTAATGCCGAAGCTCGGATACCCAATTCTTGGCCGCCTCTACTCTTCCTCGCCTTAGCTCTGACTTGATACAAATTTCATCAAACCGTCCAAGAACACCGTGGCTATCTTCATTCCGAATCCATCCCAACAAAGCGTTCGGAAAATTGTTGCCCGAGCGCGACCAATTCGATCGCCGAAGACCTCGCCGGAATTTGCCGCAGCCCCTGTTCATCCAGATTGTCCGTTACCAGTGGTGAGACTCAGTTCCTCGCCTTCCTCTACCAACCCCACGTCTCCCTCTTCCTCTCTATGTCCTACTACTCCTTCTCCATGCCCCGACTGATCCGTCCCTTCGCTGGAGCGTCACCACAACAACCGCCGCCACTATTCTTCTTGGATTCTTCACCGCTGCTCATTAATTCCTATTCCCCGTGGTCCCTAGAGCACCTCTAGGGCTACCTGTGATCGTTCCATGCACCGGAGCCTTCGGATTTCAACTAGACCTCGCCGCCGGCATGAGCTCCCTCCTTCCCCTTTATTCTTTTTTAATTCCAAAATATGCTTTATATTGTTAATTGCATATAAATTCGTAGAAAATTCAGAAAAATGTGAAATAAATTTTATTAGGTTCATCAAATTCTAAATTATTTTTATGTACTGTTTATTTACATATTTCTGTTAATTTTAATTTTTAATAATTATCTTAGTGCTTAAACTTGTAGGAATTTTATAGAATAAAATATAGATAAAAATATCAAAATTATTTTCTGAAGTTAGATATATTATAATATAATTTCTGTACTGTTGTGTGAATTCTTTGAAAATTTATTTATAATAATGTCTCTTTTATACCTTTAATATTAAGCTTATAAAAATCATAACTAATTATAGGAATTTCCAATAATGGTGAAATCAATTGCACAAGTTTTATAAAATTATATTGTACTGTTCTGTACTGTTTGCATTCATCTCATATCATGTCATGCACACATTATACTTTATTGCATATGGTTCTTATTGCCGTCTTTTTTAAACTTAGATCCGTCCGCCGAAGGAGACTGTGCCGGTGATCACTTGGACTACCAGGATCAAGGCAAGTCATTATGCCATGTTGTTATTACCCAGTTTTCATAACTATTTTATTAGACTTTGCAAAACCTAGATGCTAATTAAAAGTTAAAAACAATATTTAAGATAAGTTGTAGATAAGGTCCTATATGAATGATATACACAACCAACCTCATCTACCCTAGCTAATTAATATTATTTAATCTTGCTGTCATCCTTGTTTAGTGATTTTTACATTACATGCTTAGCAATTGCAATCTAGAGACTTACTTTTGTGTTCAACCCCGACAAAAACTTGATTGCAAATTGAATGGCCGGTAGTGGGTGATACCGTGTCGGGAATTGTCTGTAGGGATAGTGGGTGCTATCCTGAGCTTTTTAAATGGTTTCTCAATTGGGGTGGATGGTTGCAATGTGGTTTCCAACTGCTCGGTGGCAGTAATCGAACTGCGCGGTGGCAGTATGCTCGAGATTGGGTTGATGGTGGACCATATCCATTTGACTTAAGGATAGATTCTTTGTGGTACCTAGACTAGTTCAACAGTGCGACCATTGAGTACCTGTATGGACAGATCCTGGTTGAGTACCCTTCCGACTTTTAGTCTGGCATTCCTGGTGGAATAGGGAGTGGGCATCTGAATATGTCCATAAGAACAGAACCTTCCTTTGTGGTTGGTAGTGGGTATTCAGATATGTCAATAGAACAGAACCTATTGGCACAAGAGAGGCATTGGTGTGGAAACCTTAGTGGGAATGCCGGTCTAAGGGAATGTTGCAGGGAAAAAGCTCGTGGTGTCCACTTCCTTTGGGTGATTCCTAGGGAGCCACCTACTCATGGGTAAAGCGTACAACCTCTGCAGAGTGTAAACTTTCATGAAGCCTTGCCCAATGGTTAAGGGTGAATGACGGAATCTACCTCACTGTAGTTTTGTAAAACTCTCTTCTCCCTCTCTTGGTTTTGGGAATTGCCTTGCAATCGGTGTTGCATGCGCGTAGTTGTCTTCATGGTGGGTGCCATGATGATCTGGTTAAGTCAGTAGGTGCTGTCTTTTCTAAAAAAAAGAATTATAAAGTTCAAACCTCAATTTCAAAACCGCTTTCTCAAACTAGGTCTAAAAGTTTGAAACTTGACTTTATGTAAAACTACCCCAAACCCTCCTTGAAACCTGTATAGCATCTAGGCATTGTCTTGCAAGTAATTAAGATTACTTACCTCGAGTTTATTCTCGGGCTGCTCATTCCAACGAGCAGGTTGTGATCAGCAATGGTATCCGATGAGAAGATGTACCAACATGAAGGTTTCACTGCTGGAGTTCAAGACGAAGATTTCTCTGACGTCTAGGACGCCACTACAGCTCGCCTGTGGGATTAATTGTTGTATTTTGCCTCTTTCATTTGGAGTTATGGAAGATTGTTAGGACTTTTGCTGCATGTTAGACTTCCGCTGTGTAAGGCCTGCGTGTCTGAATTTTGTACTCTGATTTAGTGTCTTGTAACGTACTCTGATGTAATATTTGTTCGAATTGTAATGGCAATGATCCAAAGATCTGAAATCTGTATATACTAGCTACTTGATCCAGAGACTAGTACAGGTAAAGCACAGAAGGGACTCGACGCCATTTTGCGTGTCCCGACAGCAAGGACTTGGCTTTCACCTCTGCAGGAGGTTATAGCATCTTCTCCGAACACCAGACGATAGGGGAAGAATCTAGTAGGTTGGGAAGCAGATGTCCACATTGCCCACAGGAGCTTTGGTAGCTCCTCCGGCCAGACACCATTTGGCAGATCGTATAACCTTTTCTTGATTCCTTCGATGACAACCCCGTTTACCGTTCCACCGATGCAAAGTAGATGGAGATACCCATACTGCGACAACATTCTTGGAATTTCTTGGATTTGAATATTGTCCCGTCATCTATTACCACCTGAAAAGGAATACCGAAACAGCAAACGTTAGTTTTTCAGAGAAATTTCTTCGCTACCTCCGCCGTTATCTTCGCGACAGGCTCTGCCTCAACCCATGGGGAGAAGTAGTCCACCGCTATGATCGCGAATTGCAAATTTCTTTGCATCTGGGACAATGGACCTATGATGTCAATCCCTTACTTGGCGAAGGGCTAGATGGGTGCCACTGGGTGGAGGGGACCGGGAGACGCCTGCGAGGGATAGGCCATCCACTGGCTCGCATGGCATTGGCGGACCAGTTGCTCCGCGTCCTGCAACACTGTAGGCCAGAAGAGTCCTATGCGAAAAATCTTCCCAGCCAGGTTGCACGGGGCTTGGTGGGCTCCGTAATCTCCTTGATGGACTTCTATCAGCGCTTCTTTCCCTTTGCTGGTCGCCATGTACCTAAGCCATGGAGCACAGATGCCCCCCTGTAGAGTTCCCCTCAATGACAGGATATTTCCTTAACCTCATCTCGATCCTCTTTGCCTGCGCCTCATCTGAGAGCAATACCCTTCCACAAGGAAATTGAGGATCTCCTTCCTCCAGTCTTGTTGTTCTACACCTGCAATGGTGAGTACCTCCGCAGCTACGGCAAGTGTTTCCAAGACTTCAAAGAAAATCTCACCGGGTAGCGCCGCTTTGAGGCCCACCGCTTTGGCCAGCTCGTCCGCTTGTTCGTTCAACCCACAGGGGATTGCTTCGATAGTGACCCCGCGAAGCTTTTCTCCATATACCTCATTGCTTCCAAATACCTTGCTAATACGAGGTCCCTTGCCTCATACTATTTTCCCACGTGCCTCTACACTAGTTTAGAGTCCATTTTAAGTAAGATCCTCCTTGCTCCCACTACTCTGGCCTTATGAAGCCCTAGCAGTAGTGCTTCGTATTCGGCGACATTGTTGGTGGTGGGGTAGTTGAGCTTCGCTACAAATTTAGCTTTCTCCCCATCTTGCTAGGTTAGTATGGTGGTGGCAACTGCGCCAGTGGCGCTCCACGACCCGTCGGTGTGGATTACCCACAGCCTCCCTTGTTCCATATGCGGCGTCGGCGAAGAAGTCCATTTGGCCACGAAATCTGCTACCACCTCGCTCTTGATCACTGTTCTTGCGACGAAGGTGATTTCGAAGGACGCTAGCTCCACCGCCCATTTGCTTATCCTGCTAGAGCTTTTCCTGTTAGAGAACATTGACAAGAGAGGGTAAGCAATGGTCACTGTGATTGGGTGCGTCTGGAAGTAATATCTAAGGTTGCGGGGGCCATCAACAATGTGTACGCCATCTTCGAGTAGCGGACTCTGGCCCCCTGCAATGCTTCAGAAACAAAGTAAATGGGACATTGGCGCCTGCCATCCTCGCGGACCAGCACGACGCTGACCGAGGCAGAGCTGGCAACCACGTAGAGCAGCAGACGCTTGCCCTGCTTCTGGCTGGAAAGTTTGGGGACCTCCATCAAGTCCTGCTTCAACTTGTCAAATGCCTCCTGGTATTCCTTCGTCCATGCCAAGGTGCATGTGGTACGGAGGGCTTTGAAGAAAGGAAAGTTTCGCTCCGACAATTTGGGCAGGAATCTGCTTAGCGCTGCCAAACGGCCCACGAGCCTTTGCACCTCTTTCACATTCCGCAAAGGAACCATCTCCTGCACCACTCTATTCTTCTCCAAGTTCGCTTCAATCTCTCGTTCGGAGTTGAGGAAGCCCAATAATTTGCCTGTCTTGACTCCAAATATGCACTTCTCTAGGTTCAACTTCACATGTTCCTTTAAAAGGCTTGCGAACGTCTCTCTTAGGTCCTCCGTATGGTCTTTTTTCAGCTTGGCTTCTCAACTGCTTGGCAAAGATCTTAGCGATTAGTCTAGCAAAGGATGCACCACGTTCTTAAGTCCAAACGGCATCCTAACCAAGCAATAGGTGCCGAAGGGCGTTATGAACACGGTCTTTTCTTCGTCCTCCTGTCTCATATACACCTAATGATAACCTGAGTAGGCATCAAGAAAATTCATCATTTACGAAATAGTGGTGGCATCCACCCGCTGGTCTATGCGAGGCAATGAAAAATCATCTTTAGGGCATGGTCTGTTCAGGTCAGTGAAATCTATACATATCCTCCAGGTCCCGCTAGCCTTCTTCACCAGCACAATGTTCGCCAGCCATTCGGTATGGAGTGCTTCCCTTATGACTCCGGCTTTCAGCAGCTTCGCCACCTTAACCTTCACCTTCTCCTGTCTTTCCACCGACAGTTTGCGAAGCTTCTGCTTCCTCGACTTTGTCTCAGGCTTTACCTACAAGGCGTGCTAGATTGTTTCCCGAGCCATGCCATGCAAGTCTTCCGGCCCCCAAGCAAACACTACCTCGTGCTGGCGAAGCACCTCTAGAATTTTTTCCTTCTCCACTTCCCCCAGTTTTGCCCCGAGGATAACCACGTTCTCCGTACCTCCAAACAGGGGCACTCTCTTCGTCCCCACTTTAGCTTTGGGCTTAGCCACCCACTTGTCTTCACTCCTTGATTCGGCTTCAGTGGTGTACACCATCTTGACCTAGGGAGGTCCCTCGAGGTTGATTATCCTTGCCAGCGCCTGATCACCTCAGACCATGATCACACCTCCGAGCGAAGGGATCTTCATACAAATATAGCCGTGATGGACCACTTCCCCGAAGGTTGTCA
Organism: Olyra latifolia; assembly: GCA_036346145.1. Taxonomy (NCBI): domain Eukaryota; kingdom Viridiplantae; phylum Streptophyta; class Magnoliopsida; order Poales; family Poaceae; genus Olyra; species Olyra latifolia. The sequence goes on from CM070532.1 coordinate 38,009,352, forward strand.
GCGACCTACAGCCTAGGATCTCATTGTAGCACGAGGGGATGTCGACAACATCGAAGGTCACCCCTGCATACGCTGGCTTCTCCCGCTCCGAAGGTGACCTGGAGTTCAATTTGCCCGAGGGTCTGGACCAAGACGCCCCCAAATCCCACCAAGGGCACCTCCGACGGGCGGAGTCAGTCCTCGGGATCATTTGCCTGAACGCCTCGGCAAATAGGATGTCAACCGCACTCCCCCCGTCGACCATCACCCTCCGGATGTCAAAATCTGTAATGTTGGCCGTTATCACCAGGGAATCCTGGTGTGGGAAGTGTACTTCTTCGGCATCTGCTTCACTAAAGGTGATGGGACCTAGGTGTTGCAGATGGAGGGGTGCTGGGTACACCCCACAAGGTTAATCTACCTCGTATACGCCTTTCGCTGCCTCTTTGATGACAGTTACTAGGACAATCCCCCGATGATTGTGTTTGTCACCCTCCGCACCTGATGTACTAGCGCTAGATGGAGCTGGCGCGTAGGCTCCTGTTCTAGTTGCCTTACTGGGGTCCCTCGCCAACGCTCGTATTCGCAGTAGCCAGCGAGCACCTTACATCTCGTGGAGTCATGAGAGGAGTTGTTACCGTGGTACTCACAGTGGTACTATTGACACAAAAAAGCAGATTCTTTAAACCAACTCACAGGGGCTTAGGAAATATGATTCCCATCAGCACCAAGAGCTAGGTCCAAGGCGTGCCAACCGATTTGATCCTGCAATTGGTAAGAGGATTCAATCAGCTTTTACTTAGCCAATTATATCCGTGATGTAGTGAATCTGCAACACTTGAAAACAGATTTGAGCAGGGTAACAGGTAACGAAACTATCGGCTCAGATCAGATCCAGACCAATAGTCTCGAAAGTAAACAATCTACTGCTTAGACCATAGAATCAACTAGGTAGCAGAAAGAGGGTAACTGACTGTCAACTAGCCGATTAGATCGTCTAGATGATAGAACGGAAGGGTAAATAGTCTACTGCCAGCGAATGTGTTGGTTGGCAGAAAGAGGGGTAAACCTAACCCTTGGTTGAAACGGCGATGCGCAGCAATATCAATCAAGATAGTATTTCGACCAAAAGCCGATGCAAACCTGTGACAGGCAAAAAAATTAATTAATTAAAATAAAATTTATAAAAGAAGTTAATTATCTTTTTTGTATTTATCTCAATCCGGTTCTTATTCCAATCCTATCTATATATCTAAACTCGATCTCTAACTCTCTCTACATATAAACCTGCAAAACCCCCTAATTGCCTCAATCACATTTAATTCCCCCTAGACACCCTAAACTGATCTACTAAACACATGGTGTCGTTGTCACAGTCACTGCTGCCACCGGAGTTCATCGAAGCAGGGGTATCACGTTCTTCCTCTCATCACTTGTTCCTCCTCCGCTAGCCACGGCTGCCCCGGAGCCCTAGTCGCAACTCCATGCATCCCTAGCAACCAAGCCGTCACCAGCCACGTGCAGCCCTGGCTGCCATTGCAGGGCCACGCCGCCAGCACTTGCTCGCTTGCAGCCGCACTGCTCACCTCCTCTCCAGCGTCGCCGCTCCCCTACGCCGCTGCCGTGCGTTGGCCGCGCCTTGCCGCCACCTTCGCAGCACTGGCGCTAGCCTACCTCTTGCCATCGCCGCGCAGCACCTCCACGCCTTGCGCCGCCCTTGGGGCCAAGCGTCGCCGACCGCCACTACTCCTCCCTGGGCCGAGTCACCCCGCCTGCATGGCTGTGTGCCGCGTCGTCGCACCGGTCACCGACCCGCAGGCGCCATGATTGATTACGCCATCTGCGCCATCAGATCATTGTCGCCGCCACCGAAGCCGCCGCCACGACGCCGTGCCGGTTGTCGCCACCGCCGCCATGCGCTCCCACCCTGCGGCGTTGCTCGTCACCGCTCTGTAGCCGCACTGCCCACCTCACTACATCGTGTACCACCGCACAGCCTCCCCACGCCATTAACTGCCGCCGCCAGTCGCCACCACTCCCTTCTCTCTTTCCTCTCTCCTCTCTATTCTCTCTCGCTAACTCCCTCTCTCTCATTCACTCCAAGCCACAACCATCCACACCCAGCGCATCAACCTTATCCTTTCTCGCGTGGGCCGCGTGGCTACAGTGCAGGCACACTGCTACAATGTTTTTTCTTTTACCCGAATTACAGTGGACAGTGTTCCTTTATCTTTTCGCTGTAAATTCATCCTAGCTCCAGATCCAGTGATTCCAGTTTCTAAAAATTCATATCTACTTACTGTAATTTTTATATAATTTTATTTACTGTTTTTGGTATGTATTTGTAACAACCCAGCTGTTAAATTTCGTATAGCTATGCATATCATTAGCATGTTCATTTGTTTTTATGATGGTTTACAAAAATTTTGCATTCAACCACCATACTCTATGGTGAGGACATAAGGCTTTTAACTTTAAACCCTTTGGCCAAGCCACTAGAGTAGTGAGACCTAGCCCGACGGGCATGTTCCTGAAATGCCCGAGCTAGATGTAGCTTGCCCGAGCAAGGTAGAGTTTACCCGAGCTCAATCAAGCAAGGTAGTGACTATGCCGGACTTCACCGAGCTTAGTTGCTATCCATCCGAGCTAAATATCACTTGTCCGAGCTAGAAGATGTCCGGAGGAAGCTGCCCGAGCTATAGATGGTTGGACCGAGCAACAGAAGACCCGACTGGGCAAGGAGAAGCTCGAGTAAGCTTGTACCTATTCAAATAACCCAGCCACCACATCTGTTCTTTATTCCTTTTTGTCTTCCGGCAATATCAGCCGAATCTTCTATCCATTGGCCGACTTGGACGGTGCTAGACAGTATCAGCCGAATCTTCCATCCACTGGCTGACTTGGGCGGTGCTGCAGGCAGCCCAGACCGTCATCTTTTCTTACCTGGAATCTTACCCGCAGACTCTCTATTACAGGTGGGACCTGGACCCACTTGTCAATGGAAGAGTATACCTCTATTTAAACCCCTCTCCACCCACTTCAACTAGCCCTCACTCTCATTCTTTCCATGTCCAAGTTCTGGACAGCAGCAAGAACAGCAAGCTGTCCTTCATCTCCACCTCCACCATTTTCAAATCTCCACCCAAACTACCAAGAATCCATATAGAGTGTTATATATCGTTGGAAAGCTGAAATCGTTGGCTATCCATTCCACTCTATGGTAAGCACATGCACAAAGGTTTGTTATGGATTTTCCTTCCTTTTCTCTTTGCTATTCGGTTTTGGGACAGCAAAGACTGATTTCGTTTTCTGCCCATCTATGCCGTCTTTCTTCAAATCCAGGCCATGGAATGAGCAGGAGTAACATCTATAATTTCTAGGCTTCAAGTACATCCAACTCCCTTGCACGTTCACAAGGATTTGGGTGAGTTCTTGCTGCCTTTCTTCATCTACTTCGCTGTTTTGAACAGCAGCGAGGTTCTTCGCTGTTTTCTCATCTTGCATGTCATTTTCCCTCACATGCAAGCTCGGAGGTGGCCAAGAAGAGTTCATGCATGAGCTAAGGAACGTCTAGGAGCAAATCCACGCTTCTGAAGTTGAAGGGACCTCAAGGAACAAGCTGAAGAGTTGCTGAATCGAGATCTGAACAGATTACCGTCCCTCACTTCGATCTCCTCATCTTTGGGCTCTCTATTATTAAGCAAGGCCTTCCTTGCTAGGTGAGAACCCAGTACTCCCTCTTATTTCTTTTCTTCACCATTTAGCATTTATGGCTAAGCTGTTCTTTGGTGGAAACCGAAGCCTTAGAACCCCCAAATCTGAAAACAGCCTGTTTCAGCCTTTCTTTGAGCAGTAGCCTAGTAAGTAAGCTCTATAGAATGAACCGTAGCTCGGATGAAAAAGTATTCTACATGAAAATTGTGCGCCAGGAAATTTCCTACAACTTTCATGTTAAGCCCGAGCTTAGCCGAGCTTATTAGGACCCCCAAAAGTGGCTCGTACCGAGCAATATACAAGCTAAGTGACTTTCCCGAGCTAGAGCTAGTTGAGCCCAACCTTGGTCATGTCCTAGCCGACCAAGCTATGCTGTATCCGACCTTGTAAACCCACTCTTGACTAAGGCAACATCATTCCCGAGCTACGAGGCTCATTCCCGAGCTACCGGGGTCAATCCCGAGCTTAGTCCTTACAGCCCCGAGCTAGTTTTGCACCCAAACTTCAAATAGCTCTATCTCACTCATCCGAACACGGATTTGGGTGATTCTTTTTGCAAAATTTGCATTAGATCATGAACTTTCTGAATCTCTAAAAATATGTGATGTTCCTATTTGTTTCGTATTTTATTTAAATTTTATTTGATGTTCTTGCTACCGAACATTAGGAGCCGACGTTCCGGAGGAGCCCGGACTTGATCCAGGAGTCCTTCCCGCCAACGAGCAGCAACAAGGCACATATACTCCCCTCATTTGACTCACCATATTGATCCTCTATTTATGAATGCATGATTTTGATTATGTTCTATCACTTGCCTGCATGCTAAGTTGAAATATATATGTCACTTGGTGGGTAGAACTTAGTTATCCCCTACTTAGTGGTCTATGTTTGATATCCTTATTCCTTTGTAGCCTAAGAGGGTAGTATTAATTGGGTTTGGTCAGCGAAAGCTTAGCCATGTTTAGAGTCAACGTGGGCGAGCGATCAATGGAGTAATTCCGTTGGTCATACGACTTCGATTGTGAATGATTTACTATATGATACTGGTGATGATGATGATGGATTACGTGTGAACTCTGAGTTGAACTTGAACGGGTGATAGGGGATGATGGGAGGACAGATCTCGGACACGTAGCCCCGTTCGAGTGAATTAAGGACCGAACATAGTGCCAATCCCTTCAGGTTACTATACGTACGACCACACGTGCATTATGGGAACACTTGGCCAATTTCCTGTGCATGCTCGCACCGTTGGGTACCAGCGGGGCAACTTGTGTTAGAGGGTGGGGTGGTAGGGTGGACCATCCGTGGTGCGTCCTTGTGCTTGGGTGTGATGGGCCTTGGACAAATCCATTGCAACGGTTGACTCTCCTCGCACTCGTGGAGTGGGGAGTGGATGAAGTCAACTTCGGGTGACCCAATGGTGGCATGTACATCTAAGAGGTTTCGGCATGGCTTGGCGTGTCGTGTGGGTAAAGTCGTACACCTCTGCAGAGTGTTAAACTATTGAACAACGGCCGCGTCGGGGGTTAGGGCGAGAACTTGTGAGGCGAGACAACGATGTTAGCTCATGGTTCGGTTAGGTGCTGGTTTTAGACATGGTGGGATAGCCGTGTGTCTTTCTGAGCACAGGGTTGCTCGTGGTGTATGCTCGGATAGAGACCAAGGGCGGATAGAACCCGAGCAGGTTTTGATTATGGTCGGATAGAGACCAAGGGCGGATAGAGTCCCATGGATTTATGATGTTGAATTATGATGGATACTACGAGCATTACTGTTTGGAATGTTTTTCCTCAAATGCAATTTACAACCTACTCATATACATCGTCTTGTGAAAATGCAAATTGTGCTAAAAATCTTGCTAGCCCTTCCTTGGAGTACATAATATTCATGATTGAGGATATACATTACCTCTTAGTCTTTGAGTACCATCGTACTCAACCGATGTGCTGCAATTTTCAGGTAGAGACGACCACGTGCTTGAGTACTACTACCAAGCCGAAGCAGTGGCGCTAGCGGCAAGCGGAGTTCTAATTTCGGTCGGTTGCCCATGGGGTTAATGGGGGCATACCACGCTGGTCTTTTGTTTATCATGATGTTCTTCCGCTGCTATTTTGGTGAACAAACTTGTATTTCCGTTGTAGTAAAACTCTAATGATGTTAAAACTTATTGTTCGGGCAGCAGTTCATGTTGCCCGGTTAGATGAAAATTATGCCGAAAATGTATGTGTTGTGCTATCGATCATTGTGAGGATATGTGCGTGATGGTAGCTGATCTTGGGAGCCATCACCGAACACATATCCGGGCATCCGTTTTACATTCGTTTCAACGAAGGTCGCTCGTGTGTGCCGTTGCAAGCTCGGGTTGGGAGTTAACATGCTCGGCTTGCTCTTGGGCAGCTAGTATGTTATTTTCCAATCACTTAGACAGCGAAAGGGCAGTGACTTCTTTGAGCCGAATGTGAATTCAGAGGGGGCGCCACAGTATTGTTGTTTTTCTCGTTTTGCGTGCGTAGACGCTACAAAAATCGGAGGTGATGTGGACGTTGCTACTGAGGTGCAGGGAGGTCTGCAATACACTGACAAAGGCAAGTTAGTAGTATTTTGATCCTATTTTATGAAATGTGTTGCTAGATATTCCAATGTGCATGCTATTTGTTTATTTATTTCACTGAATTTACCTGCATAGATAAATTCCATATGCATGCTGATGATCGGTTAGTATGTATTGCCTCCATTGCTGCCCTAGGAGTATTATTACATCCGCATTTATGCCTAAGTTGATTTTCGTTAAATGGCTTAGTATTAAAGTGGTAGCTAGGTTTTGTGTTCCTTAAGGTTTGTGGTGCAATTCGTGGCAGTGCGAGATTGTCGGGGTTTTCATAACCTAGTTAAAAAAACTAAAATCAACGTGGTATGAGTTAAACTGGGACGGATTGTAAGTTTTACTGGTGTGTGAGGCACTGTTTGGGTGTGTGGTAGCCGTCCCAGTTATTTAAGGACCAATCCATTCGGTGGAATACCTATTCTAGCACAAAAGTATAACCATGGGCGTTAATAATGGTAAAACCCTAGCTGACTAACTTGGGAAATCTAAACTTGTGTGTGCCATTTGGAGGAGCAAGTGTGGCGGCCACCACTGGAGGCTCGCAAGGCGCACGAGGGGGCCACTAGCTTATTGAGAGGCTACTAGGGAGTGAATACCTTAGCGGGCGGGCTCAAGTCTAGATGTACATAGAGAAAGGCTTTGTTGGACTCTCCAAAAGGTGAACCCATCTCATGGGTAAAGTGTACCCTCTCTACAAAGATAAAACTATCTTGATAGCTGTGCTCGCTGTCAAGAGCGGGCGAGGAACAGATCCACTAGTGTAGTCTCATGGTTTTAATAATTTAATTGATGTAGTTGGTTGGCAGTGAGTGCTGGGTAGTGAGTGCCTTTCGGTTTATATCACGAGGGCTATTCTTGTGTTAAGCTGATAAACCTTGGTTCTTTAATTAAATTAATGTTTCAAACTGCAGTTTCCAACTTCTAGGAAAAGTTTATAAAATTAGCTTTATGCAAAATAACCCTACCTGTCGTTGTACGCTGCATAATCATTTTATAAGGACCTTGCTTGTTGAGTATTCGCGTAACACTCTCGCATATCATGCGTGGCTGTTCATTGCAACGAATAGGTGAAGGAGCTAAAGAGGCACCCTACGACGACGAGTTCAACGTTGGCGACCAGGACTACTAGTCACGATTCCCGGTCAGATGCCTATGGCGCTTGGACGGATTGCATTGACGCGTATTTTTGATTTCCACTGTTTTTATCATTTATAGTAATAAATGGCGCACTTTTCCCTTTGGATTGATGTTATTTTCAATGTAATAAGCGTATAGTGTGGTTTATCATTCTGTAATGCCTGTTGTACCAGCTTGATCCTTGGGACTGGTACAGTATCACAGAGGGGTCTGATCTATATGGCCGGGTTTTGACAAAGCCCGTAGATCGAACATAATCGAGATAGTACTTACTTGCAAAAACCCCCCGTGTTGTATCTCGAAGCTGATTGAAAGGCGATGCGCAACAAGTCGATTAAAATCTAAATACGAAAACTACTCTAAACTAGGCCTAATACGATGAAAAGTAATGAGCAGGAATAAGTAGATGTATTTGATTGATATGTGTCCTTACACGTTCTCTGGGGCAGACTATTTATACAAACTCTAGACGCAACTATAGTAGGACTCTTAACTCATATCCGATAAAAACTCATCTTTTTCTTCTATATTTAACAAACCCTCCTAATATACTAACTCTAAACTGACTCGAATCAAGCTTCCTCGATTTGACCCGAATCTGCCTTTCATAGCCGATCCGGCCTCTTCTCATATCCTTAGCCGACTCTTTCCAATTCCAGCTTCCTTCCTTATTTGGCCGATCTGGGCCGTTGTAGCTCTTTTTCGGTCCGTCTCGCCCAGGATTCAAGCCCATCAGCCTTTGCCAATTTTTGGTGTCAACAGGTACCTTCGCTCCGCCTGTTCGCCTCTCCTGGACTCCATCCTCCGGTTTTCTTGGGCTTGGTGTCGCTTCGGAGGGGACCTCTCCCTCGGAGCATCCTGATTCCTCCTTTCACCCCACCGATCATCATGCTCCTCGATCTAGTACACCCTCTTTCTGTCGTCTTTGTAATCGGTGCCTCCTTTGCGTCTCCCCTTCTCCATATGGGTGCCCTAGCTCCTCCTCTGGTTTCTTCTTTTTGGAGATCTCAGGCCTTTGGCATCAACCTTGGGCCTCTCATTTCTCCTGAGGGTGTCTTCCTCTGCCTGCACGTACTCCTTCATCTTGGCAAAGAGCTCCTCCACAGTCTTCACTTCCTTCCTGGCCAACTGCTCCGAGAGAGGGCCCCTTTGCAGCCCGCATCTCGCACCATTGATGATGGTAGTGTCGCTGACCCCTCGGAGTTGGCACTTCACCTTTGAAAACCGCTGAAAGTAACTTTTCAGGGTCCCACCTTCCTTTTGCCTCACCGCGAAGAGATCGCTCTCCTCCTTCATCCCATTGAAGTTTCCTTGGAAGTTGGTCTCCATCTTGGAGCCGAGCTAGGCCCAGTGTTGGATGGAACCTGGTCCAAAAGAGGAGTACCACAAGAGTGTGATTCCCTCGATGGCGAGCAGAATTCCTTTGGCCTTGATGTCGTCATCCCCTTCGGCTGCTTCAACCGCCGTCTCATATATACGGAGAAATTCTCTTGGATCAGTCTTCCCATTGTACGGCTTGAAGGTGGGTAGCTTGAACTTGCTTGGAGATGGCCACTTCTTGCTCCTCAGGCACGTGCACAAGGGGTTGGGGTCCTCCCTAGCGTCCCGGTGTCTCCCTTCTTCCGTGGGGCACTAGACCTCATCTTCGGAGCTTCCTCCTGCAGAAAGGGGAAAAGAAGCATCACGCCGCACCCCTTGCTAGACCTGCTCTTGGAGATGCTCCACCTACTCCATCAGCCTTGTGTTGGCAAGGATCAGAGCCTGTAAGTTAGGATCTAGCAATGCTGGTGAAGCAGTGGCGGGGGCCGACAGCTGAGCCGGTACCGTAGCCCTCACCTCCCCTTCGTGGACGTTTGCCAGTGCTCCATGTGGCGCCTGCTTCCCCTCTTCTCGCGCCAGGCCCTAAAGGGGGGCTGGGTCAGCAACGACCCCTCCACCCCTGCTGCCACTCGAGCGAGTTTGAGGCACCCCCCGCTCAGCAGGGGTTGCCCCGGCAATGCTCGCAGATACTCCCGTCTTCTTTTTGGGCAGCATCCTTCTCGGTGATGAGTGGCTTTTCTCTGTCTGCGCGATCCCCACTTTGATTTTTTTTTAAGATTTCTTGTGTCTTTTCATTCACTTGAGTCCCGCATCTTATATAGGGAGATTACAGGCTTGTCCAAACTAGAATGCCCTTTCCCGAGCGAAAAAGCAGGGGCATCAGGGTCTTTGCCTTGAAAATGACCTTCATATCCCTTCTTTTTCGCATCGTCTAGGTTACAACGGGGCTTTCCCCTAGTTTAGAGGCATCGGTTCCTAAAATGCCCCGCAACCGACTATCCAAAGTAGGGTTACAGGGATCATTACAACTTTACGAGCAATTACAACTTGTCCTTGGCTTGGAAGGTAATGATGCTTTTCCTGATACGCTTTGTGCTTGTCTGGTACGGGTTGTCCCTCAGAAGGTCGAGTAGCGCCCAAGGAACCTAGCCCTTCCTCTGAAAGTGTTCTACCCCGCGGGGCACGCTGCCTCGCAGGCTGCGGTCCCCTCCTTGCTCCACTCCTGAGCCTTCTGTCCTGAAGTGGTCCCTTCGCTGAGTGCTTCCAAGCGAAGGAGCTGCGAGGCTCCGGCGCGATTTCGCCTCCTCTGGCTGAGAGCTCTGTCCTAAAGCAGTCCCTTCTCTGGACGCCTCTGAGCGAAGAAGCTGTGAGGCTCCGGCCTGGTGCCACTATGTCACATGGGATGGGTGCTGTACTTCTATAACAAATACATAGTTTTATTCTACTACCATTGATACATTAACTTCTTGAAATTATCTTTGTGAAATTAGCACATGATAAATCAAATCAAAGAGTAAGGGGCATGACACAGTCAAGTGCAGACCAGATGCAAACATAGCCAAAGGTGTGCAAGTACGACATGGTTGAGCATGAGAGCCAGCTAAGAAAACTGAGCTGTGAGTGCACAATTGAGCAGAAGCAGGTCTAGGCACAAAGGTACGATGCAATCAATGTGAAGGTGGAGCTAATGGTATAAGCCCGTATGTCAAATATATGGAAAAAAAAAGGTCTAATTTTGATCCTCAACTATGGGTATTGACAGGTTTAACTACAATATCAGGTAAATGGTCCCTCAACCATGAAAACTTTTTACCAATGGTCCTTTAATCGAAGTCTATGGCGGTACCGGTGCATGGTTTCCTCTGCTTCATGTCCCGTTTCCTCTCTCGGTGCCCCTGCCAAGCATGGCCCGCCTGTCAGCTGAAGAAAGCAAGCCGCGAGCCGCATGATGTCAGGACGCACTTGCGCGAGCATGTAGGTCCAAGTACATTACGCTGTTTGTGTTGAGCCACAAGCACGCATGGGCTACACTATTGTGCTATGGGCCACGCACACGCCGTCTGGGTTGCCTGCTCAGGTTGGCCACACTATGGGATCCACTGACAGTGAATTTTGATATTTTCATATCTTTACTTCTAGACATCCAAATAATATACAAAAAAATCTAAATGTTGAGACAATTCATATCTACCTCATGTAACTTCTATATGGTTTTATGTTTTTTAATTTTTTGGATAATTTCGCATTTATTTTTCTTTGGTGCGATATAATTGGGTAGGGAACAAAATTGAAGAGAATTTTCAGGAAGAGTGTGCTACACCTATCAACCAAGGAAAGTTCTGCATGCATGTTTTGTAGAATTTATAGCATTGCATGCTAATTACTAAAAAGGGTAAAATTAGTTTATTAGGTCTTAGTTAATTCCCAATTGTGATCTTACTAATATTCCCATAGAATTTGTTAAACCTGTCATTTGAGAATTTAGGAATAAATACTACTATATTAACCCTTGAAGTCCTTGTTTAGAATATATAGAAAGCCTTTCCATGCAACAGAACTTTAATTATTTAAATATAATTTCTTGATTTTTGCAAAGATTTGCAAATGTGTGATTTTGGGAGAAAATTGATTAGGCATTATGGATTGCTACCTGGTATTTCCTTGGGCATAAAAATACACAGATTTTTTTCCGTGCTTGGAAGGAATGTAATTTTACACACCTGTAATATTTACCACTTGTGAATGTTGTTTGGAAATGAGATTCCACTTGTAATAATGGTAGTTGCTTTTGTGAATTTTGGCTTTAGGACACCGGAATTTGGTCGCTAGAGCTCCTAGATACCTTATTTTCGCATCTATGCCATAGGGCACTATAATTAGGTGGTTATTAACCCTATCACACTTTCCTACGCTGCCATAACTAAAAAATATTCAAAAAATACAAAGAAAATTTAAAAAGCCAAAAAAATTAGTGTTTCCAAATACAAGCGTATTCAGTTGCTCAAATTGTGAACTCCATAATTCAAGATGCAAAATACCAAAATCAAACAAATTTCAAAACATGGAAAATAATTTATAAAAATACAAAACAACCACAAAAAAATTAGAATAAATGTTGAGGTATCAAATATATTGGTATTCAACATATCATATTTTGAACCCCACAATTCAACATATGAATTTGCAATTTCAAACAAATTTTTAAAATCATGAAATATTTTGATTTGGTATTCCAAATGCTAAATCGTTTGGTGTAGAATATGATGTGTTCAATACTAGGACATTTGACACGTCAACATTTCTTCTGCTTTTTTGTGATTGTTTCCTCATTTTTATAAATTATTTTGAATATTTTCAAATTTGTTTGATTTTGGTATTTCGTATCCTGGATTTTATATGGATATCACAATTCGATGAGGTGAATAGACATGTATTTGCCATCTCGAAACTTTTTTGGGATTTTTTTCCAATTGCTTTGTATTTTTTTTAATATTGGGCTAATAACCACCAAAATGGAGTGCCATGTGGCATAGGCGTGAAAAGATTGTCTAGGGGCTCATTCCACCGAATTGTGTCCTACAACCAATTTTCTCTTGTTTTTTTTACTTCATTTCATGCAACATTTCTCGGGCCCAACTCAGTCCACTAAGCAAAAAGCCCATATAACAAACCTTAGTTAGCTCCACTACTCCTACCAACTCCAATTGCAGTTAACGTCGCAATTACCAGGATCCAGCTAGGGATGAAAACGGATCCGAATCTTCCCGGTCCGGACCGGTCGGATACGGTTTCGGAACCAATCGGATCGGATATTTTCGGATCTGGATCCGAAACAGTCGGATCCGGATAGTTTTTCTTCGGATCCGGATTCGGATCCGGTTCAGGCGATATCCGACGGATTCGGATCCGGATCCAGATATCCGGAACTGTACAAATTCGGATCCTTATTCGGATCTCAGCCCACCAGCCCAATACAAAGGCCCAACAGGCAAATATGCATTGTAAATGGGAGATTTAGCCTTTTAGATCCAGAGCCAACTAGCCCATCGCCCACCGGGCTAGTTATCTAGACCCATAACCTTCTCGCAAGTATAAATTATAATAATATTTTAATTAATTGAGTTATTTATATGTTATAATTTATTTTGGGCATACAATTTATTGGGTTTAAATGTTCCGGTCGGTATCCACAACCGTATTCGATCCGATCCATATTCGACCCGTATTCGTATCCGTCAATATCCGTTTCCGTATCCGTATCCGGGCTATCCGTATCCGGATTCGAATCCGAAAAATAATACAGATACAGATATGGTTCAACCATTATCCGATCCGATCCGATCCGATCCGTTTTCACCCCTAGATCCAGCCGCCATGCATGCTCCCATGGCCAAGAGGAGACTCTATTGTATGCTCAGCTCCCTCTCCCTCCATCCCTCCTCACTCTCCACCTATCAGCAACAATAACGACGTGCTCGAGGTAATGACGGTGTGCTCATGCAGGGCGACGATGCTGAGGATGTCAACACCAAGCTGGTGGGGCAGCGGTGCCAAGCTATGGACAACAACAAACATCCATGGTGAGTTGTTTTACTACCTAGCACCGACGCTGATGAGCTCCCTCATCGTTCTAGCGCTGCTACCAAGTTGTGTTTGTTTGATTGATCTTTAATTTCACATGGATGAGGTAAATGGTCTCTCTTGAGGAGGTTTTTCTTCTTGCGAAGAGAGCCCAACTCCTGTCAGATAAAAAATGATGTCTCTCCAGGAGGTTTGTCAGCTGGGCTTCACACCTAGATCCCAGGGGTGTTGGGCTGTAGTACCATCATAGGCCCAACGCTGAGCAGCGGGTCGAAGGTCTATTAGGCCATCTCCCCCAAAAAGTTAGCTCAACGAGGGGATGCTCCCTTACCCTTATAAACCATGCCCAGGCCCTCTCTACAACCAATGTAGGACTATTCCCATCAATCTCCCTCTCACACATTGGGCTGAGACTTGTCCAGGAACCACCTGGGCTACGTGGGCTTGATACCATTTGTCAGCCGAAACACTACACTTGGCGAACCCGGACCCCAGGTCGTTGGGCTGCAGTACACTCGCAGGTCCAACCAGAGCAGCGGGCCAAGGTCTCTTGGGCCAAAGGCAACACGACAACAAAATATCTGTTAAATCTCTTAGGGTAAAGTGTATCAACTCTATAAAGGAAACCTATTTAAATAGTCGTACCCACAGTCATGAGTATGTAAAGGTAGTATTCACTTTGTAGACTTTTCTTTTCTAAAGCATTTTCAAAAGTGGTTTTGGTAGTGACGGTTGTGAGTTGAGTTTGGCAACTAATGTCGCTTGTTATGTTTTGGCAGTGACTCATGTGGTGTAAAGTTTTAGCAGTGATTACCATGTTTAAAAAAAATGATTTGGTCAAGAAGATTGAAAAGAGAAAAGATTTATAATTTTTTATTTTACAAAAACCCTTTAAAAGATGATCTTCAAAACTTATAGGATAATATTTATAAAATTGCCTTTTAGCAAATTAACACATTCCCTTCCCTTTGGACTAAGCTTCCTACTACATAACTTTTCTAAACTTGTTGAGTATTCGCACACATATCCTCGCAATTTTGTTGAGGAGCTACTCACACAATCAAGCAGATCTAAGTTCGGAGGAATTCAAGGAAGACGGTAGATTCGTCGAGGAGTTTCCTGATCTCTAGGAGCATGTTTCATTCAATATTTCCTGCGGAGCTCACTTCGAGTCTTTTGGAATAATTTCGATGTTTTTTTTTTTTTTTTGCTGTTGTAACCCATCTGAGTCAAACTATGTAATAATTGGTCTTTTGGCCAAAGTATCAATGTAAATTTACAATATTTCTTTGGTGATGTATAATTTTGTATCCAACTATGTGTACTAGCATTGATCCTTGGGACTAGTAATAAATTAAGAGCACAGAGGGATTTAGATCCACCGATCTGGTTCTCGATAACATGCCGAAGTAACTTTGCCATTTTGGCCTTCTCTATAATATGTCCACCTTACATTACATGGTATCTCAGAGTATTCCGAGCATGGACCAATGCTTCGGAGTCCACAATTGGAAAAAATTCCAATCATTTCATTCATGAGAAATATTTAATCGAAAGTATCTATCAAGACTAAACTATATATTATTGTTGTTCATCTTTCCACTTTCTTGCTTTCATTTTATGGTGTCGTGACAAGCTTGAAACTGATTCACATCCTTTTGCAAATTTTGTCATTGATGCTTCAAGGATGACCAATTACGATCAGAGTCAAATTCTTTGTTTGCATTTAAGTGCTTTTCAACTCTGATCGAAAAGGTGCCACCTTTCTGCCGATTTCCAACATGACATTTAACCATACAAATGCCAACATGTTGTCCTTTTCCTTGGATTAATTCTTGCTTCTCCCCTTATTTTTGGGTTGGAAGTCAATGACAACCACTAGAGAGGATTGATCAATTTGCTCATTTCCATGCTCAAACTGAGTCCGATTTCCAAAGTCGCACCCAATCTCTAGAATAATGAAGGGTTATAGAAAACATCTATTGCATACTCCCTTTGCAATACGTGGATTAGAACACCTAGTTATATGAACATATACAGTTATATGAACCCTCTGCAACAAATAAGAACATATACAGTTACATCACCCTTTGCTTAGAGCATGGAAACCATCTGCTAGTAAACCTAGGGAAAACTTGGATCAACACATGGATTAGAACACCTATCAATGTTTGTACACGTAGGTGGCATGCCAAATCATTGTAAACAAGTACATAACTCCTCTTGTCTTATAGAAAAGCAAGTCCGTCGTTCTTGCAGAATTTAACAATTTTCTTTTGGTTTTCCACCTGGAGTGTCTGGTGAAAGAAGAATGTTGTAAAGTTGCCACAGCACTGAGGCCGTAATTTTTGAAACAACAAGAGAACATACCACCATAAATGTCAGGACCTGAATTTACAATTCAGACCCTATGTATACTACACTAATCTAGAATCATGATAGTGCACACAATAATGTCATTGGTGAAATATCAAATCCATATCAGAAATAACTATGAAAAAATAATTATTATTAAATATTATAATAGCAATCTTATGATCAAAGTTTACATTTAATTACCTTAGATGTTAAACGCTTCAATGAACTGTAGCGGAAAACAAAAAAATCCTTGATGTAGCCAATCCATATGATCACAAGCAATCGACTGGGATAGCGCAACTTAGTACTTGCCTGCAACATAAAAGTTCAGGTCTTGGTCTTGCTCATTGGAATAAGCGGCTCGTAAATGGAATTTGCAAAAGTGGGTAGAAGCGAATATTCAACAAATCACATATAGTGAAGTAATATATCTCTATCACTATATCTAAGCTCACTATAAAGGATAGACCACAAGGTTATTTTGCAGTAAACATCATTTAGCAAAGACATAATAAAATAATAGAAAAAATTTACTTATCCTCTCAACTATGCACTTATCCTCTCAACTATGCATGTCGGTGCACTTAACCCCTGACCTGAGAAACTACTGTTCACCCCCACAAATATAAAAAGTGAAGAAAAACCCTTGCAAACGGTTTTACGGGTGGTTTTGCCACTAGGGCTATCCACATGGAGGATATTGCCAAATAGATTAAAACACATAGCATTTGCTTTTATAAAAAATATATTTTACACCGGTCCCACGTGTCAGTCCCTGTTCTCTCTCTTCCCCTTTCTTCCCTGTTGGGCATCTCCACAATGAGGCAACCGGAGGGGCGGCTACAAGGAGGCGCTGGCGAACGCCTTCTGCTCCAACTGCGCAGTGGCGGAACTAGAGTAAAAACTAATCTGGTTCACCACTTTACTAGCATATATATGTATACATATATATAATATCGTGTATAATTATTTATGAGCATCGATAATTTAGTACCATACTACCATTAAAACCAATGAAGATGTATAATTATAAAGAAGTAACAACAAAATACGAAAATGCTTACCAAAATGAAGAAACCAACTAAAAACAGTGAATGATTGTTGCAAGGGAAAGAAATTAAAAGTGGAGTCATCGGCAAAAGAGGAAAGAAATTAAAAGTGGAGTCATCGGCAAAAGAAGGCGGACATTGGTAAAATATATCATCCAATTTCAGTAGCCTGGAAAAAGGAGCAATATGAATTAAAGTTATGAACAAAAAAGATAGAGTAATCAAATAAAATAGATACATTACCTTTTAGTATTTCTGTTCATTCAAATTCATAAAACGATCAACGACATCATCATCGGTGACTTTCTTCGGTTCTTCTTTCTCCACATAACAAATGAGACTATCACTGATGGACTCATCGCCTATGTGATTATGCAAATATGTTTTTACTATTCTCATGGCTGAAAAGCATCTCTCAACAGTAACTGTGGCAACAGACAATACCAATACTAGTTTCAAAAGTCGATAAACCAAAGGATAGCATATATGTTTCTTTGTCTTCACCATTTTCTGAGAAACTTGACAAATAGTTTGTATGTTGGAGAATCTATCATCTGCTCGCACATTGGCAATGTAGAGATATAAATTATGGTTAAGATCTCTCGATTCCAAAGAATTAAAATCAGTTTGATAGAGTTTAGCTAAGCTCATCAGATTCTCCAAGTTAAAATCATGAAATGAGTCTCTTGGACTTTAAGAAGTTGACCAAACAAGCAAATTGGATGTGGTCTCGTTGAAACGACTGTCAAGCTCTTGGCATAGCTAATTAAAAATATCATTAAAACAATCCACTTCATAATGATGCTTATTGGTAATTCTAGTTCTTTGTCGTTGCTTCTTTGGATTAATGTAGGTTTCTTCCATTTCTAACTTAGGGATGTCATATTTCTCACAAAAGGCATATACTTCACCTAGAACAGATTCCCATCCTTCTCTTTTAAGGTTGTACAAGTGCAACCTAGTTGATTTAACACATTTGATAGCATTCACAATATCTTGGTCCTTTCATTGCAGTGCTAATGACAAAGTTTTTGTGCTTACCAAGATAGTCAACATTAAATGCAAATAGAAAACAAAATCACAAAATCAAATGACTGAAAGTATATTAAAAGACCCAATGCCTGATCTCTATTTGTTCTATCCTTGTCCTTTTCTTCCATAAATTCTAGCACTTTAACAACTGCTGGGAATAAGTCAACCAAACTATTAAGAGTTTTATAATGAGAACTCCAATGAGTATCTCCAGGATTTTGAAGGCATTGCTCTTGATTTAACCATGTCCTAGTTTGAAGAAGGCCACAACCTAAGGCCTTCTGCACATGTTCATGATTGATACCTCGAACCATATCTTTTCTCTTTGAAGATCCACCCACCACATTCAACAAGAGAGAGATCATGTTAAAGAAGTTGCTTATTACTTTATGCTTTCTTACAACAGCCACAACCACTAACCGAAGTTGATGAGTAAAACAATGGACATAATATGCTGTACTATTTTCTCTCATAATCAATGATTTTAAGCCATTAAACTCACCTCGCATATTGCTTGCGCCATCATAGTGAGCAATTTTCGCAAAAACAATAATCGGAACCACTACTAGAAATATAGGCATCACAGGGGGCACATCACAAGGGGTTCATTGCGAACCCCTTGTGATAGTGCCATCACAAACGGTTTAAAGGCTGAGTCAGGATAGAACTTTTACAAAGGGTTCGTGTCCCAAACCGCTTGTAAAAGTCCAGTTTTTGAAATGTTAAAAGGAAAGCTTGTCTTATCTCATTAGAGAGCACGCGTGGGATGAGTTGGCTAGCAGAGTGAGGCGTGGGTCATGAGAAAGGTGAGGTCCTGAGTTCGAATCCCACTCCTCCCAAAAAATTATTTCTCTTTTTAGCCGGTACCGCTGGGTACTACAAGCGGGTATAAAACCGCTTGTGATGCCCCGGAGAGCATCACAAGCGATTGCTTACAAGCAGTTTGAAAACCGCTTGTAAAAGTGGTTTGGAACCGTTTGTGAAACCCAAATCGCTGGTAGTGAACCTTCATCGGTAGTATTATCCGAACGACATGTTTGAAACACGGGAACTTTAAATAATTCTACGTGCTGAAAATCTAGTGCGCACGTATACAATCTGTATTTTACTGCCTTTCCAGATGGTGGAAATGAAAGTATGAAACTGTCCTAAAAGCAGTCTAGCCTAGGCTTCATCCGCTGTAGGCAGGGGTGTAGTCGAGCAAGCGAGACCTGACTCAGCTCAGACTTATTTGGGATAGCAAGCTGGCTTGATTCGTCTGTGTCAAATGTTCAAGCTAGAAAGCAAGCTTGGCTTGAACTTATGAGAAGCTTGGGCCAGCTTGTGAGAATCATGGTCTTAGAGCATCTCTAGCAGATGCGCCATTTCTCTTTTGCTCTATCACTATTTATGTGCCACGCCATTAATGGGTTGCTTTATTACTATTCACCTCTTCAACAATTGTCCTATCATTATTTTCACTCTCTATTTTTACTATACACTGTCCCATTGTCCAATTCCTTGCCTATCACTATTTGCTACAGTGATAGAACACCCTATTTGAGACAACCCTTAGAGATGCCCTTAGAAATCACATCCATGTTAGCGTGCTGTGGGTAAGGAGAGAGCATCGTCACTGCTCACCTACGCCCAAATCTGTGTCGTCACTGCCCTAGCCGACCTCGCCCTTGCTGCCTCCACCTAATCCGTGTCGTTGTGGCCCCTAACCTTGTCGTTGTTGTCCTCACCCAAATCAGCGTCAACGTCGCCACAACTAGCCTCATTGTTGGCGCCTTCTCCCAAATCCACGTCGACAACGCCAAGGACGACTACCTCTTGCCCTCTCACGAGCCCATCACTACTTCCTCGCCTGTCATAGTAGCAACCGTCTCTGCAGTCACTTGGATGTTGAAGGAGTAGCTGAGCAAGAGCATCCATTGCTGGGTGCGTGTTGGGGTTGTTGGATTAGGGGTAAAGAGTGAGAGCTAGGGAGGGAAAGAGAAACAAGGATAAGACTAGCCTTGCTCGGTGTGGTTGTGTGCTATGGCCTATGGTGGACTAGTGGTTGTGGATCCGGGGCTAGGGTTGTGTACCAGTGGCACGTGGATTCAATGTGGACTATCGACCTATGTTGGTGAGCTATATAAACGAGCTAGGAGCGAGCTGACTCTAAACCATAGTTCAGCTTCAAAGTCCAGTCGAGCCAAAATGAAATAATGTATGAGTGAGCCATGAGGCATGAGCTAAAGTTCCCTACAGGTGCTTCTTTTATTTTTTACCTACCGTGCATTGTCCAGTTAGGCCTTTGAGGGAGGCTGGATCGGTCAGCCACGCACAGATTGCTTTCGAGTCGCTAGTCACCACCCTTCTCCTTGGGATCCAAACACACACACATACAGTTTGGGGATTGGCGATAAAGAACCAAAGCGATCGAGGAAGTAAAAGAGAGCCTCATCAGTGCGAGAGATATAGATGCTGATCATGAAACGAAAGGTATTCGCGAAATGCGGCTTTTGCTCTTTTGCTTTCCTGGGATCAGCTGCTGCGTTTGAACCGTGTAGCGCGGTACCAACACTGCGGCAAAGGATAGAAAAAGAAAAGAGCAGCAGATCCGAGGAGTAGCCATCCTGCAGCTGCCGAACGTAATAGAGAGAAATTTTGGTGTTCTTTTGTTCTTTGGTTGTATAAAAAAAACTCTAGTTTTAGAGAGATATTACTTCCTCTTTTTATAAATATTTGATGTTTTGATTTTGCAAACTATCTCTAAGATATAATTTTGACCACTAATTATTATTTATTTTTTATAAAAATCATGAAAATTATAATTGGAGTACCTATTTTAAGACAAATCTACACATATAATTTTATATACACAATTTAATTATTTAAAAAGATATTCGTGACTTAAACTTTGAAACTTTGGCTAACACATATCTCAAACGTTAATTATTTATGATCGGAAGTATTCTGTAACATCCTCATTTTCAAAAAGTTAAAAATCATCATGCATCATGCAATTGCATTTTAATAAATTTCTTTATAATTTAAAACTTTTTGAAAATAAGTATGTTACATTAACTTTTGAGCTTATAAATCTAAAATAGTTTGGTCTCCTCAGTAAAACAAGAGCTTTAAAGGAGATTTTGTTAAGGGTTTAACCCTAACTTTTAAAACAAATTTATTTGAAAAGATGTTTGTTTTCAAATATGATTCTAAAATCATATAAAAGCAAAACCCAAGTTTCAAAAGTTCCTTTTGAAAACCTAAACATAAGAGTTTTGGGAATTCCTTTTTCAAATTAATTTATAATCTTTAAAAAGTGTTTGGTAAAGCAATACGATTTGATAAAACAAATAAATTGGTTTTGATTTAGATCTGAAATAAAGTGGAAACATAGATTTCCTAGGACTGATCACATTGGAAAATTATGTTTTCAAGAATTTTAAAATAAAGAATCTTTGTTCGAAAATTCTTTGAAAAGTAAAATCATAGCATCATTGCCTGCGACCTAATCAATTTAAGATTTTTTTTGAAAAAGCGTATTATGTTACTCTATTTAAATTCGTAAAATCCTAATTTAAAAGGATTTGCTTTTAAGAAATATTAATTGCAACATAGTTACTAAGAACCTATTATACTAACTTGAAAATTATTAATTTCAAAATTACATTTTGAGAACAACAATTTAGACTTGATTCAAATAAGATTTAAAATTGCAAATTAACTGGGTTTAATTAAAATAAATTCCTATTTAAACCTACCTATTTTTCCTCTCTCCATTTTCTCTCTCTCTCTTACATGTAGGGCCTACATCTTTTTCTCAACCTGCCACCTCACCCCTCCCTTGCCAGCTCCTTGCTTCATTCTCTGCCACGCACCCCCTCCCTCATCCTCTCCGGCCTCCTCTCTCGGACAAGCCGAGGTCCTCCTTTCTCCCTACTCCACTGCCCCCTCCACTCCGTCTCCAGGTGAGCTCGCCGCCCATCTCCTCCCAGTACTATCTCTCACCTTCCTCTACCCATTTCCGCAGGACACCGTCGCCGGGCGCCGTCTCGCGTGGTCGCTGCAGTCGGAGCACCCTGCACGGCCGTCAAAGCTCCCCTCTCGGTGAGCGTCTCCCTCCTTCCCCCTACCCCCCTCCTAGAGCATCCGAGAGCTCGTCCCTTCACCGACACCGCCTTCCTCTTACCGAAGCTCGCCCCGCATGCTCCACCTCGCCACCGGCCGGTCCCCATGTCGTGCGCCATCGGCCGGTCCGCCATCCCGAGCGCTGCTACCGTCGTTGCCGGCCACCACGAGTGTCGCCGCCTCTCCCAATCGCTTCCCCTTAGTCCCCTAACTCTTTTCCCCCACTCGGTCGCCACCGCCGCGCCGCGATTCGCCGGAATTGTAGCCGCTCCGGTCAACCCCCGCCTGCCTTCGCCAGGTCAGCGACGGTGGAGCCTACCGTCGACCCCCTCTTCAAGACGCGGGCCAAGCGAACCAAGTCTTGTTCTTATTGCCGAGCCGAAAGCAGCAGCAGAGCTTTGGGCCTCCGTCTTGTGGGCCACCTCCAGCGTGTTCGCGCTGGCCGCCACGCCGCAGAGACCGACCTAGCCAGCCGACGCATTATGCGGCGCGCCGACCTCATGAACCCGCTGCGCCAGGCCGCCACTCCTGTTGGTTGCACATCTTGGCGCTTGACTGGCATCAGGTGGGATGTGTGTTGGCTGAGACGACCACCGCTCCGCCTTGGGCCACACAGTGTGGCCCAACATCTGACTCCCTCCCTTATTCCATTTAGAAAAACCAATCTAATTTGTTTAATTCACAGTAAATTCATACAATCTCAGAAAAACATGAAATAAATTTATAAATGTTTATAAAAATCCATTCCATCTGGCATAAAATTTTCATGCATGTTGCTCCTATAAAACTTTTCTATTAGATTTAGAATTTCCAAAATAGGTCTTAAAATGATTCTAGAAAGGGATTTTAAGTTTCTAAAAATGGCAACCAACTTTCAAAAATCAAGAAAAGATTTCCAAGAACACTAGGTGTTGTTGTGAGCTAAAGAAAAATATAAAACCCTTATGTTGTAAGTTAAAAATGATTTACTAAAAATCCTTTAAACTCTCTTTAGCTTCATAAAAATGGTTCTCCTTTATATTAATGTTTCTAAAAATTTTATTTTTTGAATAAATGTTTGCGGTTGTACATAATTAGCTCATATCATGCATCATACCTGTTCATTTATTTTTGCATATATATTTTCATGCCATGTGTTGAATGTATGTTGTTTGCAATCGTTAGATCCGGTCGATTTCGTGCTTGGAATCGAAGATCAAGCCGGACAGGAGTACGACTTTAATCAAGGCAAGTCACTGTTGACCCCTTTGCAAGTCATTGTTGACACTTTCACCCAAATTATCAATTGATCATATTGTCACCTAGCTTTTAAAATGTTTTATTAGAATTGTTAAACTGCATTGCTGTATTAATAACAAACTGCTATATGGTTAGGGTATCGCTAAAAGCCTAAAACATTTTAATTATTGTTATCTAATCATACCCTTAGTAACCCTAGATTATCAATTGCTTAATCAATGACCAACTTTTGTGATTAGAATTTAATCATGCTTAGCCATGCTGTTAGTACTTATTGATTTACTTCTGATGGTTCACATTGAAACCCCTGTTGCCAAAATTCATTGAATAACAGTAGTGGGTGCTACTGTTGGGAAAACTGTTTAGCAGGTAGCGGGTATGCTACCAGGGTTTCAAAAAGCAAAATGTTTTGAAAATTTGATTGGGGTGGATGGTTCTCTGGTTGGTGCAGCATGCACGAGACCTGGGTCCAGTGTGGGAATCACCCCAGTCCCTAAGGACCGATACCTTGTGGTTGTCAAAACTAAGTATAACAGTGCGACCATGAGTGCTTGTATGGGCAAGCCCTGGCTGAGTACCTTTCGAACTCTTGGTTTGGACATCCCGTGTGGTGGAGTAGGTGCGGAGAATCCGTCGACCCTACCGGCTCAAGAGGGGGCTTCAGTCAACTGGAGAAACCAGCGCTGTGGTGGAAACCTTAGAGGGGATGCTAGCCAAGAGCTAGACTGTTAAAGGCTTTGTCGTGATAATGACCTCCTACGGGAGGGAATCTTGTCTCATGGGTAAAGCATGCGACCTCTGCAGAGTGTAAAACTTTCTAAAAAGCCGTGCTGACGGTCAAGGGCGAACGACGGTGGGTTGATCATAATGGTAGTTTTCTCCCCTCTGTTTCTAAATGGTCTTTAAGAGAAAACCGGCAGGTGCCGTGTTTTGTTTTAGGAGCCTGCGGCAGGAAGCCGTGAGGAAATGATTTTTGATGAAACCACGGTGGGTGCCGTGAGATAGCCAGGTTTGGGCAGAAGTCAGTGGGTGCCAGAATTTGAAAAGATTATTAAACTGTTTGATGAAAGCTTCTCTCTTTCCTAAATTGCTTTTCTAAACCTTAGGCGAACTTTTTACAAAACTGGCTTTCCGCAAATAAACCCCTAACCCCTCCCTTTGTCTAAGCCATGCATATTCATATGTCAATTGACTTGCGAGTATTTGCACCAATACTCACCCTCGCGATTTGTTGCGGGTGCGCAAGATTCGACGCCAAGAAAAGCGGAGTACCATGCGACCACGAAGATGGAAACCACAGGCGTACAACTTCGCCGATGGAGTTCAGAATGAAGAATTCACCGACGCCTAGGATTGCGTTCCTCCAGTTTTGCTTGTGGGGAAATGTTTTGGTTTTTATCTGGTTCTATGGATGTATTTTGAGGGCTTAGTTTCCTTTGTAAAGACTTTCGCTGTTGTAAGGCCATCGAGCCGAACTTATATAACCACGCTACGTTGTGTACTCTGATGTAAAATGTATGTAAATTAATCGACATGGTTGTGATCCAAATTCTATTATCTGTGTATGCTAGCTACTGATCCAGGGACTTGCATAGGTAAAGCACAGGTGGGACCATTCCTCCGCCAGGGGGGGTCCCGACATATTCTTTGAGAGGTAAGTGCCGCACATTGACATAAGTGTGCTTTGTATACACGGACCATGCACGATGGTTCACATTGACCGTACTGGGACAGTTTGGAAAGCAAAACCACGGTATAAAACCGCTACAAATTCAAACTTTTATCTTAAACTAAAAAAAGGGAAAATAGGGAGGAGGTGCCTGAGGTTTTCTCAAATCTCTGTGAGCGAGAGAGATGGGGAGGAGAAAAGGGTGAAATATTTAATGATGGGTCCTACTACACTGTGGGTTTTGTATTATTGTCTATCTATACTATAAAGTGGTAAGCAACCTTTGCCAACCAGGGCGTCCACGTCGGTGAAAAACTTTTGACCGTCTGATCTGCCCGTCCGGCTCGATCCGTCCGTCCGCTCGCTGCCCACTGTGCAAATCAGTTTGCCAATGCAAAAAACCTCCAACCTTTTCATTTTACAATCGCGTCCTCGGACTTGACGATCGTCCGAGCAGCCGATCAACCGAAGCCAACCAGGGCGTCCACATCAGTGAAAAAATTTTGACCGTCCGATCTGCCCGTATGGCTTGATCCGTCCGTCTGCTGGCTGGCCACTGTGCAAATCAGTTTGCCAATGCAAAAAATCCCTCCAACCTTTTCGTTTTATAGCCGCGTCCTCGGACTTGACGATCGTCCGATCAGCCAATCAAATGGTCATCGCTACCTCGTGTTTGTGTTTAGACCCTTCAATTTTTTTCGTTCTCAACCCGCCATCCTCCCGCCTAGCCTGAAACCTACCCCTCGCTCGCGTGGTCCTCCTCGTCTCCGCCTGTTGCCGCTTTCCTTGCCTCCGCCTGTTGCCGCTTTCCTTGCCTCCGCCCCTCCTCCCCATCTCACCTCGATGCCTCCGTCTCCACCGCCGCCTCCGCCACCACCGCCCCCTCCAGCTTGGTTGCAGCACCACCATCTCCCGTCGTCGCCTCCTCCAGCTGGCGCCGTCTGCTGTTTCGTTGTGCCGGAGACCACAGTCGTGCACCTATAGGGGAGACGAGCCTAGATCCAGGCGAAACAGAGTCAACAACGGCCAGATCCGGGGGCGATAAGGTCGATGACGGCTGGAGCAGCCGTGACAAGGTCGGCGGCGCCTCAACGAGAGGGCTAAACTATAGGGACCAAATCCCGATAAATCTTATCAAAAAATGTTCCCTCAAAAGTATGACTACCCAGGATGTAACAGTGCCAGAGCTGATACAAAAGTCCACTTTATTATATGGGGAGATATTCATTTTTACATAAAATATTACAACTCAGACCTCTACTGTACACTTACACTGCTGCACAAGTTGTGAGTATAGGAAAAACTCTCTAAAACTAAGACTTTAGAAACTAATAATGCCATAATCGTTCAATTCCACCGTGGTAGATTCTTCAAAATCGTCCAAAAAGTTGGAAGACCTGAAAATAGATTACTTCCCACAAAGTGAGTAAGTACCAACCGTACTTGCAGGCTTCCATGAGGGAAAATTCTACTCTAGTATATGCAAGAATTAAACAAAGGTATAAAGTTTCGTAGTGAGTGGATGCAGTAGCATATAATAGATGGAAGAATCTTAAGCTTTAGCAATTCTTTACAAACAATTTCTGAATATTTGAAACCTTTCACAAAGCCAATCTCCATACTCCAATTACCCTGCCCGAAGCAGAACACATATACACCATTTCTTTTTGAAAGCAGGAGTTTAATGAATAAGGGAGGCATCACCTATTTGGCACAACTTCATATACCCGAAGTAGGGTTCATCGATGATTTTGTTATCAGCCCTGCATGACCTACCCAGCTTTACCCATATAACAGCTTCTTATATGGATGGGTGATATTTGTGTCATTCCTTTTCACTTTACTCAGGTTTTTATATGAGCAAACAATTCTAACCGTTCTTCTCCGCAAGCTAGTGCCATGGTGTTTTTACCTGGGATGTTCCCACATACCAGGCTCGGATCCGTCAGGTCTTACACATATCGACAAAACTCTGTTTCAGAATTTGCCCATATACCTTAGTACCACAATGTCGAACCTAGGGATGTTCCCATATACCAGGCTCGGATCCCTAGCCTTCGCACATCTGGTAATCTAACGTCTCATGCTCATATCCAGATAAGCATCCATACTACTTATCCATATGACAAATGATTTTCTATCCTGCCAATTTTAAGTATTACATAAGGTAGATTTCCTGCACTAGTGTTATCAAAGGTTGGGGTTAACCAAAAGTAGGTGGGCTTTTAAGCTATCATTTCTGGGTGTAACTATTCTACAAAAGCATTTAAAATAACAGAACTTAGCAATAAATAATAACTACAAAGTAATGCATAGTAAATAATTAGGGAATTCAATATGCATCAAGAAATGAAAACCTGCCTTGGTTACGGATGCTACTAAACTTTTCTTGATCATCATCTCCGTCCAGAGGGTAGCTTGAGTCTTCAGAGCTTGATTTTCTTCTATTGATCGCGGGATTTTAATGTTTGAAGAAAAGAAAGAGAATAAGAGTCAAATTAAATGAAAAGAGGTTTTAGATATTATGCAAGAATATTTTGAAGAGGGTTTGGATATTTGGAGGGCAATAGGTATGTGGATAGTGTGTTTAGGGTATTAGGAAATATATGGTGGACAAGAGGTAAAAGGAAGGGGTAGTTTATATAGGGGTTGAATTTATAGGATAGAAATGGTAAGAATGAGTGTCAGAAATTTGGTAAAATGGTTAGGATAAATATGAGGATGTGGATGGATAGAATTACGGAAGAGTGGTTATCTGATTTTACTTGGATTGTGAAAATATCTGGTGAAATGATGGAGATGGATATTTGTCATGTCTGTTACAAAAGGGATGAGATAGAATCCTAGCATATAATTGAACTGGAGTGAAGTGACTGCGAGATATTTTTAGGTTTACTATGAGATATTGCGGTAGTTAAGGTTTACAGCGAGATATTCTAGGATTCACCATGAGATATTGTGGTAATTGAGATTTACTACGGGATATTCTACGAATAGATAGGGTCAAGAGATATTTATACGAGAAGATAGAGTTACGATGTTACGAGTGGATAGAGTTATAGAGTTATGAGTGGATAAAGTCAAAGGATATTCTTCGGAGAATACTTATATTAATATATGATAAAATTATAAGTTTTATTCTATAAGGTATTTTGTATTTTTAGAAAATTTCTAAAACTCTAAAAGAAATAAATTTTATAATAGAAAATTTATGTATTAAATAGCACTATAAGGTTTTGAAATTTAAGAAATATCAAAAATTGCTTGTGACTTATTAAAATACCCATTTAACATTTTTGCTATTGTTGGGAAGATTTTTGATACAAATTAATTATTGATTTTACTTAAGAAATTATTCTTATAAAGGTTTAAAGAAAGAGAGATATACAATTGATACAATTGATATATTTTATAAAATAGTGCTGAATTTGATAATTACATAAATTTTGTATACATTTGTATTTACTAGAAAAAGTATCAATTTTACTTTTTAAAGATTTTTCTATTTTTAGAAATTCTCTAAATTGCTAAAGAGAGGGTTTAAATTTCAAATTTGAATTTTGGTTGATTTTAAAAATCTGGAAAAATCATATATAGATGTAAACACCATTTTGAACAACTTTTATATAGGAAAGTTTTACTAATTGTGCATCTAATGCCTTCAATTTGATGAAAAACAAAAACTGGGAGGATGAATAGTGATTTTCTAGGGTTCTTGAGCATCTCGAATTAGGGCTTTTGATTTGGCTCGGTTTTGGGGCAATTAACCATGGGGATTTTGCTCCTAGAATGTCTAGGAGTGTTTTGGTTCTTGGATTGAAGCGGGAGATGAACTGTGGAAGCCGGGCGATAGGGTCAAGCGGCGACGAGATGAACTAGAATTGGGGCTTTTCGATTCTGAAAGCAATTGAGTAAATTGATGGTTGCATAAGCTTGAGAGGGTGTCTAGGGTCCTTACCATGTCGCTAATCGAGCTCGAGAAACCACGAGTTGGCGTGTCGACGTGAAGCAGGCGGCGGCCAAAACAAGGGAGGTGCCGATCCATTGCTCCAATGGTTTTGGCGCCGATTGCTTCTAGACTTAGCTTGGCGATGCCACTACAAAGCTCTGGCCGGCAGCACCAAGCTTGAGACGCCGTGGTTGAGGGGAATTTTGGGGAGAGGCGACGGCGGCCGAGATGAGGAAGCGATGAAATTGGAGGCTCCTATGTACTTTTACAGGCGCGGATGGATTTCGGAGGATGAGAAGGATATGGAGCAGGAGATGAGCTCAAGAAATTGATGACGCGCTAGAGGATTGGTTCATCACGGCGTTGAACCGAGTAGCGGGTCGGAGCAGCGCGCTGCGGCGGCGAATATGGCTCTGCTGTCGTGCACCCCGGTATTTCTACCGGCTTGAGTGACCAAATACTAGTCCCAGAAGATCATACCTAGTATTACACACAAGGACATTTGGAATATCATCGCAGGCATTGAATTAACTAGAAAATTAACAGTTCATATAACATAAATATCATCCAGTTGACATAGACGTTTACATAGTCTTGCACAGGACATAATTCAATAGCATAAAGAAACACAGCGGAAGACTTCAATGCGAAGATACTCCGAGGTTGACCTGAAACGCGTAGCTAATCACCTTGACCCTCCTGGTCACAACTGGCACCGAAGTCGTGATCTTCTCCTGAACAAATAATCTGTGATCCATATAATGAGTACACGACTACCCAGCAAGCAGTACTTAATAAATGAATGCAAGGTGAAAGGACGGGTTGGGTTATTTTGTTAAAACATCACCTATCTATTTGTTTATTTGTTCTTAATTCATTGAACACATGATAACATACGAGCGTAGCCGAAGGACGGTTAACCAGCTCAACACACGATGAGCGTAGCCATAGAAACGGCTAACCAGGTCAAAAGAGAGGCAATCCCTGGCTACACTACCATCAAGTTAATTAATTAAAAAA
The DNA here is from genome assembly GCA_036346145.1 of Olyra latifolia. Classification (NCBI taxonomy): domain Eukaryota; kingdom Viridiplantae; phylum Streptophyta; class Magnoliopsida; order Poales; family Poaceae; genus Olyra; species Olyra latifolia. The sequence continues at coordinate 38,039,114 of CM070532.1, forward strand.
CATTGGACTACCTTGTGTCAAACTCCTTTCCCCCGCCCATAACCGCGGGCGCGGCTACCATGATAGTTTTAACTCTGCAGAGTGTGTACACGTTCCCTACAAGCCTTGTCTCTCGTCCCAAGAGAGAAACAGTACAAAACCGTTCACTGCTTTCACCTGTCCCATAATGTACCCTTTCTTTTGGTTTCGCGTTCCATACGGTACACTTCGACCAGGCCGACAGTCATGTGCACTCCTTTAGCCGGACCTGATAGCGCACCGCATGAGGTTAGCCCCCATTTAAGCCATTCGGAACCGGTGATAGCTAGTCACATCCGTCCACTACGAATACACCAGAAACTAGATTTCCACAGCTAATAGATTAGGGCCAGAAGGCACAAGTGGTTGTACGGTTCAGGTTCGGTATGGTAGTCACAAGTATACGGTCCTTATATGACAGAGGAGACCTGCACGTCTCAACCACAAGCCCAAAATCCACCTCTTCTGGGTCTCCTCAGATCAACACACACCACGTTGATTTTAGTTGATTAGGATTATCAAAACAACACCACGAAGCCAAAACTCCACGGATAAAAGTTTAATAATAAGTGAAACCTATCAACTACCAATCGCAGAAGGATAGGCTAGGAAAACAGTAACAATCGGGCTAACAATGGTAAGCTAAACTATATTAGTAAAGGACTAATATGAAACAGGATCAAAATAGCACATACGATGATAATTTAAGCATGCAATTTAAATAAACATGGAATAAATAAATGTTAGCAAACTAGAGATTCAATATGAATCTAGCTTGCCTTCGAAGAAGTTTGGTTCTAGTTCCCCTCCTTCGAACGGCTCCGAAACGTCTCCCGGACAGCAGGTGCACGTCGGTTCTATGCGAAAAAGAAATAAAATAGAAATAAATAACAAACACAGATAAAATAATATGATAAAAATATATAAAATTCTTGGAATTATTTGTGATTTTTGGGCTCTGGAATCATCTAAATCAGAGTTCGGAAACTGCCTAAACAATTCGTGGAAGTTCTGGAATAAAAGAAAAGACAGGGAAAAGATTAAACCGGTTAACCGTGGGGAAACCGAGGAAACCCTGGTTTTTGAGCCAATTTGGGATGGCCGGCGCGGCGGAGTCACGCGACACGTGTGGCGGCGGTTGGGCGTGGTACGGCGTCTCGCGGCGGTGTCGGCCGAAGCGAGGACAAGGGGCGCGTGGCGACTCACGATTAGGCAGTAGGCAGCGCTGTCGGCCATCGGGCACGCGGCAGCGGCGGCGGACGGGAGGTGACGCGTGGCGGCTGTCTGTCTGGGGACACGAGGTCACGCTGGCGGCGGGGACACGCGGCGGCGGGTAGAGGCGTGTGGCGGCGTGTCGCGAAGCAGCGAGGGACACGCTGCGGGCGTCGGTTGTTGGGCGACGCGCGGATTTCCGCGCCGACGTGGAATCCGGGGGCGGCGGCGGACTCGCTGGCGGCGACTGTTCCGGCCGTTTCTTCAGCAAGGCATAGCTCCCTCGTTTTTCCACCAAACTACGGCTTCCATATAGTCAAATTGATCAGCGCGATGAGCTCTACAACGTGTTGTCCTTAGATTTAGGGTTTGGTTACTGGAATAGGAGAGATACCTCGATTTGCTTCGGTTTGGCACGAAAACCGAGGTACGACTAGGGTTTTGTGGGGGCTTGGGGTGTTGGCCGACCAGGGGACCTCTACGGGGGTTTATATAGTGGTGGAGGGGGGTTAGGGCATGGTGGAGGATTCCTAATAGGGGTAGAGTTTGAGTTGGGCTAGAATTAGGGTACTTTTGGTATAATAAGAGTTCTAATGGGCTTAGGCTTACATGAGAGGGGTTTTGGGCCTAGCCTAGGCCTAATTAAGCTATCCAAGCCCGGTTAGGGCCTTTTCCTATTATCATTTTATGTTTTTATGTTTTTATTTCCTTTATTTCTAATATGTGACATAATAATTTTATTAGGATGTCACATCTGCCAGCGCGATGCTTGCAGGCTATCGCAAGGGGGCGCGTCAAGCATGAGGTGGCATGCTACATGTTGTCTTGGCGGCCACGAAAGAGGAAGAACGGTGCGGCTTGTCCTCTACGGGGTGGTCGGTTCAGCCAAGGCAGAACAGAGAGACAGGGAAGAGAAAAGAGGAAGAAGAAGGAGATGGCTCTAAGGGCAATTTTGTAATTTCATAGAGAAGTGCTCAAATTTGATTTTAAATTTAAAACTAAAATTAAAATTAAATAGGATGAAATGATTATACAAAAAGATGGTAGATAATAAATATATAAAAGAAGATGATTTTGGAAATATCAAGTTGGAAGGGCATTTTGGTAATTTCCTTGAAAGTATCTTCAATTCAAATTTTAACATGAAATTCAAGGTCTAAATTTGAGTCTTGGGAGAAATTGAGCATGCATGAGTAACTATTTAAATTTAAAAGAAGAAAACTTGGGATTTTAGCTAAAGGGTATTTTGGTAATTTACTAGTGCACTTTTTGATGTAGATTTAAAGTTTGAAAATAGTACATTAATTGATTGCATATTTTGTACTTATAAAGGATTTATTGAAATTAGTAGAAAAGGGTCAAACGGGAAGGGTAGTTTGGGGATTTTTGTCTTAAAAGGGCAAAATGGTAATTTCATTACTGCCTGACTGACGGGTGACCAAAATTAAATTTTTTTTATAAAGTATAGCTGGTCATGGATAGCTAATAGTAATAGTTAGAATTTAGATTTTGGAAACTAAGGGTATTGAAAACACTATTCATCGTATGAAACACTAAATGTAGGACACCATAATATATGATTTTGGTCTTTAAAAATTTATAAAATATATAATATGAATATGAAATAATAGGTTGCATGTTATAAAGGATTTTCTTTATAAAAATAAATGAAGTTTTGCTTATATATCTCATATGGCCCTTTGAAATTATAAAATTTAGAGAAAATTCATAAAGGGTATCTTGGGATCCTTATTAGGTGATTTGGATGTGTAGGTAGTGTCCTATGGAATTTTCATGCACTTGATGCGCGAAAAATTTTTATGCAAAATTTCGGGCTGTTACATAAACCCTGGCCACCGCTCCCCTTCCCCTTTTGCTAATCGACGGCGAGCGTGGCGCAGGGTCTCGGCGTCCTGCGAGATGGCGCCGACCAACGGCACAGGGCGCCGGTGCTCCACCTCTCCTTCCTCCATGTCCACGATGTCGCCCCCTCCCTCCCTGCCACTGCCGCTCTTCCCCCGACCCTGGTCTCATCCCCTTTCACAGTCGCTGGCTCATGCAGTGCTCCACCCATCGGCGCTTCCTCCCCCATCTCCTCCTCCTTGCCCCGCCGGCTGGTCCCTCCCCCTCTCCCACGCTGGCTGGCGCCGCTACTCTCCCTCCCCCTCCCATCTCGCCTTCAATCGCTTCCGGCTGCTCCGCCTGGCAGTCGTCCCCCACGCGCTTCCTACCAATAGAGGTCGACCTCGCTCGCGCGCCTCCCTTAAGCCTCTCCCTCTCTCCTTGCGGGTTGATCCCTAAGCTTAGATCCCACAGCAACGGCGACGGAAGGTTTGAACGACGGCGGCATGGTTGGCCCAAGCGTTGTATGTGTGTACGGCGTTGCAGCATGCGCGGCTCTGGAGTCTGGATGACGGCCGTGAAGAAGCGTGTGTACGATGTCATTCTCTATGATGGTTACCGTTCTCTGTTTTTCTTTATTTCTGTTAGCTACCTTTTGTTCTTACTGGTCACATACAAAGCACATTTGTCGTTTTGATTATATGATGGAACGTCTCATAGTGATGAATCTCCAATTTGTTTGTCTTTAAACTCAAAATTGCTGGAAGAAGAGAGCAGGGGGATGAGAACCTCCAATACAACTACAAGTGTTCTTTCCTAGAGATTTACAGTGAACGAATTGCATATCTTCTTAGTCCTTCATCCACAATTCTCCAGTAAGCTCAGATGCTCTTTCTTCAAGCGTATGAATTTTCAATATGATACTGTTATTTGTTCTAAGCATGATACATCTGTTGTGCAGCTCTGGGAGGATACAACGAATGGAGTCTAAGCAAAATTTGATTGAACAATACAGGTTTTTAAACTTTAAATCAGTTTATGGTTCACTGACTTTCGACCTAGCTATATGTTTACAGCAAAAACCTACTGCCTAATATAGAGACACTCTTTTTTCTTAGTTGAACGGCTTTACTCGCAAGATTCAGGGGTAACCACTTCCACAATGAAGGGCCATTTGGTACCAAAATCTAGGTCTATTTTGTTCATCGGTGAATGTTATTACCTATGCCTCTTATTACAGCAGTGGTTTAGTGTCCATGTATGCTGATGGTCCTGTGCCTCTTATTATGGTGGTGCTTTAGTGTCGATGTATGCGTAACCTGACGGCCTCTGCATGTGAAAGGAGCAGAAGAAAAAGTCATTGTTGTTTGTCTCTTCATTGCTTATACCTTTTTTCATTGTCGGAGGCATGTTTTCCCTTTTTGGATAGTCAGGTGGCCATGATGTTTGTTGCTCGGTCCTTTGTTCTTTATGCCTTTTGTTTTCTTAAGAGATCTGTTATTTTTCTTCTTCGTTAGCCAGCCGATCATGATGCTATTTTTGCTCCTTCCCCGTTGGTATGTCAATAGCTCCAAAATATGAAGCATGTGGTGCGGCTGTTAATCGACCTATTCTTCTTTCTTATGGATTAGTTATGCGCTTGGTTCGTTTGGCCCCTCGGCCTGTCCAAATAATGCCTACGACATATTGAATAGTTTGATGGATACAAAAGAAGGTATTTCTTCCTCTTTCATGACCAAGTGAACCTGATTCATTGCTTTCTTTGCAGTAATATTAAACTGTTCAGTCCAAAATGTCGCTCTTTTTACAGTCTTTCGCCTTTCAACGCGCACAACCATTTCTTTGAGCAACGGAAGTGCAGACTTTTCTTTGATGATTTCTTCAGTTTATTGCTGCTCCAGAAAGACAAGATTTTAGCAGCCACATCTTTCAGGTAAATTCCTTATAGTTTTTCTTCTGTTCTTTATAAATATTGCGGTTGTTAGGAAACCTGAAACATGCGATTTATTAAGACATGGAATTGTTCTTCTATTGTTGCTAATTTTGTGTAGAGACTGTGATGCTACTGCACAACATCTGATAAGATGCGGCCTTGCATTGGAGAAGAGTGGTATCTTTGCCCAAAGGCACGGGATCGCGTGGAATAGCTCAAGAATCAGAGCATAGGACTCCTATGCAAGATGATAGAAATATTAAATATGAACCATTTCAATCATCTGCAACCATAATTGTTCCTTATGTAACACTTGAGATTAGTGTCAGGTTGCAATTTAGATTTGTGAGGGCAAGCTTTTCCTTTGGCCTGCCATTTTAGCTGCATTCTCTTGCAAACGACAATACTATGTCACGCATATGTTTTAAATATGAAATTAATACAATCCTTTAGCAGTTTAGTCACTGATTAAAATTTATAATTGGCTAAATGTTTTTTCACATTTCTTGCTCTCTTTGGATGAAACACCAAATTGATTGGGTATGTAACCGACCGTTAATTTTGTATAAACTTCTCCCTGTGGTAAAGACTAGGCTTTCTCAAAAGTTATATTTGTCTTCAGCTAATCATTGGTCCATTGTCAACATAAGACGTTTATCCTCAAGTACAATAAATGTGCAATCGGAAAAAAACAAAGATGGTATGCAAGACTTCATGTTATGAAATACAAATAACATGAAAGCTCAACAGTGAAGTAAATTAACCTTTGATTGATTGCTTTTGAAAATGGCCTGACCTAAGGTCTTGCCCCTCTAGTGGCATGTCAAGTCCAAGTAGGAGCAAGTAGAAGGTGTTTAAAAGTTGCAAGATGGAGAATTCATTGGTCAAATACGGCAATCATGATAGTTCATTATTTTGTTGTGACTGAGCTTGACTGTCATATTAAATTTTAGCTCTATCATGACTTATATTATCTCCAACACCGCAGCATTTGATTGTCATATTAAAATTTTGTAAGACGAGAATTCATTGTCTAGATAAGGCAGTCATGATATTAAATGCTCTTTTGCATGTTAGTGCGAAACGAAAAAACATATCGTGTTTTGTCTGTCCTTATATTTTAACCATAAATAGTTCCTTTGTAATTTAATACAAAACACACTTTACAGCTATCGGAAGACCTGAGACGCGCGCGTTAGCGCGTAATCCATTCTGGTCTATCATATCATGGGTTGCTTGCCTTGGACCAGCCACCGTGCCGCGTGGAGCTGATCCATAGAGCCAGCCCGGCCTCTTCAGATGGGCTATTGAGTGGGTATTGAAAGCAAACTTTGGGCCTTGTATACATCGGCGGTCGGCCCAGCTTATCACAGCAACACGGACCGCCATGCAGATGCAATGGCTACATCGCCGATTCACGCACGCAGTAACGCGCATAGCCGAGCCCCGCTGGCTTTGCTCTCGTTCTCGCCGCCTTCGCCACCAACCCTAAGCCCCGGCCGAGGAGGGTGCCGCCGTATCCGGGGTCCGATCGCCCCCTCTCTCGGCCGTTGCGGATCCGGTACGCCCCGCTCCCGAAACCCTAACGCGCGCGCCGCCTCCTCGCGCGAGCGGCTGTAAGCTTTCTCTGGGATAGGCTCGGCGGCTGTAGGGGTCGCCCCCGGCGGCTCTTTGAGGGTGGATGGGACGCGACGCGAGCGGCGGTGGCTTGCGCGCGTGCGTCAGATTCGGTGCCGTCATGGGCTGATAGCTCCCGATTGCTGCCATGGCAGCGTGGTTTTGCATGGGGTGGGATGGATTGGCTTTTGTACTGCCCAATTTTACCATGTTAGATGTGGATAAGTGGATTCGAGGGTCATCGCTATGAACAGTGTGCCTTCATTAGCCAACCGCCTTACCTTATGTTAAATGATCACGTATCAAGTAACTGACCTGTAGTTCTATTTGACTATGCTGTGGATTTCGAGAGATTTCAGCCACGGGCACTCTTTAAAATTTGCATTTCAGGGTACAACGCCTTGGCCCATTGTCATAGACACATATGGTCCCATATGTTAGTGACACGGAGGACAATATGCGAATTTTAAAGTGTCATAGGCTGAATTCCCCCCTGAATTTCTACTAGGTATCACCAGCTTGATATAATGTACTAATTACCACTGTAAAGTGTAAAGATGTCATAAGATTGTGTTGAAGTTACAAAGGTTATTACAACAGAAATGGATTATATATAAAATTTTGATTAATTCTGATTGATTTCCAGTACGTTTTTGTTTTGTGATGGCTTTTTTAATGGCAAATTGCTACACCGCCGAACTTATTAGAAGGAGCATATGTACCGGACCTGAATTAATTTCAACATGTTGCGGTACTAGCTGATTCATCCTGTGCCTATGAATCTGCTTGTACCCATACACACCACATGCACACCATGTGTTTCTCCTATGTAGCATGGGTTTTACTCAGAAGACCTAAGTAGGCAGTTGGTAATCTTCTCCTGTTCAATTGTCTATATTCAGTGTTTTGTTTTTATGCTAGTACTTATAAGCATGCCATTTTTTAGATGGATCTGAAGGATAGCCTTTCCAAATTTAAGCAGCAGCAGGAGAGGTGCCAATCATCTTTGGCCAGCATAGCTGCAAGCCAAGCTTCAACCTCAAAACCAAAGCACAGGGCCCAACCGATTAACGCTCCATCTGCTCCAGCAAGGCCACCACAACCTATTAAATTTTCAAATGATACAGAAAGGCTACAACATATTAATTCAGTTAGGAAATCTCCTGTTGGAGCACAGATCAAACTTGTCATCGAACTGCTTTACAAGGTGCTTCTTGCTAAGCTACAACCTCATTTCGTTTTCACTTTCTATACTAGTCTAAGTTGGAAAATGAAAGCCCCTGTTCTGGCCTTGGAAAGTGCTTGATTTATCATGCAGATACATTCTAAGAAAAATCACGCTAATTGAGGTTGTATGACAGGAACTGTTTTGGCGCTAGTTTAGTGGGTCTTTCAGTTGATTAAGCCCTAGTTTGGTAATGTTTGTGTCTTCCCTTAGACCGTCAGATGTGAGATGCTCTGTCTGCTTAATAGTCTTCAATTTTGAATGTGCAAGATTTAATCAAAACCTTACTGCTTATTCTGTGTTCAGCCCATGCAAAAAATAGAACTTCCTGAATAGATAAAAAAAGCTGGGCTAATTGGCACTATGTTGATATCTGGTGAAAGGTGCAATTACCAATGATATATTGGCCATGGTTGTCATGGTGTATTAGGCAATCACAGCGCTTTGTCCACTAGCTGACTAGGTCGTTGCCTAATCATTGCCTGGGTGACATAAGGCAAACATAAAAATGTGTGTTAAACAACAAATTCAGCCTTCGTGGATTGTTCGGCTGGATGAGTGCTGTTAGTAGAACTATGCATTTCAAACCAATGAAGCAAGATTGCTAGATAGTACAACCTGATTTCTGCTCTGGTTTCCTTTCTGTACTTTAGCAATCTTTGGCTTCATTGTAGAAGTTACCAATATATTCCCTTAGGATAACAGAATGAGCATTCTGTGAACACCTTTATAGAATGCAATGTTGCATCTTGTTCGTTTTAATTGATAGCTGTTTCTTTTGAATTTGCAGACAAGACAGGCTTTTACTGCAGAGCAAATAAATGAAGCAACTTATGTTGATATTCATGGTAATAAGACTGTCTTTGACAGCCTGAGGAATAACCCCAAAGTAAATTATGATGGGAGGCGTTTTTCTTACAAGGTAAAAGAGTTAGGACTTACTAATTCTGTTGTCAATAGTTGAATTGTTATAATTGTGCCCATTTTGTTGGTAAAAATCACCGAACTGTTAATCCTTCCTACCTGAAATGGCTCTCATTCTTTGTACTATGTAACCTTGGCTAATTTTGATTTTTTGTAAATGTCCCTTCATTTTACTACCATGGATAGCTATTAAGGTATCTTAATTTTGAATTGGCCTGTTTTTGCTGTGCCTCCTTATCAGCTCAGTGAATTACCCATTCTTATCATATGGCGGTTCAACTACTAAGCGCTGGTGTGGCAAGCTAAACTTTTCATGGTCAATAAATCTGAAATCTATTATGAAATATCTATTTGAATGTTTGTTTGAGAAGGAAAATGAGATAGTGATGATATATGAATACTGAAACTAACATAAAAAAATGTTTAATTTCTGTAGTCTTGTCCTCTTGTATGAAGTTGAATATGTTTTAAGGTCTCATGTGTGATGTGTTATTTCATTGATGGCACATGTGCAGTCCAAGCATGATCTGAAGGGAAAGGATCAACTACTTGTTTTGATAAGGAAGTACTCGGAGGGTCTTGCAGTTGTGGAAGTGAAGGATGCATACCCAACTGTATTGGAAGATTTGCAGGTGCCTTCATTCTCCTGGTTTGATATTTTAATATGTTGTCTTGGATACCATGTTCTAGTTAACTGTTCTGCATGGCACACCCAACTATTGTAATATTTGAATCATGCAGCCATATATTCTAAAGCTTAGCATAGAGTTAATTATGTTTTGTGTTCTGGCATGTTCCTTGAACATTTCCGTAGAAGCAGCCATATTTGTTGTTCCACCCACTGATCCTGAATACTTTTCTTTACCAACCCCCCCACAACCCGGACTTTTGAATTACCACAATAAGCACAATTAATGGTCACTCATGCCTGGATTGATGTGCACAATTGTTGTTTTTAGCACCGATAACTGGGTGGATTTCCAATGGCATATCATTGTTAGAAAATGTAGTTATCGTCCTTTTGGACAAGGAAGTTTTGAGTTAATTTTCTTTTGTTGTCACCACCATGGATACATTATGAGAGGATTCATCTATGTAGGACATCCCCAAGAGATTTACTATGGTTAAATATAGAGAATGCTAACGAGTGGGTTCAAGTCAGCAATGCCAGCTCTATGGCCACAACCGGGAATGAGTTTGGTTGGTCCGGTCCGACCCAAAGAACCACTGACCCGGACCAGCTAGAGCAACGTAACAGGCTAGAGGATCGAACAATAAAATTCCGAGGCCAATAGGGTCTGTATCCATCTGATCTGTTGGTCTGGTGGGTTGACCCTCCTCTTTTTAGTCTATTGCAGAGTCGCACTCGAGTCTCATGCCGCCGCCGCCGCCCCTCGCTCGTCGGGATACGCCATCGAGAGAGGTGAGAGCCTGGGAGTGGGAGCAAGAGAAACAGTGATAGGAAACCCAGTTACTCGGTTAGAGACAAATTTGATGCACAGGATTGGACTCCATCTTCATTTGCCTAGTCCCAGATCAAGGCTAATTCAATCTGGATTGAAGCCAACCTTAATTTTATTCATTTCATAACGTATCAACATATATATATGGATCATCCATAATTCTATATTCTCTAGTCGATTCCAAATCAAATTAAGCCAACCCAATTCAATTCTAAAATGGTCCGACCCATAGGGCCAACCGGTCCAGCCTTGACCCACCAATATTTATTTAGGGCCGACCCATGAACCTAGTAATGTCTTTTGGGACATAAGGGCCGGTTCTAGGGTCAGGCTGGGCCAGACCACGCTCATCCCTAGCCACAACAGTGTTTGTAAATAACTAATGTACTTGAGCTTCTTTTATTCTGATAGCCCATGTATGGCCTGTTCAAGTTGTTATTGCATGGTCTTAATGAGTTCCTAGATGTAAGTGGCCTTATGTTTTGTTAAACAGGTGTGGTGTCCATTACAATATTAGAACCATGTGTATGACCAAGCTAAATGATGCGTAGATTGTAATCTATTTGTGTTGCCCTTTCATTTTATATATGATCAATGATGGGTAATCTTTTGAGTACTGCTGTCCTGTAGGCTCTGAAGGTAGCAGGTGATGTTTGGTTGTTGTCAAACATGGACTCACAGGAGGACATTGTGTACCCTAATGATCCAAAAGCGAAGCTAAAAGTCGATGATGACATAAAGCTGCTGTTCCGGGAGATCGAGCTACCGCGTGACATGGTGGATATTGAGAAGGACCTCCAGAAGAACGGTATGAAGCCCATGACCAACACCGCCAAACGGCGAGCAGCCGAGCAGATCAACGGGGTGCAACCCAAGCCTAAGCCCAAGAAGAAGCAGCGCGAGATCACCCGCCGGACCAAGCTCACGAACGCCCATCTGCCTGAGCTGTTCCAGAATCTCAATCCTTGATTGCGCTATGATTAATTGTCCGCAACTCTAAACATATTTTTTGATTCTTACCTGCAAGGCGGCAAGTATGAAGTATACATTTGGCTCTGTAAGGCCCAGGAAGCTTGGTCTGAGACGCCCTGACTGCTGTATGTAACATAACTTTTTCAAGAGCTTGATAAATGTAATGGCGTAATGTCTTGTAATGGCGTAATGCCCTAAGACAGTACATTTGTTTAGTTCCAAACTTTGCATCTTTGGCGAGTCTTGGATCGATAGTAAACGCTCTTATCTTTAGGTGGTACATGCAGCCCTGCTGCTGACTGCAGTGAAACAGATGTAGGGCGAGATCTCTAGATGGACTGCTCAAGACGAGGTGTAATTGCATGCCAGCCATTACGAAGTTTTTTTTTAAAAAATAAATAAACGCATTCTGATTTTTTTTATAAAAAAATTCTTACTAGTTACTCTTTTTGTCATAAATACATGTCGTGGAAGTACGTGCAAAATAAGATTTACTATTTAGATTGCGTACATAAAAATTATGTGTAGAATCGTCTTGAAGAATACTTTTCACAATATTGTAGTTTTAGTGGATATATAAATAAATTGTATTGCTAATTAGTGGTTAAGTATGTATTTTAGAGACTGTCAATATTCAAAACGACATGTATTTGTGACCTGAGGGAATACAAATTATATACCTATCGATTGCTTTAAACTTAAATTGCAGTTTACCTAGCAGCACTACTGCCGCTAAAAAAAAAGCAGTACATCAGTAACAATTTTTTTTTATGACATCAATAACCATTGCTGGTCATACTTGGCACTATGAGTCTTCCCGGCACCAAAAAAAGCTCCTCTCTCATTTTACAGTTCTAGTACCATGGAAATACTAGCTGGCAACTTAACCAAGAATCTGCAAACTTGTACCATACACACGCTAGCTAGTATATGCAAGAAATTTAGATCAAGAAATCGTCAAAAATATTTATAAGCTTCCATCTGAAATCATCACGACAGTACTGTTGGTGACAGAGGGTTGATTTTTGCTGTGCTACAGACCTGCCTTGCTTTTATGACTTGAGAAGAGGAAGGGCCAGGGATGGCAACGGGTGCATACCCGCCGGGTATTGGCACCCCATACCCGTTCCCGTTAGATGAAAAATCACCTGTTAATTTACCCGTACCCGACCACGGGTAGAAGTTGTCTCCCATACCCGTCCCCGTTCAGGTCCCTGTCAGCCACTGGGTCACCCACACCCGCTACTGAGACTATCACCTGGCGGGTGTTAGGTCACCCACACCCGCTACCTGGACCCGACTGGGTAAATATCATCCGATGGGTCACCCGCACCCACCAAATCAAATATGATTATGACATGCTGCACTATTGCTCCACATGCACAATACAAGTTCATAGTCATCACCATTCACAAATAACAGCACAAATAACAACTACTAGTTTACTACATTAGCCATTTCATGAGTAGCCAACTACCAACAACAGAAATAACACACGATACAAGTTCATTAGTCATCACACATTACTAGTTTACTACATTAGTCATTTCATGACCAAAAGAAGCTACTGACTGCCAAAATACATATTACTTGCATTCATCCACTATCCAAGCCATACACCACTTGAATTCTCACAAGTTACATCCTCCCCGTCGATCCCCATTCCATGCTCCCATCTCATAGGTCAGATATCAAGTTCCTGTAGCAGCACATATACAAAACTAGTAAACTATTTAAAAAGGCAGAGAGGACAAAAGAAAGAAAAGCGATACAAATAACACAATACAAATCTCAAGTTGCTGAATAATAAAGTGATAAACAATGACCTGAAGACCCTCTTGAGTGTCATGGAGACAAGACCAAAAGGTAGCAGCTTGATTTTCTTTCTCATCAACTACAAAACACAAATGGATTATTAATTTGGATCCACAGTAAGGAAAGTAAGAGACTATGAATTACACATCACATACTTTTGTATTTGTTTCGAAGCCAATCTTGTGAGCACATTAGAGCCTCTATCATTTTAGTAGTGAGCCTGCTGCGATGCTCACTAAGCACTCTTCCACTAGTGCTGAAAGCAGATTCAGAAGCAACTGTGGTCACAGGAATTGCAAAAATGTCTCTTGCTATCCTCCTCAGAATAGGATAGCGTGTTCCAGCCACCTTCCACCAATCTAAAACACTGAAGTTCTTTATTGACAATGGAACCAATTCATCCTCTAAGTAGCGATCTAGCTCAGATTTAAACCTCACGGCTGTTGGCCTCATACTTGCAACTCGTGCATTAAAGGATGATAAGACCTCCATGTTGTCAATGTCAATAGAAGATACTGGTGATTCGGTGTTATCTTCATCCTCTTGGACATGGTACTCAATCATCAAATCACTTAGCAACTCTTTCACTTTAGAGACCTCAACATCACAAACTTCACCAATTTCACCGAGCAACCACTCAAAGCACATAAGCAACATGTGAGCTTTGAATCGAGGATCAAGAACAGTTGCAATCCCCATCAATCCTTGAATGTCAGACCAATACTTATCAAACTTGGCTACCATATTAGTTGACATGGATTCTACTAAAGGATTGCCACAAGTTGCCCACTGCCTAATTTTTCTTTTAATCTCACAAATCTTGGTAAAGAAAATATTAGCAGTGACATACTCGGTTCCAGAAAATAGTTCAGATATATCATTAAACATTCTAAGCCTTTCCACAATATCAGATGCAAAAGCCCATTCTTCCTCAGCTGGGGCACAAGTATATTGTTTATCCACACGACTTGCTCTCATGAAAATAGCCTTGCAAGGTAATGATGTACTAAGCATTTTAAAAGTTGAATTCCATCTAGTTTTGCAATCAAGGGCTAGCTTATTTTGAATCTTAACATTGACATACTTAGCTATCTCCTCAAACTTCTCTACCCGTTTTGGTGTGGCAGTCCAATAAGCTACACTATCACGGATCTTCTCAATTGCACCTACCATCTCTTCTAATCCATTCTTAACAATTAAATTCAGAATATGAGCACAACAACGCATATGCAATAGATTACCATCATTCATGAACTTACTTATGCCAATCTTCCTCACAAGTAAAGGAATTACCGCATCATTAGTTGTACAGTTGTCGAGAGTAATGGTGGATATCTTCTCATCGAGATTCCATTCAACCAATGATTCATATAGTGCATCGCTAATGACTTCAGCAGTGTGAGGAGCAGGGACATATATGAACCTACATATTAGTAAACAATGTATGCACTTAGATTGTATATATGCACCAGAAATTAGGACATGTATATAACCAGAAAATTTACCTCATTATAATATTTCTTAGTGCCCAGGATTTATCGATAAAGTGCGCTGTGATGGCCATGTAACCTCTCTTTTGGTTGTCAGCCGTCCACATATCAGTGGTGATAGCCACCCTTGATTTAATTCCAGCCATGTACTCAATGGCTTTCTTCTTCTCCTTCTCATATTGAGACATGATGTCCTTCCTAAAACAATCATATATTCATATCAGCAAGTTCCTTTCTAGCTAGCAAGTTACAAAACTAGAAAAGCATTTAACAATCACATATCCAGCTCAACAGGCGTATTTCTAGTTACCAAGTTACAAAACTAGCAAAGCATTCAAAACAAAACAATCATATATTCAGATCATATGTAGTCATATACCTTATTGTGTTCCTAGTCCCCATCTTGAAAAGTGGTTGAAGGGCAGCTGCAAACCACCGAAAGCCAGCATGGTCCACCATGCTTAATGGATACTCGTGCAGCACAATCATAGAAACAAGTTCCTTTCTAGCTATGTCTTGATCAAACGTGTAGTTCTCCACTGAGACTTTCCCAGCATCCCGTGGAACCAAACCGCAAATTGGGTTGTGCCAATGCCTTGTTTCCCATCATCTTGATCTTTTTAAGTGTGCAGGACTTCAGATGGTCATGAAGGTGTTTAGTGTCATTGCTTGATTGGCCAGAAAGCTTCTTGAAACAGTGCATGCATTTGGCCTTCACTTGGCCATTGTATTTCACCCGCGTAAACTCCTTCCAAACAGTCGAAGTTAGCTTCCTCTTCGAACCAGCCTCTACACCATCTTCATCTTCGTCATCATTTAATTCTATCTCCTCGTCAGATAGCTCAATAGCTTGTGAGTCATTGGTTGACTCAGGGTGTGATCTAGACAGCGGAAGTGACTCTGAATTTGTTTCTGATGCTTGAGAAGATGGAGTTTGGGCTGCTTGGCTAGTACTCCCACTTGCCATTGACATTTTTTTGAAATATGTACAAGCAAATATAACAATCAAATAAGTATATAATTCAGCTTGTTGTAGACATTGTTAATTTGTTATGTAGATACTAGATCATGTACAAACAACCATAGGAGGCATTTAATTGATCTGGTGATAGGTTGCATCTCTAATATAGTTCTAACAAGATCATGTATTCATGTAAAAACAACCATAGGAGGCATTTAATTGATCTGGTCACAAAATCAACTAAATAAAATTACATAATCTAGAACAGACAATCCTTAATAGTTAATATCTGACTGCAGATAAAATTTTTGAGAATAAGCACTTAACTAAACAAAAGGAATACATATCAAAAGAAAAAATAAATATAATGTTTCTCTTACACCAAAGAGTGCACGATGTTGCTGCTTGCGGTTATTCTAGAAGTAGGAGAAGGGGGTGGCCGACTGCTCCTGTTGCTTCCAGCTCCAATGGTGACCTTCTTCTTGGCCACAGCCACAAGGTTCTGGTTCTTTGTTGCGTCCACGACTGCACCGACCTCTTTGACAAGAGGGGCCGAAGGCGTTGGATGATTTCGATTGAAATTTGTCTCATCGTCACCAATATTCTTCGGATTCGGTGGCTGCTGGTCACCTTCTTCCACGACCACGCCCCTTCGGGATGGGAAGGGACGGCCGGGGTTACCGTGGTTAGTGGAATAGTGGTTAGTAGATGAATGGAGAAGGAAGGAGGAATGGAGGATTGATGAATGGAGGATGGCTACTGCATTTAAGGATCTGCAAGACAAAGAAAGTTAAAGAGAGAAGAAGAAGAGGGGATCACCGTGCGCCGTCGTTGGTGGAGGAGGGAGGCGCCGCCATGTTCTCGATTCTCTGATCTCTTTCTCTTTACTCTCTTATACTCTCACCGACTCACGGACTCACCGTGTGGTGCCGACGTGCCGTGGCGGGCTGGCCGGAGGCCGTGGAGCAGTGGAGGTGACCGGAGGGCTGGAGCCGGAGGCCAGCTACGCCGGCCGGAGGTTCGTGTGAGGGGCTGAGGACGCTGGTGGCCTCCGGCCGGACCGGCGCTCCGCCGGCTGGCCCTTCTCCGGTTCTTCCCCCAAGAGCTCGCGAGCCGGCGGCTGCGCCCGCACCACCGTTTCCACGGTGTGCGGAGCCGTAGATCCGCCCGAACCGTGGAGCCCCAGCCCCCAGGCGAGAGCGCCTGCACGCCGCGACTCCCTTGCGGTCTCGCCCGGTCGCCCCGCCGGCGGCCACCTCCTAGATCGCGCACACTGGCGGCGAACCTTGATGTCGTCCACTGGAAAATAGCCAAGGTCATCCCCTTTAGGTGCCGTGGTGGACGCGTAGCTGCTTCGCCGCGCGGAGGCCTGCGGACTGATCATGGCGTCTGGCAAATTGCTCGGACCTATTCCCTGAAGCTTGCTGAGGGCTATGTGCACTTGTTGCGCAACTATGTCGTCGATGCTAGCCTGGGTAGCTCTTCGCTCCCTTTCCAATTGGCTGTATTTGTATAGCTCTCTGGTTTTGCTTCTTGCTCGGCTCCTGTACGTTTGGGAATCCTTCATGAATTCGTGCTTCCATGTTGTCGACAAACCAATACCTCTTGTCCGTCCCGGGTGCTCCGGGTTTTGGAGGGCATGTGTCAGCTCGTCATTCTCCTATCTCATCACTAAGGAACTGACCGAGGCGTTGAACGGCTTGTACGATCCTTTGACCAACATCTTGCACTTCCGGTGCCATCACCAAGCTGCCGTCATCTGCAAGGGCCCCCCGTGAGCCATGAACCAATTTCGCAGGCGAAATTCCCAGTCAGCAGTAGCAGGTTATACATCCTTGGCCAATAATTCTTCCTCCCGCTTTTCCCATTTCGGTATAGCCTTGATGTAACCATCGGTGCCGAGATGGTGGTGGTATTTCTTCTTCTGTGCATTAATCTTGTTCTTTTGGCTCGCGGCTTGGCCTTCAGCTGACAGTTTGTACTCCTCAAACACTTCCCAGTGATCCGCCAGTTTAGGAAATAGATTGAAGTCAGGCCTTTGTCCTTTCTGCACATACTTGGCATTTAGAGATGACTTCCACGACTGAAATATGGTTGCCATCTTTTTCAAAGTGTATTTCTTTACTTTGTCTTCGAACCCTTCAGGGAATTTGAAAATGTCCTTAATATATGTCCACAGCAGGTCCTTGGTAGCTTGAGGGACTTCAACTCATTTCTGGATGCTAATTGGGACGTGGTCCCTTACATGGTAACCATAAGCATTGTTGAATGGGCCAATTACTGAAAGAGGAGCAACCGGCATCCCGTCGGAGTTAACGTCGGTAAATACATGCTTTGCCGACGGCTTCTTGTTAGGTCCTCGCTTCGATTGGTTGCTCGATATACCCTGCTTAAAATATAGAAAAATATGAGCGTGTTAGAGTGTTTTATATTGGTTGAAAGGCAGCATGTACCAGGGCATTATTGTGACATTACCTCGCTGGCCCCAGTGTCCACGGCATCACCAGAACTAATGGCAGTAGCATTAGCGTCACCTTGGTTCACGGCCTCATCGGTAGCATTGTTATCAGCCGCCTCGGAGTAGCGTTAGCGTCACCTTGGTCGTATCCTCTAATGCTACCCTGCGCGATCGAGTCTAGCAGGAACTGTTCTTCCTCATCAAAAAAAGGGTCAGCACGGCCTGGTTGCTCCATCTATATATCATAATTGCAAAATAATGTTAAATTAGTATTGCTACTTGTGCACATGAAATAATTGAAAAAACATTGTTAAATATGATTCCTGACTCTCTCCCTATCTCTCTCTATATCTCTCTCTATATATATTTATATCTCTCTTCCTATCTCTCTATCTTAGCGTCACCTTGGTTCACGGCCTCATCGGTAGCATTGTTATCAGCCGCCTCGGAGTAGCGTTAGCGTCACCTTGGTCGTATCCTCTGATGCTACCCTGCGCGATCGAGTCTAGCAGGAACTGTTCTTCCTCATCAAAAATAGGGTCAGCACGGCCTGGTTGCTCCATCTATATATCATAATTGCGAAATAATGTTAAATTAGTATTGCTACTTGTGCACATGAAATAATTGAAAAAACATTGTTAAATATGATTCCTGACTCTCTCCCTATCTCTCTCTATATCTCTCTCTATATATATTTATATCTCTCTTCCTATCTCTCTATCTCTCCCTATCTCTCTCTCTATCTCTCTCCCTATCTCTCTCTATCTCTCCCTATCTCTCTCTCTCTCTATCTCTCTCTCTCTATATCTTTCTCCCTATCTCTCTCTATCTCTCTCTCTCACTCCCTATCTCTCTCCTAATCTCCCTATCTCTCTCTCTATCTCTTTCCCTATCTCTCTCTGTCTCTCTCTCTCACTCCCTATCTCTCTCTCTCCCTATCTCTCTCTCTATCTCTCCCTATCTCTCTCCCTATCTCTCTCTCACCCCCTATCTCTCTCTCTATCTCTCTCTCTCCCTATCTCTCTCTATCTCTCTCTCCCTATCTCACCCTCACTCCCTATCTCTCTCTCTATCTCTCTCTCTCTCACTCCCTATCTCTCTGTCCCTGTCTCTCTCTATCTCTCTCTCTCACTCCCTATCTCTCTCTCTCCCTATCTCTCTCTCTCACTCTCTATCTCTCTCTCTCCCTATCTATTTCTCAATTTTTTCCTGTCGGGACATTTCATTGAACACCCTGTGTGCAGTCATGAAACAGAGGGAGAGTGCGGCGTGGGCATGGACAACCTAGGTCCTCCGGGGGATTGGGGGGAGCGGGGGCTTGTCGTGAGGTCGACGGCGTGGTGGAGGTCCGACGGCGAGGCGGCGACGAGGGCGCGCGTACGGCGGTGTGAAGGCGTCTACGGTGGTAGCGAGGCGCGTCGACGAGGGCGCGCGCACGGCGATGAAGAGGCGGCGAGCGCGGCACGGGGTCTCGACGAAGAGACGCGGTGACGAGGGCGCGTGCATGGTGGAGGGGGCGTCGAGCGGGGCGCGGGGGCTTCAAATATACAAGTTTCATACAAGAGCACATCTTAACTAGTAACATACTTTGTCTTTACAAGTGTGCCTTCGTTATGATCATGGCGTATATACGGAGCATCGATATCTGTGTCATTTAGGACACTTATGTCGACATCCACCGCAAAAGGAGGGAGCTAGTCGAACTGGCTATACTCTTCCTCGTATGTGACGTCCTCAACTCCGACAATCCTTCGTTTGCCTTGGAGAACCACGTGTCGCTTTGGCTTGTCCTTCTGCTTCTTAGGTTTGCTTGACATGTCCATTACGTAGAAGACCTGTCTCACATCATTGGCGAGAACGAATGGTTCACGCCTATAGCCGACTTGTGTGAGGTCTACGGTTGTCATGCCGTATTTGTCGATCTTCACACCACTTGAACTCAATTTAACCCATTGGCACTTAAATAGTGAGACCTTCAAAGGTCCATAGTCAAGCTCCTATATCTCTTCTATGGAACGATAATATGTGTCCACCTTGCCAGTGTTGTCCGCGGCGTCTATACGGACACCGCTGTTCTGGTTCGTTCTCATCTTATCCTGGGATTTCGTGTAAAATGTGTAACCATTTATTTCGTACCCCTTGAATGTCATGGTTTCACTAGATGGTCCCCGAGCCAGGCGTTGCAACTGTTCATTGTCTGACCCTTTGGAAAGAATGTAGTTTTGTAACCAAGCGCCGAATGAATCCATGTGCCTCAGTGTTATCTTATCCTCAGACCTCTCTAGCAATTCGCGGCGTAGAATACTCTTGTGCTGAAGGACATAAGGGGCCACTACAGTAGATTGTTTCAGAACCGTGAAATATGTTTGTTTAAAAGTAAGAAGATCATTGTATGCAATTGCTTTTCGCCCTAGTGTCCCTTTTCCCCGTAGCCTCCCCTCATGGCGTGATATAGGGACATCAATCGGATTTAGATCATTAATGTAATCCACACAAAACTCAATCACCTCCTCTGTGCCCTACCCCTCGGCTATGCATCCTTCTGGACGAGAACGGTTACGGACATACCTCTTTAGGACACTCTTGTACCTCTCGAAAGGAAACATGTTGTGCCGAAACACGGGTCCGAGAATACCTATCTCCTTGACAATGTGAACAGTGAGATGAACCATAATATCAAAGAATGCAAGAGGAAAGATCATCTCAAGGCTAACCACACTTTGTACCACGTCATCCTGCAACTTACTTAGTTTATCTGGATCAATAACCTTATGCAAAACAGTGTTGAAAAAGGAACACAGCTTTGTGATTGTCCCTCGGACCCACTCGGGCAAAATACCTCTCACAGCCACTGGGAGCAACTGTGTCATCAACACAAGACAGTCATGAGATTTCATGTGGACGATTTTATTCTCTTTCATGTTTATGACTCTCTTTACATTCGAGGAGTATCCGGAAAGGACCATCACACTGTTCAAGCACTTTGTCATGTTTTTTTTTCCTCTTCTTTGCTTAGAGTGTAGCTCGCAGGATGTAGATAATGTTGTCCTTTCCCAGTCTTTTCTGGATGTAGATCGTTCTTCAGTTCTAAATGTTTTAGATCCCTCCGAGATTGCAGTGTATCTTTCGATTTGCCGTACATATCTAAGTATCCTAGCAGGTTCACGCAAACATTCTTCGTGATGTGCATGAAGTCAAGTGAGTAACGGACCTCCAAAACTTTCCAATAAGACAAGTCCCAAAATATTGACTTCTTCCACATGGGTGACTGACCTTCCTCATTTGGGATAGATTTTCTCTCAAGACCCTTTCCAAATATTACTTTCAGATCCTTTACCATAACAAACACACGCGGCCCACTTCGATGCTCAGGCTCAGCACGAAGATCTGGTTTCCCGTTAAAATTCCTGCCTTTCTTCTGCAACGGGTGCCTCGTAAGAAGAAACCTACGGTGGCCCATGTACACAACCTTTCGAGAGTTTTTGAGGTACATGCTATCCATTTCATCTAAGCACTGCATGCAGGCTCTATATCCTTTTATAGTTAGGCCGGACAGGTTACCAAGCGCAGGCCAGTCGTTGATGGTTACAAACAGCAATACACGTAGGGTGAAATACTGTCTTTTGTGCTCATCCCATACCCGTACACCATCCTCCCACAACGTTACAAGATCTTCAACCAATGGTTTTAGATAGACATCGATGTCGTCTCTGGATTGCTTGGGCCCTTGGATCAACAACGGCATTAATATGTACTTCTGCTTCATGCACAACCAAGGAGGAATGCTATAGATACATAGTGTAACAGGCCAAGTGCTATGGCTGCTGCTCAACTCGTCGAAAGGATTCATACCATCGGTACTCAATCCAAACCTTATGTTTCTCACCTCATCTGCAAAGTGCGAGTATGTTCGATTGACTTTCCTCCACTGGGAGCCATCAGCGGGATGTCTAAGCATCCTGTCGTTCTTACGCTCTTCTTTGTGCCAACGCATCACCTGGGCATGCGCTTTGTTAGCAAACAGACGCTTCAATCGGGGGATGACAGGGAAATACCACACCACCTTAGTGGGAGGTCTCTTCTTCGTACACTCCCCATCTATTTCACTTGGGTCGTCACGCTTCATCTTATAACGTGATTCTTTGCACACTGGACAAATATCAAAATCATCGTACTCATTGCGATACAGGATACAATCGTTAGGACATGCATGTATCTTCTGTATTTCCAATCCTAAAGGACATACGACTTGCTTGGCTTCATATGTAGATTTAGGCAGAGTGTTATGTTCCGGAAGCAACTTCTTTATGAGTGATAACAACTCATCGAATCCCTTATCTGAGACACCATTCGTGGCCTTACATTGCATTAGTTCCAGTGTGGTGCGTAGCTTTTTGTGGCCCTGCCCACAGTTTGGATACAAAGGAGTCCTGTGGTCCTCTAACATGTGCTGGAACTTGTCGAATTGTCTTTCATGTGTGTAGTCTCCCTCTCCGTCACGCAGCATCTGGTCCAGCTCATCATCACCAAACTCCCCGAGTGTATCTTCCACAGAACAGTATTGCCTGGCGTCTGGGATACTGTTCAAACCCTCTTCTTTTTCCTCGTCGTCTTCATTGTCTCCCTAGCTAATCCCCTCAACTTCGCCATGGTTGGTCCAACAGGTATAGTTTGGCATAAATCCTCTCATGATCAAATGGTTCATAACCTGCCATCGGTGGGAGTGTTCCTTCTCATTCTTGCAGTCTACACACGGACAACGTATGTAGCTGCCTGGAGGCAAGAAGGCAACGGCCGCATCCAGAAAACCCTGCACGCCATCAATGAACTCTCTAGAGCGACGGTCCGCATTGTACATCCATTGCCGGTTCATCTACACCAAGTTATATTTTATTAAAAAATATAGTTACATTTAACAATCTAAAGTTCACAAGCACTTAGATCTACCTTTCTAATTACTTTTTGTTCTTCTTCAGTCTTCAATTAAAGATAATATTTTTTTGTTGCAACAAAAAAACCTTCACCTACACTAATTCTTTTTTTGTCCTTCTACATTTATTGAACTAAAACTAACTAATTGTTACATTTTTGTAATTTTCTTTTATCCTTCTACAATTTTGAACTAAATCTATCTAATTATTTTTTCCCTTTCTACCTTTGTAATCATTTTTATCCTTATACATTTTTAACTAAACCTAACTAATAATTTTTTACCCTTCACATTTATTGAACTAAAAATAACTAATTGTTACTTTTTTTATTTTTTTATCCTTCTACAATTTTTAACTCTAACTAATTATTTTTCCCTTTCTACCTTTTTATTTTTTTATCCTTCTAATTTTTTCCTTTTTTATTTCATACACCAATAATTAGTTCCTTGCAACCCTACATCTACCTAATTTATCGTTAAATTTTGGATCCTAAAGCAAACAACTTAATTTTGAGATCAACTCCCTAAAATTAGATGATCAAGCTAGCTAGCAAACAAACAAACAAACTTTTTAGTGATCAAGCTACCTAGCAAACAAACACCTTTCAACAAAGAATAAATCAACATTTCTCCACATCCAATGCAAAAAAAAACAACAATACTTAGGTGAGAAGGATGTTAACATGACGTCACTAACCTTGAAACACTTAATGTGCAGCTAAATCACCTCAATTGAAAATTTGGGCAGCACCTCCCCTTTGAACAGTAGCTCGGCCCTTCCTGTTAACACTTCCCGTTCACCTCTGCGTCCTCGGGGAGGAAGAAGATGTTTAAATGCGCTGGGCGGGATGGCTTCTAGAACCGGTTTGAGACACAAACCACTTCTAGAGCTTGACTTTTAAACCGGTTTGTGTCCCAAACCGGTTGTGGATTTTCGTCTGGAAATCCACAACCGCGGTTTGGGACACGGAAATCCACAACCGGTTTGGGACACAAACCGGTTGTAGAGATGGGACTTTACACGCGGTTCATGTTTCAAACCGCTTCTGGAAGTCCTCTCCTGTCCGTTGCACACGAACCGGTTCTGGTACGAACATTACAACGGGTTCGCACCAAACCGCTTCTGATGGGCCGGTTATAATGCCCAATTCTGTAGTAGTGCTTCCCGGCACCAAAAAAGCTCTCCTCTCTCATTTTACAGTTCTAGTACCATGGAAATAGTAGCTGGCAACTTAACCAAGAATCTGCAAACTTGTACCATACACACGCTAGCTAGTATATGCAAGAAATTTAGATCAAGAAATCATCAAAAACATTTATAAGCTTCCATCTGAAATCATCACGACAGTACTGTTGGTGACAGAGGGTTGATTTTTGCTGTGCTACAGACCTGCCTTGCTTTTATGACTTGAGAAGAGGAAGGGCGGGTAACTGCGTTAATTGCTTTTATGACTTTTTTTTTTGAAGTAAAACAGTTGCCTTAAAATTGGCTGTGGGCTCAAGCGTAGGATCGATCATAACACGCGTTCATGATCTTCTCCTGCAGGGTAATTGCAAAGGCGCCAATGCAGCCAAGAAAGATTCAGGTCACCAATATTGGCTCGGCTTAGGCCAACAAGTAGGGATGCAAACGGATCGGATACGGTTGGATAGCAGTGATATTGTATCTGTATCCATATTTATTTTTCGGATACCGATTGGATACTGATAGTATCGAATATGGATACGGACACGGATAGCTCGGATACAGACACGGATGCTATAGGTTCAGATATTGTTTGGAACGGATAATTCCTCGGATAATACACAAAATACAGACTTTCAAAGGAAGCATCAAACATTTAAAGTACGCATAAATATTTAATACACAAGAAACATGCAATCTTGTAGACACTACCAGGCGGTGCAGTGAAGGCATGAAGCACCAGCACTTCAGCAACCCAGCTAATTAGAACGGTTTGGCCTAAGCAGTGAGCAATTCGGCCTAAGGTCCTAAGCACCACTAAGTCCACCAGTGCGGTTAGGCCTGAGCACTGTAGCAGACAGTAGTACTATACAAAGCCTTTTTTGAGCAGTAGTAGTACAAAGCAGTTGAAACGGATCAGGCTGAGCACTGTAGCAGATAATGGCGGGTGGGTGGACTTAGCCTTGAGATGATTCGGATAATATTCATCGGATATTATTCGTATTTTTTTCAGATACAGTACCACGGATATTATCCGCATTATCCGTATCCGTATCCGTATCCGTATCCCCGTCCTAATATCCATATCCATATCCGTATCCCCAAAAAACAGACGAATATCCGTATAAATATCTAAACCACTATCCGTATTGATTCGGTCGGTCGGTCGGTCGAAAATTATCCGCTCCGTTTGCATCCCTACCAACAAGTGACAATAAAGCAGGGGATATGAGCTCTTGGCTGAATTTTTGCAGGGGGTTAATCTCTCAAATTGAATGCATGGACGGTACTCCCCCGTAACACAAAAACTTGACATTCTGGACATTGGCTTAGTCTTTGAAATGCAATTTTGATCACTAATTACCATCGCAATTTATTTATAAAATTCACAAAAAATATGATATTATGGAAGTGTTTTTTTTTTTCGAGAGGATTCTATATGTATGATTTTTAATTATGTGCTCGATCCAAATAGTTTAAAAGATTTATATAGATAAAGTTTTCAAATTTTGACTTAGGACATATCTAAAATGTTTGTGATATGGAGGGAGCACGTAATAGTACTGCTAGTGTGCTTGTAGCTTCAGTGGAAAAACAATTTACTGTTAGTTTAGGTACTTGTTGACTGGGTGTTGGGTTAATGAGGCGAGACGGGCTGGAAAAGGATGGAATATCATAGGATGGTACACAACAAAATTTGTACGAGATCTTTCAATAAAAAAACTAAAACTACACCATATAGCGTAAACATGAAATATTCCTCAAATATAAATCACTTTGTTCCATCTTGTCCCACACCAATCCAGAAACCAAATGCACGTCACTTAATTATTTTGTCCCGCCAACCAAGCACACCCGTCTTACCGGCAATCAGCTAGCTAGTCGACGAGCAAGCAAAATCAGAGGGACGTGTTGGTATAGGTTTGTCGAGTCTACTTGGTATGCATGTTGCAGTTGAATAAGCTGCTGGTGCGGTTTCCGACCAATCGCTCGCCATGCCAGTTGCAAGTTCTATCGTAGTACATCCGCGCGTTTACTTCGAATCTGGATTGTTTGATCCATTGCCGGCACGACTGGTTTGAGAGGTATCCTAATTAACTAGCATTAATTAGTATCATCCTCATGAAAACAAAACAAGCACTATGGAATTCAGTACATTATTATAGACGCTCGTTTTCCCTGCACAATTAGTTGCATCCGCTACTAGCAAGTCGAACTGATGCTGCACTGGCATTCGATCAATTAATTAATTAGGAGCTGGGGCCTCTCATATTTGGGCACATATATCATGCTTAATGTTGGATCGATCATACATATGCTGCGGGGTATGTATGTTCGGGACACCGCATGAGCCTTTTCTCAGATTTCAGGAGCAACATTTCTTTTGTTCAACTGGTGTCACTGATGTACTAGTCTGTTCTACTGACTGACTGAATTCGTAACGGTACTTATAGCTTATAATAAGGGACTCTGGACTCACATAATTATATTTTTTTTAGAAAACATAATTATATACTTAAAAGTTAGGGAGATGCACGTAGAATCCATTATATTAATTCAGAAACTTTCCGAAGTTCAGCAGACTTTTAGTTGGCATTCATACAATCTCTGCATCTCCAATGGGGCTAATGGTGAGCTCCTTCAGTAAATAAGTATATTTAACACTTCCATGGTCGTCAATTTTGTGAGAGACTTTGCACACTGTGATGTTCAGGGCATGAGTTTTTTTTTTCTGAACCATGGAGAGGGTAGACTCTAAAGTTTAGGCATGAATTGAAACTAATAAACATTTTAGTTTCTTCAGTAAGACCTTGGTATCCTTTAGTTGATGGCATGTTAGACAAGTTTTCAGATAAACATTAATTTAATGATATAAATTTGATACCTTCATATATATTCCATGCATGTTATTGTCCTCTGCAAGAAAACATATGGTGTCAGTATGAATTTTTGGTAAACATCACTTCAATTTTGAAGTGACAAGAGAAGGGCTGTCATATATGATACAGCCAGGCACCTTACGAGGGCTAGCCACAAAAATAACATCTATTTTAGTATTTAACTATTTACAAGTGACTCCTAAGAATCATGTATGGCATGGGTCAGTTTGATGACATGTACCACACCTTTTTTTAAGGAGTACATCGACCACCCTTGTAATAGTAATTCCGTGTAATTGACAGTTTTGCAAAAAAGCGTTTCTCAAAATTTTAAATTGTCACAATTAAGTCCTCCCCCTCTCCATTTCCTTCTCTCCCCTCAGGCCCAGTGGCTCGCTTTTCCGGCCTTGCCCTCCACCACTATAGCCACTGACCACCTTGCCCCTCGCGTCCCTCCGCCACGCCGTTAGTTGGCGGTGCCCGGCATGGTGGTCGCCTGTCAAGCGCTGTGGAAGGCCGGAGGACGGTGAGGGACACCGTACTAGCCCTAGACTTTAGAGAGTCTGTCTCACACCGACTGTTTGCAGGAGGTTTCCAACTCTAATCGACATCCAGACATTACACAAGTAAAATACTAGCTTGTTGGACATATGGTCCACCGAGGAGCAAAATGCAAAGCTACACCAGCCCAAAGGATAAGGTTGAAGGTGAAGACCAGGCTTCCAAATATCCAATTGGCCAGGTGCTCACATCTAAAAGGGATTGCTAGTTTGGTTTTTTACCCAAAGGATTGGACTAGTACTGGCACATACACATCCATAAAGCTTCCTGGGTGCACGGCTGGTACTGAGTGTAGGACCGTAGAAGAGAAAGTTCAAGGAGATGAACAAGCGACTCTTCTCTGCTCGCTCTCTTCTCTTGGCGACCGTACGAATTGTTCTTCTTGCTATGGCCACAGCTTCGCAGGGACTAGGTACGTTTAATCAGGTACATCTCATAGCAAATACGTGAGCGTTCCATTTCCTCGTCGACGATGAGCATGCATGTACAATTTAGCATTTTTTAAAGAAAAAAATTAAACTATGTACGTACGAGAGGTCATGTTGCAAACATTTTGTTCGAGGAGTTATATTTTTTTTTAGCTTTTTGCTGCGTGGCCCAAGTTCTTCGGGCTCTTTCTATTAGGACCATGCAACTGATGCACAGTTAAAAAATTATTTACTTCCAGTCCACGTATGTTGTTTGTGAAGGAAAACAAGGGTACGCTTCGTAAGCACATAATCAAATTCTACCACAAAAATCTAGCAAATCCTGCAAGTAGATGACTATAGATCATTACCTTCAGATGCACAGTGCAGCGAAAGAAGATTCGATGAAGCCTGTTTAACAATCTGTGCGTAGTCGTACGAAAGTAGTCGTTCCCGTCTCCTCACGGATCATCCCGATCAACACTGCAAAGGAGCAGCCCCTTTACTGGTATCCACACATACAGGGAGAATAATCTCTCATGGATCGTCCTTATTGACACTGCAAAGGGGCAGTGCCTCTATCGGTATCCACACGTACAGGAGAAGAATTCTGCACGCCAGTGTGCTACGTATGGGCTGAGAGATGACAACTAAGGTTTCGGTGGAAAGGGAAAACCTAATCAATCAATAGTCTGGCCTCCACCTCTTCTGAACGTGAAGGCCCATCAAGCGGCAATGCTCACATCTCACGGTGGCTATGAAGCTCACGTCTTATATAGCCCATGATTGCCTTATGGGTGTAACCCAATAGTTTGATTTTTCTTCCTCTCCATCATTAGCACGTAAGATCCGCTTCATTAGTACATGGCCTACTCCACCCTTGGCCACCAGAACTGTGGCTTAAGATCCTAATACATCTTCGTATTTCCTGGATGTATTGAGTAGGGAGACTCATGGGCTTCCTTCAAAATGATGCCCTTAAGTTCCGAATCATGTGGAACAAAGATCCGCTTACCCAACCGTAGAACTCATCGGTCATCCTTTGTGACCTTACAATTCTTATATTTAGCCATGAGTCCTTCAATCCTTAGGGTACTTGGATTACCCTTTTGCTTCTCCTTGATCTGGTCTAGGAGGGTAGGGCAAACTTCCAGGGTGGCTAGAAAACTAGGCTCAGCTAAGGTTAAATAGAGTCTAGCCATATCCTTGACAAGGTGTTCAGGAAGATCTATTTTCATCGGATGCTTGCGCTGGGGTTGTCTGCTGAGAGCATCAGCCACGACGTTGGCCTTCCCAGATGATACTTAACATGAAGGTCATAATCCTTAATTAATTTCAACCATCTTCTTTATCTCATATTCAGGTTAGACTGAGTGAATACGTACTTCAAACTTTTGTGATCCATAAAAATGTTGCATTTGTGGCCCATCAGGTAGTGTCTACAAATCTTCAAAGCATGCACTACTGCTGCTAACTCCTCTAACTGGACGGCCGTGGGCGACAAGTGTAGTGGAGAGGTGGGCACCCTATGAGGAATCTGGCTGGTGCTCTAAGGTACTCCTCAAGGGGGAGAGCTGACAAAACGACAAACATGACGTGGTTGGTGCGAGCGGCGAGCGAGCGGTCTGAGGGGACAGGCGCGGTGCGTGCGCAAAGCATGCCTAGTGCGCGTGGCCCGCGTGGCAGAGGCAGAGGGGAGGGGGAAAGGGGGACTAATTGCCGGTCCATATGCGGTAGAGCATTGGACTTTTTACACCATATATCCACACACATCCATGGATAAAGCTTCATTGGATGATCGATAAAAAGATCAGCTAATTAGCTAGCTAGCATGGTGAAGCCCCACGACGGCAGAGAAGATAGGACGTGAAGAAGCAACGCTTCTGTGCTCGCTCTCTTCTCTCGGTGACAGTTAGGGACCAAACGGATCGGATACGAATAGGATATTACTCATATTGTATTTGTATCCATATTTTTATCGGATACGGATTTAAACACCGATAGTTCTATATATACGGATACGAATAATAACGGTTATGAATACAATTCAGATTTGGATACTCTTTCTATAATAATACATGACAACACATACTAGCTAGCGAATACTGCATAGAAAAACACATATAGTTATCACTTATTGCACATCGACTTTGTGGACTCATAGTCATGGTGGTATGTAAGTATTTGAGTATGAGTATCCGACAAAGTAAAAGAGATTGATAAAACCATATCCATCTTGCCATTTTGAGCGCTAGCCATTCATCCTAATAATAGGTGTATAGTAACAATATACGTAAATTATATGAGTATCACTTCATGCAAGGCTTCAAGAAAGGGTGGACAGGGATTGCTAAAGAAGTATAATAGAGATGGTCTGCAGATGGACTTTCACTATAAGGACAGTATCCATCGGATATTATACAAAGAAAAGCTCAGATAATATCCATCGGGTATTATTTGTATATGTACTGTATCTACCAAAAAACATTCGGATATTCACAACATTATCCAAATCACTATCCAAGTTGGTTTGGATGATCGACTGGTTAGAAACTATCCGTACTATTTTTATCCCTAGTGACCATATTGGTTGTTCTAGTCCTCCTTATAATTGCCATGGCCACAGCTTCGCTGGGGCTAGGTATAGCAGGTACGTACGTTTGAGACCATGTGAGAGCTAGGCTTTTCCCTTTTGCCCCGTGTTAATTCTTCTCCCATTAATTAGATTTGGAATTTTTTTCTCGGTAAAAGCAAACATTTTTGCCTCCTTGAGGATGAGGCGATGAGCATGAAAACGTTTATGAATCAATGTATATGTAGCATATATATTGTAGGCTCGCCGAGAAAAATTAAGATTCAAACAAGGAACACCTTCGAGGCATGTAGATGAAAGAAAAAAAGGAGAGAGATGTCATGTACATGGCCTTGTTCTTTAATCTGCTGTGCATCATAATATATGAAAAGTTGTGAGTATACAACTGTCACAATGTACGCTTTGTTCTAGGAGACGGGGTTTTTTTTTTTTGCCCTATTATTTGTTGATAAATGGCAGCGTGGCACCATATAATTCATCGTGCATCCGTCTTTGGATAGCTTCCAAAATCCATCAATCGAACTGATTACCAAACAAGTACATCTAGTAAAATTTGTACCCAATAATTTGAAAGTTCAAGCTAATTCGGAGATATATTAAGGATTCTAACATGTCTCTGTGTCATTCTTTCATCAGGAAGAAGTTTAGGTGGTCGTAATGGAGACCAACCCCCGAGCCCGCGACCGCGACCTGAGGTTGGTCCTGGTACACAAGGATAGTGCACTGTACCCAGTGATAGTACACTGTACTACCACCGCGCGCGACACCGGTCTCACCATGATATTCCTGCGTATACCAATCTACTAGGCAAATCAAAGCATGCATGGTGTACTAAACTATGGTATCTATTACGTACTCCATACGTACATGTACTATTGATACTTATCTAATTAGCTAGCAAAATCTTAGCTTACATGTGTAACTGTGATGTGGATATATATATATATATATATATATATATATATATATATATATATATATATATATATATATATATATATATATATATATATATATACCCATATAGGAATTTGCTACTGTCGTGGCGGTGACGGATCGTTCCGTCACCAGCGGTGTGGTTCTTGAAATCCGTGATCAAATTCGACAATCGAACCGACCATCTCCTTCGTCTCGCTGAAATCTCATTACCGACAAAATTTCACATTTTTTTGATTTTATTTACTATTTTTCGTATTTTTGAAATCCGGGATTATTGGAGGGTCCACAACTAATTAGATCATGGATTTTCAAAAATACGAAATAAATAGTAAAAAAAATAAAAAAAATGTGAAATTTTACCCGTAGTGAGATTTCAGCGAGACGAAGAAGATGATCGGTTCAGATCGTGGAATTCGATAACCAATTTCGCAAAAAAAAGCCGCGATAGTCACTCCCATACTCTCTATATATATATATATAGGATGGCTAATGTACTCTCCAGAATACGGATTTCTCCGTACACTCGACGGGTTTACGAAATTCGAGATATTTAACGACCGATCTGAACCGTTGATCTTGTTCATCTCATTGAAATGTAGCTACCGACCAAGTTTCTTATTTTTTTGAATTTGTTTACTATTTGTTTTGTATTTTTTAAAATCAGTTTTTTTACGCTCCACGACTAATTAGAAGGCTGATTTTTAAAAATACGAAACAAATAGTAAACAAATTCAAAAAATAGGAAAAAGAGCTACATTTTAATGAGATGAACAAGATTGATTGGATCTGTCGTTAAATATCTCAAATTTGTAAAATATGGAGGAATATATATCCTATATATATATATATATATATATATATATATATATATATATATATATATATATATATATATATATATATATATATATATATATATATATAGCTAGTTTGCTACGCATAGCACAGGCCACCCGTGCTTTGGACGCTGCTAGCCATCGGATGGACTAGCGAGCAGCTTGAATCCCAGGAAGTCGCGTGGGCCTTGTGCCGGCCGTCTGTGGCAACAGCTCCCTCTCCTCAGTCCTCACCCTCTCCAGCTCCCTCCCTCTCTCTCTAGCCAGCCAAATATTCCTCCTCCTCTGTCGAGCGACATCGCACCGCCCCGTCCAGCGCCCCTCTCCGCTGCCCCACCCACGCCCCCCTCCGTCGGCTAGGCCCGTGCCTCTCTCCGCCGCCCCATCCATGCCCCTCTCCGCTGCCCCACCCACTCCCCCCTCCGCCGGCTCGGCCCTCGCCCCCCTCCACCCCTCCTGCACCCGCTCCCCTCCGCCGTCCCCTTGCTCTCGTCCGGCCCGCCTCCTCCCCTCTCCGCTGGACCCTTGCCCCTCTCGGCCGCCCTACCCCCTCCCCTATCCTCCAGCCACGCCCCTCGCCGCCGGTCACCCCCAGCCGCGTGCATCAGAAACCCTAGCCGGCGTCTTGAAGAAGGACTACACATGGAGCAGCGCCGCCGTGAGGAAGGTGTGCCCTACAAGCTCCGACGCCAGGAGAGCAGCCGTGAGCAGCGCCGGGGATGCAGCCCTACAAGCTCGGCGCCAGGAGAGCTGCTGGAAGTGGCTTAGTTGGAAGAGCTGCTGCAAGTTCCTTGTATAATCTGAATTGTAACTTTGAATTGTGTATTGGTGATTGAGATATTGGTTTTGTTTGAGACAATTTGAGAATTTGTATTGCTGATTGGTTGTATAATGTGAATATAATCTGAATTGTAACTTTGAATTGTGTATTGCTGATTGAGATATTGGTTCTGTTTGAGACAATTTGAGAATGTGTATTGCTGATTGGTTGTGCTCCAGTGAAGTGCTCCAGTGAATAATGTTGCTTTGTTTTGCCCTGAAAAATTGCATTTTTGCAATGAGCAGAGGTGTCATGTTTTATGGATGTCTTACAAGTCAATTGGACTGCTGCTACCCGAAGCTATGTGATTCTTTTTTAGATTTTGCTAATGACTAGGAGCTATCTGACAAGGAGCTATGTGATTCTTTCTCAGATTTGCTGTATGAAATCTGACAAGGAGCTATGTGCAAAGCACCCAAATACTCATGTATTTTCGAGGTCTCAATATTTTGGGCACGCATATCTTCGATGACTTCCTTATCCTCATCTTCCATTGATCGGTGAGAGCGAAGGTTCCTTTTCTTTGAAGGAGAGGTGACCATAGGATGGTTATGCTCATCGTCAAAAACACTAACTTGCCACACTCCATCCTTCAACGTCACTCTAGGACGTGCCTTGCAACCGATTCGGGTGAGAGCAACCCCCTTTTGGGGGCTTTGTAGACTTCTTGCACTCTCCATTAATTTTGCAGTTTCCTTGACATCTTTAGAAAATCCTGCCTTCTAGAAAAACCACAATCTAGATATGATTTCCCCTGATTTCGATGTTGTATGAGTAGCGGCACGAATACTAAACCCCTATTGAAGGCATATTTATTATAGAACTTCTTTGCTTCACCCTCTGATGAAAATTCTTTTCCCACAAAAGGAGTCCACTGTAAATGCTTATGTGGATCAATTGTGCCTTCGTTGCTATCAACCGTGCTTGCCATGCTCGATTCTATACAAAAACAATAAATCAAATTAATGCAATTAATGATGAAATTTCCATCTTTCAACTTTACTATTTCATAACATCGAAATTTATTCATTTTTATACAAACCAAATGCTTTAATATTTGGTAGCCATTTTTCATAGATCTTACTATCCCTTCTCAAAACTCTCGTAACTAATTTTGGATAAATTTTTGTACCCGTCAAGGATCCTTATTATATGCAAAAAAAAATAAACTGCATAGGTCCTAATTTTCAAAGCTGGATGAATTAGGGTGTGGGTCTAAAATGATGCAAAAACACCAAAGTGCCAGGCTGATTAGGGCATTGGGTCCTAATTTTCAAAAAGCCAAACGAATTTTCACCAAGTGATCAGGTTTACCTTGTGCTGCTCCTTCACAGGCCATGGATGAGACTGCCGTGCTGCTCCTTCTGTCCTTCACCGGCGGCTTGCTTGCCGTGGATGAAGCCGAGTTCTTCACAGCGAAGTCATCGGGACAGAGCATAGGGAACGGCGCCCGGGCGGTGAGGTGAACGGTGCCGTTTCACACCATAACGGAGCGCGGCAGGTGACGCGGAATTCGGTCCACAACGCGCTCTCGCGGCAGGCGACGCAGATCGGCCGTCGGTTGGCTTCATCGTGTAGCTGAGAGGTTAGATAGCATGCCCAGCCTGTACTATGCGTAGCAAACTAGCAAATCTCTCTCTCTATATATACACACACTAATACTAATGCATGGTCTCCATCCCAGTTGAAGGGAGCTGGTTGAATCCATGTACGCTTCCGTAACAAACCCGTCGGAGATTTTTTTTTTTTTAAAAAAAAGCTAGTAAGTACTAACTTATGTCCTTAATTGGGTCGATCGATATCGATGATCAGAGCATCAAGCAGGTGGCACTGATAACAAAAGTTGCAACGATCTACCAGTCTTGTGTAACTGCGCTATTTGTCTAAACTAGTTAAATGCCGGTGCCTTGCTGGCTTACTATGAATTTCAAAATTATGTTATATCATATTGTCCGCCTCATGTCCGGTCGCCGTCGCTAGGATGGTTTGCGAGATGCCATTGGCATATATTTTGATGAATCTGCTCAACATCATCCAGCCACTCCATCCATGAGAATTATCACCTCGAATATCACCAAAAAGATTCAAATTGGGTAGCCGTCATTGACTGAAACTCGATCACCTGATCTGGCTCTCCAGGATAAACTCCCATCAGCTGGTGGCACTTCCTCATCTTGCGGGCCGCCTCCTTAATTTCACGAGATTAACCCAAAAATCTATTGGCTGCACTAACTTGAATACTCGAGATCCAAAACCCTGGCTTTGATGATAATACGTCCCAAATTTCTCACATCCTTCACGCAAATAAGAACACGCGTGGCTCCAAAATATTTAATTGCATGCATTCGAGATGTACTCTAGACGACATATAATCGATTATAAGCGGGCTGTTTGCAAAAGCCAAACATTTCAGCTTGTGGTGCCGTCCTTTGAGAATCTCAAAGCTGCAAATTAATGAAAGTTACAAGTAAAGGTGGAAACCAATCGGGTCTGCTTCTTGAAGTGATCGTTCCTAGAAACTCTCAAAGTTCATATTCTCAGGGAAAAAAATAGCTAACTAACATTTGACATTAAAATAGGCAAAATCGGCCCTAGGGCACTGCAAAAGATATGGTATCACAAAATCGATGTTTTGCCTTATATTATTGTAAATTTAGGATATACTACCTAGGACACTTTTGCATATTGACACATTAAAAACATTTAGAACAAATACAAAATAAATAAGAAAGAAATCCAAAAACATTTGAGGTGTCAAATACAAGCGTATTGAACTCCTCAAAATGTGAACTCCACAACTTGGCATTTGAAATGCTAAAATCGAAAGAATTTTTAAAAATAAAATAATTCAAAATAGATAAGAAAATATAGAAAATATGTTGAGGTGACAAATACACTTGTATTAAGCACATCAAATTCTCAACACCATGGTTCAATGTTTGAAATTCCAAATCCAAATGAATATTTAAAATCATGAAATTTATTTGAATCACTATTTCAAATGCTTCTGCGAAGTTCGAATTTGATGGATTGAATACAGCTGTATTTGACACCTCTACATTTTTCTTTTTTATTTCTTTTATATTTATTTTAAATTGGTTTAAATTTGTTTGCTTTTGGCATTCCAATGCTAAGTTGTATAGTTACAATACGAAGAGTTGAATACACTTGTAT
This sequence comes from Olyra latifolia, assembly GCA_036346145.1. Lineage (NCBI taxonomy): Eukaryota > Viridiplantae > Streptophyta > Magnoliopsida > Poales > Poaceae > Olyra > Olyra latifolia. The sequence continues at coordinate 38,075,369 of CM070532.1, forward strand.
TTAGTACCTCAAAAAATTTTGGGTTTTTCTTATTTGTTTTATATTTTTAAAATTTTTTACTGGTGTCAGTATGCAAAAGTGTTCAATAGCTATATATCCTAAATTACAATATAAACTGGCAAAGCATCAATTTTGTAATGGCACACGGTACAACCACCTCTTTTCTGGTGCCCTATGACCAATTTTCCCTGAAAATTTCTCCCTCCCCCTTCCAACTAAGAACTTAATTTTGTTGTGTTCCACGAAATTGAACTCCACCCCATAAAAAAGAAGCGGGCCATTGTGAACTAACAAGTCTCTATCATTGGCTTGGTAAAACCGAATATACGTCGTTCCCCAAGAGCATCGTTGAACATCTTGAACTCAAAAACTTCTAATGCCAGTGATAAAAACCCTTATGACTCCTACAATTGTGAAGGGTATTTGAGCACTAGGAGTTGGATTCATGGTGATGATCGCTATGCATTACATACCTTGAAAGAGCTAACCTGTGTTAGTTGAAGCCGACCTATGAGAGATCATGTGATTAGATGTTAATAGGCTTTATATTTGTGTTTTATTGAGTGTAATCCAAAATTGCGAAAATGGAGCTTTTGATCCCCACGAGAATGTGTACCATGGACCAAAGATCCGTCAAGAGCTGTGCGCCACAAATCAACTCATAGAGAAAATCAGGTCCATGGGAGGTGCCCTGTGGACCGAGGTCCATGGAACCTTGCCCACAACGGACCAGCCAACAGAGACCATTTGGTCTGTGGGAGGTGCGCCATGGGCCAACCCAGCAGGCCTAGTCCGCCAGGCACATGAGCGTCGTGAACCCGATCTGCTAGTCACGGACCGGCCTATTGTAAGTTGAAGTGGTCCTTGTGATTTTGGTGATTAATGACAACCATATTTAATGATAATTATTGTTGAATGACAAACATAGTTGATGACAAATATTGTAAATAGCGAATATGGTCTAATGTTTGATTTAGTGCTTACCGATGACAAACATCTAATATGTGATTAATCTTCTTATGGGACTAATAAGTTTGATGCTAAGCTCTAGTTTAGTCTTTAAGTGAAGTTGTGTTCATGAAATTAATTAATTGCCATGAATTATTTAATTATCTTTTAGACAACTTTCTCTCTAGTGCATATGGATCAAATAAATCTTCATCATAATGCACTTAGTAGAGAGCTATCATATGTCAAGTGTTCCATTTATATTTGAGCTTTATTGTTGAATACTTGTTGAGCTTAAACCTTAGTTAACCTTAAACCTATTCATTCACATTGAGTTTTTAGGACTAATGCCTTTCATAAGGTGATGTAAAGAGGATTAGGTCCTATAGAGGTGAATGACGACAAAGGAGTGTGATGAGATGATGGCCAAGTTGAGTTCAACAAGACGAGAAAATTGCCAAAAGTTGATGACAAGGTTGAGACCAATAGGACGGGACGATTGTCCGGGTTCAGCTTGCAGCCTATCAAATGTAGTCCGAGTGACGTCACTCTTTGTTTGGTTGATGAAGTTCCGCTTGCCGAGTAACCTGCTGATCAAACAACACAGTTGCAAACGACTCAAGAGAAAATCTCAAGTCTCAAAAAGAAGTTTGGTATCCAGTCCGACTGGTCGGTTGACAGGCTATTGGCCTCACGGAGAGGCATACCAAAAAGTGGATGTAGCCGAGTGGTCTGTGTCACCCTGCTTTATCCTCCCTGTGACAAATTATGACATTCGAATCTGACTAGCAGAACTCGATATTCGGTCCAGTAGGGGACATGCCACAACTCGTGTAGGGCATTCAGGCGCTCCGACCCGACTAGTGCGAAGTCAAGCTGGTGATTCTCGGAAGAATACGCCCGCCTCTAAGTTAAGGTCATCCAAGTGGTGTTCGTCCTGATGACGAACGATCCAGAGATGTGCCACTGAGACCCAACTGAAGAGGTAACTCTTGACGCCCAATCTAATTAAGAAATCAGACCGACCATTGACCCCAGGAGGTACGTCAGGAGCTGAGTTGTAATTTGGGAAGCACCCAGTCCCCAGAGACTGACAACCAGCATAAGGCCCGACTGGGGGCACGCTATCTTTCCCGACTGGGTATGATCCGAATGGCACCTGTACCCGAGCCATGCCGAGTACAGCTTGTGGCCTATGTAAAGCATGCTACTCGAAACCCAAGTCAATTAGGCGCCCTGACCCGACTAGTGCGGAGTCAAGCTAGCGATTCTCGGAAGAATACGCCTGCCTCCAAGTTGAAGTTATCCGAGTGGTGTTCGTCTTGATGACTAACGATCCGGAGATATGCCACCGAGACCCAACTTAAGAGGTAACCTTTGATGTCCGGTCTAGCTGAAGCCAAACCGACTACTGTCCCTAGGGGGCACATCATAAGCTAAGTTAATTATCCAGGGAGCGCCCAGTCCTCAGAGATTGACGACTGGCATAAGGCCTAACCAGGGGCACGCCCTTTTCCTGACTAGGTTTTCATCCAAGTGACACCTGTACACGAGCAATGTCGTGTACAGCTTGCGGCCTACATGGGGCGTGCTCTCTGGAACCTAAGTTCAGGCCCGAATCTTGAAGCAATGATTTTAGGGCCTCATTCTTTCCTGCCCAGCATGGAAACGAAACGTCGCCCTTCTTCTTTTAAATAGAGCACGCCGGGACATTTAAATAGTTAAGCCTGTTCGTCTCCCCGAAACGCTCCCGCTAGGGTTTTAGTGCTCCCTTCGCCACAGGGTAACCCTAGCGCCGCCGCCGCCACCACCAAACTCCAGGTCTAACTTCGCCGCTACCCCTTCCCTACCACATCCCAATGGCGGGGAACTGGGCAACCTCCATTACCACCGAAGAGCGGCTGCAGGCCCTGGTCGACTCGGGCGTTCTCCCAGCGCCGGAACTCATCTGCTGGCACGCCGCCACGGGTGAGTCCTCCCCTACTCCTCGCCCAGAGGAGATCGTCGTCTTCGAGTCTTTCTTTACCCACGGGTTCGGACTCACCGCTTCCTCCTTTCTTCGTGGTCTGTTCAACCACTATGGAATCGAGCTTTTCCATTTAAACCCCAACTCCGTTCTTCAAATTTCTATCTTTGTTCAACTCTGCGAAGCTTTTCTGGGGATCGCTCCCCACTTCTCCCTTTTCCGCCACCTCTTCTTCTTGAAAGCCTACCCTACTGACAACGTCCCTAAGGCCGTTGGTGGAGCCAGATTCCAACTCCGAAGTGGCCTCAAGAAGGAGTACTTCTCCTTGCCACTCTGAACCTCCTTGAAGGGATGAAACCAGGAGTGTTTCTACTGCTCCAACCCTCCCCCTTATCTCCCTTCCTTCGATGGGAGGAAGCCTCGAGCTTCCCCCTCTTGGATCTCTGCACCCCCTCCTCTGAAATGGATCAGGTCGGCGAGCTGCTCGGCCTGATCCAAAACCTGAAAGAAGAGGGGCTGACCGGTGTGGCCATCGCCGTTTCCTACATGAGGCACCGCGTCCAGCCTCTCAAGGAAAGGATTCGGCTCGGGTTTGAGAAACGGATACCCCGATCTCCAACTCGGACGCCGTCGACCGACTCTCCGAGTTCTTTGCCACGGGGACATCCCTCACCATCCAAGGGTGTCCCAGAAGCTTCTCCCTCACCAATCAGCCACCGGAGGTAAGGGTTGACTATTCTTCATACTTGTTTCCATGCCGAGTAGTTTTGTTATTGTACTAACTCGGGAAGACCGCGTTCCTGGGCAGGAGCGCCAGGCCTTCGTGTCCTTCGCCCCAACACCCGAGGCCCTCACCCCAAAAGGCGAGAAGTGACCCAGTGAGGAGTCTGAGGAGGCTCCGACGAAGAAGAAAGGCAAGGGCTCGGCCTCCCACGAGGAGAACGTTGTCCCGCCCAAGGGGCGTAGCCAACAAAGCTCGGGCCCCAAGTTCAACGAAGCCCCTAGGGAGGGAGTGAGCCAGCCTACGCCGGCCTAGAGGCCGAGCAGTCAGGCGACTCGTCCCCCAAGACCGGGTCGCAGGGCGTCACCAAAGAGGAGGCAAGCACCTCCAGCCCCTCAAGCCAGGCCGAGTGGCCCGCCCGACGCTTCCTCAAGCGGGTCTTCCGCTCAGAGGGGCGCCGGTATAAAAATCAAGACCTCCAACCGGTAAGCATAGCTCTGTCACCACTTGGTAGTCTTCCTCATATTTTTGCTGACTGAAGCGTTTCCTTCTTTCAGGAAACCGTCGGAAGAAGTTCCGACCGATCGCCCGACCGAGCCGGCGTCGAAGCCTGTTGAGCCGAGTCGGGCGGCATCCCCTCCTCCTGCTGCTTCTCCTCCGACAGCCGATGCAGTCACCCTGCCGACGGAGCCGGCGGCTGCAGCGTCGGAAGCCGAGGTCCAAGGAGACACCACCGCCGCCGCCCCGAGCCCGAAACCAACCAACGAGGGCAGTGAGGAGGCCGAGCCAGTGATGGAAGAAATCCCACGCCAGCCCCCATCTCTCCCGGAGGAGGCCGAGCCCAAGCTCTCAGTGGGCTGGAGGGACGAGGCCGGGGACTGGGCTCTTATCGACGACGAAGTAGAGGAGAAGGCCAGGGTGGCCTTCTGAAAGCACTTGTTGAATCGACAAACCGGTCGAGTAAGTTTTCCAACGGTAGAGTAAATTTTCTTCATCTCGAGGTAGAATAGTGATGATTCTCCATCTTGGCAGGAACTTGGTGACTTTTCCGAGAGGAAAACCAAGTTCCTCAACTACTTCCTTCCCCATATAGAACGGATTAAATCCGTGGAGGGGCAACTGGTTGAGGTCCGGACCGAGGCGTCCAAGCAGCGCCTGGAGCTACAGGCCCGGATTAAGGAGCTGCAGGAAGAAAAGTTCGACCTCGCAGGCTCCCTTCGGTGTAAGTACCCCAACCTGAGTTAGGGTTATCTCACTTGTGTGCGATCGAGTGTAAGCAGCCCGCGACGCCACGATCGCCAGCCTTCGGGAAGAGCTGGCCAAGTCCCTGGACCAGAGGCTGGCCCTGGAGAAGTCGGAGGCGAAAGCCGTCGCCGAGTTGGAGGGTAAGTACCCAAACTCGACTGACTTTGAACCTCCGGTGTTTGCATGTTCGTATAACTGAAGGTAGTGTTCTGTGCTTGTCAAAACACAAGAGGAAGACGCTGGCGCAATATGGCGTTCTGCAGGAGAACGCTAGAGCTGCGCAAGCGCAGTACCAGGAGCTCCTGGTGGCCGTGGAGCCCACTCGGCGACGGCTCTATGTCGGCGATGCCGAGCCAAGCACTCCAGCCGAGCTGATCCTGAGGTGGACCGAAGCCCCCGAGCAGCTTAAGGCCCGGTTCAGGGATGTCGGCTTGATGAGTACCAGTCAAGCGCTGGGAATCGTCAAGTCGCTCTACCCTCGAGTTGAGCTCGACGCCGTCAAGGATGGCCGCTGCGCCCGAGGATAAGCGTTGTCCTCGCTGAGGAAGTGAAGCCGGCGGCCGAGTCCCTTGTAGATAATTTAGACTTAGATTCCCTGTAAACATAGGAACTCTTTGTAAATTATCAGTTCGTCTATATGTAAACGATTCTTTTGGTATAATATAACAACCGATCTTTCTCAATCGAGTTTTATATTTTGCCCGAGTAGGCTAGGTTCCTTTTACTAAGCACTCTGCCAAGCGCATCAAGTTCCTTAGCGTTAGGAGTTGGCGCGGAGCTCTGTCCCCAAGAACGTAGTCAGGAAGTATGAGTGTTGCGTGGAAACAAGAGTTTCGTTACTCGGAACAACCAACACTTGGGCTCAACGAAACTCGAAAATAGAGTGATCGATTAAGTACAAATAGGTGCAGACTGCACCTAATTAAGTGTAGCCCCCGACTTACTGGCTAGTCTTAATCCGACTAGGGAGCAAGTCAAATTAATCTCAACGAAAGAGAAGGGGTGCGCGGTTGCGCACCTAATTAGGTGTAGCCCCGACTTACTGGCTAGTCGGAATCCGACTAGGGAGCAAGTCAAATTAATCTTAAAGAGACAAAAAAAAGGTGCGCGATTGAGCACCTAATTAGGTGTAGCCCCCGACTTACTACTTAATTGAAACACAAATAAGTAGCAAGTCAGAAACTGAATTGCACAAGCGTAAAGACAATGTGAACGAAAACTTATCTTTATTTAATTGTAAGTATGTGTACAACGGCCGTCAGGTATAGAACCGACGTAATTGCTCGATGTTCCACGAGTTATCCATGAGAGCACCATCTTCTCACCTCAATCGGTAAGCCCCCGGGCGTGTCACCGAGTCAATAATGTACAGGCCTTCCCAACGTGGGGAGAGTTTGTGGCCACCTGATTGATTGACTCGAAGGACCAAATCTCCAACCGAGAAGGCACGTTCCCGTACATTACGATCGTGGTAACGACGTAAACCCTGGAGGTACTTGGCTGACCGAATTGTTGCAGCGTCCCGAGCCTCCTCCAGTCGGTCGAGTTCGTCAATCCGACTGGCCTCTGACTCGTCCTCGTTGAACTTTGAACTCGGGGCGATCCGAATTGTAGCTCCGTTGGAAGGACCGCCTCAGACCCATATACAAGGAAGAAGGGAGACTGCCCCATTGCTCGGTTAGGACTTGTGCGAAGCCCCCAGAGCACGACAGGCAATTTCTTCATCCATTTTGCCGCATATGGTCTAAGCCGATCGAAGATGCGCGCCTTGACGCCTTGTAGAAGCATGCTTGGTTCAAGGCCGACCGCCCATTGCTCAGGGTGTGCCACGAAGCAAAGCAAATCTTTATGCCCACATCTTCGCACCGACTTTGAAACTCATCACTTCAATTGAGAGCCGTTATTCATAATGATCCAGAGAGGTACGCCAAACCGATAGATGATCTCTGGAAGAACTTCGGTGGCTTTGGCGCGTAATCTTGGTCACGGGCTTGGCCTCAATTCATTTGGTAAACTTATCAATGGCGGCGAAGATATGTTGAAACTACGGGGCCTTTTGAAGGGTCCGACAATGTCGAGCCCCCCAGACGTGACGGCGGTGATTGGGATCGTCTGAAGTTCTGGCCGAGACGTGAATCTGCGGGCGAAGAATCGATAACCCTCGTGACTGCGGATGATCTCTTTTGCGTCAGAGACTGCAGTTGGCTAGTAAAAGCCCTGACGAAAGGCTTTACCAACCAATGTAGCTGAGGCAGCGTGATGGCCGCACATACCCGAGTGAATTTCATGCAACAGGGCGTGACCTTCGGACTCGCAGTGCGCATTTCGAGTATCCGGGGCGCCTCGTGATGTAATCCTTCATGCACCACGTATGCACGACTTCGACGTTGAATCTGTTCAGCAGCCCCCCGATCATCGGGAAGCTTTTCTTCTTGCAAATACTCCAAGTATGGTTGCGTCCAATCCGAGTCAAGGGCAAGCACTTCTGACTCGGGTGGTTTTTCATCTGGTTGGGGTAGTTGCTCCTGCGGTGTGATGGAGGGGGCGTGACGCTCTTGGACGAAGATCCCAGCCGGGACTGCTGCCCGACTAGAGCCCATGTTCGCGAGTTCATCTACCGTATTGTTGTCTCGTCGCAGGATGTGTATGAGCTCCAAGCCATTGAACTTGTCCTCTAACTTTCTGACCTCCTGACAATAGGCGGTCATGTTGTCGTTGACACAAGTCCAATCCTTCTGTACTTGACTCACCACGAGTTGAGAATCCCCGCGAACCACCAATCGTCGGATGCCGAGCGATATTGCAATACGGAGCCCGTGGATGAGTGCCTCGTATTCGGCTACGTTGTTTGAAGCTGGAAAATGAATCTGGAGGACATACTTGAGCCGTTCGCCTCTAGGTGATATAAGAACGATACCAGCCCCCGCGCCCTGTCTTCGGAGAGAGCCGTCGAAATACATGTTCCAGTACTCGGCCTCTTCGATGGCTAGGGGAGCCTGCATCTCCGTCCACTCGGCAACAAAATCGGCGAGTGTTTGTGACTTTATGGCGCTGCGTGGCTTGAACGAGAGCTTAAAAGCCCCAAGTTTTACTGACCACTTAGCGATTCTCCCAGTGGCTTCCCGATTATGGAGGATCTCTCCAATAGGGAAAGAAGTAACCACCGAAATTGGATGTTCTTGAAAGTAGTGCTTCAGCTTCCAAGAGGCAATCAGAACTACGTACAAAAGCTTCTGCACCTGTGGATAGCGTACCTTAAACTCGCCCAATACTTCGCTGACGAAGTAGACCGGGCGTTGAGCCTTATAGACGCGTCCGTGTTCTTCCCGTTCCACTACCACCGCAGCGCTCACTACATAAGTGGTGGCCGCAATGTATAACAGAAGCGGTTCTTGTGGCATGGAAGATGCCAAGACAGGTGGCGAAGTGAGGAACGATTTGAGATCCTCAAAAGCCTTTTGTGCCTCGAGTGTCCAGACAAACTTGTCGTGTTGCTTCTTCAGTAGTTTGAAGAAGGGCGACCCACGCTCGCCGATCCGTGAGATGAATCAGCCGAGTGCCACCATGCACCCATTCAGACGTTGGACATCTCTTTGGCACGTTGGGGGAGCCATCTCTATGATAGCTCTGATCTTTTTCGGGTTAGCCTCGATCCCGCGGTGAGATACCACGAAACCGAGCAGCTTTCCCGAAGGAACCTCGAAGACACACTTCTCTGGGTTCAACTTCATGTTGTATGCCGACAGGCTCTCGAATGTCTCCGATAGATCAATGACCAAGTCGGAGGTTACCCGAGACTTGACAACAACATCATCAACGTACGCTTCCACATTATGCCCAAGCTGGTTGTGGAAACATCGCTGAATGCAACGCTGATACGTTGCTCCAGCGTTCTTCAGCCCAAAAGGCATAGTGACGTAGCAAAAAGCCCCGAACGAAGTGATGAACGAAGTCTTGATGCAATCTTCTTTCTTCAAACTTATCTGGTGGTACCCTGAGTAGGCATCCAGAAAGCTCAAAAGCTCGCAACCGGCAGTGGAATCAACCACCTGGTCGATGCAAGGAAGTCCGAACGGATCCTTGGGGCACACTTTATTTAAGTCGGTATAATCGACACATATGCGCCAAGTATCATTCTTCTTTTGTACAAGCACCGGATTTGCCAACCAATCGGGGTGGAGCACCTCCCTTATGAAGCCAACAGCTAAAAGTTTGGTGATCTCCGTTTTGATGGCCTCTTTTCGATCTTGCGCGAACCGACGCAGCCGCTGTTTGATCAGCTTGGCTTTGTCGTGTACATTCAAGGAGTGCTCGATCACCTCCCTCGGGACACCCGGCATGTCAGATGGCTTCCAAGCAAAGATGCCCCGATTGGCTTGGACGAAGGTGACGAACGCCTCTTCCTATTTCGGATCGAGCCCTGTCCCGATTAGAGCCGTTTTGGCTGAATCGGACGGGTCGAGCGAAATACGCTTGACATCTTCATCAGGACATCTTCATCAGGCTTGATGCCTGATTTAGATGGCTTCTTGTTCGGCAGGTCGCCCTCATCACGAAGGGTGGTGGTACGTCGGATCTTGTCCAACTTCGGCGGCGCGCGGTTGGTGGTACGTCGCGATTTTCCTTATCAAGGACATACGAAAACTTGACATCTCCGCGGACCGTGATTACGCCCCGCGGACCCGGCATCTTCATGAGCAGGTAGGCGTAATGTGGGACGGCCATGAGTTTGGCCAACCCCGGCCTTCTTAGGATTGCGTGATACGCAGTCTCGAAATCGGCCACCTCAAATCTAAGGTTTTCCGTCCGGTAGTTGTCCCGAGTGCCAAAAGTGACCGGAAGAGAGATTCTCCCAATCGGCACCGAGGAGGTTCCCGGAATTATGCCATGAAACGACGCATCAGTCTTCTGGAGCGCAGACTTTGGAATCTGCATCTTGTTGAACGTCTTGGCGAAAAGGATGTTCAATCCGCTCCCACCGTCGACCAAGACTCTGCGAAGACGGACGCCCTGTACTACGGGATCTAAGATGAGTGGATATCTTCCTGGACAAGGGATGTGGTCAGGATGATCTGAGCGATCGAACTTGATCGGAACTTCAGACCATCGAAGGTATTTGTGGGTCACCGGAATAGCTGCATTAACTTCCCGAGTAGTAACTTTCTTCTTACGCTTGGACTCGTATGCATCCGATCCCTCGAATATGTAATTGAGCTCGCGCTCAGTCTCTTAGCAAGCGTCTCCCTGAGGAGGGTCACGCTTGTCGTCTTGTTTGGCGTCCTTCGGAGCGTCCTTGTTGTGCGCCTCAGCGAACCTCTTCAAGACGTTGCAATTCTTTGCCGCATGCTTCCCATTTGGATGGAAAGGACACGGCGCCTCCATCACTTTGTTGTAGTCATTGGACCGGGGCGGCTTCTGCCGACCATGATCCACAGCCGCTACCAGTTCCTCACCCTTGCGCTTCTTGTCCTTCTTGGAGGACGATTCGGGCCTGTCCTTCTTGCCTTCGTTCTTGCTCAGGTGATCCTCCTAACGCTCGGCGAGAGCATCCGAGGCGGTAGCGTACCGGTCCGCCAGGGCGAACATCTCTTTGACAGTGGTTGGGGGCTTCCGGGACATCTTCTTGATTAAGTCAGGGTCTCGAACTCCCTTTTGGAAGGCCGTGACGACGACCGCTTCAGAAATCTCCCGGATTGTGTTCTTTTTCTTCGTGAAGCGCCGAATGAAATCCCTTAACGACTCATCTTTTTTCTGATGTATCTGATAAAGGTCCCACTGAGTTCCAGGCTTCTCGTAAGTGCCCTGGAAATTGGCGACGAATTGGTCGCAAAGCTCTCCCTAGGAACCGATTGAGTTCTCTGGAAGGCCCGCGAGCCAACCCTGAGCCGGAGAAGTTAACATGACTGGCAGATAGTTTGCCATCACATCGTATCCTCCGCACGCGGCCTTGATTGCCAAAGAGTAAATCTGCAACCAAGCCTCTGGATCTCGCTCGCCGTCAAATTTAACTATTCCCTTAGGGTTAAACCCTTCAGGCCAGTTTACCTGACGAAGTCGAGGTGTGAATGCCTTGATCCCATCAATCAATCCGTCCCCAGGGGGAGGAGACTGACGGGGAAGAATCCGGCGCAGTGGAGTGCGGCGTCAGTCTTCTTCCCGCTTCCTCCGTCGAGCCTCGATGTTGAGGTGGAGGTCGTGACTTGTACTTCGGCGAGCATCTTGCCCACGAGTTGGCATGTGCCGACTGCGCCGAGTACTACTCGTGGCAATCTGGCTTCTAGCCGAGTCGGCCTGTTGGTCCTGAGTTTCTTGGACTGCCGCTGCCGTCACCATGGCTTTGATCTGATCTATGATCGGTGTTGCGGGGCTGTTTTCTCCAAGTAAAGTTCCAACATTGTCCAAAAGGGTCTTACATGCGAGGATGTTCTGCTGTGACGTACGGAAGACCGAATGATCTCCCATACGAACTTGAAGCAGTTCCTCCTGGACTTCACGTGCACGACCGCGCAATTTGTCGCGCAGATCTTCTCCACCTCCGCGGTTATGTTCGGCTCCTGCCTCCTCCAAAGGACGCCGAGCCGATCCGGAGGCTTGTCCATCCATCACATAGACGCTGCGAAAGTCAGGGAACCCGTTGATGCTCTCCTCCGACTCGGATTCCGAGTAAGAGAGGCTCAACTGATCCTGATTTGTTGGTTCGTCAATGGGAGTGATGATAACTCCCACCTCTCGCGATGGATCGTTTGGCCGAAGAAGAACCGGCTAAGATTTAGCAGAACAGATCTGCTAAAATCTTGCAGCCAAATTGACCAATCCGAGTGGTATCATAGCATCCACTCGGGAAACTGATCTGATTAGAGCTATCCCCGAGCCGGAACTCGGGAAACTCGTCCCAGTGTGTGTTTGTTGTACTCCGCTCCTTAGCCCAGACCGAAAAAGACGGCATGTTATCTCATGGAAAACAGAGGCCGAGTTTCTCAATCCGAACGGGACGTCGGACAACTGAGAAGTTGCGATTCCCGATTGGATCCGAATGCGATCCATATTAGGAACAGCACTGCCGGTTGGTTCCTTACTAGCAGAAGAAGTTGGCAGAACCAGAAGCTCGTAATCCTGACTAGGATCGAAAGAAGTACCTTCGGCGAGGCAGTCGGAATTATCGTCGTCCGATTGGGTCTCTTCCGGATCTGAATCCGCGAGAGGCAATCCGACGTGGTGTGGTTCGGCTAAAGTCATATTCAGCGTCCCCCGGGTGTTGCCTGGCTGAGATAGCCGGAGTTCCCTGAAGTCGTTGGCGAGGAAGCCGAGATCTCCGAAGATGAAGCCTTGGCCGGGGGCGTAGGTGAAGACGAATCCGGAGATGGAAGCCATCGAAGTCGATGAAGTTGATCGTAACGCTAGCCCCTACCTGGCGCGCCAACTGTCGACGATTTGCGTCGGCAATGTATTTTATAGCGCTATGCGAGAGATCACGATTCGATGGTAGCACCGGAAGCAATATTTATACAGGTTCAGACCCTCTATGAGAGAGGTAATACCCTACTCCTGTGCTCGTGGATTGTATTGCGAGGTGTCGATTACAATGTATGTTCTCGTCGGGATGGCACGAGAACCGACAATGCTATCGACGATGAATTGGGTGATGAGATGTTGTATTGTCTATATCTAACTAGGGACCCATGACCCCCTTTATATAGTGCAAGCGGTCAGGTTACAGATAGATTCCCTAATCCGTATAAGGGAGGTAGAGATATAACCGGGATGGTCACATCTATCTCCACGTATTCGAGTAGAATACGAATTCTCTTCCTTGTAGAGCAAGTCGGGCCGCGCCATCCTCCAAGCCTGTCTTCTGGAAGATCCGTGTGACTTGGCCCAAGGAGGTGGTACGTTTAACCGTCTATCTCCGAATACCCGGGGCCCATGTTGTCCACAGCAAGGGCATCACCGCAACTAGGAGAGAGTCGTCAAGTGAAGAAGAAGAAATCAATGGATGATGGTCAAATCAAAGTCAACAAGACGAGAGGATCGCCAATGTTTGAGGATGGAGTGAAGATCGATTTGATGAAAGGATCGTCGGGCAGATGATCAAGTCAAAGTCAATAGGACGGAGAGCCTCATGAGGTGGACAAGTCGAGGTTGATGAGACGAAGGTGTCATCGTGTGTCAAAGGACATCGTGCACAAGGTTGATTGGAAGCACAAGGCGAAGGTATGCTAGTATAGGCTAAGGATCTTTTCCTAGTCTTGTTCCGGACTCGGTGTCAGGAGAGAGACCGGTAGGATAGTCGCCATACTATCAAGAGGGGTTTGGATCGGTGTTGATTGGATCGTTTACTAGCTCTCGAGTGATGCACTTTAAGTCTCCTAAACCCTAGTTGAGACTAGTGAGGTGTCGAGGGTGTTAGAGGAGTGTTGTGCGAGAGAGAGGTAGTCGAGGGTCAGAGAGTGTAAGTTTTGGAGGTGGCTTTGGTTTCCCTAGATTTTCTGCACCTCCCATTTAGGTTTGAGGTGGTGTGACCTTGTGGTGTGTGTAGCCCTCGTTCTTAGCTTCCCGTAGAGTCCAAGATCACTGATTTTGAGTCCGAAGCTTGGAGTTATGGCCATTTTACCGGAGTCTGTCAGGTTGCCTATTGGTGGAGGACGGTCCACCACATTGAAAGACGGTCCGTCGCATAGGTGAACGGTCCACTAGAGTGGTTCGCCTTAGGCGGACCGGTTTGTCTGAGATGGTGTTTTCGGGCGCTCGCAAGGTTCTTTGTGGTGGCGAACGGTCCGCCATTATAACGGACCGGTCCGTCCCAGTCACAAGACTTCTTTGTCCTTTTTCAAACAGCTAATTTTCGAACTTGTTGCTATAAATAGGTGGTGTAGGCCTTCACTTGGGGCTTGCTCGTTCAGGTTTAGACTCTTGAGAGCCAAGGTGAGTGAGAGAGCCTACTAGAGTGATTCACAGCCAATATTTGAGTTGATCTAGCCAAATTCGTCGGTGTATCTTATGGGGGTTGATCGATGCGATCAACTCATCTTCGTCGAGCTTGTTACTCTTAGGAGAGATTGAGTGATTCCTAGAGTAAGAGTGAGTGGCCAAGTGTGTTTTATGTGCATCACTCTTGAGCTTTGATCCAATGCGATCAAAGGATTCGTGCTTGTTACTCTTGGAGCGATTTGTCTTCTAGATGGCGTGGTGGAGCTGATCGTGAGCATCCAAGGAGTTCTTGTGGGAGCCTTGGTCTTCATCTTGTGAGGGGATTTGGGAGTCTTCCCCGCTGGAGCGGCATTTCGACTATCTCAAGTGGAAAGCCTAGGCTCAGGCGACGAGCGCTAGGTGGAAGCTATACTCCTTGAGGGAGTGCTTCAACGTGGACGTAGGGAGCGATCCTGTACCCTGGGAAAAACCCCATGAGCATATCTTGAGCCCTTCATTTACTTTCATGCAATATTCGTTTCAGCTTGTATTTGCTATAAGTATGATGAGTGACTTGGCATTATACTTGATATGCTTGGTGTGTTTTATGATTTTCATCATCTTGCCATGACATAGAGCATTTAGGTGTTTTATCCCTTGTATTGTCCCTCATTATCTAGATTGTTGCTTGATTGTGTATCTTGCTTGTCTAGTTATAATTGATTGCATACACCCTAGGATTGCTATCACCTCGGCATATTACTTGAGTTCAAAGATTGTATCTTCAGCTTCCGCATTTGTTTAAAATTTGGACACAAATGTAAATTTGATTAGAAGGTTAAAATATTGAAAAGCCCAATTCACAACCCTCTTGGGCATCCAAGATCCTTTCACCTGCACAGCCTGATGAAATTTGTGTTTTTGGAGGTCTTCCCATGCTCGTATAAAAAGGTGTTCTACATGAAAGTTGTAAAGAATTTTGAGGCACGTCTTTTTCCTTTAGGAAGTTTTCCATTTGATCAATGGATAAATTTATAAAAATTGTTTTGTGCACTATTGTTTCGAATGTGTTGGTGCAAGTGCTTAACTGTGATGGGATGATTAATGGGTTTCGATGGCATTGTGACTAATGGAGATTTCATGATTTGTATGAGGTAGTCTATGTGTCTACAGATTAATGTGGATCAAGTTGAGATATAGTTGTTTCTAGATAAATGGTTTGCTCGTCTCATGTGCGCAGGTGCCCAGAGTTAGACCGATGTTCGCGAAAGGGGTCAAGGACTTGGATGGGTAATCCATGGTTTAGATGATCAAGAGTTCGATTGATATGATTGGACTTGCTCTAGACACGTTGTCGACGATTTGTGTCGGCAATGTATTTTATGGGGCAATGCGAGAGATCACAACTACAATGGTAGCATAGGGAGCCGAATTTATACAGGTTCGGGCCCTCGGGACGAGGTAATACCCTACTCCTGTGCTCGTGGATTGTATTATAGTGGATGCTGATGATGATTGTTGGATGTGGGATTGGATGTCGAACTAGGGGCCCCGGACCTCCTTTATATAGTGCAAGGGGCCGGGTTACAGATAGAATCCTTAATCCGTATATGGAAGATATAGATATAACCGATTTGGCTACGCCTATATCTATATATTCGAGTAGGAGACGAGTTCGTTTCCTTGTAGAACATATCAAGCCGCACCAGCCTCCAAGCCCGCCTTCTGGAAGGCCCAATTGACTCGGCCCAAGGAGGTGGTACGTCTAATAGTATATCTCCGGATACCCGGGGCCTATGTTATCCACAGTAGCCCCCGAGTGCTTCGGGACTGGGTTGTCTTGATTCGGAGTTTAGCTTACAGCCCTTCAGATGCAACCCGAGTGACGTCACTCTTCGTCTGGCTGATGAAGTCCTGCTCGACGTGTAACCTGCTGATCAAACAACACAGTTGCAAAGAACTCAAGAAAATTCTCAAGTCATTAAAAGATGTCTGGTACCTAGCCCGACTAGTCAGTATGCTGGCTTGTGGCCCCGCGGAGAGGCATACCAGAAAGGTGGATGTTGCCGAGTGAGTAGTGCCACCAAGCGTTATCCTCCCTGTTACAACTTATGACATTCAAGCCTGACTTGCAGAGCTCGACATTCGATCCAGCATGGGATATGCCACAACTTTCGTAGGGTATTCAGCCGCCCTGACCCGATTAGTGCGGAGTCAAGCTAGTGATTCCCAGAGGAATACGCCCGCCTCTAAGTTGA
Source organism: Olyra latifolia (assembly GCA_036346145.1). Taxonomy (NCBI): domain Eukaryota; kingdom Viridiplantae; phylum Streptophyta; class Magnoliopsida; order Poales; family Poaceae; genus Olyra; species Olyra latifolia. The sequence goes on from CM070532.1 coordinate 38,091,414, forward strand.
GGTCCTCCTAGTGGTGTTTGTCTTGGCGACAAACGATCCGGAGATGTGCCACTGAGACCCAACTGAAGAGGTAACTCTTTGACGCCTAATCTGATTGGAAAATCAGACCAGCCATTGACCCCAAGAGGTACGCCAAGAGCTGAATTAAAATTTGCCCAAGTGGTGCTTGTTTTAATGACAAGCAATCCAAAGATGTGCCACCAGGACAATTAAAAAGAAACTTTCGATGTGCGGTCCAGCTAAAAGCCAAACCGACTACTATCCCCAAGGGGCACATCAAAAGCTAAGTTGCAATTTTGGGAAGCGCCCAATCCTCAGATTGAAGACTGGCAAAGAGCCCAACAGGGGGCACGCTATTTTCCCGACTAAGTCGACCCTAGTGACACCTGTACCCGAGTAAAGTCGTGTACAGCTTGTGGCCCTCATGGGGCATGCTCTCAGGGACTTAAGCCTGGGCCCAAGTCTTGGAACGAAACGTCGCCCGCTTTCCTTTAAGTGAAGCATGCCGGGGATTTGAACTGGTACGCTTACACTGTGCGCCCAAACCATTCGTCTCCCCAGAGCTCTTCCGCTAGGGTTTTTTGCGATTCCGCCGCCACCCAGCAACCCTAGCGCCACCGCCGTCGCCGAATTCCAGATCCACCACATTCCAATGGCGGGGGACTAGGCGACTTCCAACACCACCGATGAGCGGCTGCGGGTCCTAGTTGACGCCGGCGTTCTCCCAACGCCAGAGCTCATCGACTGGCGCGCCGCCGCGGGTGAGTCCTCCCCCACTCCTCACCAAGAGGACATTGTTGTTTTCGAATCCTTCTTCTCCCGCGGGTTCGGACTCCCCGCTTCCTCCTTTTTTCGTGGTTTGGTCAACCATTATGGGATTGAGCTCTTTCATCTGAATCCCAATTCCATTCTTCAACTTTCTATTTTTGTTCATCTTTGCGAGGCTTTTCTGGGGATCGCTCCCCACTTTGCCCTTTTTCGCCATCTCTTCTTCTTGAAAGCCTACCCCACCGACAATGCCCCCAAGGTCATTGGCGGGCAGTTCAACTCGGAGCGGCCTCAAGAAGGAGTATTTTGCCTTGCCACTCCGGACCTCTTTGAAGGGGTGGAACTAGGAATGGTTCTACTGCTCCAATCCTCCTCCCAGTCTTCTTTGTTTTGACGGGAGAAAGCCCCGAGCTTCCTCCTCTTGGAATTCTCCCCCCTTTCCTCTGAGATAGATCAGGTCACCGAATTACTCAGCCTGATCCAACGTCTCAAAGAAGAGGGGCTGACCGGCGTTGCGATAGCTGTCTCCTTCACAAAGCGCCGTATCCAGCCACTCAAGGAGAGGATCCGGCTCGGGTTCAAGTACACCGGGCCATCTGACTCGACACGAGAAACGGATGTCCCGATCTCCAACTCGGATGCCGTCGATCGATTCTCCGAGTTCTTCGCTCCAGGGACTATCTTTTCTAACCAAGGAAGTCCTAGGAGCTTCTCCCTCAACAATCCGCCTCCAGAGGTAAGGATTGAGTATTTCTTCCACTTGTTTTGTGTATCAAACAGCTCTATTTTGATGCTAGCTCGGGGATGCCATGCTCCTATGCAGGACCGCCGAGCTTTCGTGTCCGTTGCCCTAACTCCCGAAGCTTCCGTCAACAAGGGCGAGAAACGCCCAGGAGAAGAGCCCGAAGAAACCCCAGCCGCGAAGAAAGGCAAGGGTCCGGCTTCCTCCGTGAAGGAAGACGTCCCGCCATGCGGAGGGCGCAGCCGGCGAAGCTCGTGGCCGAAGGTCGGCGAGGCCCCCAAAGAGGAAAAAAGCCAGCCGTCGCCAGCTTCCGGGTGTAGTCAGGGGACTCATCCCTCTAGGGCGGGCAGCGGAGCGTCACCAAAAGGGGGACAAAATCCAACCCCTCAGGCTAGGCCTAGTGGCCGGCCCGATGCCTTCTCGAGAGGGAACTCCCCCCGGAGAGGCACCGGTATTAAGATTAAGACTTCCAGTCGGTAAGCACTGCCTTGCCACCGCCTGGTAGTCTTCTTTTACGTTTTCTCTGATCGAACCATTTCCTTATTTCAAGAAACCATCGACAGAAGTTCCGTCGAATCGCCCGACCGGGCCAGCATCAAAGCCTGCTGAGCCGAGTCAGGCGGCACCTCCTTCGACAGCCGATGCAATGACCCCACCGGCGGAGCCGGCGGAAGCAGCGTCGGAAACCGGGGTTGGAGGAGGCACTACTGCCGCAGCTTCAAGCCCGAACCGTCCCGCCGAGGGCGGAAACCCTAAACCTAGCCCTACAGATATCCTAAATATCCTATTTTACTACCTATACTACCTACTTATTGCTAACCTATAAGGTTAAAATTGCTGTCCTACCATGTTTTCAGTAAAACGATACTACAAGTTACAAAAAAATTTTCCTCACAGCGCGGGTGCCGGCGACCACTCTTTCTTTCCTTCTCTCCCTATTTTCTCTCTTCTCTTAGGCTCGGGCAATGATTAAGGCATGCGTGGGCAACCGGCGCTGTGGTTGGTCCTAAAAAGGGAAAAAATCACCCCCCTCAAAGGGCGAGTTTATCCCGCGCCACAAAAATCACCGTTCCATCAGGCGAATTTTTAAAAACTTGCCCGATGGTGTGGCAGCATTTGCCTCCCCGGGCGGGCACCGGGCGGGTTTAACCCCGCCATTTCAACGAGCGGTTTTTAAATGAATCACCTCTTGGAATGGCGGGATTTATTTCCCGCCCATTAGGGTGGTGACGGGCGCCTATTTTTTTTATTTTTAAAAAAGAATATTATTTTTTATTTTGAATTATTTTTAAATATAAAATATTTAAAAAATTCGTAACACGTGGGGGACAGCCTCCCTACAAGCAGGGTGGAATTCGGAGGTGCAGCCCAAGAGTGGGTGCTCTGGCGCCGGCTCAGTTGGGTGTTGGGCTCAGTGCTAGGGTTATGTTGATTTTCAAGAGAGTAGATTGGTATTTTTTCATAGCTGGTGTAGTCAGTTTTCCATGAAACTGATCAGTTTTAGATGGAAAATGATTGGTGCTTTACAAAACCGAACAATTTTTTATCGACAAAAGACGCTTTTTGATTTTTTTTTTTTTTGCAAAAGTGAAATTTGACTGGTACTTACCACTTTTCAAGCTGCATGTTTATGAAAACCGGGTACCACTGAGGCTCTGGATTGCATGATGAGCAGTTTGAAATTGTTAACCATTTTTAGGATATCATATTTTATACCCTAGGTGGTTTTGACAACATGTAAAATGGTTTTACCCTCGTTGCATGTGCATGTGGTATAATTAGTGTTTTTCCAGACTCCAAAAGTTCTAGAAAAATCTCAAAAAAAAAGGCGCATAAGGATAGTGGTGATTTTTTTTTAGCAAATTTGAAGTATATGCATACGGAACGAGAATTTCTAATTAATTTAAACAAAATAAAAAATGGTTAATTAGATATATGTCACTGCAAGGTGGCCACTTCATACATATTTCATTATAGAATCTGAAATCTCCTCGATGTCATCATAAAGTTGCAAGACTCACAGCCAAAGTGTTTGCGCTCCTTCTTCCTTCCTTCTCCTTCGTCCCTGCAGGTAACCTAGTGTCACCACCGGAGGAACCATCCTGCTCAATGGAGCTCCTCCTAAGCTCACCGGAGTTACTTCTTGCGTCGCCTTTCTCTCTTCCTTTGCTAGTGACCTCTTGAGCCCTAGTATGCCGCTGGCGCTGCCCGAGCCTGCCGTAGCTCCTCCTCTTCTCCCGTCCGATGAGGCCCTGTGGCACCTCTCTCATTCTCTACCAGCGATCGCTCGAGCCCAATCCCTAGTAGGTCGCGCCATTGGGCCGCCTCCAGGATGCCGCCACCTCAACTTCTCCTCCTCCCCTGGCCGATGAGATGACGAGGCCCCTATGTCTCCTCTCTCCTTCTACCAATGAAAGCCCAGGCCCAAGCAAGTCGTGCCACATGGCCGCCTCTAGACCATCGCCGCTACCCGAGCCTACTTAGCTCCTCCTCCTCCCCTCGGTCAACAAGGCCCTTGTGTCACCTCTCTCCTTCTACCAGCATCGATCGCTAGAGCTCGAGCCCTATTAAGCCACACCATTCGGACTCCTCGAGGACGCCGCCCCCACAACTCCTCGTCCCCTAGTCAATGAGGCCTTTGTGTTGCCTCACTCTTCCTCGCCCAACCTCGACCTCGAATAGGTTGAGCCATAGGGCCACCTCCAAGCCACTGTCGCCGTCTGAGGTCGCAATTCCCCGCACTGATGCTCGCTGCAGCACTGGTGGAGCAGTGGAATGAGGGCGAGGGAGAGATGGGGTGAGGAAGAAGAAAGTGGGCTAGGAGCAATTTGGTCTTAAATTGCTCTGAAATGTTCACAATGGCATATTTATGATATTTAAAACTTTGTAGTGGCATGAGACATATGTGTGAAGTCAGAAATTTGTAATGACATGTATCTAACTAAAGTTTTGCATTTTCGGAAATATCCTTTGTTCCCACTACAGGTGGCCAACGAGCCGAACCGAGCTAGCATGGTTCGCCCAGTTCATTATACAAACCGGGCCCAACAGTTCAACGAGCCGAGGTATCGGCCCAAACCCGATTGGTACAGTAACCGGGTTGGCCCGATTACAAACGGGCCGACCTATTTTAACCGAAAATATAAAAAATTAAGAAAAAGATTATATTTAATAAATATGCATTATAATTTGAAGAAATAAATTATATATCATAAGAAAAATAGACTTATAAATATATATTTAATTAAATAGGTTGCTACCGTAGCTGGTCAAACCGGCCGCAACTATCTGAATGGAACCGAGTCTGGATCATAGCCCACATTTGATTGATGGACCAAACTAGCTAGCCCAGCTCTATGAACAGTGTGAACCAGCCTAGCTCATCGCACTGCCTGGCCCTTCTGGCCACTGCCTAGCCGGTTCCTAGTTTCCACTGGAAATTTGCTCCGAACCAGGAACTACCAGAAAATGGGGTATCTTTGACAGCGAGCGTTTTTCTTGACATGCCCGCGCTGACCCTCAGAAAAATTAATTTTGCTTATAGGTATAATAATTCCGACAAGGTAATACAAATTTTTCTGATCGTCCCACCTAGCACGTCAAAAGAATAGTATTATTCTGACTGTCTCACGTAGCAAGTCAAAATGGTCGGTATTTTCCTTACTGTCTTGTGTAGCATGCCAGTTAATGGATAGGCTCGGCCCGGTCGCTTGAAAAATTTTCGCACGTACGCGCCAAGAAATGGTCCCGCCAAGGACGGAACAAAATTACCATAGCAATTACCCTGACATGCCTCTTGGCCCACCAAAAAGAATGGACCTGAGATTTTATCCCCAAACCCACACCGCACGCACATATGCCTGCCTATTGCTTTGAGATTTATCCCCAAATCCCTAAGGCAAAAATGCTCCATGGGGGGAGCCTGTAGCTAGCTCCAGATCTTGCCTCCGGCCAGGCCCAACCTAGCCGCCCTTACAGCTAACCGCGAGACGTCAACCTCCTCGCCAGAAGCCCTCCACGCACGTCACTATAGCCTCCGGATCGGCGACCTAGACACTACTGCAGCCTCTAGATCGACTCCTCCACATGAAATCCACCACCAGTTCCAAGCTTTTGTAGCCGAAGCTCATCATACAAGCCACCATCATCACATTTGAAAGGTACGAACTTGTTCTCCATGCCAGGCTCTTGCATTGATTAATGGCCTGATGGATGATTTGGCTTGTAGATTTTGGGTAGCTAGTACATTGGTAGTTGTGTAGTTCCTTCCAACTTTTGTGCAATTATATACATATATGTGAATTCATGTCCTAGTTATTGTTGTATAACATGGTTTCATCGAGAAGAGTTTGTGCTTGTTGATTGTTCTATTTAATATGTAAGCATTGAAAACACATAAGTATGATCCCATATATTTTTGTGTCCATGAATATTATTCATCCATTTTTTTCTATCCTCTTCTTCTATGTTTGCATGCATCCAGGTCATTGAAGCAGTCGTCCATAATAGAATCTCATGGTTTACTTTTGCTCTAGGATGAGTATTGTACAGCTACATTGGCTCAATATCCAGATGACTGGGAGCAAAGACCACTTGATCCAAGCATACTGTATAACATCAATGGAGGGTTGTCGCATGGCTGTGTTGTCATAGCTAATGGTGCTATCAAGAAAGCTCAGGTTCTATTGGCTGCAAAATCTAGAAATATCAGACCATCCAACACTGTCGTTTTTTGAAATGTGCTTCGTCATAATCAAGAACTAGTCCAGTATAATCGCGAACTTGTCCAGCGGCAAGAACTTCACAACCAAATCATCATGGTGATCATATTAATTCCAACTCAGTTGTCATTGATATTGTTGCATGCTTGAATTTCAAATGGTTACTGTCCTAATGCAGAGGTTATGTGAGAAGTTGGGTGAAGAAGTGCCACCAGAGATGATGAGTTATGGAAGTACATCTACACATGGATAGGTAAGAAGCACAATAAAAATATTAATTAATTGCCTTGATTATAAAAACATCCCATTTGTTACTTAAACCATATGGACCCATATATTTGGAGGGCCACTTAGGCTAGACAACAAATACCTTTTGTTGTGTCAATGTGTCACCGAGCAGCGTAGCCCATTGGACAGTTGATGAATGTTCTAAACATTTTGACCTATTTTTGTTTATTCAGACTGTGAACCAGCAGTGCAGCAGTGAGCGAGTAGATTCATGTTGAGTGCTATAATCATGGCATTAACCGAATCTCTCTTTGCTATAAAATGATGGTAAGGTGCCACAGAATTTTTTTTGGTAGTTTTCTCTAGTTCCTTTGAGAAGGCAAGGTGAAATGTCTAATAACTATGTCACTTGCCTGTTTGTTATATTGGTTTTCTTGCATTTTTTGCTATGGACATGGTTATATGAATGACACAACTTATTTAACTTGCAGCAAGGGGTTGGGATAGGTTCCTCTCACGCCAGATCACACCCAGATGACAACACTGCTGGTGTTGGTGCCGAAGGAGGCAATGGGACTGACAAAATTAGTGATGGCGGCCATGCTAACAATAGTGACAATGAGAGTGATAGAATTGGTGATGACACCCATGCCAACAACGGGGACAATGAAAGTGGTGAAATTGGTGGCACTAACAACAATGTAGCCAATAATATTGGCTAAGGACTTAATGGAAGCTAACTACATGTAGTTTCCATGTCTAGTTGAACATGGCACTAATTAAGTTCTTTTGTTGTTCTAATAGTATATATATATATGGTAGTGAAATCATTTGGTAGTGCTGATTTTGATGTATTTGTTTTATGGTATGGTAGTATGGCAGACGTGCATGTATGGTCATCATGTATGGCAAACTTATATAAGCAGTGAATGTTGTGGTTGCTGAATGCTGTGGTTTCTAGATGCTAAGCTTTGATATGATTTTCAAATGTATGTATGACAATCTAGAATATGTGTGATGCTGAATGTTGTGGTTTCTAGATGCTAAGCTCTGATATGATTTTCAAATGAAATGAGAACCTGACTGCAGTGGCATAAAAAACATTCAATTATGCTGACGGATTTTAAACCGTCAAGTTATAGCTTACTGGCGGGTTCCTCACGCTAGCAAAAAACGAATTATGCTGACAGGGATAGGAACGACAGAAAAAAAACATTATCCTGACGGGTTTATTCCCCGTCAAGGTATTACTTTCTGGCGGGTTCCTGACGCTAGGGAAAATCAATTTTACTCATGGGCCGGGACTGTCGGTTTAATGATTTGTGAGAGGCCGAGACCGACAGCAAAAAAAAATTTTTGGCTGACGAGGTTAACCGTAAGGTTGTATTAATCTGACAGGAACTCGTCAGAAAAATTCAATTTTACTGACTTTCTATACCTGAGAGTTTTTTTTCTGACGGTAAACTATCAGAAAAATATACCCTGACAGGATTCTATATTTTCCTGACAATTTTTTAACCGTAAGGAATGCTAGGGAATCTGGTAGTGAGGGGTGTAAATTTCAGTGAAATTTCAGCGAAATTTCACGAATTTCGCTAATTTCGTTGGTGAATGAAATTTTTTAGACACCCGTAATATGAATCTACTTGTGGTTTTTGGAAGTCTTGAGGATGTTGTTGGAGTAATGCGTTGATGAGACAACCATGTCATTGCTAGAGAGCTTAAAACATGGCAAAATATTGTAAAAGGATTTAAATTTCAGAGAAATTTCAGCAAAAATTTTGCGAATTTCGTTGATTTCGCTAAAGAACGAAATTTTTGCCTGGCCGAAATTTGAATCCCTGCTCCGAACAGCGTCGCGGGCTCACGAGTCATGACTATCTCCTCGGCAACCTCCGCCCGCCCCCACGCTGTGCTCCTTGCTCAGATCTCCTCTTCCTCTACCCCCGGTTGCTTCCTCCCACTAGCAATGTCCAGCCACCTTTGCTCCTGTCCCGCCCCCGTCGCCGGCCATCGCTCGCAACGCGTTATCCTCAACCAGTACCGCGAGGGAGGCCTCGGCGCCTAGGACGCACTCCAGCCGTTCGACGAATTGCTCCACCGAGACGGGTGCGCCTCGGTTCATGCCATCAGCTGCCTCCTCGCTGTCGTCGCTCGGGATGACCCCACGCTCGCCGTCACCCTCTTCAACTGCGTGACCCGTGTAGGCTCCAACAAGGTGGCTCCCGACATATGCACCTTCAGCGTCCTCATCGGCTGCTCCTGCCGCGCAGACCGCTTAGACCTTGGTTTCACCACGACGCCACCTTTGGCCAAGTCCTCAAATCAGGATGCAGAGCGAGCGTGATCGCCTTCAATCAACTGCTTAGTGGCCTCTGTGCTGAGCAGAGGACCAGCGAGGCAATGGATATAATGGTCTGCAGAATGCCCAAGCTTGGTTGCGCTCCCAATGTCGTCGTCTACAACACACTGCTCAAGGGTCTCTGCAAAGGGAGAAAATGCCAAGATGCACTAGAGCTGCTCCACTTGATGACTGGTGATGGAGGCAGCTGCCAACCAGATGTGGTGTCGTACAACATCATGATTGATGGTGTTTTTAAAGAGCGAGAGGTGGATAAAGCTTAATAAAAGCTAATTTGTGACATGCTAGATCGGCGAATTTCACCAAATGTTGTGACATACAGCTCAATCATTGATGCGCTGTGCAAAGCTCAAGCAATGGGCCCCCAAAATAGTTGCTAACCCTAGAGTTCATAATCTTCTACGTAGATTGGTGGATGGAGTCAAGTCTCATGGTTCAAGAGGTTGGCAGTTCGATGCTCTCCGATCTGATTGTTGGGGTGTTGTGGTATTTATCCCCTTTTGTTTTGTTTCTCCGATCAGATGCGCTGAATATATTTTTCTTTTCCATGCTGATCTGGGGACTTGACAGCCTAGTCTCTAGACCTTATGCCAGGGTGCAAATGGAAGCACCTGGTTTACAAAAGAAATGGGTTTTGTGGCTCTAAATAATTTCATTTAATGGTCAAAGAATTATAGAATCTTAGAAAAAAAAGGAAAATCTCATTTAATTCTAAAAACATGAACAGCTCAGAGATGCATTAAAATTCTATTTTAGAAAAAAAATCATGCTAAAAAAATTAGGGTGCTGCTTAGGGGCAAGCGTGCAACTGGTGTGACATGTGTCACATGTGACAGTGCTGAGGGGGTGCTTCAATTCGCAAAGGTGTCCTGCCAAACAATGTAACATACGATAGTCTGCTGTATGGATATTGCTCTTCAGGACAGTGCAAAAAGGCAGTTAGAATTTTCAAGAAAATGTACAGAGATGGTCATGGACCAGATGTGGTTACTCGCTGATAAACTATCTTTGCAGGAACGGAAAATGCACAGCAGCGAGAAACATTTTTGATTCTAGGTGAAAAACGGCAGAAAACCAGATGTTATCACCTATCACATTTTGCTTCGTGGGTATGGTACCAAAGGAGCTCATGATGATATGGATGATCTCCTAGATTTGATGGCACAGAATGGTATACAACCTAATTAGCATGTCTTGAACTTATTGATGTGTGCATATATTAAACATGAAATGATTGGTGAGGCAATTCATATATTTCATAATATGCGGTAGGATGGATTGAATCCTAATATTGTCACATATGGAGCGGTGACAAATGGACTTTGCAGGATAGGCAGAGTGTATGATGCTATTTCACACTTCAATCAGATGATATATGAAGGATTAACTTCTGGTATCATAATTTTTACCACTCTTATTCATGGTATGGGTACCTGTGGCAAATGGGAGAAGGCTGAGGAATTATTCTTCGAAATGATGAATAGAGGCATCCATCCTGATGTCATTTTTTTTAATGCAACAATAGACAATCTATGCAAAGAAGGAAGGGGTATGGAGGCCCAAAATCTCTCTTTGATTGGATGGCACGTGTAGATATAAAGCCTAATGTTATTTCGTATTGCATAGCTAGTTGATGTTATGATTTCATTTGGCTTGAAACCTTGTGCTGTTACCTATAATACTTTGCTGGATTGCTTCTATAAAGATAGCCGGACAGAGGATGCATTAGCTCTTTTCAAAAAAATGTTAAGTGAGGGAATCAAGCCCGATGTTATCACATATAACATAATGCTGAATGGTTTATTTCAGACTCAGAGTATTGCTGTTGCAAAGGAAATCCATGCCAAGATGATCAAAACTGGAACGCGCTTGGAAATTGGCACATACAATGTAATTCAAGCATGGCTTTCTCAAAATAATTTATGAATAGCATTATTTTATTATGCTATGCTTTTTTAGTCCAATTTTTAAATTTCATTTTGAGGGAGCTGCACAAGATATTGAATGATTTCGTAGCTCGACTCAAATCAATTTTTTTAGTGATATTTTTTTTTTATTAATTTCGTAGTATATATGTTCGTTAAGTTTTTTCTGCCATGTGGGGTAACGGCAATGCATTAGGAGAGATCAGATTGTGCGGTACTTCTTGCGACTAAATCATGATGGATGTCACACCCTGGAGTTTATAGCAAACATTGGCAATGAATAGCACACTTTGCTAACTATACTTCTAGATTTCTTGTTGAGTGTTTTGTATTGGAGTGATCAGGACTTATGGTTGGTAAGGTCTCACCTTGGTTGCGTTACCAGGTAGACTGTGATAGACAGAGTATGACCTAATAGGTTGCTATTGCTACTCTTGGATAAATTATACTACACTGTTGTCTGCAATTTATCCATGTACTTCTACTCACCTGCTTCTAGTGTTCAATTTGATTTAGAGCACATTATTGTGAATAAGATGTATGATACATGGCCATACCATTATTGTAGTGCTTGGAGCTGACAATGATTAAGGGAAGTTATCAGATTGACCTTCAGAAAGGACTTCCTCCAATGTCTGATGATAATGATAAATGATTCAAAGTCCTGTAGCTATGCAGAAGATGGGAGCTGGCATGAAAGGTTCTGAGTGTACAATTGAATCCCCCAACCCCGAGAAGCCTGGTAACAGTCATCCTTTGGTTTCAGGAAGCATCGATATATTTGGTACGTCTCCAAAGGATCAACCAAATGAATTTCTTTGGAAGTAAGCCATCTTTTTTATCGCATGCATATATGTGCTGCGTAGCCAGTAAGCCACGATTATTCACTGTGTTTTCCTGTTACAATGGCAGACACGAGAATTTGTCAAATTTTTCAATTTGAATGGAGACTTCTATAAGTTGCTATGCACCTATGCGTATGTGCCTGCAGAAGAAGATGGCGACAGTTAAGAACATTGCCACACTGGTGTAAGTACTCACAAAGAGGTACTAAGAGCAAGGCCAACGGCTTCCCTATTTTTAGGTCTCTAAATTCTCTAATACTATCTTCTCTAAAAAAATTCCATCTCTATTTCTCATCCATCCCAGCAGCATCTCTATTCACCTAGTCTCTAAAATCTCTCACCTATATTTTATTCGTTTCTTGTAACTAACCTCAACTGCCATATTCGTATACGGTATTCGTGCGTACCGCATATAAACGTACGATTGACATCGCCACTTTGAATATGAAGGAAAAAATTTAAAAAATTACTACAATATAGCATAAATTAGTGTAATAATTATTTTGTACATTATTAATTACATAATCATTATTCGGCTATGGGAAAAATTTAATCGATGATGCTTCGCCTGCAAGCTTCATCACGTAACCGCGCCTGGCCGTGGGGTCGCCGGCTCACTTGGATGTGGGATGAACCTCTGCTTGCTCCCTGCCTCGGCCTTGCCCCCGATGCGGACCTTCACCCTGGTCCGCAAATTTGAAGACCGAAGCGCCGGTCTCTATCTCATAATCGCAGGATGAAGACGCTGCTGGGTTACCGCATCGTGCTGCAACGTGTGCCGCATCACTGTTCTTCGGTCCCAAACAGTGATATGCAGAAGCTGCTGCCCTTGCTCTAATGACAGCGAGAAGTGTCATCCTCGAAAAGAATTTGTCTATTAATTGGAGTCTAAATGGCTGATGTGCATTTATTTCCAGAAGCAATCCCGATAAGGCTCGTATGCTGTACAATCATGGCAAGTGTGCACTCCTGCAACCAAGTGATGTTAGCCACCCGATCTACATCCAATGGAGGGGGATTATTTGCAAAAATCCGCCCTCCTGAAGCACTCCTTGGTACTGGCATTTTACCAAACCCCACTCCCCCAGCGGCTCACTCCCTGGTTCTAATCTCTTGCTCATCCTTTGTCCTGTTGCCGTCACAAAAGAAATCTCGTTCCCTTGAACGTTCCAACATGTTCTCTTTACCGTTTCTTTTCCATTCCCTTCAGGAAGGAATTCTCTCTCCTTTTTCTATATCATTTCCTTTGGAAGGAATGCTGTTAGAGACAGTGGAAAATAAAGGAAAGCAACATGGGGGAAGGGAATGGGGAATAGAATGAAATGAAGAGAAAATGGTTAGAGATGATCTTAGCGCCGCTGCCCCTCACCTCAAGCGCCTCCATCCCTCGCCCTACCCTTCTCAGACCATCCCAAACCATTTTCCCTTTATTTTGTTCTCTTTTTCATTCCCTACATCATATTCTTTCCCTTCATTTTTCATCATCTTTAAGAGTATCCCTTCGAAATAAATGATATAGAGAAAAAAAAAAGAGTTCTGAAAGGAAATGGAAAGGAGAATCACTTCCGAAAGAGAATGGTGAAGAGAATCTGTTGGAGCGTTGAAGGGAACGAGATTTTTTATGTGAAGGGAGTAGGAATGGAGAAGGGATAGGGTTGGAGCTGGTCTCAGACACCCAATCACCCAGTCGCCTCCACCCCTCATCTCCCAAGATAGCTTCACCCTGTCACAGCACTAGCTGCCTCCGTCCCTCGCCACCGTCTTCCCATGTCCTTAAGGCCGCCGCTGGTGCAAGTAGTCGTAGAGGCAGGATCAGGAGCTGCTACTCGTATTGAGCTAACACAAATTATTGTTCTTCCAATTTGGGCTGGCAATGGTGGCAGCAGATAGGGCTTTTGGCTGACGTAGAGAGATGAATAGCCGTGAGAGGGGGACGGTGGTAGGAGATGGGATGGCCACGGCGAGGGGACATTGGTAGAGGCAAGAGAGGAACAACGGTGGCACCGAGAGAGGAAGGACGAAATTAATCCATGGGCCATGGCGGGATGAGGTGAGCAGTGACGGGCGGCGCCGAGAGAGGGGTAGCGGGAGGGAGATGGCTTGCGACGGCAAGATCCCATGATGGGGGCCGAGGTGAGCAGCAATGCGGAAGGGAAGCGGAGTAGGATAGAGGCTTGTAGCTTCGCATCTGGCCATCCTCCCCCATCGTTAGGCCTTGAATGCTCATTTAGGGCTTATTTGGGAAGCCCAATCCCGCCAGGATCCCGGCCCATTCCTGGGGTTAGAAACCCATGGGACAAATTTCCCTGGGTCAGTCCACGTTCGTGTTTGAAAGGCCATGAGCTAGGGTTTCTTTGGCCCTTCCTACTCGGAATCCCTAGGGAAATAGCCTCCGTTGCATGACTCGTGGAATTTCTCCCCCTCCTTTCGCTCGAGCTAGCTCTCTCCCAACTCCACCTCCGCCTCCGCAAACCTAGCCTCCAGTCTAACCTCGACGCCGGCAGAGTTGGAGGACGGCTTGAGGCGGTCGAAGGAGAAAGTGAGCCTAACGAGGTCGGACTGGAGGACGCAGATAACCTCGAGGTCCTGGAGCTAGTGGAGGACGTGGACCCAAGTGTCGAGGGTGGAGAGGAAGAAACCGAGCGAGGAGAGGTCATGCTCGGAGGAGGCGTTGGGTCGAAGGAGATGCCGAAGACGTTGAGCTCTAGGACGCCTTGGTGGGAGAAGCCGAACTTGTCGAGCGGGATGATGGTATGCAGGTTGGCGTGGATCACCGTCTCCCGGATCTCTGCCACCGCCAAGAAGGCGAGGAGGGCGAGGACTCCCATGAGCGCATGGCGAGCGGTGGCAAGGACGCCATTAGTTGGTGCGATCTAGGGAGGCGGTGGCGGTGGTGGTGGCCGGTGGGGTTTGGGATGGATTTGGATTTCGAGATGGTAGGGCTCCAGGACGGCGACCGCAGCTGGTCTTCAGGGCGGCGGCCGTGGCGGGGCTCTTGGGCAGCGACGGACTCTAGGGAAGCGGCGACGTTCGGGCACCAGGGAAGCAAGAGAAGGAAGGGATTCCAAGCATTTGGCTAGGAAAGGAATGGATAGTTAGCCCAAGGAAGTGAAATGCCATAAAAATTCCTATAGGGAATTATCTCCCCAGGGAATTATTTCCCTTGCAGCCAAGGGTTTGTTTGGAAGCACAGTTCCCTGGCTGGGATCCGGTTCCAGACCCAGGCTAAAAACTCGTGGGGGCAAATTTCCGTGGGAGGGTCCACAAAACCCGCCAGCCGTTTGGAAGCCCATGGAGGGCAGATTTCCCTGCCCAATCCTGACGCCTTCCATGGGAAAAAAAATTAATTGCCTCTACTACTAGGCTTTTTTTTCCGCGTCTCGCCCTGTAGCTACTCACCTCTGCTGTTGCCTCCCCAAATTCTGCGCAGCCCACTCGCTCACTCCAGCCATCTGTCGTCGTCCTCGTCAGTACTCGTCGCCTCTGCCGAGGAGACTGTTGAGGAGGCCAGCGCTAAGGAGGAGGCGACGTGCCGATCCGTCGAGGAGACCACCATCGAGGAGGATAGCGCCAACGAGCAATTCTGGGATGCATCTATGTGCTGGTTTCCTCGATGGGCTCGCGCGTCGTGGCCAAATGCCGGCCGCATCCAGCAATGTAGCGCCAGATCTGTGCTAGCCCTTTGCCGCCGCACCCCGAGTAGCCGGGTCTGGGCACCGTGATGGCGATCGGCCCTCCCCGACAGTCTCCTCGATGTGCACGCCCATGCGTAACCCTTGCTCACTGGGCACTCGTTCGTCAGGAGCGACATCTGTTGGTTCATCCACCATGGCCGAGCTAACCAAGAATCAAGGAAGCGGGAGGTGAGCAGTGGAAGGTGTGAGGATGCAGGGAAAGGAGATGGTTCATATGCGTTTGCGTCTTGGCAGCTGTTTTTTTAAGGCAAACTCAGCAAGATTTATAACTGGCCTAATCCAGCGGCATCGCTGGCCAGGAGATTACGAATATTCTAGGAAAAATTTCCATCCCACCGAAGCATATCACCCTGCTGGAGACTGGCCCCTAGTTTAGCAACTTCATGTGCTACACAGTTGCACTCACAATGACAGTGCGAGAATTGCACATTGATCTCATTAACATTCTTGACAAAATCAATTTCCTTAATCAGGGCTACAATCTCACTGAAATCTTCCACTTCTTTAGAGAGGGTCTGTTGCAGTTGCAATGAGTCAGTTTCGATGATGATTTTATTCATACCCAAGCAAACTACCTTCGTAATAGCCTTTAGACATGCTTCAACTTCTGAAAAGCACTCAATTGATTTTTAAGTTTTCTTGCCATCCCCTCAATGGTATTTCCTTCATGATCCCTAACAACAAAACCCCAACTGCCCTCTCTAGTTTTAGGAAAGAAAGAATCATCTGTGTTAATTTTGAAACAGCCCTCTTGTAGAGGGGACCAAAGCTTAGTTTGGGTTCTTTTCAGCTTATCTTATCTAGCTTATTTGACTTATCTCGTAATTTCGAGAATTTTTCGAGATAGCCTCGAGAGCCAGTTGGCCTTTGTGTTTAGGGTTTAGGGAGCTTATAGACACGTCTACCACATAAAAAAAATAGACTAAAAAATTAATAAAAAGGTGAGATAAGTCAAATAAGACACGAGATAAGTTAGCTTATTTGACTTATCTCGTGTCTTATTTGACTTATCTCACTTTTTTTATTAATTTTTTAGTCCATTTTTTTTATCTCGTAGGCGTGTCTATAAGCTCCATAAACCCTAAATACAAAGGCCAACCGGCTCTCGAGGCTATCTCTGGAAATTCTCGAAGTTACGAGATACGCCAAATAAGTTGGATAAGATAAGTTAAAAAGAACCCACCCTTAGTTCTTTCACATGCTTCTTGAACATTTGCTCTAGAGATAGGGATCTCAAATTTGAAAGCATGGACAACAATCTGATGGGATAAGCTAGTCAAGCTCATGGGCTTTTCTCCTTGGACCACTTTATTTCTGTTAAACCACCAGTCCCACATCAGTGTAATAACTCGATTTTGGGTTTCTTTGTCAAAGTTCCAAATTTGTTCAATGATATCAAGGGGATGGGAGCATGCAGCCAAAACCCCACGCTCTTTTTCTAAGAGGAGGGCCCTCCAGAAAGTTTTGACAGCCTTACATTTGAAGAAAAGGTGACCACCATCTTCATTCAACCGGTTGCACATAGGGCATAAAGCATCCGAGAGTAGCCCCCTCCTACACATGCTAGATCTTAGGGGGAGGCTATTGTGGAAGAGTCTTCACAAAAAGTGTTTGACTTTGTTCGGCATTTCCAGCTTGCACACCTTTGCCCAAGCGCCCACCGTCTCGGTTGCAGTAGAGCTGCTCTGCTGTCCATTCTGCTGCTGGGAGGTTTGCATGAAGACTGTGTAAGCAGATTTAATGGTGAATTTGCCTTTATTGTCCGAGTGCCAAGCCTAGAAATCCTGAAAATGTTGCTGAATAGGGACGCTCTTTATTATCTCGGCCTCTTCGTTATTGAAAGTGCTCTCCAACAGGTCTTCATCCCAAGTGAAAGTGTTTTGATCAATCAGTTCAGAGACTCTAGTCAGCAGAGAACGACCCCTTCTTGAGCAAATATGTTTAGAGTTTCCCCTCGGTAGTCAGGGATCCTCCCATATCTTGATGCTCTCACCATCACCTACTCTACAAATAATACTTTTTTTCAGCAGCTCTATGCCTTTTAGGATGCTCCTCCAAACATAGGACATACCAGATTTGGCAGTAGCCCTAAGAAGGTGGCAATTAGAGAAGTAGATGACTTTGAGAATCGAAGCACACATAGAGTGTGGGTTCTGTAGGAGCCTCCACCCCTGCTTCGCTAAGAGGGCGATGTTAAAAACATTAAAATTTTTGAAGCCCAAACCCCCTTTATATTTTGGTTGGAAAATTTTCTCCTTGCCAATCCAGTGCACCTTTCTATCCTTGTCTTCCTGTGACCACCAGAATCTGAGAATTTGTGAATTCAACTCATTGCAAAGGCCCTTTGGGAGCTGGAAACAGGACATAGTGTAGGCTGGTATTGCTTTGGCTATAGATTTTATCAAGACCTCCTTTCCCACCCTTGACAATAGCTTCTCCTTCCAACCAAAGATCCTTTTCCATACCTTTTCCTTGATGTAGTCAAAAGCCTTTGCTCTTTGGTTCCCAATGAAAACAGGTAGTCCCAAGTATTTTACATTTCTAACCGCTCTTGTCAGTCCAGTATTGCCATGAAGGTATCTTTCTGTTCATTCTTCAAATTCTTTGAGAACATGATGGCTGATTTTGTTTTGTTTATGAGCTGCCCTGAGCACTCCTCATACCTTTGCAAGATCCCTCTCACTTCAAGAGCAGCTTGGTCACAAGCATCAATCAAGAGAAGGGAGTCGTCCGCAAAGAAAAGATGGGTGAGAGTGGGGGCTCCCCTGGCAATAGCCAAGCCCTGGATTTTGCCTTCATGTTGAGCGTGTTTGATGCCTGCTGAGAACACTTCTGCACACAGAATAAACAGATACGGGGAGAGAGGGTCCCCCTGCCTAAGGCCCCTGCTAGGAAGAAAAGTATCCGTGTGACACCCATTTATTTTGACCTTTTAGTTCACAAATGTAATGCAGATCATAATCAGCCTTACCCACTTAGGCAAGAAACCCAATCTCAGTAGAACCAGTTTGAGGAAGCTCCATTCTACTCTATCGTAAGCCTTTGACATATCCAACTTGATGGCAGCAAAACCCTCCTTTCCTTTTCTCTTATTTCGCATGAAGTGTGTTGCCTCATAGGCCAGAACAATATTGTTAGTGATTAGCCTGTCTGGAACAAAAGCGCTCTGGTTTTCTGAGACAATTTTCGGGAGAAGATTCTTCAGCCTATTTGCAATAACTTTAGAAATGATTCTGTAGGTTACGTTGCAAAGACTGATGGGTCTAAGCTCATTTAGATGGCACAGGTTCTTTGTCTTCGGGATCAGAACCACCTCTGTGTCATTCCATCGTAAGGGCATGACTCCTCCATTCAACACACTTAGAACTTCATCCATGATCTTTTCACCCACCAAATTCCAGAATTTTTTGAAAAACAGCACCAGCATGCCATTCGGACATGGAGCCTTCAGCTCACTCATCTGTCATAGAGCATCTTTTATCTCTTCTACTGTGTAAACCAAATCCAGTTGGTCATTCATATCTGGGCTAACTCTAGGGTGAATGCAACTCAGCAAAGAAAGATCTAAGCTCCCTCCATTTGTCTTGAACAAGTCCATATAATAGTTTCGCACTAACAAACAAAGCTTGTCATCTCCCTCAACCTATGTGCCATCGCTGTCTTGGAGTTTCTTGATTGTATTGGCTCTGCTTCTCTTGCTAGCAAAGGCATGATAAAATTTTGTATTTTTGTCCCCCTTTTCCAACCATTTGACATGACTTCTTTGTCTCCAGTATGTATCCCTCTTCCTCTCCACCTTCTCAATTCTATGTTTGAGCAATTGTTCTTTGTACAGTCTAACTTGGGTCAGTGGTTGTCTCCTGCACCTTTCAAGGTCGTTAGTCAGTTTGTTGAGCTCCCCCAACATGTCTTCCTCTATTCCTTTGCTCCAAGATTGTAGGTCCATGCTGACCTTGTGTAATGCCGTTGAAGTGCATGCAACAGCATGACCAAACTCCTTTTCCTAGGCCTTCCTGACCACTTCCTGACATTCCACTTCTTCCAACCAGCTAGCTTCAAATCTGAAACTTCTATTTCTGCTCATACAATGCCTTTTCCGATGCTCTGATTCATAAACTACCATGATTGGCAGCTCTTGAGCAACTCCTAGCCATCTAGGAGTTCTCAACCTCCAAGAGTAATAAATCTAGCCGAAAAACGACTTGGAGATGATGCAAGTGCTCAAGAATGGATCTAGCCTTCAATCTTTCTTCCCAACCCTAATCATATGGTTAATCACTAAGATCAAAGGTAGGGGAAGCTTTGAGCTCAAAGAAGTGCTTAGAAGGCTTTAGGATCTGCAGGGAATGGCACAATGAATAGTTACCGTTACAAAGTGAAGAGGGGAGAGCTTAAATAGTCCTCCTCGAATCTAGCCGTTGGGCCTAGAAAATAAACACCGGACTGTCCGGTGTATACACACCGGACACTCCGGTGTGCCTTGCATAATTAGACAGCCCTAGGCTAACTTTTGAATTCTAGTTAAGTCCTCATCGGACACACCGGTTCCAAAGATAGGATAATCTAGCTAAAATTGGTGGTGAAGACAGCACACTCAAAATCTCGAAAACCGGATAGTCCGAGTCATACCACCACCAGACACTCCGGTCCCCATGCATCGAAAACTCCGGCCCCATATTTTGGAGATAGATCAGAGGAATCAGAATCCTGAAAAATCGAATAGTCCGGTATAGAAACCACCGGACACTCCAGTGTACACCAGACACTCTGGCCTTAAAAGCTCCAAAATTGAAAATCAAGATTTCTAGGTAGTATAAGGCTCTCACTTAGCTAGAATTCATCTAATGAGCACTTGACACATCTAAAAACCTTTTTCTGTCATAACCCTCTTAATAGTATGGCTGTCCTTAGACTCAAATTAAATGAAAATAAATACAAGTCTTTGGATCATCATGTTGCTGTTTTCTCTTTTACTTTTGAGGGGTCCACGACACTTTCATTTCATCATCCATGGGACTTTAAACCTGTTCACATCTCATTGAACACATTAGTCCCTTAATCGTCTGTCATTAATCACCAAAACCTACTTAGGAGGCCTAGATGCACTTTCAATCTTCTCCCTTTTTGGTGATTAATGATAACCCGATTAAAGCTTACAAATAATTGAGTAAGTAGAATTATTTTGAATGCAAACCATATATGGAGAGCTCCCCCTAGCTTTGTGCATTAGGTGATTTTAAGGAAGCTCAGATGCACATATTTAGGAGAAAATTTTGCGAGGGCCCCCTCTACATCCTTGCATTTGTGGGGTGTTGTAAAAGATCAAAAAAAACTTTCATTTTTAGCTCCAAGATGCATATGACATGGCATTGGGCACACAATAGCAATCATAGCACAATAATGAACAGAGCATGATAACATAACAGGATCTCAAGGTCTCAAACATTACAACCAAGTTCTCAAGCATAATAATCATAAAGATCAAAGGTTCTCAAGCACAATAGAAGCACAACACACAAGATAATACTATAGAAGATAGTACTAAGCTTTTCTCTCTCCCTTTAGCATCAAGACACCAAAAAGGAGAAATAGGCTTACTGAGAAAATCAATCATCGTCGTCCTCATAATCCTCGTCATCGGCATCTTGAGCTGGAGATGACCCGAAGATCTCTTCTATCTCTTCGTCCCCACTGGAGTCAACTTCTGATCCTTTAGGGGAGCATGGAAGATTGAGATGGCGCTGAATCTCCTTCAGCCTCTTGGTGTTCTTCTTCCTAGCTGCCCTTTTCTTCTTCCCAGGACAAAAGATAGCACAAAGCATGTTCTTGATGGGAGAGGACGAAGATGAAGATCTTGTTGGTGGAGATGGTGTTCTGGACGATGAAGCTCCTCTAGTGGTCCTGCGAGCTGTTGCCTTGATTGCCCTGACTTGATAGCCAATGTGTTCCACCTCCTTATGGAACTCTAGCTTGGTGACCTTTTCGATCATGCACATGATATATGGAGCATATCCACAACTCTTCTTGGGGTCACATGATGTGAGGTGAATCTCCCGCCAAATGAAGTCAAAGGCATCAAACTTGCGGTGATTCTCCCCAACCCTGTGGAGTAGATTCCTAGACACCAACATGATGCTTGTGGAGTCCCCTTCCTTAGGAGTAGGTGTATTCCTAAAGAGCTTGTTCAGAATAGCATAAAATGGTGCAAGCCCTACAGTTTTCCCAAGTGCAAAGTCTTGATTCTCCTCATAGAGAAAATTCATCCAGTTGATCTCAATTACTCCTTCATTGTGGATCTTCTCCCTATTCCTCCTGGACTCAGTGGAGAATCCTAAGATTCTAGCAAATTGGTCCTTCTTTACACTGTACCAACTTTTCTCAGTCATCCAATGCATAGTAGAGTGGACATCAGGCTTGACATAAAGAGTGGAATAGAATTAGGCAACCACCTCATTGCACCACGAATACCTGAAGCCCATAATGTCCTTAATATCATGTTGCTCACAAGCATTAATGACTTCATGAATATTGGTGTAACATCCCAAGTTTTCAATAATTTAATTTGGCATGTTAAGTATTTTTCAATTTTTGTAATGATAATTTTAAGCAAGTGTTAAATAATAATTCTCGTAGTGTTTGGCTTTTGTTTGCGCTTGAGATGCTGAGCATCAGCCTAAATCCTTATTTTTCCTAATCCCTCCTTAACCCACATTTCCTAATCTCTCTCTCTCTCTAATTTCCTCTCTCCTCTCCCTTGTGTACGTCAATGCACTGGTGTCTGGCAAGATGCAGACCACTCACTCCCTCTCTTGTCAAATTCTCTCTCTCTCTCTTTAATTTCTCCCTTGCATGCTCACAACAAGCAGCTGACATGCATCTTCAAGACACTGCACGTGTTTTTGTACAACAACAGCAGCAACTTAATTACCCTTGCTAATCTCCCTACTAATCTCTCCCTCGCGTTCTCTCTTTCTTTTACTCACTAGAGTCCAGCCATCTCCCTCCATGTTGCTCTCTGCAGCCACTTTCTCTCTCCCACTGTTGTTTCTCTCTCTACATTGCTGCCATTGCGCGTGGTCTGCTGCTACCTATTGCTGTCATTGCAGAGCAGCAGTGTTGTCCTTGCCGTTGCGCAGCCTCTATCTCGACCACAGATCGCTCTCATCCTCTATCGTCATGCTACCGACCGCACTTCAAGCTGCATGCAGTCACCCTCGCTCTGCCTCTTTGCGTCCTCTGCCCCGACCGGTCGCCTCAATGTCCCGTGCTCAGGTCCGATTGACGTCGCCTTGAATTGCTTGCTGGCCTGCTGCGGTCAGTGCCGAGTAATTGCACTTTGATTAATTAGCTTGCCGCCACGGCTTCGCGTCGTGCCGCGCGCCTGCCGTGACATGACGCCCGCACGAGCGCCGGTCGCTCACTTCCTCACGAGCAAATCCTAACGACACTCGCCGTCGCGCGCTTATATTGGAACCACCGAGGTTCTATTTTTCGCCACCCCTTTTTAGCCGCGCCTTCTCGTCGCCATCGGCTTCGGTCAGTACCGTCAGTTCTTTTTGCGCCACCGCGCCCCGGGTTCTCCTCTCATGTTCTGAGTTTGGCCACAGGACACTGAACCGCTTCGCCGCTGCGTCGCGTCGGTTTTCCAGTGACTGACCGTTCGGGGCTGCGCGAGAACCCCTGAACCCTGGTGAGCATCCCATCCTTTTTCGGGTAGCTCCCGTCCATTTAGTCGAGCCATCTCCGCTTAATTCTGAGACCCGGTTATTTATTAAAGATTCTGTCAGTCTGTAGCTTTAGGACTAGTCTTTCAGTTAATCATTACATCGGGGTTTTTCTTTTAAAAATAGCAAAACCATTTTAAAATAATAATAAAAATGTTATTATTTGTACTGGTAGCCTGATTGTGCTGTGCTTGGTTTGTTTGGCATATTTGCGCGTGCGCGGTCGTTTCTGTCAGAAGGAGGACGTGCCGTGGAGGGCACCATCGCCGAGAAGCACTGCTACCAGGTTCCCGAAACTCAAGGTAGGTCCTTTGACGCATATTGTCTATAGCCTGTTTTAAAATGTTTTATTAGGAATTTATAAATATGCATGCTAGTTTTAAAAATATTAAAACTAGTTTAATAGTGATTAGTTAGACCTATTCAATAGTATTGCTAGAATAACCAATTAATATAAAACTAGGTGTAGCTAGATTAATTGTTATCTACTTTCCATTGGACTTAGATTGTTTAAAATAAAATGCCCGCAAAAATAAATCATGTTATATTTCATGTCTACTGGAAATATCTTTATAAACTTGTTTGGAAAAATAGGCATCGGAGGGACACGATGCCGGGTATGGGTGTTCTTATTCTTCTCCCCTCAAATATTCTGACTAGGAGGAACTTTCTGCCGGTGGGTGCTTTCATGCACCGTGTTGGTGTTTTCTAACACCGTGGATTTTGTAAACCGGGGCTTAAAAACTGTTCCCTCCTAGTCTAAGGACTGTTCATCCTATGAACCTACGAGCCTAGCTTTACAGCACAACCTCGGGTCTTGGTATGGGACAGGCCTGGTTCCCAGTCCTCTGGCTCTGTTACGACCTCCTGGTGGGAAGCAATCGAGTTAGAGCCCGGGGACTTTGTGGCTGAACGCTTCTGCGGGAAACCCCTCGAGGGTAAAGTGTACCCCCTCTACAGAGATAAAACTGTCATGATAGCCGTGCTCGCGGTTACGAGCGCGCAAAGCGGGTGTTCATATGGTAGCTACTTCTTTTATAAAAATTGGAGGTTCTTCTAAAATAATTTGGCAAAGGACCTGTCGGGATCCCCCCCTGGCGGAGGTGAGGTCCCACCTGTGCTTCACCTGTGCTAGTCCCTGGATCAGTAACTAGCACACACAGACAACAGAACTTGGATCACAACAGTGACGATTAATTTACATAAATTTACATCAGAGTGCGCCTTATGGCGTGGTTACATAGTTTGGCACGAAGGCCTTACAAAAGCGGAAGTTCGTATCTTACAACTGAACTCCAAAAGAAGAAAACCGAGGCAAATCCCCACAGGCAGAGCTGGAGGAATGCAATCCTAGGCGTCGAGGTACTCTTCGTCTTGAATCCCGGCGGCGAATCCTTCGTCGTGGCACATCTCCTCCTCGGGGTTCCATTGCTGTTCGCCTCCTGCTCGTTGGAATGAGCAGCCCCGCATAAAAGGCGAAGGTGAGTATACTTTATACTCAACAAGCAAGGCTGACTACCATGCATCTAGTGCTTGACAAAGGAGAGTTAGGGGTTCTTTTTGCGTGAAGCCAGTTTTACAAAATTTTACCTAAGGTTTTATAAAATGATTTAAAACGTGTTGAGAAAAACAAATGTTTAGATCAATTTCTTTGAAGTTCCGGCACCCACCGGTTTTTGCCCAACCTGGCTACTCACGGCACCCACCGTGCAGACACCCTCATCGCTCACAGCACCCATTTTGAGGAGAAAAACCAAAACACACGATCGCAATCGTGGTTTTCCTTTGAAACACCATTTTGAAAACAAATAGAGAAGAAGTACCATGAGGCAGCTCCCCGTCGTCCGTCCTTGACCGTGGACACGGCTATCATGATAGTTTTACGCTCTGCAGAGGTCGCACGCTTTACCCATGAGAGGTGGTTTTTCCTAGGAATCACCCAAAGGAAAAATGGTCACCACAAGGTCTTTCACCACAACCTTCCCTTAGTCCGGCATTCCCACTAAGGTTTCCACACCAATGCCCCTCTTGTGCCGATAGGTTCCCTCTATGGACACACCTGGATACCCACTCCCAACCACACAGGAAGGTTCGACTCTATGGACGTATCCAGATGCCCACTCCCTATTCCACCTGGAATGCCTGACTAAGAGTCCGAAGGGTACTCAACCAGAGCCTGCCCATACAGGCACTCACGGCCACACTGTTGTACTTAGCTCGTCTAAATCAAGGAATCGGTCCTTAGGGACCAGGGTGGTTCCCACACTGGGCCCAAGTCTCGTGCTCGTTGCACCCACCTTGCATCCATCCACCCCGATCAGGTTTTGCAAAACATTTTTACCCGATAGCACCCACTATCTTAACTACACCCATGACAGCACCCACTGTCCTTTTAAAACAAGCATTTAGACAAGCATTTAATAATTGCAGCTATTAAGAATGAACGACAATTCAGTACTAAGCATTTCTAAGCAGTATGCAAAACCTAATTCAAGGGTGAAATTTAATTTTAGCAGTTTTAATAACCTAGGGTAGCAAGGAGTATTTTAACAGAATAATTATTGATTGGGTGTTAACTAAGCAGCTAAGTGATTAACATTTTTAGTTTTAAATATAACATGCATCTATAAACTTCTAAGAAATTTACTTTCAAAACCATAGGACACAAGGTTCAGCACTTGCCTCGCTCAGCAAATTCCTGGTGATCTTCCGGAGGATTGGTCGCGAAACTATCGTCATTAACACCTAATAACAAAATAACCAAAATAAACACATAATGCCAAAAATTAAATATGGAATGGTATGCATGTGAATGGATATGCATAAATATGGTAAAGATGCTTTGATCTGAAAATTGTATGAATTTTATTTGTCTTCTTTTTATAAACTTGGAAATCCTATATTTCATATCGAATTTAGTCAATATACATATGTATTAAAAATATTTCTTTTTCATTTAGAGACTAAGCTAATCTCCATAAAACAAATGTTTATTTTTCTATATTTAACAAATTTTCAGAAATTGTCAATGTATTTTTATTTGTCAAAATTAATTAAGGTTAATTAATTTAGGTCTTCACCTTTATAAAACTAAATCATGTATTAACAGGCATTAAATTATTTAAATTATATTTTTAAATTATAGTTTACATTTTTTATGAATTTCTGGAAATCATTTCTCTGATTTTGGATTTACATTTTATTCTATAAAATTCCTACAAGTTTAAGCACTAAGATATTTATTAAAAATTAAATTTAATATAAATATGTGAATAAATAGTACATAAAAACAACATAGACTTTTATTAACCTAATAAAATTTATTTCACAATTTTCTAAATTTTCTACTATTTTCTATGCAATTTACAACATAGGGCAAAATCTGAAATTAAAGGAATTAGGAAATGGGCGGCGGGCTTTCTTGGTAACGTGTCTTACCTAACAGTTATGACGCTTGTGCATGTGTGAAGCGAAAGTGCTTGCACGTGGCTGTGATGGTGGCCAATGGACGCGTCTTGGGGCGGCAATGGCGGAGCTGCCAAAGACGGCCGCATGTCAAGGCGCGGCGAAGGCGGCGGTGCGGTGCTACGGAGGCGGAGGGTGACAAAGGGCCGGTCCGTCACCACTCGGCCGGGCTGACGGGGCCCTTTGTCGGCGTCACGGAGCGAGGAGAGGAGGGCGGCTCGGGCGGGCGGATCCGTGAAACAGCATGCGGTGGCAAGGCGGGAAAGAAGGAGGAGAGGAGGAGGCTCGGGTGGAGTTGACCGCCGAGGGTACGACGGCGGCGAAGCTCGGCGGCGCCGAGGCGGAAGAGGGCGGCGGCGCTCCATCGGCCGGCCGAACGGCGGCAGGAGGCAAGCAAAGGGTCGGGTGAGCCAGAGGTGGAGGAGGCTCGGTGGCGGCCGGTGAGGAAGGAGGACCGAGGTGGCGCAAGGCCGAGGCCGAGGCCAGCGGAGAAAGGTCGTCGGCCACGGCCCGTGGGGAGGGACGACGCGGTGGGAAGATGTCCTAGGGGGCTAGGAGGAGAGGAGGGAAAAGGGGAACATTACCGGTGGTGGCGGCGGCGCCTGGTGGCTCGAGCCGGCGGCTTCCTCCGGCGGTCTCCATGACAGCGACGGCTGCTGGCCGTGAAAATAGGGACACACAGGGTGAGAGAGAGGAGGTGGCGGAGGGGATCGGGCTAGGGAGGAGCTACCTAGGTGGATTGAGGGAGACAGTGGGGAGTGAGAGGGGGAGAAACCGAGAGAGTAACCGGGAGGAGAAAAAGAGAGGTGAGGGAGGGGGTGAGGTGGCAACGGGAGAGAGAGGGAGGTGGAGGGGAGAGAGTGCCCAGTAGGGCCCACTTGTAAGAGAAAGAAAAGGGGGAGAGGGAAGATAGGTAGGTAAATTAGGAAAATCTATTTGTGATTAAACCTATTTAATTTGAAACTTTAGGATCTTATTTGAATCCTGCTCAATTTGTTGTTTGCAAAATAAAATTTTGAAATGATAAATTTTCAAATTATAATAGGTTTTTAGTAAGCGTTTTGCAATTGAATTTTATGAAAGAAAAACTTTTAATTATGGCTTTTATTTAAAATGATGAACTCAAAATTATTTCCTTTATGGAAAATAAAATATATTTATATTTATTTATCTTTGCACCCAATATGTTTTAAAAGCCAGGGTTAAACCCTTAATAAAACCTCACTTTAAACCTCTCCTTTTATTGAGAAAAATAATTTATTTGATCTATAAGCTCAAAAAGATATTGTAACATACTTATTTTCAAAAGTTTTAGTTTTTAGTGAAATTTATTAGAATGCAATTACATGATGCACGATGATTTTTTTTAGTTTTTAAAAATAGGGATGTTACAGGACCGCCGTTTCAAATTTCACTAATGGGACACGTCATGAGACGATGGTGGTTCCGAACTTAGTACATCGACGGATGGCTAGAACAGTCCCATTGGCCGAATGACCGAGCCAGGGAGCATGGTTCGCCAGGGGTATATTGGAACAGTTCTATCTGGCCGAATGACTGGGACGGACATGATTGGAGCCCCTGAAAATGATGTTTATTAAAACCGCAATTATTAACTCACTAGGAAAAATTATTCAAGGCTTTTCTGCAAAAAATCTAAGCCACCTTTGTACAGAGCTATCATACCGATTCACATCCTTTCCCCTACTGAGTATTAGTACTCACCCCTGTTTTCTCCCCCTCTTTTAAAATTTCAAAAGGTAAAGAGGCAGGATTTGACTCCGAGGCAGGTGACGAGGACTACGACGAGTCGCACTAAGAGGAGTCTTCTGATGAGTGAAGCTTAGGGTCCGTTCCTACAGTCAAGATGCCTGTGGGATTCTGTATCAAAGAGTAGCTGTAATGTGTGTTTAGCCCGTGATTTCCGCTGTGTACTCTGTGGTTCAGCCTGCATGCTGACATGTATGTAAAATAATCGGGACGAGTTTTCCGACCTTGTACCTTGTATAATTATGGCAATGTATCACTCTGTTTGACAACTGTGTGTACTAGCGATGATTCTTGGGACTAGTACATTATGCACAGAAAGGGTTCAGACGGCCGGATCCCGACAATTGGGTCATCCGTTCTGGTCATATAGTCCCAGTCCACCCGCTGCATAAGAATCATCGAGTTCTTCTTATCAAAGATCATAGAGTCATAGAAGTCTTGTTGAAAGAAGTTCCAAAAACGACGATCTGTGAAGTCTTCTTTATCATAAGTGCGAGGATCTTGTAGCCTCTTCTTCCTAGCCTCAACTTCTTTGTTTTGTAGCTGATGATCCTTCCGGGGTACCCAGAGTCTCTGACGGACTTGGTTATCCTGAGGGGTCCGATGATTCTTTGATGCTCTTCCTCTGATTCAGAATGCTCAAGAGATTGAGATGTTCCTACAGTGCCTTTCTTAGGGCGATGCGCCAATCGCTTGGTGCGCATCTTAGTAGGTGAGGCACTTGTTGCTTGACCACTAGCACTGCTTCCAGCTTGACCTCTGGCAGGATTGGTGCTGTCATTTCGAGGCTTGACACTCCTTTCAAAGGTGCGAGACATGCCGCGACCCTGATCCATCGCTGAAAGGGTAACAAGAGAGAAATTTAGTGAACAAAGGCTCTAAGGGATGTCCCGAGAGATTGACGCTTAAGCACTGGTTCAGTGAATATCAGAGTATCTAGTGTTGATATACCAGACACTCCGGTAAGGTATCGGACAGTCCGGTGTTTGGCATCATACAATCTGGTACCCATCGGAGAGTCCGGTCCTTGACTACCGGATAGTCTGGTGTGCACAGTGCTGGTACCTAACTTTCAATCCAACTCGAGTTTGAATCAAGAAAATACTAGAGCCATTACTCGAATATGGTCCAAGGCAAGATAGAGCACTAACCAACCAAAAGGATTCAACAAAGATTGGCTAGATTCATAGATCGATGAGGTGAAACCCTAGATTTACATTAAGAGATCAACGATGAGAAACGATGTTGATCCGGAGGTTAGGGTTGGAGTAGACCTAGGGGGGCTTCACTTCGAAGGGTGCACCGGAGATTCCAACGGTGGAACTTCGAGCTCCGATGAAAAGGAGCAAGGGGGCGCTTAGGTGGAGAAAAGTGAAAGTTGTAGCCACAGGGGGTGAAATGATGGAGTGAGGAGGGTAAAACTCGAGTCACCCTATAGTTAAAGGTGCCACTTACATCGGACAGTCTAGTAGGTGGGCCGGACAATCCGGCCTTCAACGGATAGTCTGGTCTATCCCTATTAGATAGTCTGGTGCTTAGGACATTTCCAGCACAAGGATTGCTTGGGAAATGGTTCGAGAGAGAATTGGGTCTCCGGAGGAGAAAAGGTGAGATAAGATTTCAAATAGTCTCTCTAAATGTGATCATCCAACAATCAACCAATGGAAACAATGATCACACAAGATTGACAAGATTCAACGATCAAAGATCCAAACATTTTGAACATGAGGTAAAATACATTATATAGGATTTTGTCAAATGTTTTGTTTTTCAAAACATCCAGGCTATCTCAAACAATAGTATACAAGGTGTCAAGCCACGTTCCGAGAATCAAGGATATTTACATCATTTCTCAATTCATAAAATCTTCGCTCATCTAGTGGCTTGGTGAAAATATCGGCCAATTGGTTTTCCGTTCTCACATGTTTGATCTCGATATCCCCTTTTGTGGAGTGATCTCTCAAGAAATGGTGGCGGATATCGATATGCTTGGTTCGGGAGTGTTGGACCGGATTATTGGCTATCTTAATGGTGCTCTCATTGTCGCACAAGGGAGGTATGTGATTCATAATATAGCCATAATCCTTTGACATTTGTCTCATCCAAAGGAGTTAGGCACAACAACTTCCCGTTGCAATGTCCTCGGCTTCGGCAGTGGATAAGGTAACGGAATTTTGCTTCTTTGAGGACCAAGAAACTAGAGACCTACCCAAGAATTGGCTAGTCCCCGAGGTACTCTTCTTATCCACATTGCAACCGGTATAATCCGCATCCGAATAGCATACTAGGTCAAAGTTAAACCCTTTAGGATACCAAAGACCTAAGAATTCTCTTTACGGCCACTAAGTGACACTCCTTAGGAGCACATATGCACACACTAAACATAATAACAGGCCTAGATGCACAAAGATAAAGTAAAAAGCCAATAATAGAACGATATACCTTTTGGTCGACGGGTTTACCTTCCTCATTTAGATCTAGATGACCATTTGCTTGCATGGGGGTTTTGATAGGTTTGGCATTCTCCATGTCAAACTTCTTGAGCATGTCCTTGATATACTTAGTTTGACATAGGAATGTCCTTTCCTTGAGTTGATCGATTTGAAATCCGAGAAAGAATTTCAATTCTCCCATCATCGACATTTCAAACCTCTTAGTCATGATCCTAGTAAACTTTTCACAAATTTGTTCATTAGTAGATCCAAATATTATGTCATCAACATAAATTTGGCATACAAATAAATCACCATCAATGTTCTTAGTAAAGAGAGTAGTATCGGCTTTGCCAATTTAAAAATCCTTTTTAACAAGAAAATCCCTAAGACATTCATACCATGCTCTTGGAGTTTACTTAAGCCCATAGAGTGCCTTATAAAGTTTATAAACATGGTTAGAATACTTTAGATCTTCGAAGCCCGATGGTTGCTCCACATGGACTAATTTGGAGATAGGTCTATTGAGAAATGCACTCTTCATGTCCATTTGTTTTAACTTGAAATCATGATGAGTAGCAAAAAGCAAGTAGTATTCGAATTGACTCAAGTCTACCTACAGGAGCATAGGTCTCACCACAATCCAAACCTTTGATTTGTGCGAAGCCTTGTGCAACTAGTCTAGCTTTGTTTCTCGTGACTATCCCGATCTCATCTTGTTTGTTGCGGAAGACCCATTTAGTTCTAATCACGTTGTGCTTCTGTCTTTCCACCAATGACCATACTTTATTTCTTGTGAAATTGCTCAACTCTTCTTGCATCGCCATTACCCAATCCGGATCCTCTAGTGCTTCTTCTACCTTCAAAGGCTTAATAGAAGATACAAACGAATAGTGCTCACAAAAATTAGCAACTCGAGATCTAGTAGAGACTCCCTATTTATATTGCTGAGAATGTTATCAATAAGGTGGTCTCTTTGAACACTTTGATGCACTCTTGGATGAGGTGTCGGCGGTATAGGTTCGACTTCAGCTTCTTCATCTTGATCGAGACTCTTGTTGGTGAAGTCGTCTTGGTCTTGATTTGAGATAGGTTCTTTCACTTGCATTGATGAAGGGGGTTCATTGGGTTCACCTTCTTCGCCTTCTTGTGGCTTAATCTCTCCGATCGCCAGCTTCTTTATAGCCTCACTTGGAATTTCTTCATCACCAAGCTCCAAGCTCATGGAAATCAATTTGCTCTACTTGAGAGCCATTAGTCTCATCAAATGTCAAATCACGAGCGATCTCAACAACACCGGTGGTTTTGTTGAAAACACGGTATGCATAAGCATTTGATCCATAACCAAATAATAAACCTTCATCAACTTTAGGAGCAAATTTATAGGATTTTTGTTTCTTCTTATTTAGAATGAAGCATTTGCTACCAAATACCTTAAAGTAAGAGACATTTGGTTTGTTACCGGTGAGGAGCTCATATGAAGTCTTCTTCAATAGCTTGTGGAGATATAGCCGGTTAGTCGCATGGAATGCAGTGTTAACGGCTTCCGCCCAAAAGCTATCGGAGACCTTATATTCATCGAGCATTGTTCTTGCCATCTCGATAAGAGTTCGATTCTTCCTCTTGACTACACCATTTTTTTAAGGGGGAGTAGGGAGCCGAGAACTCATGCTTGATGCCATCCTCATCGAGATACTCCTCCATTACGGTGTTCTTCAACTCCGTCCCATTGTCACTTCTAATCTTCTTGATTCTCACTTTGAATTCATTTTGAGCCCTTCTCATGAATTTCTTGAGATGTCCTTAGGTCTCACTTTTGTCATGCAAAAAGAATAGCCATGTGAAGTGAGAAAAATCATCAACAATTACCAAACCATACTTGTTACCTCCTATGCTTATATAAGTAAATGGATCAAATAGATCCATGTGTAGCATTTCCAAAGTTCTTGTGGTCGTTATCACAATCTTGGCGGGATGAGGTGCTCTAACTTGTTTTTCCGCTTGATAAGCACTACAAATACGATCTTTCTCAAAGAAAACATTAGTTAGTCCGAAAATGTTCTCCCTTTTCAGAAGCTTTGGAGATTTCTCATACAAACATAGGCTAGTCAGCGATGCCATAGCCAACCCATGCTAGATTCAGCCATCAAGCACGTCTTAAGGTTAGCTTTACCTGATGGAAAGTCTATAAGATAAAGCTTTCCCTTGAGATGACCCTTGAAGACTACTGAGAAATCATCCCTTCTTGAGACGGTCACATCAACGTTAGTAAATAAACAATTATACCCCATCTCACAAAGTTGTGCCACGGACAACAAATTATAATTTAGAGATTTAACAAACAAGACATTAGAGATGGAAAGGTCATTGGAGACTGCCACTTTACCTAGCCCCATTACCTTTCTCTTGTCGTTGTCGTCAAATACAATGTTCTTATGTGAGGATCCACTTTCATCAAATTGAGAAAACATTGATCTCTCTCCGGTTATATGATTAGTGCAACCTTTATGGAGCACCCAACTTCTTCCACCGGAGAGATAATCCTACAAAACAATTAAGATTTGGTTTTAGGTACCCAAACTTGTTTGGGTCCTCTCAAGTTAGTCACAAGTACTTTTGGTATCCAAATGGATCTCTCAATAGGAGTATGTTTATTTCTAATACCAACAAATTTAGCAACTAATTTATCTTTCTAAGCACATAAGAGGCATTCAAGGTAGAGTGAGAAGTATTAGTGAGAGAGCCCTTGGCTTTGATAAATTTAGCGAAGCTTGGACTCAGGGCTACCACAATGTGGTCCTTGTTGCCCTTGGTAGGAATATACCCCAGCCCCTCCTCCTTTTAGTTTCTGGTTAACTTACCAAGGAACACTATAAGGCCCATACTAGCCCTATAGGATTTTTAAAGTCCATCTTGAACAAGCACCTTGAGCCTTTCATTTTCACACGCTAAAGATCTCATGGTCTCAAGGTTAGTTGAATAAGCATCAAGATCAAGGTTATAGCATTTAGCATATCCATTGCTAATTGATATAAGTGATGAGCAAGATGCACTAGGAGAGATTGTGGTGTTTTTCAAGAGATCAACAAACTTCACATCAAGAGACTTATGCGCTTCCTTTACACAATCAAGCTCCTCTACGAGTGAAGTATTAGTGATCTCAAGATTAGCGATTTCGGATTTGGCATCACTCAATTGTTTAGCCATCTTCTCATTCTTCTCCCTCTCTTGTGCTACGGCCCTCTCAAACTCAAGGTTTCTCTCCTTTTCAAGGATGAGCAAGTCCTCTTATCTCTCGAGAGTGTCTTCTTGCCTTTCAATTGTTTCAAGCAAAGCACTCATCTTAGACAAGTCAAATTTCTTAAGAGTGCTAATAAGATCAACATCACAATCACTATCGCTATCACTATCATTATTGCAAGGATCATCAATAGTATGAGATTTGGACTTGAATGATACTTTGTGTCCCTTAGCCATGAGACAAATTGGAGCTTCATCATCACTTGAGTCGTCGAAAGAGTGACTTGCTTGATGTAGTGGTAGCGAGGGCAAAGGTGGTGACGCCTTCGTCATCGGAGTTGGGAGTCGAAATCATTTGAATCCTACTCTTCGCCGATGTGAGCATGACCCTTGGAGCTATTGCCTTTGTCCTTATTTTGATGCTTGTCTTTCTTCTTCTCATTGTTCTCCTTGTTCTTCTTTTTCGGGCACTCGGCGATGAAGTGACCGGTATCACCACATTCATAGCATGCCCTCTCCGAGTGCCTTCCCTTGGACTTTCCATTATTTTTCTTGTGATGGCTCCCTTGTGATATCCACTCTTTTTGAGAAATTTTTTGAATTTTCTCATGAATAGTGCCATTTCTTCCTCACCGAGTGAAACATCACTTTTATCTTCGCTTAAGCTAACTTCCTTCTCTTTGCTTCTTCTTCTTCGATCCATGGTTAACAAGTTCTTCAACTTCCTTGGACTATTGGTTCATCAACTCGTGAGCTAGAATCCTTCCTAGCACATCATGTGGTGTAAGCGTGTTGTAGTTGTCTCGCTCACAGATGAGTGTCACCAAGGTTGAATTTCTTGGCGTGGTCGCTCTTAGCATAAGCTTGACCACGTAGGAGTCGGTCATATCCTTGCTCCCAAGTCCTTTGGCTTCATTCACAAGGAGCATTAACCGATCGTACATCTCTTTGTAGCTCTTGCCATCCTCCCTCACAAACTGACCCAACTTGCAGGCTATCAACTCTATCTTTGACTCATAGACATTTGAGGTGCCCTCATGTGCAACCTTGAGCGTGTCCCAAATCTCTTTGGCAACCTCAAGCCTGTCAACCGGGTTGAATTCACTTGGCCTCAAGGCTCCGAGCAAAACATTGGCAGTTTGATCATTGCGGTGTTGGTCTTACTCTTCTTTGGAGGTGAGCTTCTCCGGATCCTTCGGTTTAAAACCTGTCTCAACAATACATCAAATACAAGGGTGAAGTGATCTCAAGTACATCTTCATTTTATGTCTCCATGCCGCATAGTGAGTACCATCAAAGTGAGGTGCTCAACCGGATGGAATAGAGGCATAAGATGAAGATGATGAGCTATTCATGTCGGAATAATCAAATGGAATAAATGCACCATTTTTACCGTTATCACTGTCTGACATCCTTAATCTCTAAGCGGTTAAGCTTAACACAGGATATTAGGCTCTGATACCAATTGAGAGATCGGGATGTCGCCTTGAGGGGGTGAATAGGCGTTACAAATTGAAACAAAAATTAATGTGGAAGCTGATATTGGACCTCAGGTGCTTCAGGGCCGGATACTCCGATAGGTATCGGAGTATCCGGTGCTAAGTATCGAACTGTCCGACTTGCACAGAAAAAACAGGGGATTTTGAATCCCAAGACAAATCTCACAAATTTAAGGATACCACCTACAATCAAATAGTTCACAAGCAGGAGTAGATGCTATGGATCACTACTAGGGACAATATCCAAATTAAATGCTCCACAATAGAACGAATTTGACAAGAAAGTAAATTGAGAGGGAAACCGAAATGAAGATGGAGACGCAATGAAATTTGTTCCCGAAGTTCGGATCCTTGAGAGGATCCAACGTCTCCGTTGAGGCAGCTCAGTCACACTTGAGTCGGGGTCTCTTTCAACCCTTTTTCTCCCGAGGTTGCATCAAGCACTCCTCGGTTTCACTCCTTGATTCCTTCCCTTGCGGAGGCGGAATCGGCCTTCACAAACTTCTTAAGGCCAACCACACGAAGATTGGCGGCTCTTGAGCAACTCCTAGCCATCTACGAGTCCTCAACCTCCAAGAGTAACAAATCTGGCCGAAAAACGACTTGGAGATGATGCAAGTGCTCAAGAATGGATCTAGCCTTCAATCTCTCTTCCCAACCCTAATCACAAGGTTAATCACTAAGATCAAAGGTGGGGGAAGTTATGAGCTCAAAGAAGTGCTTAGAAGGCTTTAGGATCTGCATGGAATGGCACAATGAATAGTTACCGTTACAAGGTGGAGAAGGGAAAGCTTAAATAGTCCTCCTCAAATCTAGCTGTTGGGCTTAGAAAATAAACACCGGACTGTTCGGTGTATACACACCGGAAACTCTGCCGTTCCTTGCATAATTAGGCAGCCCTAGGCTAACTTTTGAATTCTAGTTAAGTCCTCATCGGACACTTCGGTCCCAAAGATCGGATACTTCGGCTAAAATTGGTGGTGAAGATAGCACACTCAAAATCTGGAAAAACCGGATAGTCCGAGTCATATCACCACCGGACACTCCGGCCCCATATTTTGGAGACAGATTAGAGAAATCACAATCCTGAAAAATCGGAAAGTCCGGTATAGGAACCACCGGACACTCCGGTGTACACCACCAGACACTCCGGCCTCACTTAGCTAGAATTCATCTAATGAGCACTTGACACATCTGAAAACCTTTTTCCGTCGTATCCCTTTTAGTACGGCTGTCCTTAAACTCAAATTAAACAAAAATAAATACAAGTCTTTGGATCATCACGTTGTTGTTTTCTCTTTTACTTTTGAGGGGTCCACGATGCTTTCATTTAAACTTGTTCACATCTCATCAAACACATTAGTCCTTTAATCGTATGTCATTAATCACCAAAACCTACTTAAGAGGTCTAGATGCACTTTCATTCTTCACCAAACTTCTTTGACTAACTTGACTATCTACTCCGACACAAACTGGGTAGGTTGTCCTGACACACGAAAGTCCACCTTGGGCTATGACGTGTTTCTTGGTGACAACCTTGTCTCTTGGTCTTCTAAACGACAACATACGGTATCTAGGTTGAGTGATGATGCTGATTATCGTGATGTCACTAGTTGTCTCACCCAGGCTTGTTGGCTTTGACAACTTCTTTCGAAGCTTCATAGTCCACCCTAGCGTGCTACTGTTGTTTATTGTGACCATGTTAAAGCATCTGTAGCAGAAACCCTATATGGGTATAGAAATAGAGTTTTAGAGATAGAGTTTCTGGTGGAGGGAAGGAATCTTTTAGGGTGTAGTGTAAAGTGTGAAGGAATTTTAGAGTAATGGAGAGAGAAAATAGAGTAGAAGAGAGAGAAAATAGGATAGAGTTTCTAGTGTGGATGCTCTTAGTGATGTCTACATCTCCACCAACCTCGTTAATCATAAGCGTACCAAATGTGTCTTCGATAGGTATGCCTTGAGTTCTTGGAATGAGGTGTTTGCTTCATCTTTCTAGAAGAATCTGGTGTGCTTGTGGAGGACTTCAAAGAAAAGGAGTCACCGCTTTCCACCTTATTCAAAGTTAGGGTACGGATTGCACCTACTCTAAGTAGCGGTAGGCATTCGGTATTTTAGGATTTTCAATTTGGTATTTTCAGGATTTGAAAACTTCGGTATTCAAGATCTAAGTGGCAAACTTTTATATGAGAAAAAAGATACCTAAACCGAATTATCAAATTAATTCGGTTTTGATATTTCGGTATTTTGGTGCATCGAAAACTATTGAGAATGGGAGTAAGGAAAACCTCTGGTACCATAAATTGATCGTAAATTCTAGATCCATTAGTATGACGGATGGCTAGAGGGAAGGTCAATAAAGAGCGAAGCCAGAGTGGCAAATCCACCAATGTCAGATGTTGGTCGGAGGGAGGTTGGTGAAGGTTGTGGTCGGAGAAGCAGGACACCGCCGGTCCTGACGAGGATGCCGCCACTAGCCATTGTGCCAAGAGGATGAAGGGATGCAGAAGGCGCTGTGGCTACATGGGTATGAAGGCGTGAAGCAACACGATATGCGGGAGGCGCAAAGTCAACTGGGAGAAGGAGGGATTTGTGAATTGTGGGAAGGTAGGCGCTCGTTGGCAGCTTCTCAGGAAAGGAACAAGAAGCAAGGTGCACGGGTGGCTTGGAGAAGTGGGGAGGTTAGGGATTAGTTGATCGAGGCCGCTGTGGACTTTAGGGGGCTACTGCAGACTACAAACATTTTGAAGTACATACTTTCCAAGCCTTCTCTGAGAAACCGAGTTGGAAAGTAGGCTATAGCCATCTTGGAGTTCACACTAGTGTACACTTTTAGCAGTTAAGGGTCAAGTAGTAGTAGACTTTCTAGCTGATGATCGATGTGCCACCAAAACAGAATGAGATTGGCTCCATAGAAGAAAGTCCGTGGCAGCTATGGTTTAATGAGCAAAGAACAAAAGAAGGCACATATGAATGCCCTTTTCAACTCCTTACCTTGACTGGCAAGAGGCAGGTCAATAGAAATGGCTGCTCTACCTGAAAGCTCTACAATATGGTGGAGACAAACATCCATCTCAACTCTTCTTTTACCATTTTAGTAAGGAGATAAGTGAAGACCTGGAGTCTATTTACCAAGTTAGGACTACACAAGTAGTTTCTGTGGAACTAGTGAAAAAGATGGCACGACAAACTGAAGAAGTGCATCCATCGAGCAAAGCTTCCTACCCTTGTTGTCTTTGTCGCTCTCCATCCGTCAGCACCAAATAAAGCTAGGCCAAGCAACCAATCAAGCCAGAGCAAGATGGCGGTGGGCGCTGTGTAGCCGCTCGTGGCTAGGAGTGGAGGAGGAAGTAGGCCTACTGGGATGCGGATGGCGATGTTCGAGGCACCCGGTGTCTTCTCTAGCAACGTTGGTGTCGTCCCGTTGGGGTTGGTGGTGCAAATGGGGCAGAGGCAGCAGTGGTGTGGATGTGACGATGGAGCGGATGCAACAAGTCGGCCTCAAATTAGTGCCGTGGGACCGAGGATGACAGATTGAGAGAGATAAAGGAGACAAGGATCGAGAGGGGGAGTAGAAGGAAGATGATGTGGTGCATACATAGGTGCCACCATTATTCGCACACTTAAGCTGCCAACTTAGCATTTAACGGCCAACAATAGTTTTGGGGACAGTTTGCAAACCGACACAATTTTAAGGGGCCAAAAAAGTTACTTTTAAGTTTAGTGGGCTAAATGAGATTACCCTACACCATTAGGGGGCTACGGTGTATTCTTTTTCTTTAGTTTTTATCTAATGAACTTGGTTGGGATGGCACCGATCCTCATATTTACTAGATGTTAGATTAAATTTATCACTTACACTGTGATTAGTAATCATAGGAATATGTCCATGTTACACCAAGGAAAAAATTTACCCATAGCCAAATTTTATGGAAGGATCAGGAGAGAGGTAGGAATAATCATAGGAATATTTTGGTTTACTGCCCAACATTCGACCAAGTTTTTTAAAAATTAAAAGCACTAAATTTTTCATGAACCCAATCGGTAAGGCCCAAAATCGATTATTTAATTTTTTTTTCATGCATTGCAGTCCCAAAGTATAAAAAAACTTATTATACACCCGCCTAACAATAAAATAGGTTATTTAACGTCTATCTATTAATATCCCGTCAATTACTCAACTTACACCCTAGGTGGTTTTATCCTTGTTGGATGTGCACGTGGACAAGCAATGTTTTTTCATACTCCAAAAGTTCTAGAAAAATTAAAAAAATTGGTGCATGAGGATCATGGTGTAATCTTTTTAGAAAACTAGCCGACGCTCATGCTTCACGTGGGTTTATACAAATTAAAAAATTCGAGAGGCAGAACACTTACGAACATGGGCCTACTCATGAGATATAGAAACATGAGGGGTTGAAGCATTAAAAACTAGGGATCTATATGTGAATGTAGGAAAATACAAGGGGCAAACCACAAAATGGCAAACCAGTGGACTTTATGTGAATGTAGGGAAATAAAAGAGGCAAAACGCAAAATGACAGTAGAACCATATAGTCACCATCACTCACCATTCCTTACTTTTAATAGTTAAGATTTCAATGTCTAGATAATTGAAACAAGAATTTTAATTAATTCAACCAAAACTAAAAAGTAGTTTAGAATAGAGAAAACCTCACTTAACCTCGGAACTTTAGAATTACTCTTTTGGGCTCTTGAACTTGTATTTGTTTGTATTCCAGCCCCAAAACCATTAGTGCTTCCATTAAACATTGAGGTGGCTGTGTATGTGCCCATCAAATACTAACATGTGCTCCACATCACCGTTAAATGTTGACGTGGCAAGCCATCTAAGCAATTAATGACGAGGTGGCCACCACGCCATCTTCTTCTTTCTCTCTTCTCTCTCCCACATCATATATTCTCCCTCCTTTCTTTCTCTCTCCACAGCTGGGTGAATCTCCTAACTTCCTGTTAGCCGGCGCCGCCGGAGCCCTTCCTTCTCATTGGCCGATGCCGATGAAGCCCCTCCTGCTCGGCTACTGGTGCTGCAGCCCCCTCTCCTCCTTCCTAACCACTGCCAGAGCCCTTCTTCATCCTTGTCCGACACTAGCGCTACAGCCCCATCTCCTCCTCGCCAACGCCACCCTAAGCTGTCGCTGGCCTCTGGTTGCTGGTGAGCCAAGCCCACTCCATTCTCATCTTTAGCGTTGTCCCCGTCTCCAACCAAGTTGACCTGCCCTGCCCTCATCCCTATCTTCGACACGGTGGGAGGAGCTTGTCGCATCCGCATTGTTTCCGTCTCCAACTCGATAGCCCCATACCGTCTTCGTCTCTGTCCTAGGCTAGTCGCCCTGCGCCGTCCTCATCCTAGGTCTGGCCACCCCGTGTTGTCCAAGTCTCCGGCTAGGTCACCCTGCCCTGGCTCGCCCCTATCTCTAGCGTGGTGAGACGAGCTCCTCACCCGATCGGTAGGGAGGAGGGGGATTCAGCCAGCTGTGGACAGAGAGGTAGAGATTGAGAGAGAGGAGAGGAAGAAGAAGATGACACGATGACCACCTCATCGTTAATTGCCTAGTTGGCTTACCATGTCAACATTTAATAGTGACGTGGAACACATGTCATTTCACACACACATTGGTAGTCTCCTCTAGGGGCGGGCCCACGTGGGGTCAAGGGTGTACAACTGTACACCCAAATTTTTTGGGAAAAAAAATCGGAGAGCACCTCTCACCTCTGTCCCTCGTCTCTCTCCCGGTTGGGCGCTCTACGCTCACCTGGATCTGGAGGCTGGAGCACTGCATGGCGTGGCCTGTGGCCGGCCGCCTCTGCCTGCCTCCGCCTCCCGGTCTTCGTCTTCCTCGACTCGGCGTCCGTGAACCCTAGCATCTGCGCCATCACGGCTGGGCCTCCTCGTCTCAGAGCTCCCACGGTCCCGCTCCGCCTCCGGTCTTCTCGACTCCGGTGACTGGCAGGCTACACCCATGGGCGCGACTGTGCCCTCGCCTGCCCTCGCCCCATCCCCAACCCCCCGGCCGGCCCGCCCAGATCCCGGCCAGCCCCGAGGCCCGTCACACGAATCCCCATGGCCACTGCCCACAGTGGCAGCAATCCTGTGCCGCAGATCCGGCCGGCTGCTTTGCTAGGCCGACGCGGTGGCGCCATTGTTGGCTCTTGCCACTGCCTTATGCCTCTGTCTCTCAACCTCTACAGCTGAGGCGCTGAGCAGGCTGCTCTGCTCCAGTTATTACTTTATATTACTTTCGTTTGTAATTTCAATTTTCGTTTTGTAATTCCTTTATATTACTTGAGATAATGTTATTGGTGTCATGTTCCAAACAATTTATATTTTGCTCTTCTCATCGAGAATTTGCTATGATCATAATTTTTTTTATTTGCGTACACCCAATTTTAAAATCATGCGCCCGCCACTGGTCTCCTCAGCATTTAATGGAAGCTCTAATAATTTTGGGTTGGAGTTTAAACGATTACATATTTTATGGGCTAGAATGTAAACAAATATAGGTTTAAGGGCTGAAAAAGTAAATTCAAATTCAGAAGGTTATGTGAGACTTCGTTACAAGTCTACCGGAAAAGAGCATTCTCTCTTCCAAATATTTTGTAGTTCCAAACAGCGTCGTGGCCATCTCCTCCTACTTAACCTCCACAGCCACAACACGAGACCACAACGCCCGCCCGCCCCCACGCCGTGTTCCTTCCCCCCAAGATCTCTTCTTCCTCCCATTGGCAATGTCCGGCCACCTCTGCTCCCGCCCCGCCCCCATCGCCGGCCATCACTTGCAACGCGTCATCCTAGACCGGTACCGCGCCGGAGGCCTCGGCACCCACGACGCACTCCGGCTGTTCGACGAATTGCTCCGCCGAGACGGGCGCGCCTCGGTTCGTGCCGTCAACTGCCTCCTCGCCGTCGTCGCTCCGGATGATCCCGCGCTCGCCGTCTCGCTCTTCAACCGCGTGGCCCGGGCAGGCTCCAACAAGGTGGTTCCCCACATATGCACATACGGCATCCTCATCGGCTGTTGCTGCCGCGCAGGCCGCTTGGACCTCGGCTTCGCCACCTTCGGCCAAGTCCTCAAATCAGGATGCAGAGCGAGCGCGATCGCCTTCAATCAACTGCTCAATGGCCTTTGTGCTGAGAAGAGGACCGGCGAGGCAGTGAACATACTGGTCCGCAGAATGCCCGAGCTCGGCTGCGCTCCTGATGTTGTCTGCTACAATACTCTGCTCAATGGTCTCTGCAATGAGAGGAAATGCCAAGATGCGCTAGAGCTGCTCCACTTGATGACTGGTGATGGAGACGGCTGCCAACCAGATGTGGTGTCGTACAGCACCGTGATTGATGGGTTTTTTAAAGAGGGTGAGGTGGATCAAGCTTACAGGCTAATTTGTGACATGCTGGATCAGGGAATTTCACCGAATGTTGTGACCTACAGCTCAATCATTGATGGCCTGTGCAAAGCTCAAGCTATGGACAGGGCTGAGGGGGTGCTTCAACATATGATTGGCAAAGGTGTTATGCCGAATAATGTCACATACGATAGTCTGCTACATGGATATTGCTCTTCAGGACAGTTGAAAGAGGCAGTTAGAATTTTCAAGAAAATGTACAGAGATGGTCCTGGACCAGATGTGGCTGCTTATAACTCGTTGCTGAACTATCTTTGCAAGAACGGAAAATGCACAGCAGCGAGAAAGATTTTTGATTCTATGGTGAAAAAAGGCCGAAAACCTAATGTTATCACCTATCGTATTTTGCTTCATGGGTATGCTACCAAAGGAGCTCATGATGATATGCATGGTCTCCTAGATTTGATGGCGCGGAATGGTATACAACCTGATCAGCATGTCTTGAACATATTGATGTGCACATATATTAAACATGAAATGGTTGGTGAGGCAATTCATATATTTCATAATATGCGGCAGGATGGATTGAACCCTAATATTGTCACATATGGAATGCTGATAAACGGACTTTGCAAGATAGGCAGACTGGACGATGCTATGTCACACTTCAAACAGATGATATATGAAGGATTAATGCCTGGTATCATAATTTTTAGCACTCTTATTCGTGGTTTGTGTACCTCTGGCAAATGGGAGAAGGCTGAGGAATTATTCTTCAAAATGATGAATAGAGGCATCTGCCCCGATGTCATTTTTTTTAATGCAATGATAGACAATCTATGCAAAGAAGGAAGGGTTATGGAGGCCCAAAATCTCTTTGACTGGATGGCATGTGTAGATACAAAGCCTAATGTTATTTCGTATAATACAATAATACATGGGTATTGCTTAGCTGGTAAGATGGATAAAGCAATTAAATTTGTTGATGCTATGATTTCAGTTGGCTTGAATCCTAGCGCTGTTACCTATAATACTTTGCTGGATTGCTGCTATAAAGATAGCCGGACAGTGGATGCGTTAGCTCTTTTCAGAAGAATGTTAAACGAGGGAGTCAA
This sequence comes from Olyra latifolia, assembly GCA_036346145.1. Classification (NCBI taxonomy): domain Eukaryota; kingdom Viridiplantae; phylum Streptophyta; class Magnoliopsida; order Poales; family Poaceae; genus Olyra; species Olyra latifolia. The sequence goes on from CM070532.1 coordinate 38,135,310, forward strand.
GCCTGATGTTATCACATATAAAACAATGCTGAATGGTTTATTTCATACTGGGAGTACTGCTGTTGCAAAGGAAATCTATGCCAAGATGATCAAAACTGGAACGTGCTTGGAAATTGAAACATACAATGTAATTCTAGCAGGGCTTTGTCAAAATAATTTATGAATTGATTTATTTCATTACATTAAGCTTTTTCAGTCCAAATTTTCAATTTCATTTTGAGGGAGCTGCACAAGATATTGAATATATTTAATTAGTTTCCTAGTAGATATGTTCGTTAAGTTTTTTCTGTCCTGTGGGGTATACGGCAATGCATTAGGTATTTATTGCGACCAAATCTTGATGGATGTAGTACCCTGGAGTTAGCTAGCAAACATTGGCAATGAATAACTCACTTTGCTAACTGTAATTCTATAGTTCTCTTGTTGAGTGTTTTGTATTGGTGTGATCAGGACTTGGTTGGTAAGCTCTCACCTTGGTTGTGTTACTAGGTAGACTGTGATAGATAGAGTATGACTAAATAGATTGATGTTGCTACTCTTGTATAAATTTATACTGCATTGTTGTCTGCAATTTACCCATGTACTTCTACTCACCTGCTTCTAGTGTTCAATTTGATTTAGCACACATTACTGTGAATAAGATGCATGATACATGATCATACTATTGTTTTTAGTGCTTGGAGCTGAAAATGACTAAGAGAAGTTATCAGGTTGACCTTGAGAAAGGACTTCCTCCAATGTCTGATGATAATGATAAATGATTCAAATAGTCCTGTATCTATGCAGAAGATGGGAGCTGGCATGAAAGGTTCTGAGTGTACAATTGAATCCCCCAACCCCGAGAAGCCTGGTAGCAGTCATCCTTTGATTTCACGAAGCATTGATATATTTGGCGCGTTTAGAAGTAAGCCATCTTTTTTATCACATGCATCTCTGTGCTGCCTAGCCATGATTATTCACTGTGTTTTCTTGTTACAATGGCAGACACTAGAATTTGCTAACTTTTTCAATTTGAATGGAGACTTCTATAAGTTGCTTTGCGCATGTGCCTAGGTGGACGTACTTACAAAGAGGTACTAATGACAGCAAGAAGTGTCAACCTGGATAAGAATCTGTCTATTTATTGTAGTCTTAATGACTGGTGATGGTTTTTTCTGCATTACAGGAAGGTTTTTCTGCATTTATTTCCAGAAGCAATCAAGATAAAGAAGATAATCTTACGGGATGAGAAAAGCCTATCCTGCTATCCATGTATGCTGACATGGAATTTACACTTTTAGCTGATGTTGTCAAATGCAGAAATCCTGACCAGTCTCCATCCATGGCACTTTGCAAGGCTTTTTCACTCAAAGCTTTTAAGATATTTGGAATCTCATCACAAGGTATCAAACTTAGAGTTCAGCCAGATTTTGGTCTTGGTAACTAACGAGCAATTCAGCATTGTAGTCACTGTATGAAATATCCTGTAGAGCACGCCTCAGGACCTCAACTGAAAGTTCCTTTCTCTCTCTAGTAAACCCATCTTGCTTTCGATTATGTTAGCTAGTTTTCATACGATGATAATTATCTTAGTCTTAGCATTGGAATTGGAATTGTTATATATGCAGGACATCGACGTTCTTGAGGCTATGCTACCAGAACCCTTTAATTCAAGGAAGAAGTTATATGATGTATCTTGAGGCACCACATAATGGCCATTCTGCTGAGCCACTTCTGCAAAGTTCCTCTCATAATGGATTTTCAAATGCTTCACACTTCCTACGATTTTTTCAAAAACTCATGTCCCAGGAAATTATTGCTGAAGGAACTGAGAGGACTCAGTTGCTTTCTGATCCAGCAGAAGTGAGCTTTCTGAGTGCTGATGGTACAGAAGGACCAAATAAAAGTTCCAATAAGTATGTCTCCATCAGTCAGGACTGATATTTCTTCTACTCCAAACCGCCAGATGGCCTCTTGCTGTCAAGAGAGTACACCGAAGGATGGTGCCTGAAACTCATCATTGATGGCCAAGCCAATACACTGGCAATGCAGACACCAGGAAGACCATTGCCTACTGCACTTCAAAAACTTGAAACCACAAGTGTCCATAGCTCAGAAGCACGATCTACCAGTTCCCGCAGATCACTAACAATGTTCTCACCATCAAAATTTGAAGAAAGACCTTCCAATCATGATGTGGGCACACCTAAACTAGAAAAGGATGGTGCAATCCTGATTGCAGAACTTGAGGCTACCGCTGCAAAATGCTTTTTCCATGAGACAGTTTTTTTGTGAAGAAACTGGAGTCAAATGTGTTTTCTGAGGGCCCCATACAGCAAAATGGGATGGTCGAGAGGCGAATTCAAACCGTGGTCCCTATCGCGAGATGTTTGCAAAGGAAAAAGGAAACACCCCATAAGAGGCATGGTGTGTGTGTGGGGGGGAGGAGAACCAAGCATAACATCTACGTATGTTTGGTTGTGTGGAACATGTGGAGAATTTGGGCCCTTCCATGAAAAAGCTGTCTGCTTGAAGTACACCATGATCCTGGTGGGGTATATATGAGGCTGCAGCCAAGCAGTATCGTCTCTATGACCCAACAAGGACAAAAATCTGTGCTGCATGATGTCATGTTTGAAGAGGAAAGAAAATGGAGCTGGAACAGCAATTGATGCTTGCAAACTGGTGAGATATTTGCAGTTCATTATAAGACTGCAATGCAGGCGACCATGAGCAGCAAGAATTTCACCATTGACACCAGCTGTGTCGTTCGGTTCGGCTGGAAGTCCATCTAATGCAGCGAATGATCAGTCTGGTGTTGTTGGCGAAGGTTTTCCCTCGGTGGCACCTCCTACACCTTCCCCTGATGCAACCATGGAAGCACAGGAGCAGTGACACCTGCCTGAAGCAGCTGCCCAAGGAAATACCTCGGGGTTCGAGATATCTACAACACCTCAATTCCCATTGAACTGTGGTATGTCCGTGGTATGTTGCAATTTGGTTTTTGTTACACAAGAGGAAGAGAAGGAGAAACTACCGTTATTGGATATGCAAGTTTGCAATAGTGATCTCACCGGTGATGTTGGAGACAGGAAGAGCACATGGGGATCACTTTTCTACCTTGACGCAAATTCAATTACAGTCCTTGATAATATGGAAGAAGAGGTGTGTGAATAAATGGTTGTTGAATCCAAGCATTTGCCTAGTCATACGTAAGTCTCAAGATTCATCACATCATTTCAACACATTCTCTAAATCATACATCATGTAGCATTCTCTAAGTCCCATGACATTCTCCAAATCACATAGCATTCTCCAAGTCACATGTATTATTCCAAACATCAACATTTAATGGGGTTTGAAATACTAACTTCAAGTGTCATTGGGGGAGCGTTGAGGCGTGGTGACAACAGCGGCGCAAGGAGATGGCACGATGATGGCGGGGCAGCGGCGCAAGCTATGAGGGGCACGGCGATGGGCATGTCTACGGCGGGGCAGGGCAGCACGGTGACAGGGAAGCTAGGGGAGGGGGCGTGGGGTCGAGGTGGCGGAGCGGGGCAGCCATGGGGTCGAGGTCGAGGAGGCGGCGTGGAGACGGGGGTGGTGGCGATGGTGGCAACGGCTCGGCAACGACACGGCAAAGCGAGGCGACGATAAGGACGAGGATGACCTAGGGAGACGGTGGTGGCGTGGGAATGGCGGGGCGTAGCGACGGCAACGTCCACACGGGACAGCACGAGGCTGCATAGGGAGGCCGAGCGTGGCGACGGCGAGATGAGGCGGGGCAGCGCGACGATAGGATGGCGAGGGCGACGCAGGAACAACGAGGGTGACGCGGGGAGGCGGAGCGCGGCATGGGCAAACTGAGCAACGACAGCGTGTGGCGAGGACAAGGGCAATGAGGGCAAGGGCGAGCTAGGGCGAGAATGTGGGCTAGGTTCGCGCATAGCCCGGCCGACGAAAATAGGCCACGTGTCAAAATGCCTGCATTTTTGTCGAGCCGACAAAATTAGGCCACGTGTCAGTGTGGTCCTATTTTCATCGTCCGTGGTCTGTGGTCCTATTTTCATCGTCCGTGGTCGATGTAATTATGCCACGTGGCGCCGCAGCAGCTGTGGAGCAGTGAGGTGCATATTTTCATCAGCCTGGCTGATGAAAATAGCCCACATGTCATTTTGCTGATTGGCTGACGAATGTGCCACGTGGCCAAGTCTTGATTATTTTTATCGGCGTCTGGTTGGGCCGACGAAACAAATATGAAAAATTTCAAACGAAATGGGCACGCCTGGCTAATCCCTCTGTTCTAATTCTGTCATCAACTATGGATTCGAATATAAGAGAAATTCTAAGAGCTTGTTGGAAGCGGCTAAGCTGAATGAATAAGTTGGCCGAGCTGAATATTAAGTTGGATTTCGAGAAATTCTTGATTGTTCTTCATTTGTGTTATTTTTAAAAGTTTTTAGAGATGGCTTCATGATTAAAAAAAGCTAGACTAAAAAAATGTGTTTAGCTTTTCGATTCGGCTAGGTTTAAGCTTTAAGTCGAAGCCAAGCCACTTCGTCTCACATGAGATTGTGAGTTGTGTCGATCCGAAATTGTCTACGCTTTTGGACAACCTGGGAATGGACGGCAAAGCATGGTTTCTATGACATGTCGTATAATCACAACAGAATTTCGGTAGCGTAACCTAGTTGTTCGTCAATGCACCGCAACTGAACATGCACTTGGAGAATAGTGTTGCCGAAATTTCGTTGGGATTGTACGACATGTCTTAGAAACCATGCTTGCTCGTCCATTCCTGAGTGAGTTTAGGACCTATCTTTGCTTAGAACTCCTTGTAGTATGTAACCTACTCTCACGATCATTCATGTATTCAATAGCATCGAAAATGGGAGATGACTGAAGAAAGATATACGATAGTTGGAGAAGCACGGGAATGCACATACGAGAGTGGATGGTGAACACACAGGATTTTATGGATCTTGTTTTCTCCTCGTCTCTTTGTGGTGGTTTAGGGAAGTGTCCGTGTCACAAGTGTGTCAGCACTTTGCTCAATAGTACAAGACTGATATGGAGCATCACTTGGGCAAATTCGGTTTCATGCCAAATTATTTGAAGTGGTATGAGCATGGTAAGTCACGGTTCGAAGAGACGTCCAATCCGGTCGATATCTTCAATGAGCTGGAGGATGGAATGGATGAGATGATGGATGATTTTGTTCGACAGTTCGAGGATGTGCCTAGGCCAAAGGTGGAGAAATTCTTTAGTCTTCTTGCTGGATAAGAAGATCCTTTGCATGAGTCCACGAATATGACACAGCTTGCGGCTGTGAACATGATTAATGGCTATAAGGTCAAAGCACAACTTCTCGGTTGACTGCTTCAATGATCTACTCGATTTGATATCCGAAATTCTACCAAAACCTCATAAGTTTCTAAAATACTTCTTCTACTCGTAGAAACTATTGGCTGGCATGGGATGCCTTATCAGATGATTGATGTGTGTGTTAACAATTGTTGTTGTTCTGGAGGGGAGGAAAATGAAAAGGTGGATCATTGTTCATATTGCAAGAAATCTAAATATGTGGAGGTAGTCAACGAAAAGGGAAATGTGTAGACAAGTATGACGATGAAGGTGTTATAGTACCTGTCTCTCACGCTAAGGATCTAACGGTTGTACCTATCTAGGACAAATACAAAGCATATAAGCTGGCACAAGGAAGGCTTTCGTATAAGTGAGGGATATATGGGTCATCTATCGAATGGTGAGGCCTGGAATGCACTGAATCGATATGATCAAGATTTTGCAAAAGGCCCTCGGAACGTGCGTATTGGGTTGGCGACCGTTGGTTTTGTGTGACACCCTAAAAATTTCTGAAAATTTCGTTTTTAGATTTTCTTTACAAATCCTAAATCAATTAAGAGCCTAACCCTTGATCCCCACGGACTGGGCCTAACCAAACCCAGCCCGACCCATATTCATCCATAATCCCCCTATTTAAACTCCTAATCAACCCTAATTTTTCCCCAAAACCGATCTGCAACCTCGTCGTCATCTTGCTGCCGCTGTTGCCGTCGCACCTCCAGGAGCCGTCATCTTCGCCGTAGTCCAGGTAGTTGCCGGCCGCCGTCGCCACGCCCTCGCACGGCCCCGTGAGCCTGCCCGTGCCCTCGCCTCTCCGTGCCGCAGCCCTGCTTCCCTACCGCCGGTGTGCACGCCACCCGTGGACGTCATTGCCACGCCGCCCGTGCAAGCCCAGCCGTGACGCCGCCGCTGCTCCTGCAGGCCGCCCATGCGCCGGTCGCGTCGCGCGCCGCCTCGCCGAGCCGCCGCCGCGCCATCTCCCCGCGCCCACGCAAAGCCGACGCGCTGCTCGTCGCCGTCGCGCCGGCCTGCCGCGCCGCCGCCGGCCGTCCTCGCCGGACCGCCGCCCCTCGCCGGAGCCTCCACTGCCGGCCCTCCCTTCCCCTTCCTTCTCCTTCCTCTCTTCTTCTTCTCTCCTCTCTTCTTCTTCTCTCTAGTTTCTCTCTCTGCGTGTTTTGATTCCAGATGCACACCAAGCAGCTGCCCTTATCCTCTCTCTTGCTGGGCCTCGTGGCTACAGTAGCCAGCCCGCGAGCTACAGTGCGATTTCCCTTTTTCCCGAATTTCAGCAACATTGTTCCTTCACTATTTCGCTACGAATTCATCCGAACTCCAAATCCGGCGATTCCCGTTTCTAAAAATTTATAAAATTCATATCTATCTACTGTAATTTTTATATAATTTTTCAATATATTTACTGTTTTTGATTATTTATTATTGTTCTTCTCGATTTGCGTGCAATAGATCACGCGGGTGACGAAGGAGAGTTCGCCGACGCCGCCGATGTTCAGCAAGGTCAAAAAGATCAGGAAGGCAAGTCTTTCCCCTAGAATCCTAATTTTCTAGATTTTACCAAAATTGCTATTTAATTAAGTTATGCGTATTTGCTATAGTAAGTCCCAGTGTATATCGTTAATTTATATGATATGCACCCACGATCATGATAAACCTTAGGGTAAGAATGTTATGTAATTTGCTACTGTTTTTAATTATTAGTTGGCTTAGTATTGCTTAGCTAGTCATCGGGGAGTGATTCCCACTCATGTGATCATTATTAAGCACTTTAATATGATAATGTGGAGTATCCGAGCATGAGATATGGGAAATTTGGTTTATGGTGGGTTTATTCACTCCTTAATTAAAATTTGACCAACTAATAATTTGACTCGGAGTGGGTGACTTGAGTCAACGCTCCGGTCCCTAAGGACCGATGATCGTGATGGATTTAACTGAGAATTTCCCGTGCGACCTTAAGCTAGAAATGGGATGGGCACGATCTAGAGGGAGAGTAACGTCAGGATTGCCACCGTCCTTGCACCGTGGATGAGCTCCCGAGGGATGCGTCATTGCCGGTGTATAGCCTGGGGTTGGACTTCGGGGTACTTGTGTGAATATCAGGTACAGTTGGAGCCCCGGGGTACTTGTGTGAATATGAGGTATGACCGTGTCAACCTTGGGGTTGGTCTTTTGATGGATTTTGTTACGATGCTTTCCGACGGGGGAGTATCGTATCTTGCGGAGAAAGCGTGCAACCTCTGCAGAGTGTAAACCCATTCGAATGGCCGCGCTCCCGGTTATGAGCGTCTTGGTGGTTTTTCACATCGTAGCTACACCTTAATTAATTTGACTTGGGTAAGGTTTTTTCGGCATTGTGCCGTTGCTAGATGATTCATGATGAACGAGAACGAGCATGAGAACTTTTTGAGATGTGATCTGAGATTTTGAGAATATGAGATATGAGATACTGAGTTTGAGTATTATGTCATTTGTTGAGATAAATCATGAGAATTGCTATTTATTTACTTATGTTTTGTTAAATGCTTTTATATTGTTAAGTTAAATGCTTTTATGCAAATGAGCCATTATCTTTCCTAGGATAAGCCTGTCCTGGCCCTTCCCAGGAAAGACTTGATAGCATTCGCGTGCTAACCCCGGCTTTTATTCGGGGCTGCTTATTCCACGAAAGCGGTCGAGTGCGACCAGAGTTCGTTATGAGTATCCGGATGATGCGCAGGACTACTAGCTGCTCCCGTTCAGTGCGTGCCCGTGGCCAAGATGGGACACCATTATCGTTCTTTATTTGCTTCTTAATTGCATTTAGCGAAAACTTATGGTCATTATAATTTATTGTAATAAGTGGAGCTGTTGCACTCTGAATATTTAATTTAGTTATGCAGTGTGATACTGGTGATTCATCTTTGTTTACTGTAGGTATGAGCACGGATCCTTGGGACTCATACCGTTGACACAGAGGGGTCCGGTTTAGTATAATCGGGTCCTGACATATTGTTAGTCATATATTCTAGAGGCAATTATATAAGATGATTATATCACGTCTTTGTTTATGTACTGATGATAATATGTTACCCGTCCATTAATAAATGTCACTTACTTTGTTTATCAAGTACAACTTGATTGTGAGACACGTTGTTTATGTGATATTGTTCTAAAGGATCCCTAGTCTTATATCATTATGTAGGACCGTAATGATTTGACCAGCACATATATTGATTGATGGTATTGTTTTATATACCATAGATATAGTAATATCAAATCAATAATGTGAACACATGTTATAGAACATAGTGTTAGATAAACCTACTATAAGGCACTGCTAAGATTGTTATCTTACATGTGCCATCAGTCTGCAGTCTCTAGTGGTATACTTATATGATCCTTAGACTTGATATCGTTATTGATTCCCAGCATGTGTAGTTGTATACTTTGGGGTTATCAATCGCTACGCTGTAACAGGGTGGTTATAAAGATAGCTTTCGGATATGCTATTAAACATGATATAGGGTATGAGCGATCAAGATGGAATTTGCCCTTCCTTGATAATAGAAAAGATACCTCTGGGTCTCTTGATATGGATGGATTGAAAAGTGCATGGCCATGTCAATGTGATTAAAGAGTTAATCATGGTTTCAATATCCATCATATAGACGAGTGAATGGTCGAGCCATCACAAGAATGATACATATCTCGCCTTGAACTTAACTAGTATCATGTGGCAAATGGATCGGTATGTGAGTATATCAAGGTTCAGTCGATATAATCATTTTGTATATTTGGAGGTCAATGTGTCCTGCTAGTAACCGCTATTTACTTGTGGTTTGGAAAATAGTTTCTGGGACTACGGCCACTTGCGCATGAACCTAACAGGTCATACACTTAACGAGTTAAAACATGTCTAATGGATTGTATTCATTAGTAGGTTTTGCGGATACTGATCCATATAGGAATAGTTTCATGGATACTGATCCATGTAGGATTAGAGTCTTAATGGGTCTCTAGCTGTAACATCCTCATTTTTCAAAAAATAAATCATATGCATTGCATCACATGAGAACTTTTGGAAAATATTAAAGTATTTAAAAATGAGTATGTTCCAAATTAAAAAGGAAAAAGCTTTGCAAAATAAAAACATGCCAAAACCTAATTGCAAGATTACTATTTTGTAAAAAGCTTTGTTTAAGCAAAATAAATGGCAAATACTATATTTACTAATTTTACATTTCATAAACACTATTTTACAATAAATCTTCAATTAATTGTTTACTTATAATTTGAAGATGAAATAATTTAAATTTTAGGATATATGTTTATTCTAACCCTCTTGCAAGTGGACCCCACCTTTTTCTTTTTCTTTCCTTTTCTTTTTCCCTTTCCTTTTTCCTTTCTCTCCTTTCCTTCCTTCTTTCTCCCTTCCCTGACTTTTTCTCGATCTTCTCTGTTCAAAACGACAGAGAAAACCTTCCTTCTCCCCTCTCTTGGGATTTCCCCTAAAAATACTCCCCAAAATCAGCAAAATCGGTTCCCACGATTCTAGGGGATCAATCCATACCAGAATCGTCCTCTCCTTTCCTTAGATCCCTCCCCAAAAACCCTATATAACCTCCTAGCCGCCGCCGCCTCCTCACCATTGTCTCTCCACGAAATTCGTCGCCAGGTGAGCCCCATTGGCCGAACCCTCGAAGGACGTCCTTCATCTCCCTCTCCTAGACTTATCCCGCCTTTCGGCCGCAGGAATCGTCGATCGAGCTCGCCGGATTTTGACACCGAAGCTGTTGCTGTCCTCGCCATCGCCGTCGCCGATTCTCACGAATTCGTCGCCGCCGCCGGTAATTTCTTCCTCCTCTCTCCCTCTCTAGCATCCCTAGGGTCCTAGGATCTTTTCCCCTCGGCCAATTCGGCCGGCGCGCCACCGAAGAACTCCCTGTGCGCGCTTATCCTCTCATGACGGTCGCGCCGCCAGTCCTCCGGCCAGCAGTGCCCCCGCCGCCGCCCGCCGGCATCCCCACGCCATCGCCGTCCTTACCCACCCTACCGCGTCGTCCTCTTGTTGGCCTGAAGCGCCCATGCCGCTGCACTCTCGCCGCCGCCATGTAGTAACACGCCGCCGTCGTCGGCCTCCCATTCTGGGTGACCCGCCTCGTGGTGCGCCCGACCTCCTCCACCTTTCCCCGTCTGGCCGCCGTCGTCGGCCGTAAGCCGCCGCCGCCGTTTTCACTGCGCCGCCGCCTTCCCTGTTTGGTCGGCGACAGTGGGCCCCACTGTCGACCCCTGCACAGACTGCCTCGAGCCCGCCGCCACTGACGTCATGGTGGGCCTCGCCGCGTCCTCGCTCGGCCGGGCACTGTGCTAAGCCGTCCCGTCCTCGCCCGCATCTCCGCTCCGGACCGTGCCGCCCAGCCACCTTCACCCCGCTTAGGCCGCTCTCGCCAGACACGCCGGCAGGCGTGGGCCGCGCCAGATTCATGTTGGGCCATCGCCTTCCACGCGCGTGGGCTGCTCCCTTGGCCCAATCCGAGGAGCTTTTCTTTTACATTTTAATAAAGACAGAATCTTAATAATTTCATATCTTAAATTCTATGATTCCAAAAATTGTGAAACAAATTTTTAGATGTTTTTAAAATCATTGGTTACTGTTTTATAAAGTTTCATGTGCATTGGCATACATTTTATTTCTGTTTTTCCTTTTGCATTATAATTATTTGTTTATTTATTTTCGTTGCGTTAGACCCGAGTGCCGAGTTTGTTTCCGACGCAGCGGAGGATCCTCCCCACTACGTCGATCAAGGCAAGTGTTGAACCCTTGAACCCATGTTTTGCAAACATGTTTTAGTAGAATTTAACAATTAGCATGTATGTTAAAAGTTAAACTTTAATTACCTAGTTGCTTAGTTAAATCCCATCAATAAATAATTCGTATAAAAAATATTCCTTGCTGCCATAGCTTATTAAAAATTGTTAAAATATTACCACACCCTTGTTTAGGTTTTGCAACTGCTTAGTAATGCTCATAGTAGATTACTTGATTATTTGCTTGTACATTGATTACCAATTCACCATGTGATTTTGAAAGGACAATTGGTGTTGTCATTTGTTGTAAATGGGCTAGTTGATAGTGGGTGCTATCGGAAAAAATTGTTTTGCAAAACCTGATTGGGGTGAATGGTTGCAAGGATGGTACATCATGCACGAGATTCCGGTCCAGTAGGGGACCCACCCTAATCTCTAAGGACCGATTCCTTGAGGTAGACGAGCTAAGTACAACAGTGCGACCATTGAGTGCTCGTATGGGCAAGCCCGGGTTGAGTACCCTTCGGACTTCTAGTTTTGGCATTGCAGTCGGTGGAGTAGGCAATTGGTGTTGTTCTGCAGGCTCAAGAGGGGGCTTCAACCAACTAGAGTGACTAGCGCTGCGGTGGAATCCTTAGAGGGAGTGCCAGGCTAGGAGAATGTTGGTTAAAGACCTTGTGGTGTTCTTTTCCTTTGGATGATTCCTAGGAAGAATCACCTCTCGTGGGTAAAGCGTGCAACCTCTGCAGAGTATAAAACTATCATGATAGCCGTGTCCACGGTCAAGGACGAACGACAGGGAGCTGCCTCATTGGTACTTCTTATCTTTTGTTTTCTAAATGATGTTTTAAAGGAAAACCACGATCGGTGTCGTGTGTTTTGATTTTTCTCCTCATAGTTGGTGCTATGGGCGATGAGGGTAATTGCACGGTGGGTGCCGTGAGTAGCCAGGTTCGGACAAAACCAGCTGAGGCCGGAGTTTCAAAGAAAATGATTCCAATATTTGTCTTCCTCAACAAATTTCAAACCATCTTGTAAAATCTTAGAAAAAACTTGCAAAACTGGCTTTATGCAAAAGAACCCTTACCCTTCCCTTGTTAAGCCTTAGTTGCATTTAGTCAGCCTTACTTGTTGAGTATAAAGTAAACTCACCCTCGCCTTTCATCTTGGTCGCTCATTCCAACGAAAGCGTGATGGACGACAGGAGGAGGTGTATCGGAGATCGGGACATCGCCGAAGGAGTTCAAGATGAAGACTACTCCGACGTCTAGGAGCGCATTCTTCGAACATGCCTATGGAGTTGCGTTGGGTTTTCCATTTGAGTTAAACTATGTTATTTGAATTTCCGCTGCAAGGCCATGAAGCCTAAACTTTGTAATAATTATGCGACTCTGGTGTAATAAATTACTTTTCGATGAATGGTGATGATCCAAACTGTATATCTGTGTGTACTAGCTACTTGATCCAGGGACTAGTATAGGTAAAGCACAACAGGGATTCGACTCCGTTTTACGGGTCCTGACACTAGTGTAGAAGCCCATTAGTGCGCTCTATATAAGGAGAGGTGGTGGGATGGTGCACACACACGAGTTTGCCACCACATAACTCTAGCCGTCACGTCCCTACCGACTCCCAGAAATCCTAGCTGACGCGCGTGGTGCTAGCTCACCGGCAATCGGCGTTTCGTATCTGGACGTGTGGATACTATAGAGGAGTTGTTGTGACACTCATCAGCTAAACATCGATCGACTAGTGACGACAAGAGGAGGAGATCGGTTCGGCGAGAACGATTACTTTCTCTACGAAAGTACGTGTGACGTCGCCACGGTGGTGATCGGCTAAGGAGGCCATCGACTTGGAACGATAGGCTACTTCTAGTACCTCAACGCGCGCTAAGTTCGGATCGGCTTCTCCAACTCTCCTTCTGCTGCAACTGCGTGTCAAAGATCACGATCTGTGTTCCTTTACTTGCATGATGTTCTGAGTGATCGCGTTAAAAATTTTTAAAATTATGCTAGCATAGCCTACTTGTTCCCAACAGGTTTCACACCTTTCAACAAAAATACGACCTCATACTCATCTTGGTCCTTTTTTGCAATTCCATACAATTTTTTGACTTCGTTATACATGAAAGATGTGTATATGTTCCTAATCTTATCATACCGAGGTTTGATCATCCTAAAAAGCACTTAGACATGTTCATCCAACTGTTGGTCAATGAGCTAAAATAGTTGTGGACCAGGGTGAGGACATATAACAACATTAGAAATAAGTAAAACATGTGTGCAACATGCCTTTGGTCTATCCATGATTTTCCTACATATGGTATGTTCTCGGGATGGAGAACACATGGTTGGTTATGTTGTCCGATATGCATGGGTGGATGGATGCATTTCCTTTCAAGAACGGTGGCAAATTTTGCTTCTTTGATTCTCATCAAAGTTTCACATCTCTTGATCACCATTCAGGACATAAAAAAATGCATTTTGCAAAGACACGAACATTACTAAGGGTCCATCGAGGCGTTTGACGATCCTGAGATTGTTGCTTGGCACGACCAATTAGTTGCCATAGAGGATGGATACGAAGGGGTTAAAGGGAAACACAATTGAACTCACATATCTTCCATATGGAGGCTTATGTACTTCTCTAATCCTCTGGCACAATGTCGATGCCATGCATCACGAAAGTAATATTGCAGAAAGCATCATCAACATTGTTTTTGACTTTAAGAACAAAACAAGACTATATGAAAGCCCATAGAGACATGGCTAAGACATTTGGTGGGCCAACTCTTGAGGTGAGACTAGATCAAGTAATGGGAAAGCCATATGCTCTGTGCTATCTTAAGCCTGCTGAAAAAAAATGAGGTGCTTGAGTGGTTGAAGAATCTTAAATTTCCCAATGGTTACGTAGTGAACTTAAGGCACGTGGTAAACATGATAAGTGTCAAGATAAATGGTGTGAATAGCCACGATTACCATATTATCATGGAAAGACTACTTCATGTAATGTTTCGTGGTAACTTCAAAGAAATAGTTTGGACAATGTTGGCAGAGCTCAATTTTTTCTACAAGCAACTTTGTGCGAAGGAAATCAAGAAAATAACAATAAGAAAATTGAGTAAGGAAATATCAGGGCTTATATGCAAGATAGAGAAGGTGTTCCTACCAGGTTTTATGAATGTAATGCAACATCTGTTGATGTATCTGTCTTATGAAGCAGTGGTTGGTGGGTCTGTGTAGTACTGATGGATGTACCCTACATAACGGTACTTAAAAAAATTAGACCAGTCATGGGTAACAAAGAATGAGTTGAAGGATGCATCACGAAAGCATTCTATCTAATGGAGCTATCATAATACATGAGCACATATTTCGTAGAAGAACATAACATTAATGATCATATACAACGGTACCACATCTTTAATGATGCACCCACCAGCGATCTTAAGATATTTCAGTGAAATGGCAAGGTTGTCGGTGATAGTTCGATGCATGAATTGTTTACATAAGAATGGAATGTTGCATTGTTATGTACACCAACATTGAGGGGATGGACAAATATTTCATGTAAGTACTTTGGTTGAGTTTCCTTTCTAGTCTCTTTAGACATAAATATTTTAAATCTGAAATCTAAACAATAAATTGCAAGTTGTTTGATCAGCAACAATGGAGATCTAGGCAACAACCTACTGCTAAACAAGTTGAAACTTTATGACGCGATGGTTTATGTGATAGTCCTAATTTTGTCGCATGGTTTCAAAAACATGTAAATTTTTTAATACTTAACCAAAACTCGTTATCTTAAGCATGGCTGTAAAAATGTTCTACCCTTGTAGTGCATTAGTGACGGTAGTGTTTATGAGGACCTGAGACAGCTATCTCATGAAAGCACAATGGCAAGGAGCTTTGGACGTTATCATGTCAACGGATTTCACTTCCTTTCCAAAAAAATTGGAAGCAAAATATCCACAAGCAGCCATAACAAATAGTGAAGTTGTCATTACGGCAAGTGGCTCAGATGGTCGTCTCACCAAGTATTTTGGTGTTATTCAAAACATAGTATGTGTTCAAAATTGAGGGAGGGGTCCCAAAGATCTAAGAGTAGTGTTCTTTTATTGTGATTGGTTTAATGTAAAATTAGGGACAGGGACAAAGC
The DNA here is from genome assembly GCA_036346145.1 of Olyra latifolia. NCBI lineage: Eukaryota > Viridiplantae > Streptophyta > Magnoliopsida > Poales > Poaceae > Olyra > Olyra latifolia. Next base: position 38,150,619 of record CM070532.1, read on the forward strand.
GTAGCAACAAAATTGGTCTAGTAGAAGTTAATCATGCAACATGCCTTACAGGGTACAATCCATTTGTATTCGCTCACCAAGTTGAGCAAGTATATTATGGCCCCGTTTGGCACAGTTTCAGCTCTACCAAAATTGGTGGAGTTGGTGGAGCATCCTATTCCTAGCTCCAGAAATTTATGGAGCTGGAGTTGTGGATACATTGAGGATGTTTAGATTAGTCATCTTATTTACATTTTAAACTAAAAATATAAACTTAACTCACTTTATTTTAACCTACAAACTCCATATCTGAGGTGGAGCTGGGAGCTGAAGCTGTGCCAAACGGGACGTATATATCTTATGAAAGGGAACGGGTAGGCTACACTATTGCAATTTCAAAAATTTCTACCACGAACACTATCGGTGTATTCTACACCAGAGTGCCCTTTCCACTACTGTCGTGTGGGACCACAGGCACAGGAGTTAGAAGGGGAGGTTTTTTTGCCAAAGGACTTAGCTTGTCGCATGGTGTACAGAAGGGCGCCTGGCCCCACCATCGGGCGACACGTGGGGCACGTGGCCCTCCAGCCAGCGGTGGCGACCAAGCCCCGGCCGGGCGACCAGACGCGCGGCCGCCGCAAGACGCAGCGGGCAATCGAGCCCTAGCGTCGGGCATGCAGACACGTGGCGCGCCGGCGAGCAAAGTTTAACAGCCCCAACGCCGAGCAGGCGACCAAGACGCGTGGCTGCCTGGCGTACAGGCGGGCTTTCGGGTCCCACTGTCAGGTAGCCGCGTGGACACGTAAGGCGGGAACAGGAAGGCTTTCCCCGAAGATTTCTCCTTGATCGCACCAGATCAGGAGCATTAAATGCAAATGACCGGGCCTGACCAGGCGCATGGTCCGTCTGACAGCATGATTACCTACCCGTCTATGGCGTCGGCTACACTGTGGTGGCTCGGTACGCGCGGCTCGACGCAAGGTGGCAAGGCGTGCGAGGCGGGCGTTCGCCCTGGCACCTCCGGCTGGTCCCCCTGTCAGATCGAGGCAGTGGCAAGCGGCAACGAGGATGGAGAGGCTGATGAGAGGGGTATTGTCTACAGTGGCCGGTGCAATTAATGTAATACTCTCTCTCCCTTTGCCCTAGCCAGCCCCGAAGTATATAAGGGGAGCTCTGTGCAGGGAGAGAGAGAGAGAGGGAGAGATCCGTTTGGGACACATATTTTCCACCAGCAATAAGAGCTCAAGCAGGACGTAGGGCTATTATCCGCTTCGGGGGCCCGAACATAGGGAAACCTTGCATGTTCTTGACTATTCTTGGGCAGTTCATCCAAAGCAAGTGAGGAGAGAGGCGTGCTAGCCGCAAAAACCTCCTCTACTGAACACCGGACTCACACTCAAACAAAATCTATCGGCTGAAATATGCCGACAAACACCTAAAACATCATGCGAGTAGAGAATCACCATATTGTTACCCTTGACATGCAGTCACAGCGGAAGGAGAGTCCAAGTAGTTCAATCTGGCATCGCGCGCATCGAGGTACAGGAAGTATTTGTTCACGTCGAGCCAAACATCCCCTCCTCGCCGATCACTACCGCAGCAACGTTGTATGTATTTCCGTAGAGAAAGTAGTCGATCTTGTTGACCTTATCCTCCTTGTCGCCGATCAACGCTGCAGCAACCGCAGCAGCACCTCTACGGTATCTACACGTCTAGAGGCGAAGCGCCGGGTGCCGGTGTGCTAGCACCGCACGCGCACGGCTAGGGTTTCTAGGAGTCGGAACAGGGTGCGACGGCTAGGGTTACGTGGTGGTGAACTCGTATGTCTGTGCTGCCCCTACCACCTCCCCTTATATGGAGCACACTAATGGGCTTCTACGCTAGAGGCCTTTTAGGACTCTAACCTACACGGATCAGTATCCGCGAAACCCATTAATGAATTCAATCCATTAGACATGTTCCAATCCGTTAAGTGTGACCCATTAAGTTCATGCGCAAGTGGCCGTGGCACCGAAAACTTTTTTCTGAATCACAAGTCAATAGCGGTTCCTAGCAGGACATATTGACCCCAGAATGCACAGAATGATCACAACGGCTGAACCTTAATATGCTCACATATCGATCCTTTTGCCGCTCGGTACCAGTCAAGCTCAAGGTGAGATACATGCCACTTTTGTGATAGCTCGACTATTTACTCGATCTTATAATGGATTCTAAACCGTGATTAAATTTTTAATCACATTGGCATGACCACGCACTTTTCAATCTAGTCACATCGAGTGGCCTAGAGATATCTCTTCTGTTATAAAGGAAAAGTAAATTCCATCTTGATCACTTACCCCTAACATCTTGTTTATAACTACGCATACCCGGAAGCTATCTTTATAACTACCTAGTTATTGTGTAGCGGTTGATAACCTTAATATATACAATTACGCATGTTGGGATTCAATGATAATCTTAGGTCTAAGGAATATATAGGTATACCACTCGAACTACAGATTGATGGTACATGTAAGATAACAATCTCTGCATTGTCTTAGAGTAGGTCTATTCAACACCAAGTTGTCTAACATGTGTCCGTATTATTGATTTGATATCTCTATACCTATGGTATGTGAAACATTACCATAAATCAATACATGTGCTGATCAAATCAATATTGCCCCCACATTGTTTATATGATCATATTATAAATGATTACTGGTCCCATATCATTATGTGGGAGTAGCGGATTGTGGATCGTTACCTTTGACACACAGCCACAACAAAAGAAGAATCGGAGTAGCCGAATTCGACATCGTGCACGTTGAGATACAGGAAGTAATCGTTCACGCCGAGCAAAACGTCTCCTCCTTGCCGAGCAGCGCCTCAATGGTATCCACACGTCTAGAGATGAAACGTCATGCGCGGTGTGCTAGCACCACAGGCACATGACTATGGTTTCTAGGAGGACAGAGAGGGCGTAACGGCTAGGGTTACGCGGTAGGGAACAAGTACAGCTTGTGCCGCCCCCACGCCTCCCCTTATATGGTGCGCATTAATGGGCTCATACGCTAGAGGCCTATTAGGACTCTAATTCCTACATGGATTAGTATCTGGAAAACCCACTAATAGATCCAATCCATTAGACATGTTCCAACCCATTAAGTATGTGACCCGTTAGATTCACGTGCAAGAGGCCATGGCCTCGAAAACCCTTTTCTGAACCATGCATAAATCAATAGCGGTTCCTAGCAGGACATATTGACCCTCAAATACACAGAATGATCATATCGGCTGTCAAGCTCAGGGCGAGATATGTGCCACCCTTGTGATAGCTCGACTATTCACTCGATCTTATAATGGATTCTAAACTGTGATTAACCCTTTAATCACATTGGCATGGCTACTTTCCAATCCAATCACATAAGGGTCCAGAGATATCTCTCTTGTTGTCAAGGAGGAAAAAAATTCCATTTTGATTGCTCACATCCCACGCCACGTTTCATAGCATTTTTGAAAGCTATCGCATATTGGGATTTAATGACGATCTCAGGTCTAAGGATTATATAGGTATACCACTCGAGACTACAGATTGATGGCATATGTAAGATAACAATCTCAGCATATCTCAGAATAGGTCTATCAAACATCATGTTCTCTAACATATGTCCATATTATTGATTTGATATCTATGTATCTATGATATGTGAAACATTACCATCAATGAATAAATGTGTTGGTCAAATCCATTATTGTCCCCACATAATGACATGAGACCAAGGATCATTTAGAATAACATCATGTAAAAAATGTGTCTCACAACCAAGTTGTACTTAATGAACAATGCTAGCGATGTTTATTCATGAAACTGATAACATGTTATTCAAGAGTACATATACATAGACATGATATAATCATCTCACATGATAGTCTCTAGGGCATATCATGATGGATCTAATAGCGGAGACATATGGAATCACACTCATTTTATTTTGCTCATCAAGTGTCGAAGCACAATGAACCTTGCTAAGATTAATGCCATGTGACATTGGCAAGAATCTCTTCTTTAAATCATGCATAACTTTTACAATACCTTATCAATATACATGCTTTGGCTTAATCCGATTAGCCTTATAGATCTATCTCTATAGATCTTTACGTCCAATATGTAAGTTGCATCTTCTAGATCTTTCATCGAAAAACTTTTTCTCAAATAAGATTGAATAGCTTCAAGCTTCGGATCATCATTTCTGATCAATAATATGTCATTCACATATAAGATCAAAAATACAAGTGCGCTCCCACTAACCTTCTTGTAAATATAAGGCTCTTTTTCATTTTTGATGAAGCCAAATTCTTTGACCACTTCATCAAAACAAAGGTTCCAACTCCGAGATCCTTGCTTCAGTCCATAGATAGACTTCCGAAGCTTGCATACCTTGCCAGCATTTTTAGCATCGATAAAACCTTCAAGATGTGTCATGTACACATCCTCACTTAGGTTTCTATTCAGAAAAGCCATTTTGACATCCATTTGTCATATCTCATAATCATGAAACGAAACAATTGCTCGCATGATCCGGATAGACTTTAGCATAACAACGGGCGAGTAGGTTTCATCATAATCAATACCTTGAAATTGCTTGAAACCTTTTGCCACCAACCGTGCTTTTTAGATGTGAACATTTCCATCCATGTCTATCTTCTTTCGTAAAGACCCATTTGCACTCGATAGTTTTGACACCATCAGGCAAATCAACCAAGTTCCAAACATGATTATCGTATATGGACTTTATTACAGATCTCATGACCTAAGCCATTTCTCAAAGCCCGGTCCCACCATTGCTTTTGTATAGTATGTGGGCTCATCATTATCCAACAATAATATATCGCGCTACCCCGTCATGAGGAACATAAACGACTTGAGACAACGACTTGCCCTCTTGGACCTACGTGGGGCTGACGCCTCTACAATGGGTTCTATGACATCTTATATATCCCACAGAGGATCAGTAGGGGTTGAAACATTTTTAGGTGTTTCCTAATTTCTTCGAGTTACACCTTGTTCCCACTGGCTCTTTTTAAAAACTCTTTTTCTAAAACGACACCATTCTGTGCGACAAACACTTTGCCTTCATCCCAGTTATAAAAATAATACCTTTTGGTTTCTCTTGGGTACCCACAAAAAAGCATTTATCAAATTTGGTGTGGAGCTCATCAGATGTCAGACGTTTTACATAAACCTCACAACCCCGAATCTTTAGAATAGACAACCCGAGACATATACGGGTCCATATCTCATATGGCGTCTTCTCAACGGATTTTAATAGAACCCTATTCAATGTGAACGCAGTTGTTTTTAGAGCAAGTCCCCAAAATGAGAAATAAAGATTAGTTTAAATCATCATAGATCGAACTATGTCCAACAAAGTCTGATTCCTCCGTTTGGATACCTCGTTCCATTGGAGCATTCCAGGACGAGTCTATTGTGGAACAATTCCATAATTCTTCAGATGATCATTAAACTCTTAGCTTAAATTTTCACCTCCGCGATCAGATGGTATAAATTTAATTGTCTTGCCTAATTGATTTTGTACTTCATTCTGAAACTCTTTGAAATTTTTAAAAGATTCAGATATATGCCTCATTAAATAAATATAGCCATATCTACAAAAGTCATCGGTAAAAGTCATGAAAAACTAAAAACCATATCTGGCCGTGGAGCTTATCGGTCCGTGTACATCGGTATGTAGAAGGCTCAATAAGTCACTCGCCCTCTCATCGAAACCAGTGAAAGGCGTTATAGTCATCTTGCCAATTAAACAAGAGTCGCATGGATCAAATGATTCGAAATCAAATGAATCAAGAAGACCATCTCAATGGAGATTCTCCACACGCTTCTTATTTATATGGCCTAAGCGACAATGCCACAGATAAGCGGGATTCAAAACAGTTGTTTTAAGTCCTTTTGCATTAATATTATAGACAGGAGCATCCTCAAAATCAATTACATACAATCCATTCACCAATAGACAATGACCATAGAGCATATTATTCAAATAAATCGAACAACATTGGTCCTTTATTATGAATTCAAAACAATCTTTTTTAAACATGAAGAAGAGATAATGTTCTTGCTTAAGACAGGAATATAATAATAATTATTCAATTCCATAACTAATTCTGAGGGCAATGACAAGAGATAGACGCCGACGGCTAGTGCAGCTACTTTTTCTCCATTGTTGACACAAATCTCCACCTCGCCTCTTGTAAAATTTCCAGTCCTCCTTAGTCCCTGTAATGATTTGCAAGTGTGAATCATCGATCTAGTATCAAATACCCATGATTCGGTAGGACAAGTAGCGAGATTAATTTCTATAACATTAATAACTGAATTGGATGGAACAATTCCATTTTTTTTATCTTGAAGTATTGCTTGTAATTTCTACACCAATGTCCTTTCTTTTGGCAGTAGCGACATGTATCAGAAGCAATAGGACCAGCTTTGGACTTTCCATCAAACCTAGATTTCGGGTCTGAGACCACATCCCTACCCTTGCCTTTGGCTTTGCGCTTCTTTTTATTATCGTTCTGAACAATCATCATATGACCAAGACCTTTCTTAATGCTTTTCTCAGCTACTTTTAGCATCCCATGCAGTTCGGTTAAGATCTTCTCTAAGTTATTCATAAGAAAATTTAAAATAAATGTCTCAAAACTCATAGGGAGCGATTGGAGAATGATATCCATGGCTAACTGTTGGCCAAGGAGAAAACCAAGATTTTTCAAGCTCTCAATATAACCAATCATCTTTATCACATGCGGAATCGCCGAACCACCTTCAACTAGCTTGCATGCAAATAAAGCTTTAGATATTGAATATCTCTCAGACATGCTCTTGGAGTCCTTCAATCATAGTGAAGGCATCAGTCGACTCGTATTGCTTCTGAAGCTTAGAGTTCATCTTGGCAAGCATTAGACAGCTAACGTCAAGTGACCACGTACAGGAAGTAGCCGTTCACGCCGAGCCAAACGTCTCCTCCTTGCCGATCAGCGTCACAGCAACCACAGCAGTGCCTCTATAGTATCCACACGTCCAGATGTGGAACGCTATGCGCCAATATGCTAGCACCATAGGCACACGACTAGGATTTTTAGGAGGACGGAGGGGCACGACAGCTAGGGTCACATAGTAGCAAACTCATATAGCTTGTGCCACCCCACGCTATGGGGTTCATCCTTCCTACCACTTGATCTGCACTAGTCCCTAGATTGGTATACTAGTACACACTATTTACATAGCAGGATCATCTCATATAAGCGGAGTCTTACATTAAAGTAAATACCTGTGTTAAGCCCAAAAGCTATTAAGCATTACAACATGGCACATTGGCCCAAAATAGTTCAAGAACAACAAAGGATCAGAGTGCAATGATAATCAAAAGATCATAAACTTCTCTGGCCGGCTATGCCCTACAAACTACTGGAGGGTCGTCCTAAGCCTCGCCCTGATCGTTAGCGTACTCTTGGGCTCCGTCTTCATGACAAGTGTAAGGGTCGTACTCATATTCACCATCTAAAAGAGTGAGTATGTGCGAGATCAGTGCGCAATCAAACCGCACTGGCGAGTTAACACCCAATCTAATCCATTTAATGATAAAGGTTCTAAAGGAGAGGTTGGGGTTTGTTTATTTGCAGAAAGAAAGTTTTATTAAAACCTATGACTTAGCAATTTTAATTCAAAGTTCTTCTAATCAATGTTCTAGAGTTCTTCATACCAAACCACAACTCATACCCATCCTAAGCATCCATCCAAACATCCGCCATCATCATCCGGGTGTGGCGTACCCGTTGTGGATCTTACACCCAGCGAAGTGCCCGCTCTTCTCTAGTGGGGTTGCCAAGCCTACACTAGATTCACGGTTCCCTGTAACGTAAGGTCTAGATCATCTCGCGGATCACAATATGATCATGTCTTCACCTCGGACTAGGGGTTAGCCAGGAAGCCATCCAGCAAAGTCTCTAGCCCTAGGACACCATTCAGCAAAGTCTCTGGGCCCCATCCGCACTACCGCGCAATGGCCACGCGTTGTGGTGTTAGGAACCAAATCCCGCAGCAATTGATTAGCAACTTTCCGCTGCGTGCCTCACTGCATGCCCATTCGGTCCACACTAGGAGTAACATCGGATCCGCCAATCCACACTTATCCATAACCACTTTCTTCTTCTGCTATCATTCTGTGACATCCTAATAAAATTATTATGTCACATATTAGAAATAAAAGATAAAAACAAAAAATGATAATAGGAAAAGGCCCTAACCAAGCTTGGATAGCTTAATTAGGCCCAAACTAGACCCAAAACCCACCCACCTAACCCTAAGCCCATTAGGATTCTTAATATTCCATATATAACCTAATTCTAGTCCAAATCAAGTTCCACCCCTATTAGGAAACCTCCACCACGCTCCAAACCCCCTCCACCATTATATAAACCCCCCTAAAGGTCCCCTGGCCGGCCAACACCCTAAGCCCCCACGAAACCCTAGCCGTACCTCGGTTTTCATGCCAAACCTAAGCAAATCGAGGTATCCCTCCTATTCCAGTAGCCAAACCCTAAATCTAAGGACAACACGTTGTAGAGCTCGTCGTGCTGATCAATTTGGATATATGGACCACTCTATTTGGCCAAGGATCGAAGGAGTTATGGCGCGCCAAAGGATCGCCAGAGCTCGGCCGCCGCCATCGCCGCCGGCGAGCCCAGCCGCCTCCCAGACATGCGCCGCCGACCAACCCCTCGCGCCACATGCCCCGCCGCCACAGACGCGTGCCGGCCACCGCCTCCACCTTGTCGCCGCGTGTCTCGCGCCACGACGCGCGCCCAGCAGCCGCCGCCGGCCAACCACCGCGCCTGTCCGCGTGTCAGCCAAGGCCAGCCAGCAGGCGCGCCCGCGTGACTGCGTCGCGCTAACCGCCCGCCACGACCGAACCGCGACTATCGCCGCCAGGCGCTTATCTCGCCATGCTGAGCCGCCGCCCAACCAGTAGCCGCCGAGTGTCGCGACTCGCCGCTGCCATATTGTCGCGCCACCGTCTCCCGCCAATCCACGCGCGACGCAGCGTGTCGCTGCGACCAAGACGCCGCCACCGGCCGGCGTCGGCCGCCGCGCGCCTAATGGCTAGCCGCCACGTGTCCCCGCCGGACCCGAAACTCGGCTTTTTCCTGATTTCCCCACGGTTAACCGCCGGTTAACCGGTTTATTCTTTTGCCAGCTTTTCTATTTCTCCTAAAACTTTCACGGATTGTTTAGGGAGTTTCCGAACTCCGATTGGGGTGATTCCAGAGCCCAAAAATCATAAATAATCCCAAGAATTATATATATTTTATCATACTATTTTCTTTGTGTTTGTTATTTATTGCTGTTTTATTTCTTTTTCGCGTAGAACCGACGTGCATCTGCTGTCCGGGAGACGTCTCGGAGCCGTTCAAAGGAGGAGAATTAGAACCAAACTTCTCCGAAGGCAAGCTAGATTCATATTGAATTCCTAGTTTACTAAAATTTATTTATTTCTTGTTTATTTAAATTGCATGCTTTAATTATCATCGTATGTGTTATTTTGACCTGATTTCATATTAGTCCTTCACTAATATGACGTAGCCTACCATTGATAGCCCGATTGGTACTGTTTTCCTAGCCTATCCTTTGTGTAGGTGCTTAGCTTTGCCTCTGGGATTGGTAGTTGATAGGTTTCACTCATTATTAAACTTGTATCCGTGAAGTTCGACTTTGTGGTGCTGTTTTTGGACAAACCTAATCAACTAAAATCAACATGGCGTGTGTTGATTTGAAGAGACCCAGAAGAGATGGATTTTGGGCTTGTGGATGTGTTGTGCAGGTCTCCTCTGTCATATAAGAACCGTATACTTGTGACTACCAAACCGAACCTGAACCGTACAGTCACTTGTGCCTTCTGGCCCTAACATATTAGCTGTGGAAACCTGTTTCCGCTGTACTCGTAGTGGACGGGCGTGAATAGCTATCACCGGTTCCGAATGGCTTAAATGGGGGCTAACCTCATGTGGTGCGCTATCAGGTCCGGCTGAAGGAGTGCGCATGACTGTCGGCCTGGTCAAAGTGTACCGTGTGGGGCGCGAAACCAAAAGAAAGGGTACAGTATTGGGGCAGGTGAAAGCAATGAACGGTCTTTGTACTGTTTCTCCTTCAGGATAAGACAGGGCTTGTGGGGAACATGTACACACTCTGCAAAGTTAAAACTATCATGGTAGCCGTGCCCGCGGTTTTGGGCGGGGGAAAGGCGTTTTCACGGGGTAGTCCAATGTGTTTTAAATTAATTAACTTGATGGTAGTGTAGGCAGGGATTGCCTTTCTTTGGAGCTGGTTAGCCGTTTCTATGACTACGCTCGTCGTGTGCTGAGCTGGTTAGCCATCCCTTGGCTACGTTCATGTGTCATAATGTGTTCAATGAATCAAGAATAAATAAACAAGTAGATAGGTGATGTTTCAGCAAAATAACCAAACCCATCCTTTGACCTTGCATTCATTTATTAAGGACTGTTTGCTGGGTAGCCGTGTACTCATTATATGGATCACGGATTATTTGTTTAGGAGAAGAACTCGACATCGGTGCCAGTTGTGACCAGAAGGGTCAAGGTGATTAGCTACGCGTACCGGGTCAACCTCGGAGTATCGTCGCATTTGAAGTCTTCCGCTGTGTTTTCTTTATGCTATTCAATTATGTCCTGTGCAAGACTATGTAAACGTCTATGTCAACTGAATGATATTTATGTTATATGAACTGATATTTATGTTATATGAACTGTTAATTTCTAGTTAATTCAATGCCTACGATGATATTCCAAATGTCCTTGAGTGCAATACTAGCTATGGTCTTCTGGGACTAGTATTTGGCCACTCAAGCCGGTAGAAATACCGGGGTGCACGACACATTCCTCCGTGTGCCTTGCACACGATGTGGCGGAACCACCCCAAGTGGCAGTGATTGGCAGCTACGTGTGTTCCATCCGAGCTCCTCAACGCACCACGTCTATGAATGTATAGCCCTCTTCTCCACACCATGTAGCCTGAGCTACTCCTAATCCACATGCCGGACCACGCCCGCATTCCCAATCTCACACACACTGGCATGCCAGGCCCAATATTCAGCTATCCATGCTATTTGTGTAATCATGTCCGGTGAATGTCGGTTCACCGTTTCGAGGCAACTAAGCCTAAAAATTAATAATTGAAACTGAGCAATGTCTAAGCAAGATTTTAACCAAGACTTAAGAGTTTAAATCATTTTATTAAACCTAACCAGGCTATCATGGGTGATCATCAAGGCAATCATTATTATAGTCAAATGACGGATGATTTCATCAAGATAAGATCATCATGGTAAAACAATACAAGTAAATGACAGGGCATGATATATCACAATTAAACAAGTAGGCATAATTACTTTAAAGAGCATGCAATTTGATAATTTAAACGAAATACTTTAGAAAATTAGGGTTCAACATGATCTAACTGAATGTTAACTCGCCTTGGTCTAGTAAGTGATGGGGTCTTCTAGTTGCTCGTCAAAATGCTTCTCTTTCTCCTCAGCGTCTAATAACAGAACGAATTCGAAGAACAATAAATAAAACTCCAAGGGGGAACGCGCCCTAAGTCTAGCAATCGGTGATTAGCGTTAGAAGGTTAGCAATAATTCATTCCTAGGTATCAATAAAGTTCCATGAGCCTACTTATGTTTGATAGTCTACGAAAAGATAACGGTGGTAGGGTCGATGGGTAGTTCATGATGATGATGATGATGCAATAAATGCCTTAATTATAATCCCCATAACATAGAATATAAGTTTAAAAAAAACTTTCGTCTGAAGTAATTCCTAAAAATTATTAGTTTGCTGCTACTATGGTATAATTAGTTGAATTTAATTTAACAATATGAGATAATATCCAAAAAGAGGGTCTTACATTACTCTAATTATGCAATTATGTATAATTACCAAGCTAAACCATGATTCAATATTTTAATAATTTCTTTAATGGTTCACTAGGTCTCTATAAAAATTTGAGGTTTTATTGAAGCCATTTAATAATTAAAATAAATCAGATTCAGTTTCTATTTTAATATTAAAAAAGGAAAACGGTTTAAATGCCTATTTTAATTATCCAGAGAGCATTATTGATCCTAAAATTCTACAATAAATTTAATAAATTCCAAATTATGGTTATACTCTATTGGAATTTTATCATGATTTTAGGATCTTAATGACTAAAGTGGAGAACCAATTATGGATTACTAATAAGGGGGTTTTCTTAATTAAATAGAGATTAAAAGGGGTTATTGTGCATCTCTTTAAATTATTAGTTCCAGCCTGCTATCTAGTAATTAGCCTAATTTTCTTAGATTTTTATTATGTCATTAATTATTTTAGTTAGTCATTATTCCCTTTTGGGTTTATTACTAAAAGAAATTCCTTATAATAGAGCTATGAACTAAAACAACTGCTCAAATCTAATTTATTGTTTGTCCAGATATTTTTATTAAATCCAGTAGGTCATCTAGTATTTACCATAATTTTTCAAGGATTTTTTGGGGATGTCTAACTATATATAGAAATCCACTTTATTTTCTACTATTACCTAAATTGCAAAAAAGCTACGAAAAACCCGGATGAACAGTGTTGGGCCTGCCTGTTTGCGTGGTCCAAGTCCCTCACGCGGGGGAGGCGTAGGCGTGAATGCACCAACACCCGAGGAAAATGTATTTCTTAGACTACGCCTTTACTTAATCTGAAAGGTAGGGTCTAGAGACCCACCGGTCAGCGACAACGACGGCTCACGCAGGATAATTAAATCCTAGCGCACATGCTAGGAGGCCCACCTGTCAATGACCTCCTAGCTCAAACACGACGCGCGTGTGGCGCCGGCGGCAGGGGCTCTTATCCCGGGCTCCGGCAAACCACCGGCGAGGCATCGGTGGTGCTACAGTTAAATCTACGGCGCCAACGAAATAAAAATGGGACCAACATCCACGGGGCTAGGACGTGATGGCCGGAGATTGGCTGGCGGCGAGCCGAAGTGGTGGTGCCGCAAGTTCTAGCGGTAGGAGCTACGGAACTTGGTGCAAACACTAAACTTTCATTACAGCATGGATACCCTAGGCACGAAGAGTTCTAGGGGATACTGGAGAGGTTACCGTGTGCTTGATTAAGGACAAGGTTGTCGAGATGGCTGTGGCGACGAGCGATGGCGGAGATTGAAACAGGGCAGCATGAGATCCGGCGACGAGGGGCTTCTCGGCTCGCGATTGGCTTGGGGTGGATTCAGGGTGCTCTTGGGAAGATGCTGACGAGGTTGCAGTCCAGGTGGAGCTATCGGCGGAGAGCAATCGAAAAGGGGGTGATGCTCAACTGCGACAGTGAAGGAACGAATTTCCGGAGCTTTGCTGCAAGAAAAGGCAATTAGTTGAGAACAGAGCACCACCAAAGGGTAAGGAGGAAGGTGGTGAACCGGCTTGGGCGCAAATCCGAAGAAGTTATCACGGACGAGCCACATGCAGGGAAACTAACACGTGTGGTTCTGGCAGGGCTTTCCTTCGGTATGTAATAACCGAATCTAGGCCCTTTCAGATACTGGACTATTCCTGACATGCCTGAGCCAATTTAGGCTCCTTCCCTTCCACTGCATAGCAGCGCTATCAGGTACTACGAGCCCCCTGCCTCACGCATCTAAGCAGCTCGCGTGGCCCAGCCCAACTCCAAGCTGTAGTGTGAAATCCCAACCAGATTACTTCGATTTCACCGAGCTGGCCTGGTGGCGTGGAGGGTGCGAGCAGGAGCAACGGAGCTCACACCGGATGCAGTTCTTAAGGCTAGGCCGGAGGGGGATGGCTCGGGATAACCACAGGGATAGAAGGGGTGAGCGGGAGGGAGAGCTGAGGCTATTGGTGGGCAGGGACGGGGTCGGCAACGTACACATGCGTTTCCTGGCCGCGGTGGGCAAAACCGGCAAAGGGTGGTATCGGGCAGAGTTGGATGGGACTGCGAGGCACCGGATAAGCAGTTGAGTGCGGTGGCATGCAAAGGGGGCGAAGAGTTATTGCCACAAGCAACGCAACAAGGGGGGGTGCGGCGTGGCGGTGACGTGCTAGAGAGCGCGCGGGAGAGAACGGGGTAGCAAGCTTAGTAACATGGCCACGAGCGGCGAGCCGCATCAATACGCAAGGGGGGACAGAGCGGAGGGGCAGACGGCTACGGGACGGCAAGCAGTAATGGCAGGCACAACGCAGCTGGTAGACAGTGCGCACGCGAGGATGACATAATGCCACAGAGCGAACGCGCCACGGGGCAGCGGTCCTAGGGGCGAAGTGCCATGGCGAGGCGCAAACGGGTGCGTCAGCCAGCGCGAGCGGCACCGGGGCGGTGCTAGGTCCGTCGGTCTGACAGGGGCATGGCAGCAGAGCCATGCGCGAGGGGAGAGCCGAGGAAGGAGAGAGCGATAGAGAGAGAGCCGAGCCAGGCCGAACCAGGGATGGGTCTAGCTCACTTCGCCTGGCTGAGGCTAAGCTAGGCTGAAGGCCGGGCTCAAAAATGGGTTGGGCCATCTGAGGGGAACCCATTTTGGCAAAAAGTTAAATTAGGATATTTAAAGTTTGACAAATTTCTTTTGAATCAAATTTAAGGGCTTAATGGTGTTTGTAATTGTGTTTGTATTTAGGGAGGAGAACAGGAAGAGTTGCAAGCTAAAAAGTTTGATTCAAGGCTTAGGTTTCTAATTGATTTAATTTCGGTAGGAGTGAAATGTTTGTTGGGATTGCTATTTTCCCAATTGGTAAAAAGGAGATATCTAAATTCCAAAATTAACATAACTTTCATGGTTGAGTTTTAACACAAAAGAGCAAGATGTTTCTATATGCATGCATAGATCTATGATCTAAAATTAGGTTGTTACACATGCCTCCCCTTATATGGAACGTATTATTGGGCTACTACGCTAGGGGCCATTAGGACTCTAATTTCCACACAAGTCAGTATTCACAAAACCCACTAATAGATTTAATTCATTAGACATGTTCCAATTCATTAAGTGTGTGATCCGTTAGGTTCATGTGTAAGCGGCCATGGCCCTAGAAACCTTTTTTGAACTACAAATCAATAGCGGTTTCTAGCAGGACATATTGACCTCCGAATGCACAGAATGATGATATTGGCTGAACCTTAATATACTCATATATCGATCCTTTTGCCGCACGATACCATTCAAGCTCAAGACGAGATATGCACCACCCATGTGATAGCTTAACTATTCACTCGATCTTGTGATGGATTCTAAACCATGGTTAACTTTTAATCACATTGGTATGGCCATGCACTTTTTAATCCAATCACATCGAGGGGCCCAGAGATATCTCTCACGTTATCAAGGAGTAGCAAATTCCATCTTGTTCACTCACACCCCACGGCATGTTTTCTAGCATATCCGAAAGCTATCTTTATAATTATCCAGTTACGGTGTAGCGGTTGATAGCTGCAAAGTATACAACTAAGCAAGCTGGGACTAAATGACGATGTGTACACATTATTGATTTGATATCTCTATATCTATAATATGTGAAACATTACCATAGATATACGGGAAACATTCTTATGAGCTTGTAAAATAACTAAGAATTCAAATACTTAATTCAGTTTGATTGCGTGAATTTTTTTATGTAGAAGTACATGTAACATTTTAGTCAAACCATATTTGATCAGTCAAAACCACTTTTAACTAAATGAAAAGACCATTTTTAGTTTGTAGTTTTGATATCTCAAAAACCAAGTTAAACTAGTTTTTGGAGTTCATGACCAAAATGGATCGAGGGACATAGTCAGGACCAAAACCATATGGCCTGTTTGGTAATGAAGTATTTTCATAGTCCCTTATTAGTTTGCCAGGCTGGTCCATTCCATCCATCATGAAAGGGAGAAATCAATTCATCCCGATTGCCTCCTTACCTAACAATTAGTTCTCGAAAACATGTCCTTCTCTCCCAGTGCTTGTCGCCTTCTCCCCTTCTTCCATGATGTTTGTAAGATCAAGATAGGCCTTGTATGTCTTGTGGGATTTTGGTGATTAATGACAAACATATTTAATGGCAAGTTTTCTTAAACAACAAACATGAGTTATTGACTTTTAAGACTAGCATGTGTTGTCTCAGTCTCTTTAATAGAAAGATTGTTCACCATTAAAGGCATGCATCTAATTATCCTAGTTGAGACTAATATTCTTTATTGATGTTATTCCTTTAGTCTCATATTTATGTCCTTGATGAATAATCTATGTGGAGGTATGAAAAGTATATTCTATATTGTATATCTATTAAATGCTTAATTTAGTGCTTGACTCATAATATTCCTTTTATATATGAAATTTTGCTATGAAACTAATGTGTTTACTGCCAAGTTTTTTTAGTCTCATATTTCTATAGAGGAATCCTTAAGGTCAACTAAATGATCTATTCATCCATGCAAGATATGTATCTTAGTGTCTATTTTGTTGAGATTAACAATTTGATGGTTTATTCCCTTTAGTCTCACAAATGCAATGTGGATGAATAGTACATGATGAAGTATGCAATCACAGTGTCCCTTCCATATTTATTATTGCATTCCTTTTATGAAAGTGCACAGTGAGCTCTAAGTAACATATTGATTATAATTATGCATATTGCTTTATGTCATATTTATTTGTGTATAAATATCTTTGTGAGCTTATATATGCATTGCTCACTTGCCATCCTTGTTTTAACTAAAGCTAAACTTCACCTTGCTATAAATTGACTTTGTGCATATATACCTTGTTTTTGCATCTTCTCAAGCATTTAATTTAGTGAAGTTTAATTTAAATTGAATCACAACTTTACTCTTGCTTTAAATATGAATTGTACATGTATAATTCTTAAATATATTTTTATGTGCACCTTTAAGTAAAGTTGTGTTCATGAAATTAATTAATTACCATGAATTATTGAATTATCTTTTGGGTAATCATCTCTAAGTGCATATAGATCAAATATATCTTCATCATGATGCATTTAGTAGAGACCTTTTATGTCAAGTGTTTCCATTTATGTTGAGCTTTATTATGAAACACTTGTGGTGCTTAACTGATATTGAATAGCAATTATATTCTTTTTCGTTGAGCTTTTGGGACTAATATCTTTTATGAGTGGTTTGAAGAGAATTAGGTTCCAGGAGTGTGCGTGATGACTAAGATGTGTTAAATGATGATAGTCAAGTCAAGGTCGACAAGACGAGGGTGTCACCAAGAGTTGAGTACTAAGTCAAAATTGATTTGGCGAGATGATCGTCAGGGAGAATGATCAAGTCAAAGTCGATATGACAGGAGAGTCTTACAAGGTGATCAAGTCGAGATTGACAAGACGAAAACGTCATCAATCATGTAGTGAAAGTCATCATGCACAATGCATCAAGAGGTGATGCATGGAGTGTTAAAATGAACTTGAAGGCGTTGATGTAGGATATCAAGCTTCAAGATAGTGTTCAAGACGAAGGTATAACTAGTATAGGGCTAAGAATATTTCCTAGTCTTTTACCGGTATTGGTGGTTGGCTGAAAGATTGGGTTTGTAAGATAGTCGCCGTAATATTAAGAGAGATCCAGATCGGTGTTGATCGGATCGGTTCCTAGCTCTTGGGTGATGCTCATTTACTCCTAAACCCTAGTTGAGCCTAGTGAGGTGTCAGGGTGTGTAAGAGTGTAGCGAGAGTGTTGGAAGTGTCCGTGAGGTGTTCGGACTTGTAGTTGTTCGAGAGTGAGCAAGAGGGGCTCCAGGAGATCTCCAGTCTTAGTAGGTATCTTTGGGCCGGATAGTCTATAAGAAATAGGGAGTTCTTAGTGTTAGGCAGATAATCTAGGGCTAGATGGTTCGAGGTGCTACTAGGGTTTAAGAAATGGAACATCTAGAAAGTTGGTAGCTTTGGGCGGATAGTCCGACCAGAGGGCCGTAAGGTCCGGGCCAGGAGGCCGGACGGTCCGTGAAGAACTGGGGTGTGAGCGCCGGACTGTCCGTCCTCTTCTGTTTGTTGGCGAGTGATTTTCACAGGTATTTTGGAATAGTCCTAGAGTTTTCCCAGACTGTCTGCCAATGGCTACTATTTTTCCAATGGCTAGTTTTTCAAATCTAGGACAATTTAAACTCTTGGTTGGCTCATTTATTGTAGAGCTTTAGGGGTTGGAGAATTGGTTTTGGCCGAGATTTTGCGTGTATCCCAAAGCGTGAGAAGTGGCAATAGAGGGTGAGAAAGAGGGAGAGCACAATATTAGGTGGATTTGGTGAAACGCTAGTGAGAGGAGTGAGTGACCAAGTGAGTCTTGTGCGTATCACTCTTGAGCTTGATCCGGTGCGATCAAGCGGCTGCAGATTTGTTACTCTTAGTACTTGCTGGCACCTAGATAGCATGGGAGGCGTCGTGCGTCGGTGACCTTTTCAAGAAGTGTGTGAGAAGATCTGGGCAAACCATGTAAGTGGCGTTAGTGCTTACCATCTTTGGAGGGGTGGAACTAGCAACCACTAGTAGAGAAGAGATGGTTGGCTCGGAGAGAGAGCCGATCCTTGCGAGGATCAAGCCTCAACGTGGATTAGGGGAGACCGGCAAGTTTCCGAGCACCACGGGAAAAAGTCTTTGTGTCACTTGTGTTTTGTCTGTTGTGCTCTTATATTCATTGCCATATCCTTAAACTAGTGCTTAACCCTCATAACATTTATCTTGTGCCTAATTGTATATCTAGGTTGTCTAGTTATATTTGATTCACCTCACTTTAGGATTGCTATCGTATTGACATATTATTTGTGTTCAAAAAATTTATCTTTACCTTTCGTATTTGTTTAAGCAGCACTAGCTTCTCAAGCACGCCCATGCCCAACACCTCAATGCGGCACATTGGCGTTGGCGTTCGCAGAGTGAAGCAGCACGACGGAGATTGTGCCAAACTCGATGTGATAAGTGCTGAGCCATGGGCGCGAGCTCGCACCCAACGGCAGCAGACGTGCGTTTGTCGACGACGACCATCCTCTAGCAGTCTGGCAATCTGCGTACACCTCGCTGCTTGCTCCTGCTGTTGCGTCATGTTGCTCAATCCCGCTCCTGCTCTCGCTTCCTTCCTCACCGGTGACCCAATCCAGGCCCGAATGGCAGCACAGTCTACTTCCTCCTCCCCCACTGCTCCTCAAGTCTCCGAGGTAGCGCAACCACATGTCATCGGCCACCGTCGAGCATCGTCATGACTTCTATGAGCTTCACCATGGCGCGAATCAAGTAACCGTCGCTTGCCTCCCATAGAGATCTACATCACCGGCGGTGCCCCATATGCGCCCTTCTCTATGGTTGGAGTCACGCCCTCCTGGTACTAGAGAAGGTGCTCGCGCATGGAGTCACGTCTTCCTGTCCATCAGCACCTCTCGGATAGATCCAGTAGCTCCGGCTACATCCTGGCCGTCGCGCGCCTCAAGGTGGTCGCTATCGCCATCCCACAGTCGCCCAGTGGAGCTTCGGTGCTCTTCCTTTTCCTCGTCGACGCTCTTCTCTTGCCAGCCCGTGCCTCGCCTCCCGAGCGCACCTCCCTGCCTCGCGCTTGCATTGAGCGAGCTTTGCTCAAAACATCCAATTTTCCTGTTTCTATGAAGCCTGCTGCTACAGGGAAATGGCATTGTTTGAGCCTGGCCGCTATAGGAAACCCAACCAAAAGCCTAGTCTGCATGATTGGGTCTGGCTTGAAGCCACAATTTTGGCAGTCATAACTAGTTAGTCTACTATTTATTTTGCTGGCAAGGTTTAGGATTGCTATAAAAACTGTCTCCTATCCCACATGTTATAGAGCCATTTTCTAGTGAAGTTTTGCCACAAGTGTGGTACTCATTTTGATCGCTATAAAAACCGTGACACACCATACTTGTGGTACAAAAAGAATAGTCAATTATAGTAACCAACCAAGCAGGCCCTCAATTCGGCCATCTAAACACGCTCATTATCTTATATCCTATAGCACTTACCATTCTGGCCTCCTCGATGCGCCACGTCGTCCGTTCGGTCGGGGCCATCCGATCACGCGCGCTGAGCCGATTTGGCCATCCGTTTCCTCCCCCGGGTGTTTATGCAAAAAAACCAAATGTTTTTTTATTTTACACGCGGGTGTCCTCGATCATCGCGACTGTTTGATCAAGTGAGCAAGTAGCTCTCGCTACGTCGTGTTTTACATTTATGTCCCCACGTTTTTCGGAGCTTGACCCGCTTGTCCTCCCCATCTTGGTAAAACGCGCTCTCCCGTGGCCACGTCGGTGAGAAAATGCTGGCCATCCGATCGTTCAAAAGTTATATATAAAAACAGACCTTGTGCAGCTTTGAGACGAAGCGGGAAGTTCGGTGGGCTGGTCCTCCGCGCTATATCTCAGGTCGCTGACTTGAACTCGAATCCTCGCCCCGTCCCTTTTCTAGTGCATTGCTTCCTCAGCCTCCTTCTTTTAGTTTCTTTTTTCTTTTTATTTTCTTTTTTTACACTGTTTTAAAATTTCAAAAATAGAAAGTTTCTAAAAAATGGAACCATGCCTGCACAAAGAAGGTCCATAAAGTTTGTATTTTTTGAAAATTTTGGAATTAGAAAAATTTTCGTTCCTTCCTCTGCCTTCTTCTTTTACTTTCTTCTTTTCTTTTCTATTTTCTATTTTCTACGCTGTTTAAATATTCCAAAAAATAGAAAATTTACATAAATGGAACTATGCCTGCACAAAGAAGGTCCATAAAAAGTTTGGATGTTTTGAAATTTTTGTGAAATTAGAAAAAGTTTCTTTTTTTTCCTGTGCCTTCTTCTTTTACTTTTTTTTCCTTTTCTATTTTCTTTTTTCTACGCCGTTTAAAAATTCAAAAAAATAGAAAGTTTGCAAAAATAGAACCATGCCTATACAAAGAAGGTCTATAAAAAGTTTGAATTTTTTGAAAAATTTTTAAATGAGAAACTTTTTAATTTTTAAAAACATTTCGCTCTCTTTTTCCTCTTCTATTTTCTTTTTTGTAGGTAATTTAAAAATTCTAGAAAAATAAAAGCTTACAAAAATGGAACCATGGCTTCACAGAGAAGGCCCATAAAAAAATTGGATTTTTCAAAAAAATAAAATTATAACAATTTTGAAATTTAATAAACGTTTTCACTCTCTTTTTTCACTTCTATTTTCTTTTTCGTAGGCTATTTAAAAATCCAAAAAAACATACAGAAATAGAACCATTGTTCAACGAAAAAAAGTCATTAGAAGTTTGAATTTTTTATATAAAAAGGCTGTTAGTTAGGATCACGCGGTTCCACACACGATCCCTTCTAGTGTGCAGGAGTTTATATACACACACCAGAAAATGACACGTGGGCAGTGCGCAGCCCATCTTCGTAGGCGCAAGCCTAAAATGTAACTGCGGGAAGTCAAACCTAGCTGGTAGGCGTAGCTAACCGCGGGCCCTCGCAAGTGGCAAGGGCAACCCGCAAAGCCGAGCCACAGCGTCACCGACACGTGGGCCCACCGCGGTACAGAATTACGCGAACACGCTGGAAATGGCACACCCCCCCGTGAGGGACACGGTGGGCCCACCCTGTCCCTCCTCTGTCTCGTGAACAGATCTCCGGTCAAAGCACACACCAGGCGAACGTACCCACGAGGCCACGACACACGAGCCTACGCTGTCTCTGACACACCGTCTCCACCCATTTGGCCCAACCTGTCATCGACTGTTATGCAGAGCGGAGCTACGCTCTTTTCACTGACAGCGAGGCACGCGGCTCCGCGATCCACTGGCCCGCACGTCAGCGAGAGGGTACCCTCTCGGTCCGTCTCCCCCCTACTGACTCATAGCCCCACCCGTCAGAGACTAGGAGAGCAGAAGGATCCCGTAGAACAAGACGCGCCGGGCAAATGCAAGGCCCACACAGAAACATGGCCCAAAAAAGAGGCGTGACTGACGTCCGGGCCCGGCGACTCTTATGGCCCACATGTCAGTGATGGGATCCGGCCGGTACATAAGGGTCGCGCCGTTCGGACCGTGTAGTCTCATCCCCCTCTGCCACTGTCGCCTCGCCTGTTCTCCCCCCAAGAGCTCGCGAGCCAGCGGCCGCACCACCGTTTCCGCGGCGCGCAGATCCGCTCGAACCGTGGAGCCCCAGGCGAGCGTGCCGGTACGGACGCCGCGAGCCTAAGCCTCCCCTGCCCCGCCGGTAGGCACCTCCCAGATCGCGCGCCGGACGACCGCCCCCTGCGCGGAGCCGACCGGATTCGACCAAATCCGGTGGATTCGGTGAGGCGTCGGTTTCAGCGGAGCAGGTTTGTTCGGGTTCGTGGGGGGATTGGTGGGTTTGGTGTTGGGTGGCCGGGGGGAGCCCGGAGCCTGGAGCCCGGAGGGGGTTGCTCTAGGGTTAGGTTTTGGTGCGGTGGCGGGAGGGGATGGCGGACGGGGCGAGAATGAAGGGCGTGGAGGGCGGCGGCAGGGGCGCTGGGGAGGGGGAGGAGAGGGAGGAGGAGGCTCGGGAGGAGCTGGAGCTCGCGCTGTCGCTGGGGCGTCATGGGTGGCACCTGCCGCCGGTGCGGCAGGAGCCGGTGCAGCGGTCCGCGTTGAGATGGACGACGGTTTTCCCGACGTGGGACTCCGATGCGGCCGGGAGCTCGCGGGCTGCGGAGAGGTGTCCCGACATGCCGCTTGTGCCACCGCTCAGGCTCCGTGACATGTGGCAAGGCGGCCGCACTGAGGGTGATGCAGGCCGCTCTGTGGCTGTTGCCGAGGAGGACGAGGAGGGCGAGGGTGATGAAGATGGAGATAGGGACCTGCAGAATAAAAGGCCCAAAGTGCGCGGCTTCGGCGAGTAAGTTGCTTCAAAATTGCTATGTTATTTTTTACTGTTTACTTGCCTTCAGATTTTAGCCGAAGTTGTTTTTGTGGATTTCATAGTGCTAGTATATTGTCGGTAAACCTATCACGTTGAAATTTGAAAATCACTAAACATTTCATGGAAGGCATAAACTGAAGTCAAATTAGTGGTTTTACTTAAGTACTTCAAATTGATGGTTATCCTGGAAACCCAGGAGGGAAATGGTGTACAGAAGTGCACTTTTAGATGTTTTTTACTTGTTGCTGTAAGTTCTGAGACCCCTTGGACGGGTAGTGAACACTGAACGAACTGCTTTGCCAGCAGTGGAAAAAAATGCTTCCCTCTAGTCAGTTAGCATATTTCCTTAGACTATCCAATTTTACTGGGCCTAAGTGACTCTCTCTGAGTAGTGCAGCAATCCTAGATTGAATCTTGCATTTGGTAAGACAGTTACCTTTTGTACTTGTCATTCTTCTTTTCTGATTGAAGACATAAGCCACATTTATTTTGCTTCAAAAACTTTCATATAAGATGAACAATGAAAATAGAGATTAGCAGCTATGCTGAAGGAAAGAACTACCCGTCTGTAATCACATAGGTTTGAGGCTGTTCTTTTTTTATGCTCTTATTGTTTATGAACCAGGACAGAGATAAGAAAATAAAAGAGAAGTCCTCTATACAACTAGCAGCATTATTTATTTGGACATTTCATAGATTTCTGTTATCTAAAATATGCTTTGGAAAAAAGGAGTCGGTATACAAAAAAAAATTATGTGCAAAAGTTTATTCTCCCCTTACATTTTTCACTTCCACCAATCATGTGAGTGTGTAAAGTGCACATGGTACATTTTCAGGCATCAATCCATGGTTATAGTATTTTAATTATTTTGTCCTCCGTTTGCTGTCACCTATCAAAGCGCACCTTGCTTTGCTAGTATGTAACTTCTATTGTCTATGTACATTTCTCATGCATATTTTTGTGTTACTTCGTTGTTAAATCTTTAGGTATTCTATCTGATATTGCGCACTGCACATCTTCTTTGTCACCTAGATCATTCCATATGTCTTTTGCATGATTGGCATAGTGTTGTGGTTTAGTGTTAGTGTGTTAACCTTTTCTATGTTACAGGAGAGGAATGATTTCCATCGATTTTTCCTGAGCACGATTTCCATAGGTTTTCCTGAGCACTAGTGATATCTTCTTTGAACATGGATTGTCGTGATAAGACACTATCATCCAGTATTGGTTAGACACGTAAGATCTTTCAGGATGTATCACTCATCATATAGATATGCTTCATATGCAATTGTGGTTGTGGGTACTATTACAAGCCATTCTTGTAGTGAAGTGCAGGAATATCACTTGTATTTTTCTTGGTAGAAGCATCAATGGTCTTTTTGAAATTCTTGTCACTTGTTAATCAAATATGTACCCATTTAAACTTTTTTTATTACAAGTCTTTATTTACACTTGAGTTAAGAGGTTCTCCCATTTTGCAGAGAGAGTCCACAGCACTCTGGTGTCAATGCAGCCTTATTTGGCTTTGAATCACCACATTTGCACGCTTCTGATGAACATGAGCGTTTCAAGATGTCCGATTGTCAAGACCATGAACTGGATTTTGGATTGTCGCTTTTCCCAAATGATGGTTGTAATGAGATTCCAAAGAACAACAATGAGACGGATGGTGATGTTGACAAATCAGGTGGAAGAACTTCTGAAGATGTTGAAATAAGAATGGATCTTTCTGATGATCTCTTGCATCTGGTGTGCCGTGAATTTCTTTTGCTAACAGTTCTCTATACGCAAATATTACTAATGCTTCATTCAAATACGGTAATGTACTAATTTGTTAGATGTGCTTTTGCAGATATTCTCCTTCTTGGGCCAGAAGGATATATGCAGATCAGGTGCTACCTGCAAACAGTGGCGATCTGCCAGTATGCATGAAGATTTCTGGAGATGTTTGAAGTTTGAAAACTCTAGAATATCTCTCCAGAACTGTATGTCTTTTGCTCGGTTATGTTTTATTTTTTAGTGAACGTGCATACAGTATGTTATAATTCTTATTTGAAATGTGTTTAATTATTATGCGCCAGTATATTTGTGAGATAGGTCTTCTCGTTTATGTTTGTGTCTTTGGGTGTTTGGCTCAGATAATTTTCAGTCTGTTATCCCAATTGCCATGTTCCTTGGAAATGCTTATAGGTTAGTAGAAGTAGAAACACTCCTGGTGTTTAGATAATGATAGAAAGGTAATGATAGAAAGGCTTGAGTGGATGTATTAGTTAGCTCTTAGGAGGACATGCTTGGCCTATGCAAGTTCAAGAAATGCCACTTACATGATTTCATCTTTATGAAACTTCCATGATGTTAATGATCGAACATTCTCATGGCTTTGTGCTGATGAAGATACCAATGTAAGGAGATGGCACTGTGGAGCCCATGATAGTAATTGTTACAAATGTCCATTCATCTACACTCTGATTATAAGCCCTTGTCATAAAAGCAAATTATCAAGCAACTATGATTTTGTTAGATTAGGATAAAGCCTGCTGTCTGGAACCTATTGACTATAATTTTGTATCTTTTATTTAATAAATATGGGATTGCTCTATTGAGCTATTCAGTTTAACTAAACATTCTGTTCTTCTTAAATGCTACATACTGTAACTAATTAGCTATATTCATTCCATTTTGTAATGTCCTTTGTGGTCCCACTGGATTGTTACCTGATGTTGCTTACATGTTTTACCACTGTTGCTTTTGTAGTTGTTGATATTTGCCATCGGTATCAGAATGTGACAGATCTCAATTTGTCTGGTGTCATGAATGCGGAAATACTAGTGATGGAAGCGAAAATGTTCTTAAGGTTTTCTTCTGATCCACTTTCTTTCTCCTTTGTTGTCATTTTATTTTTTGTGTTTTATTTATCAAATTTGCTGGTTTTCAGGCATCTTAAGACATTAACAATGGGCAAGGGACAACTGGGAGAAGCATTTTTTCAAGCTTTGGCTGAATGCCCGTTGTTGACTACTCTAACAATCAGTGATGCTTCTCTTGGGAGTGGCATCCAAGAAGTAACTGTCAATCATGATGGATTGCGTGAACTTCAAATTTTGAAGTGTCGCGCACTCCGGATATCTGTCAGGTGATGTATTTTTTGTGCAGTTATTTTAAATCTGTAAGTAGGTTCATATCATCATATGCCCTTTTAACTTATATGCTTTGTTTCATCATCCAGATGTTCGCAACTTCAAATACTGTCTCTAAGGCGAACTGGCATGGCTCATGTATCACTCAACTGTCCTCAATTGCTTGAAATGGATTTTCAAGCCTGCCATAAGCTTTCTGACAACGCAATTCGTCAAGCTGCTACAGCTTGTCCACTGCTAGCGTCACTAGACATGTCATCTTGCTCCTGTGTTACCGATGAGACATTGCGTGACATTGCTAGTTCATGTCCAAATCTTTCTGTTCTTGATGCATCTAACTGCCCCAATATTTCGTTTGAGGTACTTTTCTATGTGATGTATTATTTTATGTGTTTTGACTGATTTTGCTTGCCACTATTTGCAACTTTGCATCGCATATCTGACATACTCTTTGTTTGTCCTGTTATGAAGTCGGTGAGGCTTCTAATGTTGACAGACTTGAGGCTACTAAGTTGCGAAGGAATCACATCTGCGTCCATGGCTGCAATATCTTCTAGCCGTCTGCTCGAGGTAGTGATTCAGTTTTCTTTTGGTAATATTCTGTATACCTATTTTTGTCTTAAGAACTAATATACTCCTTTTGCACATTTCAGGCATTACAACTTGACAATTGCAGCCTGTTGACATCAGTATCTCTGGATTTGCCACATCTCAAGAATATAAGTCTTGTACATCTCCGCAAGTGAGGATGGCTTTTGTTTTTATCTTTGTTGATTGTCATTGTTGTTTATTTTGTACAATTGTTCATATTATTCATTTTATGGTTATCTTACCTTCCATGTTAGGTTTGCTGATTTGAATTTGCGAAGCCCTGTGCTTTCTTACATTAAAATTTCCAGATGTTCAGCACTTCATCGTGTTAGCGTAACATCAGATGCTCTTCAGGTTGGCTGCTATGTTTGGTGAAGGCCTCAGTTTTGTTGTTCTATTTATCGGTTTGTGTCTATTTTGTAACATTGCCATGTGCTGAATTTGTGACTGTCTGCAGAAATTGGTGCTCCAAAAACAAGAGAGCTTATGTAGTTTATCATTGCAATGCCACAATTTGATTGATGTGGATCTTAGTGACTGTGAATCATTAACCAATGCAATCTGCGAAGTTTTCAGTGATGGTGGTGGTTGCCCTATGCTCAGATCATTGATTCTTGATAACTGTGAGGTATGGTACTTGCACTCTCCTGTAGTCAACAGGTAGCACATGATAGTTATTCTGAACTTCTATTTATTTAGGGAAATTTTGCTATTGAATGCATGAGGTCATATATTTGTGTCCATTTTCCCCATCTTTTGGTGCTAACTGCAATCAATGTATCACCTTTTTAATTTTTTTTCATTTTTCAAGATAGAAGTAGTGAGTAATGAGATGTTGCCTCATTATATTTCTGTTTTGTTGATCTTTTTCCTCTTATCTCAGAGTTTGAGCATTGTGGAACTGAATAGTAGTTCCTTAGTAAATCTTTCGCTTGCTGGATGCCGTTCCATGACATTCCTAAAACTCTCATGCCCAAATCTGCAAAAAGTGAATCTTGATGGTTGTGATCATCTTGAAAGGGCATCATTTTGTCCGGTAAGTTACGATTGCTCGTCCTGTTTCTTAGGCAGTGAGGCACAATGAATTTATTTGGAGCTGTTTGTGAACAGCTTAGCTGAAATGAATAATATGCCTAGTGTATATGATTTTCATTCATCTCTTGGTAAGGATACGAGGATGTATGCCATTTTTCCGGCCTCAAAAAGTAAGAGAATAGCTTGTAATTTGCACCTTAGCCTGGGTCCATTCCTTCTACGTCTACCACAAGTTGCTTTAGTTGTGCTCTATCAATATGCAAACCTTAAAATGCTGTGTAAAAAGGATATTAATTATTCATCATCGGGGGTATTTTGATTTATCTGATTGGCCTCCTGGGAAGCTTGTAATTGCTTTGATTTGTGGTCTATTTGGAAAGATATGGTGGGTGGTTCTGCTAAACATTTTTATGAAAGGATAGAGTTGTGGTCTTGTGGAACAAATACGGAGGTCAACAATATATTTAGATGAACTGTTTCAATAAAAAAAAACTGTTTAATTGCCTACATAAATAAATATATCTGTATTTTCTGACATTGCTTCATTTGTAGGTTGGTCTTGAATCCCTAAACCTTGGAATTTGCCCAAAATTGAGTGCTCTACACATCGAAGCCCCAAAGATGTCTATATTGGAGCTGAAGGGTTGTGGTGTGCTTTCCCAGGCTTCAATTAATTGCCCTCACTTGATATCTTTAGATGCCTCTTTCTGCAGGTTGAAAAATGCTCTTACTATATTTCTGAAAAACACTATTGACTGGTACTAATTGTTATTGTACTTTATTTTGCATGTTCAGGCAGCTTATGGATGATTCACTGTCTCAAACGGCAGAAGCATGCCCTCTTATTGAACATCTTATCCTTTCTTCATGTCTATCAATTGACACCAATGGATTGTCTTCTTTGCATTGCCTTCATAAGCTGACCTTGCTTGACCTATCATACACATTTTTGATCAACTTGAAGCCTGTTTTCGACAGTTGTCCACAGTTGAAGGTATCAAATCATTTGCTACTGTTGTATGTACGGGCGTATGCCAATTGTTCTTATGTGTTAGCAAGCTATACCACATGACCTATGTGTATATTCTTATGTGGACAAATCGCTTGTACATTTAAAAATTGTTGTCAATTTTCATCACTCTATTTTCTTATGCAAGAACGTGTGATGAATATATGATCTGTTGCATTTATTTGTTGCATCTTCTGTTGTAGTTAACTTCTACACTATTTCTATTTTCCAGTGTTTTGATGTTTCCAATATGAGATGATTTGGAAATGCATTATTTTGAAATTGAATGTTGTAAAGGAGAGTAGTAGATATATAATGAAGGACCGAGATCACTTCTCTCTTACCATGTATGCTTTCTTTGCCAGGTCTTAAAACTTTCAGCTTGCAAGTATCTCAGTGATTCATCTTTAGATGCCCTCTACAGAGAGGGTGCTCTTCCAATGCTCATTGAGCTAGATCTGTCCTACTCATCAATTGGACAGACTGCGATAGAGGAGCTTCTTGCATGCTGTACAAATTTAGTTCATGTAAATTTGAATGGATGTACAAACTTGCATGAATTGGTGTGTGGGTCAGACGACTGCAGTTCTGTTGACATGCCAGTGGATGTTTGCCCACCTGATTCTGCACTAGTCAAGAATGAAGAGATCAGTGAAAGGCCTGATCGTCTGCTTGAAGTTCTCAACTGTACTGGCTGTCCGAATATTAAGAAAGTTGTTATTCCTTCGATGGCAAACTATCTACATTTATCAAAAATCAACCTTAATCTGTCTACAAACTTGAAGGAAGTGGATTTGACATGCTCCAATCTTTACACTTTAAATCTGAGGTAGCATCAATGTGTGTTTCTGTACCGTTTGAAGATCATCTTTGTAGCTTGTTATGTATTTACAGCATTTATTTTTGCTCTTTCAGCAATTGTAGCTCACTGGAGGTTCTGAAGCTTGACTGCCCAAGATTGACTAGCCTTCAACTTCTGGTACTATTTTTAATGCACCTTCCAAAACTTTTAAACTTATTGGCTGGTATAATGTTAAGTTCTAACTTAATCAAATGCACTTTGTCCGTCCTGAAAGCGGTTTTTGCCTTTTTGGCTTTTCATTCTATAGTGCAAGATTGTGACCATTATTTTTAATTATAATTTGCTTAGAAATTAATAAAATATTATGTAATAGAAAGTATTTTGAAGAAAAATCTAATAGCATTATTTTCATGTGGTTAATCCATATGCTTTTACGTATATTGAAGATAGATCACGTGGATCCACAGCAATCAATATTTCCTGTTCTTTCCAGCTTATCTGACTTGTCTGTGTATTTACTTATCCGAGAAGACTTGTTTAAAAGCTCTAAAAACACAAGTGAAACGAAGCGGATCCGACTCTCGAGGTTACCTCAGGAAGCTCTCGAAGTTAGGAGATAAGCTAGATGAGTCAGATAAGTAAGATGGGGAGAACAGGGCCTAGAGATGCTGGAATATTCTGCTAGCTAAAGTTTCTGTTCTTTGCATTAATGCTGTTGGTGCTGATATCCAAGTTCTTTGCTTCAGCTCTTAAAAGCGCACTTCTGGAAAATTTTGTTCTTACCACTCCAAATATCGTTTCTGCAATCAAAAGTTTGCTCTTTTATTTTTGCCACTCCAAATTCCAAAACAAGGTTAAACTTTGCTTTCAGCACTCTGTTACAAACAGAATTTTGAGCAGCTTGTGTGCAACAGGAGTGGAAAAAAGGAAACTAAGCCTGGTTTGGAGTGGCAAAAATGAAAAGATCAAGCTTTTAATGGCAGAAAAAATGTTGCACACATTTGGAGTGGTAAAAACAAAAATATCGTAATAATACATTCAAGTTAATCACTTAATATTTATCATATTTTTATCCTCCTGATCCCACTAATCTAAACTGCTCACAGTTTATCCCTGTAATATCCCGAGGTATTTCATAAAATTTTCATCTAGTTAGGATGAGTTGTGGCAGTACTGACTAGGTTTGAGCAAACCGTGTTATCACAGGTACCTGGGTTTGGGCCTTTGTTTCGCATCTCCTTTGAATTCATTAATTATTTACTTCCATGGTCCACGATGCACTTATATGTATTTCTCAGCTTAGCTAATCTTAATGATTTATTTCTGATGTCATATGCTTCACTCTTCCAATATCACTATTATAGGCATGCACCATGTTGCAAGAGGAGGAACTAGAATCTGCAATATCCCTCTGCGGTGCTTTGGAGATCCTCAATGTACACTCCTGTCCAAAGGTAAGCTTTTTCCATTTGATTTGCGCTAATTTTGTGTATTTGTTATGCTTAAATTCTGTCTCCTAATTTGTCCAGTTTGATTCTGAACAGATAGATATTCTGGATTTTAGCAGACTACGTGTGGTTTGTCCAACCCTCAAGCGCATCCAGAGCAACCTTATCTCATAGCATGGAGCCTGCTGTCACCTGAAGGAGTGCTATGTAAGGCAATAGTTTGCGTTCATGTGCTGTACCTTAATGGTCCTGAATAATCCTAGTTTAGATTGGAAACAAAAGCAGCCTCCATGGCACTCTTGTACATACTCCTGCAGCATCGCCGATATAGGAGCCAGTAGGCGATGTGAGCCCATTTCTCCAGTCGATTGTTGTGTGGTAATAAGTACTTAGGTGAATCTGGATTGACGTTGGATTGTGGAACCGTTTTTGTTTTTGTTTGTATTTCTTCCAAGTGCACTGATGGAGCAAGCAGATCTGTACTCTGGTTTATATGCATTAATAATTACCTTGTTGGATCTAAACTGGTATATACTGGATGCTTGATTGGTGATTTGGTGTGCAACTCTGCATAGCTTGAGCATTGGTAGCAGGCACTATAACACTGTTTATCTGGATAGAGTATATGCTAGAGAGAAGAAATCTTTTAGAGTGTAGTGTAAAGTGTGAAGGAACTGTGGAGTGATGGATAGTGTGTAGAGAAGTGTTATAGAGTAGAAATTTGAATTAGCTGGTGTGGATACTCTTATGGCAGTAGATTCCTTCGCTGTCAGAAGGTGCGCTGTTTCTTCTTTGCCTGTATCTGTATAAAGCATTTGCTGTGGGTCTTGTGACAATGTGAGCTAAGCTATGGTTTGTCATACAAGATGAGCTTATGGAGGGCCATCGTTTTCCTTGCAGGGCCCTGATTTGCTTCACATTCTTGTGGACACCAAAGATTTTTTTTCTCATGCTGATTTGTACCTATGGTCCCCTATGATTTGTGAGCTAAGTTCCCATTGATGAGAAGGATGCACATGCTTATCGAGATGAGGAACCAAAGATAGATATCATGCAGCTTAAGTTGTGCAATCTTTGACCGAATCCCATGGCTCCGCTGTGAGCTGTTGCTAGGCTGGCTGCTGAAAAACATGTAGGATCTGTTCTTGCATCCCTGCTGCCTAGTATCTGTCACACACACGATACGATATGATCTGCCTTGTCGATGCAACTCTTATCAAATAAAAGGGGGAAAAAAAAGTACCAAGAAGACCAAAATTAAAGTGTCTATGGCGAGACGCAGCTGGCGGCAAATACCAGACGAAGCCTCGTACGGAAACGAACCTGTTGCTCATCAGTGGTAGCACTTGAAGGGCGGCGCACTCGCAGGCTTTAACGAGCGGCATGGTCGCTGGATGTTTCGGGGAGAGAAAAGCAAAGATTATTATCTGGTAATCCTAAGCCCTGACATGCCTAGTTTTCAGTTAAATCAGCCAGGATTCTGCTGGATGTTTTGGGGAGAGAAAAAAAAAGAGCAGGGATTATTATCTGTAATCATAAATCTTAGGACTATCTTCAACCATTTTGCTCCATTTCGTTCTCTTTCCATAATTCACTTTCTCTTATTCATTTCCTTTATTTTCTACTATCTTTAATAACATTTATTCGAAAAAATGATACAGAAAAAGAAGAGAGAATTCATTTATGAAGGGAATGAAAAAAAGAATCTCTTTCAAAAGGAATCTGTTGGAGCCACGAAGAAAACGAGATTCCCTTCGTAGCAGGAACAGGGGGAAAGGGATGGAAATCCCTTGGAGAACGTCTACCATGCCCAGTCTTGGGTTAAATCAGCAATGCTTTAAAAGGAACTGGCTGTCGCCGATCATTTGGACGGTACTTATCATCCCCAATCCAAGAAGCAAGGTGAACTGCCCTATGGCTATGCTTGCTTTACAGCTAAAGCAATTAAGCAATTATGTGCAACTCCCATACTCTTTTCTCATTGAAGAATGGAACTTGTCAACCTACTTGTCCCCCAAGCTGCACAAGCCATCCGTCTTCTCGTGCAGGGAGATTTATAAAATGTAGAGCGATCAGGTGACTGTGACTTACAGGTAGCTCTAAATTGGAGAAGAGCCGAAAGATCCTTAGGCGATTAATTCATAACACTGGACAAATACATGCTTTAGCTGTTTAGCTGCTAGTTGTGGCATGGCATGCATGCATGCAAGCGGAACGAATGAATGCCCTGTGCTTTGACTTCCGGTTTGCACCTTTGTTAACGTAAGCAAATGGTCATCCAAATCATGGTCGCCCTAAATATAATATGAGAGAGAAAGAGGAGAGTGCGTTAGAGAGAGAGAGACAGAGTGGGAGGGAGGGAGAGGGGCTAGAGAGAGATGTTGTGGGGTCCAAAGGAGAGAAAAAGGAGGCAGCAGCCAGGCTGGCCATGGGAGGAGTGGAGGTTGAGATTAACCTCTCCCCCTAAGACCCCGCCAAACTCATCTAAAATAACAATCAGCACCACACCACCATCACAACCAACAACAACAGCAGAAGCAAGAACACGGGCAGGGGAGAGAGAAAGAAAGAAAGAAAGAAAGAAAGAGGAGGGAATAAAATCTCCACGGCGATCCTCTCCTTTCGATTTCTCAGTCTGCGGCACAGAAGAGAGGAGAGGGGGAGAGAGAGAGAGGGACAGGGGCAGAGATAGATCGGCGCTAAGTTCTCTTGGTCTCTCGCGCTCTCCCTCTGGAATTCGTCGTCCTGTTTCTTGATCACTCTGGTCAAGGGAGAAGAAGATGAGCCTCTTTGGCCTGGGGAGCAAGTATGAGCATCCCTGAGTTTCTTGTCCTGTCTAACTTAAATTTCATTGTTTTGAAGCTAGTTTTCCGTGGCCCATAAAAGCATGTCCTATTTCTTGTTTTGTGTCAGTGCATTTCCCTTCTCATTGTTTCTCATATCGTCCTTTATGTTTTGTACATGTCTTGTGCATTTTCTCGAGGAGATTTGCGTATCTGTTATGTGTTGACGTGATTTAGATATGCGTCGAAATTTGGATTTATGATCGCCTAAGTTTACCAAAAGAAAAATAAAAGAGAGAGGAGGAATAAACGAATGATTTTGACCTAGGCAGCAATAAGGCTTGCATGTTCTCATTTGCTGTTGTCTTGAGTACTTTTTAATGCCTGTTGTTTGATTTAATTGAAAGACGCAATAATAGTCTTGATTGTTTACACCGGTCATTGCATTATCTATTTGTTTTGCTTTTGTTTGCTTTCTTAAACGTTCTCCACAAATGCTTAGCTGTACGAATCTAATCAATCTTTCTTCGGTTTGGTTTGATGGGCATCAGGAACCAGAAGACGTTTAGGCCGAAGAAGAATGCACCATCAGGCAATAAGGTAGGTAATTTTTCTCTTAATGTCTAATTTCTATTATCATCCTTGCCCAAAAAAAAAACACTTGCACCATCCCATCAGGGCAGCAGCTCAAAATGTTACATTAAAGTAAAGAATTAAAAGCGTACCAAAGGAATTATATAAGACAGCACGAACTTATACATAAGAACATTGAACCTAGCACGGACACAGTACCATTTGGGAAATGAGAGTCGTGCAAGGTGCAGAAAAATGTATCTTCTCGTTGAATTTATGGGTCATAACAACATACCTTTTTGGGTATGTATGATGCAGGGTGTGCAGCTAAAAAAACACATTGATGCAACCTTAGGAAGTGGGAATTTGAGGGAGGCAGTTCGGTTGCCTCCTGGCGAGGATCTTAATGAATGGCTAGCGGTTAACAGTAAGTCAATTATCGCTACCCATTCTTAGGAAAAGTCATCCATGTAATTGATTCATGTTCTAATAGCATAGTTTTTGTTTCTTCACAGCTGTTGATTTCTTCAATCAGGTCAACATCTTATATGGCACTCTGATGGAGTTCTGTACACCTACTACATGCCCAACAATGTCAGCCGGACCCAAGTAAGATATAATGATATTTACCTGTCTTTGAAACAAATATTTGTCATTGTACATACGAGTTTTGCATAACCCCTAATTTGGTTGACGTGAGTAATTGGTGACAACAAATTTTTTTTTTCAGATTTGAATACAGATGGGCTGATGGAGTACAGATCAAGAAACCAATCGAGGTTTCAGCACCAAAATATGTGGAGTATTTGATGGACTGGATTGAGGTTCAGCTCGACGATGAATCCATTTTCCCTCAGAAACTTGGTATTTCAAACCTCATGAGATATCACCCGGTTCAGAAGCTACATTTATTTTATTTGGTTGGGAGTTAAAGAGCAGTGCTTTTTGTGGGTTGATTGCTTTGAACTATTCATGCAGGAACTCCTTTCCCACAAAATTTTCAGGATGTTGTGAAGACGATATTCAAGCGTCTTTTCCGTGTTTACGCCCATATTTACCACTCACATTTTCAGAAGATTGTTAGCCTCAAGGAAGAGGCCCACCTTAATACCTGCTTCAAGCACTTTACATTTTTCACATGTGTAAGTTCACTGTGGATCTCCCTTTCATCCTGCCTCATGTGCAGTTTATTTAGTTGGAGGGTGCATTCTTATCAGTTAGTAACTTAGTACAGGATTTGGTGTTGATCATAAAAGTTTTTGCATCTTATTTTGAGGAAAAGGAATGAATTTTGAAGTGAGATGGAGATGGAGATAGACCAGTAATATGTTTTATTTGTTGTATTTTGAGCTGATGCAATATCACCATGCATTTGTTTGGCAGATATACCCTTTTCAGGCTTTCACATATACACTGTGTGACACATTTCTTTTTTACTATATTTTTTTCTTGATCTGAGTCGATGACGTAAAAATGAATAAATTATATCGCTTTGTAATTTCAATCAGTTATATTCTGTGTGCAGGAATTCAAGTTGATTGACAAGGCTGAGCTTGCACCTCTTATTGATCTTATTGAATCAATTGTTTCAGTTTGCTAAGATGGCATCAAGGAGTGTGGACCATCTTTTTTCTTGTTTTTCCCCCTTTCTTTGGTATAACAAAGTGTGCAGAAAGAGTGAGAAAGGGGCCAAACGAAATGGCCAAAGAAGTAATTTTTCCTCGTGTACTGTTTTTGCGTCTGCTCCATGAATTTGAGACCATGATTGTCTTGTGAAACCCAGATAAAACCATTTGGGGGGAACATGTGAAATGAGATTGCTGTTGCTTCGCTGGAGTACTAATGTGACTTATCCCTTTGTTCATCTAGTTTTTATCTTATTAAAATTGAGTGCAAGACAAAGCACAAGAAAATGCCACACCATCACATTCGCTTATTGTTGTTTCATTCCAATCAAGCGAGCACAAAACTTTATATAGCATACATCTAGAACTGCTATGCAACACTCAACCATACATGGAACCATACGCATTTTTTTTTTAGCAAAAAGGGTAGGCGCTTTGCCATTTTGATTAAGAGGGTGAAATAAGTACATACAAGAGAAAAGGAGGGGGTGGGAAAAGAGAGAGGAAAGGGAGAGGGAAGACCACGACCCGACCAAGCCGAAGGTCGGTACACAACACCACCAGGGAAACCCCCTGACCGAGACCTAGCACTCACGCCAACCCGGCGAAGACTCCAACCGGCTGACTACGCCGCCACGCGGAATGCACGTCCGGAGCGCCTCCTTGCCATCTTCATCGCAAGTAGAGCAGGGCAAGAAGACCGGTCTAGTCAACAGTCATCGCCACCGCACAAGATGCTCGGCCGACACGATAGAGAAGGAGTCAACCGTCATCACCGCGTAGGATGCTTGAACAGGACCATGACCTCCCTCAATACCAACCACTCCATAAGGACAAGAAGCAACAAAGGCACCAGCCACCACCGCCGCGCAAGAAGAGTCAGGTTGCCGAGGGCCCAAAAAGCCACCGCCGCCGCCTCCGCCAGAAGGGATGCACGGCCAGAGCTAACGCTGCCACCGTAGACAACTGCAAAGCGGGACAAGGGAAGGCTAGTCTAGCCACTGGTCATCACCACCGCACAAGATGCTCGGCTGGGACGCAAGAGAGCGTCAGCTATCACCGCCGTGCGGGATGCTTGAACTAGGCCGACCAGCCCCCAATAGCAACCACTCTAAAGGGACACGAAGAAGAGCGGAGGCTCCAGCCGCCACCGCCAAGCAGGAAGGGACCGCAGTGAAGGCCGATCAGAGTACGCCGAAAGGGGAAGGGGCGCGGGTGTTGAAGCTACCAGGGAGGGCTGCCACCACTAAGGGGAAGGGGGCGACGATGCTAAAGCGACGACAATCCAGCCACCAACAATGTCGACTGGAGGGAGAAGATCCAACAATGCGATTTAGGGCGTCGCCTACAACCAGGAAGCGACGACGATGCCGCCGTCACCCGTTCGAAAGCCGGACCCAGGTTTTCACCCGAAGAGTCCGCAGAGGGAGAGGATCACCGCAATGATGCCTCCAAGGAGGGGAATGGCGCCTAAGGCGTCACCATCGTCGGCCCAAGCCAAAGCCGGGCGGGGCTTTCGCCTGAAATACTCTCACCCTTGAAGCCGCATTGTTGGGAAGGTCACACAGGCGAAGCGGCATGCCTAGGGGTGCTGTCTCTGCAGCTCATGGGCTTGCCTCTGAGCCATCCCACCAAGAATCGAAGCCGCCATGACGCCGCGCCGAAAGCAAAGATGTTGGTGCCAGCGCGTGGGCCTCCCGGCTGCCGACGCCACTGACACCACCAGGTCTAGGTTCCAAACGCTAGATCTGGACGGCGACGAGACCGGAGGAGACGGCGGCAAAGAAACCCGAGCTGTTGGTGGTGCTGAGCTCGGACGGTGTGGCCTCCGTCTCCAGCTCGGCCGCCGCGGCCTTTACTCTAGCGGGGAACCGCCGCCAACGCGACGCCCCCAAGGACCGGTCCGAATTCGTTGGGAAAGAGAAAGGAAAGGGAAAGGAAAAGAGCGAAGCGGGAGGGGAAGAGCCTCTTGTTGCTACGCTGCTGTTGGAGCGGCGGCGGCGAGGAGGGAGGCCGGAGAGGAGGGCTACTGCTGGTGGCGGGTTGGGTCGCCCCCTGAGTCGCCCTAGGGAGCGGCTCCAACCATATGTATATTTGTATGAACCAATAAAACTTGATAATTCAATTTTTCTGCATAGAGAATAGGATTACATAAGCTCCACTTAGAATGGCTAGAGTTGCATGGTTATGGTTGAACGACTATGCTTTGAGAGCTTTAAGATTGGAGCATTTTGTTTTGTTGCATTCGGAGAGATAAGAGAAGAGGTTTCAAAAGTTTTGAAAAATGGCTTTGACATGGCGGGGCATTGGTTCTGTTTTGAGACTTTTTACGTGCAAAAGTCAGAAAAACTAAAATTAACATGCTATAGAAGGGCCCATAACAAATTCAGCTAAAATTAACATGTGCTACTGTTCTACACGGTCAAGATCAATTCTGATATGCAACGCACGCTGACACGCTAAGGTACACAATGAAACAGCCGCCTTCGGCCTTCCGCTGTTCCACTCCAGGGCTCCAGGCTACATAACGAAACAACCCTGTCAGGAGGCTGCGAGTACCCAGCGGCCACCGCGGATAAGAATCAAGAAGACAAGAAGCAGGAGGGAGCTGCTCCTCTTCCCCCGTCTTCTCCACCTCCAGCCACCCATCCATGGCTCAGCACCTCCTCCTCTCCTCCGCTCCTCCTCGCTTCCATCCCGCCGCCACGCCAGGTACTAGCCACTCGCTCCGTCCTCACCTCTCTCCCCTCGTGTGCTGCGCTGCTGTTCTTGGCGGCTTGGCGCTAGCTGTTTGAGTGGTTCTTGCTTCTTGGGGAGAGATTCTGCTGCTGCTCTGCATTCCTCTTATTTTCTTCATCTTTTTTTGTTCTGTTGGGCGTGCTTAATTCTGAATTTCTGACGAAGACCTGTTCTCTGACCTTCTTCTTCCTCTGTATCTGCATCCTCGCTCTGTACTAGGCAATGGCGTTTCCCGCTTGCCCATGACGCCATCACGCTCTGTTGCTCGTGGTAAACAAAGCTATCTACCTAATCTAGCTCCTTTCTTTCTTGCCGAATCTTACCCTTGTCTTCCAAGTCCGCGAATCAGTGTGTCTGGCTGCATCCTGATTTGAATCCCCTCTGCGTTTCAGCGAGCAGGAGGAACATGAGCTGCCGCGCGAAATCCTGGAGCTGGAGCGTCAGGTGTGAGCAGGGAGCCAAGGGCGGCGGCGGCGGGTTGGACGTGTGGCTCAGCCGCGGCGCGATGCTCGGCTTCGTCGGCGCCATCACGGTCGAGCTGACCACCGGCAAGGGGGTGCTCCAGGTAGGCGCTTCCGCCGTCCCTGCTCTCTTCTCAACACAAGCACTCGATCGGTTTCACTCATCAGTCATCACTGCAAGCCATTGGGATTACTGCTATAAAATTTGCTTGTGTTCTTGGTAAAAAAAAAAAAGAACACAACACATTTTTGCCTCTGAAATCTTGCGACTTGCGAGTGATGGATCGATTGGTTGTGCTGCAGAACGTGGGGTTGGGAGCGCCGCTGCCCACGGTGGCGCTGGCGCTCACCGGAGTGGTCGGAGTCGTCGCGGCGTTCCTCATCTTCCAGTCGGCGTCGCGTGACTGAATGCCGTCATATAGAGAGAATTGTAACCATCTCATCGAATTGTTTCTTACTAGTACGGATCGACTCCATTTTCAGTGTTTCTTTCTTCACTGCCTTGGTTGGATTCTTCTTCTCTGGGATGACAGATTCCATGTCTCAGGAACGCTGGCATGGTTGCATACATTTCTAGCCTTTGTTCATGCTTCGCCTCATCATCGGGCTATCGTTGCTATTCCCAAGCCACGGTTACTGGCGTAGCAATGTCATGACGTGACATTTATTGCTAGCCCTCTGATCAATTAGAGCCTTAGATTAACCGGAATATCGTGTAAAAGAACCCTACCAGGACCACATTATAGCATACTCGCTTCGTTTTTTTTTATATGGCATATTTTAATTAAAAAAGTCTTTGAAATATATTTTAACCGTTAAAATTCTCTTATTATATATTATCAACTTATATAAAATAATATTATATTAAAAAAATTTGAAATACAAATATATTCATATGTCTTTTGTACACTAAATATGAATATAATTTGACTAATTATGATCAAAGTTTATAAAGTTATACTTTTTAAAATCAAAATACACCATATATAAATAAATGGAGGAAGTACCTTTTCCATAGCTAATTTGAACCAGGCGCAAAACTAGAGAACAAAAAGCTACTCCCGTTCACCGCTAAAAAAAATGTTGAGCTTATGGACTAAAGTATACTGTCTCCTCCACAGCCGACTGCATTTTTCAGTTTGGTGCAGTGGACTGCGCAAAGTCAATTCCATAAAAAAAATGAGACTGCACAAAGTCAAAAAATCGACTGTATTTTTTTTTTGGACTATCGACTATTGTGAGCATTAGCAACCATTAACAACAATTACTATTGTGAACAAATGATAAGTTACCCTATCACTATACATGTGAACATGATTTGATGTAAAATCAGGCTTATCAAAGTGACATTGGGATGTGCACTCATGCTACGGTCTGACCAAATCATGAGTCTCATATTTGACACATACTGTTTTAACTAGACAACAGTCATTTGGAGACACCCATCTATAAAAATAAAAAATCCTTTCAGAAGATAAACAAAACATCAAGATCCAGTGAACCTTTTCATGAAAAAAAAATCCAATCTAATGAACCCTAATCTATACTAAACACAACAATCCAATCTAATAAGCCTTAAACAAATAACGGCACAATAAAATGTTAATATAAATTAACAAAACAAAATCCAAAAGCATTGACAAAATTCTAATAAAGAAAAACTCCAATCTAATGAACCCTAACAAATCTCAAAACAATTTTTTACCAGTATGAAGAAGCAAAATTTTCAGAAACAAACAAGTTGGAAAAACAATATAGACCAACTGAAAAAAATTTGATGGTATTACAATATGAGCCATCAGAGAAAGGGGAATATTTCAGCTCATGCCACTCAATTCGTATACCACCTCGCATGTGCGAATGACATGTGAGACTATCTAAGTCAATGACAATCGACCAAAGTGGCATAGACTGAAATGCGAATTTTAAAGAGTGGCACCGACTGAAATCTTCCAAAAGAAAGGCATATGAAAAACTAAATAGCTAGACTTCAAATCCATCGATCTTTGATAAAAAAAATGACAAAAAACAGATGGTAAAAGCAAATGCATAGTTAATTTAAGTGAATAAAAATGGTACCTGAAGTATATTCAAGGAATAAAAAAAAGGAAAATGTTAGTAATTTAAAAGATCATGCGTCGTAGTATTTTATAGCCATTTTTATAAGGCTTTTAGTAGTTCTTCTTAAAGATCATAAAACAATTTTTCAATATATTTTTTGTCTCTCCAAGCCTTTTGAGACCCTCAACTTTTTAGATTAATGCACATCATAGAAAAATCAAAGGCACAAGACAATTTGCATTAGCAGGCTGCAGTAGCAGAAGAAGAAAGAAACCTGATTGCAATGCATTAGCAAGACATTTTTTATTCGTATTATAATGTTACTGTATTAGAGATCATCGCACATATATTTTGCAACAAAAACATCAATTTAGGTGTCAATAAATACACTAATTTGCAAGTGGCAGTTGTTCACAACCAATGAAACCTGATTGCAATGCAAAAAAAAATCTAATAATACTAAAACATGAGGAAAAACAACTGCCTGAATCTACTAATACTATATCTTTCTATGTTTACTACTTTACGATGACGGGGGACCACCCGTATGGGGTTTACTGCACAAGGCCCCTACAGAGGAAAAGCTTGATCCCAGCAAATAGAAGATGCTTAGCTCCACACAACATAGGGATTGGCACGCTTTCGGAAAGAACATAGAATAGTAGAGGATCCAGCATGCAGGACACGGCGATCATTAGAAATTCACGAATTAGAAATGCGGTAATATACTATTTCCCAAAACTTCTCATAGTCTTGACTCCTCTTGAATGTTCCTACTCCTGAATGTTGCTAGTTCTTTTTTCCACCATAAATATTAATGATTTACGCTAATATAGGAAGTGGAAAAACTTATTAAAGTCTGTATTACCGGGACACGAGCGTCCAAAAATTTTTTGCCACGTCCGCGTGTCGACTCATGTCAGACACGGCCGGATGTGTCTATCAGCTCGTAGGAAACGGAGGAGTCCTGAGAAGGAGGGGAACACTCACCGCTCACCGGCGCACCATCCAGAGCAGTCAGTTACACCCTCGATGGCTTGTGCGGCGATGCGGCTAGCAACTCGGTGAGCAAGATTTGAGAAGCAAGAAGCCAAGAATGCGGATCTGAGAAGCAAGAAGGCGAATTTGAGAAGGAAGAAAGAAAAAACGGACCGGGCTCCGCCAACTCCGCTTCATCTGTGCTGCCGACTCCGCTCTATCCGCCGCCGACTCCATTTTCGAGCCTCTGTCTCCGCCGCCGGCGTCGGAGTACAAGCACAACACCTCCTCGGCACCGGGCTCCCACCATCCCTCAGCGCCCCCGGGAGGTCTGTGGAGTGGCGACCTCACCTCGGCACGTACACCGCGAGCCCGCTCATCGTGGCACCTCGGAGTAGAAGAGAGCGTTGGCAGCGAGCCGTGCCGGGAGCCTGCTCATGGCTACCGCGGCGTGCCACGTGCAACATTTGGAGTGAGAGGTCAGGAAAGAAGAATGCACAGGGAGAAAAGGAGGGTCGAAGGGAGAAGAGAAACCAGCATGTGTGCTTATGTGGTCATAAAACAAGTGCATATGTGTGCATATGCATAGGGGAGAACACAAGTGATTGTACAAATAATTAATGATTAAGTAGGTTCATATATGTGTAAAGTGAGTAAGGCCATCTTCTTTATAGCTTAAAGCTAAATTTCTCATTTTTGTACGAGTCATATACTGTAACAATTTGTATCAATTTTTTGTGACTTTTAGTGGTTCTTGTAAAGTTACCAAAACTATTTTTTTATTAGCTTTTAGACTCTTTGAGCCCCTTTTAGAGGGCTCTCAACTTTTTAGCTTAGGCCTTGTTATTTTTACTTTGAAAGCTAATTCTGATTATAATTTGGATATTTGTTATTTTTGTAGGAGCCAAACATTTTGACAATCGAAAGCCGACTCTTTAACAAATAACTCCTTTTGACCTCTCGAACCTTCTTATCGAGGGTTTACAAATTTTTAGATTATAAGAAAAAATAGCTTTTCA
Source organism: Olyra latifolia (assembly GCA_036346145.1). Lineage (NCBI taxonomy): Eukaryota > Viridiplantae > Streptophyta > Magnoliopsida > Poales > Poaceae > Olyra > Olyra latifolia. The sequence continues at coordinate 38,193,795 of CM070532.1, forward strand.
GTTTATTTACTTAACTTACCTACTTAAATCGCTATCAAACTGACACACTAGTCAATATTAACGAGAGAACATGGGTGAAAGTGACACACTAGTCAATCGAAAGCCGACTCTTTGATAATGATATTATCACATCAAGGACATGGCAAGAGAGTAGAACCCGAGGTAGATGAGTCAATGTTGGTCTCCCGATATAGCTAACCAGTCAATGTCAACAAGAGAACATGGGTGACAGCGACGCACTAGTCGATCCAAAGCCGACCCTTTGACAATGATATTATGACACCAAGGACATGGCGGGGAGTAGAACCCGAGGTAGATGAGTCGGTAGATGAGTCAATGTCGGTCTCCAGATAGAGCTAACTAGTCAATGTCAACAAGAGAACATGGGTGACAGTGATGCACTAGTTGATCCAAAGCCGACCCTTTGACAATGATATTATCACACCAAGGACATGGCGGCGGAGTAGAACCCGAGGGAGATGAGTCGATCCAAAGCCGACTCTGACAATGAGAGCTTTTAGAAGAACACTAAAAGCTAAAAGAAAAGGCCTACAAAATACTTTTGAGAGCTTTTCGAAGAACACTAAAACCATTTTTGTGCTATATATAATAATATCATGCGTTCATATATGGGTGTTCTTTTTTCTCTTGCCCTAAAAAATTACTTAACAAATAATATAACGGTGTGAATTTACAGAAGAAAAATAAAAAAAACCAAACCGGCGGGAAGGCGGGAAGCTTCTCAGTTTGGTGCCGAAACTAAGAAAAAGGAGCCAAAATTCTAAGCTACAGTGGATGTGTAATGATGGAAGTTCCATTATACCCTTATATTATTTTTAGGCCCTGTGAAAGGAGAGGGCTAGAAATGAGAATCTCTCATGTCCTTGTACTGCATAGAAATAAAAAGCCTTGGCCTCATCGCCTACAGGCTGCATAGCATGGTTTGGTCCTACACAAGAATCAAAAGAATGGGCTGCTCCAATGCTCATTCCTTTCTTGCTCCTTCCATCTGCTCCTTTCTTTCTTGCTCCTTCCTTCTCATCTGATCCTGATCTCCTTGGTTTCTTAGCTGCTTCTTGCTACACTAAAGATTTGAATTAAGGTAATGTTCTAGTTAGGGCTATTCCTTCGATCATGCTGTTCAATACTAGTCACTTATATTCCTATCTCATGTTTCATCTTTTATAGCAGGGAAGCATCAATGGACAAGGAGCAGGCTCGGGGTGTGGAAAGCTTAGATCAAAACAAGAATGCTTTGGATCAAAATACCTTGTGGAAGTACACGAAGAAATTATCTACTGCACAAGGTGGAGGTAACGAAAAGATTGAGTGCAATCTATGCCATCAAACTTTTACTGGCACTTACACTCGTGTTAGAGCACATCTACTGCATATGCCTGGTCATGGGGTTGGTGCTTGTCAGAAAGTTGATGCTGTGATGCTACATTGAAGGAATTTGAAGAGTCAAAAGAACTAAGAGTTTTAGTGCAAAAAAAGAGAACCCACCATTGCACTGCCAAACTCAGAAGAATTTGGTTCAAAGAGATGCAAAAATGATTGTGGTTTAGCTAAGTCTTTCAACAAAGTTGCAAGAGATAAATTGAACTGTTTGTTAGGAAGGTTCTTTTATGCAAATGGGTTGTCATTCAACTTGATTAGTTCACCTTACTTTCATGATGTGATCAAACATGCTTGTGAGAATTCTTTGACGGGATATGTTCTTCCTGGATTTGATGAATTGAGGACAACCATGCTTGCTTCTGAAAAGGCAAATATTGAAGATCTTACAAAGGATTGCAGAATTTCTTGGACCATTACAGGTGTGTCACTTGTTAGTGATGGGTGGACTAATGTAACCAAGAAACCACTAATCAACTTTGTTGCTGCATCTCGAGCTGGTCCTTTGTTTCTTAAAGCAATTGATGCATCAGGAGAAGTAAAGAACACAGATTACATGGATAAATTCTTTCTTGATGTGGTTGCTGAAGTGGGGCATCGAAATGTAGTTCAAATCATCACAAACAATGCTGCTGTTTGTAGAGCAGCTGGGCTTAGAGTTGAAGTTGCACACCCAAGCATTTTTTGGACTCCATGTGTTGTTCATACACTTAATTTGGCCTTGAAGAATATGTGTTCAACTGAGAAGTTAAGCAATGCAACAAAATATCCACTCTGCAATTGGATAAAAGACATTGATAAGGAGGTAAAGCTCATAAGAAACTTGTTGTCAATCATTCTACTGCTCTGACTATATACAACAAGCATGCACCCTTGAGACTTCTCAATGTTGCTGAAACAAGATTTGCATCAACTTTAATCCTGGTGAAACGAATTCGAGAAGTAAGAGAGGCACTATGTCAAATGGTTGTTGATCCCAACTGGAGATTTCTTAGAGAAGAAGATGCAGAGAAGGCAGCAAAGATCAAAGGATTGCTTGTTGATGATCAATGGTGGGAAAAAGTTGATTTTCTTATCACCTTTTTCTAATCATATTGTGCGATTACTTAGGGAGGCTGATACGGATAATCCAATACTGCATTTGGTATATGGAAAGTGGGACTGCATGATAGAACAAGTTCATAAAATCATACATAAGAATGGAAACATAAATCCAATTACTGATGCGGAGGCATTCTATGCAGAGGTTCATGCATGGTATACTTGTAAAGAGATGGACAAAAAGCACAACCCCTCTTCACTCTTGGCACACTGCTTGAACCCCATGTACTATAGTGAAGAATGGTTGCTTCAAGGTGCTAGCCGCATCCCACCCATCATGATTCTGAAATTTTAGATGGTCGCAATGCAGCCTTTGCACGTTTGTATCCATTTGAGTCAGAACTTACTGAAGTAAGAGGTATGGTCGGTTTACAATGTGTGAAGGCTATTTTGGTCAGTTGCATGTAAAAAAGGACAGGTTTACCTCAATACCACAATCATGGAGGGCTAACCATGGATCACATGCTCCAAGACTTGCTAAGTTGGCTGATAGGTAAGTGAGTAAGTTTACGTAGTTTACAATTGTAAATATTTTGAGTTTTTAACTACTGGTACTGGTTACTAACCAATTGTAAATTAGTGTGTAGGTTGCTTTGTTAGCCAACTCTTCATCTTGTTGTGAAAGAAATTGGAGCACGTACTATCAGATAAAGACTTGGTTTATATTCACAGCAACTTGATACTTCTATCAAGAAAGGAAAAAGATTGCATGCAAGGACCTTGTCAGTATTGGGATATCAATGGAGATGACAATTGCATTGATGAACCTATTGATTTAGAAGTTGCAAATTGTTCCTTGAATGATCCGACTCTCGTGGCTTCCAACCTTTCTAGCACTAACAGTGCTGCTGCTCCCACTGACAAGGGCGGATGCTGTCGCACCAAGTGACCTACACAAGTTATTTTCAGGTATGCAAATTACACAATTCACAACTGCTTTTGCATTTTCCAACTTGGCTTCCTGTTTTCTGATTTGAGTCAGCGCGGTCTTGACGGCCAAGTGAAAAGGCACCCAACGTCCTGTCTACTACTACCTGAGAGAGGTGCGCCACGGGCCGAAGGAGCAATACCATGAGGTCCAGAAGTTCCTCTATGCCTTGCTCATGGCTTCCAGGAAGTTGAGCCACTATTTCCAATCTTATCTGATTATGGTCCCGACCAGTTTTCCGCTGAGGAAAATCCTCAGAAACCTAGATGCTATTAGGCGTGTCGCCAAGTGGGCAGTCAAGATAGGAGAATTCGATATCCAGTTCGCCTCTCGCATGGCAATCAAGTCCCTGGTGCTCGCGGACTTCATGGCCGAGTGGACCAGTCCTACTCCGCCCGAGCAGCCCGGGTTGGGTCAGTGGACCATGTTCTTCGATGGCTCACGTTCTTTCAAGCGCTTAGGATGCGGTTTTGTTCTCATCTCCACCTAAGGAGAACAACTCCAGCATGTAGTTCAGCTCTAATTCTCCTCAACCAACAACGCGACGGAGTATGAAGGCCTCTTGGCCAGGCTCTGAGCATGCGCTGCACTTGAAGTCAAGCAATTGACAGTGAAAGGGGATTCACAGTTGGTCGTGAACTAGGTTAAGAAGGAGTTTTTGTGCTCCAATGACTCAATAGCGCGTTACCTGGTCGAAGTGAGGAAACTGGAGAAGCACTTCACACATTTCAAAGTGTACTATGTTCCTAGAAGGGATAACACCCTAGCCGATCAGCTTGCCAAGCTCAGTTCTTCACAAGAATCCATCCCAGCGGGGGTGCTTGTAGAGCACTTATTAAATCCCTCCATTCCCTCCGGAGAGAAGGCATAAGAGACACACGACAACGTCTCCCTCCTCGAGCAAGACGCAACATGGATGACGCCATTCATCCAATACCTTGCCCACGGGACATTACCCGAGGAGGAAGCTGAGAGATCTCGGCTTATCAGAAGAGCTCCACTATACAGGTTAGTGGACGGTGTCCTGTACCATAAAGGCATGCTTGGAATCCTTTCCAAGTGCATTTCCCAGGAGAAAGGGAAGTTCCTGCTGAAGGGAGTACATGAAGGTGTCTGTGGGGCACACTCGTCCCACCGAACCCTCGTAGGAAAGGCCTTCCGAATGGGCTACTACTGGCCCGTGGCCACAGCGGATGCTCGGGACTTGGTCACCAAGTGCCCGGCGTGCCAATTTCATGGTCGGATGGCCCATTGGTCAGCGTATGCCCTGCAGATGATCCCCCTCTCCTAGCCCTTCACAACGTGTGGGGGGGGGGGTGGACATCCTCGGTCCATTCCCAGAGGCATCCAGGGTTACACGCACTTGCTCGTCGCTATCGACACTTTCATTAAGTGGATCGAGGTCAAGCCGGTGTCAACTATTACGACGCTTGCCGCCAAGAGATTCTTCCGCAATAATGTGGTCACCCGGTTTGGGGTCCCGAGCCGGCTGATCACAGATAACGGAACTTAGTTCACTAGTGAGCTGTTCCAGGAATATTGCGAAAAGCTTGACACCAAAATAGCTTTTGCTTCTGTAGCTCATCCGTAGAGCAACGGCGCTACCGAGCGTGCCAACGGACAAATTATTCCAAGGCATCAAGAAGCGGGTCTACGGCTGGCTCACCGAGCTACGCCAAGGCTGGGTGGATGAGCCCTCTTTCGTCCTATGGTTGGTGCGAACCACATCCAGTCGAGCGATGGGAGAAACTCCCTTTTAGCTCGTGTACAGCGCGGAGGCCGTGTTGCCTACTGAGATAGCGCTAGGTTCCGCTCGCGGAGCACATCGACCAAGAGCAAGAGCGCTTGCTGGATTTAGACCTATTCGAGTCACGGCGCGAGCAAGCCCTGATCTGATCAGTCGCCTACTTGCAGGCTCTGCACAGGCACGCGGCATGATCGGTCCGACCTAGGACGCTGCAAGTTGGGGACCTAGTTCTATGACAAGTTTAGAACTTAGCTGTGGCAGACCAAACTTTCGGTAAAAATTTACCAGAAAATATCCAGAATGCCAACTGTCCAGGATTTCAGTTGCATTCAGAAATAGTATAGCCTGCTTGATTTATTACATGTTACAAAATATTTTACAGCGGAAATAAAAATTTAACCTGGTAATAAAAAGAAAATACATGCCCGTATACCATAGGCAAGCCTGAGCATAAGGTAAACCTTAGAAATCGATCCTATGCGAATTTCCTTCTTCATAAATGTCCATTTCTGATTATAAAGTGGATCCTGTAAAAAGAATAAATTGTCCACATAATGTGGATAAGTACTAATCGTACTTGTAGGTTTCTTGAAAGAATAACACTATTAATATATGATAACAAGATTGAAGGAATAGTAAGGCTTTATGGTGAATATGCAAATTTTAAACTTTAAAATTCCTACCATTATTTTAAAACAATTAATAATAATAGAACAAATTCTATCATCTTTCTCCATCCTTATTCATTTGCAATCCAGACAACAATTTTTTATAAATTCATGGATTTTGGTAAATAAGAGAGGTATCACCCAGTTGACACAACTTCATATACCCGAAGTAGGGTCCATCGATGAATTTGTTATTAGCTTTGCAGAACCTATCCAGCTTTACCCATATAACAGCTCCTTATATGGATGGATGATCAATGTATCATTCTTATTCATTTTAAACCCAAGTTTTTATAGAAGCAAACGATATCTAGATATTCTCATACCACAGAGCAAATATCTAGTGTCCTTGAGTGTCAATCAATACTCTTGATTCCTCTAACCCAAGACGGCAAAACACTGTTTCCGAATCTGCTTCTATAGTTTATAGAGTAATGATTTCCAGAGAGTTCACACTCTCTCCACCTAGTGTTATTGAGCTGGTACTTCCATGTACCGACGGGCCCAAATAACAAAACACTGTTTCCGAATTACTCTATATAAATACAATCAACCTTCCAGACTATAGCTTTTCCACCACAAATAAGTTATCCAATCTAACTTATTTGTACAGACCAATTCTCCATCTTTTCATGAGATTATCAAATTTTAATATTTTTGCCTATTCTAGGGTTTTATCAGGGGTTGAATATTTTTAGGTAGCTTTTTAAGGTAGTGGGGCTTGGATAAAATTATACTTGGAATGTATAAATAAGTAACTGGAAAACATATGCAATAAATAATAAGTAAAGGAAATATAGGTATATCAAAATGCATCAAGGATAAGAAAACCTACCTTAATTGAAGATCGGATCACACTAATTGAATTTTCTGGACATTTACGGCTAAAGTTTCCAGAGAGTAAAGTTCATCATCTATACGTTATAAAAAGAGAGAAACTCTAATAAATATCAAATAAGAAAAATTTTAAATAAACAACAAAATAAAAAGGTTCTGGGGTAAAAGGGGTGATGGGCTGTATGATTTTCTAAAAGGTTAAAAATATTTTCTAAAAGAAAAAGGGGTAGGAGTTTTTATATAAAATAGGTAATTTGGGCAGCATAAAGTTAGGGTTAGTGTATGGATTTGTTAATTTAGGGTGTAATTAGGTTTAGTTTAAATGTATATGATTTATAATTGATGTTTATAAATAGGGATTATGGAGAGTTTTATTGTTATTTATTTTGGAATATTAATATTTCTATTTAACCTTATAATGATAGTAATTAAAAAGGATTAGTTTTGACATTATTATTTTATATGGAAATGTTTATATGGGTTGAGTGGATTATGTGAAATTTACTAGTAAGGTCCTTATATTAAATAGGTTTGAATGGGATATGTAAAATTTACTAACATAATTTCATATTAATTTTATATTTTAAGGAAAGTTCTAATTATGTTAAAGAAAGGGGTTTAAATTTAGATTTGAGTTTTTGTAGGTTTTAAAAATGTAGAAATATTATTTCTAGATATAAAACATTATTTTGAGTAATTTTATATTGGAAGTTTTTACTAATTCTTCTTTTATATTCTTCATTTAAAATGTTTTAATATCTAAGAAGGAGAGAGTAAAAGGATTTATTTAAGTTATTTTATTAAAAAAATTATGGTATTTTATATTTTATATAATTCTTTGTTTCATTTTATATTTTTGAGAATTTTTGTAGAATTTATAAAAGTAATTTGATATCTTAAATATATTAAACAGTATGGTTGTAATATGGAATAGAAAAGGGTTTTTAAAGTTTCTTACTGGGCTTAGATGTTGGGCTCGGTCCAATTTGGCTGTTGCATAGGGCTGACATGGGGATCCGTGGCGAGAGGAAGAAGCGAGCGAAGGGGTGACAAAGTGGGTCTTGTGGCGGAGAGAAGAGAGGGAAACAATGGGGATAGGAGGAAGGAACCACCGGCGACGGCGGACGGTGGCCGGAGTGGGTTAATTGACCCTAGAATATTGAAATTGAGAGCATGAGGGTTCTATTGGTGGTCGCGGTGGAGATGATGGTGGCCGGAATTGGCATGGTGACGAGGCCGTGGCGGCGACGTAACGAGGTGACGGTGAGGAGAGATCTTCGGTGGGGGTCGGGTTTAATTAAGTGTTGGATTGAGTTCTAAACGAGATGTGGGAGGTTTTATATGTAGGTGTTAAGGCCATAGGATGGCCGGAACGGTGAGGAGGCGGCTCGCCGGAGTTGGGGAAGGAGGCGGTGGTGGCGGCAAATGCCGGGCGGTTGAAGAGAGCAGAGGGTCGAGGGAGGTGGCTTAAGGTGAAAGGGGGCTGGAGAGGGTGTTTTATAGGTAGAGGATGGAGTGGCGGGCACGGATGGAGAACTTTGCGACGGCGGCGGCGACGCGAGGTGTCGGCGGCGGACTGGAGGGTACTGGGGAGTAGATGAGGGTGATGAAGTGGCGGTGGATGTCGGTCATAGTGTGGGCTATCCGGTGTTGGTGAAACGAATGCGGGCTTGGACGGGAGCGGCAATGGCGGCGGATTCCCGTGGGCGACGGCGACGCCGACAGAGTCGCGGGTGGCGACGCTGCTGGGAAGAAGAAGATCAACGGTGGCCGTTGGATTAGAATCCAATCCATGGGCGCCGTTGGATTAATCAAAGGGAATGACAGGTGGGACCAGGCTGTAAGTGAGAGAGAGCAGTGGGATGGAATAAGTGGAATCGTATTTCCGGGGGTTGCCTAAAAAGGGAGGTCTTGGGTTTAAAAGAAAAGATTTTCTAGAAATTGGTTGAAGGTTTTGAAAATTCATATAGAGCTATAGGAAGCTCAGAAAATTATAAACTAAATTTTTAAAAATTCAAAAAAATGAGTAGAATTCAAATATGAAATAATATTTATTATTTTATGGGATTTTTATTTTTAGGAAAAGAGAGATAGGGTATTTTCTTTAAAGAATAAATAGGAGTTTAGTTTAGAAAATTATTTAAAAATTAGGAATGGCTACAGGAATATATTTATGACTTTTGTGAAAAAATTTTATGTTGAATTTGAAATTTTGGGTATATGACATTAGCCCACACTAACAAGCTTACCCCTCGCTAGGAAGGTCCGTTCATGGTCGCGTCGGCATCATGCTTGGAAGCTGTTCGTCTCGCCCTGGTAGATGGGCGCGTCCTGAGTAGCTCGTGGAACATTGCCCCGCTGCGTAGGTTCTACGCATAGTTTGGCTTTGTTTTTTTTTGTCTCTCTTCTCCCCTTCGCTCGGTTTTCACAAAACCTGCAGCTCGTGTACCCGCCCTATTTCTATCATTTAACTAAGGGACCTATCGAATGACTTTTGCTCGAGTTTCCTAAGCACGTTAAGTAAAGAAACAAAGCTGTCCGAGCACTTGCTTCATTCTTTTAGCACTTAGCCCTCGCGTGAATTTTTGTTGCCAAGCTGAGCGTCGGAATGGTCGAACGATCATGAGCGTGCCCTGCCTTGAGTCCCACTGCTTGGATAAGCCGATCCTCATCGCACCAGCAGGCTCTTGGCAGTGTCCTACACTTGTCCGGTCTAAGACCTACTTGCGACCAGTGCTACCGACGGCAAAAACTCGCATGTTTTCTTTCCTGTGGCTAGGTCCTTTTTCTCAAAACCAGGCTCAAGGACCAAGCCACAGGCGGGGCCTGGATAGGGGCGACTATCGTGTTTTGTAAAATGCGTCTTCTCTTGCCCTCTTTTCCTCGTGCTTGTTCTTTGCTCGTCTGTGCTCGTTGTTTGTTCGTTTTGCAGGAAAATGAACAGCCAAAAAGAATATAGCACAAGCGAAGTAACATATATTTACAAAATGCATATTATAGGAGTTCATCATTGTAAAAGTGGCCAGCGCGATAAGACACTAGAGGACTCCTACGCCTGTCTATGCCGAGCGGCCTTCAGCTCCTCCTTGGCGTCCTCCAGTTCGTTCTGGAGACAGAGCAGCTCGATCTGGGCCTTGCGCCCAACTCTGGCGTCCCTCGAAGTATCACGGCCTCGGTGTTAGCAAGCCTGGTCTCCTCCTCTGCCTTCTCTTTTAGGGCCTTGGTGCGTTGACGCTCCTGCTCGAGTTCCTTCTGAGCAACGTCGGCTTTTGCTTGGGCTTTTACCGCAGATCTCTCCACAGCAACGCCCTGTGCCTTGAGCTCCTGCATGTGCTGTTGCTCGCGCTCGAGTTCCTCTCGAGCATCCCTAGCTTCTGCTCGGGCGAAGAGCCACGGACTTCACCGTAGCCGTGCACAGTACCTCAACCTCCTTCGTGCGCTGTAGCACCCATCCGAGCTCCTCCCGAGTGGCAGCGGCTTCCGCGTAGGCCTCCTCCGCGGCCTTCCCCATGAAGGCCTAGAAGCACCGCCTCTCTTGCTCGAGCTCCTCCCGAGCAAGGGAGGCCTCCCGCTCGGCCTCCTTGGTGCGCAGTGCATCCGGAGTAGCCTCCGTCATAGTCTTGTTGAGCTCCTTCGTCAAGGCACAGATGTCCTCAAAGGTTTGGATAACCTGCGGGTGGAGGGAAGACTCAACCGCCTCTAGGGAGGACCGTAGCTCGGACGTTTTCCGCTCGAGGGCGGTGATCTGCTCCCCCTGCCGGGCCTCGTCCGCAAGCCGCTGCTCGTAGGCCATCCCGGCAGCGGCCACCTCTCCTATCACGTTGGCATACAGCTACAAAAATCAACAGAGCATGAGAGGGAGAAGCTACCATAACTTGCAAGGGAAGACCGAGGAGCACTTACGCGGTCGCAATGTTCGACGATGCGATCGGCCAGCAGCTGCAGCACCATGAGTTGCTGGCGTGGAGGGCTTGGCACCGAGCTTGGTCTAGGATCCTCGTGTGCTGACGGCTCGCTGTCGAGGGCACCAACGGCCAGCCCGGAAGGATCCCCTCCTCCTGGTGTGAGAGCCACGCGAGGAAAGACGGGGCTGGACGAGTTGTCCCCTTGCCATAGCGCCATCCTCAACGTCCTCTCGACCATCCCGAGCAGGAGTTAAGCTTAGGGGTGGGGGCACGATGCCGTTCTCGCTGGCGGCATCGTCCCCATCATCCTCGTCCTCCCCACCTCGAGCAGGGACTGCGCTGGGGGGCTGGAGGGTAGGGTCGTCTTTGGTGGCGGCGGTGTCGACCGCCTTTTCGCCCTCTCTTTAACCCCGAGCAGCGTCCACGCTTGGGGGCTGGGCAGTGGCACTGTCCTTTGCAGCGGCGTCGTCTGCCTTCTTGGCCACATCCTCCTCACCTCGAATAGGGACTACGCTCGGGGGCTGGACAGTGGCGCTGTCCTTGGCAACGGCGTCATCCGCCACCTCTTCGTCCTCCTCACCCTGAGCAGCGCCTATGCTCGGGGGCTGGGAGGTGTCACCGTCCTTAGGAGCGGCGTCGTCCACCGTGATCCCCTCTTCGCCACGAGCAGCGTCTGCACTCGGGGGTTGGTGGGCGCTGTCGTCCTTGCTTGGGGTCTGGTCACGGTCGCCCAATCTGCTGCAAAATAGAAGCATGGCAAAATCATCCCCGGGCTATCTAAAGCGCCAAAAAAAATCAAAATCATTAACGAAAGAAGGCACAAACCCGGGTCAGAAACTTGCCGGTGTCCTTCGTCGGCCCGGTTGGAGGGAACGGCGCGGTGGGCGCGGGCCTCGCTCCTGGCCTCCTCGCTGGCCACCTCAGGGAGGTCGATGCCGCCTCCTTCACCTCCGCCGCGGACCCGTGCTCGGAGGCCGTTCTTGAGCTGGAGGCTCCGGCGGCGAGCTTCCGCTTCGTGTCCCTGGCCCAATTGCCGTGGGCCAAAGGGAGCGTGGCAGCAATCCTTCGCAGAATCACCTACAGCTCCTCCTGCGTGGGCGCCGCCTCCTCCTCCTATTGCTTCTCCTCCTCTCCCCCTTGCTCGTCCCCTTCATCTTGTGCCTCGGCCTCAGGCGCGGAGGCCATTGGATTCTGCAGCCACTTCTGGTGCGGCATTTCGGCCCAGTGAAGGACGTCCTAGAGAGTTTGCTCGTTCTCCCTCTGAGCCTCTTCCTCCTTCTCCTGGCATGCCCGTTCCTTGGCCTCGGCCGTGATTTGCTGCAGCCAAGCATAATGGCCTAGGTCCTGTGCGAGAAAATCCCTGAACCAAGTATGGACGTCCCATACCTTGTCTGCGTACTCCATGTGTTGCGTGGATGGGTTGTGATGGGGTGGCACCAAGGCACGGGCTGCTGGAGGCGTCGCGCGTGTGGATCGCCTTGGCCGCGACGTCGCTGGCTCGTCCGCTGCCGGAGAGGCAGCCCTCCTTTTTGTGGTGGCCTTCTTCACCTTGGCCTTGTCATCATCCTAGCCAAACTGCTTAGACGAGAGCACGGCCTCCAAGGCCTCCTTTTCCTAAAGAAAAGGGAATAGGCACATTAGAAGACCAAAGTGTTTCTCGATCCAGAACTTAAAGCTCAGCAAGAGCGCTCACCTTGTCGGTACGGTCGAGGATGTTCTTGGGACCCTACTGGCCCATGTCTAGGTTCTCCTCCTTGCTCAAGGTGAATAGCTCGGCGACGCGGTCATCCACCCATTGCTCGGTCGGAGCTGCAAGAGGGAAATTAGGATCAGCTGGATAAAGTCAAAATCCACCTGAAGGAGTTGCTCGGGCGAGCGTACTTGCGGGAGTCCGCTTCGTGGGTGAGGCCGTTCCACTCCGCGATCTCGTAGAGCGGGTGTTCCCACCACCACAGTAGGCTCACTTGATTCCTGACGAAGTCCCGGGCAATCACTTGCCCGGTCAGCCCGCTTTCGCTCAGCACTTGGATGGTGCTGAGTATCTTCTCTTCTGGCTCCACGTGCGGTCGCGGAAGATCCTTCCTCGCCAGCTGCTCGTGGCAGAAGGAGAAGCAGTAGTTCTCCCCCTGCTTGTCATAGAACCATCGCTCTGTCTAGCCGGAGACGTAGTCCTTGAGCGCGACCTTCGGGTAGGAGTAGGGCTGCAACCTCCGTAGCCGGAAGTATATGCATCCCACTGTCGACGCGCTGCCGGTACGGTGGAGCATGTAGAAGTGGAGGAAGAGACTAACCATGGGCTGGATGCCCACGAAGCCCTTGCAGGGGTCGGAGAAGATGGCGAGGATGAGGATGGAGTTGGGGTTGAGGATGATGATCTTGATCTCACAGTGCGCGAGAACGGCTGCCACGAACTAGAACTCCGGAGCATGGAGCCCGTTGATGGCAAATAGTTTGCAGCGAACGAACTCATCCTCCGCCTGCGCAGGGAAGGCCTCGCGGCGGCCGGGGAGGCGCTATGACTCGGAATCAAAGTGCCATAGCGCCTCCAGCTCCCGAAGTCAGGCCTCAGTGGTCTTGATGGGGACGAATCTAGCCATGGCAAAGGAAGGATCGCGAAGGAAAGAGGGAAGAAAGGATCGAAGGAAGGTGGACGGAGCAGCAGGGAGCGAAGGGCTTAGAAATAGCATGAGGAGCGGAGAGATCGGAAGTAGTGGAGTAGTAGAGTAGTGGAGAAGTGGGGAATTTTATGGCCTAGTGGTAAAAACCGTGCCCAGCGCCAGTGTGCGACGCGTGTTTATAACTGTCGCGTCACTTTAACCCCTGGTAACGGGCGTATTTACCGCAGAAAAAGTAACCGTTGTGGATCCGACGGTTGCGGTTCAGCCCGAAGTGTTGCTCGGGTGGCCCTTGCTCGGCTAGCCCAAAGTATTACTCGGGTGGTCCTTGCTTGGCTAGCTCAAAATGTTGCGCAGGTGGCCCTTGCTCGGCCGACTTGAAGTGTTACTCGGGCGGCCCGCTCGGCCAGCTCGAAGTGTTGCTCTCGTGGCCCTTATTCGACCAACCCAACGTGTTCCTCAGGTGGCCCTGGTGCGGCTGACCTGAGGCAATGCTCGAGAAGGCCTCCAGGACTCTGTCTTAACTCCAACCCCTCCGAGGGACTCTCTTCTGTAATGTTTCAAGAGGAAGCTACTCCTTTCTTGAGCCTCGGGAGCTAGCTATCGGGGTTTCAGATTATGCCCCTAGTGTTGAGCACCCCGAGCGACCCTAAGCACGCGTTTAGCAAGGGCTGATCATCCACGGTTGCTCGGCCACGAGAAATAGGCTCGGGCTCAACAGCCCTGCCCCGAACAGCCTCACTACTCGGCGCCTCCCCGAGCAGTCTCCTGCTCGGACAAACACGTGGCGGGAGGCCACGTGCACCCGTTTGCCTGCGTAGTGGACCGGTCCAAAGACGCAGAAATCAAAAGCGACTGTCACGTCTGCCCTATCTGCACTGTTTCGGCGTCACGGTGTGGAGAGCGGCATGGTTTACCGTCATGCCTTACGCGCTATAGTGGTGCTGCGTCCCGTGGTCCATCGCATATGCCTAGCGTACAATCGGGAGTAGTTGTCCCCTGGCGCGGGTATAAATAGCGACTCGTGACTACCAATTCAGACACACGAAAAACAACACACAACAAAAAAAGAGGCCATAGAGACCCAGCCATCAACAAGCAGATCCAACGAATATCCATAGTTAGAAATACAACTTTTACTTGATCATGGAGCGCCTGATCATCCGCCTATGGCTTGGTCGCTCGCCCCTTATACACATTCTCTTCTACTATCAAGTAAGGCTGGACCTAGGACTATTATCCCTGCAGTGGGAGGTTCGAACCAAGGTAAAAAACCACCGCGTCATCACCTCCTTTCGCTCGCTCGACGTGCCTTGGGAAGCCTAGTGCACCCCCGAAGTCCTTGCGCGGCACGGAAAGGGGCCCGTTAATCTCCAGTTCAACAAGTAAGCTTGGCACCTGGGAGTCTGAACTCCTAACCGCCGACACAGTGTTTTGCACAAAGACTACAAATGCCTTGATCCCACGACCGGTCGCATCTTCATCTCTGGTGATGTTCTCTTTCATGAAGATGTGTTTCCATTCGCTTACTCCTTAGCACACGCTGGCCTGCGCATCCTCTCGGAGTCTCTTCTCCTTTTCCCTGCTCCGAGTATTGCTTGTAGACTTGTGACTAACAGTGCTCATGTTACTGTCTTCTGTTCTTGTCTTGCAGATTCCCTTATCATCGACCACACCTGCTAAGTATGGTGTCCATGGCACTATGGAGTCCAACGGTGGATTGCATGTGCCTAGGAATCAGGACGGACGTGGAGATGATGCTCATCTGGATGTGCATGGCGGTGCTGTGCTGTGCATGGTGGTGCTGGCCTGCATGGCGGTGTTGTGCATGGCTCTAGTGCTGGCCCAAATGTGCATGCCTCTGGTACTCCTGCTTCAACTCCTGGCGCTGTGCATGCACCCACGTTTCCCACATCCATGTCTGCCCTGGAGAGTCCAGATCCTGTTTTTGCTGCCGCGCCTCCGTCCTCACCCAGGGCCACTTCATCAAGCCCTCATGTGCCACCTGCTCCTGCATCGGTTTCTTTCACTGACACCTGCTGCTTCAGGTCCTGCTCACCGTGTTCATCCTAGGGCTACATGCTTGCAAGATAGTACCCGGTGCCTCGTAAGTTCTCTAATGAGTTTGCTCGATATGGACTCTGTGTCCTGGGAAATTACAGAGTCATTAGTTGCTGCCCTGGCTGACCCTCACTGGAAATAGGTTGTGGACAAGAAGTTTGATGTGTTACAGCTAATAGGCACTTGGAGTCTTGTTCATCTTGTTCGTGAGTGTAATGTGATTGATTGCAAATGGGTCTATAAGATTAAACACAAATGCAATGGTAGCATTGATAGATATAAAGTTCAGAGGTTTTCGTCAACGATATGGTATCGATTATGAGATCATGTGATCAAACCCGCTACTATCCGCCTGATTCTCTCTATTGTTGTTTCACATGGTTGGGACTTACGATAGTTGGATGTTTAGAATGCATTTTTGCCTGTTGTTCTGAAAGAGGATGTTTATATACATTAACCTCCTGGATATGTTGATTCTCTGCGGCCTTATCTGGTGTGCATGCTTCATAAGGCATTATATGGTTTGAAGCAAGCCCTAATGCTTGTTATGCCCGTTTGAGCTCTAAGCTTAAGAAACTTGGTTTTGTTTCGTCTCGTGCTAATACATCCTTATTCATTTATGCTCACAATGTCATCACCATTTATGTGCTTATTTATGTGGATGATATTATTGTTACGGGTTCTTCCTCAGCAGCAGTTCAACAACTTCTTGCTGATCTTCACCGATCTTTTGCTCTCAAGGATCTTGGCCCTTTACATTTTTTCGTCGTTATTGCGGTTGACCGTGCTAATGGCTTGGTCCTTTATCAAACTCAACATGTTCATCATGATCTTCTGCGGCGTGTTGGGATGGTGTCTTGCAAGAGAGTTAGTACTCCCATGTCCTCTTCAGAAAAACTCTCTCTCTCGGTTGGGACGTCTCTTACGACCGATGATGCTACTCGTTATGGCAACACTGTTGGAGCTCTTCAGTATCTTGTTCTTACCAGGCCAGATATCGCTTTCTCTGTCAACAAGGTGTGTTAATTTCTTCATTCTCTTACCGATGTTCAGTAGATGACGGTGAAAAGGATACTTTGTTATCTTAGTCACACTACAACAACTGGTGTGAAAATTTGCTAGTCACCTTCCACTTTGGTAAGTTCCCTTTCTGATGGGGATTGGGCTGGATGCCCACAAGTCTATAGGTGGCTTTGATGTATTCTTTTGGTTCTAATTTGATCTCACGGAATGCACGTAAACAAGCTACAATTTTCCATTCTAGTATAGAAGCGGAATACAAGGCTCTTGCTAATGCTACGGTAGAGAATGTGTGGGTTCAGTCTCTTCTCAGCGAGCTTGGTGTTTATCGATCCTGAACGATTTGTTTATGGTGTGACAATCTGGGTGCTATGTATCTCTCTGCAAACCTGGTGTTTCATGCCAGGACTAAGCACATTGAAGTGGATTTTAACTTTGTTTGTGATCGAGTGGCAAGACAGGTTCTTGAGTTGCGGATGTCTTCACCAAATCGTTGTCTGCACATCAACAGGGAGCAGTTGTGACTGAGGGAGAGTGTTAAGATAAACCTGTTGTATGATGTAACGTGCTATCTTTAGCACCTAACCATCCTTGTTTATAGGGTTGTTGTAACTATATCCATGCAATCTCTTTAGGCTATAAATATAACGCGACTATCGTTGGGTTCACTATAGGAATTGCAAGGAAAGCTGACCCATCTATCTTTCTCGACTGCTGAGGGCGACTGTTGAGACAGATTGCGTCTCTTGACGGCTGTCAGTCAGCTGTCGAATCTAGAACCTTGTCTCGACGGTTCTGTGAACAACCTTGCCTCTCTCGACGGAGACGGAGCCATGTAACGGCCAACCGGCCATCTCTCGACCTTACTCGACGGCTGCCTGATTAGCTGTTGACAAAGTAGCTATCGATGGTTGTACCGTCGACACAGACGGTGTCTCTCGACTGCTGTTCATCGATGGCCGTTTGTCGACGGCCAGCCGTCGAGAGTAATCTGTCTCGACGGTTTCTTGTTCTTTATAGACGGTTTTGGCCATCGAGAAACCCTGCGATTCTAGTAGTGGTTCAGTGATTAGTCATCCCTTAATCACGTGAGTTCACTTCATCTATTTATAAGTCCTGTGTTTTAAAGGAGCCCATATGATTCGTTATGCGTGGCATGCCCATGCAAGGTGACTAGCATCTCTGTAGGCTGCAAGGTGATATGCCTGGGTGGCACAAGCCGCACAACACTACAATCCACAGTGGCGTAGCCAGGATTTTAGGTTTGGTTGGGCCGATATTTAGAAAACTATAGAACTTACATGATAACATATAATGATATAAATATAGAATGTATGTAAAATCAAATAAGCAAAAATATGAAGATAATTATAAACTTTGAGAATAGTTTAGAGAATATTACCATACTACTACTTTTCTTCATGCTTCTGCCAAAGAGATGCAATATCTCCCGTCCTCTTCATGTTACAGTAATTATTTATTCCTGTAACATTACGTATAATTTCATCCATTACCATTAAAATAATTAAATGAACAATTACCAATATATGTGATCATAATTTCATCTAGAAATACAATTTTCAATGGTCGGCTTGACATTCGGGAAAGAACAAATAATAAGTTGATATATATTTTTTAATATTCATCATTCATATGATCTAAATATTTAATTTGCCAATTTGATAGAGCAATAGAGATATAAGAGATTAATTGAACAATTACCAATTTTAATTGGGGATTTGGGATAGAGCAATCAGCAATAAAGGGCTGGACGATGGGCAACCATAATCAGCAAATCAGAAATCTTGGTCTTGGATGATGCAAATCATGCAATGATGCATCATGCATGACCGAACTGATCAACTGACCGTCACGCACTCACGCATAGTTACCTACTTACCTGGAGCGGTGGCCGGTGGAGCCTAAGTGCTGGACGCCGGAGCCGGACGCGATCACCGATCGCCAATCGGCCGGGCGGGCCGGCCGTCCGCGTTCCGCCGTCGAGCGGTCGAGGGCTCGAGGGTCGAGGCGTCGATGATCGATCACTCGATCCGTATCTGCGTATCACCGTATAGGAGTCAGTCCAGGAGGCAGGAGACGCCGAGTGGGCCGAGACGAGCTCACGCGGCCACGCGGGCCGAGGCGCAGAGTCAGGCGCCGAGGCGCGCCGTGCAGTCCATGGGCCGTGGCTCGTGCGTGCGATTTCTACTTGGTTGGGCCGGCAAAATGCTAGTTGGGCCACGGCACAACTGGCACAACCCATAGCTCCGCCCCTGACAATCCTGTGTAAGCCTTATTCTTTTGTGCTAAAAGCTAATATGGATTATAATACAAAAAGTTATGCACTCTCGATAGGGGGCTTAAAAGGCCAAAAATGTATTAAAAATTAATTAGAAGAGCTTTGAGAAGAAGTACTAAGATTTTAAAAAATGGCTACAAAACGCGAAAGTGCTTGGATTTTATTTTTTAAAAAAAAATATCTAACCGTTTATTATAATCCGAATTTAGGCCCTTTGAATTGGAATTTTCAATTTCACATACCATGTGCTGGAGTTTCTTTTCCAAGACGATTAGATTTTTTTAAAAAAATAAAGGGAATTGCCATCAATTTCAAGAAGACAATAATATAAACACAGCCTCAAAGAGAAACATCACATAAATCAACATTAATTAGCCCCACATAAATTAAATAATCTATTTCTATTTAAATCCCCAAAATTCTTCGCAGACCTCAAACTCTTTAATCAAGGTAAAAACATCGGCACAATACATAAAATGCAATTTAATTTGAATAATCTAAATACTCCATTCAACCCTTTTTATAGGGCATATTTTGACTTGAGAAAGTCTTTAAAGGTAGACTTTGACTATTAAATTTCTCTATTATATAGTATCAATTGCCACAAAATAACATTATATCAAAAGCAATTTGAAATATGAACATATTGATACAATTTTTATACACTAATGATACATATAATTTGACTAATTATTGGTCAAAACGTACAAATTTTGATCTTTTCAAATCAAAACACGCCTTATAAAAGTGGACAAAGGAAGTATGTTACCTGTAACTACTTTTAAATAATTTACATCACATCCCAAGTCGACATGTATTGAGTATGACACCTTTTTAAGAGACAATCCACCGGTCTAGATTACAACAGTGCATATGAATTAGATATAGGTATTTCTACTATTATAATTGAACAAACTTGATAACCATAGGCAATTTGCTGTCATACCCTCCTCCCGCCACTACTAGAAAAACAGTCTGTAGTCCCGGTTGGAAACGGGCTTTAGTCTCGGTTCTTGAACCGGGACAGGCCATCCGGGACTAAAGGTCCCATACCTTTAGTCCCGGTTCCCCCTAACCGGTACTAAAGCGTAGGAAATATCTAAAAAATAAGGCAAACCCAAGACTCAAACCTAGGACCTCATGCCACCACGTGACTCCCCACTAACTCTTCTAACCAACCCACCCGCCCACGCGTATTTAATAGACTAGGATATGCATTCCTTTTGAAGTATGCTGGAATGAGCCTTTAATACCGGTTCGTAACACCAACCGGGACTAATTTGTGGCTGTGCCAGCTAGCACGTACCCTCTTGCCAAAGCCACCTTTAGTACCGGTTCGTGTTACGAACCAGGACTAATGTCAGCCACGAACCGGTACTAATCGTGCTTTTAGCCCTGTAGCCACGAACCGGGACTATTGCTACATCAGTCCCGGTTTGTGGCCAATCGGGACTGATGTACCGGTATGGAAGTTCATTTCTCTAGTAGTGCGCTGTGTCTTCTACGGGCCATGTTGGAACAAGAGGAGATTGGTTTCCTTCTCAAATTATTTGATTTTATCGATTTTTTCTCAACCGAGCTGAACCCCAAGTTTGTCTATGAAGAGTAATCTAATTGCATTAGATTCTATAATGGATTTCTTATGTGCAATACTAATGGATAGGGTCTCGTTACTAAAAGTGTATGATAAGATCTAGTGCACTGGAACTCGTGTTTATGGATCCAAATCCTATATATGTAACATTATCTTTTTCAAGTAAAAAACCATAGTATATAAAAGAATGAAAATGTGCTTTCATTGTTGCGTAATAGGAATCCCGTGTACCTTAATGAAAGGAGATTAGGATTTTTTTCCTTAGGTATTTGACCAAATAGGGTCATCCATTTTCTATATAATCTATCACTAAAATACCTGATAGGGCTAAGCAGAACGAAAAGAGGTTTCCATGAGATAGTAAATGAAAGCGATTAGCCCCACAAGGTTTGGGAATCACTTGATAATGAGCAAGGAATATACATCATTTTGCTAAAGAGGATCTAGTAAACTCATAATTCGTATCCTTTTGAATTATTTGATTTTTCTCAATTGTTTTTTCTTCGAATATTTCAAATTAAATTTCTGAAAAAACATTTTTTTAGTTGTAAGCTTTTTTGTGAAAATATTTCATAACTTCTTTTTCTTGTATATCATTTGAAACCATGAGTGGTGTTTCGTGAAGGTGAAGGGATGTGTCCAAGAGACAATCATATGATAACTGTGTAACGTCTCTGTTCATGTACTTATGATAATATTACTTATCGGTTCCATGAATTAATGTCACGACTTTGTTCATCAAATACGATTTGGTTATGAGACACATTGTCATTGTGATATTGTTCTAAACGATCCCTGGACCATGTCATTACGAGGAGCGGTAATGATCTGATCAATACCTGTATTGATTGATGGTATTGTTTCACATACCATAGATATGGAGATATCAAATCAATAATGTGGACACATGTTAGAAAACATGGGTGGTTGGATAGACCTACTCCAAAACGTTGCTGAGATTGTTATATACAAAGTGCCATCAGCGTGTAGTCTCGAGTGGTACATCTATATGGTCCTTAGACTTGAGATCATCATGGAGACCCAGCTTGTGGAGTCGTATGCTTTGGTGTTATCAAACACTACACCGTAACAGGGTAGTTATAAAGATAATTACTGGGTATGGCGTGAAGAATGGCGTAGGGATGTGATTGATCAAGATGGAATTTGTCCCTCCTCGATAACGAGAGAGATTCTGGGCCCCTAGGTGTAGATGGATAAGAAAAGTGCACGACCGTGCTGATATGATTAAAGAATTAATCATGATATTTGTATCTGTTACATTGACGAGTGAATGATCGAGCTATCACAAGGGTGGCACATATCTCGCCTTGAGCTTGACTGATATCGTGTGAAAAAAGGATCGGTATGTTGAGTGTATCAAGGTTCAGCCGATAAGATCATTCTGTGCATTCGGGGATCAATATGTACTGCTAGGTGCCGCTATTGATCTGTGGATTGGAAAGAAACTTTCCGGATTCACGACCGACTTTCACATGAACCTAACGGGTCACACACTTAACGGGTTGGAACATATCTAGTGGATTTGATCTATTAGAAGAAGGGTTTGCACGTGGATATGATCCGCATAGGAATTGGAGTCCTAGTGGGCCTCGACTTGAGCCCAGTAGCACGTCCATAAAAGAGGAGGCATGGGGCGGCGCGGTAAGCGCGAGACGCTCTCTCACCAAGCCCTAGCCGTCGTGCCCCTCCCGCTTGCCCGAAACCCTAGCCGCGTGGTGAGGTGCTAGCACACCCCGCACGGCGTTCCTGCTCGGTACGTGTGGATACCGGTAGAGGCGCTGCCATACACGGACGCGCTATTCGGTTGGATCTACGCCGAGCACTCGGCGACTAGTCCGATCACTCGCTGACCACTCGACGATCACTCCGCGACCAGTCCGATCACTCGGCGACCACTCGGACCGGTCGGCTAGCAGCCCCGAGCACTTGGCAACTAGTCGGCGAGCACGACGCGTGCTGCTCGGATCTGATTGGGACGTGTACGACTACTTCCACGACACGTGCGCATCTGCTTCCACTGCATTGGCGCGTCAAGGGTAACGATCTGTGATCCTCTGCTTGCATGTGATCTTGGGTGAATCGCGGTAGAAATTTTAAAATTGTGCTCGCGTAGCCTACCCGTTCCCAACATTTCGGTTAGTGTTCTAAGTATTGATTATTATCAACACAATAATAATCAGTCGTAATGCTGTGGGTTAATAAGAAAATCGCTTGGTAAAATTTCCAGAATTTAATAATCAAATTTGAAATTTAAAATTGTGAAAAAAGTTAAAAATTCAATTTTCGGTTGATATCCATCGATTATCGGTAGAATCAAAATCGTGAATAAAATTCAAACTCTAAACAAGTAGATATCGCGCGATGTTTCTCGATTTTCGTGCTTGGATTTATAGTTTGTTGAGCAAATTTTGCAAAATTCAAGGTCATCGCTAGGAACGATGAACCCTGGCTTGGGGAGACCAATAAGCGGCTAGGTGCACTCAGGTATGCCTAAAGTGTTTAAAAACCCATGGAAAACTTCTCAAAAACTAAGGTTTATCATCAAACGGTACCGTGGTAGGAAAAACCACCATTTGAAATTGGCCCAAATAAAAAATTTTAATCCAAATTCAAAATACTAGAAAAGTATAAAAAGTTTCTCGAAAATAGTATTAATATGTTCGAAACGTTTTGCATAATGATGTTTTGAAAAAAAAACCAAACTTTAAACACATGGTGACACACCACTAATGCCTTCCACCCACACGCCACACACCTGCCCGTGTGTCGACGATTTGCGTCGGCAATGTATTTTATAGGGCTATGCGAGATATCACGACTTGATGGTAGCACCAGAAGTAGGATTTATACAGATTCAGGCCCTCTGTGAGAGAGGTAATACCCTACTTCTATGCTCATAGATTGTATTGCGGGGTGTCGATTACAATATATGTTCTCGTCGGGATTACATGAGAACAGACAATGATGTGGATGGTGAATAAGATGATTTAACTATGGACCCCCGACCCCCTTTATATAGTACAAGGGGTCGAGGTACAGATAGGTTCCCTAATCTGTATAAGGGAGATAGAGATATAACCGGGTTGGTTACGCCTATCTTCATGTATTCGAGTGGGAAACGAATTCGCCTCTTTGTAGAGTAAGTCGGGCCGTGCCTTCCTCCAAGCCTGTCTTCTGGAAGATCCATATGACTTGGCCCAAAGAGGTGGTACATCCAACCATATGTCTCCGAATACTCGGGGCCCATGTTGTCCACACCGTGCCACGAGCCCATGACCTACTGTCGGGACCCCCCTGGCGGAGGGAAGGTTCCACCTGTGCTTTACCTATACTAGCCCCTGGATCAGTAGCTAGTACACAGATACAGAATTTGGATCACAACCATGATGATTAATTTACATAAATTTATATAGAGTGCGCCTAGGGGCGTGGTTACAAAAGATTGGCTCGAAGGCCTTACAAAAACGGAAGTCTTTATATTACAACTGAAATTCCATCAGTGGAAAACCAAAACAATCCCCACAGGCAAAGCTCGAGGAACGCAGCCCTAGGCGTCGGTATACTCCTCGTCCTGGACTCCGTCGGTGAAAGCGTAGGCTTCGGGGTCTCCATCTTGGGGTCGCAGGGGTACTCCACACCTGCACTTCGGATTGCGCAGCCCCGCGGCAAAGCGCGAGGGTGAGTATTGGTGAAAATACTCGCAAGTCAATTGACATATGCATATGCATGGTTTAGACATGGGAAAGGTAGGGCTCAGCTGCGGAAAGCAAGTTTTGAAATCGTTTGCCTAAAGTTTTAAAACAATTTGAGGGAAGAAGTGAAGTGATTAAATCGATTGACAAAACATTTAAATCATCCGGCCCCAGCCGGCTCATGCCTAAAGGCTGGCTCACGATACAAATTGTAGTTTTTATCCAAAACATTTTCCTTACGGCTAATCCACCGAAGGACCAACAACTCTCGATGGCTAACCACCGTATGCATAATACCACACGTCGGCTAAACCACCGATGGTCATCTCCTCACGGCTAACCACCGTAGGCTCCCAAAACAAAACACGGCACCTGCCGATTTTCTTCTTTAAAAACTCTGAGAAAGAGAGGGAAGAAAACTACCATTGTGGCAGCGCCACCGTCGTCCTCCCTTGACCGTGGGCACGGCTTTCTAGAAAGTTATACACTCTGCAGAGGTCGCACGCTTTACCCATGAAAGGTGGTTTTTCCTAGGAATCATCCAAAGGAAAATGATCACCACAAGGTCTTTTACAATCTCGCTCCTAGATTAGCATCCCATCTAAGGTTTCCACCGCAGCGCTGGTATCTCCAGTTGGCTGAAGCCCCCTCTTGCGCCTGGTAGGTTAGCGAATGCTTCGCGCCTACTCCACCACATGGGATGTCTAAACTAAGAGTTCGAAGGCTACTCAGCCAGGTCCCGTCTATGCAGGCACTCATGGTCGCACTGTTGTACTTAGTTTTGACAACCACAAGGTCGCGGTCCTTAGGGACTAGGGGTGGTTCCCACACTGGACCCGATTCTCATGCTTACTACACTAGCCAATCAATCCGTCCACCCCAATCAAGTTTTACAAACATTTTCAGAAAGCCCCCCAGGTGACATACCCGCCACCTGGCACTAACAATTTTCCCACAGTAGCACCCTGCTACTGCTAATCAAATAAGCACTTTGCAAACAGAGAGATACTTTTGAATTAAAACAGATATTAAACCAGGGTGAAGTGTTCATCATGTGGTAATCATCTAAAAATGACTCGTAGCATGACTAAGCAAGTTTATTTAAGCTAATCAAGGGTCGACAGGTAAATACGTCTTAATTAGCCTAAGGTTACCAAAAATCATGATTAATAGCATAATTAAAGTGTGTTAGGTTCTTAACTAAGACCCTACCATTATGACAAGGATTAATTAACATAGCTATGCACATTTAGTAAACTTCTAGGAAAGCATTTGTAAAACTGGGCATTGATATGGTCAAAGGTAATTAGGGGAGATGTCAACAATGACTTGCCTTGGTTGACGTCGTATTCCTGTCCGGCTTGATCGTCGTGTTCGGACACGGATCCGGTCGATTCTAACGATGGCAAATAACACACATTCAACATATTGCATGAAAATATGCATGCAAAAATTGTACATGAATGAGTATGCATGAATATGATAAATTAATGTTTGCATTTGTTTTAAGATTTTTTTTGGAAATCGATTTTGCTATTAATATGGTGTTAACTATTAGAAGTAATTAGAGAAATCCTTTTCTATTGAATAAACAATGCAGAAAATAACTAAGTACAAGATATATGAACTAACATTGTTTTCATTTTATTTAAGCATTTTATAAATTTAATTTATTTAATGCATTTTCTTATACCTAGAAAATTATAGAAACGATAATAATATGCATGCTCTTGTTTATGTAAAAATTACCTCAAAAAGGTAAGGGTGATTATTTCTGGTCAAAGTGATATTTAGTTGCAATTTAATTGGAACTATAATTCTCAAATAACAATTTTAAAAGCATTGTATTAATATTATAATTAAGCAGAAAATTAAGTTTTCTAAAATATTTATGAAAATTTACAGGATGATAGAACACATTTTTATAAGTATTATAAAATTTATTTTGGAATTTTTGGGCTTACGGATTTAAAGATATAAATTTAACGAGGTTGCTATTTAAGAAAAATAGGAAAAGGAGTTGGGCTCTACTGCTGGGTTTGGCCTACTGCTGGGCGGCCCAACCAGTGCTAGTGTCTTGACTTTGGCGTGAGGCGGCCAAGCCTGAGCCGACCCAGCGGCAGCTGGCGTGCCCCAACGCGACAACAGCGTGGTGCGAGAGAGGCGCGCTACCGGCCGGAGCAATACAGATGCACCGCTGCCTGGTGCTCACCACCAATGCCCACGTGCATAGACGTGGGCGAGGTGGCCTAGGCGCCGACGAAGCGGGGCTCCGGTGGCGGTGACCCGTCGCGAGGGAGCAGGATCGGCGGCTTTCGGCGCGGCGACGGCGAATGACGCGACGGCCGATCGAGGTGGGAAAGGAAGAGATACTGGCGATCTGAGGCGAGGTCGGCGCGTGAGAAGATGGATGGCAGCGAGGGTGATGACGCCCGAGGCAGCGGAACACGACGACGTGCGGCGGTTCGGCCAAACGGCAGTGAGGGACGGGCGGCGGTGGGGTCCAAGGGCAAGGCGGCGGCACGGAGATACCGGGGGAGGGGGTCCTAACGCAAGGCAACGGGCGGCGTGGTGCGGCAGCGTTGCCGGTCCCGGGAAGAAGAAGTGCACGCCGATGGCGAGCCCTAGTGATGCTCCGGCCGAATTGGCCCCGTGGACAGGTCCTTATACACTTAGGGACGCTAAGGGAAGAGGAAGATTGGGGAATTACCGGGTGGTGACGAGGAATCGAGGAGGAACGGTGGCGGTGATAGTGTAGACGATGGTGACCTCGGCGATGGATTCCGCTATCATCGGCGATAACTCCGGCTGCATGTCAGCAGAACGGAGAGGAGGTGAGGAGAGGAAGAAGGTGAAGGAAGGAAGAGGGCCGAGGTGGCTCACCGGCGGCGGCGGCGGGGTGACCGTATAGGGGAGGAGCGACGTGGACGGAGAGAGACTGAGAGTGAGAGAGAGGAAGAAACTGGGGCGGTCGGAGCCAGGGGCGTGTCGTGCGGCAGAGGGAAAGGGTCGCGTGGAAGGGAAGCAAGGGCACGGTGCCACGCACGCGTGCGTGTCAGCGGGGAGGCCGCCGGTGGTGCCACGGGTAACAGAGGTGAGGTGAGCAACGAGAGAGAAAACACGTGAGGGAGAGAGAGTGCCCAGTGGGGCCCATTAGCCATAGAGGGAGGAAAGGGAAAAGAGAAAATGGGTAGGGTTAATTATGAGTTTATTTTAATTAAACCCATTTAATTTAAAATTTTAAAATCTTATTTGAATCCAGTTCAAATTTTTGTTTTCAAAATATAATTTTGAAATTATTAATTTACAAATTATTATAATAGGTTTTTAGTAAATATTTTGCAATAAAACATTGTGAAAGCAAAAACTTTTAATTATGGCTTTTATTTGAAATGATGAACACAAAATTATTTCCTTTATGGGAAATAAAGTATATTGTCGGGACCCCCCTGGCGGAGGTGAGGTCCCACCTGTGCTTTACCTGTGCTAGTCCCTGGATCAATAGCTAGCACACACAGACAACAGAATTTGGATCACAACCATATCGATTAACTTACATAAATTTACATCAGAGTGCGCCTTATGGTGTGGTTACATAAGTTTGGCTCGAAGGCCTTACAAAAGCGGAAGTCTTTATAATACAACTGAAACTCCAAAAGACACAAGCCAAGACAGATCCCCATAGGCAGGGCTGGAGGAGCGCAATCCTAGGCGTCGAAGTGGTCTTCGTCTTGGATTCCGGCGGCGAAACCTTCATCGTAATACATCTCCTCCTCGTGGTCCCATCTTTGTTAGCATCTCGCTTTCGTTAGAATGAGCGACCAAGATAAAGGCGAGAGTGAGTATACTTTATACTCAACAAGCAAGACTAACTACTATACATCTAACGCTCGACAAAGGAAAGATAGGGGTTCTTTTTGCATAAAGCCAGTTTTACAAGATTTTACCTAAGGTTTTATAAAATGATTTAAAACGTGTTGAGGAAAACAAATAGTCGAATCAATTTCTTTGAAGTTCCGGCACCCACCGGTTTTTGCCCAACCTGGCTACTCCCCACCGTGCAAACACCCTCATCGCTCACAGCACCCACTGTGAGGAGAAAAATCAAAACGCACGACCGCAATCGTGGTTTTCCTTTGAAACACCATTTTGAAAACAAATAGATAAGAAGTACCATGAGGCAGCTCCCCGTCGTCCGTCCTCGACCGTGGACACGGTTATCATGATAGTTTTATACTCTGCAGAGGTCGCACGCTTTACCCATGCGAGGTGGTTTTTCTCGAGGGTGCACCCAAAGGAAAAATGATCACCATAAGGCCTTTTTTCGACCTCCTCCTAGTTAAGGCATTCCCGCTAAAGTTTCCACTGCGATGCCCCTCTTGCGCCAATAAAACAGCACCGACTGCCTACTCCACCGACTGGAATGCCAAAGCTAGGAGGCCGAAGGATACTAAGCCAGGGCCCGCCCATACAGACACACATGGTCGCACCGTTGTACTTAGCTCGTCTACCTCAAGGAATCGGTCCTTAGGGACCAGGGTGGTTCCCACACTGGGCCCATGTCTCGTGCTCGCAGCACCCACCTTGCATCCATCCACCTCGATCAGGTTTTGCAAAACATTTTCACCCGATAGCACCCACTATCCCAACTACACCCATTTGCAAACATGACAGCACCCACTATCCTTTTTAAATCCATCATTTAGACAAGCATTTAATAATTGCAATTATCAAGAATGGACAACAATTTAGTACTAAGCATTTCTAAGCATTGTGCAAAACCTAATTCAAGGGTGATGTTCAGTATTAGCAATTTTAATAACCTAGTGTAGCAAGGAATATTTTAACAGCGTAATTATTGATTGGGAGTTATCTAAGCAACTACGTGATTAGCATTTTTAGCTATAAATATAACATGCATTTTGTAAACTTTTAGAAATTGGATTTCAAAATCATGGGGGCACAAGGTTCAGCACTTGCCTTGCTCAGCAAAATCTTGGTGATCTTCCGGGGGATTGGCCGCGAAACTATCGTCGTTAGAACCTAATAACAAAATAACCCAAATAAACACAATGCCAAAAATTAAATATGAAATGGTATGTATGCAAATGTTTATGCACAAACATGATGGAGGTGTTTTAATTTGAAAATTGTATAAATTTTATTTGACTTCTTTTTATAAATTTTGGAAATCCTATTTCACATGGAATTGAACTAATATACATATGTAATAAAAGTATTTCTTTTTAATTGAGAATGTAGAAATAAACTAATTTTCTAAATTAAATGTTTATTTTATTCTACTTAATAATTCCATATACTATTAATTTATTTTTCATTTATCATAATTAATTAATACTAATTAACACATGTTTTTGCATTTTAGGACTAAATCATGCATTAATATGCATTAAACTATGAAAATTATATTTTTGAATTAAAGTTCATATTTTTATGAGTTTTTAGAAATTTATTTCACAAATTTTAGATTTATATTTTTTAAAGATACAAAATTTACAAATTTTTCTATTTTTAATTTAATTTAGAAAATGGAGAAAAGGGCTGGGTGGGCCGTGGCTTGGCTCGGCCCAGCTGTAAAACCCTAAAGTATATACACTAAATTTTTATGAATGGATTTTTGTTTTAAAAAAAATTTGGTTTCAAAAAAATAATAAATAAAGTAATGCTAAGAAAGAAATATTAAAGAAAAGAAAAAAAATAAGAATAGTTATCAAAACAATTAAAAAAGTGGAATAAGTATGAAGATACTTAACATAGAATTGTTAAAATAAAGTAGAAATATATTGCAATTAAGTAGATAAAGATATTCATAAATTAGGGGAAAAATCACATTAAAATTGATAGATTTAAATATAAATTATAGGGGTGATTTTAGTGAGAAGACAAGACAAAAAGAAAGAAAAAAAAAGGAGCAAAATGTGCCAATCGTGAGGTTTGAACCCACGATCTGCAGCTGCGCTACGCAGCTTTGCTGTTCCAAATGCCGGCTTAGTCCAAATATACTAGCCGCATCCTGTTCATCTTCCCCAGCCGAACGGCTGGAACATGAACAGACAGAAACGGCGCCGTATGAACTCACTGGGATCAAACTGAAACGGCAAAATTAGTGCAATTAATTTTCAGTTTCGAAACGCCTACCACCAACGTGTTGAATGCCGAAGAAACCCCTATCAATGGATGCTTATATAAGGCCAATTCCGTCGCCCCGTTCGAGTTAGTCGTCGGCGTTCTAGAACCAAAATCCGTTGATTGGAAGCCTCGTTCTTCAATCCCTTCGTACCACGCCATCCACAAGCTGTGGCGAGCAAAAGCCCTCGTCGAATTTCGTCGGAGCTTCGTCGTAGCGCCGTCACCGCGCACGTCTTCTTCCGCCGTCGTTTCGTCGCTCGGTAAGGCCGCCTTCTCTTTTTCTTGCTGCGCAAAATCGGTGAAAGATATTGTAAATCTGAGAAAACACATCCTTCATATTCCTATCCTCTCCCACCTTACCAAATTTAAGACTCTAGAACCATCCGAGGCACCCTATATAAATCGCCGAAGTAGCATCTCTCGATTTCGAGCCGTCTCTCTTTCTCCTCGCGGCCATGCTGGCTCGTTGCGAATTAGCCCGTGTCTTTCGATCACGTCCTGCGCATCTTTGACAAGAATCCATCCCATCCAATCTCTCATCGAATCGTTGCCTGAGCGCGACGAATTTGATCGCTGAAGAACCTCGCCGGATTTTGTCCGTGGCTGTTGCTGTGTTACTAATTTCTAATTCACAAATAAATTCGTAAAATTGATATCTAGCAAACCGTAAAATCAAAAATCACCAAATAAGTTGAGTTCAATTCATAAGAATGCAGATAATTGTTTTGTCAATTTCGTATCTTTTTGCTATCCTTTTATTTTTTAAAATTATTTTTGTATTGATCTATATTGACTAGAATATGTTTGTTTGCTTGCATGGAATTGTATGTTGGGATTTATTTTCATCAAAAGGCGAAGAAGGTATTATTAATCATTTGGAGCTACAACCGGAGGATCAACACTTCGTCGATCAAGGCAAGTTAGAAGAGCCAATTCCTTTAGAATAGAAAATCTAATCTAGAAAATATAGTCCCATTTGCATTTTGACCATATGATCACCTAGCTTACAAGGAATTTTATAGAATTTAAGTCCTAAATATGCATGCTATAATTTTTAAACAATGAAAACTAGTTTTCTAGAAATTTTTAATAAGAATGCCATGTTACAAAAATATAAATACTACTTAATATGAAACTAGGAAAAATAATTGCTTAGCCAAGCATAGAAATTTCAATACATTTATTCATGATGATTATTGTGAACTTGTGTGATTGGCATTGGGGAAATGCCAAGGATTTTTCTTGTGGTTTTAAAATAAAATTGGCTAGGGTAATAAGAGAAGTTTGGTTTGGTGCGGGATAGACCTGCGGTTTGGGTTGTGGTTAGTTTATTATTCCTAGCCTAAGGACTATTCGTCCTATGGACCTGTGATCCGAGCACTACAGTACAACCTCTTGATCTGGAATAGGATGGACTTGGACTTAGTACATCGCAACTGTTCTAGCTAAGTGCTGCCATCCGGTTGAACACAACCTTGTCTCGAGGAAGCAGGTGTGTTGTCTTGCGTCTGAGGGGCACGGGAACCTTGTCTCCGAGAAGCAGTGTGTTACCCGACGGCGAAACCTTAACGGGCAGAACTCAGTTAGACCAGGGCTTTAGAAGGGCCATGGGAGCTCATCTTTGGTCCTACACCTCGGAAGTGTAGTGACAAAAGGAATGAGATTCTCAGAAGGGTAAAGTGTACAAACTCTGCAGAGTAAAAACTATCTGGATAGCCGTGCTCACGGTTAAGAGCACGCAAGGTAACTCTCCATATGGTAGTGTTTGTTTTCAAAATCTGGGATGTTTTGGTAGGGGATGCCGTTGAGTTATTTGAAAATAAATAAAGAAAAATTCAAAGGTTTTATCTCTTCTTTTTCTAAAATGCCATTTTAAATTATAGGAAAAATTCTGTAAAACTGGCTTTACGCAAATAAAAAAAAATCATGCATCTCTTCTAAGTTTACTTGCTGGGTATGTTGCATACTCATTGTCGCTTATCACGCGGGCTGTTTATTCCAACAAACAGATGATGGATTTGATGAACGCCGACTGGTAGAATGGGTACCAGCAGATCCTCCATTCGACATCTGCGCACCAGGACCTTATGATGATGAGTGATGAAGCCAGAAGACTATGTTTGATACCAGAAGATAGATCTAGAGGGTTTTCTATATGCACGATATAGTCCATGCCTGTGGGGTATTGTAATGAACTAATGTTTGTCCGCTGCTACTCTGTCATGATTGTAATAAAGTTAATATCGCACGTTATTTATTGCAATGTTATCATTTCTGAATTATGATCTGTGGATACTAGCATTGATTCTGGGACTAGTATCGATATAACACAGAAAGGGGCCTAGGCATTAGCTTGGGTCCCGACACACCGGTGGCGGCCGCACGCGTGCACCAATGCGGCGCGCCGGCTGACCACATGCCCACGTGTGCGGCGCGTCGTCACCACGTGGACGCCAAGAAAGGCGGCGGCAGCAGCCAGCAGTGGCGGCCCAAGAGCGCGGCGGAGGGCGGCGGCGTGGTGGTGGCAGCGCGTTGCGGCCAACTAAGCGTGGCGGCTGGTCCGATGGCGGGAAGGGTCGACAGGCGAGCCCGGCCGTCACCACCCAGAGCGAAGCGATGGCGGGGTGGCTCGGCGACTCGATTCCGGCGGCGGCGCCGGCGGTGGACGGAGGAAGGAGAGAGAGGAGGAGAAGAGGCCGGGGTAGGGTCGGTGGTGAGGAGAAAGGTTGGTGACGAGCAGACGATGTTGGCGGAAGGGCTGCGGTGTGTCATGGCCGGCCGAACGGCGGCGACCGGGGGGCGGCGGGTCGAGCTTGAGGGAGGTGAGAGGGAACTCGTGGAGGCGACGGCCCGGGGTGGAGCTGGCCGGAGTTGCCCGGCGACGCGGCTAAGACGAGGCGGAGGATGGTCACGGCGTCGGCCTACTCCAGCCAGGGAGAGGCGGCGCCGGCGAGGGGGAAGAAGTCCCTAGGTGCTAGAGATGCTAGGGGAGGAGAAAGAGGGGGGGTTTACCTAGCGGCGAGCTCGGCGGCACTCAGGGGCAGCCGGCTCATGCGAGGCATGACGAGCGAATCCGGCGGCGGCGGCGGTGAGCTGGAAAAATGGAGCGAGGAAGGTGAGAGGGAGGGTGTCCTGGAGGGGATCGGGCAGGGAGGGAGTACCTGGGCGGATTGAAGGAGAGGGCAGTGAGGGAGTGAGAGGGAGGAGTGCTCGAGAGAAAATTTCAGAGAGAGAGAGAGTGGCGTGGAGATGAAGCTGGGGCTGGGCAGTAGGTAATTTGGTGGGAGGGGGGAGGGCAAAAAGGGAAAGGGAAGATTGGGGCTGGTTTGGGACATGTCCTACTTGGGAAAAGGGGCAAAATGGGGATTTTCCAAATGGGAAGAAATGACAAGTGGGGCCCACTTGTCATAGAGATAGGAAAAAATAGGGAATTAGTGTTAGGGCTAAAATATATTTTTACTAAACCTAATTAGCTTAACTTGATGTCAAGTTTTTATTTTATTTGAGTTCAATTAATCGGCTATTTTCTACCCAAAATAAAATTATTAATCTATAAATTGTTAAGATAGGTTTTTAGCAATTTAGACATTTTGAAATGATATATATATATATATATACATATATATATATAAGTTAAATCCTTAAATAGGTTTGTAGGGAAAATATTTATAGTAACGTGCACATTTTTCAAAAATGATCTTAAAAGTTTGGATTCACTTGTGATGATGCCATGATGATGCATTTTCAAAATTTTTGAAAATGGGAATGTTACATATATTTATATTTATTATCTTTGCAATCAAATATGTTTTAAAAGTTAGGGTTAAATCCTTAACAAAATCTCTTTCAACCATTTAGTTGTGTTTTCAACATCACTCAAATTTTCAATTCGGATGTTCTTTGCTTTCCTACAAGGGCAAAAACAATAGCCAGTTTGATACACTATTTTTTTGACTTTCTCAACATAACATATTTTTTTTTCAAGGTATCCGCATGCACAAAAATATGTAGTCAAGTAAAGCATGGAAAGAGAATTTTGTGCCTATTTTGTATATCTTTTGATGTGAAAGGCAAATTTTGAGAACCTCCATGAAAGTTGCACATGAAATCCATTATCGAACCATGCGGAACATTGCTAAATTGCAACGACTTCACTACTTGCTCAATTTCTTTAGAAATTACCTTATGAGATTTAAAGAATTTCGCTTTGGATGGAGTATATATCTTATGGTTATGTACAAGCTCTAACTTTGTCACAACATATCTATTATTGCTAGACAAATCTATTTGCATCATTGCCTTGCAATTTGTTCTTTTGCTACCCTTCAATTGCTCGAAAGATTCGATAAGAGATTCTGATTTCTCATCAACATTTCGTTGACGCTGGCCAGCAAATGAGCATAGGAACCTCCTCATCTTTAGTTACTTTTTCTTTTTTGATTTGTAGTTTTGGTCCTTGCGTACCCCAAATCCAGTTTTGAATAAGTAATAATTATAGAATGCATATGCTTCATCCTCTGTAGCGAAGGACATGCCAAAGCGGGGTATAATACTTGCGTGTCATTTTTCATAAGTGGACAAAAACCATTCATATCTAGTAATGTAGCAAACCCCCTCAATTCATTGCAGTCAAATAAAGAACAACAATGTAATAAAGTACCGTCAGAAAAGTCAGAAAAAACACCACGTGCTAATGTAGTAAGTTTTCTAAATAGCAATACCTAGGCCTCACTTGAAATCACATTAGTTGGATCTACAATATCGTTTGTTGAGACAGTAAGCTCTATAGTGCCTGAACAGTTAGGGGAGTAGTAAAGCCCATCGTGGGGATAACACTGATTGCTTCGCCATACCTAGAGTTATTATCCATCTAATCACACATGTAGTAAAACCAATCAAAAAGATGTAGTAAAAATAAACAAATCAATGTAGTCAAGTATGCCGAGGAAAACCAAGCAAAAACCCCAAAATCAAGTACGCACCGTCACAACAAACTGGGTTCAAGAGAATTATCAGGCACACAGGGAGGGAAATTAGGGCTTTACTACATGATCAAAACTACTCCCTCCGTTTCATAATGGTTGTTGTTTTAGCTTTGTCCTAAGTCAAATATTTTTTTCTTTGACCATTAATTTCTAGAAATTCATGTAGTTTAATAGCATGCAAATTATATATTATGAAAGTATTTCTCATGATGAATCTAAAAATATAAATCTTATGATGTTAAACTATACGAATTTATCGGAATTAATGGTCAAATATAGAAATGTTTAACTTAGGACAAAGCTAAAATAACAACCATTGTGAAACGGAGGTAGTATGAATTAGTACCTCACCGCCAGCATGCTACCTAGGGGGATAATCACTGATCCGCCGCGATCTGCCTGGGGGAGTTTGATTTCGCCGCACCATGATTAGCCGCAGAGGAGGAGGAAGTAGCGCTGCGATCTGCCGAGGATTAGTAAACCTAGTCCTGGCTTTGTCGGTGGGGGTCTGCTTGGGAGGGAACTGCCGGCGGTGGGGGCTCTTGCCTAGGGGCCTCGGTGGGGAGATCGGGATGGATCGGTCAGTTTGGGGGTCGACGGGGTCGGGGTGGGTGGGGTCGGGGGGAGGGTTGTGGGAGGGGGTCAGGGGGCAGGGCGCTGTTCGCTGCGGGTACTCGTGTGCGCGATGGAAAGAAGAGGAGGGCGTGGGGCTCAGGACGGGGCAGATCGGCGTTTAGATCGGACGGTCACAAAATTAGGTGTATAGAGGGGCTGCGTACTCTTAGATGTATGTTAGTGTATATAATTTTGTAATTTCCTACTTTTATATATAATTGATCCTTTTTGAAGCACGTCAATGTCTACCATCCCCACACAGGTGCGAATTCCAAGGATTTAACGGTCAACTGGTCAAGTAGCCTAGCATGCGGGCGTCCGAACGCGACTCCCGCCATTTCCGTCGCTTCCCCGCCTCTTCCTTCTTCCACACCCTGCCCTCCAAATGGCCAATGCCACCACCAAATCCCGCACACTACGCACCACCACCACCACCGCGTCCCTACGGCCGCCATGCGGTTCCGCCCCGGCACCGCCGTGTGGGTGGAGCACCCGGATCTCGCCTGGGCTGAGGCCGAGGTCACGTCCCCCGCTGCCTCCCCTTCGTCCCCATCCTCCGTCACGGTCGTCCTCTCCAGCGGCGTCAAGGTAACTGATCACTACGTGCGGCATAGGTGTTTGTCGAATTGCCCGGCCGTGCGGTGGCTAACTTTCGGCATGTGGGGGCTGTGGGCCTGGTTGTGGTCTGGTGAACCGGTCAGGCTGTGGTCGATGGGAGGAGGGTCCTGCCCAGGGACACAGAGGCCGACCTCGGGGGCGTCGACGACATGACCAAGTTGGTCTATCTCCACGAACCCGGTGTGCTCTACAACCTTGCGCGGCGATACACGCTCAACGAGATCTATGTGAGTGTTCTCTCTCTCTATAATGTTCTGTAGTTTCGGAGTTGTGTTCTTGTTTTGGCAAGTCAGTTTCCTTTTTGTCATATCACGTGGTTGATGCAAGTTGTGATGTATCACGCGCATTTGCATGTGTGCCAGCAATGTGTTACCTGCTATGAGAGATCATATACATTTTTGTACCCGCAACACATCGGTTGGTTGTATCAGTGGAGTTTGAATGTGTGGCATGCCATACTTGATTCTGTGGTTTGTAAAATAGTTCACGGATCATACTGAAATTGTTCCATAGGGTCCATGGAAATATTTCTCACTAATGCTCATGTTCACTTACGTGTATGAGACGCAAAGCTTGTATGATGTACTTGATAATTTTGCTGATTTGTATTTTAAATATGTTAGTTACCTGCCACTTTGGATCATTATGCTGATGGTTTTGTTGGTACTTTGTAGACATACACAGGGCGCATCTTAATTGCAGTAAACCCCTTTGCAAAGCTTCCTCATCTTTATGACATGCATATGATGGAGCAGTACAAAGGTGTGCAGTTTGGCGAATTGAGTCCGCATGTTTTTGCCATTGCCGATGCATCATACAGGTATAAAACAAGGGGAACATGCTTTCAGCATTTAAAATATGGGTTGTGGAGTAACACAGTCTCCTCTCTTTCCTATAGAGCTATGGTTAGCGAGGACCGCAGCCAGTCCATATTAGTCAGTGGAGAAAGTGGCGCTGGAAAAACAGAGACCACAAAGCTCATTATGCGATATCTTACTTTTGTTGGGGGGCGTGCAACTGGTGATATCCGTTCTGTGGAGCAACAAGTTCTAGAGGTAAGTAATCAGATTTATCATGAAATAAGTTTCTGAGGATAATTTTAAGGGTTTTGGAAAATGAAACCTGTGTTAAAACTGGACCCTAGCTGGTTCCACAAATCCAGCTGAGAACTGGCTGTTTTCTTTTTGCTAAAACTGGTGTGGTTTTTTAGAACAGAGTTCCGTTAACCGGAACCAGGCTAGTTTACTTTCTGAACCCTAGCAATTTGTGAGCCTTCAGAAAGGCTTTATGTGTCTTTAAAAGTTTCATGTGACTGTACATTGTCTTACATGTCCACATGTTTTGTTGTCATTTTAATGCAGTCGAATCCACTGTTGGAGGCTTTTGGTAATGCACGGACAGTAAGAAATGATAACTCCAGGTGAGCTTTGTTTAAAAATTTGTATAAAGCTAATCAATGCGTTTGACTCAGTTTGTTGTGCAACACAAGTAGATACATGTACCCTCCTACATGATAATATGGCTTGGAAAACATAAGTTAGTAATTACTTTAGTTCTCAATTGGGCAAAAAGTGCAACCAATATATGTGTTTTACCCCTTATTAACAGAAGAGATGAAGTTTAAGCTAGGAGCTCTTATCGGTAAATTCAAAAGCAGAAAAATATGTTATTGGCAAAGGGGCAGGGGAAAGGTTGTAGATAAGCATGATAGTTCCACTTGATGGTGTACATGTTTTCTTGTCTATACCTTTATTGTTTACTTATTCTTTTTATTACTTTGTCACAGTCGCTTTGGAAAATTTGTTGAAATTCAATTTGACAAATCTGGTAGAATATCTGGGGCTGCAGTTCGAACTTATCTCCTGGAAAGGTCTCGTGTTGTACAAATATCTGAATCTGAAAGGAATTACCACTGTTTTTACCAACTTTGTGCATCTGGGCAGGTTTGTTTATATCCTTACAAGTTGATTATGTTAGTTTGTTTTTTCCCAGGTTAATATTGATGTTCCCCACAATATGAATATGCAAAAGCTAGAGCTAGAAATTCCATGGCAGTCTTGGATGATCTTGCGAAAAGGCCAACAATTTCTATTGAGGTCTTGATGATTTTACGAAAATAATAATGTTTTATACATGTTCTGGCAAAGATGTATATAGTGCTACAATTTATCTCAAACTTCGAGGGGGGAACGAGTGAATGGAACCTTGATGGAGCACTCAAAGCAACAAACAACTAATAAAGAAAAACTATGGTTGATGAATCATTGGAAGGTGTACCAAAATGTTGAGATTTTGATCTTAGCACCACTATCTCACCTTCCCTAGTGCCAGTGATTTTTGCAAACCACACAGTTATAAAATGAGAAGTATCTGGTCTACAGAATCATTTTGTTCTCCACTTTGCATTGAAGTTTAGTATTTTCATATTAATGTTATGCATGATTAGTGAGAAAGATCCAGACTGCCTTACACCTGTTCTAAGTGGATGTATTTTCTGTTGGGTTGAACTTACTTCCACTTCAGAAGTCTTTCATCTAATAATCCTGTTACCGTCACTTGATATTGTACTGTGCCATATTTGGGAATTATCTTTGCTCATAATTGATGGCTTATATGGTATTAAAAAGTCTCTATCATCAGGATGCAGATAAATACAAACTTGCTCACCCTAGGAACTTTAACTACCTAAATCAAAGCCATACATATGAGTTACAAGGGGTCAGCAATTCAGACGAATATTTGAAAACACGGAGAGCAATGGATATTGTTGGTATATGTTTCACTGATCAGGTTAATCTTAGCCTCGTTCCTACCTCTAACAAGAAAGTTTTTAAATTACAGTTGTCTATAAATAACATCAACTAAAAAGTTTCCTTGTGGTCTCAGGAAGCCATATTCCGAACTGTGGCCGCTATTCTTCATCTCGGAAACATTGAATTTTCTCCTGGGGAGGAGTTTGATTCGTCTGCCGTCAAGGATGAAAAATCTAAATTACATCTTCAGATGGCTGCTGATTTGCTCATGTGAGTGTTTTCTTTGGATATATTTGTAGTCTTCTGGACCTGCTCCTGCTGTCTATCACAAAGTTGTAAGTTTGAATAGTTGCTTTATGTTATATATGGGGTTCTATACATGGCAAACCCATGATGCTACTGCTGTAAGATGAACTTGTGTGCTTAGTTTTTCCTCCATGTTGTTATGAATATGAGATGTATTGATCTATAAACTAAGGGCCTATATATATAGGGTACAATGGAGAGCCGTTTAAGGCAGAGATTCCATCTATATCTAATCTATCCATAAATATATATGGACTCTTATTATATCTTAAACACCCCGCCAAATACAAGGTGTATGCAATAGTACCGCATCTGAATGGACAGACACTAAAAAAGCCTGAAGTCTAGGTCTTGCCAGTGTCATTGTAGTCGTCATAGTGCTTAATCCTGTTGTGATAACATGCCGAAATCCAAAAGAACTACATGTGTCTGAAGGCAGGAGATAGCCAAGAATGCACATGGTCGACCGGAACAACGTAACAAAAGGAGACGAGGAAGGCGACACAATACTGAAGTGTGTCAAATCAAACAAAGAAAGCATGGTAGCGGAGATCACAGCCTTGAAAGTCGGTTGCTCAAAGGAAACACAACAACCAACAACAAGGTGATCTACAAAAACTCAAGAAAAAGAGGAGACCCTGCATGCAAAAGAAAGTTGATTGAGTGTTGTGGACTCATACGGCATAAACAAATTGAGAGACAAAGGAAGCAGTGGACTTAGATGGACGCGATGAAAAAGAGACTAAAGAGAAAACCCTAATGAGAAAAAGGAATTTTTTTTTTGTGTGTTGTTGTTTGTTTGTTTGTTTTTACTGCTGCCACACTAATACTAAGAGGCATCAAAATCCAAAAGTGGCCCACAGCAGCAAGCGGCAGTAGAGTCCAAAGCAGCAGGCTAGCAGCAAAACCCAGACACGGCCAACCTGTATTGCAGTACGAGTAGTACTAGTACTACTGCCCTTGAAGACAACAGCCGGCGCCGAAGCAGAAAACAGGCGGCGCCGGCAACTTGCCAGAGAGAGCAGACGGCAGGATCCAGTGACGACGAGCAGATGGCGGTCCCGCGGCAACAAGCAGCAACGACGACGAGCAGCGACGGTGTTGTTGGTGCAGCCGACGATGATATAGCGTGGCCAGAGCGGCGACGAGCCTTGCAGCGGCAATGCGAATAAACAAGCACGAGCCACCACCATGACGAGCAGATCCGGCGAGATGAGCTAGGGAACAGCACAGAACGAGGTGGCCGCCCCCCGGAAGACAAAGAAGGCTAGGGTTTTGGAACCTGGCACTAACATGTTAGTATGTTACAAATATGAGATGTATTGATCTATATGCCAAGGATTTGTATATATAGAACAAAATGGAGAGCCATATTAGACAGAGATTCTATCTATATCTAATCTATCTATAAATGTACATTGACTCTTATTATATCTCTAACATCTGTCCTTTTATTTTCGCAAATTGTGACAAACCATCCCAAGGGCTGCTAAAAGGTTTTGCTTGACCATGTTGCATCAGAACCCATATATTCTCCTACATAACAATGGCCCTGATTTAAATGCATATCTTTTTTGTGCAAAACTGCAAATATTTAAATGCACATGACACCCAGTTTATACACTGAGACAAACAACAATTCTTTTGCATACAAATACAAGTAATAAGCTTAATTTGCTTATTTCAGCCCCATAGTTTAATGAAGAAATGCGATGGTCTTCTGTTTTCGTCACTAGATGTCAGATCAACATCTTCACATTAAATGCCACGAGGGTACACCTGAATGCATAAATGATTTTGCTTATACTGTTATAGATGCATTAGTATTAGTATGTGACATGCGCAGCACTTTGTTTTGTTGTGCTCATCAAACAAGTTTGAACATGAGATTCTTTTGTTAAGTACATCCTACCAGTGCTTGTCTATGGCATACCAATTTGATTAAAGCTCTAACTATAGGTGTGAACATTGCTTTGATGTTCACCACTTCACCTATCTATACTATCGCTTGGACAATTCTCATATGCTTACAGTTCTAGCAGCTTGATATTATCACTCATTCATGATCACCTATAAAATCTGTGATTTCCACATACCATTGTATGTCAATTTTTGTTTGTTGGTTCGTAGGGTTGATGGAAGCCTTTTGCTTTCAACTCTGTGCTATCGCACAATTAAAACTCCTGAAGGAAACATTATCAAGGAAGTCGACAGTTCTGCAGCTGTAATTGGTCGTGATGCTTTGGCAAAGACTGTTTATGCTCGATTGTTTGATTGGTACAACCTTCTCTATCAATGATCTATCAATGACCTGCTTTTCAATTTTAATGTGATGCTTATACCATGGTTACCACAGGCTTGTTGATAGCATTAATAAGTCCATTGGGCAGGACATGGAGTCGAGGGTGCAGATTGGGGTATTGGACATATATGGTTTTGAGTGCTTCAAATATAACAGGTCAGCTTTTCAGCCCTTTCTTCGAGCTGACGAGCGAAGGCATATTTCTGTTCGCTTGTCACAAAGCAAACTAACTTTATTTTTGAACGAAAAGGGGCAGGCGCTTTGCCATTTCATTAAAGAGGGGGTGAAGTTACAGAACCGAAGGGAAAGGGAGGGAGAAGGGAGGAGGGGTGGGGGGTGTTGTACAAGGACGTTTTTATAGGTTCAGAAAGGTGTCGGTCTGCCCCCATAGTCTAACATCCTCTCTAATAGTAGCGATCAGCTGGGCGGCAGGGATGCTCCGCTCGTGAAACAAGCGGCGGTTGTGCTCCTTCCAGATGTTCCAGATAGTGTAGATTACCAAGCCACTGAAGTCAGGCCTCGTGTCCTTAGACAAGGAAGACGTGGCGTTCGTCCACCAGTCAATGAATCTTACGCCGTTATGGAGACGGGGGATAATGTGGTTGTAGGATTTGAAGATCTCTTCCCATACCAAGGCTGAGTAGGAGTAGCGGCTACACATGTGCTCAATCGTTTCCAGGCTGCTTGTACATAGGGGGCAAAGAGCCTGATGCGGCCAGACCTTGGAAGCGAGAACGTCGGCAGTATTGATCCTGCTGTGAGCTAGGGTCCACGCGAAGAACTTGCATTTGTTTTCAGTTCTTGCCTTCTAGATTATCGGCACGGGCTCGAAGAGAGTGCTGCCGAGGAACTTTAGGAGGTAGGTGGATTGTGAGGAGTAGGTGCCAGCCGGCGTCTGGGTCCAAACATTGTCATCTTCGGTCTCTGGGTCTAACGTGATCTGCTGGATTTGGCTCCACAAAGTGACGAACTCCGATAGTTGGGTTGAGTCCTGCAGATGGTGAACTGAGAGAATCCAAGCATTGTTATGGAGCTGGGCCGCCATCGTATGGTGCTTTTTTTTGGCGATCCGAAATAGGTTAGGGGCTATATGGCGTGGTGTCTGTTCGTGCAACCATTTGTCATGCCAGGAGTCTGTACATGTGTCATTGCCCACCTTTATGACTGTGGTCGTGCGGAAGAGGTCCCTGTCTGACTCATTGCATGGAGTAGGCGTCCCAACCCAGGGTTTGTCCAGTGATTTCCATTCATGCCAGAGCCATCGTAGCCGTAGAGCCGTGCCAAACTTGAGGAGGTTGGATACCCCGAGGCCGCCCAAAGACTTTGGTCGGCCGACTTTGTCCCAGTTGATGAGCGAATGACCCTAATGAGCCTCTGCATTACCATGCCAAAGGAAGGATTGCCTAATTATATCCAGCCGCTTGGTCACCCGTTTTGGCAGCTGGAAGGCGAAATGAAGTATGTTGGCAACGCGGAGAGGACCTAGTTAACCAGGATCAGTCGGCCGACTTTGGACAGTAGGCTTCCTTTCCAAGAGGGCAGTCTTGCACGCAGCTTGTTGATGAGTGGGAGAAAGTGCGTCCTTTCCGACTTGTGCATATGGAGGGGGAGGCCAAGGTAGCGACATGGGAAGCTATCCTGTTTGCCTAGGAAAGGTCTGAGGATGTTGTCAAGGTCTAGACTTTGACAGTTGATCAGGTACACTGTGCATTTTTTAAAGTTAGTGCGGAGGCCGGAGGCATCGCCGAAGGATTGTAAGATACGCGTGACCGCAGTGATTTGCTCTTTGCAAGGGCCCAAGAAGATGGCCACATCATCCACATAGAGAGACATGCGGAGTGACAGGTGTCTACACTGAATTGGAGAGAGGAGGCCTCTTACTGAGACCAAGCTTATAATGTGCTGGATGGGGTCCATGGCGAGTATAAATAGAAACTGCGAGAGGGGGTCCCCTTGTCTGACCCCTCTCCTGTGCGGCAAGATAGGTCTAGGCATTCCGTTGAGGAGTATGGAGGACAAGGCCGAACCGAGCAGGATGGACATTCAGTTTCTCCATCTAGGGCCAAAACCCAGCGCCTGGAGGAGCTCCAGCAGGAATCCCCAGTGTACCGAGTTAAACGCCTTGGCGAAGTAAGTTTCAGGAATAGTGCTGGGGACTTGCACCTGCAGAGGTCATGCAGCACATTCTGCGCATAGAGGAAGTTGTCTTGCATGCAGCGCTTTTTGATGAAGGCACTCTGACTTGTGGAGATCAGATGATCAAGACATGGAGCCAGTCTGTTGGCGAGCAGCTTTGTGATGAGCTTGCCGACACTGTGAATGAGGCTAATTGGTCTGTAGTCACCTAGGTGTCAGCAGGTGTCCTTTTTCTGGAGGAGAACGATGTTTGCGAAGTTGAGTAGGTTGAAGGCTGCACCATCCTGGTCGTAGAAGCATTGGAAGACTCTAGCTATGTCATCTTTT
The DNA here is from genome assembly GCA_036346145.1 of Olyra latifolia. Classification (NCBI taxonomy): domain Eukaryota; kingdom Viridiplantae; phylum Streptophyta; class Magnoliopsida; order Poales; family Poaceae; genus Olyra; species Olyra latifolia. The sequence continues at coordinate 38,237,873 of CM070532.1, forward strand.
ATTGTTTCCCAACAGGCCCGGTAGAACAGACCGGTCAAGCCATTCGGGCCTGGAGCCTTATCCGTAGGGAGGGAGAAGATCACTTTTTTTATTTCTTCCAGCTCGATGGGGGTCTCCAGTTCTGCAAGATCATGCGCCACGTACCCTAGGTACTCCCAGGAAAGAGAGACCACGACATGGGGAGGTGGCGAGGTGTTCCTTGAAGAAGCGGTAGCACTCTTGCTCCTTGGCCGAGTGATTAGTAGCAGTGCCGAACGGGGTTTGGAGAGAGTGGACAAAGTTTTTCCGTCGTCTGTTGTTGGCGCAAAGGTGGAAGAACTTCGTGTTGGCGTCTCTAGCTTTGATCCAAAGGACCCAGGCTCTTTGACGAATCCTTGCCTTCTCAATAGCAGAGAGGCCAAGGAATTGATCTTTGAGGAGGCAGCGAAGGCCTAGCTCGAGGCGAGTCAAAGTCCAAGCATCCTGAGCTTTATCTAGAAGCAGGATGAGTGTTTGGGCGATGGCCAGCTGTGTTCTGATGTCGCCTATTTTGGATTTGGCCCATCTAGATAGAGCTTTGGCTGTGCGGGAGAGCTTAGTGTGAAGCACCCTGTAAGGATTTTGGCTTGCCACCTCTCTCTCCCAGGTAGTTTGGACGACTCGGTGGAAGCCATCGATGGACGGCTAGAAATTTTCAAAACGGACCTGGTGGAGCCCATCATAAATTTCAATTTTTTAGTTAGTTTGCTTCCGTTTTGAAAGTAAACTAACTAAAAACTTGAAATTTATGATGGGTTCGTTCCTCAAGGAGCCACATGATTCAAAATAATTCCTACTGCAAGTATTTATGCCTTGCTAATTCTTCGGTATTTCCTTCAATCCCACATAGTTCCAACTAGGGTAACACAAAGTTACAAAAACAAAGTGCACTCCTCAAAAATACAAACATTAAGATGTAACATAACTTTCTAATGAAACACAGGGCAAGGTAATGGTTGAGAAGATATCTTACTGGTGGCATTTAGTTTGTTGATGAAAAGTGTAATTATTTGGTCTGAAGCTGGCATTTTCTTATGCTTTATCACCATTTAGTTGATAATACTAGTGTAAAGACCAAGTGCTTTTTGTGTACATACATTTTGTTTAGGAGTTATATCAATAAAAAACTGTAACATGGAAAGGATGCTCTTGAAGGCAAGACATAAAGAAGGCCATAATGTAGCTCACTGCAATTCCAAACCTACACCAATACCTGATATTTTATAATAATAATAATTTATAAATAGTTGTTTCAAATAATTGTAGAAAGGAAAAAGTCCTATTTTAGTCCCCGAATTTTGGCCGGTGACTATTTTTGGTCCCTAGCGTACAATACCGGGTAAAAGTGGTCCCTCATTTGTGAAAACCTTTCATAGGTGGTCCTTTGTCCAGGTCATAGTCACAGGGTTCGGGGTCGAGGCCGCGTCCCGTGTCCTGGGATCGCCGTCCCCAATCGCGGGTCGGGGTCACCCCGGGTCACCGTCCCGAACGTAAGGGGGTCGCCGAACCATTGGAGATTGGGACGAGGTGAACTTACATGGAAGAGGAAGAAAGGAGGCACGGCGCCGCCGCCGCCGTCTTGCGCAGCCGCCGCCGCCGCCGCCGCGCCGTCTTGCATCCGCCGCCTCGCGTCCGATCGCTGCCACCACTGCCGCGCTTCATTGTCTGCTTGGCGGCAGCTGCCACCGCCGGCCACCGCCTCTCGCGCTCGTCTCAAAAGGAGGAAGGTCGGAAGGAGGAGAGGGGGCGACAGCGCAATAGGAGGAAGGTCGGAGCCTCGGAGGACAGGGGGCGACGGCGCCGCGTGGTTGAACGAGGAACGGAGGAAGGTCTGAGTGAGCTAGGGTTTATGTTAGGTGATAGTGGGCCGTTTAGGCCAGATTTGGTAGCCCAATTGACATATTCTCTCTTTTTTAATTATTTATTTATTTATTTGTATGGACATGTATTCACTATTTAGCAATCCATGCTACTTTTCAATTCTTTTTTCTACTTTTATTGCTTCGACCCTGCTTCGTCCCGGGGTCATCGACCCATTGGCCTCGGAGTCACGTACCAAATCCTCGATTCTCGTCCCAAAGGGGTATACCCCCTTCGTACCACATTTTTTTTGAGTGTCGATCCACGTCCCGCGACCCCGTTCCTCGACCCCATCGACCTGGGAACTTTGTGACTATGGTCCAGGTCACCGGTGGTTTTAACTAAAGTGGCACATGTTTTAACTAAGGTGGTCCTTTTTGAAAAAGTCCTATTTTTGCATAATGTTATTTTGGAATCCAAACTAAATTTCATATTTGAGTTCCCCAAAATTTTATGAGCTCACAATTTTTTATAGAATTTATATAATTATTATAAATTTAAAAGTATTTTTAGTAGTATGGAAAATAGGAGAAAGTGCTAGGAAATAGTAGAAAATCCAAAAATAATTGGAAAATTTTTCACTGAGCTCATATTATAATGATCTGAAATATGTAATTTACTTTATATTTTGTGAAACATTTTTTTATGCAAAATCAAGGTCCTCAAATATGTAATTTACTTTATATTTTGTGAAACTTTTTTTGTGCAAAATCAAGGTCAAAGACATGCCATTTTGGTCAAAACTACCATTGACACTGGTAAATGGTTTTACATGTATGGGACCATTTTTTACCTGATATTGTACATTAGGGACCAAAAGCTGCCAATGGCCGTAGTTCATGAACCAAAATAAGACTTTTTTCCTTGTAGAAATATACTGTTGTTGCCATTTCAATTGACTATATTTCTGTTGTGATGTCAAACGGCGAGAGCTAGCCTACCATCAAATAAATATATCATATGTTAAACAAATGGACAGCAGAGTGCCACGTAGCCTACCATGTCATTTGTCACCAATGTTAAACTCATCTCAAAGGATTAGATTAGGCCTATGGGCCTATATTTACAGGTACAAGGGAAAGGGAAATATGCAAATAAGCCTCTATACATTGTACTAGTAACACCCGACAAATACCTATTTTCTATTTGGCATGACTCCACATTGGACTGTCTCCATTTTTTTTTAAAGGAGGCAGCCGCAGGTTAAACAATTAAGAGGGGAAGCACAAGAATACACAAAAAATAAGGGGAGTAGCACTTAGCCATCCCCCTAGGGCGCCCTAGATTGCGAAGGCTAAGTATCCAGAGGAGACACTCCCAATGGTATTATAAACCACCTCAGCAGCGAATATGTTAGAATTGAAAAAAATGCCATGGTTCCTCATTCCAGATGTGCCAAAGGGTGTAGGACCAGCCATTGAACTGGCGACGGTTCGGTCTTGGGATAAGGATGATCGCTTTGAGCCACCAGTCCATCACCAAGTGAAAAGAGCTTGGATCGATCTAGCTCCAAAAATTGTAGCCAGTCCATAGAAGGTTATGGGACCACGTTTGCGCCATGAAAGGATATCCAAAGCAAAGGTGGTTGATTGATTTCGGGTGGACAGTACAGAGGGGACAATGTGGAGCATGTGGCCTATCCCGCTTGATTAGGTTGTCTGCAGCTAGCACACTGCCATGGTATATTGTCCATGTGACAAATTTGTACTTGCTTTTAGTTTGGGCTTTCCAAATTAGCGAGTTATTAGGATTAGTAGTGGAATCGAGGAACTGCATAAGATACGCCAACTTGGCTAAGTAGGACGCATTAGTTGTGCGATTCCATGTGATCTCATCCTGGACTGACTATCTCCATTTTAAATAGCAACAATACCATTTCAAATGGCGATATGTCTATTGTCGCCATTTGAAATGACAAGAGAGGTACATTTATGTAATTATTTGGAAAAAATATTTATTTATGTAGAATAATTAAAATTAAAATGTCTTATTTTTAAAAATACACTAATAGCAGTCTTGCTTCACATGCAAATTCTTTTACGCTATTTATCAATACTATTGATAGTTTCTCTTTATTTAATCTATTAATCTTTGTGAATTTGCTGATTATCTTTCTTTCTGCTAGCTTTGAGCAGTTGTGCATCAACTTTGCTAATGAAAAGCTTCAACAGCATTTTAATAAGGTATTTTCTGACTTTCTCTCAGACATACACACATAGGGATACACGCAGCATGTGCACACACATACATTTGATCTATTTTCTCTCTCGATCCAGCATGTTTTCAAGATGGAGCAGGAGGAATACAAAACAGAGGAAATCAATTGGAGCTATATTGAGTTTGTTGATAACCAAGATATATTGGATCTCATTGAAAAGGTATAAACTTTCTATGACTTAGCAAACCCATACATTATCCTTCAAAAAATTGTGCTGCAAATTTTCTCTACTATGCCATGACGATATGATTGTCGTTGCCATATTACTTCCTCACGACCTCACTCATTAGAGCAATCCTTGTCATCTTTGCACAATTTTGCTATTTGTGAATTGTGTACTAGGTTGCACTGATAGTTGTATTTGGTTCAGTACCAGTGTGCACACACATTGAACATCCAACAAGGTGTTAACATATATGTGGCATGTTTAATGGAGTATTGATTCATTTTCTATACAGACAATTGGGGTTTCACTGAGTATCACACAAATGGCACCTATCAATACTGGGCTATTTCATATCCCGTCATCAACATGAGTTACTTGACTACATTTTAATTTTTATGTCTGTGTCCTTGAACCTAATACCTGTATCAATGTCCACAGCTGTGCAACATATATTAACTATTTAGCTTGTTTAACATCTTTTAAGTTGATTGCTTAACTAAGAATCTAATAGCAGTGACAACTGAGCTAATATCTTTACGTGTATACTGATTACTGAATATGAGAAAAGCATGCTAGTTGATTTGACATTATACTCACTTCAATCATTTTTTAATTGGAATCTGCGTACTTTCTGTTTTACTAAGGTATTATTATGGCTAGATTAACACTGATCTTCAAAAGAAACATATATGCCTTTTTCTTTTCGCTGCCTATGTTGATGTATCATTGATTTTTTTTGAAAAAGATATTGTCACTGCTTATGTGTTATGTCGTATCAGTGTATTATGTTTGTCTCATTGTTGATTTAGGGGTTATTTTGTTTATAGCCAAACACTACCACACTTTGTCACAACTAAAGTTAGTTAAGTTTGATCAAGTTAGACGTCTGTTTAGTTCATAGCTACAATAAAAGTGTGGCTTACCACAATTTGCCACACTTAACTAAATTTTGCATTAAAAAAAAAGCGTGGCAAAGATGCCGAAACTAGCCAAAGTGTGGATAGCAATTTCATAAACTAAGCTTAGACAAGTTTAAAAAATTATTTGTGGTAAATTGTACCAAGTTTAGGACATCAACCAAACGGGTCTTAATATTCCCTCCATCACGTTTTATGTTATTAACCACACCAGTATTATATATCTTTGATAAAAGACGTGAAAAATACATGAAGGTAACTGCACCTTTATATAGTTACTATAGCTCTTAATTTGAAGACATGGTAACTATTAATCTATTTATCCAAATAACACACACTGAATATAGTCTAATTAATTTTTCATCTTGTCTAAGAAGCATATTTAACTAAACTCACATATTTGCCACGAGACTTTGTACTGCTCTTACCAAATTTCTTGCAGAAAATGAAACATTGCAGCCTTAAAGGAGTGCATCATAAAATATTCACCTAGTACTAAATGTGTTTACTATTTTTGTGCCATTTTATCTCTATGGATTAAATTGATTATGCTAATTATTCTGCCATGCAGAAACCGATTGGCATAGTTTCACTTTTGGATGAAGCATGGTAAGATGTTCACTTTTGGTTATCATGCACTTATGAGTTCCACACCCTAATTTCTTTCTAGTCTTGTTATACAGCATGCTTGGGAAATCAACCCATGAGACTTTTACAACAAAGTTATTTCAAAATTTTAGAGCACATCCAAGACTAGAGAAGCCAAAGCTATCAAAGACAGATTTTGCCCTATCTCATTTCGCTGGAAAGGCATGTTCTGTGAACCAACATTTCTTGTAAGACATACTTGGAGTTTTTTTGCTTTTGAATAAGTTGGAACATGTGGCATTGACTGGTTATCTTGTTTACACTTTTAGGTGATATACCAAACTGATTTATTTTTGGATAAGAACCGAGATTATGTAATTGCAGAGCATCAGAATCTTCTGTCTTCTTCAAAATGCCCATTCATTTCTGGGCTTTTTTCTTCACAACAAGATGATCCATCAAAATCATCTAAATTTTCTTCTGTAGCTTCTCGGTTCAAGGTATAGCCTTGCACATTATTATTTTTCTTACTTTCTTCTAACTCAAAATGAAATGTTATTCCTTTCCCTCTATCCACTGGAGAAATGATGGCCCTTACTGTTGACATTCCTTAGGGTTCTATGTCTTTGTTTTCCTGATCAGTGTGGTTCACATATTTATTTACAGCTTTGTGCATGGTAAAAGTCTTTAAGGACAAGCACTAATGATTTGGGAATGATGCTACCATTTCTTTTCTTTGCATGCTTTTAAATTTTAAATATTCTACAGACCTTGGTTATCTTCTAAGTTTAAGAGTAATAAGATGATAGCATCAAGCCAATAAAGGAAAATAGGAAACCAAAGAACTTAGTCATATTTTAGAACTTAAATTATTCATATTCATTTAAAATTCCTGTAGTCCTATAAAATATATTTTTTGAGCAAAACCAAAAAAAAAACTTGACTTGTAACATAAATCTCCTGTGTGTGTGCACGCGCCTGCCTGCCTCTGGCCCTCTATGAGGATCTGCACTAAATTATTTGATTCTATTGCTCTCTTAAGAAAAAAAAACATATTTACCTGTTATGTTCATTTTATTTGATTATACTTATGATGTGGTCAGTTGTCTACTCTTCACAGCAACAACTCCAAGCGCTTATGGAAACACTTAGCTCAACGGAACCTCATTACATCCGCTGTGTAAAGCCAAATTCTCTGAACTATCCACAGAAATTTGAAAATGGTAGTGTACTACAGCAACTGCGTAGTGGGGTTAGTACCATCGATTTTTCCCCACTCATTGATGTATCTTGACTTCTAATTCATGTCAGCAGTATCTTTGTTCTACTTAACTCTTATTTTTGCGGCAGCACGCATATTAGAAAGCATGTAGTTTATCATGTATAATGTAATTGAGCCATTTCCTTGTATTTCACCCCAGGGCGTCCTTGAGGCTATTAGGATAAGTCTTGCTGGTTATCCCACAAGAAGAACATATCCTGAATTCATTGACCGCTTTGGACTTCTTGTGCCAGAACAGATAGATGAAAGGTAATTCATTAGCATCATATTTTTTTTCTGAGCAAACACTCCACATCGTCCTGCAATTGTATAACTTGCTTTCTTACAATGATAACACGGAAATCCCCGAACTGAGTTTGCCAGGTGTAGACAATTTAAACTGCTTAAGCATTCGCAGTCACCTAATTTGTTGGTAATGGAAGAAAAATAAGATGATCCTGTTACCTTCTGTCTGTAGTTTGTACCTACTTTTTCTTGGGTTCCATTGGGAGCCACCTATCTTTCGGAAAAATTTTCTCAGTACATGATTATAGAGTAATGAATTATCAATCTTGCTTTTTGTTTGGTGTTGCAGGTTTGATGAGAAATCACTGACAGTGAGAATCCTAAAGCAATTAAATCTCGAGAACTTTCAAGTACAGTATCCTAGTTCTACTTCTATCCAGCCTTAGATTATGAAACTTTGTTTTTTTTTGTATAGATACCGTTTTTGTCTTCACATTAGGGTTGCGTATTTTTTTTAAAACTCTTAAGCATTCAATAAACACCAGTCAGTCCTCCAGTTACCACTTCATCATTATTTCCTTATCTATGTCCTTTCTGTTTTTTTTGGAAAATTAGGGTATATAAGGATATAGGATAATGTCTTTGTGATTTTCAGTCCAAGTTTTAAGATGTAACTGATTATGATGTTTAAGAACCAAAAGGTACATAGTTCTTTTGTTAACGTAGATCACCAATATAACTAAATAAAATCAAAGACAATATATTGTTGCATGGGTTGTATATGGATCATTTAAGCATGTTATCCTGGACTAGCTTTCCATGTAAAAAAAATATTTGATTGACATGAAGTTGACCTATGCGAGTCTGACTATATTCTTCAGCTTGGCAGAACAAAAATTTTTCTTCGTGCTGGCCAGATTGCTGTTTTGGACTCCAAACGTACTGAAATTCTGGAAAATGCTGCGAGGACCATTCAGGGTCACTTTCGAACCTTTATTGCTTGCAAGGATTTTCTTTCTACTAGGAAAGCTTCTGTTTTCCTCCAAGCATATTGCCGAGGTATTGTGGACATTTATGTAGTTTTTTTTAAAAGCTTATGGGCAGGTTCTCTGCTAATTCATGAAGATAGAAATATACTGTGCAAAGCGTTAAGCTAGATAATTACACGCTGGGAGAAACGACACCATGAGCACACCATCGTAAACAAGATAGGAGGTAAGCAAGGACTACTCTCGCGCCTGCATAGTCACCAGATTTCTCTCGCGGTAGTGTTGCAAAATCCCATTTGTAACTAGCTGTAGCGGTTTCTGTGAAGAGTTGAAAATTTTAGAATTTCTCTCCTTCCATAGATGCCAACATATGAGCAGCACAAGGCCATCAAACTGTCTTACTGAAAACTGTCTCACCGGGATTCGTTGAGATGATTGACGAAGCACCCTCCAAAACTCACTGAACTCGCTCATGGCTATGCTTGTCATCTGGAATTGAACGCTATATATGAAGGACCAGCCTCCATACTTGCTGGGAATATAAAGCAGTGAAGGAAGAGGTGTTGGACGTTTTCATCACCAGTGCCACAAAGGGTACAAGTCGCCGATTGCATCACACCCCTCCGCAATAACCTATCCGCCATGTAGATTCTGTTCTATAAAAATAGCCATGCAAATACCTTATATCGGTGTTCAGTTTGCGCTCCCCAAATGAGCCTGTGGTTTTTGTCCACCACTCGGATTATGAACTGCATCCGGTATGCAGACTTGGCCGTGTATGTGTTGCCCCCTGCCCACCTCTGGATCAAGTCGTCCTGAGCATGTTAGCTAATTTGCACCATCTTTATAAGACTCCAAAGCTTTATGAATTCATCTAGCTGCTGCCCTATGTTGATTCCCTGGAGAGAGGTCACCCAAGAGTGATCAGCGAGCTCGTAGACCACTGACCAGTGCTTGAATTGTACCAGCTTGAAGCAATAGGGAGCAAGTAGCTTTGGAGATGATCCATTGAGCCACCTAGAATTCCAGAAGAAGGCCCTTTGTCCATCACCTAGTTTCATCTCGGTTGCAGCTTTGAAGAGGTCATGGTCCGCGAGATCGCATGGGAGTTGCATCTCAAGCCAAAGACGTTCTTGGTCCTTCCAATGGAGCCACAACCATCTTAATCTTAGAGATCTTCCCAGGGCCTGGATGTCCTTGACTCCAAGACCCCCATACTTCTGCGGTTGGTACACCTTCTCCCAACTCACCAAGCAATGTCCTCCTAAACAATTGGCCTCTCCTTTCCAGAAGAAACTCTGCCGCAGGCCATCAATCTTTTTAGCCACCCGAGTGCACAAGAGTAAAGCTGTGAGATAGAAAACAGCCAAGGATGTGAGCACTGAATTTACTAGGACTAGCCTCCCCGCCCTAGACAGAAGGTTGCCTTTCCATCCTGCCAGCCTTTTGCCGCATTTATCAAGCAACGGTTGGAAATCAGTCCTGCGAATACATCTAGGCCTAAGAGGTAGTGCAAGGTACGTGCATGGGAAGGTATTAATTGATTTGTGTGAAGGGACGTAGCCACATCGATGTCTTGGCACGCAATAGCAAATACCTGTGATTTCTGCAAGTTTATTTGCAACCCGGAGGCTGGCCAAAGATACTAAGTATGTTTGCAATAGCTCGCAGATTCCGCTCCAGGGGGCTAACTAATAGTGCGACATCATCGACATACATCTATGTAGTTTTTGCACTCTGCATGTAAAGCTATTCTAATTTCTTTCTACTAGCTAACATGCTCAATTGCCCATTGCATCTCTACTTGATTGCCACTGGTTTCGAAGGGGCCAAAATGCTAACAGAAAGCATACAAAATTCGAGATAAGAGGAAGCACACAAAGTACAACTTTTAACTAACTCGAAGCATTGAAGACTATAAAGTGTGCTTCATCTCTTTCTATCGTTATCGTTTCTGAAATCAATCACATGCTGTATGAAATTTTGTTGATCTGGTGACTGGTGGACTTATTTTAAACATGTTTGGAGAGTTGCACAAAAGTATCGATCGACTTCAATTTATTATTTCGTAGGGTGCTTAGCAAGAAACATTATGGAAGCTAAGAGACAGATAACAGCAGCCGTTTCAGTAGAAAAATATGCTCGAAGATGGTTTTGTCGCTGTGCGTACTTGCATCTTCGTTCTGCAGCTGTCGTCATTCAGTCTGGTGTTCGACATATGCTAGCAGTTCACAGATTGCTGCATTTGAAGAAGGATAAAGCTTCAACTATTATCCAGGTCAGCCTCATATTTGAGTCTGTTGAATCAAAAAGTAAAAAATCTAAGTACATCCATCACTCTCTTTTCCATCTGTTACACACATATCATTTACAAATGTTTGTTCAGTCTAAACAACTACAACCCATTGCTAAGATTCTTAAGACGTCAAGAATTACAAGGATGCTTCACTTGGAATATACCCCCATGGCAATAAAAAGCTAAAAATGAACATGGAAGTCACTCAAGGGGCATGTCAATTCGTCAGTGCTTTGTGTTGCATATGATCATAACTTTTTACCTCGGTACTTTCATTTTTCGGTAGCTCACGTTTGTTGTGAGATGTAAATTCATGCACATGCAATTTGTATTGTTTCTTTTATGCAACTACTCCCTCCGGTTTCAAAATACTTGTCGTTTTGGACATTGACACGGTCTTCGAAATGTACCTTTGACTATTAATTTCCATTGCAATTTATATATAGAATTTGTAAAATTACAATATTATGAAAGTGCTTTTCAAGACGAATCTAAAGGTATGATTTTCATATGGCCAATCCAAATAGTTCAAAATATTTTCATGGATAAAGTTTGAAAACTTTGACTTAGGACAAAGCTAAAACGACAAGTATTATGGAACCGGAGGGAGTAATATATATTTGTCAATAAAAAACAAGTATGTTTGCTAAAAAAAAGTATGTTGACGTGGTTGATTTGGGAAATTTCTGGAAACTCTCACTTCCTCTCTATTGCATTTTGTACAGTTAAATACATGTACAAGTATATGGGCCTTTGGGTCTAGCACATAACATACACAACCCAATACTCCCCGTCAAGATGGGTGATAGATATCTATCATCCCCATCTTGTTACAAGCTAACACACACTCTCTAGTACCCAATCCTTTTGTTAAACAGTTTGCTACTTGATCACCTGAGGTTACATAATTTAGTTTAAGTGTTCCATCATCCAATCGTTCCTTGATGAAGAATCGATCGATTTCCACATGTTTGGTTCTGTCATGCTGAATAGGATTATTAGCAACGTTGATCGCGAACTTATTATCACACCAGAATTTCAAGGTTCCTTTCATTAGATCCAATTCAGACAATAAGTTTCTTACCCATAGCATCTCACTTAGGCACACCGACATAGCCCTGTATTCCACTTCTGCTGTTGATCGGGACACCACTCGTTGCTTTTTGCTCCTCTATGATACTAGATTTCTTCCAACAAATGTACAATAGCTAAAAATTGATCTTCTGTCATCTAGGCAACTTGCCCAATCTGCATCACAGTAGCCTTCCACGTTTAAATGTTCATTTCTTTTGAATCAGAGTCCCTTCCCAGGACTACTCTTCAAATACCATAAAATTTGATAAACTGCATCCAAATGGCCAGTCCTTGGATCATACATGTATCGACTTACTACACTTACTGCATAGGTTATATCCGGCCTTGTATGACATAAATAAATCAAACGTCCCACTAATCTTTGACATCTCTCCATATTTACTGGATCTCTAGATTGAGCACATAACTTGTGATTTTGCTCAATGGGTGTAGAGGCTAGACGACATTCAAGCATACCTGTCTCATTTAGCAGATCCAGTACATACTTTCACTGTGAGAGAGCAATCCCTCTAGGGGATCTTGCTATCTCAATGCCCAGAAAATACCGGAATTGGCCCAAGTCTTTGACTTCAAACTCCTTGCTTAGATTCTCCTTCAACCGAGCTATCTCCAAAGTATCGTCACCAGTGATAATCATGTCGTCCACATAAACTATAAGGATAGTGACATGATTTCAAGAATGATGATAAAACACAGTGTGATCACCATTACACTGTCTATATCCCATACTACACATTGCTCGTCTAAACCGATCAAACCACGCTCTCAGTGATTGTTTAAGACCATATAATGATTTCCTTACCTTCAATAATTTTCCCTTACTCTGATTAGTACCAAATCCAGGTGTAATTTCCATGTAAACTTCCTCCTGAGGATCTCTATGCAAGAATGCATTCTTAACATCCAATTGGTACAATGGCCAATCAAAATTAGCTGCACAAGATATTAGTGTCCTAACGGTGCTCATCTTTGCAACTGGTGCAAAGATCTTATCATAATCAATTCCATAAGTTTGGCTATATCCTTTTGCCACCAGTCTTGCCTTATACCTCTCTATCTTACCATCAGGGTTTTGTTTTATTGTGTAAACCCATTTGCAGTTAACTACTTTCTTGCCCATAGGAAATGGTACAAGATCCAATGTCTTGTTTTTCTCAAGTGCTGCTAGCTCCTCGAGCATAGCCTTCTTCCATCTTGTATCCTGTTTGGCTTTTCTCCAATCCCTTTGGATTGTTATTGATTGTAGTGATGCCACAAAGGCTCAGTAAGCAGGAGATAGAGGCTCATATGAAACATAGTTAGCTATGTCATTCTCATCATCATTTTCCTTTTCAAATCCATACCTTGTTAGAAGCTTTCCAATAGTACTTCTTATCCCCTTTCTTATAGCAACAGGCATATCTATAGCATCATCAGTCTCTCTCCCCATGTCTCCAACACTTGATCATCTTCATCTACTAAAGGTTGTTGTTGCTCCACTGTCTCTAATTGCCCTTCATTGTGGGTGATGATATCACCATCAATTGAAGATTATACTTGGTTTTCTTTCCTTCTTGTGTATACTCGTAAATTTTCTCTTGCATATGATCTCCTTTCATTATCTTGACATGTGGGTTCACTAACCGTCACAAGACGAGGATTTGAGCCAGTCATAACCCTTTTCCTCTTTGATTTCTTATCCTTGACTAAGAACAGCAAATAGATCACTCAGATTAGTTTTTTCCCCTAGAAAGGAATTGATTCCCTGAAAGTCACATCCATGCTCACAAACATACGACGCTCAGATGGACTCCAACATTTATACCCTTTTTGTCTATAGGAGTATCACACAAAAATACACTTGACGGCTCGAGGATCTAACTTCCCAACTGAAGGTTTATGATCTCTGGCAAAACAAGTGCACCAAACACCCTTGGTGGAACAACATACATTTTTTCCAAATAGCATTTCATAAGGAGTCTTCATCCCGAGCACTCTTGATGGTATGCGATTAATAAGATGAGTGATATAGTCATGACTGCCTCACTTCATAAGAACTTAGGCACATTCATAGTATACATAAGTGAATAGGCCACCTCCAAGAGATGTCGATTTTTTCTTTCAACTACACCATTTTGTGGAGGTGTATCAGGACATGATGTTTGATGTAGGATTCCTTCCTTAGAAAGTAAACTCTCAAGCTCCTTGTTTACATACTCAGTCCCGTTATCAGTTCTGATAATTTAAACATGAGCATCAAATTGATTCTTTACACAAGCATAGAAATCCTTAAAGCATTCAATCATCTCACTTTTGTGTTTCATAAGATATAACCATGTCATACGAGAATAGCAATTAATGAAGGAAACAAAATATTTTGCTCTACTCACAGAAGAGACTGGAGAGGTCCATGCATCAGAGTGGATTAATATAAAAGGTGCCAAACTTCGCAACCCCCTGCTTACATATGAAGTTCTAGTGTGTTTCCCAAACTCGCATGCATCACATATTAGTTTACGTTTGTCCACCTTACACATTTCACTAGAAAATATCTTACTCATAATATCAAAAAACATGTGTCCCAACTGACAATGTAAAAGCATCACCTTAGCTTCCTCTTCAATTGCAATAGCTGAGAGAAGAAGACATATTGTTTCATTTGTCTTTCTTCTATCAAGATACTAGAGTCCATTATGTCGAACTCCAGTCCCAAGTCTTCTTCCAGTCTTCCTGTCCTAGATCAAACAATTTTCACAATCAAGGAACGCCCGACAATCCATTTGATCAACCAATGAGCTTATTTAAACCAAATTAACTGGAAAGGCTGGAAATATAATACCGATGATAGTGTAATAGATGTAGTGCATTGCACCATACCAACCCCTTTGATGGGTTGAGATGTTCCATCTGCATTTTGAATTGTTTCTTCATGAGAATACGAATATGGTGTATATGATACAAATTCACTTGGCATACCCGTAACATGTCTAGATGCACCCGAGTCTAATATCCAATTTGAATTAGTATTTTGAATAGATGCAAGAGCTGGATTTAATATACCTGAATCAGAATGAACAAGATTGGCAATATTGCCAACCAAAGTCGTCGTTGTCCCTTGGTCATCTGATTGTAGGATCTTTTCATCATTTTTTAGCCTTCTCAATTCTTCTAACTCAATAGCTAGAACTATGACCAAATTAGATGTATTTTCCTCAGTCATAGGGCCTGTTCTTTTCAGCTTATCTGTCTTATTTTTTATTTGCTTATTTGACTTATCTTATAACTTTGAGAATTCCCGAGGTGGCCTATTACTTTTTGAATCCGTTTTTTATCTCGTAGGCGTGTCTAAAATCTTCCTAAATCCTAAAAACCAAGGGCATCCGACTTTCGAGGCCACCTCGGGAATTCTCGAAGTTACGAGATAAGTCAAATAAGCAAATAAGAAATAAGGCAGATAAGCTGAAAAGAACATGCCCATAGCAAAATTAGCTCTATAACCTCTTTCCCTTCCACCATTACTTCCATCTCCTCTCGGTGCACCTCTAAAACCGCCTCTTCCTCTTCCACGGTTGCCCTGGAATGATTGGTGGCAATAGCGACTAATATGACCCTTCTCTCCACAATGGTAACATATCCTAATCTCATAAGATTCAGTTACTACAAAAGCTGGACGAGGTGGAGTTGAAGCATTACTTTTCATCACCTTTAGTCTACTCTCCTCTTGGGCCATAGCCGATATAGATTCTTCTAAACTAGGAAGACTTGATTGATGGAATAAAGCAATGCATCTCCTCTCAAATTCTGGGTTTAGACCTCTCAAGAATTGAAGCACCCTCTTTCTCTCCAACCATTTCTTCACCATGCTACACACTTAGGGT
The DNA here is from genome assembly GCA_036346145.1 of Olyra latifolia. Taxonomy (NCBI): domain Eukaryota; kingdom Viridiplantae; phylum Streptophyta; class Magnoliopsida; order Poales; family Poaceae; genus Olyra; species Olyra latifolia. The sequence goes on from CM070532.1 coordinate 38,253,384, forward strand.
GTGGTAACTCAATAGGCTTATAGTGGTCGAAATCAGCCCACAACCGCTTCAATTCAACAACATAATTCATCAAAGACAGCTCTCCTTGCTTGAGATGATAGATTCTATCATCTATCTCTGCCAATAACATAACATTTCCTGGACTTGAAAACATGTTTGATACAGCTTCCCATATTATAGAAGTAGTAGCAATAGCATGTACTGATTAGGCAATCGTTGGAGACATCGAGCTTAACAACCAAGCCACCACCAAGGAATTGGTAGCATCCAAGACTTTCCATTCACTGCTTGCTTTATCCTTTGGCTCAGTCGTTTCTCCATTGACAAAATCCTCAATTTTTTTGGCCTTCGACAACAACACCACTTTTCTGGACCAAGCCAAATAATTTTTTATACCTTCCAACTTGATATCAATCGGCATCAACTCCAATTTCTGGATTGCATCTACATGTGGCACAACTTTCTTACTTCAAAATGGAGTTTCATCATTCTTTGCTGTAAGTAATTCCACCAATTTCTCAAGAATTTGTTCAATTCCTTGATTTTCCGCCATTACATAGGTACTTCACTCGCCGCTTCTAATGCAATACCTTCCTCGCCTTCCTAGTCACTCTCTTAGAGCATCTTCCAGCAGAGCCTCTAAAATAGAATCTTCTCTATATTTAGAGTCACTTGTCCTCTAGCAGAGCCTCTATCTTAGCTTCTAAATTTAGAGTCTCTCTCCTAGCCTCTAAATTTAGAAGCCCTCTATATCAACCTCTATAGTTTTTCTGAATAGAGCTTCTGCTGGAGAGAATGAAAACATAGAGAACGAATAGTGATTTAGAGAGGTGTATAGAGATCCGATTTTAGAGTTTCTGCTGAAGATGTCCTTACACCTGCTACTGCTGTAGCCCCCCTCTCCCCCCCCCCCCCCCTCCTTCACAGGCTAGCACCTTCGCTACATGTCGCTGCTACTCTGCTCTGCTGCTGCCGCTCCCTTCCTCCACCTCAACAACAACCGAGCACCCGCGGCCTTCTCAAGACCGCCAATGGGAGCAATGTCACTGAGTCGCCGCGAGCGCCGCTGCTGCTCCACACCGGACTGGCTCCAGGCACTACCTCTGCACCACTCCGATTCAGCCGCCGCTGCCTGTTACCAGTGCCGCCGGCCACCGACCCCGGCCTCCTCCGGCTCTCCTCAGTCCTCTCACAGTCTGGAGCGCCGTCGCCTTCTGCGCGGTCGTGTCCTTGGCCTCCCGCACCTTGCCGGACGGCGCGTCCGCTCGCGCTCCTCACCGACCTCCACCACCGCTACCTCTACCTCGCTGACCAAGCACGTCCACGCCTCCGACTGCTCCTCCGACCTTGACGACCGCTCCTCCGAAGCTGACTGCTCCTTCTCCTACCAGCTCCCCGCCTGCATTGACAGTGTCACCACCGACGATGCCGCTCCTCCACGGCTCGCTCCTCCTCGCCGCCTAGCTGCCCGACGGCGTTCTCGTGCCGCTGCGTCACCGGTCTCACCGTCAGCTCCGCCACCACCGACGGCCGTCGCGAGCTAGGGTTGGCGCGCCGCCAGCCTGAGCTCTGATACCACGTGGTTGTGGTTGATTTGGAAAATTTCTGGAACTCTCACTTCCTCTCTATTGCATTTGGTACAGTTATATACATGTACAAGTATATGGGCCTTTGGGCCTAGCACATAATACACACACACAGCCCAACAGTTGATTTTTAAGCCTTGAGATAATCCTGAAAATTTGTTCATGCCATTCCATTGCCAAGGTTTTGATCATTAGTTTTAACTTCCAAGTTACAGATCTTTTCATTGTATTGAAAATGCAGTTGCCCTTTGTAGATCTCCATGATTATTCTATGCATCTTTATTTTTGCGTTCATTTATATGGTTGATGTTTCTAATAATCCTGTCCATTTGACATATAGGCTCGGTGGAGAATGTGGAAGCTCCATAATTTCCATCAGCAATACCGACATGCAACAGTTCTAATTCAGTGTTGTTGGAGACAGAAGCGTGCTAAAAGAGCACTGAGAAACCTAAAACAGGTATGAATAATAAAAGTTGTATAAATTCCCATTTTCTTGGTTATGTTGTTGGAAGCGGGGCTCTGCAATTCGTTTTCATCAGGGAAACCACTGCTTCAATTTTCAGATTTCCAAATGTTAGGTTTTGAAAATTTGATGTTTGGATAATCTCTGAAGTATAATATAGCTCTCTAGTGTCATTTAAACCATGAAGTGGCCCAATTTGAAATGACCAATTAGGACCATTTTGACTGGTTCTTCGTAAAAACTGTTGGTTTTCACTTGTTTCTTAAACCCTTATTTGGAAGTAGAAGCCAACTTTAATCTTCGTTTGAAAGTTTTTTATATATTGTTAATAAAAACATGTCTCCAAAACTGGCAGTGATTTTAAACTTCATGCATCAGAAAAGCTGCTTCGCTCATCATATACAGCATTTGCTGTACCAAACTGAAAGTATCCGTAAGTAGGCATATTAGTTCATAAGTAGGTGACAGGCCACTGGCTTTTTAGAGCAATTTCACTAATAATGAAAGGTAAGCTGGTTTATAAATAGTAGAGTTGTTGCTGATAGAATGTATAAGGTGCTAGTATAATGGGTGGGAGGCCAACATACCCATCATTATGATAAATGTTGTAAAAAGTTTATTTAGATAGTAGAACTTGGCTGTTATACCTGACAACTGATTTTACCACTCGTTAATGAGTGGCCTTCAGTTTGTTCGTGCCTTTCCTTCTGTTCTTTTGCAGTATAATTCATATTGAGCACCAAAAATAATTTAAAAAATGGACCGATGAACTGATAACACCTTTCTTACAGTAAGTATGCATATCATATTGTGCACCCAGAAGATCCAAAACTTAAATTTTGCAGGTATGATGATGATAGGTACTTCTGCTTGCATATGGCAGCATAACAACTTTTCTCATTTCTGCATGTCCTGCATATATTTACAATTACAGGCACATGATACAAAACCTTTAATAATGTTGTGCCAAACTGGTGTAGAGCACTATTTTGCATATCATTTCCTCCGTATGAATTTTTCTCATATAGTTGATTTATTTGAGTATATAATGTTAAGTACGTTAATGAAATACATTGATATTCTTAGTTCAAGTTTGCATAATGGAAAGACATCAACTTCTGAACTTATCTATTTTCAAGGCTGCCTATGAGACTGGAGCTTTACGTGAAGCAAAAGGCAAACTCGAGAAGAGCTTGGAAGATCTTACTCTGCGATTCACCTTAGAGAGGAGGCAAAGGGTATGTTTCTGGGCTGTTCAGATTTATTATTGTTTAAACCTACAAAGCGAAGTGCTTCTCCACATAGAGTTTAGTCACGGGACGCTTCCTGTAGAGATGTGGTAACCTGAAAAGACTGAGGATTCAATGAACACATTGTGTAGGCAATTTGGTAAAGCAGCTAAAGTAATCCACATTGAGTTTACATCGTAGAGGTATTTTGATATGTATGACTGACTGTTTTCTACTTTTCTTGATATCTCTCAGTATTCTATTTGTGCACTCTGTCATCTTTGTTGTCCAATAAATATAGAATCTTACTTTTTCTAAATTGATTATTATTTGTTTCAATTTTTAATTTGATAATTATCAATTTTTATAATCATGTGCATATATGTATGTATGTACACAGCTAGCTGTTGAAGAGTCAAAGGCATTGGAGGTCTCTAAGCTTCTTAACATCTTGGAATCATTAAAATCCGAGTTAGAGGCAGCCAACGAAGAAAAAAATAATGGTTATAAGAAAATTGCCTCACTTCAACATCAATTAGAGCTGTTGACAAAGGATCAAGATGCTCTTCGTGACAGTCTTGCGCAGATTGAAGAAGTTAAGAGGGAGAATGCTTCATTGAAGGTGCTCCACGACCTGACAATGAAACTAATTTTATATCCCTTTTTTAAGTTTGAATTTAATCCAAATTGTCATGCCACTCCTCCCAATTTTAATGAATGTGACTTTGATTTTAGCTCTAACTAATTCATGACTTCTGGCTATAATCTTTTCCTCTTAATGTTGAAATTAATGGTATTCTCTTAATATAGATATACAGTTAGTTGCTTAACATGCTTTCCCCTTTTGTAACCTGAACAAGGTAGTACACCAAGTATTCCTGTATATGAACTTGATATACAACTGTAGTGCCTACTATTAACCCTTCCACAGATTATTTAAAATTTTCTTGTTAAGGTGTTGAACTTGAACCTTATCTTTTATGCAGACAAAGAACGTAGAGATGGAACAAGAACTCTTGAAGGCTAAAAAATTCAGCCATGATAATATGGACAAGCTGCATGATGTGGAAAAAAACTATCTGCATCTTCGGGATAACTTGAAAAAGTAACTTCTTTTCCTATCACAGTAATATCTAAGAGCTTCAGTATGGCATGATATTCTCAGCAATATTTTTGTAAAAGTTTAGCTTTTTATACTTACTATTCCTTCTTTTCTCTCAGTAACTATATGAAAAGAAAATTTTCTGTATCATTATAATGTCAAGTACAAACTCCTATGTGCTAAATAATTTTGTCATTATTTTATAGTTTGGAGGATAAAATCTCAAATCTGGAAGATGAAAATCATATACTGAGGCAGAAGGCCTTAAGCTTATCTCCTAGGCACTGCCGGACTGGGGTATATGGAGCTTTTTCTTATTCATTATAGATATATCTTTTCTTTTTTTCAATAATGAACTTATGTTCTGTTCAATTAATGATATATTAGATTCTTGGTCAAGAACTACTAAGCACTAATAAAGGTTTTTGTTGTTATTGGTAGAGCCATCCTTTTGGGGCTTCCCCATGCAGCCCAAAGTCATTTTTTGTAAGACATGCAACCTAACTTTCATTTTTAGTTTTTAGTGGTAGAGTCATCTTGGTTACTCTTATACGAAAAACTTCCCCCTTTAGGAATCTTCACCTGTAAAACTTGCACCTCTCCCGCACAACCTGACAGAATTAAGAAGATCAAGGATGAACACTGATCGGCATGAGGTTGAACTTGTCTCTCTATAATAGAAAATTAACACCACGTTTCTTTCAGCAAATTTATGGACATTTTCTATCTAGCTCTTAGCTATCTCCACGATGAAAATTTGTTCCATACAAAGTTATGCAAATTCAGGCTCAAAAGTTGTACTTTCAGGAATACCATGAACTTCTTCAGCGGTGCATCAAAGATGATATGGGATTCAAGAAAGGAAAACCAGTTGCAGCCTGTATCATTTACAAATGTCTTATTCATTGGGGAGTATTTGAGGCTGAAAGAACAACTATTTTTGATTTCATAATTCAGACAATCAATGCCGTTCTGAAGGTTAGAATGCCTTTTTATATCCTTGACTATGTGACTATGGTGCTCTGGTTAGTGGTTACTGATCTTAACTTTTTGTTTTTCAGACAGAAAATGAGAATGATATTTTGCCATACTGGCTAGCCAATTCTTCTGCTCTTTTATGCCTGCTGCAAAGAAACTTAAGGTCAAAAGGATTCGTCGTGGCACCTTCTCGATCTTCTTCAGATCCTCACTTAAGTGAAAAGGCAAATGATGTTGGTTCCAGCCCATCCAAATTATTTTACTTTTCAGTTAGCAGCTTTTCCTTTGTTTTCAAACTTCAACCAATATATAAATTATCATCCGAGTATTAACAGAACCATTTTCCCGAAATGGTATTGGTCCATGCTGGTTAGTGTCAGTATGCAATTTACAACTGGCAGCAGACCTGTTACTGGTTATTACCACTTAAATAAGTAGCCCTGACTAGTATGACTGATACCAGTGAGGTACTTTGTCTTATTTTATAAGGATATAGAACTAAAGAAATGCAGAGGCATGTGAAAACAGGAAGAAAATGCAAAGGTAGCTGGTTGGACCCTCTGGGAAAAAAATACCAGCTGGGATCTCAATTCTGCTCAATATATGCCAACAGAAATAGAACAACATATTTTCATGTATCTCAAGCTATTTCATACCATGCCAAAACTTTTCTACAGGGTTTCAGATCTCCTTTAAATGTTTTTGGACAACGGCAGAGCATGTCTCATGTTGATGCTCGGTACCCAGCTATGTTATTTAAGCAACAACTAACTGCTTCGTTGGAGAAGATCTTTGGCTTAATTCGTGACAATCTGAAGAAGGAGATATCACCTCTTTTAAGCCTCTGCATTCAGGTATGTGTTCTAATAGCAACAATAGCTAACTAACCACATCTAGCATTATCTTGTTTTTTAATAGAGAAGTTCTTTAACTCCATATTTTAAATTAAAGAACTTCAGCCTTTCTCATTTTGATTAAAAAAGGCACCAAAACTTGCTCGAGGAGGCAGTGGAAGGAGGTCCAGGTCACCTGATGTGACCATGCAGCAACCAATAAGCGCTCATTGGGATCGGATTGTCAAGTTTCTAGACTCATTGATGGACAGGCTACATAAAAATTTTGTGAGTTTTTCCATCCAATCTTGGCTGTACTTATTTCAAACATGCAACATTTTCTTGGTAAATTCCATGCCAAGCTATTAGTACTACACATTTTTATGTGCAGCTACTGTATCTTAATAATCATGCAAGTGTACCTGGGGAGCTGATGCTTTCCTAATTCTCTGTATATTCTTATATTTAATGACTATATGAAGGTAACTGATAATCTATACATTCCCACATAGTGTTGTCATGCCTCAGATGATCAGGTCTAAACAGTTTTGCAATTGGAACCCTGTACATTCACAAGATAGTGCAATGACGTCGTGTCTATTTGACAGATGGAATTTTAATGTAGTTCAGTATCTTATGCTAGCATTAATTTCTAGTCTGAGGGCTTCGAACAAGTATAATGGCTCCTCTAAAATCTCTTCCTCTAAATCCAAATTTAGGGAGCACTTAAGAGCATTATAGGGGATCCCCTAATAAAAATTGATCCAATAGTATCGCTTAAATGCATTCCCTAAACTTTCATATACTAAATAGAGAGTGGACTCACCTGGAAGTTAGAGGAAACCATTTTTAGAATGAAATAGCGGATCCCTAAATTTGGGGATGAAAACCCCTCTCCTAAATTCTAGGGGATGGGACAGAGATCTGTTGGCAACCCATTTTCTCACGTCAATCCCCTAAATTTAATTAGGGATGCTTTTAGGGATCCCTTGGACTTGCTTAAGCATGTTGACATGGTGTAGGGAGGAATTGCCCTCCCAAATTGCTAATTGGAGGGAAATAATTGACCGAGGATAAAAAATCTAATGTTGCCTTTTCTAGATCCATGTCATGGGTGTCAGCCCATGGGCCACCTATGGCCTGCATGAACAGTACCAATGGGCACTGTAGCAGTGATTAGGGATTTGGAGATTAGTTAATATTGGGTAAGATTATTTACTATAGATTAAATATTGCTTTTTTAGAGTCCAAGTAAGTCATCTCTATAAAAGAGATACTATGTATCCATTATCAATCAAACAAGAATTAGGGCTTAACACATCTATCTATATCGCCCATGTGTGAGGAGTGCTGTCGGCCTCCTCCCATCTGGGCAAGGCAGCTGTTCTTCCTTTGGTTTGTGCTAGTTCGTGACAATCCACTTGATTTTTGTGAGGGGATTTCATTGAGTCGTCATTTTGGGAGTCCTAATAACAAAAGATTTTTACCCCAGGTGATGTTAGAGATTTTTGTTTGTTGAATGCTGCAATATGCTGTGAAGTGTTAGGGTCTAATTTAACAAATTCGAGTATAGGGCCTTGGTTGTGTTAGGGTGGCACCCAGGAATGCAGCATGTCATCTATGGGCCCAAAGTGGGCTGTATTGTACAGTGAACAAGAGAGGAAAAATAAGCAAATAAACCCCTATACAATGCTACTTTAACACCCCCCTCAAACTCATGGTGGATCTACAACACTGAGTTTGGAGAGATGTCCATCATGTTGCGCTCTAGTCTGTGCCTTGGTAAAGAAGTCAGCAATCTGAAGATCTGAAGACACATGACGAAGAGTACCCACCTGAGCCTGCACCTGAGACCGGACATAGTGAGCATCGACGCCGATGTGTTTGGTGAGCTCATGTTTAACCGGATCACGAGCAATGCTGATGGCACCAGTACTGTCGGAGCAGACGGTTGTAGTGGCAGCAACAGTGACACCAAAGTCGGCAAGGAGCCACCGAAGCCAAGTCACCTCGGCGTCCAGAAGCCGGTGCTGTGAGCTCACCTCAAGATCGAGCGGAAGCAATGATCGCCGCTTGGTCTTCCAGGAAATCAGGGAAGAACCAAAGAAGACACAGTAAGCAGAGATGGACCTGTGATCAGAGGGATCGCTAGCCCAAGTGGCATCCGAGTAGGCCTGAAGCTCGAAGGAGCTGGAGCTGGGAAAGAAGAGACGGCGATCAACAGTACCACGAAGGTAGCGAAGGACACGGAGAAGGTGACTGTAGTGTATGGTGGTGGGGGAAGCCATGAACTGGCTAAGGATGTGGACGGCGTGGGAGATGTCAGGGCGAGTGATACCAAGGTAGACAAGGCTCCCAACAAGGTTGCGGTAGCGAGTAGGATCCTCTAGAGGAACACCGTCAGTGGCCCGAAGCTGAAGGTGAAGCTCCATCGGAGTGTCAACGGTGCGCTCGTCAGTGAGGCAAGCACGAGTAAGAAGGTCCTGAATGTACTTGCGTTGAGAGAGGTAGTAGCCCTCAGGCATGGAAGCAACCTCAATCCCAAGGAAGTACCGAAGATGGCCCAGATCAAACATCTGAAACTGCTCACTGAGGCGCGCCTTAACAAAGGCGATGTACTGAGGATCATCTCCAGTGATGAGCATGTCATCCACATAGAGAAGAAGAAGAGTCCGACCACGAGGAGAGGTGTGGACAAAAAGCGCGGGGTCATGCTGACTAACAACAAACCCTGCAGCAATGACAACAGAGGCAAAGCGCTCAAACCACGCACGAGGGGCTTGCTTGAGGCCATAGAGAGAGCGACGAAGGCGACACACATAGCCATCAGGAACACTGTAGCCAGGAGGAGGATGCATGTAGACCTCCTCACGCAACTCACCATGAAGGAAGGCATTCTTCACATCAAGCTGGGAGATGGTCCACCGACGAACAAAGGCAACAGCGACCAGAGAGTGAACAGTGGTCCAGTGGGCGATAGGGGAGAAAGTCTCCCCGTAGTCACGGCCGTACTCCTGCTGAAAGCCACGAGCTACAAGGCGTGCCTTATAGCGCTCAAGGGAACCGTCAGAGCGAGTCTTGATCTTATAGACCCACTTGCACGTGATAGGAGTGACGGTGGAGGGACAAGGGACGAGGTCCCAAGTGCCAGTGCGCTCAAGGGCAGCAATCTCCTCGGCCATCGCAAACTGCCACTCAGGATGAATGACAGCATCGCGGTAGGAAGCTGGCTCAGAGGAGGTGGTGACCGGAGCAGAGAGGCCATAACGAGCTGGAGGAGAGATCTTGCTCCGATCACGAAGAGTGTACCGAGAAGAAGCAGGACAGGAATCCTAAGTGGGAGCGGGATCCGAGGAAGGAGGAGGCTCCGCAGCTGAAGGAGCTGGAGGAGGTCCCAACAAGGAGGAGGACGAACCAGGAGGGGACCGACGAGAGTAGCGAAGCCGAATAGGAGGACGGCAAGGAAGCAAAGGATCAGGTGAAGGTGAAGAAGGAACAACAGGAGGACTGGGTAGAGAAGAAGGCACTGGAGAGAGTGGAGAGGAAGGCACAGGAGACAATGGAGAGGAAGGTGGGAAGGATGGTGGATGATGCAGGGAGGAGAGAAAAGGAGTAATAGAAAACTGCTCGGGAAGACTGAGAAACGAGAGAGACTCAGGGAGACCCTGATCAGGGAAGGAGGAGTCAAAAGAACGAGACTCATCAAAGAAAGGACGAGACTCGTCGAACGTGACGTCTCGAGAAACCCTAATCCGACGACCAAGAAGGTCCCAACAATGAAACCCTTGCGCCGAGTCGAGCGAAGAAAGGCGATCGACCGATCGAGCGACCGACCCAGACGCCACGAGGTCAAGAAGGACGTAAACGACACAACCAAACGTGCGAAGGTGATCATCTTGGCCGGTTCGCTAAAGAGACGCCAACCGTGTGGCACTCAAGAAGCGGTTAGAGGTGGCTAACGGCCAAAATGCCGTTTTGAACTGCCCTACATTATATCTGAACAAGCCAACAAGCCAATGGGCGAGGTCTCAGCCTGAGTTCGGTTTGTCTGATGAATCGAACGAGCAAGCCGCCTTGCTTTTATATGGGCGATTTATTTTAATTAAAAATATATAAATAAATTAAGAAAAACCACTATATTTCACACATATACACTATAAATTGAATAAATACATTACACATTATAAGGAAATATATATAGAAATTAATATATTTAATTAAATAAATGCGCTACAAGAAGAACCAGGCAAGCCGGCCAGATTATACAAACCGAATCGGGTCGGCCTGACAGGCCGAGGCCTCGGCCAGTTGATTCGGTTTATCGAATCGGTGGCCGTTTGAGTGAACAACGATCTTGGTGGCCGGTTTGGCCGATTACACAGCCCATTTGGCCACTCGAGAAAGCGATGGAGGTTGAAGGTTGATGAGATAAACAGCAGTGGAGACACCCTCAGTCTAGAAGTGTGGTGGAACAGAAGCAGAGAGCATCAGTGCTCTCGCAGTCTCAAGGAGATGACGGTGTTTGCGCTCGGCGACACCGTTCTGGGCATGAGAACCAGTGCAAGAGTACTGAGGAAGGGTGCCCTGCTCAACAAGAACCTGACGAAGAGCAGTAGACAGATACTCTCTAGCAGAGTCAGCACGAAACACACGAATGGGTGAATCAAACTGAGTGCGGACCATAGCCGCAAAGGCCTGATAGGCAGCTAACACTTGATCACGAGACTTAAGAAAATAAATCCAAGTGAAACGAGAGAAATCATCAATAAAGATCACATACCAACGATGACCCTCTTTCGAAACGAGGGGAGCAGGGCCCCATACATCAGAGTGAACTAAATCAAAAGGTCGAGTCGACACAGAATCACTACTGGGATATGGCAACTGTAGCTGCTTGCCAAGCTTACAACCCTGACAGGAGAGGGAGGTGTCACGAGAGACCTTCCCTAGAACACCACGACTCATCAACGAAGACAGACGCGACCCTGACATGTGACCCAGACGATGATGCCATTGAGCAAAACTGGCGGAAGTGGTGGTGGCGAAGACAGTGGCATCAGAAGCGGTAGACGACTGGCCGAGGAAGGTAGTGGAAGCGGAAGCGGAAGGAAGTCGAAGCCAGTTGAGTTCCCACAGCCATGGGAAGTCACGGGATCTCCGGCCAGTACCAACCAGGGTCCCTGTGCTGAGAGCCTGAATAGAACAAGAGTCAGACTCAAGAGTAATACAAAAACCAAGATCAGTGAGCTGGCCTGCAGAAATCAGCTGCATATCAAGACGAGGCACATAAGAAACAGATGGAACACAAAAGGAAGATGTGTGAAGTGTGCCCTGTCCAGCAACGGGGAGATGTGTACCATCAGCCGTCTTGACAAACACAAGAGTGACTGGAGACCTCAACGAGTCAAGGTGAGTCGAATCAGGTGTCATGTGAAAAGAAGCTCCAGAATCAAGGTACCAAGCACTTGAGGCAGCTGAAGGAGTCGGACTGGCTGAAGCAAGTGAAGCAGTGGGAGACCTGGTGTCCAAGCGAAGCTCCATGCGCTCAAGGCGCCGAGTCAGCTCCTGAGCCCAGTTAGGTGGGCGAGTAGTGCTAGTGGCGCCAGAAGCACCTGGAGTGCCACCACTGCCTCCAGAAGCACCTGAGGTGCCTCCACCACCCCCAGTCTTCTGAAGTCTCCGTCTACACTGCTGAATGGTGTGACCAGTCTTCTTGCATGAGTTTGCATGACGGCCGAGCCTCCCTGTCAGCAGCAATGCAGCATTCTCTGCGGCAAAGCGACGAGCCTTCCGCGCGGCGCGAGGAGAAGGAGCTGGAGCAAGCAGTGCACACAGATGACCGAAGCGAGAGGAGAAGGCCAATGAGGCGAGTCTCCTCAAGACGGACTGAAGTCGATGCCTCGACGAGGGACGGAGGCGGGGAAAGCAGAGCCGAGCACGAGGCGGCCAAACTCCGGCGAAGCTTGCTGAGAAACTCAAAGACACGAGCCTCAACCCGGTGATCCCGACGCGAACGCAAGTCACGCAGGTGGGGTTAGGAGCCGGCTCCAGTGAGTCCAGCTGACAGTAGACGTCACTGAAACGGAGGAAGAAGGCGTCGACTGTGGAGTCTCGCATTGCAGAGCGGCGCCAAAGGTAGAGTGGAGGTGTAGAGCGATGGTCGCTCTACCGACATCGAGCCTTCACATACTCCCACATCGCTCGACAAGACGGCAGAGAGCACAAATCGAGGGCGAGATCGAGCCGCATGCTGCCAGTAAGCACAGCAACAGCTCGAGCCTCGCAAGCACGCCAATCCTCAAGAAACTGAAGAGCAACGGTGTACTGCTCCATAGCCTACGTGTAGGGCTCCTGAGCAGCGGCAGTGACAGGAGGCGCAGGCAGCTGAGGCGGTAGAGTGGCACCGGTGAGATGGCCCCAGAGACGCTGACTGTCCAGATAGACACGAAGCATCGTGGACCACTCCCGAATATTGGTGCCATCGAACAGCACCGGCAGCAGCGGCATCGGGCCCACCGAGCGTAGGGGAGCTGCCATGGTGCTAAGGGCAACCGAGCCAAAGATCTGGCCGGATTTAGCTCCCTGGGCAGCAGCGGGAGCCAACCGAGACCAGATTCGATTCTCGGCCGGTGGCTCCCAGCGAGCTTCCGGGGACGGCGAGACGCGTAGATGGCGACGGCTACGGCGAGCTGCAAGCACGGCAGCACCCGATGGCGACGCGTGCGCGCGAGGCAGCCAAGCGCGCGAAGACAGCGCGAGGATCCTGGCGAGCACGAACAGCGACGGCGACGGCGGGCTGCAAGCGCGCCGACGGCGAGCTGCAGGCGACGGCGGGCTGCAGGCGTGGGACGCTGCAGCTGCACGAGCAGCGAACAGGCCGGCGAGCCCTGCGCGACGCACGGGGAGGGGGGAGCAGCGCCGGACAACAGGGAGGGAAGAGGGAGGGGAGAAGGAGGGCGTCGCCGGTGAGGACCACCGGCGACGACGGCGCAGCTCGCCGGCGGTGAACCGGCGGCGGCGGCGGCTGCACGAGAGGGAAACCCTAGCTCTATACCATGTTAGGGTGGCACCCAGGAATGCAGCATGTCATCTATGGGCCCAAAGTGGCCTGTATTGTACAGTGAACAAGAGAGGAAAAATAAGCAAATAAACCCTTATACAATGCTACTTTAACAGGTTGTTCAACCCAACAAAGTATAAAATTCATATCAACCAAATTTGAGCAAGGCTTTGTTGCATTTTCTCATTTGAATTTATAGGTTTCTTTTGCTCCTGTCCATTGTTCTTATTTTTTCTCCGAGAAATTCCATGGTTACTAATTCATTAGTTGTTTGTGTTCATGATCTAAGCACTCTTACTGATGCCACAATTCAATATTTCTCTGTACAGGTACCTTCCTTTTTCATCCGCAAGCTAGTTACCCAAGTTTTCTCCTTCATAAATGTACAGCTGTTCAATAGGTTGGTCTGATGCCTGCATGCCAACTTTATTTCAGAAATGCTGCTGTCCACTAATTCCTGATTTAGTATGCTCTTCTTAATGTCCCAGTTTGCTCCTGCGACGTGAGTGTTGCACATTTTCGAATGGAGAATATGTGAAATCTGGGCTGTGTGTACTAGACAAATGGATTGTGGATGCTACAAAAGAGGTTTGTAGCAGTTGCAGCTCTCATTTACTTAATCATGACCAATAGAGCACCTAATCTTTCTGCTTTGTAGCATGTAGGTGCAGCCTTGGATGAGCTGAAGTACATCAGACAAGCAGTTGACTTTCTGGTAAAAATTACTATAATACCTACATGGCTATGTGGTGATATTATTGTCATACTTCCCTCTCACTGCATTACTGAAAATTGTAGATTATTCCCCAGAAAAGCAAAAAGACCCTTGAGCAGATTAAGAAAAATATTTGCCCGGTATTGAAAAATTCCAATCAGTATTTTGTAAGATACAGTTTATGCTGTGGATAAAAATATCTATCCCATTTAACACAATTTTTTTCTTAACTGATCTCTGGCAGGCGTTAAGTGTGAGGCAGATATATCGTTTATGCACGATGTACTGGGATGACAAATACGGTACACATAGTGTATCAGCTGAGGCATGTTGACATTTTCTTTGTGATACCTGTGATCTACAGTCATTTCTCTTGCTGTCAGATAATTTCTGCACTGTTTACAGGTTGTTGCTAAAATGAGGGACACAGTGAGCAATGATGCACAAAATCTTGCGTCAAATTCGTTTCTTTTAGATGACGACTTGAGGTTGGTGATCCCAAAAAATATTGGCAAGAAGCTTCAGCTTATGCTCTCTTTTTCCCCCCAGAGATCTTAAGCTTATGCACTTATTGGTCTTCTTAAATCATATACAAGATATATGTGCTTAGTGCCTTAGATTTCATTAATGTGACTAGTAATATAATCATTCTAACATTAAAAAATTGCAGCATTCCTTTCTCGACGGAGGAAATAGCAGAGGAAATACCAGCCCTAGACATGTCAAGCATCGAAATGCCATCATCGCTTCGTCATGTTCAATCTGCTCAATTCTTGATTCAGCACCTTCACTCGCCGTACTCCGTCAGATAGCATGACCAGGGATACCAAGCTAGTAATAACCATATAGTTTTCTCTGACATGACTAGGTGATCCAGTTGGATTGGTTCCCGTTCAATCGTGCGCTTTTGTTTATTTCCTTTTGTTATGTGTTAATATGTCATTATGCGAAAACCCCTCTTTAGTACAACCTTATCATGTTTTTGTGCTTATCGGTACGGTGCAGTGCTTGCTTTTCGGGCTTTTCAGTCAGAAATTCAGAATCCATTTCGAGTAATTTTGTTCATTATCGGTTGCTGCAAATGGGGTCTGATTTGTCAAATTTGTGACCTTTCTGTGACTTTGACTTGTCTAAGGGTTGTCCTCTTTAAATTATCTTCTTATCTTATCTACTTATCTTTTAATTTTCTTATCTTATCTACTTATCTTTTAATTAAAAAATCAAACGCTTTAGCTCTTGTGGCCTATTCTTTTTTTGTCTAGAAGGTATGTTCTAAAACTATCAGAAATAAATCAAACAAGTGCACCGAATTTGTTAGACTATCTCAAAAAGGTCTCGAAATTCAGTTTATAAACAAATAAGAAGATAAGTAAATAACATAAGTCGAAGATAACAGCCAAGCCGTCTTCATGTGAAATCCTGTAGAAATGGAATATTTCTGCGATGTTCTTTTTGTCTTGTCTCTCAGAGTAAGCTGCCATGACAGTGCAATTGACTTGATTCGTACCTAGTGTGCAATTATGCACCTTGTCCCTGACATGGACATTGATAGGTCCGACAAAGATCCAAAGCATGGACAAAATAAATCAAAAAAAAAGGAAATATATCATGGTCTCTTTGCAGCGAAATTTGTGTCAGGCAAACTTGTGAAAGTGATGGATAATCTATCATGTCTGACCGACGACAATGAACCCATTGAGAGGGTAGCACACGTGCTGTTCCTGTCGGCCCTGTTCGAGACACATAAACACCTCGATTCCTGCGTGAGTTGAACTGTTTTGCTCGTGACAATCGCCTAAAATTCATTCATTCTAAACATAACTTAAGAACATTAGTCATTTGACTTTACACGGAGTAATTGAATGTACATTTGAACAGTTGAGAGGTTGGCTTCACGAGTACCCCAGCTTGATCACAGCGAGACCCATCTTAATCTTGCGTTCAGTGACAAGGCTGCGAGGGCACATCTCTCGCTCCAACTTGGTACAAATGGAGACAAAATTGCAATCAACTGGTGTCTCTGTAGAGTTTGTTTTCATCAGCTTGGGCTTCAGCGAGACGTGGACACTCTTGAGCCTTTGACCAAGTGGATCAGATCCAACATAGTGCTACTTACACACCACATAGCTACTTAGCTAGTATATATTCTCTTCAATGGTCAGTGGGGTGCTGCTGGCTTCTGCCTAGCTTTTTTGTCATAATTTTTAGCAAGAGGTTTCTGTTGTGTTTGTCGCCTGCAAATGACTTCGTTTGGCAATGCCTTACTATACTAGCATACATAGTTCGGTACTATACTAGCATACATAGAAATATACTATACTTGACGAGAATGTGAGTCATGTGACCAGCGACCTAAACTATGCTTGAATTATTTTAGTCCCTAAACTGTTCATCAATGGTCTTTTGACTGAGTCAAAGAAAATTGACTAGTTAAAGATGGTTTGACCGAAGTGTTACAAGTAATTTTACATAAAAAGTATTTAATGAAATCCAAAATGAATTGTATAATTGAGTTCCTAATAATTTTTGAAAGATTATATATTTTTTAAAATTTCTAACAGTTTCTAGTAGTCTTGAAAATAGGAGAAAATGCTAAACAACTATGTAAAATTTTTTAAACTATGGACAAAATTTCTATGAGGTTAGATAATGGAAAGGAACTCAAATATATAATTTAGTTTGAATTTTTAAGAATAATTTTATATAAAGATACATATAATACTTTGGTATGCTTCGTACAATGGATGATCTTGAAATGATGCAAGGGTGCAATCTGCAACCACTTGCTCAACCAAGAAGATGTGTTATTGGCATGTTACATAAGGCACTAGCGCCCTTGTAAGTTGCAATCCACGGGCTCCTTGATCTGGCACTAGTGGTATAAAATAACAAACACCAATGCCGGTTCTAGAAACAACATAGAAAATGAGCATTAGTGGTGATTTTAGGTTGGAACCGGCACTAATAATGTCGTCCCCATAGCCAGGCCCTCATTGGAGCCGCCGGAGCCGTGGCGCGTCACCTCCGCAGTCGTGTCCTCACGGGAGCCGCCCCCATAGCTATACCCTATCAAGAGCCACACCCATAGCCTTGCCTCACTGAAGTCGCTCTCGTGTGGCGACGCTCGCCTGCAGAAGGTTCTCCTCGTCAAGTAGCCACCGCAGATGGCGCCGTCCATCTTGACCATGCCTCACCGGAGCATGGCACGTCGCCCGACAGTCGTGCCCTCATTAGAGCCAACCCCGCCGTGGCGCATGCTACATCCATGTGATTGCAAGCTCCTTCCCCGTCACTGGTGGCTTCCTTGTTCCTGTGCCGCTGCTGACCCATGAGCACCGGATCTAGGCCTCCCTAGCACCTCCGCCAACACGTGAGTGCCGGATCTAGCCTTGCTTGTGCCGGATATGGTTGGGAGACCGGATGGGGAGGCGGCGGTGGGAAGGCCGAAGGGGAAGGCGGTGGTGGGGAGGATGGAGGGTGGAGGCGCGATGATGGGGATTGGGGACATGGAAAGTCTCGCAATGGGGAAGGAAAGAAAATAAAGAGGGGCTGCCTTGTCTCGAGTAAAATCCCAAGTTCTATTAAAAATTTAAAACTTTGATGTTTTACAAAATTTACAATTTAAAATAAAAAGGATAATAATGTCTAAACCCAAAGGGATTTCAAATGCAATTTTCAAAAATTAAATTTAAGGTTAAACCCCATCTAATTTTGTTTCCCAAATTGAATTCCTAGTAAGGCTTAGCCCATTTCCCTCTCTGGCCCATGACCAGGCCACCTCGGCCCCCTCTCACCACCCTCCTTCATGGCCCACCTTGGCCCATGGTCTAACCGACCTGCTCCATTCTCTCCTTCTCTACTCTATCCCTCTCTCTCACTCCTTTTGCCTCTCCTGCAGCTCTCCATCTCTCTCTCGCGGGTCGAGCCCTATCTCCCTCGGATTCTCCTTCCCTCCTTTACTCATCGTACCACCGCCGCCGTAGCGTCACGCCCTCACCGACGCGGTCGAGTGTGCATGACCCCGAGGCCAGGCACACCCACGCATGGCACCACGCCAATGGGACGCGCCGTCCATTGTTGCCTTCGCCTCATCGTGTCGTCCACATCGTCATCTTCCCCACGCCATCTCTCTCCCTACTCTCTGCTCGCTCTCCCATGGTCATGCATCGTGCGCGACATGGGATTGTCGTGCTAGCTGGACACGATGCGATGCGACGCAGCGCTCTCACTGTCCCTAGTGCTACGCCGCCTTAACTCTGCCGCGTCGGACGTTTAGGCCACGTTGTTCAACCACTCGACGACACGGCTTCAATGCTTGATGGCCTTTTTCACCACCACCATCACCCACACCTTTCTCTGACTACCTGGACCTTCGAACAGCCTCCCGTACCACCGCCTGTACCCCCGACCCACCTCCTAGCTTTATAAAACCCAGGGCATCCTCCCTCCTCTTTTCCTCTCTACGTCAGTTTCGCCACTATGCTCCAGCATCACTCCCTTCCCACACCGGTGAGCATTTTTGCCCGTGCCAGAGCTCAACGCAAAGCTATCCACCCCTCCTCTAACGCTCTCTCTTTAATTCAGTCAATTTGCCCAATAGCTGCTGGAGCATCTGTAAAGCGCCACCAGCCGAGAAACACCCCATTTTGAATTTCTTCTCTACCGGTAAGCTCTGCCCCAATTCCTCACTTTAAGAGCATCTCTGAAACCTCCCCCTCATGACCATGCCATGCTCTTGACCTAGGTCTCGCTGGAGCTCACTGCCGACGAGGACTCTGTTTTGGCTACCACAGACCTCCACGACGCTAGGCTTAACCATGACGCGCACGGCGGCCCGATCTTTTGATAGGTTCTACTTTGGCAGAACTAGTACGTTCATGAGACAAGACTTCCAATCTAGTGAGATCGAATCCTTGCAATTGCTACACCCACGCACCTGTCGTTATCAACCGTGCTCGCGCTCGATTGACCTTGCCATAAAGGCTAATTCCTGCACGCAATAGAAGAAACGAACAAGAACGAGATGCAAAGAAAACAACCTAAAATATCAGATCCAAAGTTGAGGTTATCTTTCACCAGGCCATGTCTACTCGACACTATTCCAATGAACAAGTGTTTTGCAAGCAGTAGGAAACAAACTTAACAATAACCTAAAGAACAAAGAAAGGGGGTGGCGGCTATATAAAGTATGACGACCAAAGATAGAGTACGAACCAGATTAGGTCACATGGGAGGCTTTAAATTTGCAATGTTAAAGGTGGGACTAACCTCAAAATTTGCAGGCAACTCGAGCTTATAGGCATTGTCATTAATCCTTTCTATCACTTTGAAAGGACCATCAGCTCTTGGCATCAACTTTGACTTTCTTAACTCAGGAAAATGATCTTTTCTCAAATACAAC
Organism: Olyra latifolia; assembly: GCA_036346145.1. Taxonomy (NCBI): domain Eukaryota; kingdom Viridiplantae; phylum Streptophyta; class Magnoliopsida; order Poales; family Poaceae; genus Olyra; species Olyra latifolia. The sequence continues at coordinate 38,272,754 of CM070532.1, forward strand.
CAAATAAGATCACCAGGTTCAAAAGTTAAATGCTTCCTCCCTTTACTACCAGCAAGTTTGAACTTAGCATTCATGTGTTCTATGTTTTCTTTAGTTGTCTCATGTAATTTCAACATTAATTCAGCACGTTGTTTAGCATCAATATTCATCCTCTCCGAAGATGGAAGAGGCAACAAATCAATAGGAGCACGAGGCACAAAACCATAAACAATCTCAAAAGGCATATCTTAGTAGTAGAATGCAGCGAACGATTATAAGCGAACTCAATATGAGGCAAGCATTTTTCCCACATCTTTATATTCTTTTCAAAACAACCCTAAGCATGGTAGATAAAGTTCTATTGACAACTTCAGTTTGCCTATCAGTTTACGGATGACAAGTGGTAGAAAATATCAGCTTAGTCCCCAATTTAGCCCATAAAGCTTTCCAAAAATGGCTGTGAAATTTAGTGTCATGATCTAAAACTATTGTGTTTGGCACACCATGCAAGCAAACAATTTCACGAAAGAACAAATCAGTAACATTAGTAGCATCATCACTTTTATGACAAGATATGAAGTGTGCCATCTTAGAAAATCTATCCACAACAACAAAGATGCTATCCCTCCCCTTCTTTGTGCTAGGCAGTTCTAAAACAAAGTCTATAGAAATGTCTTTCCAAGGCATAATAAGAACAGGTAGAGGCACACACACACACACACACACACACACACACACACACACACACACACACACATATATATATATATATATATATATATATATATATATATATATATATATATGAGGATTAAATCGTGATTTAGTCTTTTGGCATGTAGTGCAGCGAGCAACGTATCGTTCAACGTCTCTTCTCATCTTTGGCCAAAAGAAATAGCCAGCAAGTATGTCATCTGTCTTCTTCATACCAAAGTGTCTCATCAACCCACCTCCATACGCTTCCTATAACAACAATAATCGCACGGAGCTAGCTGGAATGCAAAGCTTGTTAGTTTTAAACACAAACCCATCATTGAGGACAAATTTGTTCCAAGTTTTCCCTTCTTTACAATTCAACAGTACATCTTTAAAATCATCATCATGCACATATTGTTGTTTAATCGTCTATAATCCAAAGATTTTAAAATCAGGCTGTGAAAGCATGGTATATCTTTGAGACAAAGCATTAGCAATAACATTTACTTTTCTCTGCTTGTGTTTTATGACATAAGGAAAGGATTCAATGAATTCAACCCACTTTACATATCTATGATTCAGTTTAGCTTGACTTCGAATATGCTTTAATGATTCATGATTAGAGTGAATGACAAATTCTTTGGGCCATAAATAATGTTGCCATATTTCCAAAATTTGAACTAGAGCATATAATTCCTTATCATAAGTAGAATAGTTCAACCTAGACCTACTCAACTTTTCACTGAAATATGCAACAGGTTTTTCTCCTTGTATGAGCACTCCACCCAAACCAATTCCACTAGCATCACATTCTAATTCAAAAGTCTTAGAAAAATCTAGGAGTTGAAATAAGGGGTGCATGTGTTAACTTATCTTTCAAGGCATTGAAGGCATCTTCCTGTGCTTTGCCCCAAACAAATGGGACACCCTTCTTGGTGAGTTCATTCAACGATGCGGTGATTGTGCTGAAATCCTTCACAAAGCGATGGTAGAACCTAGCAAGTCATAGAAAGCTTCGCACCTATGGGACCATGTTAGGAGTCAGCCAACTCTGTATTGCTTCAACCTTGGCTTGATCAACTTTAATTCCCTGTGGAGTAACAACATAGGCAAGAAAAGAGACTCGATCCGTGCAAAAGATGCACTTCTCAAGGTTACCAAATAAACGTGCATCTCGTAAAGCATCAAAAACAGCATGCAAATGGTCAAGATGTTCTTCTAATGACTTGCTGTAGATCAAAATGTCATCAAAATATACCACCACAAATTTTCCAATCAAAGCACGCAAAACCTCGTTCATCAATCTCATAAAGGTACTAGGTGCATTAGTGTAACACCCCAATTTTTAAAAATTTAAATAATAGAAAAAGGAAAATAACAAAGATAATAAATTAGAAACCTAAATCAATTAAAATGTATATATATACTATATTTATACCTTAAATGAATGAGGAAGGGGTAAGAAAATTTAAGTTTCTAAAATAAACATAATAAGGAGATATGATGTCAATAAAAATTTTAGAAAATAGAAGATTCACCTTAATAAAATCATTAATAGAAAACTAAAAACACAATAAGATTTCAAACTTTGGAAAAATCTATCAAATATCTCCTAATAGGCCAAGATTCCTATTTAAAAAAAAATTTCATTTCAATTTTATTTTTGTTTTTCTTTTCTTCTCAGCCCAAGCTGAGTTGGGCCGGCCTCACTTCCCCCCCCCTCGGCCTCACGTCGGCCCAGCCAGCCCACCCGGCGTTTCCTCCCTCCTCCTTCCTCCTCTGGTTCCGTCTCCACCCCCGGCGCACCCGACCGGCCATCCGTGCCCACCGGCGCCGCCCGGCTTGAGTCCGACCCTTGCTGATGAGTCAGCATGGAGGGAACCGCCACGTCGCGCCACCTCCTCCTTCGCGCCATCATCACGGAGCCCTCGGTGGCGAGTTGTACTTCGCCGCCGTAACTCAATCCGCCTCGGGCGTAATCCCAGTCTAATCCACCTCGGGAGGGTGAAATTCCGGTGCCATCCTCGTCGCCCGAAGGTCAGGATTGCCCCTAGCCTTGTCATCGACCCTATATAAGGGAGCTTGACGTTCAATTTTCCTGTTTACATTTCCCGATCCGTTTCACCCCTTCACGAATTCCGGCAAGCCGAGGCAGCTCGAGCTATCCTCTTCGGACTGAAGCAGCCTCAGGTCGTCGCCCACTCTCCCCGGGGCCGAGACCGAGCTCTCGGACACCAGGGAAGGCCGCCGACGAAGCCCCTTCCATCCGTTTTCGGCCTCGCCGTCGCTAGCTCAACCCGAACCATTTCAACCCCAACTAAGCATCAAGTAAGCTCCCACAAAGCTCCCTGATGCTTATTCATGCAAAATCCGAAATAAAACATGCCTAAATCGCCCTAGAACTAGCTCACCGTAGTTAATGGCCGCTCCGGCCATGGCGCCGCCGTCCCGGCTCGCCGCCGGCCAAATCCCCGGTGGGACGACCTGCGCATAGGTGCCCTAAACCCGTAGGACACATAAAACAGAAGAGATAGGTCCCCTAGCGTCCTAGAACCGCCGCCGGAGTCCAACCCGGAGCTGCCGCGGATGATCGCTGACGCGGTGCTCCCTCCGCCCTCGCTGCTAGGTGGGACCCTGCGCAACAGTGCGTGGGATTTAAAAATCCCGCAACACTCTCTCGGCTGAGACTGACAGGTGGGTCCGTGGACCCACCCGTCAGGTCAAGTGGTCGCGCCTTCCCGTTGGAGTCGCCTTCCTATACGGAAGACGCACCGGTGAAGTGCGCCTTCACTCGGCCGCGCTCAGCCTTCGACCCGTGGACCATCGCCTCACGTCGGCCTCAAGATAGACGCCACCAGTGGAGCCCATCGTCGCGGCGCGTCTTGACGGCGTCCATGGACCGTCTCGCGGTGTTCAGGGTCAAGGTCGATTCAGCGAGAATCGCTCCGAACAAAAACGGGCCGAGCCCGTTACTGTTCTAAGTTTTTCCAATTCAATTAACAGATAAAAGAAACGTGTATACTGCGTTACAATTTCTAAAAATACAAAACGACCTTCAAAAATTATGCAAAAATTCTATAAAATACTACAATGTTCAAGGAACTTAATAAAAATAAAATTTTGGGGTTTACAGTAAGGTTTACTTCTTTGAAAATTAAAAACTAAATGAACTAAATAAGAAAAACCTAAGGGTAATGTGTAAATATATATATATATATACATACATAAATATGCCAAAAATTTAAGGGAATTTAAAAGGAGGTAATAATACATAGAATTATAAAATTTCTAAAAATTCAATTCCAATTTAGTTTACATATGATTCTCTCACCCCAAAACCTATATATGAGGTAAAATGAATAGATAAATTAACAAGTAGAAAAAATCTGCGCGGGATTACAAATAACCCTTATTCCCTAACAACCCATATTTATCTATTGCCAAATATTTATTCTGGATTATTTAATAATCTAGAGAACGAGACGACCGACGACCCATTGGAAGAAGATAGTACAAGATCTAGATTACGAAAAAACAGGCGAGCTAAAATCCCTTGACCATTCCTATTTTACCTGATTCTTCTTTTTTTGAACTGTGTTGATTTATACTGATAGTTGCATGCCAAAAATGGATTTTTAAACATATCATGATATTTTCCAAATGCTAATAGAGCTAGTCTAGTTAATCCCTCTTTGCGAGTTATGCTGATAAGCATAACTCCTTATCTCAACTTTTCCTATCTTATCCTTTGATAACCTAAGGTTTAGAAAACTAGATTTTATGGCTAGTGAGCCTTCAAACATGGCTTAGACCTGCTTAAGTCTAGAGTCCATGGACCACTTTCTTAGTCACAACGATGCGGCCTCAGGATGACGAATCAGTGTAAGTAACGGCATAGCCGCTATCAACGGTGCAAGTGCAACGGTATAGCCTGCTATCAACGATACTAATTGATTCCGACAAACACCGTATGCGGAGCAGGTACCTCTAAGGTACGGTCCCATCATTTGCATGACATGTACCACGACAGAGTTACATTCCTTAGATTAAGATTACGACACTGAAGCATCTGAATGGCTTTGTGTTGGACAGTCTAATCTTAGCGAATATCTTGAGTACATAGTTATGGAAATGTGACGAGCCCCGTTCCGGAGAATTCCTTGCACTCGACAAGCCAAAGAAACGATCCATACACTCGGGTATTTGCTTAGCCTGAGTGTGAACAAAGTCGCTAATCATTCAAGAATTTATTGATTGGATCAGAGAATCCAGGCCTTAGTTGAGCTCAAGGGGATCACACCTCTTGACGAAGAGGGTGAGTCCACCGCCATTACTTGGGAAATGTGCACCAATTGGGTTTGGGCATAGTGTCACCAGAAGATGGGAATTGTGCTCCTGTGTAATATGGACACGGATTCACCATAACATCAGAGGTAGTTCACCATGGCTATGGGAACTAGGCTGCTGATTGTGGAGATATCGTCGTTCTATTGGTATTCAATACCATTGGTATACATATATGACCAAATACGTCTTTGAATTTTTACAAATGACTTATACCATAGGATTTTCAACCCTAATAGTTTTAAAGCATGATTTTCTGCAAACAAAATATATCTATCACCCCACCAAAATCTGGCCTTGCATCTCCCAACTGCATCCAACAAGATTTTAGTTCGCGAGCGCGGTTGATTGCGCTCACACTCGCACCCACTCACATTTTAGGTGAAGAGGAAGACGACGAAGGCCCATACGACTGCTTCGACGGAGACGACGGAGTAGAAGAAAATGGATCAGACAAAGGCTAAAGGTCTACTCCAGTCACTCACCTGTTGCCGCGTCACTACTTCCGCTTCTGTTTAGTTATTCAAAAATAGTTCGGATTTCCGTTTGTAATAACATGTCCGACCTAGATGCTACTCTTGGTTTGTATATGTAATATATTTAGTAAAGAATGGCTTGTTTGATCCCAGCTCAATGTATTATTTTTGTGCGGTGTTAGTTTGATCCTGATCTAACACTATGTGCGCAAATATGGGTCCTGGATTTTATTTCTTCGGAGCCGGGGCCCACAAGAGCTGGTATCAGAGCCTCGTGACTGTAGAAGCCCTTAGCTTTGAACGATAGTTTAAAATTTTTAAAATTTAGGGTATTATAAATCTACTTAACCAAGAATTTATGTAGAATAATAAAGAGCAAAAGAATATGATAATATTAAGTATATATCTAAATACTTGCTAGTATATTAAAAAAAAAATTTTAAGAAAATTGTTTCCATTGTTGTTCTTGAATTCATATTTACTCTAGTTTTATTTAAAATTTGATTTTCAGAGATGGCGTTCACTTTTTCGGATTCTGGGGATACGTTTGTTTTTGAGGGAGAGCGTTCAGGACCACGCGGGGAGACCCTCCGCATGCTTACTAGGATTTGTGAGGTTTTAGGCTTTCCCGGGACCCCGACATCGGGTCGAGGTTTGAGTCAGAGCCTCTGACCTTTGGCTACTGAGGTCACCGTCCCTACGGCGACCAACAGCGTGCTTTTGTTTAGCGCAGATATGGCCTATTTGACTCCCGAGTTAGCAGTACAGGCTGCGACTTTTGAGACTTGTGCTTCCCTGGCCGGTCGCTACCGCACACAGTTGCGCGAGTCTGCTTTACACTTTTGGCCAGCCCGTAGAGATGGGACAGGACCTTTGGTTGCTTGGAGGGTCGGGGATGACAACCCCCACCTTGCCGCCCTGCAGTCCTTTTCTGTTGGCACTTGCGCCTACCTGGCCAACACAGTGGCTGAGTTTCGTACCTTGCAGCATACCCTACAGAGTACTGACTTGCATGTAGCTGAGCTTTACTTCCTACTCTAGTCAGTCTCACCACAGCTCACCACGGTCTACCGTTCTTTACGGTTCACTAACACCGCAGGCTCTGCACCACCACCTGCTACCACGACCCAGCCCATTGTCGGAGTACCTTTACCACACCCGACTCCAGCCTCAGCACCCGACCTAGCGTCCACACCACTTGTCACTGCCACTGCTTTTGTCCCGGTGTTACCTTTTGCTACTCCTACACCTACACCTTGGCACGGTGTGCCGGACCCGTTAGGACTAGATTCCACAGTTCCGACCTCCTGGAACCCACGTCCCACGACCGGAGTTCCCTGGGTTTTTCTCTTTCCCTACCGTACCCTCACTACCCACAGGACCGCTTGGACCTCAGGCTTTTGCTCCAGTTACGGCACCTCCACCCTGTGTCGTCTCTCACAGACTACTACTACGCCACGACTTGGGTCCCGAGAAGCGGGATCCTCGGCCTAGGACCTTCAGGCGGCGTCAATGGCGACTGCAGGCGCAAGAAGCGCCGACACACCTCGCCGTTTCAGCGTCGTCCGGTGACAAGGAGCGCCATCATTATTGAGGACACTCAGCCGATGACCTCGCGTGGAGCGGCCGGCCCAGACTGTCGCCCAAGACACCCTCTACGGGAGTTTACACTTTTGTGACCGGTGCGGCGTTTTCACCAAGAGTGGAGTTCGACATTAGTACCACCGAGTACTACTCTAGCAGAGTTTTGTACCCTCGAAGCTTGTAGTCGAGCTACGAGGAGGGTAGTACTCTAGTTACAGTTACAGCAGAGTGATGTGTTTAGACACCTCTGCTGAAACCTGTCAGAGTAGATTACTTTTGGTAGTGGGATAGGAAGACAATATCTAGACTTTTGTTGTAGATAGTCTTTTGGGTTTGTACTCAGCCATATAGTTATAGCTGAGGCGAGTGTTGTTGCCTCGCGGTTTGAGACTAGGTTTTCATGGTTAGACAGTGATCGATTTTGTACTCCGATCCTGTACTACATTTGATACCCCATATATACGTGTGATGGTTTTCTTTTGTCAGCTTTTTTCTATGTTTATTGTATTTCAAAGAGTAAACTATGTATGCAAAGTTTTAAAATATATAACTACTTGTCACAATAGGTATGTTAACAAAATCTCTTCCACTTATTTCTCAGATGGCACCCCGTAAAACAATTAGAATTAATGCCGGAGTCCATCCTCGCCACCAGGCAAAGGGTAGAGGGAGAGGCCGTGCCCAAAATCCAGTACCTCCACCCCCTCCAGTTCATCCAATGGCGGATGTGATGGCTCATCAGACCCGACTTCTCCAAGCTCTAGTAACTCATCAGATTGGAAATTCTGGTCGAAATGGATCTAGACTTGGAGACTTCCTTCGGACCAACCCACCCACATTCTCTCAAGCTTCAGAACCTTTAGGAGCAGATGACTGGCTTCGTATCATTGAAAAGAAGTTAGCACTTGTAAGAATTCAAGAAGAAGATAAAGTACCTTTTGCCACCCATCTTTTGGAAGGAGCAGCAGCTAGCTAGTGGGACAATTATATAGCTACTAGAGCAAAAGAAAAGGAAGAAGAAACATCTGAGGAAGAAGCTGAAGAAGAAGAAGAAGTTGAAGAGACAGATGATGAAGAAGAAGAACAACCTGATGATCAAGGAGTTATTCAAGATAACCAGAATAATAATGTTCAACATGATGCCCTAAACTGGGGCATGCCAGAAGAAGAAGCCCCATTAGCGGGAATCCCTTGGGATGAATTTGTTAAAGCTTTTCGCAATGCATTCATCCCAAAGGGAATAATGAGGATGAAGAAAGCTAAATTTAAGGAACTGAAACAAGGGACCATGACCGTGACTGAGTACTTGACCAAGTTTACTCACCTGGCTCGTTATGCTATTAAAGATGTGGAGGATGATGAAGATAAAATTGAGAAGTTTCAAGACGGTCTTCATCCTGAAATAAAATATCAATTGAGTGCCCATGATTTTCCAAGGTTTCAACATTTAATCAATAAAGCCCTTATACTGGAAAATGAGAAAAGAGGATTGGAGAACTTTCGAAAAAGAAAATGGATTGCTCAAAAAGGTGCCAGTACCAGTCAACGAAAGCCCTTCAGACCTTCAGCACCTGTAGCCAATCAATGGAAATCCAATTTTGCCCAAAGGCGGTATATTACTAATGAAAGGTCGCGCCCCATGGGAATTCCGCCTAGAAGCTCCCCGGCCGTAGTAATAGGCCAAAGAAACATTGGAAATGCTCCTAATCTTACATGCTTTTATTGTGGAAAGCCAGGACATTTTGCCAATACATGTCCTGAAAAAGCTACCCGCTTTAACCCCACCACTACTCAAAGTCAAGGAGTTCAACCATCCAATGTTGTGCAGAAAGGACCAGCTCAAGGGACTCGCATGCCACGGACTGCATCAACAGTCCAAGGGTGTGGTCGAGTTAATCATATTTCGGAAAAGGAAGCACGTGAAGCCAATGGAGTCTTAATGGGTACCTTTTCTCTCAACTCTAGTCCAGTTAAAATACTTTTTGATTCTGGAGCTTCGCATTCGTTTATATCTAAAAATGTAGCAGATAAAAATCATCTACCTAGGCTTACTCTAAAGAAACCAATGCACCTATCATCTCCCGGAGGATCCTTGTTAGCTACTCAAGCTTGTCTAGATGTAGACTTAATCTTAGATTGGATACCTCTAAAAGCTAATCTATTAATTTTACCCACTCAAACCATAGATATAATTCTAGGAATGGATTGGTTAACTAAACAGGAAGGAATGATTGATTGTGCCAATCGAACTATAACTATTAACAAATGGCCGTATGATCAGGCCAAAATTCAAGTAGATATCCCAAAATTTAGCGAACTAATCACAAATTCCATAAGAGAAATTCCTAAAGAAGAAGTTCCGGTGATCCGAGATTACCCTGATGTCTTCCCAGAAGAATTATCAGGAATGCCTCCAGATCGGGATGCAGAATTTGTCATTATACCTGGAACAGCCCCAATTTCCAAAAATTATTATTGGATGAATGCCTTGGAATTGGAAGAACTAAAGAAATAACTAGCTGAATTGGAAGCTAAAGGTTTTATTCGCCCTAGTTCTTCTCCTTGGGGTTCCCCTGCTATGTTCGTTGGAAAGAAAGATGGAACTAAAAGATTGGTATTGGATTACAGAGCCCTGAATGATGTGACTGTTAAAAATAAGTATCCTTTGTCCAGGATCGATGATTTATTTGATCAACTAAAAGGGGCCACTCATTTTTCCAAAATAGATCTTCATTCAGGCTACCACCAAGTTAAGATAAGTGAAAAAGATATTCCAAAGACTGCTTTCACAACCAGATATGGACTTTATGAATTCACTGTTATGTCTTTTGGATTGACCAATGCCCCTGCCTATTTTATGAACATAATGAATAAAGTCCTTATGGAATATCTGGATAAATTTGTGGTAGTATTTATAGATGATATACTCATCTATTCTCGTAGTGCTGAAGAACATGCTCAACATTTACATCTAGTCTTGCAAAAGCTACGAGAACACCAGCTATATGCTAAATATAGTAAGTGTGACTTTTGGCTAAGCGAGATTAGTTTCCTAGGGCACATAATATCAGCTGAAGGAATAAAAGTAGATCCAGCTAAAGTAGTAGCTGTTACCAATTGGAAATCTCCAATATCGCGATGTAAGTCGAAGCTTTTGGGTTTAGCGGGATATTACTGAAGATTTATAGAAGGCTTTTCTAAAATTGCAAAGCCTATGACCCAATTGCTTCAGAAAGATAAGAAGTTTGAATGGACTGGAGATATGGAGAAGAGTTTTCAAGAACTCAAAATTAAATTAACTTCAGCGCCAGTTTTAGCAACACCGGATATCACCCAAGAATTTGAAATTTATTGTGATGCATCAAAACAAGGAATTGGATGTGTATTGATGCAAAAGGGTAAAGTAGTCTCCTATGCCTCAAGACAACTTAGGAAGTATGAAGAAAATTACCCAACTCATGATTTGGAATTAGCTGCCGTTGTTCATGCTCTCAAACTCTGGAGACACTATTTAATCGGTATTCATTGCAAAATTTATACCGACCATAAAAGCTTAAAGTATATATTTACCCAGCCCGAGTTAAATCAACATCAACGTCGATGGCTGGAACTGATTAAGGATTACAAGTTGACTGTTCATTATCATCCAGGCAAGGCTAATGTGGTAGCTGATGCTTTAAGTAGACAGCCACAATGCAATGTCCTGAATGAATGGCAAATATCCTTACCCTTGACTAAAGAATTCTATCAAATGAATCTGAGTCTTGTAAACCAAGGGACAGTTGGAACGTTAATGTTGCAATCTACCCTAATAGATCAAATCAAGGAAAGGCAGAAAGGACATCCAAGTTCTGAACGGATAAAGAAAATAATATCTAAGGATAAAGGATCAAGACTTTTACAAGACAATCAGGGAGTTATTTGGTTCGGAAAACGGATATTTGTTCCTCATGATCTGGCTCTTAAAGAACAAATCTTGAGAGAAGCCCATGAAACTCCATACACTATTCATCCGGGTAGCACCAAAATGTATCAAGACATCAAAGCCCAGTTTTGGTGGCCCCGTATGAAAATAGACGTGGCTGAATTTGTAGCCAAATGTCATGTTTGTCAGCAGATAAAAGCTGAACATCAAAAACCTGCCGGATTACTACAACCATTAAAAATACCAGAATGGAAATGGGAAGAAGTAACCATGGATTTTATATTGGGATTACCTCGCACCAAAACTGGATATGATTCAATATGGGTAATAATTGATAGATTAACTAAAGTGGCCCGTTTCATACCAGTCCGGACTACCTATAAAGGTAGCAAGTTGGCAGAATTGTATATGGCCAAAATAGTGTGCCTACATGGAGTGCCCAAAGTAATAGTTTCTGATAGAGGTGGTCAATTTACTTCTCAGTTCTGAGAAAAACTACATACAGCTCTTGGAACAAACTTAACTTTTAGCACTGCTTATCATCCTCAAACAGATAGGCAAACCGAAAGAGTAAATCAAATACTAGAAGATATGTTAAGAGCTTGTGCTATAGAATTTTCAGAAGATTGGAGCACATGTCTACCTTATGCAGAATTTGCATATAATAATAGTTATCAAGCCAGTTTGCAAATGTCACATTTTAAAGCTCTATATGGACGGAAATGTCGAACCCCTTTGTCCTGGTCTGAAACTGGAGAAGGAAGAATATTTGGAATAGAGATTTTACAGAATGCAGAAGAAAAGGTCAAGATAATAAAAGAAAGATTATTAGCTGCCCAATCACGACAGAAAAGTTATGCCGATCGTCGACGCAGAGAATTAAATTTCGATATCGGCGATTGGGTGTACCTCAAAGTTTCCCCACTTCGAGGAATTCAGAGATTCCAAGTCAAAGGAAAACTGGCCCCGCGCTATGTTGGGCCATATCAAGTTATAGATCACAAAGGTCAATCTGCTTATCAAATAGATCTACCAGTCGAGCTAGGTAAAATACATGATGTATTCCATGTTTCTCAACTTAGAAAATGTTTACGACAACCCAAAGAACATGCACCTCCGTTAGAAGCGCAAGAAATCTCAAAAGACATAGAATCTATTCTTCCTAAGCATCCGGTGCAAATCCTTGATATCCAAGAAAAACAAACCAGGCACAAGATCATCCGACTATGTAAGGTATTATGGAGCCATCAGACTAGAGATCAACTCACCTGGGAGCCAGAAGATCAACTTCGAGAGAAATACCCTTTCTTGTTCACCCCAAGGTTAGTAATCTCGAGGACGAGATTCTTTTAAGGGGGGTAGGATTTGTAACACCCTAATTTTTAAAAATTTAAATAATAGAAAAAGGAAAATAACAAAGATAATAAATTAGAAACCTAAATCAATTAAAATGTATATATATACTATATTTATACCTTAAATGAATGAGGAAGGGGTAAGAAAATTTAAGTTTCTAAAATAAAAATAATAAGGAGATATGATGTCAATAAAAATTTTAGAAAATAGAAGATTCACCTTAATAAAATCATTAATAGAAAACAAAAAGCACAATAAGATTTCAAACTTTGGAAAAATCTATCAAATATCTCCTAATAGGCCAAGATTCCTATTTAAAAAAAATTTCATTTCAATTTTATTTTTGTTTTTCTTTTCTTCTCAGCCCAAGCCGAGTTGGGCCGGCCTCACTTCCCCCCCCTCGGCCTCACGTCGGCCCAGCCAGCCCACCCGGTGTTTCCTCCCTCCTCCTTCCTCCTCTGGTTCCGTCTCCACCCCCGGCGCACCCGACCGGCCATCCGTGCCCGCCGGCGCTGCCCGGCTTGAGTCCGACCCTTGCTGATGAGTCAGCATGGAGGGAACCGCCACGTCGCGCCACCTCCTCCTTCGCCCCATCATCACGGAGCCCTCGGTGGCGAGTTGTACTTCGCCGCCGTAACTCAATCCGCCTCGGGCGTAATCCCAGTCTAATCCACCCCGGGAGGGTGAAATTCCGGTGCCATCCTCGTCACCCGAAGGTCAGGATTGCCCCTAGCCGTGTCATCGACCCTATATAAGGGAGCTTGACGTCCAATTTTCCCGTTTACATTTCCCGATCCGTTTCACCCCCTTCACGAATTCCGGCAAGCCGAGGCAGCTCGAGCTATCCTCTTCGGACTGAAGCAGCCTCAGGTCGTCGCCCACTCTCCCCGGGGCCGAGACCGAGCTCTCGGACACCAGGGAAGGCCGCCGACGAAGCCCCTTCCTTCCGTTTTCGGCCTCGCCGTCGCTAGCTCAACCCGAACCATTTCAACCCCAACTAAGCATCAAGTAAGCTCCCACAAAGCTCCCTGATGCTTATTAATGCAAAATCCGAAATAAAACATGCCTAAATCGCCCTAGAACTAGCTCACCGTAGTTAATGGCCGCTCCGGCCATGGCGCCGCCGTCCCGGCTCGCCGCCGGCCAAATCCCCGGCCGGACGACCTGCGTATAGGTGCCCTAAACCCGTAGAACACATAAAGCAGAAGAGATAGGTCCCCTAGCGTCCTAGAACCGCCGCCGGAGTCTTCGCCAGAGTCCAACCCGGAGCTGCCGCGGATGATCGCCGACGTGGTGCTCCCTCCGCCCTCGCTGCCAGGAGGGACTCTGCGCAACAGTGCGCGGGATTTAAAAATCCCGCGACACTCTCTCGGCTGAGACCGACAGGTGGGTCCGTGGACCCACCCGTCAGGTCAAGTGGCCGCACCTTCCCGTTGGAGTCGCCTTCCTATACGGAAGACGACCGGTGAAGGCCTTCACTCGCCGCTCGACCTCCGACCGTGGACCATCGCCCACGCGTCGACCAAGACAGATGCCGACCGATGGAGCCCATCTGGTCACCGGCTACATGACGCTCCGTGGGCCGTCTCGCGGGCGTTCACGGGCCGAAGGCCGATTCTCCATGAATCGCTCGAACAAAAAAACGGCCGAGCCGTTATCGTTTCTAAGTTTTTCCAATTCAATTAACAGATAAATGAAACGTGTATATTTCTTTACAATTTCTAAAAATACCAAACGACCTTCAAAAATTATGCAAAAATTCTATAAAATACTACAATGTTCAAGGAACTTAATAAAAATAAAATTTTGGGGTTTACAGTAAGGTTTACTTCTTTGAAAATTAAAAATTAAATAAACTAAATAAGAAAAACCTAGGGTAATGTGTAAATATATATATATACATATATATATATACATACATAAATATGCCAAAAATTTAAGGGAATTTAAAAAGAGGTAATAATACATAGAATTATAAAAATTCTAAAAATTCAATTCCAATTTAGTTTACATATGATTCTCTCACCCCAAAACCTATATATGAGGTAAAATGAATAGATAAATTAACAAGTAGGAAAAATCTGCGCGGGATTACAAATAACCCTTATTCCCTAACAACCCATATTTATCTATTGCCAAATACTTATTCTGGATTATTTAATAATCTAGAGAACGAGACGACCGACGACCCATTTGAAGAAGATCAAGTACAAGATCCAGATTACGAAGAAACAGGCGAGCTAAAATCCCTTGACCATTCCTATTTTACCTGATTCTTCTTTTTCTGAACTGTGTTGATTTATACTGATAGTTGCATGCCAAAAATGGATTTTTAAACATATTATGAAATTTTCCAAATGCTAATAGAGCCAGTCTAGTTAATCCCTCTTTGCGAGTTATGCTGATAAGCATAACTCCTTATCTCAACTTTTCCTATCTTATCCTTTGATAACCTAAGGTTTAGAAAACTAGATTTTATGGCTAGTGAGCCTTCAAACATGCCTTAGACCTGCTTAAGTCTAGAGTCTATGGACCACTTTCTTAGCTGTCAACGGTACGGCCTCAGGATGACGAATCAGTGTAAGTAACGGCATAGCCGCTATCAACGGTGCAAGTGCAACGGTATAGCCTGCTATCAACGATACTAATTGATTCCGACAAACACCGTATATGAGCAGTACCTCTAAGGTACGGTCCCATCATTTGCATGACATGTACCACGACGAGTTACATTCCTTAGATTAAGATTACGACATCAAGCATCTGAATGGCTTTGTGTTGGACAGTCTAATCTTAGCGAATATCTTGAGTACATAGTTATGGAAATGTGACGAGCCCCGTTCCGGAGAATTCCTTGCACTCGACAAGCCAAAGAAACGATCCATACACTCGGGTATTTGCTTAGCCTGAGTGTGAACAAAGTCGCTAATCATTCAAGAATTTATTGATTGGATCAGAGAATCCAGGCCTTAGTTGAGCTCAAGGGGATCACACCTCTTGACGAAGAGGGTGAGTCCACCGCCACTACCTGGGAAATGTGCACCAATTGGGTTTGGGCATAGTGTCACCAGAAGATGGGAATCGTGCTCCTGTGTAATATGGACACGGATTCACCATAACATCAGAGGTAGTTCACCATGGCTATGGGAACTAGGCTGCTGATTGTGGAGATATCGTCGTTCTATTGGTATTCAATACCATTGGTATACATATATGACCAAATACGTCTTTGAATTTTTACAAATGACTTATACCATAGGATTTTCAACCCTAATAGTTTTAAAGCATGATTTTCTGCAAACAAAATATATCTATCACCCCACCAAAATCTGGCCTTGCATCTCCCAACTGCATCCAACAAGATTTTAGTTCGCGAGCGCGGTTGATTGCGCTCACACTGGCGCCCACTCACATTTTAGGTGAAGAGGAAGACGACGAAGGCCCATACGACTGCTTCGACGGAGACGACGGAGTAGAAGAAAATGGATCAGACGAAGGCTAAAGGTCTACTCCAGTCACTCACCTGTTGCCGCCTCACTACTTCCGCTTCTGTTTAGTTGTTCAAAAATAGTTCGGATTTCCGTTTGTAATAACATGTCCGACCTAGATGCAACTCTTGGTTTGTATATGTAATATATTTAGTAAAGAATGGCTTGTTTGATCCCAGCTCAATGTATTATTTTTGTGCGGTGTTAGTTTGATCCTGATCTAACACTATGTGCGCAAATATGGGTCTTGCATTTTATTTCTTCGGAGCCGGGGCCCACAATTAGTTAACCCAAAAGGCGTTACTAACCACTCATATGATCCAAACTTAGCTTTAAAAGCTGTCTTTCATTCATCTCCTAACTTCATGCGAATCTGGTGGTACCCACTACGCAAATCAACTTTAGAGAATATGGTAGAGCCACTTAATTCATCAAGCATATCATCTAACCTAGGAATAGAATGACGATATCTAATGGTGATATTATTAATTACTTTACAATCCACACATGCGCCATGATCCATCTTTCTTTGGCACTAAAATGACCGAAACAGCACAAGGACTAAGAGATTCACGTATGTACCCTTTATCAAACAATTCTTGAATTTGGCATTGTATCTGTTTAGCTTCTTCTGGATTGGTTCTGTATGGCACTCGATTGGGCAAAGATGCCCCTAGAATGAGATCAATTTGGTGCTCAATCCCTCGAATTGAAGGCAGCCCTGGAGGAACGTCCTTTGGGAAGATGTCAGCGTACTCCTGCAAAAGGTTAGTGACGGCAGGAGACAAAGAAGAAGATATATCCTCCAGCGAAAACAAAGTTTCTTTGCAAACCAAAGCATGGCAAGGAGAACTACTAGCATCCAACTCATTCACATCAGATTTAGTCGCAAGAAAACAAGCACCTTTCAATTTAATTTCATTTTTCTTCTCACGATCAGAGTTAGATTCTTTCTTTTTATGTTGCTCAAGCCCTTTTGCTACAATATGATTCTCACTTTTAGCATTCTCTCAATTTTTCTCTTGCTAGCCCTAGCAATCTCATCTTTTAAAATAGCCTTAGGAGTCATAGGATGTAACATAATTTTCCTTCCTTTATGCACAAAAGAATATTGATTGGTTCTACCATGATGCATAGAATCCTTATCATATTGCCAAGATCTACCTAACAACATAGAACATACTTTCATAGGTACGACATCACAATCAACAAAATAATGATATGAACCAATAGCAAATTGTATTCTCACCAACCGTATTACCTTTACCTTACTACTGCTGTTGAACCATTCGATGTAATAAGGCTGAGGGTGCGGTCTGGTGTTCAATGAGAGCTTCTCAACCATGTCAGAGCTGGTGAGGTTGTTGCAGCTTCCTCCATCAATAATCACACGGCATGTATGCTCCTTGATCACACATTTGGTTTGGAACAAATTGTGTCGCTGATTTTGCTCTGCCTTGCCCATTTGTACGCTCAACACACGTTGCACAATGAGACTCTCATAGCGAACCGCATGTTTATCGTCAATGTGCTCTCCTGCTTGATTAAGCTCATCTTCACTTCCTGCATGGTCACCTACAAGTATAGCATATGTATCTTTGTCTAAATCACTAGCAGAGGAAAACTCACCATTATCCCGCACAATTAGCACCCGTTTGCTTGGACATTCACTCCTCATATGGCCATACCCTTTGCATTGATGACATTGAACAACTCCCGTTCTCCCCGTTGAAGCTACAGAAGAAGAACTATTGGTGGGTGCTTAGACAGGCCCCTTTGATGCCTCAGTGGCCCTGGATGCTGGAACGGACGAAGATGGACATGGCTTCTTGTTGGAGGGAGGTGTTGCGGTTTGGCAACTCGTTAGAGCAGCAGGTGTACGGGGAGGCCAAGTGTTAGCACGGCCTACAGAAACGTTAGTCCTCGTGCTTGCACGTCGTCCCTGCACTTCTCTTTCAGCTTTGCAAGCAAGATGAAATAAACGAGTGATAGAATTGTATTCTTTGTAATCTAGAATGTCCTGAATTTCACGGTTCAACCCACCCATGAATCTAGTCATAGAAGCCTCCTCATTTTCCTTTAAACCATAACGAAGCATGCCTATTTGCAATTCCTGATAATAGTCTTCTACACTTTTACTACTTTGCCTCAATTATTGCAATTTATTTAACAGATCACGCGCATAATATGGTGGAACAAATCTAGCTTGCATGATTATTTTCAAATCATCCTAGGTTTTTGCTGCATTTGGATTTTTATGACGATACTCACTCCACCAAATCGAAACTAAATCAGTGAATTCACTAGTAACAGCCCTAACCCTTTTGTTCTGAAGATATTCATGGCAAGTAAATTTTTTATCAGTAGCTAATTCCCAAGTGAGGTATGCATCAGGATCGTATTTACCATTAAAAGGTGGAATGGTGAATTTAATCTTTCCTAGTGAATCGTCATTGTCACGTACCTCACGACGCGGTGGCAAAGGACCCATGCCGATACGATTGCAATGGAGCTGACGTCCCTGACGAGCGTCTACATCATCAACCTCGGTGTCAGCAGAATAGCCATCATCGTTCTCACCCGCCGCGCTTCCCAAGGCACCATGGTTGTGGTGGTCTCGCGGGACAATAGCGTAATCAGAAGGAGGTGCATGCCCAATGCCATCGAGCCGCCTCAAAATCTCAGCGAGAGAGGTCTCCATTGTTACAAGCTTGTTGTTGGTGTCGATTTGAGCCACCTCCAATCCACCAAGGCGCTCATTAGTAACCCGCACATCCTCATTAAGGCCTTCAGTGCGCAGCCGTACTTGGTGCTCAAAGTGTTGGATGATGCCCTTGGTACGAGGAAAATGTTGCGCGCTATTGTCTCCAGAACCTATCATGGTTAGAGGAAAACAAGGGAGCAAGCAATCACAAAGAATATGTCCCTAGCAACTACTCGGATGTGGCTAAACAAGTCACTCACACTCTACTCGTTTTGTCAGGCTTAGCATATGGTAACAACAACCGACAAGGCAACAACTCCTGGAGATATGATGTATCGATGCCAGTCAGTAGTACCTGGTTGGTAGTAGTATTTGTAGAGCTATAGGTGGCTGAAAATAGTACAATGGAAAGCTAGAACCACATTAGTCAAAACAAGGTAAGCAATCGTTCAACGATGGTATCGTGCTGATCTTAGGCTAGACCGTACTAGAGACATGAGCCTAGACACAAAAGAAGTCATGAAACACCAACCGACACGATGAAACGCAAAGCAAATAGCTAGGGCTCCTTCCCTTTTTTTGATTTTTTTTGATTTTTTTTGTGGGAGCCCTAAACTGTAATCTTGACTCAAAAGGACTCTAAACAAGCACTCACCCCACACACACTCTCTCTCTAAACTATGACTTGTGAGAAACACACATATCATGTTCCAAGCAGAGGAGGAGGATCTTGCCAGTCTTTCTGATTCACAACTGAATTGGCAGACCACCGGAATCAAAGGAAACTAATCCTCTAATCTCAGGAGGGGAATTGGATCTGACCCGGTTCTCTTCTTGACCAAACCAACTTGAACTCAATGCGACGGTGAGGGCAGCGATGACAATAAACGTGACAAGAACTTGAAACTCTAAGGACAAGACACTAAGACCAGCAACCGATACGACGGTGCAACCGAAAACTCAACAAGTAAAAACTACGCAGCAATAGCGAAAGGCACAATTTTTTTTGGATGGTAGGAACTAATCTATATTTTTTGGTTTTCTGGACTATAGGTAAAATAAGATGCAGAACTAAAAATCTCTCACCGATCAACATGGGGCTCTGATACCACTTGATAGCAACAGCGGTCCCGATCTTTCGATGAGAAGGTTAAATCTCCACTTGTGGAGAGTTGATGTTGGCAGCCTGACTACAACCGTCCAGGACGTTGCGCCTTAGCGACCGATACACCAACTCCAGTGGGTTATTTATCTCGTCGGCGTCCGATCGACCTGACCACAAAGGTCTTTGTTCCTATAAGCAATCGAAGAACTACCAAGAACAAAATGAACAAGCAACTCAATTTGCGAATATGTATTCCGATCTGATACAAAGAAAACACAATATGGTGGGGTTCCGACAACAAGTAATTTAGGCGGTCTAACCGACATGTGATTACAAGAAGTAGCAAAGGCTAACTTAATCAAACAAAACCCAAACCCTAGAGATGGCAGCGGCTAGCTATTTATAAGCAAAAAAGGGGGGAGGTTGACCAAGGGTCGGCCATGACATGGCTAGGTCGAGTACAACTCGAATTACAAGGCCCAAGGCCTACTTTGATTCGGACTAGAAGAGTGATACCACTTGTTTTGCATATTCCCATCGACTCAAAAGAAATTTGAGACGAGGTCAGATGCTTTGGAAAGATGACGAAAAGATCTTTCCATCAAGTACTCATGGGCCCCCAGCAACCTTCTGGATCAGAAGTTATGGCAGTTTGAAATTGGTGCTGTTAGGAGGGTTGAATCTGACTTGAACTGGATCTCTTTTCCCGAAACTGACTTGAACTCAAACCTGTGCCCAAGACGAATCCTTTGTGACTCTTCTCCCTGGTTCCTAAGAACAATGAAATCATCACAAAAATTAAATTGCATTCCATTCGGTGAATAACTTGTAGGAAAACCTAGGAACGCATTCACCTGATATTTAAGCTGACGTGCATGAGCTCGACAGCTGGCTCAGGTTGGTGTATTATAGATGAATGAGATGGATGAGATGGCGTGGTTGTATAAGTGGAAAGGATGTCCTCATCATGCTCTATCCTCTTTGATTAGTGTAGCAACTTGGGCATGCGTTGACCTGTAAATTGCAAGTCCTATTGCAACAATCCGATGATTAAGGAAGGAAGCACAACCAAAATTACATGAGGAGTTTGCAAGGCTAAATTTGAAGAAATTGGAAAAAGGATATCTAAATTCCTTGGAAGTACAACCTACACTTATGGATCAAATCAAATAAGCTTAGAAGGAAGATAAGGAAGTTTTAGGGATAAAAGATAGAATTAAAAAAAGGCAAAGCACTTGGATTATTGGAGGATGAAAAAGGAGTACTTTGTTTTGAAAAGAGGATTTTTGTGCTCAATAATGGGAAGATTAAGGACATGATTCTCAAGGAAGCCCGTGAGTATCCCATCTCTATCCACCTAGGTAGTACTAAGATGTACTTGGACCTAAGAAACACTTATTGGTGGATGGGTATGAAAAGAGAAATTATTGAATATGTTGCACTTTGTGACATTTGCCAACGGGTTAAGGCAGAGCATCAAGAGCATGCGGGATTGCTACAACCCCTGAAAGTGCCTGAGTGGAAGTGGGAAAAAATTGGTATAGATTTTATAATCAAATTACAAATGACTCCATCCGGCTATGATTCCATATGGGTCATGGTAGACCGGCTTACCAAAGTAGCCCATTTCATACCAGTCCAAACCACCTAAACTGGAGATAAGATAGCAGAATAGTACATGAGCAAGATAGTCTGCTTGCACGTGTACCCAAGAAGATTGTTTCATAGAGGTACACATATCGCATCTAAGTTTTGGCAAAAGTTGCATGGCTTACTTAGATAAGATATCCAAGCGCCTAGGTTCCATGTCAAATATGCCTTGGAGCACGTACCTAAGGAGAATGAGCCTAGCATGGTAATGTGACACCCTCAAAATCTATTTTCTAAATTTTTTCTGCATCTTCAAGCAATTAACCAAATTCGTCGCAGATTAGGCCCAGCCCAACCCGAGCCCATCCCTAATCGTTTATATAAACCCTAATTAACCCTAACCCCCCAGAATTAATCTTTATCTGCCGCTGCCGTCGTTGTCGCGCTGCCGGAGCCACCGCCGTCATCATCGTCGAGGTAGCCGCCGCAACCGCCCTCCCTCCTCCTTCTCATTTTGTCTCTCCATCGCTTGTCAGTGCTGTTGCGCCATCCCATCTTGCGCTTGCTTGCGCTCTCGCCTCGTCCTAACCCTAGCCGTGCGCACCACACATTGCGCGCTGCGTACACGCCACTGCGAGCTACCACACACTGCCGCCACCGTCACCGCCACGCCGGGCTGTACCTTACTCTACGCCCGCCCGCCACACAAGACATGCCTTCACCGCCTCGCCGTAGATGCCGTCACCGCCTCACCGCAGATGTCGTCACCGCCTCGCCGACACCGTACGCCGCCGCCCCAGGCTGCTGCCGCTATGCCGCCTCACCGCGCCTTACCGCCGCATCACCACCGCCGCCGTTGTCGCCTCCGGCCCGCCATGCCACCCCGTTGTCGGCGCCCTCTCCCACCCCTCTCTCTCCTCTCTATCCCTCACTCTCTTCCTCTCTACCTCCCTCTCCATCTCTCTACACTCTCTCTCAAGCTCCTAGCCACACGCCACCTTATCCTTTCCGGTTGGGCCAGGCTGCTGCAGTGACGTGGCCACTGCTACAGTGTTTTTATTTTATAAATTTTAGTGAATAGTGTTTCTTTACTATTTGCTGCAAATTGATCCTAGCTCCAAATCTGGCGATTTTAGTTTTTAAAAATCTAGAAAATTCATATCTACTTACTGTAATTTTTGTGTAATTTTTCAATTTATTTGCTATTTCTAGATTTATTGTTGTTACTTGTTTTGCATGCAATAGACCACGTGGGCAACAAAGGAGAGTTCGTTGACGCTCCCGACATCCAATAAGTTCAAGAAGAGCGTGAAGGCATGTCTTTCTCCTAGAATCCTTATTTCTAGATTTTGCCAAAATTGCTATATAATTAAATTATGCGTATTTTCCATAGCAATTCCTAGTGCATGTCGTTTATTTATATGGTATGCACCCATAAGCATGACAAATCTTAAGATGAGAATATTATGCAATTTGCTACTGTTTTTAATTATTAGTTGGCTTAGCATTGCTTAGATAGTCACTGGAAAGTGATTTCCACTTATATGATCATCATTAAACACTTTAATATGAGAATGTGGAGTATTGGAGTATGAGACATGAGAAACTGGTATTATGGTGGGATTGTTCACTCATTAATTAGAATTTGACCAACTAATGATTTGACTCAGAGCGGATGATCTGAGTCGATGCTCTGGTCTCTAAGGAATGATAATCGTGATGGATTTAACTATAGTGCGACCGCAAGCCCGTATGCCGTATGGGACGTGACCTAATCTAGAGGGAGAATAATGTCAGAATTGTCACCGTACTTGCACCGTGGGTGACGTCCCGAGTGATGCATCATCACCGGTGTATTGCCCAGATGGAATTCCAGGCTACTTGTGGGACCTATCAGGTATGATCGTGACAAGTTTAGGATTAGACTTCTAATGGATTTTGTTATGATGCTATCCGACAGGATAGTATCATATCTTGTAGGAAAAGCATACAATCTTTATAGAGTGTAAACCCATTCGAATGGCCATGCTCCCAGTTATGAGCATCTTGCTGGTTTTCCACATTGTAGCTACACTTTAATTAATTTGACTTGGGTAAGATTTTTCGGCAGTGTGCCGTTGCTAGATAATTCATGATGAATGAGTATGAGAACGAGAACTATATTAAGACTATGACGAGACAATGAGAACGTGAAACATGAGACACTGAGATTGAGAACTATATCATGTTTATGTTACTGTTAATATTAATTATGATAACTACTTACTATTTATTTACTTATGTTTTGTTAAATGCTTTTATACTTCTAAGATAAATGCTTTTATGCAAATGAGTCATTATCTTTCCTTAAAGGGGTGCATCTGAATGGTCGGCTCGGTGCTCCCGCTGTCTTGGGAATTCTTCCATGTTTAGACTCCGAAGCCTTCCGAATATTGATATTTCTTAGGGTACAAGTTAGCATGATTTTAGGATATACCTATAATTACGGTAGGATTTATAGTTATCATGAGCGCTTTTCTGTTTGTACGAAATCAGGACTGCGTATACCTTCTACTATAAATACCTCCCCCATGGAAGGGGATGGCATCTCGCAACCTCATCGCAATAACACAAATGCATCCATGCGACCGGAATAGGATTATTATCTCTTTCTAAGAGGCCCGAACCAGAATAAAACCTTGTATCTAATTTACTCTTTATCTCGGTGAATACGTACATCTATGACGAAATCCCTTCAGCAAGAAGAGATTGTTTGGTCCCTCAATCAACAAGTAAGCCTGGCGGGGGATCGATATCCCAATTGTCGACAAATCCTTAGACGGATGGTCAAACAGAAAGGGTTCATCAAATCCTAGAGGATATGCTTAGAGATTGTTCCCTATCCAACAAAACCAGCTAGGATAAGCAGTTGCCCTATGCTGAGTTTGAAGCCTTGTACGGGAAGAATGCAAAACTCCTCTGTACTGGCAAGAGACAGTTGAAGGAAAGGTGTTTGGACCTGACCTATTGAAGGAAGCAGAAGGACAAGTCAAGGTGATTCAACAAAGGCTTAAGACAGCTCAATAGAGACAGAAGAATTATGCGGATAATTGTCATCGTGACTTAGAATTTGCTAAGGAAACTTTTGGTATTTGAAGGTCTCACCACTCAAAGGGATGTGAAGGTTCCGGGTAAGTGGAAAGCTTGCCTGGAGATACATTAGTCCTTTAAAATTCTTGCCATAAGACGCGAAGTGTCCTGTAGTTGGAGGTACCAAAACGCTTCGTAAATGTGTTGTAGCAGCCCCTTTTAAAAACTTTTGTAAAATTCAAAATTTGAATTGCATTTCCTATATTTACTATTCATCATCTGAAATTTTCTGTTCCCGAACTCAAAATTCAATTTTGGAAGTGCAAAATTCATTTCTCTGTTACCTAGATTTGCATCTTAAAATGCAAAATCCAATTTTATAACATTAAAATGCAAAATCCAATTTTATAACATTAAAAAAAATTAAGTTTGCAAATTGAATTTCCAAATTCAATTTATAAATCCTTTATATATCTATACCCGTAAGTCAATTTCTAAAATGAAAATTCTTTTCCTAAATTCAAAAATACCCAAAAATTTCAAATTTCTCTGTGGGCTTAGCCCTGTCCAGTCTTGTCCAAGCCCAGCCTAGCTCGGCCAGGCTTGGCCCAGCCCAGCTCTTTCTCTCCAGTCTCTTCCTCTCTCCCTCCTCCATGTCTGCACCCACAGCTGATGTGCCGTGCTTGTCCCATCCATGTGCTGCTACCTCTGCCGTGCCGCTCGCGCCGCTGCTTTCCCTGCTGCGCCGGCGCCGCTACCATGATGCTCCTCTCGCGCACCGTATGCTACGAGCACCGCTACCATGCCGCTTGTTCCCTCTACCCGTGCCAGCGTGCAGCTGTTCTCTCACTCGCTGCCGCACTGCTCATGCCGAGCTACTTTCTATTTTTCCTATGGCTGCAGCTCCGCCGCGTCGGCATCATTGCCGCGCTGCTCCCACGCCGTACCAAAGAGCCTCTCGCCGCGGATCGCTCTCTCCCTCTCCCCCGCAGCCCCCTTCGCCTATTTAAACCCTACTCAGCCCCAATTACGCCGTCCTTCGCCATTGCCGCCGCCGAGCTCGGTTTCGTCCCTTTCTTTTCACCGTCGATTCAGTACGTCACCGGCCTATTCCTCGTGTCCCTAGCTTCTCTAGGTGCCGCCCCTCACTTCCCTGTGCTCAATTTTGTCCAGGAACCACTGGAGCTCCCTGGCGATGATGCCCCTATTTTGGCCGCCACCACCATCCACGGTGCCAAATTGATTCCATGCTTCCCCAAGCGCACCATCACCTCACGTAGCTCCCTGGTAGTCTCTAGTTGCTTCCCGTACCGGCGAACTAGCCACCGACCCCTTCCCTCGCTGGAGAATCATGCTCCCGTAGCAATTTTTTGCTCGTGCCCATGGCGTTGCCATTCTGGCTCACTACTGACGAAGTTCATCTAGGACATCCTAGGTCTCTCTGAGCCAAACCCATTCCGATCATGAACCACTAGAATAGTGAGATGTAGCGCCGCCCATGCACTGTCGAAGTTTCGCCGGGGATCGGCCGGTAAACCTCGCGGGCCGCCGCCCGACTGACGTCACCCCCCGACGTTGGCCACGCGACGTGTCGCTGATAGGCAAGGCCCACGCTAATAGTGATTAGTGTTTAAATCTCACACGCTTAAGCACTGTCAGCAGTTGACATGTGGGTCCGTGACCTCATCTGTCAGTATTAGTAGAGGCGTATTTCTAGTTTATACTTTCAATTCGTGAGCTCGTTCGGGCCGCTTCTGTTTCACTAACCAAACCTTATTGGGACGCACAGTACTGATTTCAGCCTAGTACTATTTCAGAATTTCCCCTTTTCCTAATTTATTTAATCGAGATTGTGTTTGTGATTTTCTAAATATATTAATTCATCACCTAAAATACTAGAAAAATTATGGTAAATACTAGACGGCAGGTTGGATTTAATAAAAGTATAACTTTGAACAGTAACCTATGTTTGTCCCCTATAATTTTCTAGTAGTTTCAATTCAACCTTTTTAATAATAATGTAAATAACCTTTTTGATAAATAAATTAGTTTTTTATTTCCATAAATCATGACAAAATTGTAGACTAGATAGAGATTATGTGGAACCTAAGAAAATTATTTGAATATTTTTAATATCAGTTCTATTATCGGGATAATTTGTAGATATAATTAAACCCTTTTTCCTTAAGTATTATTATTGTTGTTAATCAAATTGATTTATTTAAAATATTGTTTGAACTCTAAAATTCCCAAATTTTTATAGAAACCTTTCAAACTTAGAAGTAAATTATTTAAAATATTTAATCTATTTTAACCATTGATAAATTTTAACAAATGTAAGAACCCCTAATTGCTTATAAGTTTAATATTTTAAATTCTGTAAATAATTTTCAAAATTTATTTTCCAGTAAGGGTAATATTACCTAAGAGTATCTAAGGCATAATCATTCATGTTTATTTGATGACTCATAGGATTAGCCTCGATATTAGAATTCTTCTTTGTGCATACATGCATTATCATTTGATTGCATTATTAATGCATGGTGTTTATATTTTTGAGTAGACGTTAGAGATCCCAAAGGAAGGTTCTAGGACACCGAGGAAGACTTCCCAGCCTGGGGACAAGACGAGTTAACATCCTTAGTTCATATCTTGTCTAGATTTTATCAAAATTATTTTGATTCAGTTAAGAAATTGTATGGAATATGAATTTAATACCTAGCTTATTAATCATGTTATACACATGCCATGAACCTTGACACATTTACTCACCATGCTATGATTGTCTTGAATATCATGCCATGACTGGCTTGATAGTCATATCCTTTGTAACTGAATTAAAAACAAATAAAACATTTGGACTCCTAGTCCTTGGGTAAAACTTGCTTATACATGCTTAGGTCTAAATGATTGTTTTTGAGGTACAACACCCATAGTGGTAAATACTAGCTCACCACTATTACTACTACTTATACTATGAACTGGATATGGTTTGGTTTGGTATGGTTAAAAGCTATGTCAGTTGGTCTCGAGATGTGAGCCTATGGCTGAGTTGCAGGTTGAGACCCGAGATGTGAGCCTGTGGCTAAGTTGAGGGTTGAGACCTGAGATTAGTGTTTGTTGGATCTAGACTGGAAGATCATGGACCTATTGAGTTTGAGGCAGGGAGCGAAGGTTGGACCTTCGGCTCTCAGGCCATGAGCAGCGAGATCGGAAGGATCCCTTGATTATGTTGGAGTGTTAGATATGTCCAACACAACGCGTGGCCATCACGCGGTAGTGTAGGTGTGGAGGCCTAGGAGAGCACTCTGCGAAGGCCCTGGCTGAAACTTCAACCTGAGGTAAGCGCGGCAAGGCGCCACCACCCAAGGGTAGTCTAGGTCATGCGTTCGCTAGACCGGCAATTCAGGAACAATGATCCACAATGGGATTGTCAAATCTCGAAATATGTTTGGAGGAAGAATAGGAACGGAGCTTCTAGTAGAGTTTGAGTTTGGTCTGGTCGTACCATGGGATGGTACTAGAATTAGACAGGATTAATTTTGAAAAATCTACACTTCTATAAAACTCTCTTTTCTAATGAAAATTAGCTAAGTCATAGGTTTATTACTATAATTAATTCCAATTGTTTATAGCAAATAAACAATCCTTAGCCTTCCCTTGGAATCCTTATCATTAAATGCATTAGGAGTGTGTTAACTCGCATGTACGGTTTGATTGCACACTTACCCTCGCACTCACTCCCTCTTTAGACAAAGAGCACCTAGAAGACCCTTATGCATGCTTCGAGGATGAAGAACCCGGATTTGAAGATGCTTAGGGTGTTCCCTCCAGCCACTTGTAGTGATGCATAGCCGCTGGATATTTCTTTTTGCTAAAGACTTTTGCTATTGTACTCTGATTTTCCTGGTGGACTGTAATGCTATTTGGCCTAGATGACTATGTTGTAAAACAATTTGGCATAAGACGTTACTTTCGCAGTTATTCAGTTTACCTTGTTGTTATGTAATGGTGTGCACTAGCCTATCGATTCAAGGACTAGTGTAGGAATCACTTTGGAGGACCCTCGAGTGGGGCCCCCACAGGTGCATAATGTGTTCCACATGTCACAATTGAAGAAATTACCTAATAATTCCGTAGGATCAAATGCCATAGGCAGACAAGGATTTGAACCATACTTCAATTACAAGGAGTATCCCGTCAAAATTTTGGACAAAGCTGTGCAGAAGACGCGGAATAAATCCACAAAGTTCTAAAGAGTCCAATGGAGTAACCACTTTGGAAGTCGAAACCACATGGAAGCGAGAAGAAGACCGGCGTGCAGAATTTCCCGATCTTTTTTCCTAAATCTTCAAAATCTCGAGGACAAGATTCTCTTCAGGGGGAGGTTTGTAACATCCCAAGTTTTATTAAAAATTTAAAACTTCGAATGTTTTACAAAATTAACAATTTAAAATTAAAAGGATAATAAGGTTTAAACCCAAAGGTATTTAAAATACAATTTTCAATATTAAATTTAGGATTAAACCCCATCTAATTTTTTTCCAGATTGAAAGCCTAGTTGGGCTTAGCCCATTTCCCCCATTGGCCCATGACCAGGCCACCTCGTCCCCCTCTCACCATCCTTCTTCCTGGCCCACCTTGGCCCATGGCCTAGTCGGCCTACTCCCTTCTCTCTTCCTCTCTACTCTCTCTCGCTCGCTCTCTCTGCCTCTCCTGCAGCTCTCCATCTCTCTCTCTCACGCGCACGTGTGCCGATCCCTCTCTCCCTTGGATTCTCCTTCCCTCCTATGCTCATCTCGCCACCCCTGCCACAGCGTCACACCCTCACCGACACAGTCGCGTGCGTGCGATGTCGAGGCCAGGCATGCCAGTGCTGCCCCTACCTCGTCGTGCTGCCCACTTTCCCCCCCCTCCTCTCTGCTTGCTCTCCCAAGGCCGTGCGGAGTGCGCGACATAGAATCGTCGTGCTTGGCCAAATGCGGTGTGATGCGATGCGATGCAGCACTATCGCCGCCGCTGGCACTACGTTGCCTTAACTCCGCTGTACTAGACGGTGAGGCCACATTGGCGACACCGTCACCGTCATCCATGCCTTCCTCTAACAACCTGGCCCCTCGCGCAGCCTCCCCGTACCGCCACTTGTACGCCCGACCTGCCTCCCGGCTTTATAAAACCCGGGGCATCCTCCCCCCTCTTTTTCCCTCTTGATCAGTTCCACCGTCGCGCTGCAGCATCGCTCCCTTCCCACAACGATGAGCATTTTTGCCTACGCTCGGGTTCAATGCAAAGCTATCCACCTCTTATCTAATGCTCTCTCTCTAATTTGGTCAATTTGCCCTATAGCTCGCCGGAGCATCCATAGAGTGTCGACTGCCAGGAAACGCCCTTTTTTGAATTTCTTCATCGCTGGTAAGCTCTGCCCTAATTCCTCACTCTGAGAGCATCTTTGTGACCTCCCCCTCATGAGCGTGTCACACTCTTGACCTAGGCCTCGCCGGAGCTCGCTGCTGATGAGGACTCTGTTTTGGCCGTCACGGACATCCACAACGCTAGGCCAAACTTGCCCTCCTCCGTTCTCACCGTCATCGCAAGTAGGATCTACTCCCTCTCTAGTAACTTGTGCATCACGCGTTTGTGCCCTGAAACCCCTAGGTCATCGCCGCCTCTCCTCACCATGCCGCCGCCTCAAGCTATTACTGATGATGCCCCCAGTACCCATAGGATCATCGTGGGGCCTAGAACCTTAGTCTAAATGCTCGCTACCTGCCATGGCCCGAGCCGCCGATGCGACGTCAATCTTTCCCACGCGGTCGAGTCATCCAGAGGTGGAGGACAATAACGCTAGCTTGGCGTCATGGCCCTGGATCACAGTGTAGCTATGTCACTGACAGGCGGGCCCGGTAGGATTAGGACAATCTAATTAAAACTAATCCTTAGAACTATGTCATTGGCAAGTGGGACCCACCGCTATTTAAACCAATTTGGATATCCTGCTGTTTCTAGAGTGCTCACTAACATGTGGGACCAATGGACCCACTCGTCAGGTTTAGTGGAAGCGCACTCTATGAAGTGTGCCTTTGTGCGGAGCTAGCACACTCCACCACCATGTTTCTGTCAGGGCCACGCAACATCGGGCCTGCTTCGCATAGTACTGGGCCAAGCCCAATACTATGCTATCTCTTTTTCTAGCCTTTCTCTATTTTGTAAATCCTGTAATTGCAAAATGATTTATTAAAAATAGCAAATGACTTTTAAAATTTTTAGGAAAATTTCGTAAACTACTAGATACCATCCTGGACCTAAGAAAAGTATAAGACCCTCTGTCACAGTAGATATTAATTTATTTAAAATCCAGAAGCTTTCTAAACTACTAAATAAATTCTAAAATAATGAAAAATGACATATTTTAGTCTGTAAATCCTTAAAAAGTATTTTAAAGCTGTTTTTCTGATATTGTGTTATTTTTGTGTGTGATTGTTTGTTCGTGGGTAGACCTAGGAGAGTTCATAGACCTGTCTGTTGAGGAAGACTACCCGTGCTAGGACTGCGAGCATGGCATGTCCCTTGACGCAAATTGATTGAACCCTTGACTTATTTAAAGGTTTTGGTAGAATTTTTATACATGCATGCTACTTATAAAATAATTAATTCCAAGAGCTTATATACAACCCAAAAATAAAACATTGTTCATGACGGTAGTAATCTTGAACTCTACGAATAAATATGAGTACCTTGATTATGTGACTTCCTTGAAATAGGACAACAATGCTTTATATGGTTAGATGATCACGCGATGAGTTTGTGTATTGTAAAAATGGCTGTAAATGTGTGATTTGGTGAAATAAGACATTGGGTATAATTCCGGGATTGGGTTTTTCTATCTCCCCAAAAATGCTTCCAACTAGGGAGGAACCGATTGTTGGAATGGTGCAGGCTATGCATGGTTTTGGGTTCGTGTTAGTCTTCCTCCCCTTGTCTAAGGACTGCTCATCATATAAATCTACAAACTAAACCCTTACAGTACAGTCTTGGGTCCTATTGTTGGATGGACCTAGCTTGTTAAGCCCTAAGTTCTAATAGCAACTTGCTGGTGGAAATGTCCTGTCATTGACGACCATTCTTCCTAGGCCTTCTTAGACAACATGAGAACTAGGGTCGTTGGACCGATCTTCCATGTGTGCTTAGGGATGACTTAAGGAGCAATCGCTACTAGATCTTATGTCCCAAACGGCTTTGCAATTTGCACTCTAGTGCGTAAACTCCTGATGGTAAAATATACCTACTCTGTAAAGTTAAAACAATTATGATAGCCATGCTCATGGATAAGAGCATGCAAAGGGTTCATATTGTAGTATCTTCTTTTTGAAAACCTGGTTTTCGGAAAAATGGTATTAAAAATTGCTTGACAAAAGGAAAGATCAAAACAAAGGATTTCGTTTTCCCCGTATTGGTTTCAAAAACCGCTTTCTCTCAACTTTGAAAGGATGTATTTGTGCCAGTTCCAAATTTGAATCGGCATAAATAATCAATTATATGTGTCAGTTCTAAATTGGAATCTGCACAGATACTTTTTTGCACGCCCATGCATTAGAAGCAGCACTAATATGCACACATATATCGGTAAATATGTATGTTTTTTATATAGTATGATGGTTATATGTGTGGTGCTAGAAGTCTCATGTATATGTATAGAAAATAATAAAGATATATCAATGGTCAAATTGATATAATTATTCACTGACAGCTCATACCATTTGAGGTAAGATATCACGAGGGCGCATAACATCATTAGACATGGACTAAAATCTGAGGCATGCATTTTATGATCACTAATATATATGGTAAAACTTAGTACTTTTGGAGGATACAAAAGAAAAGGATGATGTGCCCAATTACTAATTAATCAATCCAATCGCCAATAATCAGCCTGAGTACTAAATAAACTGGAGAATTACTCTGTTTATACAACCCCTTACAATTATGAAACAAAATACGACAGTTACCCAAACGAGCTTCGGTGGCCGGCAGGAGAGATGGACTGGTGGGAGGAGCTCCGTGGTGTGCTAAGAAGACACTCAGATAGCAACTATGATGTGTCAGTGGGGGAGATTGTTAATGCCTTGTGGTCTAGTTGACATGCACGAAGGGGTGCGTCGAACACTAGTACGTAGTGCCTCATTAATTGATCGTGTCTATAGTTCCCTGCCGCGTGTTCCGGCCAGCCGTAGGATATACTAGCATGGATTGCGCGCTTGTGCACGCGTCTCGGGTTTTCCGGTGACCGTGAACTATGTTAATTATTTGTGTAATATAAGAAAGGAATATTTATGTAATATAAGTAAGAAATAAAATAATACGTATTTACATTTAGAGATAATAGAAATATTTGCATGTATTATCTATAAGTTAGAGATAGAAAATCTTGCTATATATGAATTATATATCAGAATTACGGATAGAAATATTTGATATATATGCACTATATATATCAAAGATTAATGAGATATAATAAATTTACTACAAAAAAATTTTGGAGACACATTAATATCTATTTGACAGTGGTAATTGACGGCTTCCACTAAGCCTCAAATGCTACTATAATCTATGTAGAAACTAATATGTACAGAAATGGTATGTCGATACTCATAGGCCTGGTGATACCATCTATTTAAAGGTTTGCACTCTATATTTACATATACATTGCATCATTGCTATGTTTGTTGTCTAGACACTGTCATAACTATATCTAATGGAAGCTAACGATCTAAATGTAAATATCTATGAAGATTTAACCATAAAGTACTGGCAGCAAATAATATATGACATTTTCACACTACAAATAAATTTAAAATATTTCTGAAAAAGAATAAAAGGATATGTTTGCACGAACAAAAAAATAAGCCATGGATGTGACAAAATACAAAACCGAATAGCTATAATAGGTGCTATCAAATTAAAAGAGAAAAGGATAATATATAAACATTGTTAGAGGCATTGTTAAAAGGGGTTGGCCAACACTTAAAATTGAAGCTC
The DNA here is from genome assembly GCA_036346145.1 of Olyra latifolia. Classification (NCBI taxonomy): domain Eukaryota; kingdom Viridiplantae; phylum Streptophyta; class Magnoliopsida; order Poales; family Poaceae; genus Olyra; species Olyra latifolia. The sequence goes on from CM070532.1 coordinate 38,306,106, forward strand.
CTCTAATTCTGAAGATAACAAATCGAGTATTACAATTTCTCAAGGAAAAATATACAAATAGATGCTCAATAATAAGTATATCAATTTGGAATGTGTTGACATTATGCCCAATACGGGCATTCTTGTCAATGATTGCTCCTTTGATGTGTTAATTCTTCCCAATGCCAATGGGAACACCACCTTTTTCAGGAAGGAGTTGCTTGTCAGCCTCGATGTGGTGAACAATAAGGAAAAAAATAAATAAGGATGAGTTCTCTTGTTTTTCTGACAGCAATATATTACACTTCCATTTATTTTACCTCATAGTAGTCAGCTCCCATTAGTAAAGAGTCCTCTATTATTGCACCTTCAGATATGCAGGACCGGAGCCCAACTACTGAATGATGTGTCTTGCAGTTCTACAGATACAAAACACAGGGTTTCAGATATTCAGAAGCCTCTATTTTTAGTCACAACATGGAAAAAATACTTTGAAGGAGATACACAAAACATAGAGATGAATTTTTTTTTTTTGAGAAGAAACATAGACATTAATTGAAGGCCTTAAAATATGGTACAGCAAAAGGAAACAATATAATCAAGAAATTAGTATTCCAAGTGCTCAAATATAAGCCTACTTACTTTAATAACACACACTTCACCAACTACACTGTTTGTCACGTCAGCATTAAGAACTTTTGATGGAGGTAAGTGTGGAGGTTGTGCGTAAATTGGAGCCGGCCATGAAAGCTGTATTTATATTGAAGGCATACGTTAAATAAAAAGGGAGTAATCCTAAAAATTCATGTGCATGAAATTCCACAGGAAGGTGCAAAGCAAAAGCATACCTAAAATCCAGTAATCACTATTCAATCCTGTTTCTTCTTGCCTTTTGAGCTATTTGAAGTAATGGGGATAAAAGTATCGTGCAACATATTGAGTGCAGTGGGAGAAAACCTGTCATGTATAAAAAGAAAATAGAGACAGCAGAATCAAAATTTAATCTAAAGCAAAAGTGTTGCATACCATTGATAATCCTTGGTACAGCAGCACAGGTTTTGTAGAAAAATTTGTATATCTCCTTATGATGCCACAACCCCACAATTCAATTCCAAACATCATTCAAGCTGGCCCTTTCCTCTTCATGTCTAATGGAGATGAACCGTGAAGCAAGCAAGCATTTTAAGGAATTTTTCATTAGGCTTTATAGGAAGAAAATTCGGACTATCATGGTTTCCAAAAATTATACATGGCATTTTGTGGAAAAGGTGACCCAAGTGCATGAATAGCAAAGATGCCTAATCACATAAAGTCCAAGTTACAGTTTGCAAATAAAGAACAAAGTTTCAAGATGGCTTACAACTCTGAAAGTGAATTGAGGTGTTTTTATTTGAAGCTAGGTTGTTTGTTTTGGGCACAAAGCCTTGCTCATACATGGAAGGCTAAGACATACCTAATATTACACTTACAATATTGTGAAAAATATATGGTTCAGCAGAAAAAACAGATGTATATTGTAGACTGAAACACATGAATATATATGCCATGTATGTGTTAAGCATTCGTAAGAAAAATAACAGCACATGATGTAATTGAACAATACTGCTAAAGGAAAACCTGCACATGGCCATGAAAGATAGGTAGATATCCTATGTATGTATAAACAACTTACAATCCTACATGAAAAGTTGTATGATGCCACCTACATCAGTAATTTGAAGCACAATTGCTGACCGAGCATTTTTTGCCATTCTTTTCGCTGGCATAATTATCCATGAAATCAGCAAATTTTTTCAGCATGGCCTGACATAATTATCCCTGAAATCAACAAATTTCTCTAGCATATTTATGATAGAGATTTCAATCAATCTGAAAATGGGCAGATAAGCATGGCCATGCTCATCTTTGGTGAGTTTCAGAGGCTAGAAAAACACACAATAATCATTCAGAATTTTTTATTTTCGTCTACTAATATAGGCCAGAGAGCTGTTGGCGAACAAACTGAAACCCAAACTCATGGTACATTCATATGCATCGCTGAGACCTGGAGACACAACTGGCTAAAGACTAAAATACAATCCAAAATCTTTTGACTATCGCATATATTAGTACAAATTTCTCTCTGCATATGATTCAATGAAAAAAAAGAGCATGACTCACAAACACTATTTTGAATTAAGAAATTTTTTTAAGACAGTAATGTAGAAGTAGTGAGTGCACATCAATGGTGATCTGTATGTAATCTAGCTAACAACATGCAAGAACAAAAAAAACAAAGGGAGGCCTGAAAAGATGAGCCAAGGTAACAGGCTAATAGGGACAAAATTTCAGGATTTCTCTACCCCATGAACTTTGCAAACCATGAGTAACCCACATTCTTTAAAACCTAGAAAAGTTTATAAGCAAATCTGTGTAATATATGGAGCTAGATGAGTTTTTAATTGACCGAATTTCGGTATGTAAAGTGAAAAGACTATAAAGGCTTTATGCTTATCTAGACGTTTTGTGCAGCAAGTGGTATTCAATCAATAACTAAAAGTCTAATCTTGCATCATCCTGAAGGTAAAGGAGCCCCATAGACTGAAAACACAGACGGTGTGCATAGATGGATACACTCCTCTAATTAAGTTATTGATAAAACAAATTCAGCAGATGGCAGATCAATATATAGTAATGCTCTATCTATGTTAGGTAGCCACATGCTCATATATGGGAGGAAAGACTGGAAGAGACTGAACTCATAGTGTTCATGGGCAGCTCGTTAATGCTAAAAGTTCTGAATCACGACAGCATGAGATTCGCAATATTGGCACTGTCTTTTTCCCCTCTTGATTTACTGCTGTGACAAATATATTGTAAAATGAGAACCCAGAAAGCTCTTAGCCAAGAGAACATGTAGATCATAGGCTGTAAATAAAATGACTCCTCCTCAGCTTTGAGTTGATCCTGAAGCTTCTTGTGATCCTGCATTAAGCTGTCAGGTCTCATCCACAGAAGAGGATGGCAGGCGCGATATAAGCACGTTAATGTTCAGCAAACAATCAGCACCTTCTGTCTTTTTCTTTCCCGCTCCTTCTCTTGATGAACCATCATATATTCTTGAAGCATCGACAAAAGTCCAACCTGAAGAGGTTGCATGACATGGAAGTTTTGACATTATAGGAATAGAAACTACATTGACCCACAAAAATAAAGTGTATAAAGAAACATACACCATCATAAGTTAAATTGGTGCCCCTTTCATTCTCCCAAGCTATGACTTTTATTTTTAGAACATGTACTATTCCTGCTTGAGAGAACAATATAAAATCAGTAACAGTAATTATGGAATAGCAAAGGGAAAAAATTATCTAGTAATGGCATTTCATCTTGTATTTTGTTAAACAGAGCACGTGCTTTGTCAGCCCTCTTAAGCATAACATGTGCACCCTTCCTAGCATTATATCGGTTATCATCTTACCATGACATGCAGATAGAGCAATCAGTAGTACTTGCTACAGAAACATGAAAAGGGCATACGACATAAACTCGATGAAACACAACATACTTTGTTGTAATCCTCCAACCAAGCTTCCTCCTCAGATGCATTTAGCTACTTTTCAACTCGCTCAAGAATATCCTTCCTATTAAAAGCTTCATCTCTCACTGTTGCAATGTAGGCCTCAATTTCTTCTAGCAATAAAGAAGGATTAAAAACTCCTGAAATGGAAAAATAAAGGCAGTTACTTTGTGATTGCAGCATTTTATTAGACAAACAATATTAACAGTCACATCCATTCACAATGAAATTCACATTTGTCACTTACTGATGCACTTGCACGAAGAGCGGTCGATGGGGGAGGAGGCCGGGGCGGCGGACGTGGAGGAGGAGCGCGTGGCGAGGCGCGCGTAGGAGGAGAGATTGACATGGGGCGGCGCCGTCAGAGATGTGGAGGTGGGCGTCGCATTGGCGGTGAGGTGGCGGCGTCGCCGGGAAAAGGGGAGGACCGCAGATGGTAGCAGCGTCAGAGCCAGATCCGGGAGGTGGCGCCGTCGGAGATGGAAGGGGCGGCGGCATCAAGGCCTTGGGGTGCGCCGTGGGGAACGTCGAGAGCGCGGGGGGCGCCCGCGGTGGCGTCAGATCCGGATCAGGAAGGCGGCGCCGTCGGAGACGTGGGTGAGGCGCCACGAGAGGCGAGAGGCGGCGACATCGGGCGTGGGGGCTCGGCGGGGCCGTCGGACAGAGACGGAGCGACGGTCTCGGGCGGGGGTGGCTAGGTCTGGGACGGGAGGGCTGGGCATGGGAGGCGATGGAGGAGCTGCCGCAGCCGAGGAGGAGATGAGGGGCGGCGAGAGAGAGAGGCGGGGACGGCGTGGACTGGGGACATGGAGGGCGGCAATGGAGGAGCGGGCGCAGTGAGGAAGGAGACGACGGGCGGCAAGAATGCTGCAGAGAGAGGCGGGATAGGCTAGGGTTTGGGCGGAGTGAAGAGGCGGGAGGACGGTGGGGCGAGAATGGAAAAGGTGAGGGGCCTAAACGCAAAGGCGATGCAGCAAGGGCCGTTTGATGGGCGATCGAACGATCGTCAAGAAGAGAGGGCGTCAACGTAAAACAGAAAAGGCCAGGGTTTTTTGCATTCGCAAACTGGCTATTGCACGCTAGACGTTGGATTGAGGCCGACGGCCAGATCGGAGGGGCAGCTTTTTTCCAACGGCGCGATCGAACGGTCCCGGATTTTTCGGTGACGTGGATGGGCCGGCTGGCCAGGAATGATTAAAAGGCGACGTGGATAGCACCAGAAGGCAGGAATGCTCCCCCTATAGGAGATAGATAATATGGTGCTTATACACGTGTGTTTAAGAAGAGAAATGTGTTGCCGCATCACCGAATTACGTATAGAAAAGTTCTTCATCCAATCCAAAGAAGCTTCTACATGCATTTTACATGGCCTGATAGGGTTCCATGAACCTTACTATGATCAACAAAAAATACTCTTTATCAAAAGGAGAGTGACTAAGAGCAAGTTGTCTGATAATAAAATAAGTGTCAGTTGATTATTAATAAAATTGCACTATAATTATACTAAAATTGTACATTCTAAATAAGTGCAAATTTAGTTTTACCGGTGTACAATTTTAGATTGACTGAAACAAACCCGATGGTTTGAAACATAGGAAAATAAAAGCATGTAAGCACGTGTATTTGACAGATTTATACATCAACAAAGTATAGAAATCAATGAATAAAACTAATGATTGATAAGTAGCAATTTTGATACTAAAATTGCATCTTTGTAAGCTGTGTAATTTTAGTCTTACTAGAGTGTAATTTTAGATTGACTGATAGTTAAGAACATTTCAGTCGCCTGAGAATTAGCAATTCTGTTATCAAAACTATTATGTGTCATGCATTTTGTTTAATGTAATGATCGAGTGATCTCTCACTACTAAAAAATCATCTGTATCGGAGTGATCTCTCACTACTAGAAAAGGATCATCTGCATGGGTTCTACATCGTATCTACCTTCTCTCACTACTAGAAAAAAATCATTTGTATCGGTTCTAGATCACAATTACCTATACAACAGCAAGCCATATATAAGTCACACAGTTTTTCCCATAAAATACACGCACATTTAGTTTTTAGGATTCAAACTTGGAATCTCTTAACTCGGAGCAAGCCCACCTAACCAATCCACCTCATGTAATATATTAATTTTCTTAGGTAGGATATGTATTCCTTTTCACCCTTGATGTCTAAACCTTTCATAATTATTTGGACATCTAAATGACTTTAAATGAAAATTTTCCAACTACAAAGTTGTATATCTCGTTGAGAGCTATTTTTTTAATGTAAAGGTTGTCTCCATTAGACTGAGTCTAAATAAAGTTATGAAATTACAAACATATCACTATAAACTTGGACCCATTTTATCTGTGATGGCTCTAACTAGTTTAGAATCAACACGTCTATATATAATTATTTGTGACGGTTCTAGTTAATTAGAACCGACAAAAATGTGTTAGTGTTGGATCCCAACTGGAAGCATACTGATAACTCTATTTATGTCGGTTCTACGTATAGGGCGTGTCCTATCCGTAGTTTTGTGGCAGTGTCTTAAGACCGTAGATTGATGCAATGGCTTCTTAATCTCTTAACCCCATAGTACCGTAGAAATGCTCAAATAAATATCCTCATGTTTGTTTGCTGCATGGGCCACCGTATCAACTGTACGATAACCACCAAAGGTTACCGTTCTGCTGCACATGCTGGTAAAACTAACTAGAGTTGACGGCACCAGTGAGATTTGCCCTTTAATTCATGATCTTATGCTATTTCATGTTTTACCATGGTTGACAAATGTAGGATCAACCCCACTAAAGTGTTGGGTTTATCCCTCCATGTAAACTTTCATCCCAACAAATCCCAAGAAATCCTGGCCATTGATGCGCTCTCCAATGGATAGTTGAGATGCTCTTTGAGAGAGAGGAGAGGACTAAAAACACTGGCCAATTAAACGTGGCCAAACGTGGTTACTAAAAACGAGGAGAGGAGAGGACTAAAAACACAAGAGAGGAGATGCTCTTTGCCTCAGCCAGAGAGTAAGCTCTTACTACTGTTGCTATGTTTGAGAGCAAGAGAAAGCACCACATCCACGGCAAAGGGAGAAGAGAAGGAAGGTGAAGAAGAGGTCTGTCTAGATCGGGTCCTCTTGTGTGATCTTTATCAAGTTCTTGATCGGAGAGACAAACGTGGTTGGATTGTCCTCAAAATTAGTCCGTACGTTCTCCACTTGTTGTGTTTTAATTTGTACAGTTGGATTGAGAATTGGATCTTTATTGAACCAGATTTGAGTGTGGTTTCTTGGAAGTTGATCAGTTTGAGGGATCAAATGTTATTGGTTTGGTCTGAAATTTTAAATTTGGTCTTAAATGTTATTGGTAAGTAAATTATGCATGTGAGTTTGTTTATTCCAGTATATAACTGGATTTTGGTTGTGCCAAGTGATATTTATAACACAACATAAAGCCTATCTCAGAACTTTTCACCCAACATAAAGCACATCCCATAACAAATCATTTTAAAATTTCACACTCAATTGTCCCACTCCCACGGGACACTAGCTTCCGGACAGCTGGACGCGACCCACGTCAACAATTGTACTGGCACAGAGAGAGAGGATGACATATGAATGATCAGTGCATGACAGCCATGTCGATGCTGGATATATATATGGTTTCACAAAGACAAAACCACTGCGATATACTTAATTACTCTCTTTAGGGAGGAAAAGCAAACAACTTGGAAAGGAAAACTCTATCCTACACTCAATTTCTCATGTGATATTCAACTCTGGTGAATTCATCCACGCATAAAAGCCGGACAAATTAAACGTACATCTCTTTAGTCTTCACAACGGGCTAGCGGCTGCATGTTGCATGAGTATAGAATCGCACAAGAAGAATATATACGATAAAAGTGAATGTTCTTTTGCCGAGGCGGGGCCCCCAAATAGTATGGCCTTTGCTGCCCGAAGTTCTTAGTCAAACTTTGACCAAACTTGTCCTGCCAAAGCTAGGAAAATGTTTGACCAAGTCAGGAGCTCAGACTACAGACCGAGCGTGTGATGCGACACGTCACACGTGCATGTTAATCGAACTAAATTATACTTTTTGTCGTTACAAAACATAGCACGGTAACTCCAAATTAATGCACTCTTAAGGGCATCTTCAACAGAAACTCTAAAATCGGGTCTCTATACACCCTCTCTAAATTACTATTCACTCTCTATATTTCCATCCTCTCTAGCAGAGCCTCTGTTCAGAAAAACTATAGAAGTTCATATAGAGAGCCTCTAAATTTAGAGGCTGGAAGAGAGAAACTCTAAATTTATAGGCTGAGATAGAGGCTCTGCTGGAGGACGAGAGATTCTAAATATAGAGAAGATTCTGTTTTAGAGACTCTGCTGGAGATACTCTAAATTTACACATCGTAAATATACTGGGACAATAATATAATACATATCTAACCTTCTCTTTCCCTTTAGCCATACCTCAACTATGTTTATTATGAAAGGGTTCACGTCAACTTGTATCGCATGCTTGTCCTCAAACTTAAGCCTCCCATCTTCTATAACCTATTGAATCTATTACCAGAATACATTGCAATCATTCATGTTATGGGAGTATGAATGATGCCACTTGCAGTACCTTTTCTTCTTGATCTCTTCTAGCGGAGGCATGACGTGCCCCTCAGACAATCGGATATGATTCTCCTAGGGCAGTAAATCGAATATCCGATCACACTTGGTTGCATCGAATGAATATTTGACCTCCAATCGGCTTTTGGCAGGTTTCAGCCACCTGCATATTAATTGTTTCTTGTTTCCCTTTATCCACTCAGTGAGAGTAGTCTTCGTTATTTCCCCATCGGATGAATCATCATCAACTCAGTGAGAGTAGTCTTCGTTATTTTCCCATCGGATGAATCATCATCAGATGCATAACTCACATAATTGATTTTACTATCACCATTTCTATGCTTAATCTTCTTGAACTTGTTTTACATTCTTTTTTCCTAGCGAATCGGCTCTCATGAGCCCATACATGTTGAGTAAGACTACTCAGATCAAAGAACTCCTAGCCACTGAATGTCTCCCTTATCTGGGGCAGCAATCCTTGGTACGTGAGATCGACTAATTGTGCGTGGGGTAAGACCACACTATAGCATCAATTATGCATATCTCTGAGCTGTTTGATATAATCATTAACCAATTCTCTAAACTTTTGGCGAACGGAGCAAAGATCCGATATCCTTAACTCCGTGCAACCACTAAAGAACTATTCATTGAATTGGCTTTTCAAGTCGACCCATGTATGAATAGAATTGGCTGGCAATGAAGTAAACCATGTGAAAGCAAGCCCCAAAAGGGATAAGGGAAACAACCTGATCTTATGATGATCGTATTGGCCTCCTTTACCACATTGAACCAAGAATCGACCAACATTCTCCATAGTTAAAGCCGATTCATCACTAGAGAACTTGGTAAGTATTTTATTTGGGAGCGCATACTGATCCATCCTGAAACCAATAGGGAACGCATACTGATCCATCCACTCAGGATATGGTTTACGGTATCCCATCGTTCTCCCTTTTGCCTGGATTTCAAATTGATCCCTTAATATGGCAAGTATTTTATTTGTCATGTCAGTCGATTGTTGAGGAGACCCTCTGATGTCGGCTTGTTGCCTCTACCCCCCCCCCCCCCAAGACATAGTGTTGAGGGGATGCATCGGCAAGAGGGATGGTTTGGACCCTATGTAGAGTGAAGATCTTTGGACGTGTAGGAAGTGGTTTGGTCTCTGCTAGGCGATACCCCTAACATGTCTCCACTCCAACTGCTATGTCCCTCGTCCAAGGCTCAGGAATAGCAGGGTTAGCCGATGTGTAGGTGTATTGAGGAGCAAATTCCATCTGGATGTACATCGGATATGGAATACCCTGGTAGGCCTGCTGGTTGGCCGATGAGGCATATCCCCTATTTACCAGCGCCGAATGTAACCTACGTGCACTGACGTGGGCTGAGAAGCCAGATATGTCTATTTGTGCACCAGCATCGGCTGAGGAACCGGATACACTGGTAGGGCGGGTACTAGTGGCACTTGTGCCTGTGGAGTCGGTGTAAGTGCCAACTGACTAGGCCCTGGGGATAAGAGCCCTAGTAGTCAATCCATAACAGTGTGGGGAAGCACCATACCCTATTGGAGTCACAGCGGCTTGCATCGGCTAGGGTGGCATAGAAGCCGACGCAACATTCCTTACGGCTATCATGGCGTTATCTATTGTTGTTGACCCACTGTAAACTACAGGTACGTGGACAAATTAGGTCCTAGGGTAAACAAAGTGTCATTCATAATCATCTCTTGAGCAACTTCCTTCACTCTTATTATTACCGGAACTATAGTGGAGATAAAAGTCGATAACTAATTAGCTATAGCATGGTTGATAGATGAGTTAACCATCTTTGATACCTCCTGAGGGGATACCTTGTATTGGCTTTTGGAGGGATCAATCACCTTAGGAAGTGTCCCTTTTTGGATAATAGTGTCTTGTCGGCCCTTTTTGAAGGATTCGAGGTAGGCCTGCCTTAATTCCTCCATACAAGCAACCATGTTTTGACACTGTTCCTCGGTAAGATTATCGTCGGTCACTTTAATAACAGATTCATCGATGACATTAATGCGGTCTAGTACTTTGTTCGATGCCATCCTTGTCCCATCAAGCGTGCCAAAAAGTGTGTTGGCGCCGAAAGTTGGATGGGCTAAACACACGTGAGCTTTAGGCTTAGGATTCCCGTCAGCACCAAATTCTAGGGTTTAGGATGTGCCAACCGATTTGATCCTGCAATCAGTAAGAAAAGAAGTAATTAGTTCTAAATAGTCAATTAAATCAACAATTTGATTCAACCAATAGAACAAAGGTAAACAGACTATCGACTGGATTGTAAAGCCAAACTAGATGATAGAACGAGGATAAACAAACTACCGTTAGCAAATATGTTGGTTGATAGTAGGAGGGTGAAACCTAACCCTTAGTTAAAACAGCGATGCGCAACAGTATTGACTAATATAATATTTTGATAAACCAAGAGATGATGCAAGCTCGTCAATCGAACTAAATCAAGACAGTACTTACTTGCAAACAATTTATGGGGTGTATCCTAAAGCCAATCGAGAAGGCAATGTACATAAGTCGATCGAAACCAAAATACAACAAACATAGAATAAATGCAGCAAAAAGTAAAGGACAAGTAAATAGTAGATTTGATTGGTTGGTGTTGAACCATTTACACGCCGCTATCGGCTACATATTTATAAAGACTCATGACTCAACCGACTAGAACTCTAAGTCATATCTCACATGACTTCTAACCCGATAGTTGACTAATTTATTTAAGACTACCTAAATTTCATAACAGACCGATACAGGATTTCCTTGCCATATTCGATCTGGTCTGTAGCAATCCCTGCCATATTGGGCCCAATCTAGGCTTCTAGAACATTTCAGTACAATCGGCTTTTTCCAAAATCTGGTATCAACACAAAGCAAGAAGCATGCCTTCTTTTCCAAATTGAGCAGCACATAACAGCTAAACACAAAAGCAAGAATTCTCTGTATATGAGGTAACAGGCCATTGATAATGAAATATAAATCTGAAGACAAGCAGGTCTACTAAGGGAGTTCATGCCAGTGGTTATCACACCCCCAGATCAATCTAGCAACAGCACAAATGAAAAAAGATATCCAGAGGTCTCCACCTTGTGGCAAGATTCATGTCCCCTCTTGCCAGCCTCTTTTCCGCAAAGTATACTTGGAAAGAACAACAAAAATTTTTAATTTTCAAAGCATTTGCTCAAAAAAAGAATGCAAAGCATTGGTTGTAATTTTTTTTGTGCTTTATATGAACGTAAGCTAAGGAGACAAGTCAACGTGCCACAGCTGCGGCACCATGAGCATAGGTAGCAGAAGCAATAAGTTAAAACATGTTCTATTTTTGTCTATGAGCAGTTGAGCACCTCTTCTATTCTTGTCCTACATAGAGCACCAGCCTATGAAGTATATCCCTTTACATGTTTTTTTAGAAGTCACTCAATTAATTCATTCAAGAGTGGTGAGAACACCTTTTACACTATAGTCCTTGGAAACAAAGAAAAATACATTGAAGATCTCCAAGGGCCTAAGAGCTAAACACCCGTTTCTTCCTAATTGCGCCACCGGTCGACGCCAAAGACGGAGCAAGCAAAACTGGCCGACATCGTTGCCGAACTCGTCACCTCCCGTCTTGACCTCGATCGGGTTAGATACGATGCGCCGCTTGAGAAGCCACCACCCCGACCCTTCCGAAGTGTTGAATATTGATCTGTAGCATAGGAGCGACTCGATAGTGGCTAGCGGCAAAGGAACCCATAGAGCATCGTCGCCGCCAAGAAGGACATCGACGACGACCTCCATCCACACTCTGTCACTGTTGTCACGAAAGCTGATGATGCAAACAGGAACAAGTGCAAAGGGTCCTCCCTTTCCCTTACCTCCATCCACCTCTCAAACCTTGGAGTGGAATACTTACCTTCGGTTCGCACCTCCGTAGGGCCTGCCAGCGAACCGGCCACCGCGGATTTGCTGCCAAGGAGCCTTATTGCCGCTAGAATCTCGACGATTACCGGCACAAAAGCCCTACTACCGCTAGTCTAAAACTGCTAGAACCACCACGCCCTACACATCACACTAGCCACCTCCACTACGGCACCTCGGAGGCCGGGACCCCCTCATTGCCGGCAATGGAGAAGAACTGATCTAACCGAAGGCGAAAGTAGGAGAGGGGAAGGAGGGAGGGATGGGAGGGGAGGAAGAGAGAGAGGGAGTAGAGTGAGGAGGGATCCCTCTCGCCTCCAGCAAGGTTGCTAGAGAGGGAGAGGGAGAAGACCGGTGGCGGTGACGCTAGGGTTTGGAAGGAGGCGAGCAGGTTCGCGAGAGCTGGGGCCTCAAGAGCGGTTCTTGAAGCGGTTCTTAGAGTGGAAGGATTTCCCTTTACATGTTGATGTCCAAGAATTTGGTTCCCCAAACCAAAGCATATTTACATCTTCTTGATGGCAGAGGGTCCAACCCCTAGGTTCCAACCAACCAAACCATTCCCTAGACTGACGACAACGACAACCACTCCTATGAACCAACCCACCCCACAGACCCACACAGGACAGCGCCGCGCCCGCTATAAACTCCTCCGCCCTCGGCAGCAACGGTTGGCCACACGCGCGCGCCCATGGGGAAGACGTCCTGGAGCGCGCTGTTCGGCCTCGGCTGCTTCAGCTCCCACGCCGGCGACGGCGGCCCCAAGAACGCCGCCAAGGTCGCCTCCCGCCCGCCCAAGCCGGCGCCCCTGCCCGGGCGCCTCTCGTGCAACGACCTGAAGAACGGCGGCGGGGGCGGGGTGCCGTCGCCGGAGGACCTCTCGCTGTCGCTGGCGGGGTCCGGCGTGGAGGCGTTCACGGTGGACGAGCTCCGCACCGCGACGCGGGACTTCTCGACGACCAACTTCGTCGGTGAGGGCGGGTTCGGGCCAGTGTACAAGGGCTACGTCGACGAGCGCCTCAAGCCCGGCGTACGCGCGCAGGCCATCGCCGTCAAGCTGCTCGACCTCGAGGGCTCCCAGGGTCACAAGGAGTGGCTGGTAAGTCAAAATAAGAGATTCCAGACTAATTACCTTTTTAATTTTAGATGCACATATATAATTACTTTTCTAGGGTAATTTGTTCGTTTTTACAATTTTTTAGTTACATAGTTATATCACATTTTCCTTCACGAGGAGAGAATATTTTTATCTCTACCATGAATTTAATTACTACTTTAATTTGCAGACAGGCTCTTATAAATTTGGATTTGCTAGTTCGGCATAGAATTGACTTTTTTTTCCCTTTTAGGTGGTAAAGTAATTGAGTTAGCTTAGATCGATCGGTGTTACGATTTTAATCCAATTTGTTTGGGTGATCAGGCGAATTAGTTGGGACTTATCTAGCTGTACTAGGTCCGTGTATACTGTACAATTGTGCCATTCTTAGTTTCATACAGTTTATTTCTCAATCCGGATTTCCAGGCCATGATGTTGACCTTGCTATTATTTTTGACTCCATACCAGAGCGTCTACTATAGTCTTATATTTGACGTAGCATGTGACATGCTTATAAATAAGTGCTTAAGAGAGAGAATAATACGGCCGCATCGCTAAGGACATATGTAAAATTGATCTCCCCCACTGAAGCATCTTTTTTATATGCTTCAATATTAGATATTGTATTATTTGTTAATTTGACAAAGTTATATACATAAGCACTAGTGTCTATTTAAGCACCAGTGCTATAATATAAGCACTTTATCTGTGAAATTGGTTTTAGTCGCTAACCATTTCTAATTAGCACATGCATGCTCTTAATTTAATATTTTTTGAAAGGCGGCTCTTAATTTTGTATTGAAACTGCATTGGGAAAATTAGAAGGAAATTGGAAAAAAATTACTTGTAGTGTTCTTTATAAAAAAAAAATAGCGTGTATTTTTAAGAATTAAAAAAGCTTTGATTTGGTCCGTCAACTATCGCGTTCCAGCCAAATTGGTTTCTGTGGTACAAAACTGGGTAAGATTGGCCCCTAAATTTTCCAAACCTTGTCAACTTGGTGCCTTGACCGATCAAACCTAGCTTTTGAGCGATTTTGGGTGACGTGGCACATGACCTTGCCGGTTTGCACGCAAGCATGAACACTCGGATATACGATATACGTTGAAGCTGACATGGCATTCTCTCTCCCCTCTTGTCTCTCACCTCCCATCTACTTTCTTTCCATCCCCTTTTCTCCTGACCTCGACATGTTGTGGGTTTGACTGATCAAGGAACCAAGTTGTCACAGTTTGAAAAGTTCAGAGACCAATCTTATCCGATTTTATACTACAGGGACCAATTTGGCCCAAATATGATAGTTAAGTGACCAAATCGGCTCCTTTTTTTTTAAGAATTATGGTTGTGCATGCTATATATTTTTAGCTAACAAAGGTCAGCTCTTCGCAAACTCTTAAGAAAATTACACCCTTGTGTCAATCTCATGAGCGACGAGTTTAGGTAAACATGCATACAGTTGCAATGTCTCCATTTGACAAATCAAGAACGAGCTAGGATTATCCATTAATTCTGTTGTAAACCCTACTCCAAGGCAAATAGTAATGCCAACTAGCTTAACTACTAGCTGTGATCCGATCCCTTTGGAGGGTCGCCAAGTCTTCTCCCAGTTCAGACTTTAATTTCGTCCCAGAAATCTTTCAGTACTCGGAGGCATGGGTTATGTCAGCCACCTAACAAACACGCGCTCCATCTATTTGTTCAGATAATTATTTTTTTTATGAGTGTTTCTTGGGGTCAAATTCGACCTTAGAATAGAGAAGAAATGCTGCATGTTTTGACCTGTATGTTTGGACGCATGATTTTGGCTGCAGGCTGAAGTCATTTTCCTGGGGCAACTGAGGCATCCTCACCTCGTCAAACTAGTCGGCTATTGCTACGAGGATGAGCACAGGCTTCTGGTCTACGAGTTCATGGCCAGGGGTAGCTTGGAGAAGCATCTCTTCAAAAGTAAGGCAAATTCTGTAAGCCTTTATATATATCTTCCTAGATTTTCTTTTTCGGTAACGACCCCTGAAATAAACCATTTTTCATTTGGAAAAAAAAAAAAGGACAATCGAATTTAACTTGGTACGTGCTAGATGATTCAAATCTATATGGTTTAGCTCGGCATCATCAGTTAGGCCTTAATTATTAGCTATCCAATTGTCACATGTCAGTACTTTCCCTTGTGAAATCTTTGCTTTTTAAGAAGAGGTGTTTCCAAAATGATCTTGTACTGTTTTATGGAGTTTGGAGATCAACACGGTATAAGCCACTTTGACCACCATGCTTTCTTGTAATAATATGCCACTGTTTCAAGCATGACGCCATGGACAACGATCTAGCTACAGTATAATGTTCATGAAAAAATCAAAACACTTTTATGTAGATATATATATAATTAAAGTTTTAAATCATGGACTGTACGCACTGTAAAATGGCAAATAAGAAAACAGAGGAAGTAACCCAACGAGCATCCACATTAGTGATGGAAATCAAACAACCCTCCTTCCATCTACGAGGCAATTGGCTTTCGTCATCTCCAATGATCACTCCATTTTTTCCCCACCCTATCACTATTCATCTATAGTGTTGAGATCCCTTACTATCACTATTAATCACTCTATCACTATTCATTTCCTATTTCTCGATCATCACTCTCTATATTTACTGTTCCTCACTCTGTCACTATTGACATCCCAACAATAATCCCTAAATTCCATTAGCTATAGTGACGGGATATCCCAAAATGGAGTGAACATTGGAGATGCCACTCCATTGCTCCTATACACTGAATGGCACGGAAATTTCAGTGTATCAGACTAAAGGAGCGATGGCAATGAAAACAGGGTGCTAGCTACACCAGTTGGATAAATCAACTTTTTTTTTTGAAAATTTCTAATCAACATACACCGCTTTGGTGCCCACTTACTAGCTAGGGTGTGTAATCCAGAATTAACCCTTCTAAAATAAAGCATATTTTAATCATGATCCATGTTTTTATTGAGGAAATCATGATCCATGTTTAATCGTCATCTTTAGCATAATTTGTGGTCATAACAAAAAGGATTTCATTATTCCGATTTGAAGCCGGGAATAATCGAACCCATGGCGCAACCTGGGAGAAGTCACCGCCTCACCACTTGATGATCTACGCCCATTGGCTCTCAATTTCTTTTTTTTTTTTCCCTGATGCAGTTCATACTGCTTTTTACGTTTTACACTCGTCGGTGTGATCGATGTCCGTTGTTCACATCAACCGTCGATCCCCACTAGCACGTACGTTTCATGGGTTCATGGCCTCGTCATTTTCCCTAGACAGCTTCGATTCCAAGCATGAACAACATTTCATTTTATCTGCTTTGCTATCTTTGCTATGTTCGTGTAATATAGTGCGTGAGTACACATTAGAAGTTTCTTCTAAGTACTCATTAGAAGAAACTTGTGGTGTCACGTGTTTATCCGTGACGTCCATCGTTGTAGTCATGTATATGTGGCTGCACATTCTTCTTATATTGGAGGGTAGAACTGAAGTAGGACTCGATAAGCATATCATTGAGCTCTCCTACTGCCTCACCCAAACTGAAGAATCCAGCTAGATCATACTCCTAACTAATAGCGACCGAGCATGCATGCAGTAATTTGGATAAGGCGCTAGCTAGGCAGTAGATAGCTGTATAAGTCAAAAGTAGCCAATCATGCATGTATCTCACACTGAACTGAATGCACATCTGGACAGTTGCTACGGGAGATGCTTAACACGTTAGTGATAGCTAAGTGTTGGCCTAAAGCACAATTAGACATACATGAAGGGGATGCGTGCATTGTACCAGGTATACGTAAACCCTTCAATCAGTGAGCACGCGCGTAAAGTCGTCGTTAGCCGTCCCATCAACGTTTGTTCCATTAACCGCATCATCATGTGATGCTAAACAAGCTCAATCCATATATCGTCGTCCTCTCTAGAGATCGATGCCAGCGCTGTCAGCTTCACAAGACTGATCATGGCACTTACGACTGTTTACCCTCACCATTAATTCACAAAAAAAAAAAACCAGTAGCGATTAATTAACTGTGTGAAAAACATGCATTGATCCGGTTCAAAGATGATGGTGCACTTGATTTGCTGATTGACGATGGATGCGTGCATGTAATTGGCAGAGTACTCGGCGTCGCTGCCATGGCCGACACGCCTGAAGATCGCCATTGGAGCCGCCAAAGGTTTGGCCTTCCTCCATGACGCCGCGAAACCCGTCATCTACCGCGACTTCAAGACCTCCAACATCCTACTGGACTCGGTGCGTATCACATCATGCTGCCAATTCTACCTAAATCCAGCGACTGGTTACCTCATGGAGAGATGAATCATGATCACTGGAAAGTTTTCCAAGAAAATCTTGTGTAGCTAGCACGATCAATCACTCAATCTGACATCTCTTGATTTGTTTTTCTTTTTTGGGTAGGATTATAAGGCGAAGCTGTCGGATTTCGGGCTCGCCAAGGACGGGCCCGAGGAAGACGAGACGCATGTCTCCACCCGGGTCATGGGCACGCAGGGCTACGCCGCGCCGGAGTACATCATGACCGGTACATATCATAGCAAAGCCATAAGGAATCCGAAATTATTTCCTACTGATTAATTCACTGATATCTTCTTGGCTCTTTTGGCTAGGTCATCTTACGACGAAGAGCGATGTGTACAGCTTCGGTGTGGTGCTGCTGGAGCTGCTGACGGGGCGGAAGGCGGTGGACAAGAACCGGCCGCCCCAGGAGCAGAACCTGGTCGAGTGGGCGCGGCCGTGCCTGCACGACTGTCGCCGGCTCGGCCGCGTCATCGACCGGAGCCTGAACGGGCAGTACTCGACTCGAGCTGCCCAGAAGGCGGCAGCCATCGCTCACCAGTGCTTGAGTGTGAACCCAAAGTCCCGGCCCCAGATGGCAGCGGTTGTGGAGGTGCTGGAGCCGCTGCTCGCCATGGATGATGGCATTGTAGAGCCATTTGTGTACACTGCACCGCCGGAGAACAAATGATGTGTAAGACTAAACAGCGGAGAGTGCTCTACAGAACGGGGACATATTGCTCCATCAAGTGCACCACCGCTTGGAAGGGGGAGTGGTCCTTCCCCCAAAAAAGGAGGGAGGAATACCCTATTGATGCACGACTTTCATCTGTGTTGAGTTTCAGTGAATGGAAAAAATTGATTAAAAAGGATAATAAAAAATAGGGTGTTGCTACGACAGATGTCCGATCCTTTGTAAAAAAATCAAACATTTGCCTTAGAACTTGAGCAGTGAACTATCTAACCAAAGTTTAAGTAATGTTAAAAACATTTTGTGTTAATGTGTGAAGCTCAATGGCTGTTCTACGATGTTTCAAACCAAACTAGTGATGTTTCACGCTAGAAAATGAGCAATGCCTCACTAGAGCAAATACAACAAAAATGTTCCATAAAGCAAACATAATGTTTTACATACTTTTTACGTGTGTTTCATAGAAACAAACAAAATGTTTCACAAGAGTAAAGAGAGTGTTTCACAAGAGCAAATATAGTACTTCAGATATTATTTACGAACGTATTATAGGAACAAACAAAATGTTTCACAAGAGTAAACGAAATGTTTAGTATACTTGTTTCGGACGTATATGAGTAATGTCTTAAGGCAAATCAACGATGCATCTTCCTTATCTAGCTCCTTCCAATGGAGTGCACGTCACTGCGTGCATGTCTGCCATCCCGTTGTCACTACCTCCATAAGCTCGCCGTCGCTGCCTCATAAGCTCTGCTCGTCATTGCGAGGACAAGCTACTGAGCTGCACCATGACACTACTACAAAACAGGTCATCAGTGCCGGTTCCAAAAAGTCATCGGTGCCGGTTTTTGAACCGGCACAAAACAACATGTACTAATGTGGCAAGCCATTTGTGCCGTTTTGGACCGGCACAAATGACCCATTCTCTGTGCCGGTTTATGGCTAGAACCGGCACAGATATATTTTAAAAATTTTTCATTTAACCTAGTGCTACTACTAGCAACGTAGTGTACAACCATAGCTAGCTATCTATATGAAGGCAGTGGTGGCGGTGTCTCTCGCCGCCTCGGGATCGAAGTAGCCATCGACATCCTCGAAGTCGCCGGGGTTGTCCGGCCAGTTATCAGGAGAGGTGTCCCCATCGTTGGACCCTCGGGTCCATCCACCTGCCTCCTCCTCTAACTCCTCCTACTCCTCCTCTGAGGACTCCTGCTCCGGCCCCTCTCCGGTAGGGCTGCACACTGAAGAATCCAAAGATAGATCAGGTGGCAGTGTAGCCCGACGTCTCTTGTGCACCAGCTCGTCGAGGGGCTCCTCACCGGTCGGCTCTTCGTTTCAGGCTCCTCGCTAGTCTTCAGTTCCTCCTCACGGGGCTCCTAATTACCGACAAGCCATGATGACCATGGCGACACTGGCCGTGGCGGTGAGACAGGTGGAGAGGGCAACGACTGCGATGGCGAGGCGGATGAAGTGGATCACAACAACAGAGAAGAAGGCGATTGGACCATGGCAGTTGGAAACCAAGAAAGAAATGTGGGAGGAGTCGGAGATCGAGAGGCTAGAGAAGAAGAAAAATGTGAATGTGGGAGACAATTCATCGGAATAGATTATATAGATCGTGTATAGGAAAAAATCTGCTCGCGAAATGCCTCAGGAGACAAAGCTTTGTGTATTCCAGTTGTAATTACCAATCGGCACATATGACTATGAAAGTACGCAACTCTATAGTGGACACGTGACAAAAGCTTTATATGTGCCAGTTCTAATTTCCATCCGATTATATGTTTCGGGTCGTTATATGAACCGGCACAGATATATATGTGCCAGTTAGTAATCAGAATTGGCACATATAATTTGTATTTTGTGCCGGTTGGTAACTAGCACTGGCACATAAAAACTTTTGTCGCGTGTCTACTGAAGAACTGACACTAGTAACTTTATTTATGCTGACTCTAACTGAACTGGTACAGATATACAGATATATATCACATGTTTTGGTGCAGTGTGAGATCGCCATTGCTGCCCCCATGAGCTCATTGATGAGTCGAGACAGAGCGGCACCGAATGGCATCACCAAAACTCGACTATGGCGATGGTAAGGAAGCGCTAGAACTTAGGAGAGGGAGCTTGAGGATGAAGTGAGAAAGCTTGGCCACCTATGTGTGGAGGAACTAGGGGAAGAGACGACAAAAGGTGGGGAAGGAAGCAACATGCATTGGCCAACCAAGTTAATCATTTGGGAGGAGGAGGGAAGGAAAAAAATTTTGAAAAGAAGGTAGCGAGGAAAGAGAGATGCGAGTCTAGGAAGAGCGGGAGGGGGCGTCCAAAGCATCTAGACGCACGAGTAGGGCTGAAACTTTGGCTCGCGGCTCGCGAGCAGCTCGGGCTCGAGTCGCAAATGAGCCCAAGCCGAGCTTCAGCCTCAGCTCGGTCACCCAACCGAGCCCCAGCCGAGCTGGATCCAGCTTTCTCGGGGCTCGCTCCAGGCTCGTTAAGCCCACTCACGAGAGACGCGACGCGAGTCACGCGGTCACGCCTCAGGCCTCACTCGAGTGCTCCGCCCGCTCCTCACTTCCTCAGTCCTCTCCTCCCTCTACGCCATGCCGCCACCAGCCCACCGGCCACCAGATCCCTCCTCCGCCCCTCTGCCAGATCCCCCACCTCCCCTGCCATGCCGGCCCCGCTCATCTTCCCCCGCTCGGCCGTGCCCCTGCTACGCCACCACTGCCATGCGACTCTCCTCTCGGAGACCAGGCGACGAGCGCACCGGCACCCCTCAGCCACCGCCTCCGCGCCCTCGAGCGGTCGAGCCTCGACCTCCGCCTATGGCCGGCCACGCACTTGAGCTCCACCAGCTACCCACCGGCCGCGACCGAGCTCCACCAACCGCCCGCCGGCCACCAACGACAACGACGGTGACTCGCAAACTCCAGCCCTCACCCCAGGCCATCGTCCTCGACCTTCGCTCATCCTCCGGCCGCCACCCTTGCCCCCTTCCTCTCCCCCTTCCCATCCTCCAGGCAGGAGCTCGTGAGCCGCTCACAAGCCGCTCGTGAGCTGGACTGAGCCCGAGCCGAGCCTTAGGTCTAGCTCGTTGGTCTGACTGAGCCGAGCCAGCGCTGGCTCGCTCGAACTCGGCTCGGTTCCACCCCTACGCATGGGGTGAAGTAAAATCAATCAAAATATCCCAAGAAACTATTGTCAGGAAAACATAGACAACAAAAAAGGAGAAACCTCCTAGGCCTTGCTTGTGGTGGGTAGCAAGGTCCTTGGGATGACCTATAAAGGGAATCACAGAGCTGTGAGGAGTGAGAGAGGATACATAAGGAAGAGAGCGATTTCCAGACATCTTATACATATGGCTCTGCATGTTCACAACTATCAGATCTCGCTCTAAGGTTTGTGCACTCCCCCCACTCCTCCTCACTTGCTTTTGAAACAAAATAAATCGGATCCTTCTTTCTCCCCTCCCTCTTCTCTGCTAGCTCCCTCGCATACTGCTGTCGGCGACCACCGCCGTCCCCGCTGGCGACCATCTATACGCCTGGGCATGAGGTGGCATGGTAGATCAGGTAGGTGGCTCGATGGTCGTCGGTGGTAGCGCACACAACAGCGGGGTAAGGCAAGGCGTCGTGGCTCGCTAGATAGGGTTGGGCGCGAACAACTAAAGCGTAGGTGTGGAAAAGCTAGACGAGGCAGCCCAATGGTTGCTCGCCGCTACCGCCATGGTAGTGAGCGGTGGCTGTGCGGGGCATAGGGGAGAGAGGAGAGGGAGAGTAGGAGGAAGAAGGACTTGAGCGCAAGTTTTAAAGAAGCGAGAAACTTTTGACAAAAGTGCAGGTGAGGGGGATTAGGAGCGGTGCACGAATCTTGAAGTGAGATCCAATGGTCACGAACATGTCTAGAGCCGCATGTACATGGTGGATTGCATTTCCACACGAGGAATAAGTTGTATTGAATGAATGAAAAAAAAACCCCCTCAAGTGCCCTTGGAGCCTTTATACAGAGCAAGATGTGAGTTTCTTTATCATCCTTCCCTTGCACCTACCCGTTTGTTGAGGGCATTTCAATACATTCGCACAAGATGACATCACATGGCCATCTTGTCCTTGTCCTGGACATATTTTCGATGGCTAGCTAAGCAGGCCAAACTGCCCTCCCCCAACTAGCCAGAGCTAGGGGTGTAAACGGAGCGAATAATTTTCGACCGACCGACCGACCGAATCAGTTTGGATAGTGATTTGGATAATTATACGGATATCCGGTTGTTTTTTGCGGATATGGATACGGATATGGATAATAGGTGCTAGATACAGATACGGATACGGATAATGTGGATATTATCTGACGGATAATATCCGAAGAAAAATATGGATAATATCCGATGGATATTATTCGAATCCATTCTAGGGGCTATGGCGCCTGCCAGCCTACCAGGCGGCCCACAAGAGTCCAGCAAACCACGATACTCTCCAGGCCAAGCCACCGCACCAATCACCAGCCCACCAACACCAAGAACATGAACAAAACTCAAGAAATAAGACTGATGTGTGTGATCCTTACTCTGCCATGTTAATCTGATATTACTACATGCTTTCAAAATTATTTTCTTAAACTTAATTAGCAGTACGCAGTGGGTAGCGCTATACTACTATATCTCTTTATTGGTGAAATTGTTCACTCCAAGACATATATTGATTCTTTTTTCTAGCATGTGTTTTCGAATAAGCGTATTATCCGAAGAAATATCCGTTCCGACCAATATCCGATCTTATATTATCCGTATTCGTATCCGATACTATCCGTATTCGTATCCGATACTATCCGTGTCCGTATCCATATCCGGCACTATCCGTATCCGATCCGTATCCGAAAAAAAATATGGATACGGATACAATATTAGTGATATCCGACCGTATCCGATCCGTTTACATCCCTAGCCAGAGCTATAACAAAAACTAGCAGAGAAAATCAAGTTGTTAGCAAGATGCACAACATAGTAATTTCTTCTTGATGAAATTCAAGCTTTTTTAAATTTAGAAATAAATAAATTTAGGAAATCTGCGATTTTTGTGGCAAAACTTGATGTCTTATGATGAATAATTAACAATGGTTTGATGTGTCTCTGAGAATTGCAGAAGGTTTGGTGTTGTGTTCAAACGACGAAGTTTGAAGCTATATGTTGTTCTGTGCAAGCGAGCTCGATCATTCGCACCGGGCCAAAAGATCCGGGCGGGCATATTGTCGACGTGGTTTGAATACTTGCATCTCAATCTGGAGAAAGGCCGGTCATCCTAGTTTCTGGATGGTTCAACTATTTTGATGGATTTCATCATTTTAGCTATGATTTCAAATAGAGATGTTTTGATGTAGTTCTATTTTGAATGTATTATTCGTATCTGAAGCTAATGTGAGTCAAATTGGAAAGAATTTGTGCTCCGAAAAGATTTGCTTTTCTATTAATGTGTTTGGATCAAGGCCTAGGCAGGTTAGTAGCAATGGGAGTTGATTCAGGAAGAATCAATTTTCTGGTTGATCATGAAGCTGGATAAGTATGCTGTGTAGGATAAAGGTTCGTGATCAACAGATGAGGATGCATGTGACTAACGACTCAATGAGGGGTGCAAGCAAGATACGGTCTAACGAGGAGTTTCAATGTGTCGATGATTGGAAAGGAGCTTTCCTGCCGAGCTTACTTTTTTTTAATGAGGGATCAATAGGATGCTGTCGAACCCACAAGGAGATCAAATGAGCAAGGAACAACAATTATCTTGATTCAGGCCGATCTCGTGATGGAGATAATAGCCCTATTTCAGTGTGATTACTATGTTTTTGGGAGATTACAAGAGATCCTCCCCCTAACGATAATAGGGGGTATTTATACTTAAATGGAGGAACAATGACCGTAGCGCACTAACTCCGATATTTACTCACATCGGTTACAAATAATCACGGTCATAACTACAACACAAATACATGCTATAGCACATCCACATCGTGGGCAACGGCTCCAAGATCGTGGACTTCGTGTAGATCGTGGGCGCGTCGATCCCTCTAGCTGTTACACTCCAGGCACGGGCTTCTGGGCATGCTCGCAACAACGCTTGGTCGTCATTCTCCACCCTAGCTCATGTTGGGGAGGCAGAACACGGGGTTTTACCCCCAAGCCTGCTGAGGTTCTCCTTGGGCACAATTTCCAAGGGCATACACTAGTGTTTCTGAGCTAGCCACTACGAGCAATCTAGGAAATATGCAATTTATCCAATCCCCGACGGAATGCATAAAGGATTTACTAGTTCAATCATGTGCAAACGGGAGACTAGTTATAAATTTTATCAAGTGCTTACATGTGCTTAATTTTTTTGTCAGTTTGATAGGTGAAAGCTTTTAAAGGGAAAAGCTAGTGTTTGGTATGTCCGTAGTGTGCTATGATGGGAGTGGATGTAAAAACAAGACCTTTATGGTGCAATGAAAATAAGGGTTCAATAATTTTCCATCCCCTTAAGTTCTATTGTTGATTTATATGCTTTATTAGATTGGTTTTGGTCAAATCTTGATTTGAATTGTTCTAGCGAAGTTCGTATGGTAAATCATTATACTAGGGTATCTAGGATCATCGTGAGGTTAATTAGAATCGTTTGTCTTGTTTCGTTTGATCGAATTGTAGGTTTTTTTGGTTTAGTGCATACTAGGTCAAACTAAAATTCATCATGCTTTGAGATTCATTTTTCAAAATTCTTGATTGAGATCGATCCTAGATAGTTCATTGTATAAATAGATCAAAAGTTATGAATTAATTAGATTTTGAAATCGTGATGTTCACTGTTCTATTCTCAACTCTGATTAGACCGCATCATCCAAGCCTAGCTAGATAATCTAATTAGCAAACGGATCGAGACTCAGTTTAGGTTCTCTTCTCGTTGGGAAGGTATAGTTGATTATTTTGTTGGTTACTGATTTTAATAGAGTCCAGTAGTTATTACGAATTTGTTTTCACTACAGAGTTGATTTGCAAAAATACGGAGTTTTGAATTCGATGTGTATTCAATCCTTTCCTTCTTGTTTCATCGCATCATACAAAATATGTCGGTCTAGTGCTTGTTAGAGGCAATTTCATAGGGTTGCCCTATTAGGATACCAAATTCTCACAAACTACAGCTCAGCAGAAACGGGTAATGACATTCTAAATTTCTATTGATGTCTACTAGAGCACGAGCAGTGTTGTGCCAGAGAATTCAAAAATGTTTTCTCAATAACACATATATGTATGAAACTTGTGCAATATCTAGCAAATAAACAACAATGTATCATCATATAAAAATTTGATTCACATATGTGGTCAATGTTCATCATCTTTAGTGATGGAAATGTATCAATGGTGATGAAAACCGATAGCATATAATATTATAAAAATGAAAGTTTAAGTTCAACAAAGCATGTGAATAAGATTCAGATTTATATGATATGATCACATTAGCTTTTTCTATCAAGTAAAATAACCTTTTAAAAAACAATGGCTAAATAACATTAATGTCCAATGTGCCATCATATACTTTGTAATTTTACATACTCGGTTGCAAACTAAAAAACATATTTCAAGTGGGAAAAACTAATAAACCTATCGTCAATAGAAATAAAACAGAAAATTAATCATTGTTCTATGAGTTAGTATATAGACTGTAAATAGGATATATATCAATTTTACGACAGTGGTAGTTAAAATTCAAAGACATAGTAAATGAGAGCAAATTGAGAAAAATATCAACAAATTAACATTAGTTGTGTTTCATGCTATACAATAAGATTAATAAAACTATTCGTACTAAAAAACAGATGATAACCAATAAAGTATATATAAATGATTTATCAGAAGTAATTAAATAATTTTTTAAGAAAATCATTTCATGTTATATAAATCCCCCACCATTATGCAACAAAATTGCAAGCGTGGGATCATGTGCCCCGTGCGACTAGCACGGCACATTCAGACGACCCTTCCAAGGATCAGCAGCCAAGGTCTCGCCCACGCATAACATCGAGGGCTCTGCTAGGACACGCGTCACATATAGAAGCAAGGAACACCTCCCACACAGATTTACTGCTTAGGACGGGACTTGTACCTACCCATTCAGATTCTCTTCGGTCCAAAGCAACCTTGCAGTGATATATAAACTCCTGGGCAGACTCCAAGGGAGGGGAAGGAACGAGAAGGGATTAGACATACCAAGAACGCCCACGGAGATCTACGTAGCTACATAAAGACATTAGGCATATCAATTCCTTTTGTCCTTCATATTATACAAGATGAAACCCTTCACGTTTATAACATCAATGATGCACTGGGTGTAGGGAAAGCCCAAACCAGGATAAAATTTCTTCTCTAAGTTCTGACTGTATTATTGAGATGACAAGCCCTTTCCTGTGAAAGGGGGCACCTTGGCGTTGCAAAAATAAGAAGTGAGCTTGGTGAGAAAACCATTTCGGAATCGCTGACAGAAATAACAAGATGGCAACCCATAATCCAAGAGAAAAACAAGATAAGATAAAACTAAAGAGAAGGAAATTCGAATACATGCGGAGGGTAGGGCTAACGAGGACGCACATATATGGAGTACATGGCACGGGCAGGTCCGAAATATGACCATGGCGGTGGAAGTGAGTTCTCTCAGCCTAATGGTGGCAGAGGAAAGGACAGGATTAGCAACTCAATAGCTAGCAAGGGTGTTCAAGAGGACACTTTTGGAAAGAGAAAGGTCGGAGGTACCGGATTACAACCTTGTATCAATATGAGACCTGTGTAGACAAGGATAGACACAAATACTGGTCCTTGGATTGTGGATGGAAAGAGTAGGAAGAATGCACTTGGTAGAGTGTATGTCAGGAATCATGGGGAGAAAGAGTGTCATCAATGGGACACAAAAATATGGGAGGGTATCACATGTACAACTTGGAGGGACATAGGGCCCATTTAATTGATGTTCTAAACTTGTTGCAATTTTTTACAAATGTTTTGCCAAAGTTGCCTAAGCTTGGCATGTTAGGTTCGTAGCCACAACTTGCCCCAGCTTGCCACACCCTCAGGTTAGTCAAATTTGAAAGTTAGATGACTTGTTCGGTTCATAGCCATAGTTGTGGCAAGATTCTTTTTTGCCAATCTGGTCCCACGCGTAGTGTCTGCAAACTTGAAATCGCTAGTCACACTTTGGTTAGTTTTGGTAACTTTGCCATAATTTTTTAATTTTAATACAAAACTTAGTTAACTGTGGAAAATTGTGCAATCCACACTTTTTTGTGGCTATGAATGAAACGGATGTCTAACTTGGTCAAACTCAACTAATTTTAGTTATGACAAAGTATGACAATATTTAGCTATAAACCAAACAGCCTCATAGATCTACCTGGACAAGAACAAACAAGACATAGACCATAAGAAGGTCAAAAGGAAGACTAGAATGGCTGTATTCTCAGCTTTTCGCTGAACCTTAGTGAGAGATCGTCCTCAAAATTGACCAATTTTGCAGCTAGGGAAGAAAATGGTATGGATAATTTCTGACCATCCGACCGTCCGAACCAATCCGGATAATGATTTGGATAATATTGTGAATATCCGAATGTTTTTAGGTGGATACAGTACGGATACAAATAATATCCGATGGATAATATCCGAGCTTTTTTGGATAATATCCGAAGGATATCATCTGTATAGTGAATATCCATCTATAAATCATCTCCATTACAATTCTCCACCTATCAGTATCTTTTCCTTAGTAAGACAGTCATACTCAAATACTTACATATCACCATGACTATGAGCCCACGAAGTTGACGCATAAAAGTGACAACCATATGCATTTTCTGTGCTTATTTCTCTACTATGTGTTATCGTGTATTATCCGAGAAGGAATATCCATATCCGATTCATATTCGTAACCGATATTATTCGTATCCGTATTTGTATCCGGTACTATCCGTGTCCGAATTCGTATCCAGAAAACAATATAGATACAAATACAATATGAGTGATTTCCGATCCATATCCGATCTGTTTCATCCCTATTTGCAGCAATACAAATTATGGAATTTTGCTGGGGGAAAAGGTACCGTTGGATTAAGAATTTTAGGGATAAAGAAATTTAAAACAAACACTGTCTACACGGCTACAGGACACTAGCTAGTCGAGAGAAAAAAAAAAAAAAAAGCGGAAACCTTCCTAGCAAATCGCCCATGTGTGAAGTAGGAGATTCTTTTGCTTCTCTCAGATTACAAATTACCTCAAATAAACTCCATATGCTTGCTATATATGTATATAAGCCGTCTGACGATAATGTAGATGGAGCAGATGGTGTGGAGGCCTTTCACATTTGATTGCAGCGCACTGTGGGAGGACAAATCTCGCCACCCGGTTGGCCGAGTCTGACCGCAATTGCATCCAAGTATGGGACTTGGGAAACATGGGCCCCTAGCTCCCAGCACTGGGAAATTCAGGTATCTCAAATTTATCAAAAAAAAAAAGCTGGGCAGTAAAGGCTAGATAAGAATAGGGCAAAAAAGTTGGGGCCAAATACTTTGGGTACATCTTCAAAAAAAAAAATCACTTATCCATCTACCCTATTTATCATCTATCACTCCCCCTCCATAAACATTTCCAAAACAGTCTTGCTACAAACGTTTTGAAACCACAAGAGCTCGTGTTTGATTATCCATGTGTCTGAGCTGACCAGTAGGACTCGTGTGTTTGGTTGCTTGTTTTTGTCTTGCACATCGGACAAAGCATTTTGTCAAATATCTCCTGTGACATCCAAAATTTCACCCCTTGAGTTTTCGAATTCTAAAACAGTTAGGGTTCGAC
The DNA here is from genome assembly GCA_036346145.1 of Olyra latifolia. Classification (NCBI taxonomy): domain Eukaryota; kingdom Viridiplantae; phylum Streptophyta; class Magnoliopsida; order Poales; family Poaceae; genus Olyra; species Olyra latifolia. Next base: position 38,335,149 of record CM070532.1, read on the forward strand.
TCCTAAAACTATCGCGGCTTGGCCTAGCCCAATTCAACCCCTCCCAAACCTGGCTAGCCCAATTCAAGTCTATCTTCAACTCACCACTATATAACCCTAAAACCGTCCCCCAATTCCTCAATCCCCCCTAACGCATCTACGAATCCCAAATCATCAAATCCGTCTATTCTTGAGACAAGTCGAGCACGTTGCCATCACTGTTGTTCGTCTTCATCGTTGCTATCCCCGTGGTCGCCAGAGCAGAGGTCGTCATCATCTCCACCGTCTTGCCATTTTCATGGTAGCCCTAGCGCCACCCTCCTTCGCCCCCCCTATATCGGCGTCGCGCGTCATCGCTCGCTGCCACCCTTGGCCGTCCCGCCGCCAGAGCTGCCTCCACTGCTCCGTCGCTCCTCCACACCAGGGCCGTCCCCACAGGTCGCTGCCGCCATCTTCCCCAGCGCCGCCGTGTCGCATCCGCCCTCGTCATCCTCTGTTCCTTCTCTAGTTCCGCAATTATGCCTAGAGCAGTGTCACCGTTGCCCTAGCCGTGCTGCCGCCGAACCACCCGAGCAGCCGTTGCCGACTGCGTCTCCTCGCCACCATGCCATGCAGCATCCTCCATCGCCGTTGTAGCAGCACCGCCCTTCGTCTAGCCCCCGCGACATGTGCCACCACCAAAACCGTTGACCGCCGCCGAGCTGACCTCGCTGCTGGCGAGACTGCTACCGGTCGCTCCTTCTCCTGTCGGCCTCTCTCTTCCTCTCTATATCTCTCTCCTGATCGCTCTCTATCTCTCTTTCTCCCGATTGTTCTCTCTCTCAGTCCCCTCCTCTCTCTCTCTCTATCTTATTCCCCCTCTGCAGCCACCTGTAGCTACAGTATCAGCCATTGCCACAGTAACTTTTGATTTTTAAGATTTTCAGTGAATAGTGTCCCTTCACTATTTTGCTGATAATTCATCCTCACTCCAAATCCGACGATTCTAGTTTCTAAAAATCTAAAAAATTTATATCTACTTACTGTATTTTTTTAATTTATTTGTTGTTTCTGGTATTTATTATTGTTTTCTCATTTTGCTTAGGATAATATTATTTCCTACTGTTTTTTCATAAATTAAATGGCTTAACATTGTTTAAATAGTTTTAAGTATTGATCTGCGCCTATGATAATCATTAAAGAACCTAATTATAAGATAACTGAGCATGAGAATAGAGAACTTTGTGTTTATGGTGGTTTGTTTACTCTTTAATTAAAATTTGATCAACTAATAATTTGACTCGGAGCGGGTGACCTGAGTCAATGCTCTAGTCCCCTAAGGACTGATGATCGTGCTAGATTTAACTAAGAATTTATCGTGCGACCGCAAGCCCAATATGGGATGTAGCTTAATCTAGAGAGAGAATAATGTCGGGATTGTCACCATACTTGCATTGTAGATAGGGTCCTAAGGGATGAATCATCACCGGTGTATTCCCCGAAAGGAGCCGACAGGAGTTCTGGGATACTTGTGTAAATATTAGGTATGACAGTGACAAGTTCGAGGTTAGTCTTCTAATAGGTTTTGTTATGATGCTTTTCGACAGAAGAGTATCATATCTTGGGGGAAAGAGTACAACCTCTGCAGAATGTAAATCCATTCGAATGGTTGTGCTCTTAGTTATGAGTATCTTGGTGTTTTTTCACATCGTAACTACACTTCTTAAATAATTTGACTTGGGTAAGGTTTATCCGGCCGTGTGCTGCTGCTAGATGATCTATAATGAATGAGAACGAGATGAGAACTATATTAAGACTTTAATATAAGTTATTGAGAACATGAGAATTATACCATGTTAATGTTACTGTTAAAATTAATCATGAGAATTGTTTATTATTTATTTAGTATTTCTTAAATGTTTTTATACTGTTAGTAAAATGTTTCTATGCAAATAAACTATTACCTTTCCTAGGATGAGCCTTAACTTGGTCCTTCTCAGTAAAGACTTGCTAACATTCGCGTACTAACCCCAACTTTTATTCAGGGTTGTTTATTCCACAAACAGGATAGGAGTACGTTTACGAGCAGGAATACATTGTTGATTCTCCAGAGAGTGCTCTAGACGACTAGTTGCTTTTTGTTCAATGTGTGTCTATGACTGTGATAGGATATTATCTTTATTTTCTTTTTATTTGAATTAGTCAGGATTTGATGTTATGATTTATTTTATTAGTTAATGCAGCATTGATATTGATACTTTATCTTTGTTGTACTATGGGTATGAGTACTGATGTTTAGAACTTATAATCATACTGTTAACATAGAGGACTGTTAACATAGAGGGATAGTGGGATAGAGTTTAAGGGTGCATTTGGTTGAGGAGCCAACTGGAATGGAGCCACTCCGTTCTAGGTTTCAGAATGTTTGGTTAGAATGAAGCCACTCCGTTCCAGGCCGCAGAGTGTTTGGTTGCGATTCTCATGGAGCGGAGCCACTCTCTGTATGGAATATTCCCCATAGATGTAGAACCAATCCATTCCTATTTTTTGGCCAAACAAATCTGCTCCACTCTCAAAATCAGAAATAAAATGACTCCGCTCTACTTACTCTCTAACCAAACGCACCCTAATAAAACAGGATCCCGACATCTCTTGAGCGTGTTCCGTCAGCTGCCGCCAAAAAAAAAAAAAAAAGATGCTTGGGCCTGGCTGTCCTTACGGGCATCCAAACATCATGTACGTGCCTACTACCAGTAGTCAAGCCTACATAGGTCAGAGGTCCGAACATTTTTTTAAAAAAAAAAGGTTCTGAACAGCAAATTATCAGAATAATCTTATGAAAGCATATGCTTTTGGCTACCAACTTACGGTTCATCTTTTGAATTAAACAATCGATGTTACATGAGTCCTGACCATTTTCAGCAACCTATCACACACACAAAAAGGGAAAATAAAAGGCTGATGAGATACACAAGCAACCACATAACCGTCCAAAAATATAAAATCCATGACATGCCGTTCCAAATAGTAGATTTGCCACTCCAAAATGAACCATTCCATTATTTATTTTCCATTTGTACCATTTAGGTGAGTATTTTTCTTTTCTAACCCTTTTTGCTAAGGTGAAATGGCTAAACTGCCCTCGCTAGAGCTAGGGGAGGTGAGTAGGACATGATCGGCTGGAGTTGAGGGAGAAGTAGTTGAAGCTACGGGAGAGGAAGGGGACGGGAGGGGCACATCAGCATAGATGGAGGACATCTTCCCCTCCTCGTGCTGATGGTTCTGCTTGCCGCCACCGGCCATCGAGTCTGCGCTCTGGCCATTCTCCCTCTCCCTCTGCAATGCATGGTTGGAGCCTACCCACCACCCTCGCAGGCTCCTCCTCAAGACATTGGAGCAGCAGCGTCGCCTCCTCTTCTCCCTCTTGCCTAGATCCAGCCAGCCAGCCGCCTCCTCGTCTTCCTAGCTCTGACGAGAGTAGTTTGGCCGCCTCACATTAGGAAAAAGGGATTGAAAAGAGGAAAACTCATTTAAATGGCAGAAGTGGCGAATCATGGAATGGTTCATGTTTGGAGTGGCAAATTCTAGACTCCGTCTTTAGAGTGGCAAATCCTAGAATACCACTATTTGGAGTTTGGAGTGGCATATCATAGGTATTCTCCCTGAAGAAATATTTTCATGCTGCAGTAATTCAGGAGGAGCAGAATCAATATCAATATAGAATTACAACAGCTGACAGCTGGCATCATTGGACCCATCCATTTAGGGTTATTTCATGTTTCCAAACATAACACTAGAAAGAAAGGAAACCTCACAAGTTAATGGCAGATTAGCTTCTTCCCGGGTAACTGACAACTAGAGAAGGGAAAAATGAAGTACGGTGAGTGACCGAAACTCACAAGTTTGCAGTTGAGAACTTCACGCCGATTCTCTTTGCGAAGCGATCGGCAAACTACATCAAGCTATCTATGTTTCATCTGCTCTGGGACATATATAATTAAACATCAGGAAGACTGAACTTCCTGTCCCAACATCTTCTCTGCAACATAATTAAACATCAGGAACACTGAACTTGATGTCCTCACATCTTCCATGTATACGCAACTGGACTGCGAACAACATGTTCATTATTCACCCAGGATATCCAACCAAAATCCGGTTTTGTGTGGCTTGGGTCAGCCATTGAAGTGAAGGTGACGTAGTATCTCTGCTTTTGCCCCACCTTCTTGAACACAAGTTTTGCCGGTGTCACTGTAACACCAACAGATGCAGGGCTACTGATCTGCACATTGTACACAGACATTGCCGAACCAACATTGGTTAGCTCCCTTCTATACCTCACAACCTGCTTTGGTTTCTTCTTGAACACAACTGAAAACGACGGATAGTTGAGATCACCAGGGCGTGATTTTCTTGGACATGAGATGTTGGACATCTTGGTGATCACTTGGATATGAGGGGCACTGTAGTTCAGGGAGCAGAGGAAGACAGCATAGTCATTGGTAGAGATGTCGTATACAAGGCCAGGAGAAAGCGCCTTCTGTGGGTCAACATGGCCTGCACCAAAAGCAAATGGGTTTGCAAGCAAGCCTCCTGCAGCATCCCGGACAGAGGTGTTTGTGTTATCGACAGTGTATGCTGTGGTCATCAGTGCAGACTTGATGGCGGCAGGGCTCCAGTCAGGGTGTGCGGCCTTGAGTAGCGCAGCAACTCCGCTGATGTGAGGGCAAGACATTGATGTCCCTGCATGAATCAGAAAGGGTAAGCATCTCTAGTAGAGTCTCTACAATAGAATCTTCTCTATACTTAGAGTCTCTCGTCCTCCAAAAGATTCTCTATCTCAGCCTCTAAATTTAGAGTTTCTCTCTGCTAGCCTCTAAATTTAGAGTTTCTCTCTGCTAGCCTCTAAATTTAGAGGCACTCTATGGGTGTGTTTGGTTGCCGTGTGAGATTAGCCAGGCTAGTGGGAACCATGCTGAGGTGATACAAGAGAATGTTGTTTGGTTGGTTGTATAAGATTGAACAGACTGTACAGAGATGTTATTTGGTTGGCTGCACTAGGAAGCGAATGAGATGAACAAATTCAAGAGAGAAATTAAAAACAAATACTACAATGAAAATAAATTCAAAAACAAAATAAAAATTTTAAAAAAAATATATTAGAAAATCAATAAATTCAAAAACAAAAATAAAATTTCAAAAAAAATAAAAAATTTTCAAGACCTTGTATTTGAACCTACGGTTCCATTTTTTTTTTGTCTCATTGAATTTGGATATCGTTTGAATTTTTAAAAATTATTGAAAGTTTGTATGGAACTAGCAACATGTTTACTAGCATGCAGTCTGTTGGCTGCAGCGCGAGCCAGGCTCCACGAAAACAACCAGGCACGTCGTTTCCAACAGGCTAGGCTGAGGCGGTGCTTTTGCATCCCGGGAGAGAGGACCCAAACAAGCAACCAAACACACATCTCATTGCTCCCGTGAGCCTAGCTAGACCATATGCGAGCAACCAAACAGACCCTATATCAACCTCTATAGTTTCTCTGGATAGAATTTTGCTAAAAAGGATAGAAATATAGAGAGCGAATAGTGATTTAGAAGGGGTGTATAGAGGCCCGATTTAGAGCACCTGTTGGAGGTGCTCGAGTAGATCAAATAAACACCAAACACTTCATAAGGAGCCAAATGTAGGTTTCAGGCTTTTAGCTTAGCTTATATTAGAATGCAAATTCAATCAATCAGTTGCATGAATTGCATGAGATAATCAAAGCATTAACATGCAAGAACAAAATATCCCAGTACGGAAATCGAGCCTGGCTGGAACATAGCAACTAAAGAAGAGATGTATTTAATTCAGAAGGAGCAACCTTTTCGTCTGTTGTGTTTTGCTCCCAAACTACAATAGCTATTCCTTTAATCTTGCTGCACTATGAAAGAAATTGAACCTATCTGTCAAAAGGAACGCAGCATTCCCTCATGAACAAAAAATATCAGGAGAATGCAAAACATAACATCAAAATTTAGGACTTAACAACTCACCGTTCAGTCATGCAGGAGAGAATAAGGCTCCACCTATATCATTCAAACTACCATTCAATGACATCTCACAGAGTTTATTCAGAATTCTTTTATCGTATGCTAAATTTAGTATTTACTAACATCTTTATTGTAAGCTCGTAATTAACTTACAAGATCCAGCATAAAAAGATAGAAACCACTCAAACCAGTTGTGTCTCCTTGCCTCCTGCTCATGTATTGACTTTAGAACAGGCAATCAAAAGAAACAAAAGTAAAAAGTAACTCGTCTTAGCTGCTGTTGCCTTTGAGAGATTTCACATCTAGTAGAGCATCACATGTGCATCCCTGACAAAGGGCAGTGAAAGCAAGTGCTATTTTCCTTCCAGCAAACAAGAAAGCTGAGATGAAATGGCCTTTCTGCAACAGGGTGCATGGCTAAATCTAAAGGCTCTGTTTGCTAGTAGTAAGTTTCTTTTTCAGACCGAAATTGTCAATCTGTGGAAGTAGTAAATGAGTAATTCCAAACTTTGACAGCAACATGACATGGTGAGCAAGAAAATTGAATCTGAGCAGTGCAAGAGGATGGAGCACTCACCGGAGATGATGTTGAAGTGAGTCCGGCGGCCGTCTTTGGCGAGCCCGGTTGGCCCGGCAACGCCGGACCAGCCGGCCAGGATGTTCACCCCCGGGCCGATCATGTCCGGCTTTAGGACCTCCGGCACGACGGCGTTCGGGCCGCGGGAACTGAATGCGGCTACGACGGGCGACGGCCGGACGCCAAGAACCGTGCCACCGAAGCTCAGCGTTGCCATCGGCCTGCCGCCGCGGGCGGCGTAGTCCCGTATCTTGTCACCAGCGAACCGCCCCACCGCGACGGCCGGGAGGAGATGGCTGTCCGCGACAAGCTCTTCCCCGCTCGCGGCGGTGTTCGCCAGCACCATGCCGGCGCCGCCTGCGGCCTTGACGACAGCACCCTTCTCGACACGCGCGTTGACGCCGCGGTCACAGAGCACGATCTTGCCGCGCACGGCCGCCGGGTCGAGTGTTCCAGAGAGGCACAACTTGCTAACGTTGTCGCGGCCGCCACCGTAGACGAGTGGGAGCATCACGGGGCGGGGGGAGGGGGCGGGGCCAGCGTAGAGAGACACGCCGGTGAGGCGCGCGCCTGTAGGGAGAGTGACGTAGGCTGGGAAGTCGCGGTCGAGCGTGCCTGCGCCGACGGTGGCGACCCACGGCGCGGAGTTCGCGACGGTGGCGCCGGAAGGACCGGAGTTGCCGGCCGAGCAAGCGACGAACACGCCGGCCGCCGCGGCACCGAAAGCGCCCACTGCCACCGTGTCCCGGAAGTAGGGCGCGGAGCCGCCGCCGAGGGACAGGGACAGCACATCCACCCCATCGGCCACGGCAGCGTCAATGGCCGCAAGAATGTCAGAACCCAGGCACCCCTCCGGCCAGCACACCTTGTAAGCAGCCACGCGCGCCCCGGGAGCCATTCCGCGTGCCGTGCCTGTGGCGTACCCAAGCAGGCTAGCGTTCGCCACCACCGCGCCGGCCGCCGTCGTCGCGGTGTGCGTCCCGTGCCCGTCCCTGTCCCGCGCCGACGCGAACTCCCTCCTCCCTACGCTCAATCCCCCGCCGCCGCCGTTCGCGGCGCGGAAGCCCCGCGAGAAGCTTCGCGCGCCCACCAGTTTCCTCCCGCACGTGCTCGGCGGGAAGTCGACGCCAGCCTCGCAAACCCCCTTCCACCGCACAGGCGGTGGCGGGAGGTCGCCGCCCGCGAAACTGGGCAACTCCGGCCATACGCCGGTATCAAGAACCCCTATGACCACGTCATGGGTGGCCGCCTCCAGGTTGTGGATGGCCGGCTGGTACGCCGGGGAGAGCAGCCCCAAGAACTCCGGGGAGCGTGTGGTGTGGAGCTGGAACACAGCGTCCGGCACGACCTGTAGCACGCCTGGGCTGCCGCGGAGCAGCGGCAGATGGTGCGGGAGCAGCGCCGCCGCGAAGCCGTGGGTGGCAGTGGAGTAGGAGTAGAGCAGGTGACGCGCCGGGTCGATGGACAGGGACTGCAGATGCGCCGCGTGCCAATGCGCCGGAGACGGGTGCACCGCCGGCATCCGCCCCTGGTCCATGAACACGATGTAGGTCGTCGTGCTGCCGCCGGAGACATCGGCGTCGCCATTGGCATTGGCAAGCGAGTGGCTTGCAAGGAGGAAGAGGGCACGGAGGAGGAGGTGGGTGTGCTCCATTGGAGAATGGAGAGTGGGGAGTGGGAGCGAAGTGTGAGAGTGAGGTGGTGGTGATAATGGCGAGTGTGTGGGAAAAGCACCTGTGTGCAGATGGGACCCTTCTGCAGGGCTTTGGAGAGGGTTTTGGGGCTTTTGGTTCATGAGTAGAGGACCAAAGACGCAGGATGTTTCTGATCTGTGTTTTCTATATAATAAAAAAAGTATCTAGGAGATATGATTAGTGAGTAATGTTGATGCAGCATCTTTTCCAGGATTAGAGGGTGTAAACAATTATTTGGTTGAATTTTTGTAAGTCGGTAAAAGATTGACAAATTTTGTTCTGTTTAGAGCTCTAAAATCACATCTCTATACCCTTTCTCTAAATCACTATTCGCTCTTTTTATTTCTATCCTCTCCACCAGAACCTGTATTTAGAGAAACTATAGAGGTTATACATAGAGCCTCTAAATTTAGAGTTTCTCTCTCACACTCTCTAACTGTGAGAGAGAAACTCTAAATTTAGAGACTGAGATAGAAACTCTGCTGGAAAATGAGAGACACTAAATATAAAGAAGATTTTATTTTAGAGGCTCTGCTGAAGATGCTCTTAATGTTACGAATGACTATCTACTAGTAATAATTTATCGATGAAGTGTATCATTAGTTCTTTTTTTTAGAACGAAGTGTATCCCTAGTTATTTACTACTTGGACATGCTCCTGGAAGACATGAACATAAGTTCTAGTCATCATTAGTTCACCATTACTATCTTTTCTTGTCGTTGTATATCTGGAGGAAAAAGTAGCCAAACCAAACTGTGGGTTCTATTAATGCACTTTTTAGTGTCAAAAACCTTCTCCTTGTGACTTGTCTGATAAAAAAATTTTCCCCTTGTCCTATTTTCTACTCTTGTACCACCAACTTCTAACTATTGTTCTCAAAGGTGCACTTTAATCACTTCAGCTGTAAGCACCCGCTTAATCGCTTATACAACAAAATATGGTGATAAAAATATCCAATTCCCTACAAATATTGTTTGGCTTCCTTTTTCAAGTGTGCGTTAATAAAAAAAAAATAGTCAGGTATCTCCTTTATGTGATAAACACGAATATCGTATGGCTTCTTTTTTCAAGTGTGCGTTAATAAATAAAATTAGTCTGGCATTATTCACAATTATACAGATTCCCTGAACGACCCACTGAATATTACTGAGTTTCTTTTAAAACAAATTATTATGTGTTCAAATCATGTTTCGAACAAACACTTGCTTCACGCATGATGTCTTGCGCTAACAAAACGCCACATCGTCTAGGAGCAAAGTTTAGGGGCTGTTTGGTTGCCGTTTGAGCTCAGCCAGGCTGTGCTGTATGAGCTCAGCCAAGTTGGTGGGAGATAGGCTGAGGTGATGTAAGGGAATGTTGTGTTGGTTGTAGGGATGTAAACGGATCGGATACGGTCGGATATCACTAATATTGTATTCATATCCATATTTTTTTTTCGAATACGGATCGGATACGGATAGTGCCGGATATGGATACGGATATGAATAGTGTCGGATATGAATACGGATAGTGTCGGATACGAATACGGATAATATAAGATCGGATATTGGTCGGAACGGATATTTCCTCGGATAATACGCTTATTCGAAAACACATGCTAGAAAAAAATCAATATATGTCTTGGAGTGAACAATTTCACCAATGAAAAGATATAGCCGTATAGCGCTACCCACTGCGTACTGCAAATTAAGTTAAAGAAAATAATTTTGAAAGCATGTAATAATATCAGATTAACATGGCAGAACAAGGATCACACACATCAGTCTTTGAAAGTGCATCTAGGCACTTAAGTGATTTTGGTGATTAATGAAAAACAAATATAATGACAACTATTTGTAAATGACAAATTTGTATAAATGCTTGACTAAGCAATTGCCTAATGACAAACCTCTAATATGCTTATTGCCTTGAGACTAATGTGTTTATTGTGAAAATTTGTTTAGTCTCACCCTATTTAGAGGAAAAACCTATATAGGTCAAGTGGACAAGCTATCCATCCTAACAAGGTATGCGTTATACTAATCATGTTGTTGAGACTAATACACTTGCTTGTTGATCTTATTTAGTCTCATAAGTACAAGTAGGTTGGATTGCTAATTGAGGTATGTATTAGTTAGAGTTAAACTTCACATTACTATGAATTGGTTTGTGCATGTGTACCATGTTTATATATCTTCTCATGCACATCACTTAGTGAAGTTTAATATAGATTGTTCCACAACTTCACTCTTGCTTAAATATGATTTGCACATGTGTAATTCTTATATATTCTATCATGTGCATCATTAAGTGAAGATTGTGATACTTGCCATGATTTAGTTGATTCATCTTTATGGCAATCATCTCTTTAGTGCATATAGATTAATTGTATATTCATCGTGGTGCACTTAGTAGAGATCTTTTCTATGTCAAGTGTTTCCATTTAATATTGTGCTTATTTATATGAAACACTTGACACACCTTAATTGCTCACAAAATATCGACTTCTCCATATCTAATTGAGCTTTTGGGACTAACACCTTTCATGAGTGATCTGAAAAGATTTAGGTCCCGTGAGTATGTGTGATGACAAATGCATGTTAAAGCATAATGGTTAAGCCGAGGTCAACAAGACAACGGTGTCACCAAGAGTTGAGGACTAAGTCAAGATCGACTTGGCGTGGAGATCATCGGAGAGGATGATCAAGTCAAGGTCGATGGGATGAGAGTCTCATGAGGTGAACCGAGTCAAGGTTGACAAGGCGAAGGCGTCATCAACCATTTGTTGAAGGTCATCACGCACAATGCATCCAAGGAGAAGACGGCATGTGGATTGAATGTAAGACTTAGTTTTCTCGTTTGAATTTGAGTGTAAGGATTGCCGTACTATTAAGAGGGATGCGATAGAGAATGACTTAGATATGTCTCAAGTGCTCAAGTGATCTATCTTTGTGAAAGATTGAGAGACACAAATCACATCTTGTACACCTAGGTGTAGGTGGTTTGGTGTGAGGGGGAGAAGTGTTGGTGGTGTTGGGAAGTGAGAATTTTGGGCCTCTCTTGGCTTCCTTGTGGTTTCTGCACTTATCCGTTGGGATTTGGGCAGTGAGACCTTATTGGTTGTGTAGCCCTTGTTCTTAGCTTTCCGTAGAGCCCAAGATCACCTAAATCGGAGTTCGGAGTCAAAAGTTACGCCCGTTTTCGTCGGGCCGCGCTGTGGGCTGTTTTAACATCGGAGTATCCGATGTGACTCCGATATATACTCCGATTGACCCCTCTCTGCCAGAAAATATCGGATACTCCGATATGGACATCGGATAGGCCGATATGTCGCAGAATGGTCTTAACGGTTAGATTTTGGGGTTCTCTATTTAAAGCCTCTTCTTCCCCACTTCGTGTAGACTTTTTAGGAGGATATTCTTGGGTGAAATAAGAGCTAAACCCTTGTGTTCTTGAGCCCCAAACACCTCTCCACTCTTAGATCTTAGTGATCCCCTTTGAGAGAAGGGTTGGGAAGAGTTGGAGGAGGAAAGTGCTAGGGTTGTGAGAGATTTGATCTAGTGAGCACTTGAGTTCATCTCTAAACTTATTCTTCATGGCATTTGTTACTCTTGGAGGTTGAGGACTCCTAGACGGCTAGGAGGTCGCCTACGAGCCACCGGTGCTTTGTGTGGTTGGCCGTGGGAAGGTTGTGAAGGCCCGGTCTCCGCCTCCGCAAGGAAAGGAGCCAAGCTAGTGAAACCAAGGGAGCTTGGTGTGGATCTTGGTGAGGGAAAGGGTTGAAAGAGACCCGGGCTCAAGTGTGACCGAGCCTACCTCAACGGAGACGTAGGATCCCCTCAAGGATCCGAACTTCGGGGAACAAATCGGCGCGTCTCCTCTTCACTTTGGTTTTACCTCCTTTACACTCTTTACTTGATTCCATTTGTGATTGAACCATTGCCTTGATTAATTAGCTTTGCTAGCTTCTATTGCATATGTTCATGCTTGCTCTTAGTGAATAAACTGAAAGTTTGCATGTTCACTTGGTTCATCATCTCTACATGTGTTCTTCATTATTTTGACCTAGTTCATATAGTGTGCACGATTTCTTGAACTGGTACTTATCTAGCCATCATTTGCACTTTATTTCTGCACCATCGAGTAGATCGGGTTGTATACTTACTGTTCTAGGTCTTGCTGTAAATTTCATATCGGAGTATCCGATATCCATATCAGATAGTCCGATATCTTTTTGACCTGCTCAGTTCCTGTGTTGATTCTGCTATTCCGCTGCATTTAATTTTAATTTTTATATCGCCTATTCACCCCCCCTCTAGGCGACATCCCGGTCCTTTCAATTGGTATCAGAGCCTAACCTCCAAAATTGGGCTTAACCGCTTGGAGGGTTTGGATGTCTATAGACGGGATGGGTAAATGTGGAGCTAATATTTCTTTTCATCATACTAGCATGAATGCTAGTGAATCTTCTCTTACATGCACTTCCTTCGGTTGGGCACCATATTTTGATGGTACACATTATGGCCCATGGAAGCACAAGATGAAGATGTTCCTGAGATCTCTCCATCCTTCAATTTGGAATATTGTTGAAAAAGGGTTTATTGTGAAGGATGAAGAGAACCTCACCACCAAGGAGGAAGAAGATGAACACATGAATGCTCAAGCCCTCGATGCTCTACTTAGTGTATTGAGCAAAGAGGAGAGGGAGAAGGTGTGTCATCTTACAAGTGCTCATGAAGTGTGGATGCAAATCCAAAGAAGTCATGAGAAGTTCATGGTTGATCAAGTAAACATTTCACAAGAATCGACTTCGGATGATGATTGTTCTATATCAAGCTCAAATGATGATTGCTCCATATCAATCTCAAGTGATGACGAATCTTCCTCATCTTCCACATCGTCTTATTGCTTCACGGCTCAAGGTAATGATGAGGTAAAATGCAATGAGCCCTCTCATGATGAGCTAATGCATAATCTTGAGAAATACCATGTGTTCCTTGAGAAGGAGATGAGGAGATCATATGACTTGATGCTTAACCTTGATCGAGTCCAAAACAAATATAGTGCCTTAATGATAGATCATACAAATCTCCTTAAGAGCATTAATTCTTGCAAGATAGATGTTGGACTAACTTGCAATATTCTTGATGATGTGCCATGCTTAGATTCAAATTCTTGCATGTCATCTAGAATTATAAATTCCCCACCTTGCAATGAATTGCTTGACATACTATGTAGTTCAACTACTAAGGTGGATGTTGGCATTTCTTGTGATATATTAGATGATGTGTCATGTTTAGATTTTATTCCTAGCACTTCATCTAGTTATAATGTCTCCACCTCATTTGATGAATTAAATGATGATTTGCTTGACATGCCTAGTTGCTCAAATGCAAATACTTCCATTTCCATCATGTCTAGTAATGATCAAAGTGATTTGCCAAGTTGCTTAAATACAATTGATCATATTTCCTCTAGTGTTTGCGCTACTAACCATTGCGTAGAGGAAAACAAAGAGCTCAAGACTCAAGTGCTTAAATTGAAGAAAGACTTGGAGATGTGCTACAATGGGAAGGCCAACCTTGATGCCGTCTTGCAATATCAAAGACCAATCAAGAGCAAGCTCGGTCTAGGCTTCATCCTCAACAAAGACAAGTCAAGACGCTCCAAGTCTTCTCAAATTCAAAAGGGCAAGCTTAAGAGCAATCCAAAGCACCAAGCCGAAAGGATGAAGACCATTCGGTGCTATAGATGCAACAAGTTAGGGCAAATTGCCTCAACGTGTCCTAACAATGAGGAGACCAATATTACATCTATCAAGAGGCAAACCGACAAGGAGAAAGTCAAGAAGACTAGACGCTCAAAGCCAACTTGCTACAATTGTCGGGAAAAGGGACACATCGGTAAGGATTGTCCCAAGGGTAACTTTCCTAAGCCCATTCTTGTCAATGACCATTATTTGCTTAGGAAGGATAAAAATAGAAAATTGATTGCTAGAAATGTTAGTCCAACTAAGGATAATGTGAAGGCCATTTGGGTGGCAAAGCACATATTTGATGACAATTCTCTTGGGGAGCATGGGATCGCCTTGGGTAAGAAAGAAATTGGGAATTTACCCAAGGATGGTGGAAGGATAAGCTCCAAGATGAATTTTGCCAAGAAAAGTGTGCTTTGCTTAGTTGCTAATCATTCTAAACCAATGGCCAACTCTCTTGCTAAATGCCCTAAAGTAAAAGCCATTAATAGTAAATCTTGTTATTCTCTTGTTGATTCTAAGGACAAGATATCTACTAGGGCACCTAAATGCATTGTGGCTAACACTCATGGACCCAACAAGAGTTGGGGACCAAAATTTGCTTGAAAGTGCTTAATAGGTGAAGAAGGGCATTGAAGGCTTGGTACATGCATGAAAGATGTGGAGTCATCACCAACCATTCATGGCCAAGCATGAGGATACACAAGTCACCAATATATACCAATGTCCTTCGGTAACAATTTAATTTCAAGCATCTTACCTTGTGTAGGTAATTGCATTGCATGGAAATTCTTTGGTTCATTTCTTGCTCATTTACAAAACTTTAATATTGCTCAATGAGCTTGATAAGTGTAGTGGCACATTTAGAAATAGTGCTAATTCATATCCATGTGTATCACATTTTCTAAGTGTGCCCATATTTATTAAGTGCTAGTGTTGAATTTCAAAATAAGTCATTTTAGCCAAAATGTGGATTTGAAGCAAAACATTTGCAATTTGGTTAAAAATGTTTTAAAATGGTTCTCAAATGTTTTCAAAAGGTCTTGACTAAAGAAAAACCTATTTTCATCAAAAACAAGTTTTGAACTAAACTTCTAGTTAGTAGTATCTTGTTTTTGCCATTTTTCGGTATTTTTCATAGAATTAATTCTAAACCGAATTTGGGAAAAGATTCAATACCAAAAACATAGAGTTGGTCATTACAAACATTTTTCGTATTCAAAGTATTTTTAAATGACCAACGTATCTCACGCTATGAGGTTTTGAAACTCGCCGGAAAACCTATTTTGACCATAATCATCCATTTCTAGCACTTAAGTGAGTTTTGCCAAATGAGTCAAATTTCTTACTATAGATTGACTCACAAGGGAGTTTGTAACTCATAAAATCTTTTGTAAAGATGAAATACCCATATGAGCTCATTTTGGCAAATTTAGAGAATTTCTTGAAACATGATGCTTTTATTGGCCAAATCCGATTCTTTAAGAATTTGATTGTCTTCTCTCTTTTTGAGTTTTCTCCAAATGATGTGTTTATTGGTTATATTGAATATTTGGATCATTTCATTAAGGTTTAATGAATTCTCCCTTGCTTTATTGCAACATGCCACTATTTTAGTCTTTTAGTCAAAATCCTTCAAGTGGTACAAATATTTGAATTTCATCTCTTTCATTAACCCTTTGTGCAAGGGGGAGCTTTCTAAATGGATTTGTAAGCTTCTTATAGCAAAACTTTATCATTTAGATTGTCTCTTGTGAGTTTGGGTGAGACTTCCAATCTTTTCTATTTTAAACATGGTCTAAAAGAAAGAAAAGCAAAATCTTTGTTTCAAAGGCAAAACCTTATGAAAGGTGTCTTCAAAATGTTTTCAAATGTATTTAAAACACTTTCAAGTGTCTATCCCTTAGCTAAATGCTAAAAGTCAAATTTTAGCCTAAAAGGATCATTTGTGATCTTGTTTTTGCATTTAACTTCAAATTTTTCTAGAACAAGATCTATTTGGATTTTGAAAAAGAGCTTTATACAAAACTTTTGAGGTTTGGGATTCTATACATTTCTCTAGTTCAAAGTTTCTCCAAATTCCAAACCATTTAAAATTTATTCTCTTTTAAAGCTCACTCAAATCACTCTTTTGACCAAATTGGACATATTTTGCATATAGTTGGATTTTGCAATTTGAGTGGATATGACTTTGCAAATTGGCTTATAAACATATCTTGAACTCATATGAAGCCATACATGTGCAAATTTCCATTCAAAACTTATTTGGTTGTATTTTGAGGATTTGGTGCAAACTATGTACTCTTCTTTGCCTATATTGCATCTTTCACCATATTTCTCAAAATAAAATTGCTTTGTTGAAAATTCTTTTTGGAAAACCTTGTCTTGCATATTAAGTTCAGATCTGGAAATTTTCAAATTTACCTGAACTTATTTGCAAGAACCTTGACTTTATTTGACTTAGTATCAAATCTAAACTTCCAATGCTTCTATTGACCTAACTTTTTATTGGATAGATCTTTTTCAAAAATTCCTTTTGGAAAAGTTTCTTGGTTGTCCGTGGAATGTTTCTACAAAATTATTTGGCCATTGGACTTTATTTGATCGAGTTTTGGTCAAACCTCGTTTTGATCAAGTTGCTGAAATTTTCAGCTTTACGCTGATTTCGGGCTGATTTGTAATTTTTGTATCTCCACATGGGTTCAGAATCTGAGGAAGACATAATAAGAGACTTTGTTGCTCTATAGTTGAACTTCACTGATAAATTTTCTCAGAATTTGTGAACCATGTTTGAGTATTGTTTCAGCCCTTTCTGGTAGCTATCATTGAAATATCAAACTCTGAAATTTTCAGCACCTTGCATTTTTAAAATCTTGCATCTCTAGAATGTTTTTGAGTATTGCCATGGATGAAAATTATAGTCTAAAGGCTCCTACAAACTTCCCATGCAAAAACCAGAGCCTTTGAACCATTTTTGTATCGGACTATCCGATATGGTATAGCCTATACTCCGATACACCTTGCGATCTGCCCCTCTCTGTGATCTCGCCTGGAAAATATCGGATGTTCCGATATTAACATCGGAGTATCCGATATGTTTTTGGGGGCAACAGTCTGATCTTCACCCTGGGCTATAAATATGAGTTCCCTACCTCATTTGGACACTCTTGAACGCACTAAACACTGTTCTTCTTTCTCAAGAGCCCTGTTTAGAAGCTTAATTGAAATGTTAAGTCTGAAATTTTCAGCACATTGCAGTTTTGAAACCTTGCAATCCTTTGAGTTGTTTTGAATATTCTTTTGGGATGAAAACTAAGGTAACTCAATGTATAGCTCCATGATCCATTTAAAATTATTTGGGAGCTCATTTACTCAAGTTTTTCACCCTTAGAATCATAACAAAGCAAGAGTTTCTTTCCCGAAACATTTAGTTCAGTTTCACTATTTCACTGTTTTTGGGATCTTCCTTTGCTCAAATGAATTTTTGGCCTTCATAGCTCTCGAAGAGAATTTCGAGACGGATCTTTTTCGCGTTGATGATTTTTGCATTTGAGCAATGGTTTAAGAGCTATGATCTGTTTTGTGCTGCTAAGTGCAGTTTCCACATTCGGAGAACATAAAAGTGCAATTAGACATTCTTGAACTAACTTGGGTCAAGTTGAAAGATATTTGCTCCCAGAAATTGTTTGCTTGTCTATACATGTGCAGGGGATCAAAGAGGATCAATATCTATAGTGGGATGAAGGATGTGGATGGAGCTTCCACAGTCCGAGGGATCTAAGACCGTGTGAATTGATCAAGACCGATCTAAGCATGTGATAGATAGAAATCAACAAAGGGACATATATTCTCTCAACTCCATATATTTAAATGCCATTGCACCTTCATGCGATTAAATATTTTAGGGGGAGCTCTTACTTGATAGACTTATATTAAAGTTTCTCCATATTCATGTGATCTTTATAATTACTCTTGAATCTTCATGGTTATCTTTCAATGCTTTTCAATGTTCAAATTCTAAATTCATTGTAAGTTCAAGAGTTTACTTGAATGAGTTTCAAATTTTATGAATTGCAAGTGATGCCATACATGCTTTCTCTAGGAAATAATTTAAAATTGGCATCTAGTAATAGAAATCCAAGTAGTATCATGTACTATCTTTGTAGTGGATTATTTACAAGTGGTAGCCTCAAATTGGTATTTACATGTTCTCCAAGTGTCATCTAACATGTCTTGTGAGCTTTATTGCAAATTTAGCGATATAATGATTAATATGGATGACACCTTGCAAAGAGGAAAAATTGTAATTTGGATAACATTTGACAAAAGAGGTATGCCCTTGTTCATTGTTTACACATTGGATCATGAGCTTGTACTTCACCTATATCATTTGCTATATGATCTTAAATTTCTTGAAATTGATAACATTGCCATGTCATGCTTGACTTCACTTATACTCTTGAGACATGACATGCATGCTTTAAGAAAATTGCTTCTATTTATACCTAAATCTTGGATATAAATGGTTTCATATCTTGCCTAGATTTAGGGGGAGCTTAAATCATTGTCTTATTACTAGCTCCTTGATTTTATCTTGTTCCCACTAATCTTTTTATTGAGTGTACTATGAAGGGGGAAAAGATATTCCTTAGTGGATATTTGAATAATCAATGACTATGGAGAGTTCAAACCCCAAATGGATATTGAAGACCTATTATGGACCTTTTTGGGATTAATGACAAAAGGGGGAGAATTTATGACTTATCAATTGCCCCCTAATCAATTGAAAAAAGGGAAAACGATTATGAAGAGAATTGAATTTATGAATATCATCAATTGTTCATCATTGTAGGAGAATGTTTGTAAGTATGATCTCTTGTTCTCTCTCCATGTTTGTTTTTGTGCTAAATAGTTTAATATTGTCATTTGGTGCCATTGATAAAAGTTTGTCATAAATCACCAAAAAGGGGGAGATTGAAAGTGCATCTAGGCACTTAAGTGATTTTGCTGATTAATGAAAAACATATATAATGACAACTATTTATAAATGACAAATTTGTGTAAATGCTTGACTAAGCAATTGCCTAATGACAAACCTCTAATATGCTTATTGCCTTGAGACTAATGTGTTTATTGTGAAGATTTGTTTAGTCTCACCCTATTTAGAGGAAAAACCTATATAGGTCAAGTGGACAAGCTATCCATCCTAACAAGATATGCGTTATACTAATCATGTTGTTGAGACTAACACACTTGCTTTTTGATCTTATTTAGTCTCATAAGTACAAGTAGGTTGGATTGCTAATTGAGGTATGTATTAGTTAGAGTTAAACTTCACATTGCTATGAATTGGTTTGTGCATGTGTACCATGTTTATATATCTTCTCATGCACATCACTTAGTGAAGTTTAATCTAGATTGTTCCACAACTTCACTCTTGCTTAAATATGATTTGTACATGTGTAATTCTTGTATATTCTATCATGTGCATCATTAAGTGAAGATTGTGATACTTGCCATGATTTAGTTGATTCATCTTTATGGCAATCATCTCTTTAGTGCATATAGATTAACTGTATATTCATCGTGGTGCACTTAGTAGAGATCTTTTCTATGTCAAGTGTTTCCATTTAATATTGTGCTTATTTATATGAAACACTTGACACACCTTAATTGCTCACAAAACATCGACTTCTCCATATCTAATTGAGCTTTTGGGACTAACACCTTTCATGAGTGATCTGAAAAGATTTAGGTCCCGTGAGTATGTGTGATGACAAATGCATGTTAAAGGATGATGGTTAAGCCGAGGTCAACAAGACAACGGTGTCACCAAGAGTTGAGGACTAAGTCAAGATCGACTTGGCGTGGAGATCATCGGAGAGGATGATCAAGTCAAGGTCGATGGGACGAGAGTCTCATGAGGTGAACCGAGTCAAGGTTGACAAGGCGAAGACGTCATCAACCATTTGTTGAAGGTCATCACGCACAATGCATCCAAGGAGAAGACGGTATGTGGATTGAATGTAAGATTTAGTTTTCTCGTTTGAATTTGAGTCTAAGGATTGCCGTACTATTAAGAGGGATGCGATAGAGAATGACTTAGATATGTCTCAAGTTCTCAAGTGATCTATCTTTGTGAAAGATTGAGAGACACAAATCACATCTTGTACACCTAGGTGTAGGTGGTTTGGTGTGAGGGGGAGAAGTGTTGGTGGTGTTGGGAAGTGAGAATTTTGGGTCTCTCTTGGCTTCCTTGTGGTTTCTGCACTTATCCTTTGGGATTTGGACAGTGAGACCTTGTTGGTTGTGTAGCCCTTGTTCTTAGCTTTCCGTAGAGCCCAAGATCACCTAAATCGGAGTTCGGAGTCAAAAGTTACGCCCGTTTTCGTCGGGCCGCGCTGTGGGCTGTTTTAACATCGGAGTATCCGATGTGACTCCGATGTATACTCCGATTGACCCCTCTCTGCCAGAAAATATCGGATACTCCGATATGGACATCGGATAGTCCGATATGTCGCAGAATGGTCTTAACGGTTAGATTTTAGGGTTCTCTATTTAAAGCCTCTTCTTCCCTACTTCGTGTAGACTTTTTAGGAGGATATTCTTGGGTGAAATAAGAGCTAAACCCTTGTGTTCTTGAGCCCCAAACACCTCTCCACTCTTAGATCTTAGTGATCCCCTTTGAGAGAAGGGTTGGGAAGAGTTGGAGGAGGAAAGTGCTAGGGTTGTGAGAGATTTGATCTAGTGAGCACTTGAGTTCATCTCCAAGCTTATTCTTCGTGGCATTTGTTATTCTTGGAGGTTGAGGACTCCTAGACGGCTAGGAGGTCGCCTACGAGCCACCGGTGCTTTGTGTGGTTGGCCGTGGGAAGGTTGTGAAGGCCCGGTCTCCGCCTCCGCAAGGAAAGGAGCCAAGCTAGTGAAACCAAGGGAGCTTGGTGCGGATCTTGGTGAGGGAAAGGGTTGAAAGAGACCCGGGCTCAAGTGTGACCGAGCCTACCACAACGAAGACGTAGGATCCCCTCAAGGATCCGAACTTCGGGGAACAAATCGGCGCATCTCCTCTTCACTTTGGTTTTACCTCCTTTACACTCTTTACTTGATTCCATTTGTGATTGAACCATTGCCTTGATTAATTAGCTTTGCTAGCTTCTATTGCATATGTTCATGCTTGCTCTTAGTGAATAAACTGAAAGTTTGCATGTTCACTTGGTTCATCATCTCTACATGTGTTCTTCATTATTTTGACCTAGTTCATATAGTGTGCACGATTTCTTGAACTGGTACTTATCTAGCCATCATTTGCACTTTATTTCTGCACCATCGAGTAGATCGGGTTGTATACTTATCGTTCTAGGTCTTGTCAGAATTTCATATCGAGTATCCGATATCCATATCAGATAGTCCGATATCTTTTTGACCTGCTCAATTCCTGTGTTGATTCTGCTATTCCGCTGCATTTAATTTTAATTTTTATATCGCCTATTCACCCCCCTCTAGGCGACATCCCGGTCCTTTCAGTTTTGTTTATGTTCTTGGTGTTGGTGGGCTGGTGATTGGTGCGGTGGCCTGGGGCTGGAGAGTATCATGGTTTGCTAGACTCTTGTGGACCGTCCGGTAGACTGGTAGGCGCCATAGCCGCTAGAATGGATTCGGATAATATCCATATTTTTCTTCGAATATTATCCGTCGGATAATATCCGCATTATCCGTATCCGTATCCGTATCCAGCACTCAGTATCCATATCCGTATCTATATCCGCAAAAAACAACCGGATATCCATATAATTATCCAAATCACTATCCAAACTGATTCGGTCAGTTGGTCGGTTGAAAATTATTCGCTCCGTTTACACTTGGTTGTATGAGATTGAACAGGCTGCGCAGAGATATTGTTTGGTTAGCTGCACTAGGAGGGAAGTGGGATGGTCAGATTCAAAAGAAGAAAATTAAAAATAAAGAAAATAAAATCAAAAGTGAAAATAAAAAATTTTATAAATATTGGAACAAAAATAAATTCAAAAATAAAAAATCAAAAATAAAAAAAAATACTAGAAAATCAATAAATTTGAAAACAAAAATAAAAATTCAAAAAATTCTGAAATTTTTTCAATACCTTGTATTTGAATCTACGGTTCTATTTTTTTGTTTCATTGAATTTGGATGTCGTTTGAATTTTTAAAATTTTTTGAAAGAATGAAAAGTTGAAGTAGGAAGAACTGGACTGGAGTTATTAGTCGTTGACTCACGTCTTGCGGCGCGTTCTTGTCTTTGGCTCGGCATGAAAACGGCCAAGCATGACTCGCGTTTCCATGAGCCAAAGCTAGCTGCAGTGAAATTGCACTCGCTGGCCTGGCTCCCACACCCGGTTCGGGCAACCAAACACTGGTTGGGTGGCTCGCGCGAGCCGAGTCAGGCCGGAGCCACCCAACCAAACACGCCATTAGTTATTTTGAACTAGACGGATTCAAAATTAAGTTTTGTCAACCCTATAAAATCTAGAAGAAAAAAATATAATCTATGTGATCTCTACAAATACAAAAAATAAATATTTTAATCTAAACAAATATAAAATTAAGTTTGGTAAACCCTATAAAATCTCTACTGTTAAAAAGTATATAGTGGTGGTGCTGAAGACGATAGTGGTATGTCATGTAAGTAGATACGGCTGTCCGTAAGTCCACAAATTTAACTCTAAAAAAACCATTAGATAGGCTCCCGCACATCATTCTGTGGAAAAAAAAAGGCAGCCTGCGGTGGTTCGTGGCGCCCACTCAAGCCCAGATAGCCTATTGAAGTAGCCACAACCTAGCCTCATGCCACACCTTCCCAAAACAGGAATTTTTTTATACTTTTTATTATCATAAAATAAATAATAATATTTTGTATAATTTTATTAAAAATAGAAGCTCGTCGCCCTTTGGTTGGGCAAGACTGAAATCCTGCCCGACTAAAGGACAGGTTTTGTATAATCCGCTTAACCAAAGGCATATCAATCCGCTTAACCAAAGGATGGATATGCCATGTTTCCACGCGGCTAGTCTGGTAGGGTAAATTCTACCTGTTGGTTGGCCGAAATTGAAATTCTGCCTGACCAAAGGGCAGGCTTTCTGTCTTGCCTAATCGATGGGCGGGAATTCTGTCCCGCCCAACCAAAAGGGTTTTTTGATACTATATGGAGAAATTTTTCGTAGTGCTAAAAAAAGTAGACTTTGGACTATTTTATATTCAGATTTTTTTATATTTGGATCCTATTCGTGCATACCTAGATCAAAAGAGAGTAAAGGTAGTAGTGACCACCTTGACGTGCAGGACTTTTGGCTATTTTATATTTAATTTAATACAAAAATCAATAAATAGAATAGCATCGGTATGAATAAATAGGTAAAATGTAGTATATTGGTAATGACGTACAAATATTTGTTGATAAATAGAATAGCTCGAAGCTGCCATCGGGAATGGCTTACGTGGTAATCAGGACATAATAAACATTTCTTATGCTTAATTTTGGAAATCGCGATTATTGTTAGAAATGGACCAAAAATTCTTTTTCAAAATTGGAACTTGGGATCGAAACACTTAAAAAATTGATCATATTGCTCGATAATGGAGCAATATCTACCTGCTTCTCCATGAGACCATGACGCACAAGCACATTGTGGGGCATGCTCGGCGTAGGTGGCAGACACTTAGACTGTCTCCAATGGTTGAGGAGCTAGTGGAGACGGTAGTGGTGCCACATAGACGCCACGCCAGCTAGCACCTCCACTAGCTCCCACCCCTTTCAATGGTGTAGGTGGGAGAGAGGTGCTAGTGTGGGACCCACGGCTCACTAGCTCCCACCCCTCCAATGGTGAGGCAGTATGGAGGCGGTAGCAATGGGTTTATTATATGTGTTTATTATTCTTAGTTAAATCATTTTTTATTTGTTACATAATTTGAAATATAACTAAATATGTAAATACAAATGAAATATTAATGATAATAATAATAAGGGGAAATATGTGGTGCAAACCACCCTTTTCGTGAAAACTCCGTGAAAACCACCCGTAAAAGTTTTGAAAAATTCACAAAAAATTACCATATGTAGGGGAGGTGAGCTTCTACAATCCTGCAAAATTTCAAGACGAAACTTAATGGCATTTGAAATATATGAAAAAGACAAATTCAACTTGAATAGTAATTTTTCACTGTTTAGCACTATTCATTTTGCTGTTTGTCTTTTTCATATCTTTGAAATGCGATTGAGTTTCATTTTGAAATTTTGCAGGATTGTAGAAGCTCACCTCCCCTACATATGGTAATTTTTTGAGAATTTTTCAAAACTTGTACAGGTGGTTTTCACGGAGTTTTCATGAAAAGGATGGTTTGCACCACAAATTTCCCCTAATAATAATAATATATAATAGTAATATTTAGCTAGTTTTTGAAATACGTAGTTCACAAACGATTACAACGCATGGATTAAATTAAAAGTACATAATAATAATAATACATTCATAGGCTAAGATACAACACATTCGTAGACTAAAATATATAAGCTACGTTACATTTATTCACTACGACATGCAAGCTAATTCTCTAATCCATGACCACCAAACATCTCGTGGATGTAATTCAGTACATGATCACGTTTCTTCATCTCTTCTTCGTTGAAACCTGTGGTGTCCTTAACTAGTAGCTTGTAGTACGCTGTGTATGCCTTCGTAGTGGCTGCCTTCTCCCTGGTGACAGCTAGAGATGTCAAAGAACTCATCAACTCTGAGGCCTCTCTCTTCCTCTCAGCTATATATTGCCTTCTCTGTTCCACCTCCTCGCTTGTAGCCGGATTAAGCGTGCTCTTACCCTTACGCTTCGCCTTTGCAGTATCTCGACCTCCTGGCCTTGGTAGCCTTGTATCGGGTGCCTCCACTTCCTCGGTATCGGCCTCATCCCTTGATAAGGAGGTGTACTCTCCAGATCCAGAGAGTTTGGTCCTCTTGTTACCATCCGTCCTCTTCTTCATGTACTCCCTAGTCCATTTTGGATGGCCGCGAACCCGTTCCCACCAATAATCTAGGTTGAAATATGCATTCTTTGAATCCTCCTGCATGTACATCTCCCGAGCTTCTGACATGATTTGATCATCGGATCGACCACTTCTATACAAATTATTCACTCTAACCCATATACCGTTGAAACGATCAACCTTTGTATTCGTCCACTGCCAATGGTCTTTGCATTGCTTCCATGTTCTATTTGTTGTAGCCGTTATGTTATAGGTTACTGCGACGTCCTTCCAGTACCCTTCCATTTTTTGTTGATTCCCCTCAATCGGGTTCTATGTGTTGTTCAGCCAAGCACTCACCTGAAAAGTGTAATCATACATAAAAATCAAATATTGTTATAGTTTAAAGTTAGCATAAAGACGATAAAGATGCAAAGCGTGCTTGCTAGACAGATGTCATCCTCTCTAGACCAGTCCTCACGTTTCTTTTTTTGGGGAAGACAACTTCGGTATGCCTATTATCATCTTCCACTTCGATGGCTGGTTTCACCATAGGTATTCCTGTGTTCGAACCTGAAGCCGATCCCGCTATTCCATGAGAATATGCTAGTGGCAATGACCCTTGGGGAAAATTCGATGGCATATCAACAAAATGGAAGTTTTGGCCCATGTTTGGTGCTTGCAAAAACATCTGATTCGATGATAGAAATTGGGGTGGGATCTGAGAGGAAAACGAAGGAAACATTAGAGGTTGAAAGGCTTGAGGTGGGATCTGAGAGTAAAATGGAGGAAACATTGTAGGGATGTTTTGCGGGAAACTCGACTACACTTGAGTATTTGGAGAATCAGTATTCTCACTTGGGTTTGCACCAGATGAATTGAGTAAATTCACGAAGCTGCCAAGTGGAGTATTCGGATCCATAGGATGCAAATGTGGTCCGAAGAGAAGAATGCATGCGTTGTGGTTAAGAAGAGGATGTTGGATGGTTTATATAGGCTTTCGTGGTGTGTGGTCATTTGCTGACTACTTTCGCAGTGTGTGGTCATTCCATGACTGCTTTCGCAGTGTGTGGTCATTCAATGTTGGCTTTCGCAGTGTGTGGTCATTCCATGTTGGCATTAATGATAATACAATAAAAACTAAAACAACAATACATTAATAAGGTAAGATACATGGGCAAGTGAAATGAAAATTACAATTTTACCAAATAGTCCTACTACTTATATCAGGCTCCCAAATACTGCCAGATGTGCTCCACCAAATCTTCTTTAAGTTGTATATGTGTGGCTCAGGCATGGATTCTGGCATTTACTGTCAGCACCTCGTCGAAGTTTGGAGCCATACCAGTCTGGGCATTGGGTGGGGTCACAGTTGCTGTCATTGTGCTTTCACTATAATCATAGCCAAGAGCGCCATCGCCTCGCTCATCTTCCACTGTCATGTTGTGCAAGATGATACAAGCTAGCATAATGTCCCCGAGCATGGAAGGATCCCAACACTGAGTGGGACCATGGATTATGGCAAAGCGAGATTGTAGTACTCTAAATGCTCGCTCAATATCCTTTCTTACTCCTTTTGTTGTTTTGCATAGAGCTTATCTTTTGGCGTTTGTGAGAGATGTATTGTCTTAACAAACACCGTCCACTCTAGGTATATACCATCTACAAGATAGTAACTTTTGGGGAAAGTACGTGGCCCATGAAGGTTCGACCCACTTACTTACCTGCGGCCCCACAGGAGGCAAGCTCGGGGCCAGCAAGCTCGCGCCCGAGCTTGGCAAGCTCGAGCCCGAGCTTCCCCGCCTCGGAAGCTCAGGCCTCTTGCTTCCTCCGGACTTCTGGGGTTCAAAGGAATGGGACCTGAGGCAAATCGTGCCGCGCCGCGGACAGGATACGCTTCGGGTCCCCAGAGTCGCCTAGAATTAAATGCGCGCACTGTACCGAGGAGCACCTGGCGGCAGCTTCTGACGGGTTGGCAGCCGGTCTCGTCAACCGCCCGCATGGGCAAAGACACGTGCTGACCGGTAGCGGTCCGGCGTAGTGATCGGAGGATTGCACTCGATTACCCGGTAGATTTTGTACGCTACCGGCATGGCAAAAAGGCAACGACTAATTCAACGGATCAGCGCAAGCTACAGTGGCCGGAGAGCACCTGTAAAAGGGGCATACAGGCCACAACAACGAGGACACCCGCTTCTGCATACACAGGACACCCGCTTCCGCATACACACAACTCACTTGGAGGATAGCTACTGTAGAACAGGAGCACTTGCACTCTCGTAGGAGCTCTAGTTCCCGGCGGTAGTTCTCCGCATTCAGATAACTGTAGGAATACACACATAGTGCCTTGAGCACTTATTGTACTCGAGGCCCGGGCTTCCCAAAGCCCGGACTTCGACTCCTTGTACTCGTTTAAGCTCGGCATTAAACGAAGATTGGATGTAGGGTTGTTATCCCTCAGTGGAGGCCTGAACTAGGATAAAAACACTCGTGTCATCATCCCCATCGATCCGGTCTCGACGCGTCCGACCGCGTCGGGACTAGGTCTTTTCGCCAGCGGCGTCGAGCCAGCGGCGGGCTTGTCCGGGGCAGGGCGCGCCGGACCTCGCACCCCGTTTCCTTGCTTATTGGCGTTGCGGAGGTTCGCCTCCCAGCCGCCGACAGTAACCATGGTTGTACTGCTGACCACCAACATTGAAATGGACCCTCGGAGCTTGTCCCTGCAATACTTCAGTAAATAGAGGGGATTGGTTGAGAACATTGAGGTCATTATTACAGTCGGCAATACCGAAAAATGCATGCCATATCCAAAGGTCATATGAGGCCATAGCTTCGAGTATTATGGTTGGAACTCCATGATCTCCACGGGTGAATTGGCCCTCCATGCCACAGGACAATTCCTCCACTCCTAATGCATGCAGTCAATACTTCCCAACATCCCTGGGAAGCCTCTAGCCTCTCCATGTTGCAGCAGTCTTTCTAGCCTCTCCATGTTGCAGCAGTCTTTGTAGATCT